>CAWUFW010000049.1:2400000-4800000 GCA_963921515.1 Calotriton arnoldi | reverse complement strand
TGAAGTACTCTGCTAACTGGTGAATCATGCAATACTTGTGGTACCAAGGGTGTCTTTAGTAGTGGTGCACTAGGGGTGCATCCACTTGTCCCTCCCCGCCACCCGACCACGTACGCAACCTAGGGGTCATCCTCGACCCCACCCTCTCCATGACTAAGCAGGTCAACGCCGTTTCCTCATCCTGCTTCAACATCCTCCGAATGCTCCGCAGGATCTTCAAGTGGATCCCCACCGAAACAAGAAAAACAGTCACCCAGGCCCTCGTCACCAGCAGGCTGGACTACGGAAACGCCCTCTACGCAGGAACGACGGCTAAGCTCCTGAGACGGCTGCAACGCATCCAGAACGCCTCTGCACGTCTTATCCTCGACATCCCCCGACGCAGCCACATCACACCCCACCTGAGAGACCTGCACTGGCTCCCTGTCAACAAGAGGATAACCTTCAAGCTCCTCACCCACGCACACAAAGCACTCCACAACTCCGGACCAGCCTACCTCAACAGATGACTCAGCTTCTACACCCCCACCCGCCAGCTCCGCTCGACCAGCCTCGCCCTCGCCACAGTCCCCCGCATCCGGAAAACGACCGCCGGCGGCAGATCCTTCTCCCACCTCGCCGCCAAGACCTGGAACACCCTCCCCACCAACCTCCGACAGACCCAAGACCTACTGGCCTTCAGAAGACTCCTCAAGACCTGGCTCTTCGATCAGTAGCAGCACCACCCCCCTCTTCCCCCAGCGCCTTGAGACCCTCGCGGGTATGTAGTGCGCTTTATAAGTGACATGATTGATTGATTGGTGGTGGATTCTTTAATATATCTTCCATAAATTCATCTTCGGAATCTCCAAATCTAGTTAAGTGCTTTGTCTTTTCTGTGCATTTACTCCCTAATGATTCTTCCGCCATTAATATCGGATACAGACCCTCTGTGAGCATTGCTCTCCTCCACTGTTTCATCTGACCGTCCCTTGACTCATTTTGGTATCTGGGAAAAAATCCTCGATAACACCTATTACTTCTGGATCGGTCACGCTCAAATGCCTCAGTTTCCCATTCTTCTAAGGCTTCGTATTGAGTTAATCTAGGTCTGGGTTCTAGGTCATTCATTCTTAATCTCAAATTTTGAAGAATTCTCCCATTGAAAGTACCATTCTCGGGAAAAGCTAGTATTCCATCATTTTTGGTATATTCCATCCAATTTTCTATCCATACACAAGTATGATAACCTCTTTCCATCATCATAAATGAAGCGGGTGTTTTAGCTGGTGGAATGATAATTCCTTCCCTAGTTTTGATTGGTTTATCCTTTTTAAAATAATTCTTAATCTTTTGTAGAACTGACATTTTCCTCTTCTCTCCGTACATTTTTTTGTAAATCTCGGTGTATAAAATGATCTTCTGCAAAGCCTAGGAATCTCCTATCCGGACGAACTCCTATTAAAGTCGGGTCACGTTTTAACATACAATCTCCACTATCCAGTAGGATTTCAGCTTCTATGGTAACAACCAATCAGATTCTAGTTAACTTTTGTCACTAAACCAATCCTAGTGCGGCCTTTTAGTGACGTATTTTCTGTCAACCCCTCCTTTACAATCTGCGTTTCTCTGTCCCTCGCTGTTTCAACCAATCCCAGCGCGGTACCTGTGACGTCAGTACTACTACTGACCCCTCCTTTACAAGAGTCTTTCTACGCCCGCGGTTTCAACCAATCCCAGCGCGGCGTTTTGTGACGTCAGCTTCCTCTCCGGTAGCTGACCCTCCCTTTACAAATTCGTAAGCAAAATCTTATTTTCTCTACGTTTCTTATTAAATTCAGCAGCAACATAAAACATTCGCTATTGTGTCAGTTTCTCTAAATTGAAAAGGATAATTTTCTCTCACACTTAGTAAAACCTTTCCGTTTACTATACATATACTATGAGTAAAACCCTTCCGTTTACTCTTCACACAAGTTTCAGAAATACCTGCTACTTCTTCAATGTTACCCTTTCTAGGTGATATAACATCAAATGTTCACTTGCATATTCCTTGGCTGTCACTCACACGCATAGAGTCCCTAACAAGTACTGATAGCCCTACTTAACTTTTCAGTACTATTTCTGCCTGACAGATAACCTCACTGCAGTATGGCTTCCACTTACCATCCGCTATTCTTTCCCCGGGGATTCTGGACAACATAAAACAAACTTTAAAAACACACGGATGTTAGTTCATAAAATAAAATTCTCATTACCCAATTAACAAAGTGCAACCAGAACTCTGATAACCAGAAAACTGATCCAGCGGGTTACTAGCAACGAGCATTCATACACAAAATACTCACTTGGGCCCATACATTCATACTACGCTAGCAATTTCCGCTAGTGGGTCAGTTGTACTCTTTATCAAAATCCCTGCTACCAATTACTTTTCTGATTGAAGAGTAATGACTTACCAATGAATCCTTTGCTAACTGGGAAGTTTAAAATGAGTGACGTTCATTACTATTCCTAATCCTGAAATAATCACTGAGTCAAGAAGTTTTAAAATGATTATCTAAAGATTTAGCAGAGTAAAATACAGAACCACATGATACTTAAATCGCATATCAAGGTTGAAGCATAATAATCAATTATCGATTAATGACGGTCCCTTAGGAAAGGA
Source organism: Calotriton arnoldi (assembly GCA_963921515.1). Taxonomy (NCBI): domain Eukaryota; kingdom Metazoa; phylum Chordata; class Amphibia; order Caudata; family Salamandridae; genus Calotriton; species Calotriton arnoldi. Next base: position 4,797,353 of record CAWUFW010000049.1, on the reverse strand, counting down.
GAAGATAGAGACAGCAGCGCAACTAAAGTTTGCATTTATATTTACCTAAGTGCGAGAACCAACCCCTTGGCCAAGGAGTTGGAAAAGATAGGACCCTGGAAGGATGAAGAGCAAAGACCTCCTCCCGGATCAGGACAGGACCGGTGACCTCTCTATCAACGACGCCTGCGTCGTTCCCCTCTCTGGTACTTCGCTTCTCCTCGAATTCTCCCGTGTCTTCCTTCTAAGGTACTCCGCCGCCCCCACCTCAGGACCTCTCTGGACAGCGGTTCAGTCTGGAATCGATCTGCTCGTCAAGGATCTCGAACCTCTAACTCTCTCAGCGTCTAGTCTCTTTCTTCTAGCCTCTCTAATTAACTAAAGCTATATCTATTATACCCTTCTACGCCCATGTACCTCCCCTAAATGTTGCAGAATTATGGGGCCACTACTTCTGATTGGACAGGGACAGGGGGTTGATCCTCACACCATATTGATTTAATTCTTTTTTCCTTAAGCCCTTTGTTTTAAAATACCGCCCATCAATTTAATACATTTGCTTTATTTCCCACCCGTCTCATGTCAAAGTTTTATACATTCTTCAGGTACATTGTTACATTTTCGTGAGGACATTTATGTTCAGCAATATTGGCCATCAGGTCATGGCCTTGGACGACGTCCAGGTTGACTTCATCTTTTTCTCTCTCTGGGCAGCCTTCAGGGAGCATGCGCAGAACCATTGTCACACGAGTTTTCAGTTCACCAACCCCAGGCCCAATTTTACGTACTAATAAAAGTCAAAGAAGAAAATATTAAAATCACAAATAAAATGTTTCACTGTATACCCACTCTTTCTACTCTATTCCCATTTAATTATAAATTCTATCCCGCATTAGTAGCGTTAGGATACCACAGTTTAATTATAACACAAGAGCAAGCTGTAGCACGTGAAAACATAAAGCAGCCATTTTAATGCACACTGCGCAGAAGCAAGAGTTTTCCACCAAGCAAAGAAAGACGTCACACAACGTGATATGGTTGAGACATGCGCAGTAAAGTTCCCGCGTTTTAGCGGCCATTTTAGAATAGACAAGCGTTATTTGTTAGTTTAAACACATAGGCAAGCTTCCTTACTACTTATGTTTGTGTGTGCAGTCATTAGTATAAACAATACAAATTTAATACATTAATACTTTGAGAAGATTGCATCCGAGCAAGTCTCATTTGCGAGTCCTTGCTCCATCAGCTTAATGCTGTAGCAAGTGATGGGCAGGAGCAAAATGTGGATTACAGTGGAACAGAGCAATGGATGAAAAAGACTTATCGAAAGACACTATCTCTATGTACGTAGTTTTATTTTAGGTTGTTTGGAAAACATGATTCTGGCAAAACAGCTAAAACTCCTACTGGGCCAAACGTTACAGGCAATGAAAAATCAATAGGTCTGGTGTTGGTTGACAGTCTTAGTTTTGATAATCCTCCTTTTGGTTTTGTCACAGTTTTAGCAAAACCTTTTTGCCATGGAAGCTGCCAGACCCTCATAAATGTAAAACAAATCAATGGCTAAAAGCAAAATATTTATTTTGGACTTAAAAAAACACACATTGTCATAGTAGTGGCACTGAATGGAACTAACTTGTGTGAGGAAGTACTCCTGTGAAAGGCAGAATGCCATCACTCACACTGAAGTTAGCTAATAGCTGAAAGGGCTGCCCCTTTGCCTCATGCTGTATGCTGATGGGGGCGGAAGCAAAATGTGAATAGCACAACAACAGACCAATGGATTAAGAGGGCTGGCTGGACACCCCTATAAGAAAGTATATTACACATGCAATTTTAATAAGATGAAAAGGTCTCGGCTAACACTAGACCTAAAAACGAAAAGGAGACTTCAGACTTTGAGAATAAATAAGAACTAAACTTGGGGTCTTGCTAATGTATCACATGAATCTGACTCACCTCTTCATCAAGAGGAGCACAGGGAGCTTCAACTAACTACACCCACGCAGACACTTGATACTTTCACGGGAACCAGAACAATGATAAATGAGGCAAGGATCTTGAAATGCCACACACACTGGTTGCCACTGGTGCCATATACATTGCCTTGCACTTTAAAACACGCACATCACTCATACATTAGGAGTTAATCTTGCACAGATGCCTTCCAGATGAGCAAATTGTAGCCAGAAATGCAGTCTAAAAATGTGTGTTGTGACCACAACCTGGCGAAAAAGCCTTTTTTCAAAGATGCACAAGTAAACAATTGAGTTGAATTCAGATAGAGAGGGAGAAAGAGCTTGTAGAAGTGCGTGACAGTGCAGATGAGCAGAGGAAGGCAGGCAGACTTCGCATTGCACAAGCGACGATTGGGCTCTGTAGTTATGGTTAACTTGATTAGGCCACAGGGAAATCAAATTTGTTTTGATACTATTTTTTTTTAGACTACTTAACGCTGCAATGCACTTTCTATCAAAGGGTAATCCACTTTTGGTCATTACTGGAAAGTTTAGCACTGATGGGTCAGTGGGAGTTCAAACTGATAATAGAGTGTTACAAAACACAATAAAACATTTTAATTCCTATGGGAAACAGCCACGAATAAAGAAAACAATCTGCACGGAATTCAATAAAAATTGGCATGCACACTAAGTCGATGAAGCTCTGCATGCTTTATTTGCTTTGATGCAAATCTGGTGAGTGGCTTCTGATATTTTTGCCAAAAATGGGATCAAAGCACTTAGATGTCCAGGCAGGTTCAGTGGCCTCATTTGGAATCTGAACTGGAAATCTAATTGGCTGTGAAAAAACAATTACTTTGTTCCTTGTTTTAGCTTCCGAACGACACGGCCCTGTGTCAAGTTTGCGGTGGCAGAACTATTGTTAGTGGGGTAACAGAGGCTCAGAGCAGTCTCATTCCCTTCCCAGAGAGAGCTGGGTATATCCCTAGGTGGATGCAAACACAACATTCTCTCTAGAAAAATAACTAATTTTAGCGAGAGAGTCTTCAAATTTAGCTTTCCATCTGTGGACAATATGTAGGAAGGGTGAGTTTATTTAGACCGTGGTCCATTAAACATACCAAAATATTTACAATTTAAAACAAAAAGAAGATTCATTTCCATGGCAGTCATAAAACCTCCTAACTAAAATTTTCCTTCTTACCAACAAAAAGACCTCCAACAGTTCTATCAGGTGATTCCCCTCAAAACCACTGTTCTGTAACTTTACACTTGATTGACAATAAAAACCACCCAACTGCGCACCCCACATTGAGGAACTGCATGTTAAATAAGAATTTCTAGGCTACCCAGCAAATTAAACATCCCATATTTAATTTAAAATAGGCTTTACAAAAATCGCTGTCTCTCCATCTTAGAATAAAACAATCCAATAAAATACGAGCATTTGTACATGTCTCCTGCAAACCACAGTTACAAACCCCGCCATTTTCCTTTAAAAGCTTTGTCATCACTGTGCAAAAATAAAAGAGGTTAAGTCCAATCCTAAATCTAAAATTTTCCTGTTTTATTTCATAATCAGTCAAAGACCATAAGTAAGGAAATGGAGGGTGATTACGTCAAGCGACCCAAAAATGAATAGTGGACTTTTTGGTTAACATGTACCCAAGATTCCTGACTTGAATTTTTGTCCATTAATAGACACTTCATTTCTTGGGAGGTTTACAGGTCTGGAGATAATGGGAGTCCCAGAAAAAATGTTCTTCGACATTTAGGACATCTCTTCTTATATTCACAGCCCAGCTTAATTTGCTTTTCACAATCTCATCTCTACAAGAAAATGCACCTTGTCTGCACCTGAACCTAATAGTTTCTTTCAAAATTGCAGAGTGGCTCTCTCAGAAACATTAAACCACGAAGTCAGTCTGGTCTCTAACCTTATCACGTGGACAAAGCTGATTTTGGTAAATTCAATACTAGTTTTAGACACTGCCTTTCAATATTTTCCCAATTCCGCATGCCATTCAAAACTAAAATTTCTGTTCCATATAAAAACTTAGTCTGAACCAACGCTTAAATGTAGTTAGGACAGGACGAACATCTAACCCTCCATACTCTTTACCTGAATTTGCATAGTCCTTTTATTGTGGGAAGGGCATTCATTTTTACAATTTCTCAGTGGGTTTGCCAGCTTAAATTTGAGGAGAAGAGCATACCTAGATATCTACTGTAGACAAGATGCAAATTTATTTTACCATCCTTCTTTATTGAAACCCTGTTACAGGTAATAAGATTAAAGCGAACTCTGCACTGCCATCAGGTTATATTCCATGCAGTGCATGGCCAAGGACTTAACGTTTAATCAGTACCAGTTCTTAATGGTACATAATGGCACTGAAAGCGTCTATGGAAGACAAGATTTATATGACGGTTTATGAGTTTTTCTCTGCTTGACAAATCTGAACAAAACGTTTCAAAATAGGTGTCTCTCTGTTTTTTCTTGGAAGATTGCTTATTGGTGGAGGTTTAAGGATGGTCCAAAAAGTTGCATTAAAATTGTTACTGGGAATTCTTCACAATCAAGAGCACGTGATCAGTCATCGAAAACCACAGTAAATTCTGGTTCATGGGAACTCCAGGAATACATATAGAAACCAGGCTGTATTTCCTCTATCAGGAAATCAATGTCATGAAGACCAAACATCTGTGACTTTGGTGATGTCAGCAGTGATGATATATATATCATATTGCTACATGAAGTGTGAACAGAACTCACAGGTTAAAGCCCAGTTACAATATAAGCAGGAGCTTGAAAACTGGATGAATGATGGCCTTTATCATACGATGAATATCTGTTCCTGCGAAACGACAACCCAAGGACCCCAATTTTGTATTTAATCCCTAAAATTCATAAGAATACACTTACCCACCAGGACATCCAATAATTTCAGTTAATGGAAGTATGATGGAGAACACATCTAAATATATTGATTTTTTTCTCTAACAATATGTGAAAAATGTACCATCATATGCAAAAGAGAGTGAGGACTTTGAGGCGATATATGATATTTCTGTGGAGAGTGATTATGTGCTAATAGCTATGGATGTTACAGTGTTGTATACCAGTATTTCACACGCAGATGGGCTGAGAGCTATGTACCATTTTCTTCAAAGTAGACCAGTTACCCTGTATAACCATACTCCAATGTTATTGACCATGGCTAAGAGATGTTTGGAGGGCAATTTCTTCAAGTTTGGAGGAGAGTTGATCAACAAAAGCGTAGAACTGTAATGGGCACCTGTTTCACCCCCCGTTACGCATGCTTGCATGTGGGCTGGTGGGAGGAACAGGTGCTCCGCAGGAAGCATGAAGAAATATGGGCAGAACACATCATAATTTGGATCAGATTTATAGATGATCTTTTTATGGTGTGGAAGAGATCTGTTGACTCGGCAGAACAATCTGTAAAAAATCTAAACATCAATGATTTGAATTTAACTTTTACATACATCCATGGCAACATTTCTTGACATTGAGGTATATGTGCACAAAGAGAAACTAGAAACGAGATTGTATAGGAAAGACATTGCAGGAAATACAACCCTTCATGCCTCCAGTTTTCATCCTACCCACACGAAGAGGGGTATACCATATGGTGAAATAACACATGCTAGAAGAAATTGTAGCACAGATCATGACTTGAGAAAATGCCAGGATGAAATGGAGAGTACGTTTGAGCAGAGGGGATATTGTGCCACAGTAGGGAAGGCTGCGCAAGTGGCAGCCAATAGAAGGACGAGGGAAACAATCTTGTTTTATAAATCAAATACAATAAAATTAAATGAAGTGGAAGTAGCAATAAGATTTAGAACTCCTTTCAATAGCCAGGAAAAAGAACTAAGAGCATTGCTAAGAAAAAACTGGCATGTGGTTAGATCAGATCCAGTAATAGGCAAATTGGTGCCAAAATGTCCCTCGATAACATACAGGAGGGATGTTATCTTTGAAGGATGCAGTGGTGCTCAGTAGCCCGGAGACACAACGTGAACAAAGTTGGCTATGGCCTCAACCGGGCTTTAGAAAATGTTCACTCTGTAGGGCCTGCAGTATAGGCCAAAATACCACGACATATTTGACACCTTTTGATACGAGAGCAATAAAAATTAAGGGAGCGTATAATTGCTAAACAGAATTCGGAGTGTACGTGTTAACATGCACTTGTAACTAAAGGTATGTTGGCAGCACTACATTACCAGTCCACAAAAGAATATTACAGCATATGAGGGCTATCACAAATAGTGAGCATGCAGATCCGGTAGCACGCCACTGTAAAATGTTCCATCAGAAAGACCCAAAGCAAATCAAGTATTCTGTAATTGACGCAGTGCCTGCCAGTAGAAGAGGGGGGGACAGTAATAAATTATTGAGAGAATTGGAGATGAGGTATATCATAAAGTTAGATTGCAAAATACTGAATGGTTTCAATTATGATGAGGAATTGCATTCAAGTCTATAAAGAGGTGAAGAGATTAGGACAGGGTCAGTCATAGGTGAAGAACAAGATAACCTTTACACCCAGTCTTTTTCACAAGTTAACTTCTTTCTTTTTCTTTTTTTCTGTCCCCATCTTTTTATCTTTCTTTTCTTTTTCGTATCTTAGGCTGAGATAGATGCATGATTTCAATGAACTAATACAGTAAAATGAGATTTTAGATAAGCAGGAAGAATATCAATATCCGGTTAATAATAGGGTGTGTCGATTGACAAGAAGAGAGGAGGTGAAGATCATTCAGGCACTTGTTAGTAGATATAAATGTATGATCAGTTAAAGGGCAACACCGGATGCATCTACATTTCTTCACAGCAATCATGAGTTTTAGAAATACAACGAGAGTACAATCTTGAAATTTCAGGAGGAGACAAGGATGATTGAAAAGAAATAATGTGTATTTGCACGAAAATTAATGGTCATAATAACTATTGAAAGTAATAACATCCCGCTACATAGATATTTCAGATATTTGAGATCAGATACCGTTGGGGCACTGGCCTATAAAAAGTAACATCGAGCTGTGTGGACTATTGCAGATGATCACTCAGGCACTTGTCAGTCGACATAAATCCATGATTGGTTAGGGTGTAATACTGGATACAAATATATTTTTTCACAGTAATCATGAGGTGGTCAGAATGTAACGGGAGTATGATCATGAAATTTTAGGGGGGAGATAAGGGTGATTAAAAATAAATAATGTGTATTAGCACGAAAATTAATTACCCTAATAACTATTATAAGTAACAACATCCCTGCTAGTCGGATATTTGAGATTTGATACAGCTGGGTCACTTGCCTATAAAACGTAACATCGGGTTATGTGGAATAGTGTAAGATTATTTGCCTAGAAATGTGGAATCAAAGGGTAATGTTCACTGAAATCAAAGTACTATATGTATATCGAAGATTCATGAATTTTGAAAGAAATGGATAATGGCAATTTTAACGCTGTTGCAATATTAACTAATGTAAGTCTTGCTGTACATGAAAAGAAAATACATAAAAAGAACGACATGACACGTGCATGTCATGTGACCAAGCCCGCTTGTACCGCCGAAAAGCGTTATGGTGGAAGACAAATAAAACGAAAATAAAGATTATCTGCATTGGTGTCTGCTCCGTTTCATTTTGGAAGGATTCGAGGGCGATCGCAGAAGCAATATCTATATATATATACATAGATATATATATAAATATATCTCCCACCCACCAGTTGTCTGTGTTGCTTCTTCCTTCTCACACCCCATTGTCCGTGTTGCTTATCCTCTAACACCTCCCACCCTCCACTGTTTGTGTTTCTTTAATATCATCTCACCCCTCCTTTGTCCATGTTGCTTTAATACTCTCCCATTCCCGCTTGTCTGTGTTGCTTTAAACCCAGCCAACCCAGTTATCTGTGCAGCTTTAAAACCTCACCCATTCCTGTTGTCTAACTTGCACTTAAACCCCTTCCACCCCACAATTGTCCGTGTTGCTTTAAAGCCCTCCCACTCCGTTGTCTGTGTTGCTTTAAAACCCCTCCTGCCCCCCAATGTCTATGATGGCTGAAACCCATCCCATTCCCGGCTGTCAGCGTTGCTTCTTCCCTGTCACCCTCCCGTTGTCAGTGTTGCCTTCCCCCTCTATTAGAAATAAAAAGTGTGAGAGACGTAGCCAGCTCTTGCGTCTTAGCACTTTTATCTAACCGTCCCATTGCCTGCCACCCTCCCTCCCTCCCATTGTCTGCTGCACAGAAGCCAAGCTGCTGTAAAACATGGCTAAAAGACATTGGCAAAGCCAATAGCTCGCATAGGCAAGACTTATTGGCTTTGTCAATGCCTCATTATAGTCACAGGGCCTCTCCTGTCACCTCTATCACTTTACTGCAGCCTGCACAGCGGAGGCATAAACAAAGAGAGCGGAGTGAAAGGAGAAGTGACGAAATCAGGGAGACAGGGAGAAGAGAGACAGGGCAGAAGGAAAGATGGCAAATGGATCGATAGAAATAAAGAGTGGGGTTTAGTTTGAATATTTTTGCCAGTGTTGGTTTTAGTTTCCAGTCCAGCCCTGTATCCTAAAATATATACAGTTAATCTGAATGTGGGAGGATAATCAATGATTTCCCTTGAATAAATAGGAAATGGTTTATGCCAACATTTCGAAATGTCACCTGTAATTCTTAAAGCTGCTATATTGCCTGAAAAATCAAAAAATAATCAAATATCTTGTTTCCTATTTTCCTGACACCTCTTCCACTTTTCCAAATCAGAATTGATTTGGGAAACTTTGTGTAAAATAAAATATACAGCCCTTTTCCCCCCAAAGTTCCAGCTTGCAGCAAACCTTATATACAAGAGAATTTACAATGCATCCACACTTTGGATTTTGAAGGCTGACACGAGATAAGCTGTTTTTTGCCAGCGTAAGATTGCAGTGCAACTGTCAGTTCAAGTCATTCGCTCTCAAGCCCAGGCTTTATGAACTTTTTGTTGCTGTTCAGGTTTGCGAGTGTGAGATTTTGTGCCACTTCTCAGTGATGGATCAAGGTAGGGCCACATATTTGGCGCTTGGGCGAGGCATGGTATATTGACCTTTAGGAATGCTTTGATGGCTGCTCAGTTTTTTGTGGATGACCAGGTGCGGGGGTTGTGCCCCATAATGGCACACGTGTCCAGACCAAGGGTCAGGACAGGATAAAAAGCACAAAGCATCGCTCCTGCCGGAGAACCAAGCATTTTCAGAGCTGTATGAGTAGGGAGATGCTGCCTCAGAATAAAGACTTCTCAGAAAGACAGGCCAAAGCAAATAAAATGGGCTATCTTCAGTAAAAATATCCATTTCGGCATTTCATATTTGAAAATATAAAATTATCTAAGAAAAATTAATAACTATTGAGATAGAGTGAGTACGAAGGATCACAAGGATGCCTGTATTCCTGCTAGCATTCGCGGCATTCCGCTTCATCTTCCAATTGTTAGTCTACGCAAGAAAAGGCCAGCTCAACAGTGTAATTCACAGCCCATTAGCCATGGCATGCTGAACACAACGCCTTCATGTTTGTACTGCTCATCGCATGACGGACGGAAAACACTGCAAAGCACTTCTCGTGTGCAGTATTCAAAGGGGGGGTCAAACCTGTGTAGAACTCCTCTGTCAGGATCTTTTTGCTTGTGATGCTTGCTTATCCTGCATTCATTAAAGGTTCGAGATGAATTTACAACTCTCGCAAAATAGTGACTTTCAGCAAAGTAATAAACGGTTATCTAAACTGTGATATTTATTTGTAAATTGTAGATCTGGCAATGATTCTGTTAGCTAAGATGGAGAAGATCTGAGCTAACCCTTGTGATCCACAGACACGGAAAGGGTTAAATAGAAAGCTGAAGTAAGTATTTGGCAACTGTGGAAAGAACAGGTCTGTGATTCTCTCATCTAACCAAATGTTCCTGCAGAATATCTGGCTACCTGTGAGCCTATGTTTACTGGACCAACATTGACAGTGCAGAACCTCAACCACGAATTACGTGTAGCAGCTCAGACAGAAGAGGAGTGCAACTCCCAATCACCAACTGAGGATGCCACAAAGAATTGTGGACAAAACTAAGCAATTGGGTCAAATGGATCAGAAAATTGGAGCTTCTCCAAAAATAGTGGCATTGCTCTACTGCGGTGTGAAGTGGTGGTACTTGATTTATTATGTTCTTAGCAGCAAACATTTAGACATTTGTGTGTGGTATATGCAATGAGAGGAGGCCAGTTCTGCAACAAAACTATGCACTGCCAGTCAGATAATTCGTCCAATAATCTGTGATGTCAGGAAATTAAAAGTTAATTTCCAGGCCGGAGCCCTCACACCAAGACAAAGTATCTCATAAGATCCAATGATAACCTGATGCTTTAGTGCCTTACACCGAGAGTGATCATTGCACACCATAGATGACTTTATGAGTACTCCTTGCATGCCTCGTTTTAGTGTTCGACACCGAAATACAGCATGCAAGGAGTACTCTCTGAAACAGATAAAGGCACTTATACCCCGTGTTTAAAGTACTATGAAACCCTTATAATCCCAGAGATTACCATAAAGGATAAATCAGATCAGCTCATACTTTGAACGTCTTGTGGATTTGTAACTACTTATCTAACAATACACAACATATCGCGCTGAAGTCGTCAATGGTAAAACTCAAACAATAAAACACATGTTGGCTAGAGAATCCATGAAGAAGTCTTGGAAAGAAGAAAATCATGAAAAGTCAGAATCAAGACTGACCGCTGTTCACTGTTTTGTTTATTGAGTACTCGAAGGAGATTTTGTACAACTTGGACTTGTTCTGTTGAGGGCCGCTCCTCCCTTCGTGAGCATCGGTTACTTTACCAACTTAGTGTTAAACTGTAGAATATTTGGAATTGTCCACCAAACGTAACCAGCCCCCTTGCATGCTCTACCATTACCCAGCCCTTTATGCACATATTTCTTTAGTCAAGAAAAAGATTGCAAGAAGTGAGCAAACCCCATTGAAAGGTTACAAATTCTTGTAAGAACAGCAACAAATGGCATGATCCCGCAATATTTTAGACATGCATTAAGGGTTCAGGCCACCTACAACTCATGGACTGGAGTCAACTACACAGCAGTGTGGCCCTAATCTGCACATCCAACTGCTGAGGCGCTGATTCCGTTTAGCATACCTAGTACCTCCTCCACTTCCTGCCGCCAGGTGGTTGTTAACAAGCGTTAGCAAAGCCAAAGCATTGGGCTAACAATTAAAGATGCAAGCCAGAACTGCTGGTTTTGTCAATGCTTTTTTGCAAAACGGTTCCTTTAAAGTGCTGCCTAAAACTGCAGCGCGACAGCCAAGCCACCACATCTCTATAATACCAATCATCCTCTAGTGCACAGCCTGACGTAATACCCTTAAAAGAAATTATCTGCTGCCTCATAGCCTGAAAAAAACGCTGACATTTAAAAGCTACCCAGAAGGACAAACGAGGAGAGACTGGCAAGACAGAGAATTTCAATTCCTTACCCACTAAAACGCATTAAGGAAGATGAACTTTACTGGTAGAACTGAGCGCAACTTTTTATTGAGTTTGTCGGAATAGTTGGAATCAATTCTTCTAAGGAAGCAATGTTTACAATAGGATAGGGCCAACATCTCAACATTTTGTCCTGTAAAACAGCCATCCACTTTAAATCCCACGGGCTTCTTGTCTTTGATAAAGTCACTTAAATTATTATAAAAAATATTTAGCAAGACAAAAAGCTAGTATTCTGGTGTAAAAGCTATGTCCCACAGAAACATAACATGTAATTTCATTTAAAGGTTGCCATGCACATCCACTCTACTGCAAAGAGCATGTTGACCCTCATTAGCTGTTGCCAGTATTTTGGTGCGGAGATACAGGGTGTTGCATCCCGCACCGGTATCCTGGCAGTAAAAAACATTGATCATGGGTGAATTTACCCCAGAATAGGGAATAAATTGCATATCTAGGAATACAGAGTCCAATTAAGTCGGTTACCTATCCTTGGGAAAAGAACCGGTCCAAATCCTCATCCATTTATCACCTACTTGGAGCAGGTGGTAAATCTGTTCGGAGGCTGTTTTTGGCCGGTGGTGGGAATGGAGGGGCTGATGGAATGTAAAATCAAGTAAGGGGAATGCTGGGGAATCCTTTTCAGCTCCCAAGTTGTGAAGAATCTGGGCTCTTTGATCATTTCAAAATTCTTGCAGGACAACATGCCTGCGTTACAATGATTCCTCTGCTCCAAGACGCTCAACTGAGTGACTGAATGCTAATGTTCTGGGTCATACTCGGCTTGGAACCAGAAAATGGGTATATATCGTAGCTGCCTTCTGCCAGTGTGCCCATGGGAACCTCATGTTTCACCCCAATCTAAAGGCGTGCCCTGCACTTAAATAAATGCACTACCTTTAAACGCAGCTCCCTGTTCTGCTGAGTTAATTTTTTTAGGCATTTCACTCTCCCAAGTAAATTAATTATCGACATTCTCTCCTCTGGGTAGAAGTGTAGGTATTTTAGGTTCTGCCAAAGGAACCCTTGCTGAGCCAGACGCGAGTGATGCCACTGGTCTTTGAACGGTCTTCAATCTGTCTTTTTTTCTGTAGGCGTGACCACCTGAAATGGACACATTAAACATCATCATGCTTATCCAATACTAACACTGACATTCCTTAAGTATCACGTGTCCCATTAAAGGTAGTCCACTCTAACTGCTAGACTGCAGCTTCCATGAGTAGGAACAAAGGCACTGTCAAGTGATCAGTGAGGCTTAGTACCCACCCAGTAACTACCTCTCCCAGTCAGTGAGACTAATTTAATAAGAAAAAAAGTGATACGTGGAGATCGTTCAATGCATCAATATCACTAGTCTTTCCTCAGAGACGTATTCCAGAACATCAGTTTTTTATATGGGCCTGCCATTGCAAGAGGAGGCAAGGCACATGCAAACAAGTCTTGGCACTGAGTCCTTCCAAGTTGCCAGTGCATATCCCTCTCTGAATGGGGTAAACATTAAAACGTAGCCTAATGACCTTCACCATAGGGTCTGAAACATAACTTCACTGATAGTGTCCCACAAGGCCAAAGTGCACATGTGGTTACTTGTGTCTTGATGGAATGTGTTTTGTCTGAACTAACCAGCAGCAAAATTCATCACATGAGCACAAAGAAAGCTTGACTGCTCCCTTTGTGTGCAAATGGGCAAATACCTACATCTTTATCATTTCAGAATTTAATAGGATACATGAAAGAACGCAGCATCACAGTGATAACAGACACGCCATTGACCACAGCCATCGGGACCAACATCAGTATGTGATCGCAGGACAGGGCAACACCTGGAAATAGCATTTCACCCATCCAATCCCCGACTCTGCATATCCCATTTCCTAGGTCTATCCATCCCCTATACCTTGTAGCCTCATCTTCCAACTTAATTCTCTCCACTGCTCTTTTCCGTTTCTGATGAACTACCTGTAAGCTCCAAAGAAGGCATGCATGGAGTGTCTGTAGTCACTGTCAAGAGAGTGGTAGTTTTGTCCCGCTACACCACATCCCTCTCCGTATTCTCATCCGTCCTAATATCACGCAGGCATCTCTCATCCACTAAATTCTATTAAGTTACGTCAGAGATCCAAGCCCGAAGTCTAGGTAGGCTTGAAAAGAGCCAATGTGTGGCTATGCGTCGCTAAGCGAAAAGTAGTCCCAATGCTGCAAACCTGTCTCATTTTTCGGTCCTTCCAAGGTGTGGGTATAAACTTCAAAAGACAGTATTTATCTGTTACACATAACTTAAGGGCCATCACCTAACTTAGTTCAGTAACTACTGTCTGGCAGTAATCCATACCCCTCCAGAGGTCCAGTTCATATGTATAAAAGTCGCCACACCTAGGGCAAGTCGCAGAGAGTTTCGGATAAATCCTATTTAGCAGATGTAGTGTAAGATACATGAGGTACAGATAGTAAAATTGTGTAAGCTTAAAACAAGCATTACTGGCAATGTTTGGAGCAAGGCACATGTCCTACTCCACTCCCCATCAGTCAGGGGCTCTTGCAAGTCCGTCTCGCACAGAACTCTGGCATACAGTACACCCATTTTCCTATCCTGCTTTACAACTGTATGCAGCCTCAAGATCATATCCCTACTTGACCATGCATCCAAAAATAACTTCAATGTATGGGGCACTGCCGATGCAGCATATTTCCCTCGCGGTTCGCAAAACTTCTGCGTAATTGAGGAAGTGTCCAGAGACCAGCTGGAATGCCTCTCGTGCTTCCTCAAAAGTGAGAATTGAATCACAGGGATATAGGTCACCAAGTTCTCGGCAGCCCCATCCCAATATTATGATATATCCATGCCTCGTATCTGCTGAAATGCCTGTAACACCAAATATTCAACTGTTCCGCAAAGAGTGGAAACTGAAAGACCTGGTGCACTGCAATTACCCAGGCTGTGGCCACTTGTCACACAACAAACTGTCCACTTGCAGGCATATGTGACCCACTCATAAGCAGCACTGGGACCTCTCCACCATGGACCGCGCCTGCTAGCAACTTCTTCTCCCATGACTGATCTTCCGAACACCACATAACTGCATAATGCAATAGTCCAGAAATACAATATAACTGCAAGTTATAGCCTTCCCTCCTCTCTGTCTAACTTCAGGGTCTCCCGACGAATTCTGCTCCTTTTTTCCCCGCACACCAACAAAGTCAATGGGCTGTTCAGTCCCGGAAAAGGGGATTTGAGGATCAGACACAGAGTTTTGCAGAATGTATTAACAGCAGAGGAGAAACACCATTTTACTGATCGCCACCCATCTCATAACGAACACTGGCAACGTGTTCCAAACTTTTACAGACCATATAAGCCCCAAATGTATCCGGTCCATATTGTATGCATATTGGTCCGCAGGCAGATGAATAACCTGAATACCCAGGTACCTGGCCACCTGGGGGGAGGTCCACCCTCACCCTACCAGCCAAACCTGCTAGGGGGAAAAGCACCTTCTTTCCAATTCCATCTAACCAGCTCAGTTTGCTCCAAAACAAGGAGATACCAGGAGTACTTCAGGATTCCGTAAGCCATCGTCAACTGGATTTTCAGAGATTTTCACTGAAAAAACTGTAGATACCTGAAGCATTCTTAAGAAGCTCAGTGCTCCTTCAACATGCAATCGAGAAAATATTTGTTAACAGAGTCTAAACAAAATTCAGTGGGGAAAGATGAAAGTTGTAATTTGGGAAGCTCAGTCATATGGCTCTTTAACCCATGGACTTGGGTCACTGCCATTCCTGTATTTTTCTTCCTTTGAACTTGCACCCACAGGCGATGCAAGCGATACAGTGCTATACAAATCTGTTCACATAACATTTAATGAACACCTGGAGCCAGTGACATATTTTCTACCTCTCCACTTAGCGATGGTGTCACATTTGCTGCTTCTATAAGAAATATAAGGCTCACTTCTGCCAGCACCATGTGTGGATGTCTCGAGTCTGCCAGAAAGCGAGAATGGTCATCTCCGGTAGGCCACTGTCAGTAATGGAAAAAGTTCTCGGTGAAAAACTAACCTAGCCGAAGAACAAGGCCAACTCTTCCATAAGGTGTGAAAAGACAGTCGCCTTAGCTCACCGCCTAGTGATGATGTCAAATAAAAGGCTAACAGCAAAATAATTTAAAAAAATACATTCTTTCTATGTTTGCGGAGTGTTCCAATGACAAAGTAGCATTTTACTTGTAATGCTGAAACTTCACTCACTTTTCCTGCAGCGGTCAGGAATTCCTCTACTTTCTGCATATTCATTAAAGAACTAGCTGTGGTATGCTGGTTTGTTCCCTCCTTCCAATTGTGCACATTCTCTTCTCTAAATGGGGGTTTGCAGAAATAGTTTTTGAGTCTTGTACAGAATGTCCTGCACAGGTATTCCAGTGAGTACCTCGAGACAGCCATGTTGGTCTCTCAGGTTCTCAACAGACAGCAGGAGCACTCTCCCTGATAAGCAATAGATTTGTCAGACCTTTCAAAAACCTATGGAACGTTAATGGACTCAAGGGTGGAGTGACTGCAAAGCACAGCTCAAACCTAGGATGATACAAAAACGGAATTATCTCTGTTCCTCTTAATAGACTGACTGACAGTGTTACTATGAAAGGTAATCTATTGCCCTCCAGAACAGCAGCCTCAATGAATAACAAGCATTGGCAAAGCCAGTTTGGCAAGTGTTGGATACCAGCCTTTCAGCTTTGTCAATGCTCGTTTTGTTCTGGAATGGCTTTTGTACAATATTCTTACTGGATGAGCTGCCAGGCCAAACTAAAAGAAAATGCAGGCTAAAAGCAAAATATTTGTTTTTGGTCTTAAAGAGCACACAGTGCCATAGTAGTCCAGACACTGAAGGGAACTACTTTGTGTGTGGATGTGCTCCTTGTGAAAGGCCGACATTCACAGTGAAGTTAGCCAATGCTTAAAGTGGCTTTCCCATTGCACCATGCTGCAGTGTGCGGAAGAAATGTTGACACTACAACAAACTAATGTATGTAGAGAAAGCCCCCAAGATATATATATAATATATATGCAAAAAAAGCTGAGAACGCTGCGTAGTTCTCAAGTTTAGGTGGAAAGCAGCTCCTGTATAGAGCACCCTCAACACCAGCGACACTCTAAATTTGCTCACCTCAAACGTCTGCTTTTCTATCAAATTCTTGTCCCTTTCTATCTCGGCATGGATGGCACTGTGCTAATCCTATGCGTGAGCTAACCTTGTCCAAACATCTTAATTGGAAAATCTATGCACACACCACAATCATAATCCACTCAACAAATATGCAGCTGAGAAATTCAAGATAGCACGCCTAGATCAACTGTAAATGGCTAAGGTGCACATTTACATAGTAACCCAGAATATATTTTTGAAGATCTGAACTTCTCCTATGACCAACCTGGCCCAATTAATAAGATATAAACATTAGCTTTCTTGACTTGTACCCAACAATTGTTGCATTTCAACTATTTCAAATAAAGGCAATTAGAACCTGTGAAAAACAGCTTCTTAGCTGAGCCCCCCTGAGGACAGAAGAACAAGGCTACAGCTCTGAAGTTTTTACCTTGGCACGCTGGCCAAATACGTCACAAGCTTCCGGAGGTCTTCCTGCCTTATTCTGTCGTGATTGCTGCGCGCTGGGAAGGTCAGGATGGGACCGCCTCGTTTGTCACGACCACCTGCAGGAAGAATTGGACTGTTAGAAAACACAACATGAAGTACATGTCACAAAATGTACGCACACCAAATTGATTAAATAAAATGACAACCTGTACAGGAGTACACAAATAGTTTGTATATTTCGGCCTGCCTAATGAAGGGAGGTAAGTTCACAAGCACAGAACCCAGATGAGAAAATTTGAAGCAATTTCCTAATACCCTTTTAGAACTTTCATTAAAGCTTGAGAACGTTTAAATCAACAAGCAATCACCGACCAATGTTAATGCTGGATCCAGACTGCAAACATCAACTCCATTTTTAACGAGGCACACATTTTATATTTAGTTAAATGTGAAAAATAAATGCTTGTTTTACAGTGTTTGGCCCTTGATTAAAATTAATAATTGATATTTTAGTTCAGCAAGGTAGCATAGATGCAAAAATGTATGTTTACTGTATAGGTTTCTAAACTTCTGATGTGTCGTGTCAATAGTTTAAGTCAAAGGTTTCCAAAGTTGGCGCACGAGCGTCAGCCTCCTGTCTCATTCACAAACCATTGGATATATTTCCCCTCAGTGAATCTCACTGGGAATCATTCACAAGGTCAGTGGTTATCTTGAAAATCTGGAATGGATGTAGCCTTTGTAGAACAATGCTGGTTACGCTTGTTTCAAAGTATTGTACAGTCTCTGGCACTCTGGCTTTGTCAGGGTGTCAACATATTAATAATATCAGGAATATGTCATAATAAACCAATGCAGCACCTTTAAAACCACTATGGATGGCAGGATCGTACAATGACCTGAACTAAAATATACTAATTCCCTGCCAACTTTGTCATTATCAATAAAACATTTCAATTACCTTAATTAATACATCACATGTTTCACTGTTAACTTTATCATTGTCAATAAAACATTCTGATTTACAATAAACTGTGTGCATGAATCTTTGTTCTACGTTAAGACCGGCTACAAAGCAGCCTCAGGGCGCTCAAACAATAAGCCCTATGCCCTATAGCCTTTGGGGGTACAAGAACAGCTCCAGGAGTGCTTAACACGTGTCAAGAAGGGGAAACCGCCTTTACAACGAAGGCTGAATCACGCATGCCTTTGCAACGAACGAAGACTTATACACGCAGGATTTAACAACGAATATGCCTTGAGCATGCATGCCTTTACAACGAAATTCATTGTAAAGGCATGAATGGCTAAGGCATATGCGTTTTTGCAGGCTCAGTTGCACTATGTGTCACCAGCCTGCTTTACATCACGATTTATGCTTTAAAAAATTAGACGGTGTAATGTCATATCATTATAATTTCAAGCCTACCTCTGCCTACTCCATTTTCACCACTACGGACGTATCACCAGCCCACTTTACATCGATTCAGTAAAACACATCACCACGCTGTCTATGCGCAGCAAAACAATAAATACTTTCTCCCAAGCAAACGGATATTATGAAGAAACACCCCTCCCACTTATAGCACTAAAAAAATATGCGCAATGAAACTCTTTGCCAGCCACCCTAAACCATATTGTGTTTTACTAATAAAACAGAACTTGGACAATACTTAACACACTGGCTGGCATGGAGGGTCAAGGCACTACAGTTACATAGCCGGACAAGTAGTACTTATGTATGGGGACATGTTCCAAGATGGCGGTTACGTTCAGGGACAGACAGGGGGCTATATTATCAGTCTGTCTTCACTGTTCACCTTTAATTATTAGTATACGTAAATGGCTGCATCATGAATCAGCTCAGACCAAGATTTGTTTGGCTACTTACAATTAAACTTCTACCTTGAATAAGTCTTTACCAAGCATGCCTTTACAGCAGAAATTTTGTTGAAAAGGCATGCGTGGTAAAGGCATAAGTCTGGTAAAAGTTTTCGTTGTAAAGGCATGTGTACTAAAGACGCATGCGTTGTGATGACAACGTAATAACAGCATGCGTTGTAATGGCATGTGTTATTCAGTCATACATTCGTCAAGAAGTCTCTCTCGCTCACAATTACAAACACCTAGAGGACTAAGGGCACTGCAACAATGTTATCCTGGCGCTCACCGGAGGTCCTGAGCGGCCCCAGCAGCATCCATCTTGTGCCGCACTGCCCTGCCCTTCGAGGCACCAACCGGCAAAGTATGCAAATCAGCATTGCTAGGCACTATGGGGAGAGCCTTATGCCCAAGGCTATTTTGTCTGATGTCGCCTGCCTTGTGGCACAAAAAGTTGCTTCCTTCTTTTTTAGGTCTCGGATAGGAGGGCCTTTAGCCGTCGCTCTGCTCATTTTCAAGCACACACTCGTGCTTGTGGCGGCATCCACCTGCGGGAGCGAGCAGGGGCGCGCCACAAGCACGAGTGCAGTGCTTGAAAATGAGCAGACTGCGCGCGCATGCATCGTTTCCTTTCCTTCAGTTATTTTTCATTTCTGACTTATTTTCCCCGTTATTTCACTATATTTGTCTATTCACGTGCCATCGTTGGATTCTTTATGTTATGTTTTTCTCCCTCTCGATTTCACTTCCTGTCTCCTGATCATCGTGCATTTCTCTTCGCTCTTGGCTTGCGTTTGGTAAATGTAATTTTTATTTATTTCACCCGTTTGCTTTATTTGTCGTGTTTATTCATTTCTTTCGCTTCTGTTATTTGCTTACGTCGCAGTACTGTTTATCCTCTTTTCTAAGTTGTTTGTGTTTGTTTGTTTCTTCCTCTTGATTTGTTTAATCTGTTTCCTTGTTTCACCACCCTTCCTATCGACCTGTTTATCTTCATATTTTCGTTTGCCGGTTAGATTCGTTCTCACATCTCAGGATCTCTTTCCCATTCTCTTCCCCTCTCCATCTTTTCATCCTTTCAGGCAGGCACAACGCGCCCGACCCGTCACTTTACTCCCTCCCTCCCTCTACCGTCCTGAGCGCACAGAGTTTTCTTTGTTTCCAAAAACAGAAACAGGAACTTGCGCGGGCTCTTCCCCTCCTCCCTTTTGCACCCCCCATTCCCTTTCTAATATCCCCACCAGTCACTTTACTCCCTCCCTCTACCGTCCCGAGCGCGGTGGGGTGATATTTTTCCCGGGGAGGGCTGGAAGGATAGTGTGCACACTTTTCAATGACTTTGTTATATCTAGCATGGGGATCATTTTACAGCGCCTCTCCCAGCCTTACGAGGCTACGGCAACCTTTTTAAAAGGAGCTGAAAAAGAAGCAGCATGTCACTTATGTCGATTTTACGCTGTGCTGTGTTATGATATTTTTGCATCAAGTCTGTATGTTTGCCGTGAGTTGTCATAGTACGTTATGCATTTATAACATGCTGTGTTATGTTATATGCTATGGCTTGCTACAGGTATTTAGATGTTTTGAGAGTCGCGTAAGGCTCTGGGCCATTCAATACTCGGACAGTTTTTGTGCAGTGCTAGGTTATGCTATGCTGTCACGGCGTGCTCCTACATTTCAACGCCTCGTCGGGGTAGTAAGCGCTATATAAATATAGTTACAATTATTTTATATCAGATTATGTTGTGTTTATGGGCTGTGGCGTATTGTTTGTGGGAGCTCTTCCAGTGCCTTTCCCTGTATCCCAGTGTGCGTGTCTTCTAGTGTATGTCTCCCAGTGGCCGCGTCTCCCCAGCCTTGCAGTCTCTCCTAGTGAACATGGCACCCCCATCTCTCAGTCTCCTCCGTAATCCACGTTTTGTCAGTGTCTTCCCGAGTCCGTGTATCACTGCGTGCTCAGTGTCCCCCATGTGTCCCTTAGTATATATCTCCCTTAGTCTGTGTTTGCCTCGTCCCAGTCTTCTGGTATCCCTGCTCCCTTAAGTTTCCCAGTGTCCATATCTACATTTGACCTGATAATATCAGGATGAAAATGACAGTAGAGTGCAAACTATTTACCTGTACACACCGGTACTGTGTGGTAACGCCTCACCAGCGCTTAAGTTTAAGCTATTGGCATTGTCATTTACAATGCCAATAACTCAAACTCTCGTAAATGCGAGACCTATTGCATTGCAAATGCTTGTTTTCCATTGATCTGGTCCCCAAGCAGGGCACCCACTGGCCTCCAAGTTGAGGGCGAAAGGGGAGTCTCACAGACCTCATGGCCCCTGCAGGCTCTCCTAGTTCATCTCAGTTTGCTGTCAGCCAATACAGGAGCCAGCTTCACTCCTATCTCCTGCTGGCAGCCGACAACAAAGCCGGTTTCATTCCTCCTCACATTCAGCTGTGCGTCTCGCTCTGATGTGAAAGAGAGTGAACGCCCCCTGCCTCATGGGCCACTCCTCTTCAGGACTTGGGCTCCTTAATCCTGAGGGACAATGCATAGCATTTCATACCAGGAGGGGGCACGAATACTTAGAATATAGCATGGTCATAAACCCAAATTTAAAACATTTCCTTCAAAAACCCCTACCCTTAAAAGCTCTCCAATGCAGTAAATCGCCTGGCCAGTGAACAGGGCTCCACATACAAGTGTAATGTATTGGCTCTTTAAAGAAAGTGGGCATTAAACCAAAACCACTATCACACTGGCTATTTGTGCTACATATGGTCTTTTGCAATCAGATGGATTGGGGGAATACATGATAATAACAAGACAAAATCTAAATTCAAAATAATTTAGTTTATCACAACAAATGAATGTTGGACTTGGCCCTTTTTGCAGGGTCATCCCTGAACTTTTTGCCTTCCTCCTGTATTGTTTCTGAGCTGTTTTTGTTGGTTTTAGGACTCTGGGCACTTTACTACTGCTGATCAGTGCTAAAGTGCATATGCTCTCTGTATAAAGTGTTATGGTAATTGGTTGTCCATAATTGGTATGTTTGCCTTACTAGTAAAGTCCCTAGAAAAGTGCACTATGTGTGCCACGGCTGGTAATGCAAGTGCTACCCGTGGGCCTGCAGCACTAATTGTGCCACCCACACAAGTAGCCCTAAGAAGAGATCTCAGGCCTGCCACTGCAGTGCCTGCGCGCAGTTTGTTAACTGCCTTGTTGTCCTGGCAAGTGCACCCACTTGCCAGGCCTTACCTTCCCTTTTTATGCACATCAGACACCCCTATAGTAGGCCCAAGGTACTCCCCTGGGCAGGGTGCAGTGTATGTGAAAGGTAGGACATGTACTGAGGTGTGTACCATGTCCTGACAGTGAAATACTGCCAAATTAGTTTTTCACTGTTGCAAGGCCATCTTGCCCATAGGACAGAATGGTGAATGCGGAGTCCCATGTTTCCAACATATCTTCCCATAGGCATAAGATGGAGAGATGGAGCTTAGTGTGCCTGAACTCAGAATTCAATAACACATCTTTTTGTGAAGATGGTTTTTGAATTGTGTGTTTAGAAACCACGCTTTTAGAAGTGGCTGGTTTCTTGTCTTAAACCATCCTGTGTGCCTCTGCCTGGTTGTGTATTGCCTGTCTGGGTTTGGATGTGACAGGGTCTGGGAAGTGTCCTGACCCCAGGGAGGAGTAGGTGAGACAGCAACAGGCAGGCCTGCGTTTGATGTGGGGGCGGACGAGTAGCCCCCTGGATGTTAAGAGGGCTGTGTTGCTGCCCCCAAAGGATGGCTCCACCTCCTGCTGAGCGTCTGGGCCCCAGACCCGGACTATCAAAGGAAGAGGGTGTGCACTGGCAGGAAGACACCCAGGTCTGGTTTGGACCGGGGTCAGAGCCCCCTGAACACAAAGACTTCAAAGGCATCTAGGGGTATAAATGTAAGAGCTGAAACCCGTGAACTCAAGACTGAAATCCATACTGAAAAAGGATTGAAACTACTTCGTGATCAAGAGGAACCTCTGCCAAAGAAGAACAGCTGAAGAGACTGAAGAGAAGGACTGCCCTTGCTGTGTGTTCTGGGGCTGGCCTGCAGTTTGCTGATTTGACTGAGGAGAGGACAAGGGACTTTGCTGTGTGCTGTGTCCCCCTGCTTGAGAGAACTTTGCTGTGTCTTGAAGTAACTTGTTTCCAAGGGCCCGAGGAGAGCTGGTCCCCTGTTGTGGAAACTCAGGAACATAAAAGTTTCCAAGTGTGTCTCAGCGACGCTGTGTGCGTGTGCTTTTTGCACGCCTGAGACTGCTGTGTGGTCCGTGGTGCTGTTTACGAGGTGCCCCGTGACCGCATTACCCCCGCAGCGTTAGACGCGCTGAGTCCCGAAGCAGCCCGTACCTGCCCAGCAGTACCGGGGCCGTCACTTTAAGCTTACGACCGTTGTCTCTGTTGTTGGGGCCTAGTGGTGCCCAAGTTGACCGCGCAGATTGGCTAACTGCATTGTTCTAGCATTACGAACTGCCTGATTCTTGCATTACAAACCGCATTATTCTTGCATTACGAACTGCCTGATTCTTGCATTATGAACCACATTATTCTTGCATTACGAACTGCCTGATTCTTGCATTAAGGACCGTCTTATTACTACATTACGAACTGCATTACGAACTGCATAGCATTGCATTAGGACTGCATTAGAGATCGTGAATTGCTCATTAATACCGCAAGAACCTACAAGTGATTGCTGGCCTAATAACCGGCAAAGCGAAATATTACGAATACGCATATGTTGGATCTCCATCGCTTGGTCTCACCGTATTCCTTTTATAAAGATACCGCTATTTTTATGAAACCAGTGTGGTGTCCATTTGTGGTGTTATCACTGTGTTACTGGGAGTGTGGTTGCAAATACTTTACACATTGCCTTGGAGATAAGCCTGGCTGCTCGTGCCAAGCTACCAGGGGGTGAGCAGGGGTTATCTAAGCGTGTGTCCCTCCTTACCCTGACTAGAAGCAAGGGTAACTATTTGGACTAAGGTACCTACCTCAGCCAACTAGAGACCCCCAGTTCTAACAATGAATTAGGCAGGGGAATAAATCTGAAAACAAATACATACACTAGCATTAATAACACCCAACTCATTTTTTATAGATAGGGAAATAACATTTTTTAGGTAACAGGACCTTAACACCCACCACTCTCTTAACTGGGTTTATTAGGGTATCATCTGTATCATAGTTGCTCTACTCTTGGATGTATAAATATAGTCTGAACCCTGTTAGAACAAAACAGAGTTTACATATATAAGGGAAACGACTCTGGAATAAAGAAATCAGCACAATCATTTACAGAATCTCCTTTTCAATGTGTACATCATTTCCCATATATATATTGTCACACTGCTATGATTTTGAAGTTACTGCTTCTAGGAGTGCAGCCTAAAGCTCTTGATATTTCTCGAGATATGTATCCAGGCATTATTTTTCACTTTCTTTCCTTGAGCTGACCAACTGACCTGGCTGGGTAGGTGGTTTAGCAGTAACCTAGCAGCAGAGATAGTTTACCTGATTCTAGTACCTATCAAAAATTCCTAAGTAAATAATTTTGTTTCTTTCTACATTCTTGCATCCTCCAACTTCATACTGTCTCAAAAATATTATCTACATTCCTTAAGCCCAGCGTTACAAGCTGACCTTTCATTAAAAAAGTCTGTTTGCCACCTCTCCTTTTTTGTTTCAAACGTCCCTCTCCTTCCATTCCATCCTCTGCATGCCTTCTCTCTCTGAGCACAACCTACTCCGACTCATGCAGACTTGGCCTATAATAGAATATTGTATTTTTGCAAATTTCCCACAACTGATTTACAAAATCACTCTCTCCTCCTTCCTCCGAATGTTATACCTATGCAACCTAACATTATCTTATCTTCTCTAACTCATCTATTAATCCCACCAGCCATGTACATGAGCTCACACACTTACACTAATGAACCCAACTAACCACCGTTAATTAAGTCCACCACAAAGAAACTGGAATGACTGAATGGAATGGTTTGTTTTGAGCACACAAGACAAATCCCAATAACTAACAGTAACCAATAACACTGGACAAACCACTAACCTTGGGTTCCGGAGCAGCATGCTGCCCAGCATAAAGAGCTTTGACGCCTCATTGGGTTAGCAAGCGTTATATAAATGCAATTATAATTAGTGCAGAGCATGTTAATTAGACACTTATATGTATGGTATGCACACTGTAACTACATATAAGGAAGAACTGAGTGCTTCTGTGAATTGTTAATTTCTTTCTCAGTACTTGCATCAATGTAGCTTAAAGTGTTCACATCTTTTCAACTTAGTAGTAAGCCTACACGTTTCACCCATTAACAGTTGTGAATAAATGGGGCTTTCTCCAAGCAAAAGATAAGTATACAGTCAATTGGACATTTTCTCCCTAGGAAGGGGTATGCTGTCTTACAAAATTCTGTGCGACCTAGATCAGTCTTTCACATCCTTGTTGTAATCTGCTGTAAATGTCTTGTGGATTCTCTCCACATCAGGTAATCTAATGAGTGAATCCATTAATTCATATAGAACAACAATACCACACATTCAGGGGTGGCTCCTCCTTTATGGCATAGGAGGGTTGCCCCACTGCTGATAGCCAGCAGAGGCAAAAGTGACAAATAAAATGATGACAAAACAATTTTATCATCATTTTATTTTTCACTAAGCCAAAGCCAAGTGAGTCATAGGGCGGGGCAGGGCCATCCTGAGCCTCAGGGAGGAGTGATGGTCACTCCTAAGTGCGTATGTCGGTTTGGCCGGCCGTCTTAGGACGGCCAAACTGACATGTGCACTTAGTATTTCTCTAACCCGAGCTGTGTTGCACAGTCGGGTGGCCAACAGACACAGGCTCCCAGGCCCTGTCTGAGCGCCATACCAGACTGCTCAGACCAATCCCAGCGCTTCTCTCATACTGGGTAATAGTATTAACAGCATGAGAGCAGCGTCGGGATTGCCATCTGGGAGCCTGCGCAATGTGCACCAGCCCATGGGAGTCAAGGCAGCGGACGCAGGTAAGTACTGTTTTATTTTTTTCACATTTTTGCGTCTGTTTTTTATTTTTATATTTCCCCCGCGCTGCCCCACCACTTCGCATTGCGATCTGCCGACACTGCTCACAGTTTGTCGGCTAGGGTGGTAAGATGTGGAACCGGGTTCAAGTCTCGGCAGGAACGCTCAACATCCTGTGATTCTGGGCAAATCACTTAATCTCCCCGCGCCTAACATAATAAATGTGTCCGTCTGTAAAACCGGTGCTCTTGTAAAGCGCGCTGATACCTTGGGGTCTAGTTTGCGCTATATAAACCCCCTCCCACCCCCAAAAAAAGCAGTTATTAGTATGAGTGCCACACAAGGATTGTCTGACCTCCACAAGTGATAAAGGAGTCAACAATACACATTCATCAAGTGTAGAAAATATCAATAAACTAATAGAACCATTCATCAAGTGCAGCACTGAAAGGCAAGTAGGGAGAGAGAGAGAGATTAAAGATGGAAGAGAGTGAGAGACAGGGAGAAAGAGAGCAACTATATTGAGATGGAGAATAGATCCAAGTCATGATTCAGATTACTGGCATGGCTTTGGTGACTGGACACATTTGCATCACCATTTTTAGGAAATGAGCGCAATAGGACACTTGTACTAGTCGATCCACACAATAACTACATTTGCACTCAAAGGAAATTACTTTTTGCAATGGGTTGTCAGTACAAATGCAACTACTAAACTGTAGACACACCAAGTGCAAAATTGCTGTCACCAGTGCCACGCAGGCACTTCTATCCAGTGTTATGGTGTCCATTCAAACTGAAGAGGGAATGGTAGGTGGTTACACATTTCTCTGTTAATTTCTGCAAGTATCTATATTTTACAAGAATGTATGTAGTGAGGCAATATGGGAGAGTGTCCGGTTATATGATTAACCAATCAAAAACGGAAATTATGGAGTGGAACACTCATAGTGAAAATCAACTCGTCAAAGAGAAGATAAGATATCTAGGAATAGAATTGGTTAAAGACATAGATAAAATAGCCCAGATAAATTTTAATAGGATTTTAACAGAAGTCAGAAGACTACTTAAAGTATGGGGAGGCCTTCCCTTGACATTTATGGGAAGATCGAATATCATAAAAATGTCAATTCTACCCAAATTCACTTAAAATTTAAGTGCATTTCCACTTGAGTTTAAGAGGGAACAAATCAAGAAATTACAAGGGGAACTAAATAGCTTCATCTGGTCATCCAAAGGAATAAGAATAGCATGGAAAAAGCTAAGGAGGAAAAAAAGAAAAAGGGGGGATAGCAAGTCCAGACATTTTCGAATATTATAGAGCTTTTCAGTTTAAATATATGAGGGTTCTCTTAAACAACTATGAATTGTATCCCACCTATTTACAAGCCATGACAGGTTCTGAAGGGAACTATTTATATAAATTTGGTCATCCTAAGTATTTTAAAAGGTCAAACTGAAGGTGCTTAGGTCTGCAGCAAAATTATGGTACAACATAAGAAACACTTTAAAGATACCTTATTATAGTGAAAACGCTCCCATATGGGACTCACCAGGGACCCCTGAGTGCCTAATGGACAGGCTAACAGTTCCTTTGAGGCAAGCTGGATTCCTGAAATGGGGCCAACTGATCATAGAAAATAACATCAGCTGGGATCAACTAACAATTATGACGAACGGATTAGTATCAAAATTTAAATACTACTAACTTTCAAGCTGGATAAAGACCCAAACTGAATGTAAACAGGGAAATAGTAATTTGGAAATTACTATGCAAGAGAGCGGAATTTAAAAAAAAGAAGTTTCACGATGGTATTGGGCCCTGATATTAGCTGGTGAGGAGGACTATGTAATTCCAGAAGAGATCTGGGGGAAAGACCTGCCGACGTTGGACGTCCAGAAAACATGGCAAGTATCTATGGAAAAATGTTGGTCTGTTGTAAAATCTGCTGCTTTAAGAAGAAACCATTTATTTACCGCACATAGAGCCTACTGGTCCCCGAAGAGGTTATCTAAGTTCAGCGGGCAGAGAACAAAAAAATGTCCTAAATGTGGAAAAGAAAAGGCGGACGACTTGCATATGTTCTGGCAGTGCCCCCAGCTCGAAGAGTTCTGGTACGAAGTGGGTAAGGTACTAGAGAAATTGCTAGAACGACCAATTGATGTAAGTATTGACCTTGTTATATTTGGGGTGGTTAAAATAGAAGCAGGCCTTCATAAGTTAAATAAGAAACAAGAAAACCTTCTCTTTCTATTGATTTTATTAGCTAGAAGGGAAATTTGTATCAAATGGATAAGTCCCGCACCACCTACACACTGGGAATGGCTAGCATCTATCCAAAAGATAAACAGGTTGGATAGAAGTGGGAGACCGAGTAAAAAATATAACTTCGGGAACAGTTTATCCAGCCATAGCAGTTAATGTAATTATATTGATCTACATGCATAAATATATAAAGTCCAATGATTATGCGATAGCAATAAATAACAAGCATAATGCTCGTTTGAGTAGCCAGGATGGCTAGCTCCCCTCCTCGAAAAATATTTTATTGGTAATGGAAATAAAGGGACCCCTGCTGGAAATTCCAAGAAATCAACTCCCCAAACGTGAAGCGAACATATGGGGCAGTGAAGGGTCGGATTCGCTGCTGCAGGGGTCCCCGATAACTCCATACACAATCTATTGCGGAATGAGGACAAAAAAAAAAAAAAAAAAGAATGTATGTAGCAAAAACCTAGCACTATACAAAGTATGCGGGATATATTCAAGATCATGCAGATAGATGAGACGATTTATCTTTAAGATGGCGCATTGGGATCAAGAGGTAATGGAAGGCTCCTTATCCTTAGTGGGTTGACTTAGCCAATACCCAAAAGGTTTAAGCTACGACTTCACCACTTTTCATATTAACAATGTTCCAGCTTTAGCATCAAAGTAAGTATTTAAAGAACTTGCAAAGCATAATACTACCAGAGCTTGAGTGCGCTTTGACCAGTACGTTTCTGGCTCGTCATCCTTTGTAATCTGAAGACATGTGCAAACCAGAAACGTAGGGCTGGGTTTTAGTTGAGCCTCAACAATTTTCCCCCATTTGAATACTCCATTGAGTCATTAATACATTTTGGCCTTCCTATTTTCTAAGAAAAAACAGATTTTTAATGTAATAATGCACTATGAATGTAGTGGCATTTCCTAATTATTTGAATCAGGGGCACACCAAAAGCACAACCGCCTAACCAATCAAAAAAAGTGATTGGTTTAATGTCCCCTTGTGGGCGACATTAAGTAGACGCAGGCGGTCTGCAGACTGGCATGCGTAGATCATCGCTCTACTCGCCATGCTCCTCTATCTCCAGATAATGGCTCCTTTATTCCCTGCTTTATCTTCTTAAAAGGGTGCATTCGGCCCAATAATCTGCAGCGTTAGAAGGCACGCAATGTGTACTGCATTGACTGATCACTGGATAAAAGCTTTTGAATCAAGGGAACAGAGCATAGAAAGGCCTAAATGCGGCACTGCTCCAGTTACCCAGAGGGGTGATTAATGTGCTGTGAAAGCAGATCTGAACTTACATTTGGGAAAACAAGATCCCAAAGATTATAATGCAACAAGGCCGATACGTAAACAATTTTTCTATTTGTAAAGATCGTTCACACAACAATTTACTTTCTCAACACAGATTAACAACATCTCAAATCTTTGGGTATAGAAGGAAGCCAAAATGCTCCAACAAAGGCAAAAACCTGGGTATCGTGTTACTGTGTTGGCATTCGCTGCAGACGAAGTTGCAAAGTTAGGACTGGGAACTTCAAAATAATGTTTTGAGCATCCCCCATTTTCATCAAATGGTAGCCTAATTTCCCCTACATGTTGAGCAGGATAACCGACTGCAGGGGTTGGGAAAAAGTTAAACACCACAGGCCTCTGTCAAATTCGGATAACTCCTTTGCAAAATGTGAAATTTCCTAAATGTGTCTGACTACCCAGGCATAATTTAAACTAAACCCAATCCTAATTGGTGTACAAGTCACACGGGCTTGCTATACATTCACATCTTACTGAATTATCAAATGAGTCGCCCTGGACTATACTAAGAGAATATGAACGAGTAAAAGTAATATCAGAATCGAAACAATTTGTTTTATTAATCTATTTTCTCCAACCATCTGAATTAAATTATGTAAGGTACAATCATAGAGCCCTATTCGCAAAGGTATTTTAGGCGATAAACCTACATTTACAGCTGAAATACAAACTTTTTGCCTGCAAGGAATTCACAAAAGGATTTCAGGCAGGCATAACTGGATTTACTACTATGGATTTCTCCACTACGAGCATAGAGCTCTCCAAATTCGCAAATGCCACTCAAGTGGCAAGAAGTGGGTGTTCCAAGGAATGGTTTGCCTTGTACATGTATGGTCGTTGTTGTCCAACCTGCCCCTCCCCATCCCTGTAAATGGGCATAAAGTCCAAGGGTTGGAGTAGCTCCCTTTACAGGATGGGAGGTGGAATGGATCATGCTCACATTTGGCAGGGGTTAGTTGAAGGGCTTTCTCCAGGGGGGGAAAAGATTACTCCGCGGAGGAAATTCCGTACACTGGCAAAAGGACTTCACAGGGGATAACACATGGCATTCCCAGAAGCACAGGTGGAAACCAGGGCCTGGAGCAGCTTTACAAGTGTAGTTTTGCTAATGTTTGTGAATGGAACACAAATTACACTTAAGCAGGGAGGTGAACTATCTTCTCCTGCTTTTGTTTGTTCATGAATATGGGCTATACAGTTTAGAAGCTCTGCCAAGAATCTTCTAGGAAAAGTAAATTCAGAGATTTTAAGTTTTCCTGTGACAATTGTCAGTGTTTCACCCAGTCCTGGTTTTAGTCTCTGCATGCGGGTGCTTATAGTTTTCGGCTATAAATGCATGAACTCAACTGTCAGGAAGAAAAGAAGAAGAAGGAGAAGAAAAAAAAATCATTGGCAAAACCAACAGGTATTGAATTCATAGGGTGCTGTTAAGCTACTGACTTGGCTAATGCTTGTCTGACATGCCTCTAGATGAACTTTGTTTTTCTTTACAAGAAAAACCATTCCAAAATGGCTCCTAGTGCATCATAAAGCAGTGGCACTTTAGTTTTGGAGACCAGGCCTTATTTTTCATCATTACATTTTTTGAG
This sequence comes from Calotriton arnoldi, assembly GCA_963921515.1. Taxonomy (NCBI): domain Eukaryota; kingdom Metazoa; phylum Chordata; class Amphibia; order Caudata; family Salamandridae; genus Calotriton; species Calotriton arnoldi. The sequence goes on along the minus strand of CAWUFW010000049.1, from coordinate 4,766,122 downwards.
AGCGCAAGAGTAAAATGGGCAGAAAAAGAAGAAAGAAGGAAGAGAAAGATAGGAATAGAGTAACAGAGGGAGTAAAAGCCGACTGAAAAAGAACCTGCAAGCATAAGATAAGGAAAGAGTAGTTAGTGGGAGAAAGATATGAGATGGAATAAATGATTAGGCAGCCTTGATACTCGGCAATCCCGGCAAGCAACAGCGCCAGTGCCAGAATCACAATCCAAACGTTGGGCCCAGCACGCATTTTCTCTTTTTAAAAAAAAAATGTATTTACACATATTAAGTACTGCGAGTTGCGGAAAGACATAACAGTAGTACAATATAAAGCAGAAGTACATTAGAGGCCAGAAAAATGACAATTTGTATTGTAAATTAATTTAAATTAGAGCCACCATATCTTGGCAAAGGAGCAATTATCCTCGAGATGAAAGGGCTCTCGGGAGGCGCAGGACCGTCTGCTTTTAGACGTATACTGTAACAGATCAGAATGGACAGGAAGAGGAGACAGAATCCACTTTGGAATAAAGAAGACACATTGATAATATGATGAGGGAAGAGTTTTGATTGACATTACTGTTGTCTGCACGAGGCATCTTGTTAGAGTGGAGGTGTGTCTTTTTGTGAGCGGAGAACGGAGCACAGCTGCTTTCAAATATTAATATTATGTTATCTAATGTGTGGAAGAGTCCTTACCTCTGACAAGCATGACATTTAAAATGTTATGAGGTTGTGGGGTATGGTTAGGAAACAGGAGGTTGCCATAAATACTGCTCCCTCTGGTCAGCCAACAAAAGGTAAGGAACAGAAGTAGTATCCTCTGAGATTAGTGCAGTGGCTCCCTTAAAGAACTTAAAATATTTCACTCACACAGGATTTACTTACAGCCTCATATACAACATGTAGGGACGATGACCGAGGCTCACTAGGTATCCTAATAAAGAACAGTAGAAAAAACACTTCTTGCAAGCCCGGGTGCACATTTTGTGAAGTTCAATAGATTAATGTAATTGTTGCTGAAGTACAAGTCCATCACGACCCATTATTTAGATGTACTCAATAGGGGCAGCATACCTGTTTTTGATGTTCATGTGGAATTCACATTTATCCTCGGTTAATAAATGGCCAAGCATGTGTTATTGACACTGCACTTTTTACATTATTATAAATGTTTTCTGGTTATATATAGTTAATAAAGGTAAAAATACACTTTCAGAAAATAATTTCACAAATTATTTCATACATACCTTATTATATAGCAAAATAATTAATTCCAATGAACTTAGTGCAGAATGATTCCTATTCGCATACCATATAGCCAACATATTTATGAGCTATAAAGTGCTTAGCATATTTCCAAGTTTTAAAGACCTTCCTCTCTCCCCCTCCGTCTTCTTAGCATACAACTTTTCTTTATTATATACATAGTTCAAATTTTTTTTTTAGCCAATTCCCAATATCAGGTGGTTCGGATGATCTCCAGTAGGCAGTGATAACAGAAGTGCTAATGATATTGCGATGAACCACCAAAAACGAGCAGTTGTTGGTTGAATACCCAAATGCTTTGAGCTACCAAGAAGAATCATGTTCACATACAGATTACTCCGAATCCAGAGCGAGGTTTGTATACATTCCAAAACTCCCCTTAAAATGTTTCTAACCTGTTGCATTCCCATTCCATATGAACCCATTCCCCAGATTCTGAACACCTTGGACAGTGACTGGGTGCATGGGGATTCCATGTTTGCAATAGCAATGGGGAGTAGTATGCTATCCAATAGGCATACAGTTGCATTCTTCTGAAAGTAGGTCCTCTTAAACCCCTACAACTGAATTGAGAGACTTCTATCCAGAGCTCTTGCATCAAGTTTGTATTGATTTTTTTGGTTTAACAACTTTTTATTGATTTTTTAACAGAGGTGAGTCGGTAACACTCAAAACAGATATAACTTATAACATCAAGCCTAAAAGCACTGTGTAATGACATTTTGACCATAATCATCACATAGGTAGGAAAAAAATAATTTGTACAATCCATGACCGTGTAGCTCATCCTCGCTCCCTTATTCAGCCCCTCTCTTCCTTGTCAGCTTCCGATACCGTTGTTAGACCATGGGGTGCCTGGGCAGGATTCCAGATGTATACTCCTAGCTTCGGCCCACCCTTTCCATACCTTGTAGTGTGTTTGGGGGCAGCCTCTCGCCTTGTATATAGGACGTTCCATACCCATACAAAAGTCCATGCCTTTGGCCCATACCTCAACCGTTGGGGCAGCTACCTCTTTCCAGGCCTTTGCAATGTCCCTCTTGGCTACTATGAGGCCCAACCAAAGGAGGGCCTTCTGGTATCGTGTGCCACCCAACTCGTCTGTTACGTGAAGTTATATCTTTCTGGGATCTCTCGGAATGCTCAGGCCCAGCACTCTTTAATTTCCCCAAAACCCCCTCCCAGAAAGGACGGGGCAGTACCAAAACCCAAAACGTATGGGACAAGTTCTCCGGGGAGCTCCCGCACCATAAGCTTCCTTCATCTGATATCAATACCATGCAGCAGAGTCTGGCCGTGGTGTAATATACCCGGTGAAGCAGTTTCAACTGTAGAAATCCAAACTGTGCAGCTAGGACTGCCTCTCTGGGAGCCTCTTTCCAATCATTATCATCAAGTACTCCTATCTCTTGTTCCCATGCCCTGCATACCACAAACACTGGGTCTGGGACATTCCTCAGCAACATCTTATATGTCTGTGATAGCTTATGTTCTTTTATGTTTGTGTGGAGGAGGAGCTTAGTCTCAAGTGATGAGAACTCTGGCACTTCAGTTCTGCCCTGAAGTGCCGGCAACAGCACGTGCAGGAGTTGCAGATACCTAAAAAACTGCGAGCGGTGTAGATCATATTGCTCCTGTTGCTCTTGAAAGGATTCCAGCACGCCATTGTGTAAAACATCCCCCAAAGTTGAGATTCCTATATTGTCTCACGTCACAAAGGCTTGCAAGGCCACAACCTGTGGAAGATATCCACCTCTCTGCAACAGCGTTTATAGTTTTGGCCTGCCAGACCAGCCAGTAGCCTTGTTAGCCGCTGCCTATTTCCCAAGTACCACCCTGGTAGCCGGTGGAAGAGATTCAGGCGAATCGCCCCGTATAGCAGGTGTGGGAGACCCTGCATACTCGTATCTCTCTCCTCAAGGGCATAGGCCGGGTCCCCGAACCCCTCAAACCACCAGTCATTGATAATAAGAAGATGGGCTGCCCAGTAATACAAGCTAACATCCGGTGTGGTCACTCCACCTTCAAACACCGGCCTGCAACACTTTTCTAAAGAGATGCATGGTATTCCACCCCCCTAGAGCAGCGTCCACAACACTGCATTGATTTTCACAAAAAAGAGGGGGCAATCGGGAAGGGGTGATTCTACAACTGGTATAAAAACTGTGCAGGGGCAACCATCTTAAAGATGGCCAAGCGTCCCATCAAAAACTATGGAAGTGTATTTTAAAACTTAACATCCCTCGACAGCCGTTCCATCTGTGGTACCAAGTTGCCATCAAACAAACGCTGCGTGCTCCCAGTGAAGAAGACTCCCAAATATCGGAATCCTGAGGATTGAATCATTATCTCCGGCGCCAATGGCATATCGGCCGGGCATGGAATTATGGGGTAGATTTCCGGGAGTTGATCTGTAGGCCTGAGTAGGTGCCAAATATATCTAGCATCTGCATCGCCCTAGGTCCTGATACAGCCGAGTCCCCCAAATACAGATATGCGTATTAAGAGATTCAGTCACTCAATGCATCGCCCCACTCAAAGCCTCTATACAATTAATCTATTCATACCCAAGCTGCCAAAGGTTCAATTACTACCGCAAATAAGGGGGACAAGGGGCACCTCTGACGGGTACCCCTCATCACTGGGGGCCAGTCCGAGACCACCTCCACTCCACACACCCTGGCCAAGAGATTGGTGTACAAAAGACAAATATACTTGATCTACTTGGGACCACAGCCCACTCGGGCAACAAGACCAAATATAGAGGCCTAATCAACCAAGTCAGATGCCTTCTGAAAATCAACTGACATTAAGGCTCTATATTCCCTCATCAACCGGCTTAAGGCAATCGCGTTTTGCACCCATCTCAAGTTATTGCGTGTGGCCCTCCGTGGCATAAACCCTGACTGATCAGAATAAACCAGATGCTCACTAACGTTCCCCAGCTGGTTAGCCAGCACTTTGGCCCATACTTTCACCTCCACATTTAAAAGTGAGATGGGCTGAAAGTCTTCACATCGCGTGCCCTCCTTAATGGGCTTCGGTAGCACCACAATGTCAGCCGTTGGGAGGTCAGGAGGCAGCTTGCCCCTCTCTAGCGCCTCCTCAAACATTCCTAGCATTACCTGACATGCCTGAGGCCCCACTAAGTGCCAATATTCCGGCTGTAACCCATTGGGCACCGGCACCTTGCCTGATAGCTGTGCCATGGCCTCCCTCAGTTCCTCACTAGTGATCTCAGTTTCTAACAAATCCCTATCTTCTAAAGATGGGGTGGGCATCGGCAGATCCTGCACAAACTGGTATAAATCATCTCATGGACTCATCAGGTCTTCCTAATAGGGTCCTATAATAGCAGGCAAAGGCCTATCTATTGCTTTGCTCCCCACACCTTCTATCCATCGCTCACTTGTAAGTACGCCACAGGGGCCGTGACCAGTCTGGGAGTGCAGAGCCAGTCAGTGTGAAGTCTTGCTGGCCTCATCTTCGCACCGATAGATTCTGCCACGGGTGGCTGTTCACACCTCTCGAGACTCTTGTGTCCGCTTCGTGCTTGAGTAGGGTCTATGTGTGTGTAAGGAATTCCTCAGAAGATCCTCCCGTCCCAAGTCAGCAAAGCGACTTTCCAAATTTAAGATACACTCCTCGAGATCTTTGATCTTCTGCCCGTCTTTTTCCTTCTGGTCTTTGATGTAACTAAAAACATGCCACCTCAGTGTAGCTTTCTGGAACTACCACAATATTCCCATTGAGCCCTGATTTTCAGTGAAAAACTGCTGGATATGGTTCGGACATATATCTCTAAAGTCCTCTTGCTTAAGATACCATCTGTCCAGCCTCCCAAGCCCACATTTCTTTCATGCCCCAGGCCAAAACCCTCTCCACCGGGCTGTGGTCGGACAAGCCCCGTGCAGGATGCCTTTCCACCAACATTCTGTGACAATCCATAAACAGCATAAAAAACGTAGTCCAACCTCAAAAAAGACTGGTGTGCCCAGAGCAAAAGGTGTAACTTCACTCCGTTGGATGGTGCGCCCTCCACACATCTACTAGGCTCAGGTTGCGCACAAAAGTTGCCAGTGCTGTGGGGCCTCCTCCCACCACCTGCCCTGGACGTAGAGCGATCTAGGCCCACATCACATACCCCATTAAGATTTCCACCCCAAGATCAACAGGGCCTCTGTCAACTCCCTCACTAAGTCTCCCAGTGTAGATAGAAAGCGGACTGTAAGTGGAGGTGGAGCATAGACCGATATTAAGGATAAGGGGAGACCCTGCAACGCCCCTGTTATTGCCACATAGTGACCCAACCTGTCCTGACATACCTTGGAGATCACCAGGGGAGTACGACTCCTGACCAGAATATCCGTGCCCATAGAGCACCTATGGAAGCCTGCATGATAGACTTTGGATAATCGTTTTCTAGGCAGGAAGGGGGGCATCTATTACCCAGGAGATAGGTTAAGTTTGTATTGATTTTATTAAACCATCTATTCAGTATAACAGGAAACAGATCACCTAAATTATTTTGGAGAGCTTGTAACTAGCTCACCCACTCTGTCAGTTTTCTCTGATTGCTAGTGGGGGTGCTTAAGCATGCACTACCTCCTATGTAGCTTCAATGTGAAATGGCAAATACTTCCTCAATACAGCATTTATTTGAAAATAAAAAAATATGGTTTGAGCCCATGATTGGGGGAGGGGGAGGAGGATCTAGCCTGAACAGCCTCCGAGGCAATTAGGTTATCAGTAATGATGGAGCGTAGATATCATCTGACGTCTACCTTTACCAATTCTCACCTTTAAAAGATCATTACAACAAATATTTCTTGATGAAGACATGTTAACTGGTTAAGTCGAAAAATGTGAGATTTCATACTGCATCGTAAAAGCATGTAGTGTTGATGATACGAAAACGTAAACAAAGATAAACAATTATAACTGCACATAAATGTATTAACGTGTTGTGAGTAAATAAAATACAGCTAACAGTTTTGTGATAATATTCAAATGTGCATTGAACATGATACATATCTGCATTATGAGATTCTAGAAATGCTTAAAATGCTTATTTAGAAAAAAATCAATATAGTGCAAAACTGAGCTTACTGTAACGTTTATGTGGTAACCCATGTATTTTAACATGACAAGAAAATAATTTGCTTTGAAAATGATAACGTACAAATAATGTCTAAGAAGAGACTTTAGTAGTACTTAATATTGACATGTAGTCTCTGAAGAGAAATAATCATTGAATTGAGAAAAGTCGAAATGTATTTGTGAATGTGTGATTTATAATAATACTAAACGGCGGTGATTTAGTTAATTTTCATGTAGACCTCAAATGCTTTTTCTGTCCTGTGCAAATGTAAAATCATACTAACAGTCACTTTAGCCAATGTGAGACCTTTTTGTGAAGTTTCTTTTCAGTATTGGTTAACAATGGACTCACTTCTTGCTAGGAAACATTCTTGCTAGAAATGTAACAATATTATTGTAAACCCAGGGAAAGGCGTCTGGGAACGGATGGACTGTGAGCAAAGTAAAGTTCCACCTACTTCCATGTTAGTCACATAAGAGAAATACAATTAAACTTAATTAATCTAATGAAATCCGCAAAAGGGATTACTTAATTCTTCCGGATTTTTCTGTGATTCACCGGTCACCCCATTAAACGGCCCACTGTGAGTGACCAATGAGAACCCCATGGACTGATGAAATTGGTTCATTAAGGGGTGTAAACTAGGAACTATTTGAGGTATAAATGCCCGATCAGAGGAGGAGTCTGAGTTGGCTGTCATTTTCCATGCCTGGCATGCTGTCGGACTGACCTTTGACTCTTTTATGCCATTTCCTTGAACTGAACTATCCCTAACTGCGATCCTGAAACCTGTACTTTACTGGCTGGTAAAGTTGAACAGGAAACAACTTTTCGGCTGAAGGGTACCCAACTACTTCTGTGGCACGTGGTGCTGCAGTTCAGACTTGGCCAGATTCAATATTGAAGATGGGCAAAATCTCTCAGCTTTACCTTGGTTTGTATGATTGATAACTGAGACTCGAATTTCATTTTGTTTTCTCTCTGCAGACAAACTTCAAACTGTATTATTTTCTGTGGTGTATTGTGAGGCTACTTTAACTAATTATCTTATTATTAAATCTGATTTGTAATGGAATTTCATGATCTGTCCATTCAAAAAGAGGCATTAGATAAATGTTTTTCGTTATTTTTACAGATTCTGTCATTTTTCTTGTCTCAAGGTGTTTGTATCGTTGTCTGAGAAAGCTATGAAATAGGTTTGTGTTGACAATTCTTTATTCCAGGTCTTCATAAAGAAATTGTTTTACGTTCTCCAAGTATTCTAGTCCCTGTTAGCTCAACAAAAAGATCCACAGGAGGACCGTGATTCATGGTAATCAAGTTGATGATTAGGTATTTGGTGTTCAAATGGAAATACATTGAAATGAGTCTAATTAAGTAATAACAAGTTTTGGGTTAAAGAGAAAATATTTTAAGCTTTCCGCTGCATCAGTAATAAACCAATCTCCCACTTTCCAAAAATTAAGTTCATCCCGTCTGATTTCTTTGTCCAGAGCTGTCGGACACATACTTCTAGGGGGGTTTCCACATGGAACTCAAGGATCAGAAACCACCTTAGCTGCCTCTGTTTTGTTTAAAAATAGCTATTGTTAAGTGTCTTCCCAACTTCAGGGTCCTCACCATAGGAATCAGGGTGTATGGGTAAGGGAAATTCCACTTTTTCATTCTTTTCACTCACAAATTGTCGAATGACTGAAATGAGCAGATGAAGTCGCATTAGCTGAAAAGGGCCCCAACTTTTTAAATTCACTCTTGACTTATCAATATGCATCTCTTGCAATAATACAAGAGTGTCCTTTTGTTCATGAAGGCAACATAATACTACTCTTCTCTTTCTAGGATTGTTTGCCCCATTAACTTTCAGGGAAATTATATTAAGTTTTAGATCATGCATGCCAAAAGATCTGAGTGAACTGTTGCCCCAGCACCAGAAAAATTCAGGTGCAAATCTTCCCAGGTAGACCTTTTGCCTCTGAGAGCTACCAACAGTGGAGGATAAATTCTCTCTCCTACAGGAAACCACTCTTTCTTATTTGTTCTAGCTGTGCGGTCTCTTCACCATCCACAGCCCCCCTACACCCTGTCTCCCTCCCTGCACCTTCCCCAGCTCCCCAATATTCTCCCAACCTTTCCCCACCCATACTACCACCCAGCTTCCTGTTCCTCTGCCAACGCCCTATGCTGCCAAGCAGAGGCATCCCGCCTTCCTCTACAGTGCGGTGCTTGCACCTGTGCTAGAGGGTCCCGGTGCTGCCCTTCAATGCCCCCCCCAACCCTCATTGTTTGCCCTGTACACACACACCATTGGCTACAAAAGACTTATTTAGTGATTACCTTGTATCCCCCTTGTGGCTACCTCCTTACTCATCCTCATATTTTCGTATCATGTCTATCTTGCCCGTCTCCCCAGAGGCAACAGGGGAGAGAAAAAAGGAGAGGGTAAGACACCCATGAAAGAAAAAAGTAAGAAAAACACATCCCCTCCCCATATACAACAGTTAAATTACCCGACCCCAACCTTGTGACACATGACCAGTACCCAGATATTCAATAAACCGGTGAAGAGATTGACAATGAACAAGAACACTAACACTGAGCAAATAATTACATTCTCCAACTCTCAGACCCCCAGGGGTGCCAATATACCTTTAGGAGTCATAGTTAAGTCCAAATTTGTCTTTTTATCAAAAAAATCTGGGATGAAGCCCTTGCATCTCCATCAACCTCATATTGCCCCCTCTTGCCTTTGCTTGCACTCCTGGAAGTAGTTCTGTGCATCCAATGTCTCAAACACATTCACAGTTCCCCTGGCAAGCACTTTCAGTTTGGCCAGTGCATAACTGAGGCCTGAACCCCCGCTATTTGAAATGAAGGAATCAAAAGACGTGATTACCTTTGCCTCCTGGAGGTCGCAAAGGTCAAATCAGGAAAGACCTGGAAAGTGAATTCATCATTCCCTTTAAACCTCTTCTGTTTAATTGCCTGCAAGAGGATTTTCTCACCTACTCTGTAATCTTCAAAGTTGACAAGCATTGTATGGGGGTGGGTGCTATTTGGATACTCCACAAAAAGGATCCGGTGCACCCATCAATTTTCTCGTTAGCACCTTGCAGTACATAATTGTGAATCAAAGTCTACACATATTCCACTGCCGTTGTGGCTGCCTCCTTCCTCTCTGGTATACCAAGGAACCAAAGGTTAGATGATTTTGAGCGATTCACCTGGTCCTCCAGTGGCTACCTAACACTGCTCAGCTCTTTTTTCAGTGTGCGGTTTTTCTTCACTTAATTACTTTGGACATCCTCAAGATCAATAAATTTGATTTCACATTCTCAGGCCGCGATGTATAGGAATCAATCTTTTTTGAATCTCTAACATCTCATTGAGAGACTAGACAAGTGGAGTCTGACTGAGTTTAGGCCCCTGTATTTCTGAGAGCACTGTGGCCAGAAGAAAATCAATTTTCCTTCCGGACCTTGTGCAGCAGGATTTGGCTGAGAGGACAGTGGTGCCTCCATATCGTCCCAAAGCAAGTAATCCCTGAAATTTAGTTCCAGTGCCTCTTGGGCCCTCATTCAGCATAACTTGTTGGTCTTAAGTGCATACTTGCTCCTGCTCTACTGCTGGCTAAGCAGAGACCTGCTGCCAACTTTGCTTTTTCCATTTGCAATTTTGCATCCGGCTATCTTTTTCACAAAGTTCTTTTTTATTTCTTTAAAGAAAAAGGGGTAGACTTTTCTTCCCAGCCTTGCCTTATTACGTTTTGCTATTAGAGGCCGCATTGGGAGAACTAGAGGCACCACTGTCAACAGTCTGTTCTGTAGTAAAGAGAATTGGTGTACATTCCCCGGTACCAAAGTCAACGAAGCAGGTAGTGCAAGGAGGCTGGTTGTCTTGCTCTCCTACTTTCAAATTCTGCAGAATCTCAGGTGTTCTAGCCTTGATACCTTCATCACAGTGTTCTGTTTCTACTTGGTTGTCTTAAGTCTCTGGGTCCAGGATTGGTGGAGAAACAGTGACTGGCTCTGCCACTACACTGCCCACAGGAGATGAGTTTTCCCGAGGCGTGCTGTTGGCAGTTCTTGATTCAGTAGCCAGTTTGGTCCCCTCTAAATTCATGTTATTAATTTCATTCTCGCTCCTTAAAGCCCCCCCGACCCCCTCGAGGAACATTGTAGTTTTGGCAGAAATACAGACACTCTTTTGCCATGGCTATTTTGGGGGTTTTCCCTTTCATGAGGCTGTGAGGTCCTTTCCTCAACAAGTCTAAATTTGATTTACTTTTAAGCATCGATAATTCTGCAGTCCACAGCTGTAGCCCCAGCTCAAAAGAGGAGCAAACATTTATCCAAGATACTCAGTCACACCCCCCCCCTTTGGGGGGCCCAACTACCTGGGCAGACCAAGCGGTTTCATCCAGACCGGCAGGCAAGCGAAAGTTTGGCCACTTAAGTTGTGTAGTTGCTTGAAGAGGGGAGTCACATCAGCTCTGTAGCGTCTCCAGTCACCCTTCCTGGATGCTAATATAGCGTCTTTCAGGACTCCAGGCACAGCCTCGTTATCACCAGATTATAGTGCCTGATTCCATGACTGGGCCACTCAAAATTGCCTGGGTCAACAGTGCGTGCAGCAAGGCATCATACCCCTTCCAGCCTCCAACTTCACTCTTACTATCAAGAGTTTAGGGCTGTTTCCAAAAGGGTTCATGGAGACCCAGACAGCCATGCTAGAGCAGGAGGCATGGCCATGGGACGACCTCTTGCATGTGCAGGTTGCGGAGATGTGCTCCATCCCCCTTGACTTTGCACTTGACTTGGTTGTAGATTATGTATATGAGGCATGCAGAAATATTCTTAAATTTAAAAGCCTGTTAAAATATTGGACACCACTGTCACCATCTCCTTTTGATTTATCCGGATTAGGAATTGTGAAGATGATACAAAATGAAATCAAAAGACTCAGTATACTTCTGGCACATTTAACTGAGAAACAGAAAAGTATGAAAGACAAATAAAGCGAAAAGAAAATGTATCCCAAGGATGATTATCCTATTTTATAATCAGAGATAATTGCACTAACAGTGACTAGAAACATATTGGGCTTGTGAAAGTAGAAGGCAAGCTGAGAAACAAGTGTTGGCAGCGAAAAAGATACTGTGATTTAGGAATTAAATATATTGTAGCAGGGATTGAATTTATATGCTAAAATTGGAATGGAATATATTGTTCACCAGTAAAATAAAAACATTTGGAAAATATAAAAAAAAATACATCCCCTTTTTTTCTTCGAGATGCACTACTTCAAACAAGAGGTGCTACCCATGTGCAATGCAGTACAGAGTCCCTGAGTTGGACCACTTTTCTAATGTGTATTCCTGGACAAGAATATGATAATGATGTTAGACCTTGCCAGCCAATCCATACTGGGGTTACTACCTCAACCTTGTAATGTCACAGTAGGTTGCTTAACAGTTACTTACATTCCACACAGATCCACCAAGGAGTTAGGTCAACCTAGACAGCAGCAGTGGAACGCAGATCACTCCTCTCATTTGATGGTTCAATCACTAGGTTCAAAATAGACTGCATCCCCTGCTTTTGGTCAGCACCCAGGGCCCCTCAAGTTCTCAATTTATGCAAGCAGATGCATAATGCAAACAACAACACCTTGGCATTCAGACAATTCTAATTTCTTTTATTTGTTTATAGAGCGCTCATTCAGTTGAAACCATTCTGCCACCGACTTTTCACCATTCAGAACTTATTACAGTGCTAACTACATCCATTAGGGAACATCCACTAGTTCTTTCAAAATCAACCCCTCCTCCTTGCTCCAACTAAAGACCAGTGGTCCAGAGATCTCTACCCATTTTCATCAGAAAGAGGTTCATCCCATCTCTCCCCACCTTAGGCGGACACGCAGCAAAATCCTTCCAGAACTGACAATTTCTGCATTTACTAGCTGTAGGTGACCCCAGATTTAATCCACTTTGCAATGACAGCTAAGCATAATGGGAATGTTGCCATTTAGTGCTCTCAATTGATAGTGTCACCAAGTCTTTCTTTTATGCTATTGCCACATTAATTTCTATCAATAGTCACCTAAACCCGTTTTCCTATTAAACAGCTAGTAAGGTTAACTTAGTATGGAAGCCCACTTAACATATCAGCTAGAACATGACAACTGTCCTAGTTCTTCCTCCCAACTCAGATTTCTTTCAAGAAAGGCATGGGTGATTTTGCCGTTTTAGTTGGGCTTGTAAACAGTACAGGAAAAACAAGCATTTTGATTACCTTTGTAAACTGCCATTTTCCAATCTGCAATTGGTGAAAAAGCCATGACAGCGCCGAAAAAATACTCCCAAGTAGTGAAAGATAGCGTAAGGTTGAAATAGGCACCTCACAATGAAGTGAGCTTAGTTAGATGCAAATTCCAAGATGGCCAATCTAATTTTGAATGATCTTTAAACCTCACAAAACAAGAGGGCGTGGCCAACCAATATGGCCGAATAGATGCGCCTCAGCGACACTCCAGCCAAGAGGAGCAAAATACTGCGGTTTGAGAGCAGATGGATCCCAGCACTGCATAGCTGTCCGCTTTTAACCCCCACCCACCACTCAAAATGTTCAAAAACCGATCTGCACTTCTTGATCTGCGCGGCCGGAGCATCGGAGTGGAGACATGGCCGGGTCAGCGGTCTGGAGCGATGGGGTGCGCCGTGCCTTTAAGCGGCCTTGTGAGTGGAACTGCGGCGACCTAGTCTGATACACACCCGGAGGTTCCCTGGCCGGGGATCTCAACTTGTGCCAGGACCACCTGGGGGCATGGAATTCGCGGCCGCTGGCCACTGGGAGGAGGATCCTCAGCCCGCCATAAGCAACGTGGCAGCGCCTAACTGGATTGCTGGCCGAAGCTGGGGACGAGTCGAAGCAGGGCCTGGCGGCGCCAGACATCAGATCCCCGCGGACTTGGTTGGAGGCTGACCGGAGGGAAGAGTCACCGCGATTGGCAGTGCCCTGGAAAGGAAGAAAGCAGGAACTGCAAAGCATTGTGTGGAAACTCCTCACTACAAGTAAGCCCATACCTTGACTGCAGAAGCGCTGTGGGAGTGCCCCACTGGGGCTATCGTGCACTGAATGGGAAGCCGGCAACTGGGGAAGTTCCTCATGTGGGGCTACGAGGCTGAATTGCACAATGAACTGCACTAAATGTGAGAGAACTACGCCTGGAGAGCCTGTGGGGGACACGGCTGGACATAGGTAGGCCCTGCATATACCTTTGTGTAATTGTTACAGTTTGAGTTTTATAATGGGGTTGCTACCAATGCCGTCAGATAACTGTGTTATGGGCTGCATAGTATGAGGATCCTATTATATATCTATATCATGGATGTTATACTGTGCAGATGGGGCCTAACTATAAAATGTTGACATGGAATGTGAGAGGTCTCCATAATCCGGTGAAATGTAATAGAGTGTAAGCCTACCTCCGGAGGTGTGGTATAGAGGTGGCATTCCTGCATGAGACCCACTTATGTGGGTACTGTATTAAATGTTTGAGGAAACTCTGGAGGGGATAGGTGTATGCCACGTCCTACTTCGGATATGCCCAAGGGGTTTTGATATGGATTGCTCCGGAGTTCTGTTTAGAAACACCCACACACAGATTGACAGGAATGGCAGGTATGTACTGAGGAAATTAAGCATGGCAACCACGGTTAGCATACGTCGTACATTGGAGGGGGACTTAACACGCCAGGAGGCTGAATTGGAAAGACTGGAGAAACTTCTTACCGATGACCCGGCCAAACTAAGCATTTGGGATAGAAAGCGTCAACAGTTGTGTGAATTATGGGATCAGCTGGAGAAGCATATAAGGACATACTGGATGGAGGACAAGGGGACAAATCAGGACGCCTCCTGGGACGCTTGATTTAGTCGGAGATGGCTATACACCCGGCACTTCTTAAAGGGGGGAGGGGGGGAGTATGGTATTTACCCAGAAAGCAATAAATGATGGCTTCACAGCACATTTAAGTGCAGTTTATGCTGCGACGCCCTGAAAGGAGGGTTTTGCCCAGCTTTTGGGGCACTTGGAAAATTGGCTGCTGCTGCGTCTTTCTCAGGAGGACCGGGACTCGATTAGAGGCCCGTTGTCACAGCAGGAATTGATGACTGCCATAAGTGTGCTGAAAAATGCCAAATTTCCTGGGGGAGATGAGTTCCCAGAAGAATTATATAAAACGTTTGCTGGGACACGGGTGGACCGCCTGCTATTGGCGTTCAATGAGGCATTGGAGAGGGGGTGCTCCCGAATTCCATGAAAGAAGCATTCACTGTCCGAATACCGAAGCAGGGGAAGGACCCCCTAGAGGCAAGTTCATATCAGCCTCTTTCAATGTTGAATGTGGACCTGAAGATCCTAAGTCACGCCCTGGCAGCTAGGTTGCTTCTGCATCTTCCCCAGTTGGTCCACAGGGACCAATCGGGTTTTAAATCAAACCAAAATACACTGCGAAACTCGCAGCCTGGCACATGTAATGCATTCCCCAGTTCTAGACGATGACCAGTACGCTCTGGCCTTTTTGGACATGGAGCAAGCTTTTGATTAGGTGAGGTGGGACTATATCTGGCAGGTCCTGGATAGGGTGGGGCTGAGGCACAACTATGTTAGTTGGATAAACTTATGTATGGTTTCCCACGGGTGAGAGTATGAACAGGCAGATATGTTTCTGCTGAAATCCTTTTGCAGAGAGGCACCAGACTGGGATGCACCGTACCCCCCAATAATATTCGCATTGGCGATGAAGCCTCTGGCGTGTCACCTTCGACAGACGCTACATACATGGGCCATACGTGTTGGCAGCTCGGATCATGTGGTGCCATTATACGCAGATGATGCTATGATACACTTGCACAGATCTCACAAGTCTGGTACAATATTACTAAATGTAATGCGTGAATTCTGGGAATTCTCGGGACTCCGAGTTAATAAAGAAAAGTCTGCCCTCTTTCCCTAGGGCAACTATGGGGCTGATCACTTCCCCAGTTGGCGGAAGTTGGGATACCATGGCAAATAGATAGAGTTAAATATCTGGGCATTTTCTTCACTCACGGAGAGCATCAGGTGTATAACTTAAATCTGGGACGGGTGATTGCGAATCTGTGGCCTTCTATAGCATGTTGGAACACGCTGAAATTGTCCCTGATGGGGGAAAATATCACAAATAAAGATGGTGGTCCTACCCTGATGTATGTATGTGCTGCAAGGCGCTTTGTATACTTGCTTTGGGCTGGTAGACGGAGCAGGGTAAGCCTTACAATGCTCCAGAGAGAATGGGACAAGGGCGGAATGGAGGTTCCGACCTGGAACTCTATTACTTAGCGGCTCATTTACAACATGCTATCCATTAGCTGGATGAAGAACATAATTGGGAAAGGGCCTTATTGGATGGCACTCACGATGGTCACCAACTGGGGGTGTTACTGATGCGCAGTAGTCATGTGTTATGATTTCAGCATCTGATGGGCCGGTTGTGAGAAAAAGCAGTGCAGTGGGTAATAGGTAGAGCGCCATATGTGGCGGAACTGAATATGTAGATAGTGCACCCTTTTGAACAGAGGTCTCGAGTGATGGCAGTAGGCTGGTGACAGGAGGGAGGTGCATTATTTTGTCAGATTTGTATCCGGCAGGTCGCTTTGCAACCCTGACGGATGCGATGGAGACGTTTGATCTGGGGAGAGGTCAATTTCTCCAATACTCCAAAATAGCAGCTAAAGCCATACAGCTTTGGCCGTCATTCCCAGAGGCCCCGGAGTCTACGCAGACTTTGGTGACACTTCTTTCTTTGGCAGGGAGACATAAGTTCATTACACATATCTACCACGAGCTCCGCTCTGATAGGCGTTTGACTCCACTCTGAGTGGAGGCAATCTGGCAGCACGATTGTGGGAAGCCCTTTGAGCCTACAGATTGGTCAAAGATCTATGCAGCAGTATGAAGGGTTTCCGCACGGTTTAAGCTGATTCAATTTAACATGGTTCACAGGACATATCTTTCACCTAAGAGGCTACACACGATCTATCCCTCCAGATCACCGGACTGTCCTACATGTAGAGCCAATCTAGCTGATTTTCTGCATATGGAGTGGAGATGCCCAGTTATCATGCTATACTGGACCGGGATATTACGCCATCTTTGAATGGTGATGGGTTAGAAGGTGATGCGTACAATTAAATAAGTGTGTGCTGGGCCACTTCCCCAATAACCCAAGGAAAAAATTGAGCCACTGTTTTACAATGTTGGGGTTAATAGTTGCTAAAAGGTGCATAGCGATCAGCTGGGTCAGATTTAGACCCCCCAAACAAGAAGACTGGTGTCGGAATTTATTTGAATGGGCTCAAGCGGAGGAGGCGCACATGAGGCAAACCCGTAGGGATGATAGGGTTACAGATGACTTACTGTCTTGGGGGATTATGGTACAAGCAGTGATGGAGTCTCCATCGAGAGGCTCCGCCAGGGGCGAAAGACCGAGAGGATGCGGAAGTAGTTGAGATGGGCGAGTGGAGTGACTCAGTGTCACGACCGGAGGGGCACCAGGGCCAGTGTGACCTTCTCACGACATACACAGAGGAACGTAAATGCCCCATTAATTGCAGTGTAGTAGGCAAACAGAAGCAGAGGGTGGGAAAGGCAGGGGGAGTATGTTTGAAATGTTGATGGGCATTACAGGATAATCCTTTGATTTCTATATTTTTATGCAAGAAGATGCTGCATTGTGTTGGACTTTTCAGCTTCTCTACCTCTCGTCTTATGGCTAAATGTTGTCACCGTGAGATAGAAATTGATCCTGCAGTACGAGGGGGGGGTTGGAGCATGGGTGAGTTACTCGTGTAATACTTCACAGTATGTCTTCAAGATGTGAAACAGCCCTGTTGTGTAATGCTCCTTTGACGATGAACACGGCTGATTTTCTTTTTGCAATCGAAATGAAAAAGAAATTTACAAAACAAATACCAAAAACTCACAAAACACAAAATGTACTGACCTTATTTCCTCTGCGCTTTATACCTCATCCATACCGCACAACAAATGTAATCATGTCTAACAAGACAGCTACTCCACAAAGGTACGGTTTGGTGAAGGTTGCTGGCTCAGTAGTTTGCCACGGAACCACAGGCTCTGTCTTCAAGGCCGCTGATTGAAGCCCACGCAAGACAAGCAGTAATTTACGGACAAGACTACGAGGATGCTTGTCTGTGACCAGTTGGAAAAGCATCAATGCCTTAAGGGTACCTCCCATCAGGTGGCACCAGCTCTTGGAGGGCATATCACTAACATGGGCTGAACTGCTCTGGGGTCTAGAACCACATTCTGGTTCCATATTAGGGTTGATGCTCATTGGCAGAAACATCTCACTGTGCCAAATCAGCAGATATCAATTCCGCTACCAGCAAGGAGACATCATCAGGTAAACTAATACATCTTTGCTAAAAATATACATAAAGTGGGCTTCAGGTTCGCCCATTTCATCATCATCATCAAATAGCTTTATTCGACGTTTTCAGTCATAAAAGCACACAGTTATACACAAAACATTAAAAACAATAAAACACCATTGGATAATGCATAAAATACCATAAAAACGTTAATTACAATTTTAGTTCTTGACATTTCGTCAATATATGTCGAAAAGAACCTCACGCTAAACATACTATAAGTTTCGAGACCCAAAACATTTTCCTGACTTTAAAAACTACCATTATTAAAATATTTACCAAAATACATAGCTTTAGAAACAACCGGCATTAAATTCATAGTAATCTTATTTACCCCCACAATAAAACTATACGATACACCCGTCCTGCCTAACAATT
This sequence comes from Calotriton arnoldi, assembly GCA_963921515.1. Lineage (NCBI taxonomy): Eukaryota > Metazoa > Chordata > Amphibia > Caudata > Salamandridae > Calotriton > Calotriton arnoldi. The sequence continues at coordinate 4,747,885 of CAWUFW010000049.1, read as the reverse complement.
CAGTATCTTTTACTAAGCCTTCTAAAATCACACATCAAATTTTCGTTGCGAACAAGCCCTGATTATCCAAGCCCACCCCAGGAATTTAGCCATTGCTATGGTTATTGCTTCCTTTGTATCACTTCTTAATATTCTGACTGCTTGGATCGCACCTCTTATTCCCAATAACTTGCATATAGGGCGCAGCCAGGCCCGGCGTGGGGCATGGTAACCTGCACATTCAAACAAAAAATGGCCCATTGTTTCCTTTTTAATCATACAAACTGGGCACAACTCACTATGTGCATTAGACCACTTGTTTGTGAAAACTCTTATAGGTAAAGTACCTATCCTGAACTGAAAATACAGTTTCCGCTCTAGGGGTTTAAGAATGCAGTCCCAATAATATTCAAGCTTCGGCATTGGTTTATGCTCTAGAAAAATCCCGTTAGGGATGAGGAATCAAACCTGGCTTCCGTACAGTTAAGGACCTTTTCCCAGTATTTAGCCTTTAAAATCTTTTTGGATGGGAAAACATTATTTTTCGGGTCCTCCCATAAGTGGCTCATGCCGAGTTCCACCAGAGATCGTTTTAACTCCCTGAGCCATTTTATCTGGTGCTGCGTGTCTGCCTTAATTACGTCTAAAAATCCAGCTGCATAATCTGCTAGTTCTGGGGTGGACCACAGCCTGCGCCAATACAAAAGAGGGCGAATTTTTGCTAGGTGTGCTATAGGCTTCCTCCCCAGATCATACAACAGTGGATATGTAGGTGTACTTTGCGGCAGTCGAGTAATGTGCCTAAAAACTTGTTTTCGGAGATTGAGAGTTTAGATAAGTCCTCATATCCCCAAAGCTCAGCACCATACAATGCAGAGCCCATTACCTTCATATTATATATTTCTAGCACTGGACTTATTGGCTTGTGAAAGGAGGAATTGAATTCTCTTTGGAGTGCTCCTGTTAATTGCCGATGTTTTAGGGTTGAGATATCAAGTTGGTGCGCCCATTTTAGCCCTTCCTGAATGATCACTCCCAAATAGGTAAATTCCTTGACTTGCTCTAGTAGGAGATTACTCATATATATACCACCCTAAAAACCCTATGCGGATTAAAAACCATCATCTTTGTCTTTGACACATTGACCTCCAAGCCACGCCTTGAGCAGAACTCCTCAAAGATGGTAAGTGCTCTTTTGAGTCCGCTTGGTGTCTTGGAAATGATCAATGTGTCATCCGCAAATATTAATATCGGCACTTTTACTCCTGCTAGAGTGGGGGCATCAGTTGGAGTCGCCAGCATGAAATCCACTATCCCGTCAATATATAGACTAAATAGTGTTGGGGCCATCACACAACCCTGCCGCACCCCCTTTCAACTGGGAAGGGTTCTGTGAGCTCTCCTGTTTACCCCACCTAATCTTGGCAGAATTAGTCTCATGTAACCTGGCCACTAAGGTCAATAGGTCTAGGGGTAGGCCCATCTCCTGCAGCACCTGCCAAAGTTTTCCACGCGGTACGAGGTCAAATGCCGACCGGAGGTCGACAAAGACCGCATACAGACTTCCTTTACCCAGCACAACTGTCTTCCAAAAAAGTAAGGTGAATCTAAATACCTGATCAATTGTGCTGGTGGAGGATCTAAATCCAGCTTGAAAAGAGGATAAAATACTAAATTCATCAATCCAGCACTGTATTTTGTTTAGGACCAACCTACCCATAATTTTTGAGCAGCATCTATCAAACTTATTGGTCTGTAATTACCTGGACGCGCTCTATCCCCTTTCTTAAAAACGGGAATAATTTCAGCCTCGGCCCAGGAAGTTGGAACAGCAGCACCCCGGGCTATAGAGTTTGTTAGCAGGTAAAAATACATACCCCAGCTCTCAATATCATAATGGAATACATCCCCCGGGATGCAATCTGGGCCCGATGCCTTACCAATTTGGATAGCTTTGAGCACTTGCTTTACATCTTGCATAGTAAAATATATCTCCTTAAAAAACATTTAGTAAAACTACAATCTGAGTCTCTCACTTCAACAGCATACTGGGGCTTAAAATAGTTAACCCACTCTTGCTGGGCAACATAATTCGAGGGTGCTGCAGCACGTCCCCACTGCCCCATTTGTAGACATCCCAGAACTGTTTTGTATTTCTCCCTGCACAAGCGACCCGGAGTTCCTCCCAACGACTGTTATCCCAGGTCTTTTTTGCCTTAGCTATTGCTATACGATAACTAGCTCTTGCTTCTTGAACTGACAACAAAGCACCCGCTTTATGGCCCTACCTACTGCTACACGTGCCTCTTTACAGTTTTTATTATACCATTTATGAATTTTTTGGGTAGGTGCCTTACTAGCATTACCTCCCTTGATAAAATAAGATCGTAGATGGTTAAAAAAAATGGCATGTATATTGGTAGAATCATCGGGCGCCCCCTGGTTCTCAGCACACACCCTCAACTTCTGGAGGGCACAAGCCAGCTCTTTACCAATGCTATCTAGTACATCAGGTAGCTTTGATATACTCGCCCACTTAAGGCGCCTCATATCGTTCGACTGAACAACCTCTGCGGTAGCATACATCACACTTGTTTTGTGCCCAGTCTTGGACTCTAATAGGTCCCAGTCCAAGCATAACGGATTGTGATCACTTTCCATTCTAACCTGAACCCGCATATCCTTTATCCTACACCATAGCGTCAAACTTACCAACACATAGTCTATCCTGCTACTGCTATATCCATTATCGTAGGTATTAGTTCCTGTTTTATCTGATGGCATACGGCCATTTACAGCCCGTAGGCCCTTCTCTATACAAATGGTGTTAATTTGTATCACTACTTCAGTCCATCTTTTATTGGTTCAAGCTCAAGTCTCGGTATATCCCACTTAATATCTTCCTCTTCCACGAAATTACCTTCCTCCCACAAAAGGGGCTCAAACGTCACATTCAGGTCTCCCCCTATCACAATATTCGAAGTCATTCTACTATCCTCTAAAAGAGTATCTAGGGCGGTAAGAACACCTGACCTTTTCCCCTGGTACCACGTATATAAATGTTAAATAAATTCAATATTACCTTTTTCCCTCTAGACAGTTGCACCCACTGGATATCCTTATTAACTGTCGGTATATCTTTTACATCCAGTCCTAGGTTCTGCTTTACCCATATTATCAGACCCCCAGACGGTCTCCCCTTTGGTCCTTTTGATGCTGGGATAAAGGAATTTAAATAACCTAAACAAAAAGAGGGCTTTCTGCCCAAGTCTCCTGAAAGAGGCAGATATCGAAAGCTTCAATAAAACTATGCCAATCTGGGCAACCCAGTTTGGATCCTAGTCCTGCAATATTCCAGGATAGTAATGTTCCCTTCAAATCCACACCCTGGGGTTTACCGCACAATGTTTGATCCTTACCCATCATATTCGTGTCCTGTTCATTGGATGCCCTATCCAGGAGATCTAAGTCATCCTTTGATAAATAAACTGGTTGTGGCATACTCTCTATTATCTCCCCTAACTTTATGGGTTCTGGGTGCAGCCATTCTACTCTTGAGGGATTTGTTAAAGGGTAGACCTTGTCAATAAGAGTTTGAACGGGCTGTGGTTGTCAGTCGCACGCGTCCAAGCCGGAAAGGGGGCAAATCTATTCACACATCCAGGGTTATAGACCCTGGGTAAACAACTAGAATCCCCCAAGCCTGTGCCCTTGGACTCAAACGTAACTGTAATGGTCCCAACACTTTAGGGAATAATGGCCTATAAAAAAGGCCAAGGGTAGAACTATGATCTTAGTTACAAAGTTGTTAGAAAAACTACCCAACGACTCCAGTAGGTGTTTGACAATAAATTCATTATTAAAATGTAATACCACACAATCCCCATCAAGTTCTTTCCCTATTGTCCCTATCCAGGTAACTCTCCTTGCCATAATAAGATGGTTTTTGTCTATCCTATCCCAAGCGCCAGCCTCCCTCAGACTCTGATCCAGCCAAAACATAGCTTTATGCATCAATTGGACAGTTGATTCAACTTGGCCCTCCCTTAGTGATGGCACATTTCCCAGCACCACTACCAGAGGGGCAGCTGCCGGAGGCAATTGTAATGGCCTGCTCCATTTCTCCATACCTTTCCCATCTCTAAATACCGCAGCCGTCTTCCTGATTACGCCCGAAGAGCCTATCCTAGATGGTAATATACCTAACCCTGTCAGGTCATTACCAACATTAGCAACCAATGAAACATGATTATTTGCCTCTACCCTATTATTGTTTTTATTGGGCCCAGTTGGGCTCATAAGGTCTTGTGCAAATTCTCCTGTGGTATCCCCCAGGGAGGTAGATTCCATGCTCTTAGCTCGATTGGTATCTTGTGCTGGTACCCAACTTATAGCGACAGGTCCAGGGCCCTCCCCCTGGGACCTCTTTTCAGATGGCATAGGATTAACAACAGGTAACACTTCGACACCGTTGCTCATCTTTTCAAACAATATAGGATTAGGATTAGGTTTAGAAACAAGTATCCTTTCAATACTCTCTAGATTACTAATTAGGGGTAGGGAGGCTTACTGTTAGTTATATGAGCTTCTAGAATCCGAAAATTAGTTTTTGATTGCAACTCAAGACCCTTAAGCCTATCTTCAATATAAACCAATCTCATAGTAAGCGGATTTAATATAGTTAGTATCAAAGCTTCTAGCCTCTGCCATGTGGCTTCATCCTGAGATAGGCTTACAGTAGGAGGGGTATCGACATTTAGAATTTTTCACTGTTCTACTACTCCTTTACTTAAACCTTCCCTTCCCTTTTTGGACTGTTTCGCAATTTTAGCAGGGTTTGGTCTTTGTGGGCCCTCCCCCCTCTTCCTTTTCACCACAGAGATGGGAATTGGGTCAGACACGGGAGCTATATCAGGACCAACTGTTATAGGTGGCTTCAATACCTTATTAAGAGAGCATTCTAGATTACATATCGGATTTACCTCCAGTACGGCACTACTTGGGTTACATAAGCTATTAGTTAGCGACCCAGTTACCGGGAGAGGGCCACAATCGAGGGATCCTACACCATCTATATCAAAATCTAAAATCCCCGTAGTGGGCCCTTTACTTATAGGTTCCAGGGATAGACGCCGCTCCGCCATGACAATCTCGTGTTCAAGGACAGAAGTAGCTCTTAATAAAAATGTATCCAATGTTCCTGCAATAGACCCACTTCCAGTAGCCCCGGCAACCTGAGCCCCTTTCCCCCTCCCATCACGTCTATTCATTATACAATATGAATACTTTATCAGCAACCCCCAATAGAAAACCCTATCCTCTAACACCTAAACACAGAATAAACCACAAACCCTTTTGCAACCAAATTTCAGGGACGTGGCCCAGTCCAGTCTCTTCCGGTCTTTGACGGGCGTAGACGGGCCCGTCTTGGCCCGGTCTTCGCCCGGGCACGCCCCGCGCGCGTCCCGCGCTGCGGGACCGCTGTTTGAAGTTTAAAGCCCCTCCAGGGACCAGCGAAAAAGTGCAAAGTGCGTGGTAGGGCCAAGGGGCCGGTAGCAGCAACCAGAACAGGGAACTCAGTTCAGCGGTCTCTGTTGCAAGCAAAAAAGATCGGTTAGATAGAAATAAAAAAATCCAGGACCAAAAAAGATCGGTTAGATAGAAATAAAAAAATCCAGGACCTCCCGGGAATGCTCTCCGACGCTTTCTGCAGCCACAACCTGCAGCATGCCCGTCCCCTCACAGGCTCACCTCCAGTCAGGTTGCAAATCCCATTTCAACAAATGGCTTTTCATGACCAATAGCACAAGTTACTAACTTGTGTAACGATATATCTGTAAGAGACAGTAGTTAGTGATAGATTCCTTACCTTAGAATATCCCCAGGCGTCAGGCTGGATCCGGAAAGTTTTGCGTAGCAGTACCCTTGCGCGTCGGTAGGCGGCGTCGTGCGGCTCCGCGTCCGTCGTCGGCGTCGTGATCGCCGGGATGACGTCGCGGGCAGCACTTAGGCGCCGCCCTGCGCGCTGACGTCAGTTCTGTACACGACTTTCCGCGCCAGGAACGCAGAGCCATGCAAGAAGCTGACACAGGTGTCTGAAAAATACTAGGGCCCTGAAAGGGATGTCCTTAACCCTAGAAATCAGTTCGCAGAACGGGGAGGATGGGTGGGCGGTAAGGAATCTATCACTAACTACTGTCTCTTACAGATATATCGTTACACAAGTTAGTAACTTGTGCATCTGAAAGAGACACGTTAGTGATAGATTCCTTACCTTAGAATAGATACCCCAGCAATACCAACCCCGGTGGTGGGTCTGCGAACAAAGATCAGACAAGGAAGTCCTGGAGGACAGAACGGCCAAAGAAGCCGTCCCTCCGGACCTGACTGTCAAGGCAGTAATGCTTAGTAAACGTGTGCAGCGAGGCCCACGTAGCTGCCTGACAGATAACCGGCAGCGGAACACCGCGGCCCAAGGCCGTGGTAGCAGCCGTTGCCCTGGTGGAATGGGCACGCAGCCCAACAGGAGGCTCCTTCTTGGCCAAAGAATAGCAGGTCTTGATGCACAAGGTAACCCAGCGGGAGACGGTCCTCTTGTGCACCGCCCGACCTTTTTGGCGCCCACGTAGCCAACAAAGAGCTGGTCATCCACCCGGAAGTGTTTTGTGCGGTCGATATAGAAGGAGAGCGCACGTTTTGGGTCCAGACGGTGGAGCCTCTCTTCCTCTCTGGAAGGATGCGGAGGCGGAAAGAAGGTGGGCAAAGTGATGGTCTGCCCAATGTGGAAAGCAGTAACCACCTTTGGCAAGAAGGACGGACGCGTCCGAAGAACAACCTTGTCTGGATGAACAGACAGAAAGGGAGGTTTGCAAGATAGAGCCTGGAGCTCACTCACCCGCCGAGCGGAGGTGATGGCCACCAGAAAGGCAGTCTTCAGAGTCAGAAGACGAAGAGGACAGTTATGCAGAGGCTCAAAGGGAGCGCACATTAAAAAGGTAAGAACCAAGTTCAAGTCCCACTGAGGCATTACAAACGGAACAGGAGGGAAGAGGTGAGTAATGCCTTTTAAGAACCTGTTAACAACAGGGGACTTGAAAAGGGAGGGCTGATCAGGAGCCTGAGGAAGGCCGAGATAGCACAAAGATAACCCTTGATGGTACCCAGGGCAGAACCCTGTTGGGCCAGAGAGAGAAGGAACAGAAGGACCTCAGAAAGAGGGGCAGAAAGGGGATTCACAGCCTTTGCTGTGCACCATGCCACAAATTTGTTCCACCTGCAGGCGTATACCACCTTAGTGGAGGGTCGCCTGGCTGCCAGAATCACATCACAAACTTCGGGAGGCAAGTCGAAAGGAATCAACTGCCGCCGCTCAATCTCCACGCAAGCAGGTGTAGACTGGACAGGTTCGGGTGGAGGACCGTCCCCTGCTGCTGCGACAGAAGATCCTCCCGAAGAGGCAGACGGATCGGGGGATCTATGCTCATATTGAGTAGCTCGGGATACCAAACTCTTCGAGCCCAGTCCGGAACCACAAGAATGACTTGGGCCCGGTCGTGCCGAATCTTCTTCAACACTCTGGGTAGAAGTGGTATAGGCGGAAAGGCGTACAACAGACCGCAACTCCACTCGCGACGAAAAGCGTCGCCGAGCGAGTGCCGCCTTGGAAATTCCAACGCGCAGAACTGATGACATTGCGCGTTCTCTTCGGTGGCGAATAGATCTAACCAAGGCTCTCCCCACTGTAGAAAGAGTCCTTGCGCCACTTCCGAGTGAAGACGCCATTCGTGATCCATCATGCACCTGCGGCTGAGTTCGTCCGCCCTGGCGTTCAGAGAACCTGCCAGGTGTTGGAACCATCAGGAACATGCCCTGATGTTCCAGCCATGTCCAGAGGCGCAGAGCCTCCTGACAAAGGGTCCAAGACCCCACCCCGCCCTGTTTGTTGCAGTACCACATGGCGGTGGTGTTGTCTGTGAACACCTGCACTACCTTCCCTTTGACAGAGGGAAGGAATGCCTTGAGTGCAAGCCGGATCGCCCGGAGCTCCAGAAGGTTGATATGGAGCCGGGACTCCGCCCGGAGACCAGAGGCCTCTGATCTCCGCCTCTCCCATGTGACCGCCCCATCCCAGAAGGGACGCGTCCGTCACAACTGTATGCTCTGGCTGGGGAAGGGAGAGGGATCTGCCCATGACCCATTGCCGGTTCGAGAGCCACCACTGCAACTGTTTTGCAGTCCCCTCCGAGATCTGGACGTGATCGGACAGGTTGCCCTGGTGCTGCGCCCACTGGAACTTCAGGTCCCACTGCAGAGCCCGCATATGCCATCTGGCATGATTGACCAGCAGGATGCAGGAGGCCATGAGGCCCAGCAGCCTCAGGGTCATCCGTACCGAAACCCAGGATAAAGGCCGAAAGATCGGAATCATAGCCTGAATATCCCGGACTCGCCGTTCGGGAGGATAGGCCCGAAACTGCGTCGTGTCCAGAACTGCTCCGATGAAAAGGAGCTGTGGAGAAGGAATTAGATGCGACTTCGGCACATTGATGGAGAACCCCAGCGAGTGCAGGAGTTCGGCCGTAGTCTGGAGGTGGGAGACGACTGCCTGGGACGAGCCCGCCTTCAGCAGCCAGTCGTCGAGGTAGGGGAAGACTGAAACCCCTGCCCGGCGCAGATGAGCTGCGACCACCGCCATCACTTTCGTGAACACCCGAGGGGCACTTGTAAGGCCAAAGGGGAGCACGGTGAACTGAAAATGCTCGGGGCCTACCGTGAACCGAAGGTAACGCCGGTGGGCCGGCAGGACGGGGATGTGGAAATACGCGTCCTGCAAGTCCAACGCTACCAACCAGTCTCCAGGGTCGAGGGCAGTCAAGACCTGAGCTAGGGTGAGCATCTTGAACTTCTCCTTCCGGAGGAAGCGATTGACGTTCCGGAGGTCCAAGATAGGACGCATGTCCTCCTTGTCCTTTTGGGCACCAGAAAGTAGTGGGAGTAGCAACCACGCCCTACTTCTGGGGTCGGAACATGCTCGATGGCCCTCTTGGTCAAGAGGGCCGTGACTTCCTTCCGTAGAAGCACCAAGTGATCCCCTGACATGCGGTGGAATTGAGGTGGCATGGCTGGGGGTGGTCTCGAAGGGGAGGAGTAGCCCCTTCGGACAATGTCCAAGACCCACCTGTCCGAGGTGATGGTGCGCCAGTGGGGAAGGTGATGGCGGACCCTGCCCCCTACTGGCGTGCCGTGCACCTGAAAGGAGGGACTAGGAGGGCTTGGAGGCCGCGGACGGGTTGGAGGTGGTGGCCTGACCCGCACGCTGGTTGCCCGATCCGCCACGGCGGAATCCACGTCCTCGGCCACGCGAAGACGCCTGCTGCGCGGGCCAGTGGCTGGGCTGCTGACGTGAAGGGGCGCCCCTACCGTGGCTACGATAGGGGCGAAAAGCAGAAGGTAGCGGAGGGCGTGTAGCAGAAAGGCCCAGGGACTTTGCAGTAGCCCGTGAGTCCTTAAAGCGCTCCAACGCATGGTCTGCTTTGGACCCAAAAGACCGACTCCATCAAAGGGCATGTCCATGAGAGTATTCTGGACATCCCCTGAAAAACCAGTGGTTCTCAGCCAGGCGTGGCGCCGGAGCGCCACCGTCGTTGCAATCGACCTGCCCAGCGAGTCGGCGGTGTCAAGGCCACAACGGATAGTGTATTTGGCCGCATCCCTTCCTTCCGCAATGGCGCGGGAAAGCAGTGCCTGGACCTCCTCAGGGCACTGGGGCAAAACATCCGCCACCGAATCCCACAGGGAGTGGGTATATCGGCCCAAAAGACAAGCGGTGTTAACGGACCGCAAGCCAGCACTGGAGGAAGAAAAACCTTTCTTCCCAAACTGATCCAGGCGTTTGGATTCCCTATCCGGAGGAGCGGTAGGGAAGGCGGTTTGGGAAGCGGAGGCTTGGACAACCAAGCTCTCAGGAGTGGGGTGGACAGAAAGAAACAGGGGTCGCCCGGAGCGGGGCGATGGCGTCGTGACACGTTCCGATCCACAGGAGCCCCTGTGTTGGGCTTCGGACCAGGCGCCCAAAGAACGTCAGTGAGGGCGTCGTTAAACGGCAGCACAGTCTCCGCAGAGGAGGCTGCCGGCTGAAGCACCTCTGTCAAGATGTTAGGCTTGACCGTCAAAGTAGGGAGCTGGAGACGTAAGGCCCCAGCAGCCCTACGCAACACCGTACCAAGATTGGCCCCCTCCTCCGTAGCCACGGGAGGAGACAGCATGCCAGTGTCAGGAGAAGTATCCAGACCACTGGCCTCCCTAGACTCTCTGTCCAGTCCTCATCATACTGACAGTTGCGTGTCAGAGGGTCATCAGACCCCTCCCAGTCCTCCTGGTCCTCCTCTGGTTCAAAATAAGGAGGAGGAGGGACATTTGGGACCCAAGGTCCCATCGGCGCCGGGCCGGCGTCGAGCGACGTCGCTCCGGGTCCATGTCCGGAGCCGGAAGGAACTGGGGGACGACGCCGCCCGGAGCCCAGGGCGGCGTCGAGAACGGCACCGGAGACATCGGCGCCGGCGGAGGGTGTCGTGAGGTCGACCGGCGTCGATGGGGGTTGTGGAGCCGGGATCGAGGCCGGGGCCGAAGCCGGAGCCGGGATCGAGGCTGGAGGCTCGGGCGACGCCGGGGCCGGAGCCGCCGGCGGCGCCGGAGCAACCCCATCAGGGCCCGCGGGGCCCGAAGGCGCACCGGAGGGGCCTGAAGGCCCGAAGAGGCGGGCCATGGCCGACAGGAACTCCTGTACCTTGGCCGGATCCGCCCCGAACCCGGGAAGGGCGGGTATGACGGGGGCGACTCCACAGGCAAGTCCGGGGCCGCGGGGGCGGGGACGGTGCCGGGAGGGGCCTCAGCCGAGTCGCGAGACCGGCGAGGCGAAGTCCGAGAGCGACGATGCTTCTTGGACTTCTTGTGCTTAGACTTACCGGACGAAGAAGTCGACGACCGGTGTGCACTCCGCGAGCGACCCCTGGACCTCTCACGCGACCGGGGCTTCCGCGGAGCCGAATGCCGGGCCTCGAGGAGCTTTCGAGACCGCTCTCGCAAAGCTTTCGGGTTGAGGGCCTGGCATTCGGGACAAGACTCGGTGTCGTGGCCTCGGCCGAGGCAGAAGAGACACTCCCAATGCGGGTCGGTGACGGACATCATCCGCGCACAGGCGCCGCATCGCTTGAAGCCGGGCATCCCTACGACACCTTAAAGTTGGAAAAAACCAGTGAAAAAATCACCAAAAAGTATGGTCAAAAATTGACCAGGGCACTGCTCTTCCCGGATCTGCGCTTGTTGGCGCGGAAAAAGAAGAACTGACGTCAGCGCGCAGGGGCGGCGCCTAAGTGCTGCCCGCGACGTCATCCCGGCGATCACGACGCCGACGACGGACGCGGAGCCGCACGACGCCGCCTACCGACGCGCAAGGGTACTGCTACGCAAAACTTTCCGGATCCAGCCTGACGCCTGGGGATATTCTAAGGTAAGGAATCTATCACTAACGTGTCTCTTTCAGATACAAAATGTTGTTCCCCGTGTTTATCAATATTTCATTTATTCCTTCCACATCATACCATCCACTCACATCCAATTTACCCAAATAGTAAGCCTTTTTTTGTAAAAATATTTCCTCCTTTATTACCAATGGTATGCAACAATAAAATCTGTTTAAAATCACAACAATTCATAGAGTCTTAGTTGAGATGAGGCCGTAAGGATTATTGTACTAGATTGTCCACTCCTATACACAGTAGTCACTTGTATTTAAATCAATTTAATTATGCTCATACTCAATTATGCATAAGCAGAAAAACACACAACATTTTATTACTTGTGCCAATACAGTAATAGACGTGGATGGACAACAATATTTAAATGGTACCTCTAACTTCAAATCTCCAAAGTAAATATGAATACATATTACGAATAATAATAAAACAATACAATAAAAACAAGTTGTAGACGGGTGTTTCGGTGGACTTAGATCGGTTGACACCACCTTCTTCAGGACAGACTTTATTTAAAAACAGTGTTCACTCTAAAAATAAAAAAAATAGTATACCAAAATTCAATAAAGGAGGACCAGCTATATCCACTAAAAAAAGGCTGTTTATCCCATAGATCCTGTCATCAAATTACACTCTCCACTTCACCCTTCATTTTCTTCTGTAGGGCCCCACCGGATAAATGCCAGCTACTAGATTATCCTAATGGAGTTATTATTCATATAAACACATTCTCACAGAGTCTTATTTATTCACAGTGCAACACCTCCATATATTACTTCATGACCAGCCTCTTTCAGACACTGGCTTGAGACTTCATCAACCACTCTTTGTTCAGCCCAGTGGAGCATTCATCTCTCACCTAATGCCATTGACTGCTTGGGTGTATTCTACCACATCCTTTCATTGAACTGTGTGAGAGGGCATTTGGTGCATACACTCACACGTGCATATGCAGGCAGTCATGCGCACACACAACTGAACATACAAGTGGGCGGCAGTTAAGCAGAGCAGAACACGGCATATTGTGGAAGAGGGTATAGAGCGAGTGCAGGAGACGGTCGGCATTGTAGAGAGGTGGCTGCGGATGGAAAGGAAGAAAACAAGGAGAAGGGAAAAGCTGAACGACACAGAAATAGGGGGCAGTGGCTGTTTTGTAAAAGAAGTAACTACAGGGGCCCAACGCTTTTCTTTGGAGCGCAGCACTACTGAATGTTGAGGATGATGGATACCAAGGCTGACCGATCTTGATTTAATCTCATACCTTTTCCTTCAACCGCGCTACACTTTGTTTTATCGCACAATTGCAAGTGTTTTTTTCCACCCTCGTTTACTCCTTCACTGCTTTCCTATTTTTGGCTTCATCCATCATTCTCCATTTTCTGCCTTTCTCTCCTTGTTCTGGCTACATGTCTGCTAATGAGAAATAAAAATTTCGTCGCCGAAAACGAGGGCTGTGTCCACCACTGTAGCTATAGCCAGAGATCTAGAGGTTGCAGAATAGTGGTTGAAATGTCAAGAGAAGGAAGGGGAGAGGGGCAGCTCAATTTCAGACAGTCGACACACAAACTAGGTGCAGAAGAGGTGAGACATTGGAGACCCGGGAAGACAGAGAGGTACAGCCAGGGCCAGCTTTTGGCATGGGCGAGCAGATCTGAGACCCAGGGCTCCAATCTTCAGAGGGGCGCACGGAGCTGTGTGCATTAACGTTATGAAAACAGCAGAGCCCCTCTCATCTTGCTCCAGCCTTGTCCGTGTGCTTGCGTACTCAGTTCTCTGTCACATTTGCCAGTTTAAAGTGGTTTTATTCGTTCTTTATCATACCCTAGAGACATTTTTTAACACCCCATTAGCCCGTCCTCGCTTTCCCTCTCACTTCAGTCGACACACATCAATACCACCCTCATCAGCGTAACACAGGTGAACTATGGGTGATTTAGGAGAGCCTGGAGATGATTGTGTTCAGTGGCCGTTCACTGCTCAGCCAGAGTCTGACCTGTGAACACAAAAGGGGCTCCCTGCTGCCTTATTGTATTCACTAGCAACAGCAAAGGCACCGAATTTCTCTTTGAACAGGGCGCTATCCTAGCAAAGGCCAGCTCTGGGGGCAGCACAATACTGACTTAGTTCATGCCAGTAATCAGCACACTCCGCAGAAGTATCTTATCATGCTCAGACTGCGGTTGTCACCGGACTGGTCAAGTCTATTAGCAGTACTTAGTTTGCAAAACAGTAAGTGCTGGGGCCCAAAGTTTAGCTCCGAAACCTGTGACTGGTGCTATAAAAAAAAAAACAGGTCGCCGAATATCAAGTTTGCATAATCTTGATTCTACCTTTGGAGCTTTCATCCACAAGTCACTCCATGCCTCTTTATCTAACTCTTGTAGGTTCTTTCCATGCCTACTTTCTCCCATTGTCACTGTTGTTCTGTCTTCCTCTTTCTTTACCACTTTTGTGGTTTAATCTCTTGTGTTCTGGATTAAAATCTGTTGAAGAAAAATAAGTGCTGGAACCCAAAAATGACTGCGGTGAGCCCAACCTTTAACTCAAATTAAGCACCATCAACTAGGTAATTTGTGGCAGAAAGTATCATATTCAACAGCATCACGTGGGGAAGAAAGAGGCAGACATGGGGGCAAGATTGATTTAAGCAGAGTTAAGGATGTTCATTTTTAAAAGAGAGCAGATATGGGCATACTATACGGATCACCCATCTCACAGGCACTTCCATAGGTTGCCATGGTAGTATTTCAGGCCTGGAGGTCAGCGTTGCGATGGTCAGGGTGGGATCGCCGTGTGACATTGGACACCCCCCTTTGGACATGACCATGGCTGGACCGAGTAGCTCACCTCCAAAGATTTCAGACATGGGACTGGATAGCGATGTTGAGATTGGGAGACGTTTGGGAGGGGGACCTCATGAAATCTTGCCTTACTCTTCAAACCGAATTCTCCCTACATGAATCCCAATTCAGGCACCAGAATGCACTCATCATGCCACCGAAATACAATCCACTGGAGTCAAGAATACTCATTGGCCTGCTGAACATGGGAGGTATCCCCCAGATATACAGGTCCCTAGTTAATAACTCACCATGCACATAACTGACCTTTAGGGCACAGTGGGAGGAATAGTTGGGCCCTTGAAAGAGGCAGACTGGCGTGAAAACCTGGACATACCTGCAAGTTTGCACCTCATTCAACTTAACTTTCTTCATTGTACATACTTCACATCCCGAAGATTGTGGAAAGCCCAGAGACTCTCCGAACCTACCTATACCAGATGTACGCAGGAAGTGGGAGATTTTTTTCACATGGTATGGGGATGCTCCATCATTCAACGACATTGGGTTGGCAACTTTGGAACTCTCATTGAGGACATCGATCAGGGGATAGAGGCATCGCCAAGATCGCTATGCTTGGTTTTCTAGATGAGCTGGGGGGGGGTTGCGAGGGGCAACAGAATGTTGGTGGGAACAGGAACACTGCTAGTGAAAAAGGATGTAGCCAAATATTGGAAGGAGCGCCGCCCCGATGCTCCTCCACTGCAGGAGTGGATGTAAGGTGTGGACCGATGTGCTAAATTAAAAGAACCAATTTATACAGCACGCGGATGCGCCAAACACTTCAGGATCTGGGGGAAATAGTGGACGCACTACCGACTAAACAGGGGGCAAGTCTGTGGAGAAGGAAGCGATGGAAAATTCGGATTGTTGTCTATCTATCCCTGGAGTCCCCTGCGTGAGACCACATTGTGTGGTTATTAGTTTCTGCACCGCTTTTATTAAAACCAATAAAATGTTGTTATAAAGAAAGGAAAGACGCAGATCTTAGACTTATGACGATATGTGACAATCAATAATTAAATGATAGCAGATCGTTAGACCACAAAAATCGGCCCACTTTCTGTACTTTGCTGTTAACACATTTTAGGGCAGATTTAGCAAGAATTGCGTAATGAAACACTGTAGAGGAATCTGCAGCTTCGCATTGTGCGATTGGCAAAAAAACTGCAGAGAACCCTATATGATGATGTCACTGTGTTTGGGCGATTGCTAGTCACAATTCAACGTTGTGCCAGAGACCAGCGAGTGGTGCCTTGCATACGTTTGAATTTAGGGGAACACACTCCATAACCAATCCCTAGGAGCAGACAAGTTTGTCAAGGATAAATCTCAAAATGAGTTTAGTCTTCTAAAGTGACATCTATTATGCCTGGAAATATCATGATTTTTGCCCATTTTTGTGCTTGTTTTCATTTGATACATAAAATTTAATGAAAAGGCCAGGTTGTGCTACTCTGCGTGACATTAGTGGATCTGAGCTTGAGCAGAATCCTATATGAGTTTGCACTGTTCCCACCTTCTTACAATCATTTTGCCTAGATTATCTGGGGTTTTACACTGTGAGACACAATTCTGTTATAAGTACTCCAACTGCATCGTTTTTTGCACGAAAACCCTTTTGGATACAAACGTTGATCAATACCTTGCATTACTTAGCACTCTTCTGCGTCACACAAGCACTCTTGTTATACCTTAGTAAATCCACTACTTTATTTTTATATCCACCATCTTACTTCACATGGAACAGTCACTACCATGTTCAATATTAACTACTACAAGTAAGGACAAGAATCAGAGGGGCGAATACATGAAGTTTTCTACTGTTGCTAGGGGGAATTTGGTTCCTTCTTGTCACTGTCAGCCTTTCTGCCAAGTCATTCTACATTTTCATGCAAAGCAAGCAAGAAGCAAATGTTTCTTCCTTTCTCCGAATCTAGCTCATGAGGGCACTGCCAAAAAATGAGAATGTTCAGAAAGAATCCATTTTATCACAATATCTTCCATGCACCGAGGGGCATAGTTGCAAAGCCTGAAGGCACATGCCCCAGTAAACAAAAGGGCGATTATTTTCACTAATTGCACTTAATTAATACTAAAACGAAACGTTTAGAGGTTACTAATTATTTCTCAAGCTGAATTTTTATAGGATTTTTATTGATTCAAGTAGGAAAGCCGCTGTTTTATGATTATTAATGAACAGCGTGAAGAAACAGATGGGTGACAGAGAAGGGATGACAAAAGTAAAAGAAGAGAGCTTAAGAGAGCATGATTGAAATATGTAGCGATATGGGCAAGAGTGTCAATGATTGAAAAAGAGCGTGAGGGAGAGGAAGCCGAAGAGAAATATAGACCGAGAAAGAGCTGGGCTCCAAGAGCATGAAAGATAGGAAAAGAACGGCCTGAGAGAAGAGACTGTGAATGTGGGATAGTAACTTGGTGGGATCATCACTCACAGGCTGCTTGGTAAAGGCACACAATAGGAACCTTTGAAAAACTAAGAGCCCGTCTTCAGTGAGAGAAGTCTGACATTGCTTCTTGTCACCTACCGAAAGTAAACTATGTTGTCTGCCATTTTTAGGTCGAAGCCGGCCAGACAGCACAGCTGCCTGGTTGCGAAAAACATTTTGGGGACATGCTTTGACTGCAAATGAAATTATTTTCAATGGGTTGCTCCTAGAGGCGCACCCTGTTCTGTAATAGCGGACAGTGGCTCTTACCATCTTAAAATTACACTTTAATTTCTGAAGCCTGTCAAGGGTCTCATAAAGCCCAAAGGTGTTCCATATCTCCCCCTGTCCCTCTGCAGGCATGTTCTAATGCAGCGGTTCTTATATCCTTTTGACTTCCACGGACCCCCAATGAATCACTGTTGGAAGCCACGGACCGCCAGCGAAGCAATTTTTACGACATGGAAAAAAAAAATACCCAGAACTATAGTAACAAGTAGACATAAAAAATTACAACATATTTTCTTTAATACACAAACACAAACCAAAATGTTCATTTTAATGGACATGTTGGAGCTTTTCAAAAGGTGATTTTATTTTTAAAAGATTAAGTGCTATCCTAAACTCTCGCACATCACTTTATCTTTTATGCACCTAATGCAGCCTTTCTTTTTGTTGGGGCACACCAGTGCTCCAATGAGAACACAACCAAGCACACCACCACTTACTGAACGTGTGCTGCTCCAATGAATCAAATGAAAGATTCCAACTTCATTTTTAGTTGCTAATGCCAAATTCTTGCAAAATGACTGAGCTTACGTTTTTTGATGTGTTTTGTTATGTATAAACTCTAGTAATGATATGTCCTTCCTACCCGTCTCTGATTTGCCCCTACACATCTTCTCCTTCTTTCACTCGTTCTTTAATACCATTTAATGTAGTTTTGTCATTTTTTCTTAAGCATTTTTTCCTCATTTTCCACATTCGTTACTACCTTCGCTCTCACGGTATTAATCTGTTCATCTGTCCATTTTATCGCCGCTCGTAATGTTTCCCATTTAATACACCTGTCTCCTTTCCTTTGTGCCTTCTCATCACTCTTTTTCACTCAACCCTCTCCCCATATACTCTACTTATATCCCGCCTCCTTCCTTCTTATTCCCTGCACTATTCCTTCCTTTCGACTTCCTTTTTTCCCCCCATTCTATTCCTTCTTTTCGCCTTTATTTATTTCCTTCCTTCATCTTTATCCCCAGACTATTCCTGCTTTTCGTCTCTCATTCCTTCTTTTTTGTCCCTCGGACTATTCATATTTACGTCATTCTTTCCTTCCTTTTTATCCTCAGCACAAATCCTTCATTTTGCCTTTCTTTCAGTTGTTTATGTGTTCATTCATTCATTCCCCCTTCTCTTCCACAGTTCTTATTTCTTTGTCTCTCCCTTTCGCGCTGTGTATTTTTTATCCTCGTTTCTTTTCGCCGCCCTATACTTACTTCTACTCACCTTGCTTACTTTGTTTCTCCATTTCTCTTTTGCCTTTTATTCCTTCGTTTGTCTTTCGCTAGCCTTCGTTCTCTCTGTTCTCTTGTACTCTTCTGTCTGTATCCATTTCCGTCACTCGTCCATTTCTTTTCCTCTCCTCTTTCTTCCTCTGTCTCGCCTTATTTTTCTCTGCCTCCTGCTCCCTCCCTCCCTCCCCCCACCCCTATCGCTGTCAGTGTCCTTCCTCCTGTGTATGCATGTGCTGCATGGCTAAACACTTAAAAGGTCCCAAAGGCGAGACCTACTGGCTATGCCAATGCTTGTTAATTCAAATCCTCACCTTGTTCTGCACAAGTAACGGCAAGGGGAGCAGGAGCAATGGCAGAAAGTGGTGACGACAAAGGGTTGTGGGAGTCCATGGCAGCAGACAATGAGGCGCGGAGCCTCATTGCTGATAAAAGGAAGGTGCGCAGCCGCAATTGCTAAAAGATTTAGGGCGGCGGCCATGAAGCGGGCTCCGTGTTTATAAAAGAAATGGTGCACGGCCTCTTGAAGCGCCCGGCATACCTAAAGCCAAAATCGAAGGAAACGATGCCGCTCTACTTGGCTGGCATGCCAGTAACCAGATCCCTGCACGGCTGTAGACCGCAACAGAGCTCAGTAAACTGCCACAGCCGATTGCAGATAGGCAGGGCCATGTGGAGCGAACGGACAAAAGGATGTCAGAGTCCATGGTGCAAGACAGTGAGGCACAGAGCCTCATTCTTGATAAAAGAAAAGCGTGCTGCCGCCATGCTAAAAAAAGCGTGGCGGCCTGAAGCAGGTGCCGTGTTTATAGAAGAAAGGCGCGCGGCCTCCTGAAGCCGCCGGCATGCTGACGCCTGATCAAGGGAAAAGCTGCCACTCTACTTGGCCGCCAAGCCAGTAACCACAGCCCTGTGCGGCTGTAGACCGCAACGGAGCTTGGAGTGGAGCGAGTGAAAGAAAAAAAAGAGCTGCACAAAAACAATACATGAAGGCAAAAGTGTAAAGATACAGTAGTTAGGTGCTGCTCCATGGAAGGATACAAATGACAATAAGGAGGGACAAAGAAGAAGGATTAGCCTCTAGCAAGCAAGCCTTTTGGTTGGACAGCTGAAGTGACAAATAAAAAGGCAAAGGTCGAGGTGTAAGCCCCCAGAGTGAAAACAGCATGTCTCGAAGAGACAGCGCATGCACTGTCTATGCATAACCTAAAAAGAGGGGGGTGACTAAGCTATGTACGTGTGTAGAAAAATGAGAAAAGAGATCTGGTCTGCAGAGCAGGCATGGTATAAAAATAATGTA
The DNA here is from genome assembly GCA_963921515.1 of Calotriton arnoldi. Classification (NCBI taxonomy): domain Eukaryota; kingdom Metazoa; phylum Chordata; class Amphibia; order Caudata; family Salamandridae; genus Calotriton; species Calotriton arnoldi. The sequence goes on along the minus strand of CAWUFW010000049.1, from coordinate 4,728,274 downwards.
CACCAATGGCGACTCTCAGAAAGAGGTAGATACCCAGAGAGGGCATGGATTTGGCTGAGGGCGGAAGAAATCATTCACCAGTAGAGTGACGAATGAAATGTCAGTATCATATAGAGGAACTTGTGTCAGGGTGTTTTTAGACATTGGCTTTGTGGGACATCATAAACACATGGGTGGTTAAAAAATGCAAGCGATGTATCCGGCTTGGGCCATGAGCACCACCTTGTAATGGCAAGAAGAAGAGGGAAGAAAAAACTAGAATGACAACCTCCACTTTCCACTTCAGAAAGCGCCTCTCTCAAATAGGCAGAAAAATCCCAGTCCATGTCCCCAAAACAAAGAAAGCACTTCAGATATAGGCCGCCAAGCATCCCTTCTAAATTCACCCACCATGTTAGGAAGCTGCAGCCATAATTTTCTAGAAACTCTCTTCGAGAGAGGCCTTCTTGGATCTGCAGTCCTTCCCTACCACCTGAAGTGTAGACCTATCGAGTTCAGCCTCTTGACAGTGGTAATTGCCTGTGAGCTGGTGTGGTGCAGTGGTGGCTGGTGACCTTTAGAATGATGGATTTAACCCAGATCTCTTGACTGGGGGTGAATGTTTTGATTTGTTCTGCATTCCGTCCATCAATTGTGTGTCTTTTGCTTTCTCGCCCTAAGTGCGCCGGGTACGCCCAGACGTGGGTCCCGGGCTCACTGTGCCACTGGATTCAAGCTATTCTGGCTGATGAGGGGTGAAACCCCAAAACCGGTCCTAGGATGCTTGTTTCCGGTCCAGGGAGGACCTGGCTTGGCAGTTCGTGCTGGACTGTTCCCATGAGGCACAGGGTCAAGACTGATTTGCATATGGCCAGGTCTAAACTGGGGTGGCATGGTGAGCAAACGAATGATGGATTTAACCCAGATCTTTTGACTGGGGGTGAATGTTTTGATTTGTTCTGCATGCAGTCCATCAATTGTGTTTCTTTTGCTTTCTCGCCCTAAGTGCGCCGGGTATGCCCAGACGTGGGTCCCGGGCTCACTGTGCCACTGGATTCAAGCTATCCTGACTTATGAGGGGTGAAACCCCGAAACCGGTCCTAGGATGCTTGTTTCCAGTCCAGGGAGGACCTGGCTTGGCAGTTCGTGCTGGACTGTTCCCATGAGGCACAGGGTCAAGACTGATTTGCATATGGCCAGGTCTAAACGTGGGTGGCATGGTGAGCATAAGAATGATGGATTTAACCCAGATCTCTTGACTGGGGGTGAATGTTTTGATTTGTTCTGCATTCCGTCAATCAATTGTGTCTTTTGACTTAAAAATGGTGGGCGTCAAGATTTGGGTAGGACTTATGTAGCAAGTGACATGAGCAACTTAATGGACAAACGTGGGGTCCAGGGTGGATCCTCCTCCTGAGAATTGTTTTTTTTAAAAAGATTGGCAAATTGTGCATTTTAAAGCAAATGAATTTAGAGATAAAGCAAGGCTTATAAAACAGTGGTAACTTATATTCTTGATATATTAAACATATCTGACCCATATCTTACTGTATTAATATGCTCAACAGTTACTGTAATGTGCAAATTGTACAGCGCAACAACTTTAGCCATTTAAAGTGTGTGCTTGCACTGCATGCGGCATCAACTTTGAAAGAAAATGCTCTAACCAGGCTTCGGGAAGCACTCACAGCTGCTGGCTGCAATCAGTCAAAGAAATATGTGCAGATAGGTCTTTAAGTGGGATGAAAAAAAGTCGGGGCTCTCTAAAAGGGAACATGTAAAATACATTTCTGTGCTTCCCATAGTGTGCTACACGACTGGTATTTTGGTTTCTCTCTGAGATGCAATTGCATCCAGATATAGAATGAAACTGACATGCACCTAAATTCTATCAGTAAGATTAGTTTGGTCAATGGCTGTTAGCTGTTTAAGATAAATGAGCAACAACAATCATTTGTTATAAATAATTTACATTGGAAATGTTTAAATTTTCATTAAGGGGGGGTGGGGGGGCAGAGGGGGGTGGAGAGGGATGGGGGGGCGGGACAGGGGGTGGGAGGGAGAGGGGGTAAATAAGGGGGGGAAATGGTTAATGAGGTACATGTAGAATTACGAGCCAAACAGGAAGAGAATAGGGCATTTTTTGTTAAAAGGAGCGCAGGAACTTATCATATAGATATTAAATGTCGAGTATCCGAATAGCATCTATAAATGTGTGCGGCCTGAATGATTTAAATAAAAGGCAAAGAACTGCAATTGAAATGAAAAGGCTGCGAGCATATATTGTGTGCTTACAGGAGAGACACATTGAGGGCACAAGGAGCAAAATAATGGAACAGCTAGGATACACATTGGTTGTCAACACAACACAGGGTGCCAAAACGAGAGGTGTCGCTATTCTTTCACGTAAAAAAAAAATAAAGATGGAAGAACTGCCAGGCAGATAAATTAGGTAGGTGGGTGATGGCTGAGTGCTGCTACCACAGGCATAACTTTACACTTTGTATGGCTCTACTGGAGATGACCCCGAGGTTCTGGAGGAGGTGAATGCAGAGTTAGCTTAACGACAAACACCAATAATATTCTGTGGTGACCTAAATATTAATGGTTTGACCATCAGCGGGGGGGGGGGTCATGAAAATATACTGGACGCAAAAGTAGGGTATGGAGGGCCCTGCTCACACTGGTTCAAGATAATGGTTTAGTGGATGTCTGGGCTCTGACAAAAGTGAATGATTCTTGGAGTACATACTACTCGGCCCCACCAAAATGGTAGCAAGACTAGATTATGTTTTTACTTCAAATCAGCTGGTGTTAGAAAGTAGCATAGAAAAACATCCTCGGGTGATATCAGATCATAACCCATTAGTATTAACAGTGAATTTTAGGGTGACGGAAGTTAAAGAATCAGTGTGGACTTTCGAGAGAGCTCTCCTGAAGGACCCAGACTATATTACTCATATGAATTCCTGGATTACTTGGTGTTTGGAGATTAACAGGGATAGTACTAGCTGTGGAATGGTCTGGGATTTACTTAAAGCTGGGATCAGGGGGGAGACGCTCAGCTACAGCGCCCAGCGGCGGAAAAAAGAAGTAGAACAATCGAACATACTTTATAAGGCTCTGATAAAACTGGAAGAGGAATTGATTAGTGCAATAGCACAAGGGGCGCCGGTAGAGAGCTGGACTCATAGAATAGCGATAACCAAAGCAGAAATTGGGGCAATTGCAGCAACTAAAGTGGCCGAGAAATATCTGACATGGCGCCAAGGATGCTATGAATTGAGCGAACAAGTTGGACATATGCTAGCTGAGGAGGGTGATGGGGGAGATAGCGGAGATACAGCATGCAGGGGGGAGTTTGATTAAAGAGCCCCTGGGTATTCGGGAGGAATTTCGAAGGTATTATAGCGAACTTTATCAGGAGGAATCTGACCCGTCAGGTGATGATGTCAAGGGGTATTTGAATAATATTCAAATAGAGCAGTTCGCCCCAAGTGACGTTGAAGACCTGGAGGCGAACCTGACAGAAGAGGAAATACATAATGCCCTAAAGAACCTCCCATCGGGGAAAGCAGTGGGGCCAGACCAAATACCCCTTAATTTTATAAAACCTTCTACCAAATATTGAAGCAAGATATGATAAGGACATTTGAGCAGGCGTATGGAGGAGGCTCTATACCCGAGTCCTGGGGCCAGGCAGCAATAGTTGATTTTTTTGAAGAAAGGGAAATCTCCGCAGGAGCCTGGATCATATAGAACGATCACCCTCATGAATAGTGACTCCAAGATCTTCTCGAAGGTCTTGGCCTCTCGATTAAGCTCAATCATCAGCAGAGTGATCCACCCGAGACAGCACGGGTTTATACCCGGCAGAGGAACCACCGAGCATGTGCGCAGGGTCATAACACTATTTGATGCCGCAGCTGTCTCAGGGGACCCTGTGGCATTGATACTATTAGATGCTGAGAAAGCGTTTGATAGGGTCTCCTGGCGCTACCTGTGGGGCACTCTTGAGAGGTACGGGATAGGAAAAGGATTCATTAAAGCAATTAAGGGTTTATATAAGAACCCAGTGGCCCGCATTAGAATAAATGGAGGATATACGGAGACTATTCGGATCACAAGGGGTACCAGGCAAGGGTGTCCTTGTTCCCCGTTACTCTTCGCCTTATACATAGACCCATTTATACGAAGAATTGAAGGGAATGAAACAGTTAAGCCAATGATATTTCGGGAGTTGGAAACCAAAATCCTAGCATATGCGGACGATCTAGCTGTAGTCACACCCGATCCCCAGTCCGCAGTCATTGCAATCGGCGAAGAAGCCGCAGTATTTGGGGTAATTTCAGGGTACAAGCTTAACCAGCAGAAAACTCAAGTAGTAACTAACAGTTTGGTTAGTTGGGAAGATACACGGGTTACAAATATGGCAATGTACCTAGGAATAAAAATTACATCTGAACTGAGGCAAATATTGTTCCGGTAATAAGGAAGGGGAAAAGCGATTTTGATAGGTGGCACAATCTTCACCTTTCGATAGTAGGTAGGTGTAACGTAATAAAGATGTTATTCTTGCCTAAAGTACTATACCTGTTTAGGACTATTCCCCTCGAGTTTGCGGGCTGTTGGTTCAAAGAAATGGAAAATCTGCTTAATAGGTTTATTTGGTCAAAAGGCAAGACAAGAAGGGCGTTAAAATTTATGTCATTAGCAAGGGAGAAAGGAGGATGGGGGGTTCCTGATTTAAGAATGTATTACTGGGCGGCTGCTCTACAATATATGCGGGTGCTACTGCGTGGTCATTGGGAAGCACAGAGGAACATACATGGGATGGAAGATGTATACAAGTTACTCATAGATGAAGCCGCCAAGGGTTGCTTTTTGAAGTAGAGTGAGCCAAGCGATTATAAAAAGGTTAGATTTAAGACCCTTCAGGCAGCATTTAAGATCTGGGTTGCCATTAAAAGAAAAACTGGGCTTGGCAGGCTGAACTATTATACGCAGCTTTATAAAAACCCAACAATGCCAGAGTTCTTTAGGGACAACGTTATGTCAAGATGGGAGGGCGCAGGTATTTGTATGATAGGGGATCTGCTAGACGGTACAGAGATATGCTCATTTAGCGAAATTCAGGATAAATATGGGATACCCACCAGGGATTTTTTAAGTATCTACAAATTCGAAGTTTCTTAAGGCCAAAAAAGGGAGGTACAAGAGGCTTCAGCAATATTAGCATTGTGGATATTGTTCGGCGCGAAGAGGAGTGTACTAACAGCCAAATTTATTCAAAACTGACACTGTTTACTCAAGACGATCTCGAGAGGTATGGGTCTAAATGGGAGCAGAAACTGGGTATATCGCACGATTTATTTTTAGACTCATTGGAACTTGGAAGGACTGTGCTCCTTTCTGCTGCCCTTCAGGCTCAACACTATAAAACTTTATTTTTATTATACTACACCCCCGCTAAAATTGCGCAATGGGGTGGGCAGGATGGGACCACCTGCCCTCGTTGCAGTAGCACCGACGCCAATATAGTGCACATGTTCGCGACCTGTCCCCTGTTGCGCGGCTGGCTAGGGGAAATTGAAAAATTTCGGTGAGTTTCCCTCAATATAAAAACGAACCTCTCCGCACAGCTGATAATAATGGGAGTTACTAATGAGGAGGCTTTCGAAGACAATCGCTATTTTCTTTTCATAGCCATGGCAGTGGTTAGAATATGTATCGCGACAGCCTGGCTGGACCCCCTGGCACCTGGGTTTCAGCAGTGGTTAGGGAGATTACTAGCCACTTATAATTTAGAAAAGGAAATTTAGGGGGAAAAAGGCGTGAGAGCAAGGAGGCTGGGGGAAAATATCTGGGCCCCCATTACAAGATGGAAAGAAGGAAACTAATGCATCCTACAACCTGTGCAGGCTCCCTGCTTTTCTTTTCCTTGCCATTGTAACTCTTTTTTCTTTCCAGATGTGGCTGCTCTATTTTAGTTACTTTATTTTCTATATGGTGAACCCTAAAAGTGTAATTTGTCTGCTTTACTCCTCATGCAACATGTAAATGTTTAATCTGCTGGTATTAAAATAAAAAAAATAAAAAAAGCAAATGTTTAAATTTTGTAATTGTGAGTCTGTGAATTATGTTAGATATGTGTGCCCATTTTCTCTGCTTATCTCATCCATCTGCACATCTTCAACAGCCTCTTTCCCCTTTAGCACCCCCTTTTCACTCTTCCCCGAATGCACCACTTCGCATCTCCCTCACTTCACCTCTTCCAAACATGCACTGCACTCACTCACATTTAAGCAATTTATTTCGTTTTGCTTTTGACTTGTAAATATTTTGACATCAGTGTACCCCCTTCACACACATTTTCACAGAATTGCAACTGGAATACATGACCATTGTTCTGCAGAGAGGTCAACCCACTGAGAGGCACTGTGCTTTTTCTTCAGCCTCAGCGTCGGAGCTCTCAATGAAAGCCCCTCACAAACACCTGGCACGACTCAAAGTATGCACTACTTATAAAGAAGCCTGCGATGTGCCAAGGCCTGGGGTGTCAAGGGGGGAGGTAGCACAATATACATAGCACAAGATTAGCATTATACCACTTACCATTCCAGAGGACAAGGCACTAAATCAGACGTGCTTGCATCCACTCCTACGTGTGATGAATGTGAAAGTGTAGGATCTATGCTTGTGAATGATGGACGGCTGCCCTCACGTAGGGGCAGAGACTCCGACCAAAACCGTGACGCTGAAAGCATCATTGGCCTACAGTGGATACTACCATAGACTACAATGGCAATGAAGAGCTTTAGAACTGTAAGCCCTGCGTTGTGCGTCACAGTTCAGAAAATTGATTTACTGCCTGGCTTCAGTCTTCTGCTTCCGAGCAAGGCGGGGCAGGCAGCCTGGGACAGACAGCCCAGACTTAAATACATCAATCTGTTTAAAGATACAATCGTATCGCTAAATAAAATCGATCTATTTAACATGTGTAGGAATTTCAGTGGGGTGCAACCCCAGAGTCCTAATGGAGAAACTGCCCCTGGTGTGGTGCAATTAGAAGAGGACAGTGCCCAAATTGCCCAATCTCCGATTGCGCCTTTCAGGAGTGTGTTCTCAATGAAGATAGCTGGCATCATCTTGGAGGCAAAGCCATGGTACCAGGGTCTGCTAGTAATCTGCAGCCAGTCCTAAGTGAAGACACATCAATGTAGTGTCTCTCTCACTCTCTCTCTCTCTCCCTCTCTCTCTCGCTGTCTGGCTACCCACGGTCCTCTGGGGCATTGTGCGCATCTACGGAATGTGGAGGATCAGGGATGTTGAAGGATACGGGTGTGGTAGGCTGCGTAGGATATCCCAATCATATCAGCGCAACCGGTAAAGTTGTCATGGCCACACCCCCGGTAAAAAACTTTAAAGCTTTTTGGGGGCACTTATTTGCAATTGCAGGTCACTGAGCAAAGGGAGCTCTAGAACAAGGCTAGACAGTGGAACAACAGTTCTCCCATGCAAGAGGTAAAGGTTATCCCTCTGTAAAGGCTCAGCAACGTGTAACCATCAAGGGTGGCATATGTCTGTTGAACCACCCAGACTGTAGTTGGGTTCAAGTAAATACAGGTCCCTCAGCTTCCATTGGGTCTAGAGACCAAAGAGATGGTTCATTTGTAAGTGAATGGTCATTAGGTTAAACCAGGGTCTCTGTTGCATGCTTTGGCAAAACTGACACCCCTAGAGGTAATAAACCATACAAAATTAACATTTACATTTGAAACATATTCTGAATATGCAAAGCCTGTATGCATTTCGTCACTGCAGCTCCAAAGTAGTTTATATTATGCCTGAAGAAACACAATGCACCCAGGTTGTGTAATATGAGAAAATGTCTCATTCACAATCATTGAGATATGTCAGAAGTAATACCCATGCTAGATACTGTTCTAGGGAAAGTAATGGCTATCGCAAATAATAAGTCATTGCAAAATAAAAGACAAAAGAAATCTTTTTGAGGCACGCATTATGGCTACTAGAAGTACTATGTGTCCAGCAGAATTATTATTCCATTGTGCTATGGTACAATACATTAGAGCCCATCCACACTTTACCATGGAAATGTGCATCTCAGGAAACATGACCAGAGGCAAGTTTAACCAAGCAGGTTTTGGGCCTATGTCATCTCCAGAGCCCTGCATTGAGGTATTAGAATACTCAAAAGGACACCATCTTGTCAGTCATTTCATTTTACCAATTGTTTTTTTCAGTTGCTTTATTCCATCAGGTTCCATTTCAGATAAATTTAGAATACAACTCGCAAAATATGATAATTTGTCAATGAAAGCCCAAAATTGGAAATGATGTTCAATCTCCATAGAGCGAACTTTTCTTGCTATGCGCTGTGTGGCAGAATACTTGCAGCATATAGCCCATGCTAAGCAGCACTTGAGTAACTATTACCGAGTGCCCTCTATTTGCAGCCGAAAAATGAACAAATGCTAAAAGAATAAGCGATTGATCCGAAAACGTCAGGTGTTAGCCAACCGATTTTAATATGCAGCAAATACTGCACGAAAAAAGTCCTGGTTTCTATCTGAACTTCTTCAAGGCTATGTGGGGGTGGGGGGGTGCTGCTCCCAATTCCAAGGGCCCTGTTGACTACATTAAATAGTCTGAGACTATCTGTAGTAACGCAAGAACCTGTATGGAACAGGAAGCAAGCGAGTAGTACTGCAGACTGGTATCTGTCCAGATTGTAAGCGAGCAGGCAGAGTAACAGTAGCAAGGACTGCACTCGCCTAGTATCGGAGTGTAAGCAGCAACAGGAACTCCCCTCCTGAGGCCGTGACGCGCATGCCACCCTACAAAACACAAGGCAGAGGTGGGAACTGGACGAGGGCACTGTTTCTTCCTTTAATCTCTCTGCCAAGCTCCTGGAAGGAGCAATTAATCATGCTTACTGAGCAAATCTCGAGTGTTTGCTGACTGATCCCTACACAAAGTTCACGATCAAAAGCTTGCAAATGAAGTGCTGATCCTGGGCACGTTCCTGGGGCAACACAAGTTCTAGAATGGCTTTGTGTGAGCGAGCACGCAAGTGGAGAGCTCTTCAAATATGAGCAGTGCTCTTTGGCAAATCAGTTCTCTGTTTAAGGTAGAGCTTAAGATGCAGGGATTAGCGCCCATAGGGGGGCAGCATAATCAAGATATTCTCCTTGTATCTCTCCATCCTCAGGTCAGGCAAACGTTCCAAAAATGCCATGTATTAATTAATATGCCCCTGTGAGTCATGGCCCCTCCACAAGCTCAACTAAGGGAAGAAATCGCATATTACATTCAGTGTGTATATTTTCACTGAGAAATAAAGGTTACAGGGACGTTATAGTTAGGTTCGGATTTTACATATACTAAACCATAGAAATTAAGCCGTTATAGTTTGAGTTATCTCAAGTAACTATAACTCGTGCCCTAAGTTAACTATAACTCGCGCCCGCGCCATGCACAGTTTTCTTATCAATAATTTTACAGCAAATGTTGAAGTGATATTCTCAATGAAGGCATAGATGTCATGAGTGATGTAATAAGTGGGGTTATTAGCAGTGTATAGCGAGGGCGCAAGTCATAGTTACGTTAGGGCATGAGTTATTACTACCTTGCCCCCTTCTGTTTTTTTGCATCTTGTTTTGGGGCTCAGGCCCAGTCCCGAGTCTGAAGATGGCTGCCAACACTTCCTGGTTGAGGTGGTGGCAGCCAAACAAATCTCACTCCGAGATCTGTCGAATCCACTGAGGCTCTGCGTCCCTAGATATACATAAATCTTTTTTCTTTAATAACTCCAAAACTACCGAACAGATGAATCACCCCACAACTTTCCAAACACTAGCTGAAGTCAGTGGCAAAGTAGTTTTGAAAATTTTGTGAAGATTCGTCAAATGGCGCCAAAGTTATTAGCAAAACAAAAAGTGGTTTCCTATGCAAACTAGGTCCTAACTAGAACTACCGAAAGGTGACCTCCAGATATAGTCACTGAAAAAAACAAAGGTTACAGGGACGTTCTGGTTAGGCTCAGATTTCACTTGTACAAAACCATAGAAATTCAGCAGTTATAGTTATCTGAGCTAACTATAACTTACGCCCCCGCAATGCACTGCTTATGACCTCACATATTACATCACTCATGACATGCCCAGTGACAATTAAATTCCATTTCCTAACTATAACGTCCCTGTAACCTTTGGTTTTTTAAAGTTAATTTTGAAGGTTTTTTAATTTGATCATAACTGTAACCTATAACCTTTGAGAGTGACTGTGTGAGTGAGTGCATGGGTGCGTGAGTGACATAAATGATGTGTGTGTGTGTGTGTGACTGAGTGGGCCTGGGAGTGGGTGCATGAGTGCATCAGTGGGTCTGTGAGTAGGTGTGAGAGTGTCTGAGTGGGTTTGTGAGTGTCTGAGTGGGTTTGTGAGTGCCTTCATGGGTGTGTGAGTCAGTCTGTGAGTGCATGAGTGAGTGAGTCTGTAAGTGGGTGCATGAGTCTGAGTGGGTCTGTGGGTGAGTGCATGAGTGAGTGTCTAAGTGGGTCTGTGAGTACACTGTCTCTGAGAGGGTTTGTGAGTGTGTGAGTGTGTGTGTCCAAGTGCTCTCTGTTTTGCCCTCTTCTGCTCTGTTTTGCCTTTTCTGCTTGTTGTTCTGCCCTCTGTTTTGCCTTTCCTGCTAGTTTTTCACCCCCTCTCTGTTTTGCCCTCTTCTGCTCTGTTTTGTCTTTTTCTGCTTGTTTTCCTGCCCTCCATTTTGCCTTTCTGCTCATTTTTCTGCCCTGTTTTGCTTTTTTGCTAATTTTTCTTCCGTCTGTTTTGCTTCTTCTGAAAACCGGGGACCACCACCTCCACGGGGCATTACTTATATTAAGGAGGGGGCCACGGGGACCCCCCTCAAGTGAGCTCCTAGAGCCCCAGGGACCGCCACATCCACAGGGCTTTATTTAAACCAAAGGTGGGGGGCTGCACGGATCCCCCTTCTGGGATTTTCATATGCCCCAGGAACTACCACCTTCCCGGGGCCAACTTAAAAATTATCCAGGGGGCCGCACGGACCTCTGGGACCACCACCTCCCTGGGACCAAATACATTCTTTAAAGAGGGAGGGCCCCCCCTCCCTGGCCACATAGGCCCCCAGAGACACCATCCCCCGGGGTCCGGCCATGTATCCCTGGGTGCCCTGGTCTCAGCCAGGACACCCAGTGTAGCAGGATGGCGACCACGGGGAGCCACAAGGCCCCGGCCGTACCAGCGGCTCCCCGCCTCTTACAGGAGCGGGCATTGGTATTGCACACATGGAGCTGCTGGAAACACAGATTCCTGTGTGCAAGAGCAATTGCAATGGTTTCATCTCTTCCCTGCCCGCATGTCTGAGGGCAGGGAAAAGGGTGAAACCTCTGCTTTCAGCGGGCAGGAGCACTTTTACAGCTCCCACCCGCTGGAACCAGAGTGTTTACTTTTGCTTGGCAGAAGTTGTTAGTTCCCAATGATGTAATTTCAGATGTCATCAGTGATGTTACCAATGATGTTATAGAACATGTTATGAGGTCATAATCAGTGGATGGTGAGTGCGTGAGATATACAGGTGTGATGCCATGAGGAATGTCTTGGGGCCAGTGATGTTTAGATGGACCCCCGTCCCCTTAGGCTGGGGTGAGCAGACCGACAGCACAGGAGAGATTGGTCCCGAAGGCAGAGCATCAAGAGCTGATGGGAGGCAGGATGGATGGCAGGGTGAAGAGATGGGATTAGCTCTTCACTCAAGGACAAAAAGATAATCATCTTGATGGGGGATGGAGTTCCCAGGTAGCAAGCACTTATAGGAATGATAACTGAATGTGCAACACGACTCATTCCTCTAACATATCACATAAGCCAATAGCAGCAACTCCATCCCACAAGAAAAAAAGTATGGTAATTTAAAGTTTTTTCTAATACACATCTTGTTAGCAGTCCTTAAAGACCGATAGCAGCTTATACCCACTTAATAAGTTTTTCCTTCATGAATGTTTCTTTATCTTACTGTCAGGATAAATTCTCCAGCACATTTCCAGGTTTTGAGTTCGCAGTGACATCTTTAGTATTATCATCTTTAGTATTACCGTATCACTAGAGGTAGTATCCCTTCTGGAGACATAACCTCCTTTCCCTCCTGGTCGGCAGTCAAAAGACTTACACCCTTGAACCACGGCGAAAGAATGTGACTCAGACTACCTTGATGTGAAGCTGTTCTTCAAATTATCTCTGGCTGCACCATTAATCGCCTTGAGCCAGAACCACACTAGGCAAGCCGGGTGGTAAAACAGTTTAATGTACAATACAGAGTTTGTTTCTTATGACCCGAGTTTGACATTTTTTATTAGCAAGATTGACTCAATTCTACATTCGTGGTCAGAAACTAATAACTGAAAAAATCTTTTTGGATAAATAGGGCGTAAAGAACTCCGATCTACATTCAGACGAAGCCAAGGTACCTCAATGGGCTATTGTGAAATTAGAACTGGAAGAAAACAGAAACTATTAAGAAATTGTATGAGGAGGCAATTCTTCTTTACTTTTTTAATCTGCGAAAAGCAAACCATTTCAGCTGCACTACTTTTAACTCTCTGTAATCGAATGAAGTTATGTCTTGTTAAAAATGGAAGAGCGCAATAGTTTATAAAACAATTATTGAAAGGTTATGGTTTGATACATGTTTGAATCTAGAATTAAAATCGATGTTTGATTTAAAAAACTTCTGAGGGTTAAAGTACGAAAAAACGATTTTGATAATGAATAGTCAATTTGGACTACTTCTAGTGAGTTTTTATAATCCTATAGTTCGCCAAAGTTATTAGTGGAGGTAATGAATCCCAAAGCAAGATTTTCTTTTCATTTTCCACTCTATCATGCTAATAAGAGCATCATGGAGGAATGGAGCTACTTTTTGAACTATTTTTTATTAATTTTAGCATTATAAACAACAAGCAAGGTGTGTTTTGGCGCTCTTTTGCATCTTCTTTTACAAACCCCAAGTTATGGAGAGTTGAGCTATTTGGCACTAAAATCAACATATCATATTTGTGGATTAGCCCCAGAATCATTGAAACACGTTTATTATATTGCTCCAGACTGAAAAAATATGCATTTAAGTCAATGATTAATATGACTTTTTTGCAACGTCTAGCGTGCTTACAGATTTTGGCCCCCAGTCATGCTAATACGTATTGTTTAAGACTTATTAAATTTATGGAATATTAAATGGACTTTTAAGTTAAGAAACTGCAGCAGTAATTAATGACATTCATTTTAGATTTCTGTAGATGAAGGGCCCCTCTGCAGTTGGATCGGAAATTTGTTGTATGCATAATGGCATTCATTAGCCATAATGCAAAGAAGATTTGATGCACTATGGGAAAGGTCACTGGAATTGTGCGGTAGGGGAGCACCAAATTATGCAGCAGCAGGGTTGATTAAATTACGTAGCAAAAAAAAGAAATGTATGCAGCATAATGCATACTGATTGATTTTACCCCCATTAGTACCAGTTTAACAACCAAATACAGAAATAAGCAACTGAAACGTAAACAGTATACCTCTGCGAAGGATCGCCTACCGCGTGAACACTTGTTGCAAGTAACTGTTTATCCATTTGAGCTAGAAACCAGTTTCTTTTGTTAAAATCTGCTGATTATTCAGAAGATGATGGATTATGTGGCAAATCCATAATGATGCGAAAAAAGCTACTGCCACGGAATCGCATAACTCCAGTGGCCCTGACTATGGGCAATACGGACAGGGGAAACTGGACCATCACTGCTACATCAAACCGTTCTAAGAAGCAAATAAAAATAACAGATGAAAAATCTTATGAAGTATTTAATCAAAACTGGAAAACTACTAAGAGTACAATGAATAGCATTCCTAATACTGCATCGCTACCAAAGGTAGCAATATTTTGCAACAGGAATTCCGGTCACAAACCAAAAAATTGAGAAGTTGCCAACTCCTTAGTTAGATTGCTAACTTATTCTCCCTTGCGAATTGGGGAAAAGTGTTCAGGGGACTAGGGAGTGGTTGAGCGGCGTACTGCCTACTCCCCCTTGAGTAAGAGGAATACAATACTGCAGGGGTTGAGTTTCAGGCAGACACTGAACATTCAGGTCCGAATGAGGTGGAGACACGGACTGTTGAGTGGAAAACAGACTTCATGTAGAGTTGTTTGTCATTAGAGTATTTGTGAACTTTGATGTATTTTGATGTGACTCTCCGTGATTAGGGTGATGAGGGACTCCATGTAGAGCTTGAGGATGATGAGGGACAGGAGAGAGGCCTATATCTTGTGTTAGTTTAAGGGCAAGGAGAATTCAGCTTTTGGGGAGGGATACTTTGTAATAGAGCCACACTTACATGGCAGATTATTTCTGCAAAGTATTCTTGATTTGAAAAGCCAAGATTCCTTTCTGGAAGAGAACGCGATTTTATCTGTTAAGAGTCAGAAAGAGTTTGAACTCATCTTCAATAATGTTTGTATAGCATGTATTGCATAATTGCATTACTCCTGAGTGCTTTTAGAGTTAGAGTCAAAGACGGATTGCATTCGAAGTTGCTTGCAATATTGATGTTGATGGATGGAGCTACGTTTCTGCACTTACGGCATTACATGTGCATGGTTTGAGTAGTGAGTCACCAAGACTAGTGACACTGTGCATAACTGTTTTAATTGATTTATTGATAGTTCATCAGTGATACTCAAATGGGACTTCCCTTTTTTCCCGCATCAAGGGTATTTTGTTTGGGCCTTGGCATGGTGTGTTGCAATGCTCCGGGTTTCCAAGTCGGGATTTGGACTTTTGAAAAGTTGAGGCTGATGCCACTGTGAAAGCTTGAGTGAGATTGCCCTTGACTGAGAAAACATTTAAACGTGACATGCGGCGATCTTTGGGAACATTAGGATGCTGACATGAGCAGAGGGGGCAGCCTAACTGGTACCATGAGCTTATGTGCTATATATGTATGCTTATCTTTCAAGATTTTTATGGGTGAGACAAAGAATTGTAAAGTTAACTCTACCCTGGACTGTGCAGGTTTCTGTTCTGAAATGGTATGAACTGATGTTTCTCTAGCCTGAAGATGATAAATACAGCTGTGTTATTGGCTTTTTATTTCTTAAGTGGGAAGGCCGGCATCGAAGAAATTGCCGCAGTCTAAGCGGGAGTTCACAATTCCATTTACAACCATTGGGTGGTGTTCTGTGGGGATCGTAGTCAGGATGTCTTTATTCTGAAATTTGTGGAAGGTGGACTTGACTAAGGTCCCTGTTTGTAGGTAATGACTCGTGTCCGCATTTCATATCAAACGGAGGTTTTTGACCTTAGCTTTTAAGTAGATCATATCTACGAAGATTGCAGGAAAGGAGTTGAATAGTGTTCACTTTTTAAGGATAATGGAAAGAAATAGTATAAGACTGGCTTCTCAAAGATGAATCTGGAAAGTTTCATCATAAGGCAGACTGTGCAAATTCCCTGGCCTTCCACATTAACACCATATTCAGCTTCAGGACCCACATTGCAAACAAAACAAAAACTACCAGGGTATCAACTGACCCTTCTCCTGTGTGGAAGGTTCTCCCAATTTCTTTTTGCGAGCTATTTGCTACATCAGTGCAAACAACTAGAACATACCAAAAGTGACACACACAAACAAATATGCATTATTTCACAGTTATTGTCCGAAACTCCCTAAAATACAGCGCACACATATAAATACACTGTTGTGTATTTATATTCCTTACTACATTTCCAGAAACAAAAAACAGCACATTTTACAATACATTCACTGCAACCAAACGCTGAATTATGAAGATTCAATGACTTGGTCACTTCATGATGCATCAAAAACTGTGCAAGGATTTTCAGTTCAGCCAGCAAAATAGCATTTTGCCGGCTTGAGAACTCTCCATACATTGATAAAGGCCATTTTCAGTTGTTTAGTATTTGTGCCAGCAGTGCACAGTATTCCCAGGCTGCTAACTTTCCTCCTCTATGAAAGTGCTGACTCTGGCAGGCAGTCTTGGGCCGCACTACAATAAGGTATAACAATGTCCAAGTACAGGCCCACAGGACATTGCAATCCTTATATTCATTGAATGTGTTCCAGTTGGGTGGGGGGCGTTCTCAATTTGGAGTATTGCTAGGATCTACAAAAAAACATCAGAAAATACCAGTGTCTCACCATCCATTATTCATTACAATGTCTTCTAGGATCGAACTCTTTAATGCAATACATAACAAGAACAGAATTCTGTCCAGGATCTAACATAAAATGCTCGTACATCTGCAAGTTAAACACTAGATGCAGGGTAAACCATTTTCCGTCTCATGTGGTCATTTGTTGACAGTACTGAAGAAGCTTGGCGTCAATCTAAAACTCATTAAATTCCTAATTCCTAATTTCAAATACCCTACGATGAGAATAAGAGTTCGAGAACCATCACCCTATATAGAGTGTCAGGACAATGAGAAGCCTGCCCTGTCCTCCTATTTTCATAACTGCTGTTGAACCTCTGGTGCAAATGATACGTCTCAGCAAAAATGGGGCTGAATGATCTCTGATGAGAATAAATGTAAAATATCCTTATTTGCTTATGACATATTTCATAACTGGCTAATGGAAAACCTAAATATGACTTTCATTACATGCTATAAAGAATTGGCATGACATACTCAGTCTTTTTTAGAACTTGACCTAAATGGAGAGGTCACAGAGCACAAGCAGTGGGAAGTGGGTCAGATCTTGAAACCAGCACAAATAAATTAATGCTTAATATCTTAGAACAGGGTTCTCCAACCTTTTACTTAGTGAGAGCTACTTCTGCTAAACAAAAGTCCTCCTGAGCTACTATGAGATTTTTTCACTGTATGAACAGTGACCACATATGTTAATGTTACAATATGACCACCGTAGACAGGATTATCAGTAGAGACCAGCCAAGCATTCCAGGCAAGGTTACCAGAAGAAATTCAGGAAAAAGCTTAATATTGAATGTCTCCACATGACTAACCACAGCAATAAGTGTCCCTAACTCAGTTTCAATTATCATTCAGCTATCAACTTTAAATATGTTTTAAAGTTGCAACCTTCTGTCGTCATCAGCAAATCAGTTTCTGAAAATCCACATATTTGTCTACCACTTTCCATTTTGGGCAAACAAACTGAATTTCCCAGAAGAAAAACTTTTCCTGAAAAAATACATAATTTTTGCTTTTCAAGAAGCAGTTTTCATTTAGAGGGAATTCACAGTCAGCTTGCAGTTTTCGAGAACTCACATGTACAAATGCCTCACATGGACCTTAAGTCCCCAGGGATTACACTCATAGGTGATGGATGCTCACCATAACACCAAAGATGTCTGTATTATGCCAAAAATGCCCTCCACTATACCAGGGCCATGATTGTGCCAAAGCTGGACACCTTAACGACCAGGATGCCCACCATATATCATTCATGGCCATTATTATGCAAGGTGCAGGCACCATCGTGTCAGAGATGGTTTAAAGTAGGCCAGTCATACTCTTAATATGTCATTGATGGCTGCCAGTATGCCACAACTCGACCAAGAATGCCCAAAATAGTCAATGATGACATTGATATGCAATTGGTACTATTATGCTATGAACAGACACGCTTGTGCCAGAGGTGAAACCTTTTTGAAGAGGGCTAAAATACACTTTTAGCAGTCCTTGAACAAGGCACAGTGTCCAGGGAGCAACACTATTTATTATGGAGGCACACATTCTCACACAGACACACACATAAATAAATGTAGATGAGGTTCTTACTTTCTCTATCCTGGATCCATACTATGCTCTCTTCGGCTCTTGGGCTGATTATGCGCCCAACTAATACATGTTCAGCACTGGCTACTGCTCAGGCTACTGCTAGCACTCTTCTCTCATGGTCGATTGTTCATTCACATGTCATGCAACTCAAAGAGCAGGGCCTACAACATGGTCAATCTACTTGTCACTGAGAGTGGATGCAATTGGTCATGTGGCAGACCCCATAGACCCACAAAGTATGTGTTTGACTGTAATCATGATGCCCTGACATTGGAATGGCCTTCTGTCACTCTAAGGGTGTTGAAATTAGCACCGCTGCCTTCATTAGCAGCACATATTCTCCGAAAGAGATAGTGGTCTTGACATCACTCCTGAGAGCTACTTTGAGGGTGCTGGTGAGCTACCAGTAGCTCCCGAGCTACTCGTTGGAGATCCATGTCTTAGAATCTGCCCCACTTGCGCACACTGTCATGCAAGCCAGGGGTTCTGCACAGGAATCACCACTTCTAAGCTGCTCAAGGAGTGGGAGGTCAAAATGTCGAGGGACAACATGTACATACACTGTGTTTGAGCTGTCATACAGGACTGCAACTATATATATTTTTTTAATAATGTGCACACTATGCCCTGTAATTGTTGACAATTATATTTCAGACTACAACAATGTCATTGCTCTGAATGTGTGCTCAGTTTGCATGCTCACTCGTACTTAGTAAATTGACGCCGTTAAAAACAAGTAATGGAATCAATATTTTTAATTATGTCACTACGCAAATGTTTCCACTAACAAAACATTTTAAGTCAAGGAAATTTACTGACGTATTTCTATAAGGCACAGTGAATTTTAAGTTACGTTTATGTTAAGCATGTGAGGAACACTCTTCAAATTAACAAAGCATTTGAAAATACGTCAAGTACGTCCAATCGCAACAATGGACGTCGATGCACAATATACATTGATCACATGAGAGGAATAGCTGCATGCGCTGCCCTAGAGGGGATTCAGGTATCTGAACAAGCATTGCTCGGTAACAGAATTCCAGTGCTCTTCAGCACCATCACCTCGTTACTTTTGTTCATCATTTAGACAAAGCATTTGATTGCGTGTATTAATTTTCATCATCAGATTTTGATCTAGAGCCTGAGAAAGGCAAACAATGATCAAAGAAGTGGTCAGTCAAAGAAATACAATGTGAAAAAGGGAAACAAAGGGAATGAAAAAGAACCTGCAAGTGAGAGAAGTAAAGGGGACTGGAACTGAACTGTAGTGGAAGAAAGATGTAAGGGGTGGAATTGTATCTAAGCAGCCATGGGGTTCAGCCATTCCAGAGCTCAGCAGCATCAGTAGTGGGCTCCAAAGCAAAACTACACCATTTGGCTTTGCCGGCGGCAGACCCCTACCAACAACCTTGGCCCTTGCACTTGTTGTTATTTAGTTATCTGTTTACAAAATAAAGGCCCTTAAGAGGCGTTCTTAACTAATCCAGCTTTTGGCCGCTGAGGATATACCATGCTCCAATCACAATGCCCTGTTGACCTGTGAGATGCCGCTGCTGATTATGGAACAGGATGAACCTATCAAATACTCCTTAAGAGTAGGACTAATACACATTTTATCTTTCTTCTGTGGCAGAGACATCTAAAATACCACGTTTGTTATCGGGCTCGTTATTTGGATAGATATCACGTTGCCAGGGGAACCAAAGTCTGAGAAAATTGCAGAGGCTTCTACCATTTGTCAGAAAATTATTTTGATTTCAGCCCGTCCTTCTGTTTCCACTCCCCTCTTTCCTTGCTGTCATTATTCCTTCATTCATTTAGTGTCTCGGTTTCCTCATTTCAAATGTTCTTACCCTAAATAGCTCACTCCTGCCCCTCCTCTTGCAAGCTATTTATTGCAATTTCACAGCACATGAATGAGAAGGTTGGTGAATGAATGCAAGTTGGTACTGACAAGCTCCTTCAGGCTTTGATTAGATCACAACTGCAAAGACAACAGAAGTGGATTAAAATGGTTTCGAGGCTCAGTCTTTGGGGGTGGCACACGTAAGCACTGTGCTACCTTGTCATGGCCATCTAGCCCCAGGGGATTTTGTGCAAGCATGGTGTGGCGGGGTTGAATGCATCTGGAAAGTGCACACCGCTTGAAGGGACAAGGTTGTGAAGTGCCAAGGCATAGTGAGCATGCACGACAATGCAGTGAAGCGTGTGCGGTTGTGCAGTCAGTGGGCATATAAACAGCCTGCAGTGGAAGGGGCAGTCCGTTTGCCCCCAAAACAATTCTCAATTTGAGCCGGTGGTTGCAGGTGCGGCCCACCGGTACTCATTTTTAGGGACCTGCACCAGCTTGACCCGAAACAAGAGAGAGAAAACACACAAGGAAGAGGTTAAGAAAGGTGGGAAACCTGTGACAAAAAAATAAATAACTAGGGAATCTGCAGGAGTAGGATAACAAGCATTGAAAATGCAATAGGTCTCGCCTTTGATTAAGTTAAAGCCATTTGCTTTGCTAATGGTATTGTATAGCAAAGCAAATGGCTTTAACTTAATCAAAGGCGAGACCTATTGCATTTTTAATGCTTGTTGTTTTGTTTATTTTTTCCCATGTGCTCTTGTCCGCGTGTTTCTCTTTCTTCATGAGGTGAGGGAGAGACAGGGAAAGGCAATGGAAGGGGCCACTGTAGATGATGCTGCCTATGACTACCTTGGGCTAAGGAGGGCCAGGGGACATTTAAAAAAACATAACTTTGAAGGGCAGTGGTGCATATTGCTTGTTTATGGTGACCAGAATACCGAAGCAAAGAAGCACTACGCTTTATAGACCCCACTGTAGACCAGAAAAGCATCACTCCAGCGCGGCCACGAAAGTAGTTTTGTTTGAAATTTATGTTACTTCACAATTTGTATAGTTTCTGCTTCGTAAAATACCCGTCAAACGATGCAAGTCAACGGACAGATAATACATGAAAAGCATTACTGCAGTGAAACCAGTCGCTCGTGAGCTCCCTGACATTGGCATTTACCCTTCCTGGCACTCTGAGGTATGTCTTAGTTTCTGTATCAGGACAACACCTATATACACTTTGGGGGCTCATTTATGATGAGGTGCAGACAAAGAGCATTGGTAAATGTTGGCAGGGCAGCTCGCAAAGGCGCAAGAACAACCCCTGAAATGTTTGGTGAATCAAAGTATAAAATCAAATGCCGCCTTTCTTGGATTATCTCACGGAGTAATCTCTTCAGTGTCCCTGGCCTGGTAACTTGGTCGCATGTAAAGCGCTCTGTTGCCCTGGGTGTCTAGTCGACGCTATAGGAAATTATACTATGTTAATAAATACAGCTAATCTCTAGCACAGAGGTGGCAGGGCCATGCAAGACAAAACCAAAGGGGATGATGGACGGAGTGTTGAACATTGCAAGCACTCACCCCCAGTCAATTGATCTGGGTTTAATCCATCATCATTCTTTAGCTCACTCCGCCACCCCAGTTCAGACATGGCCATATGCAAATCAGTCTGACCCTGTGCCTCATGGGAACAGTCCAGCCCGAACTGCCAAGCCATGTCTTCCCTGGACCGGAAACAAGCATCCTGGGACCGGTTTCTGGCTAATCAGCCATCATCAGCCAGGCTAGCTTGAATCCAGTGGCAAAGTGAGCAAGGGACCCACGTCTGGGCATACCCTGCCAACTTAGGGCGAACAAAGCAAAACCAAAGGGGATGATGGACGGAGTGTTGAACATTGCAAGCACTCACCCCCAGTCAACTGATCTGGGTTTAATCCATCATCATTCTTTAGCTCACTCCGCCACCCCAGTTCAGACATGGCCATATGCAAATCAGTCTGACCCTGTGCCTCATGGGAACGGTCCAGCCCGAACTGCCAAGCCATGTCTTCCCTGGACCGGAAACAAGCATCCTGGGACCGGTTTCTGGCTTACAGCCGTCATCCGCTCACTTTGCCACTGGATTCAAGCTAGCCTGGCTGATGACGGCTGATTAGCCAGAAACCGGTCCCAGGATGCTTGTTTCCGGTCCAGGGAAGACATGGCTTGGCAGTTCGGGCTGGACTGTTCCCATGAGGCACAGGGTCAGACTGATTTGCATATGTCCATGTCTGAACTGGGGTGGTGGAGTGAGCTAAAGAATGATGATGGATTAAACCCAGATCAGTTGACTGGGGGTGAGTGCTTGCAATGTTCAACACTCCGTCCATCATCCCCTTTGGTTTTGCTAGGGCCATGCAAGACCACATGTGAGAGAAAATGCGGGTACTTTGTTGTGCTGTGTGTGTAACATAGATGACCAGCCAGAGGAGAGCATTTTCGGCAGAGCAGAGGAGAGAAACAGCTGCCCCTTCCGCACACCCATTTGGCCCGGCAGCTGCTCAGCACCAAAAGGTGGAAGCGGCGGTGGGTGCGGGGTGTTGTTTTTACACTCTCGCACTGGTGTGGAGAGGTGGGCTGGAGACCGGGTTAGCTCCTCCCTTGCCGCAGGGAGAGGGCTCTGCGACGCTATTCAGGCTGGTCTGTTTTTGTTTATTTTTTCCCATGTGCTCTTGTCCGCGTGTTTCTCTTTCTTCATGAGGTGAGGGAGAGACAGAGAAAGACAATGGAAGGGGCCACTGTAGATGATGCTGCC
Source organism: Calotriton arnoldi (assembly GCA_963921515.1). Lineage (NCBI taxonomy): Eukaryota > Metazoa > Chordata > Amphibia > Caudata > Salamandridae > Calotriton > Calotriton arnoldi. The sequence goes on along the minus strand of CAWUFW010000049.1, from coordinate 4,705,797 downwards.
TATGACTACCTTGGGCTCAGGAGGGCCAGGGGACATTTAAAAAAACATAACTTTGAAGGGCAGTGGTGCATATTGCTTGTTTATGGTGACCAGAATACCGAAGGAAAGAAGCACTACGCTTTATAGACCCCACTGTAGACCAGAAAAGCAACACTCCAGCGCGGCCGCGTAAGTGAAAGCGCATTTAAAACTAGTATATTTTTGTCTTACGTGAAAGGGAGCACACAGGGAAGAATGTGTTTTTCTTTTGTCACGTATCTGTTTGCATACTTGTGCAAAGAAATGATCACTAAATGGTTCTGTGCTCTTTGGCCAGCGGGTCTGGTACTTTCGAGACCGCAGTGTGATTGGGTATGAAGGAGGTCGGGCGCCTTGTAGGCGTCTGCGCTGGGGGTGTCCCTCGGTGTCATTAGTGTCAGTGATGGTGTCTGAACACCCGTGGAGGGGCAGTTCCTCGTTCGCGAGGAGCCTGTCGCCCCCTCCCGCAGGGCCGTTTTACCCGCCCCTTGAGCCCGAGCCTCTCTCCGCCTCCCCAGTGCAGCGGCCTCGGTTCGACGGGATTAATATTTAAACATTTCAGGATAGACGCTTTACCGCTTTTGACATTAAAACGAGAGTGCAGTCAAGGTAGAGAGTGCGTCTTATCACCCGCAATCCGAGGACCAGCAGCAAAACGCGTCATTTAGTCGTCAGGCATCAGCCACGCTCACACTCCATTACAAAGTTTGATGTTTTTTTTTTAACTTTTCACCTCTCCTTCGGCCCTGTTCTTTCCGTGGAGCCAGATGGGCTCTTAGGCGCTGCAACAGAATCTCAGAAAGGAGAGCATTCTCACCTTGAGCAGTAAAAAAAAAAAAAAGAACACCGCATCGCCTAGGGGGTGGAGGGTCGCACTGACTCTATAGCGCCCAAAACACTGCAGATTGACTATTTGCGAAGAAGTAATTGTTTTTATAACTAAAGTCAAATACATAATATTTTACGACTTGCAACAAAGGCTTGAGATCTTCTTTCACGCACCACTGTGCAGATTTCATAAAAATCTGATCAGTGAACGCTCAACCCACTGAGCTATAGAGCCTTTTCTTTTTCAGTCCCATGGCAGCAAAATGATCTTCGGCAACCCCACTTATATTGGCAGGCAACCCTACAAAAGCACACTATTACTCGAAGATTTCTGAACGAAACGAAGTAGAACATGCGCATGTTTTCCTGGTGCTACAGTGCTGCATGTGACTGAATGCAGCTTCGAGCTGCTAGCCATGAACCCAATAATGAGGACTCCTCGTCATAAAACCGTTCATAGCAATTCATTCCTGGGGTGAGTTGGGGGGCATGTTGGAGCACCCCTCTCTGTATGTAGGAGAGAAAGGTGCTGTAATTGGATTGTCGGCAGTCATATCTGCTGTCACTGTATTGACTTTCGCTCCCCGGGATGATATTATCGAGATGGCCGAACCTCTCCGGCTGTCAGAAGGGCTGAGACAGGAGAGCCCCCGGCCTGGGGGGAGGGGGGGGAAGAGGCGAAACATGTACACCAGCCAAGATAATGTAAAGGGAACATTTCCTGCTGACAGTACACCCCCCACCCCCTTCCGTTTGGGGAAAAAGGGCTCTTCCGGATGAGGGTGGGGGATTTGGGGAAGGAGCTGCGTCTGCTGAAAAGGGCACGAGGAGTTGGCATTAGTTGTAATAGATAATAAAAGGGCATGACTGGGACCTGCGGGTGTGCCTGCTGATGACAGCAGAGGAAGAGGGGCTCCCAAGCCGGAGCAGGAATGTTAATATAACGGCGTCAGGTCGGACCCGCAGCCCCTATTTGCACAACACAAATTATTGCAAGCCCTCCTAAGGGCACTGAACAGCAGAGCTGCCTGTCTGTGGGAGCTGCGGGCAGAGGCGGGCCCTTTGGACACGCAGTCCCGTGCGACGCCAAGATAATCATAAGGGCCCTTGTTAGAACACAACGTCCAATTCAACCGCCTCTAGGCGCTAGTTCCAGATAGGATCAGTTTTAAAACGTGGCTTATGTGTGGCCAAAACATGCTGAGCACACTGACAAATGAACAAATAACTGGCAGAAATTAGAGGCTGGCGTATCGGACTGGTCCTTTAGGCGCTTTGTGCACGCATCCTCATTTAAGATGCGCGTCTGAAAAGTCCTAGCGTCACACTTCACTCACGATCTAAAAGGATCCATTTTTTTCCGTGCGACCACATGTTCCACGTGAAATAATGGATGTAATCATATCGAAGCACAGGCATTGATTATGTAAAACTTAAATTACTCGCAGTTACAGAGAACAACAAGCGCGGACCCGAAAGTGAAAGAGGACCGTGCTGCAGCCTGAGCATGGGGATCTCTTGTCTTTATGGGGCCATGTGTTTAAACACATGGCCCCATAAAGATAAGAAAGTGCTTCACGACAGCCGAGAAGCAGGCGACCCTGTCCGGATCGCAAGCCAAAGGGCGGCAACCAAAAACCCTCATTTCCAATGGCAGGCTACCGTTTAGCATAAACGGTGACGCCGGCCAATGGGAATGAGGGGCGGGGCTTCAAGCCCTCTACTGAAACTCCTCATTAGCAATAAATCTCGCCGAGCGAGCTGCGCATGTACGCAGCAACGCTAGGCGAGACCTAAAAAGGCAGGAAGTATCTGGTAGTGAATTATTGATTCAAGTAGTGAAATCAGGACTACTGGCCTTGGTATTTGGCGTGTTGACATTTAGCACTGCCCCAATACACAGGGCTTAAAAACAGCAGAGGCAGGCGAACTGATGCAACAGGAGTGGAGGTATGGCGAGGGCAGAACCAACTTGTCTGGAGGTGGAGGTTTCCCAAGCTGGCATTTTGAAAGATACCTCTTTTTTGAGTTTTGTTGGAGTTTTTGGAGTTCAGTTACAGAAGGGGCGCACCAGAGTGTGAGTAATTGCTTTAGGAAGCTGGGTGAAGTGGTGAACAATGGTGGGAGGCGTGGTCTGCACGCCGCCTCACATAATGAATTTAGGAACAACAAACACTCTGCTAATGGATCCCTACCGGATTACTTGTAAGAGTGTTCTAAAAGTAATTTTTGGCTAAAAGAATACAAACACCTACCAACCTATTATTGCTATTATGCATGGACATTGGAATAGTGCTCCCCGTATTCTCCCAGATTAAAGGCAGAACAGAGAGTGCAAATATCATCAAACAAGTGAATCTTTCATGTCCTTCTGAAATCCATCAATTGGTGTCAACACGAGTAAAGGATGGACTTCTCAACAGAGAACCATGTACGCAAATATATGTCCTACTTAAACCACAGAAACAACTTTAGAAACATGTAAGCGACTGTTGTTATTGTGCATAGGGATTGGCTGGCCTACACATTATATACTTTATTTGGCTGCCTAGGCACAGTACCTTTCAAAGCAGCAATCTGTATGAGGGGCATCAACGTAGGTTCAAGAGGTCTAGGTCCATCCCAAATTTAAGAGAAAAAGATCATTTTGTAAACGATTTCCATCTAGACCCGTAAGTATATGTATCTACTGTGGGTATCCTGAGCATTTGGCTAGACTTGAGCTCTCCTGTACAGACCTATTTTGAAGCCCCTAATCTCCAGGGAGTTACTGAAGCAATGTAAAACCTGAGCAATAGTAGCTTCCCTTTAATCACGGAGTTCTAAATAATTTGGTAATATGATTAGTGATATCTCGGCACACTTAGATCAAAAATGTATGTAGGAATGAAGAGTAAGAGCCCATGAAGAAGCTCTGTGTGATACCAAGCCGTGCTGATCACGGCTTTAATAATTGTCCGCGAATATATGCTAGACTTGAGACTTTGTCATGATTACCACTTATAACTGCAAGTGTCGGCTCTCGCTTGCAGCCTCATGCGTACAGTGGGCAGTGTCTGTTTTATTCTGAGAGACTGTTAGTCAACTGAGTGGTAGTCATTAGAGGGTTAGCAACGTGCCTATATCTCTAGATCTTAACTATGGTTAATTTACAAATACTCTACATAGTGTCCCTGATGTCTGCACAACTGATCACGGCCCTCATGAGACCTTACAATTGCTTGTAATGAACAATGAGGGCTTCAAGGTGGCAACTGGTCAATGAGGTGTGGAAAATGGCACTGAGCTCAAATGCCTGACAGAAAAAAATCTGACCTTGGTAATTTTGACTATCAAGTGTGTCATCTGGTAGCAGTAACAACAACAGACTTGAACCTTTAGGATCCATCTCCTACTTTTAATGAAGCGGAAGAGACAACTGCAATGGAGCACAAGGTTCCAGAAGTAGCCCTCACAAGCTTGATAAAGAGAGACTCACAGCTTGAGATATGGAAGTGAGGGAACGAGTAGGTGAGCAAATTGATTTATTGCAACTAAACATTGCTCAAATTTGTAAAAGAATAAGGTCCAGGGCCCACATTTTTGGTCAGAAGCCCATGGCCGGTGCTATGGAAGGTCGGGGTGCTGGATACCAAGGCTGTGTAGTCTTGATTCCACCTAAAGCCTCTTTAACCCACCACCTTCCCCTTTAACTCACTCTTTCAGATTTCTGCTTTCTCCCTTTGCCACAGTTTTTCTGTATTTCTCTTCCTCATTCTCCCCACCCCTCTCTTGCTCTGGGTCAAAGTCTAATGAAAAAAAATAAGTTCTGGTCCTCAAAAATGAGTACTGGTGGGCTGGTGCCTCTCTCCCCCGCAACCATCAGCTCAAATTAGGCACTACACACGAAAACACTTCCTACACAATACCATCTAAGCACTGGTGGAAGGTGCTTTATTAAGATCATTGCAGGCAGAAGGACTCTAAAGAAATTACTTTTGAACAACACTGGAACCCATGTACAACAAATCTAACCTTTATATGTGTGCTGAATGTCTATCATATGAGACTGACCGGTGTAGCAGCAGTCTATAGTAAGTGTGGTGGTTGTTGAATTAGAACCACACTCTAGGGTAACCCAACAACCCTGGTCACTTGATGGTCACTTTTCCTGTCAGTGCTTTCATGTAATAAATCAATGCATGATGGGGGTAGAAATCTTCGTTTAAATTGATCCAGCTGGAACAAAGCACCAGATGTTTCATAAAAGGAATGTCTAGTACTGGAACGATGTAGTATTGAAACGGCTGCTTACATCTTGTATCCCTGTGAGTCCGTTGGGCTCCTCATATTAGTCAGTGTCCAGCCAGGTTTCTGTTATCCCCTCTTTTCGGAACCATACTTTTGCTCCATACCCCTGACTTGCGCAAATAAAGTTATTGCCTTTCTCTGAGCATGTTTTTTTATGATATCGTGATTTTTAGAAATGCCTTCCCGTCCGCCATAATTACTGATTAAAAGTGCGCGCTAGAATGGTGGATGTTAATATGTGCAGATACCTATAGACTGGCAGATTATCTTGCGTTTCATATTGTCTTTTGAAATTGTATATCTTTTTTCTTTTTTCGGTCGGAAGCATATTAAGCCTTCAATTGATGTACCCCAACTGGCCTTTCGAACAGTTTTTTATCGACCTGCCTATGGTGTTCCTGGCAGTTTAAATGACCTCCTGACTGGTTCCCTGATCTATGTTTGAAACATCGCGGACTTCTGGTTTGCATCTTTTTGCGTATGATCTTCTCCTTCTTCTTTATGTCCTTAAACGTCATACCTGATCAATCGTCATATATCTATGTTGGGGTCTTTTGTTTCAGATATCGCTTTTACAGGATTGTTAAGTTTGACTTAGGACCGTATAATAAGAACCCAAGCGAATAACCCCATCTCTTAAGGCATACTTGGTATGCGAGAAGTTTTATTATTTTGTGCACAGTGCATGCGAGGATTCTCTTTTTCTTTCTTTTTTATACGCACTCTTAATCCTCACTACACGCTTTTTGGATCTGGCACTTTTTTTAAATTACACATTGTGTCTGATAGTGTGAAATATATGTGTTTGTCTCTTTATTTTCCCTATTGATGTTATATATATTTTTTCATCTGGTGCACTCTATTCCGCTTTTAGACTATTGTGTTTCTAAAATAATGAATCTTGAATCGAGTCTCATCCTTGGGCTGACCTTCGCTACATTAATGTCTTCATATATTCTGACATAATGAACCATGTATATCCGATGTATAGAAGTATGTAAATGTATAAATTGTTGATATATCTTTTTGTGATTTTAGGTGTGCTTTTGTGTGTCCCACACTATTTATTTTTCCTCGCCCTGATGAAGGTGTTGCCCCGTTGAGGGCATTACACCGAAACGCGCGTTGGCGCTTAACTCCTCTCGTGCCCTTGAACCCTGTTTCCATTTATCATCTGGAGGATACACGAGAATGCTCCACTCTAAATATCAGTGGCAGTTGTACCACCTGGAGCGATTTATAATGTTTTAGAGATGTGTTTATGCTGAGGAATGAATGTGTACGTCACTTTGAGTGTGTGTGTAAGTATGACTGATGTTTATGATTGTTATGTGTGGGACATGTTTATATATTTATAGACGATTTTGTATGGTTTATGTATTTTTTGGAATGTGACAACAATGTTTGATATTATGAAAATAAAAGAAAAATAATTTGGTTAATTAATCTTTTGCTTGAATTTTTGAACTTATGCGTTTGTCAGCCCCTGGCGCTGGGATGTAATTCTAGGACCCTCTCCTTGGGCCTTTTGTAATTCTTATATATGGGCGGGTGACTGTTGTTAGTGGTGGTTGTTGAATCAGAACCACACTCTAGGGTAACCCAACAACCCTGGTCACTTGATGGTCACTTTTCCTGTCAGTGCTTTCATGTAATAAATCAATGCATGATGGGGGTAGAAATCTTCGTTTAAATTGATCCAGCTGGAACAAAGCACCAGATGTTTCATAAAAGGAATGTCTAGTACTGGGACGATGTAGTTCCTTTACCATGGACATTTCTAGCGGCCTAGCCTCACCCAGTGGGGATTTCTGATAAGGAGCATACCACACAAATGAATGAATGAATGAGCACACTGATTTACATAGCGCACAGCTACTCTAAGGGAGAGTACCTGCGCTACTCTGCATGAATCAGATCAGCCGCTCATAGTAGGTTAGATGAAAAGAGAAGTGTTTTAGTTCCTTCCTGAAGTGAGCTTCACACTGAAAAGCTCACGAAGAGAGTGAAAGCTTATTCCTTTCTTGCCTGCCAACACCGAAAATGAGCGACTTACAGATCTGGCCAAGCGAACCTAAGGAATTTTCACAAACCGAGCTGAGGCCGATGAAATAGCTCTAGCTGGAATATAATGGATAATTCTCCTGATCAGGTAGCTAGGGCCTCGACTGTAAAAGCCTAGATGTAAGAAAATGAAGGGTTTAATCAAGACCCTCCTATTAACCGCTAACCAGTGCAGTTCCCACAGATAAGAAAAGACTAAAACCCTCCTGGGTAGGCCAATATGAGCCAGGATGCCGCGCTTTGGGCTGTCAAGTTTCCTGATCTTATAGTTGGGCACCCTAATGTACAGGCAATTAGAGTACTCTAGCCTCAATGTGATCAAAGCATGAACCACTGTCCTCCCGGACTCGACTGGCAACAAGTCCAGGAACTTCCTATTAGAACTCAGCAGATCAAAACAGGTACTAGGTACTGGCTACTGAGCCAATCTGGGTGTCCATAGATAACTTTTCATACATTTTTACTCCCTTAATTCTTAGCTGTCATGGCCGGGAGGTTGGTGGCTGAGAGGGGGGTGAGGGGAAAGAAGGTATATCCTGAGGCCAACTATAATTAGTCCAGAGGTCTCTAGCTTTACCAAACAAGATAATCTCGGTTTTTTATGCATTGCATTGGAGGAAACTCTTCTGCATCCAATGCAAGACATCCATGAGACAGGAAGCAAATGAAGAGATTTTATTAGTGGTCAAATGATCAAAGGTGAATTTCGATCAAAGGTGAATGTCGTCTGCATGTGGTAAGGTCACCAACCCATGAGATTCAATTAGAGTGGCAAATGGGGCTATGTAAACATTAAAAAGGGTATGGCTTAAGGAAGAGGTGTGTGGCACTACCAAGGCAAGTCTCTTCTGCAATGAAGAGTGGGGAGTGAGCCAGGTCTCTTGTGTTCTCCCCTCAAGAAAGGACTTAAGCCAATGCCACACTGCTCCTCCAATGGCGATGTATGCCAGATTCTGCAAGAGCTTTGGATGGGATACACTGTCAAAGGCCGCAGATGGATTTAGCAGAATGAGGGCAACACTCTTCCCCTGATCCAGTGCAAATTTAATGGTTTCAGACAATTCAAGGAGGGCAGATTCCATGCTATGATGAGGTTGAAAACCTGATTGGGTGAGATAGAGAAGCATGTTAGTTTCTAAATAGTTGTATAACTGGGCATTAACCGCTTTCTCCAATAGTTTCGTAACAACAGGTAGCAGTGAAATTGGCTGGTAGTTGGAAATAATGTTTAATCCCACTGCTAAAAAGCAGTCTGTGGATTCAATTTAGCCCTTTTCTAATATGCAGGTACAGATGCTGACTCCAGGGAATGATTGAGAAGTCAGTGCGCACTGGAGCAATAGATGTAGTGAATGACCTAAACAAAAGATGGTGTAACAGGAGCCAAAGGTGAGCCTAAACGACATAGTAATAATGCCAAATGGATATCCATCAAAGAGGTAGGCCCAAAATTATTTAGGGAGCAGATCACAGTTGCTTTAATACCAGGGTCCACATTTTTCCATTTATCCCTGCCACAAACTGGCATGTCCAAAGCATCATCAATTCTCAAAATCTTATCCTCAAAAAAGGAGGAGAGTCGCTCACACCAAGTATCTGAGGTCCTAATGGACAGGTTGCAAGATAAAGGCTGCAAATAAGTTTTTACGATTTTGAAAATTTCCTTGGATTAATTGTCCGCAGCATCAATGCGGGCCGTGTAGAAGGAACAATACGGACCATGTAGAAGGAACTTTTAGCAATATTTATGGCTTTCTGGTATTCCTTTATAGCTTGCTTATAGCGTATTTTACGAGCAGAACTATACACATTTTCCTAAAACATCTTATTTTCCTTAGAAACAACGACCCAGTTAAATATTGATGGCGGCCGTTCTCAGCTCATCTTAGTGTGTCCACTGAAAGCGAGCATGTGCCTTTCACCATTCACCCCCCACTCTTTAAAATTCTTCTAGATTCAAACCATAGGACCAAAGAAAAATATAAGAAACCTAAATACCTGTGGCTCTTCCCCAAATATTCACTATATGAAATGTCTTTAATTCTACCCAATCACGATAAAGAGCTTATTCTATGCAATATTTAGAAGTGCACTTTTCTTACAACAGCTCTGAGTTTTCAAAAACATAAAAATATTGCAAGCACGTCCCTACTCTTATTCTATCGTGTCAATAATAGAAAAAATGAGTCTTGCTCTAAAATATTAGTTTTGGGGGAAAAAAGTAACTTATTTCTTTTTGTTTTTATTTCGTCTGCTTTTTCTACTTTTTTTCAATGTGCACATTTCAACACAAAAAAATCCATTCCCATGGGGATAAATTGAATCCTGTCCAAACTAAGCAAAGGCTACTTTTTCGCACACTATAAATCTAACCTTATTTTTTTTTCTGCATTTACCCCAAATGCTCAGTAGATCCCATGATCCACCTTTTCCATAATAAGAATTCTTACCTGACACGAAGGCCACTTTTTCTTTTAATATGGGCAGAACATCAGTAGCTTTCAGACCGTCGTTTCGAAAAGAACCTGCAAAACAGAGAAAGCGATGGCAAATTAGTACGGTATGCAGAGAACCTTCAATGTGCAATTTATCAACATCACATTCAGCAGAAAGTAAAAATACAAGATTCAAAAGGGGCTTTCAACCAAGCCTGCTTTGTAGTTGCAATGTCCACCGCCTTGATCTAGTATAGCTTGCATTTTATTGTTTCTATGGGGATATTTAATATCTATGTTCCCTTGATAACAGAATGCTTTCCTGGACAATTCAGGTCAGGTATTTCTGGAACCGCCCATGGCAGACCCCAGTCTCCTGTCGGTTGTTGTGGTGTCTGACGGCGATCGCTGTAAGTGGTTGCTGGCCGGCTCCTGCCACGTGCCAAGGTGTAGCCATTGCAGATGAGGACGTTTCTCTAGATCAGAAAACAAACAGTGATACCCTACACTTATGTGTCCTAAGACCCCACAAAAGCTTTCTGGTTTCAGGCAAGTGTCTAGTGGACCACCAAGAGGGAGCAGAACCACAGCTCCTAGAAGCACCAATTAAGGGTTAAGGCAAGTCTGGATCACAAGAAAAACAGCTTCTGCTCGTGGAGTACCGCAGGTCTGGTTATAATAAAATATAGTATAATCACCAAAAACCTGTATCTTATTCCCTGAAGCAAAAGTTACTCTCATTGGAGAACACCACAATTTGGGCTAGTTCAAGTTTTCCTTTCTTCAAGGTTTTGTGCGAAAGAAAATAGTGTCAATACCACTATGGAAAAAACTGGCATTGCAGTATTTGGACCACTTACTTCTCACACAAAGTGCCCACCCACTAAAACCGGATTGCATTCTTTCTTGAAAAAGATGCTACTGAATTTGAAAGTTGGCTGTCCTTTCCTATTGAAAATAGAGGGGAAACCAACATTAGTGCATCATGGCGCCTGTCTTCTGCCTGTGTTGGAGTCCTCCGCACAGAGGTGCTGCTGCAGCCTCAGAACTGCCCACCTGCATTCTGCTCACATATTCTTCGTCCTTAGAGATGGGGGCAGAATGCACAGCCTGATGCTGCCTGAAGGCGAATTTACCTCATCAATTCAGGAGAAAACCTCAACAGAAGCACATCTCAAAAGCAAGTGCAATATCTGTTCATCCCAATCGTTAATCATTTTTCCACATTAATGGGTATCACTGACAGGCAAAGCCCATCATCTGTAGGCTGCACAGAGGCAAGCACAAGCAAGTTCTTGCACTGCAGGGATGTTCGATTAGATCATAGGCTTTAAGGATATCAACGTAAGATGAATGTATGAATACGAAATCTAATTGGAACTCATACACATAGAACAGTGGGCCCCCTTAAAGTGGTTTAAATTGTGGAGTTGCTGAAGATATAGACAGCTAAACAGAAAATATCAATGAACACTGTAAATGCTGGAAGGGCTAATCTAATAGTGCTATGTTCACATGTCCCAAGCTCCTGGTCAATGTTTTTTGTCTCTCACATGGACTCTAAATATTAACTTTTTCTATGCAGCACTTCACAAACACGTCCAATTTGATACGTGTTATTCCCGAAATCAAAGTAGCACTTTCCTCATTTTCAATAGAATGTACAGAAATACCGATGGGCAACTCTGAATACCAGTGATGCTTTTCAGAAGGGTTCTGAAATAGACACCACAAGTACAGCTTAAGTTATCTGTAATAACTCTCAGAACCAGAGCTGACAAACTCCACTTTATCATCTACATTTTTTTTTTATGGTATATGGGTATAAACACACCCAGTACTGTGATCAGGCTTTTCAAATAGTGGTATTTTAAACACTGAATAAACACGGAATGAAGGAGGTCTGGGCAACTGTTACATCACTGCAGTGGACAGCACGCTCTTTTTTTGATTTAACTGATGTAACTGCTGTGTATATCAGCATTTTGAAAAGGCTGTTGACGAAAGCAGAGGGAAATGAGATCCTTGTATAACATGAGGATTATTCACACTCGGCCGGGATTGGAACTGCGGCTTTGCATGCCACAGATCACCTCTAGAGCACCCACATCACAGGTGCCAGCCCCTCCCCCCATGAATCACTTTGTGAGGTGAACCGCTGCTGTGTGATGAGCAACGGAATGGTGAGGTCATTATTAACTTCTGAGGAAACAAGTGAGCAGCCCTGTCAATGAAAACAGCATGTGAATTTTCTAAATAAACTTCCTTCCTCGAGGGGGTAGTAGCCAAAGGAGGTTGGAGGGACCACAGGGAAAGAATGGGGTGCAGAAAATCTTTCTAAATCCACACAGCAGTAACACACAATCAAAAAATAAGTTACTGTTGTGGCAATCAGAAATTGAAGAATTGGAGCAGCAGGCGCCACATAAAAACACAACCTAACAATATAGAAAACCGATATGAGACACTAAATTGGACTCCAAGTCAGCAACGAGTACTGCTGGATGGCCCAGGATGCTAGAAGTGGGAGACCAATATGAGCAATTTCACTATACCCTCGAGTATGCCTGGGGCCACTAGAATTTTACGGGAAGGAAAGACCAAATTATGCAGCAGAGTTGCCTAAATTATGCTGTGTAATGCCGCACATTTCGTGTTAGTATTACTTCACTATTTTGACATTTTTACACATTAACTCTGGGCAAATATTTTACCTCGATCATACCAGTTTAGAACCTAAATACAAGAATAAGTAACTGAAAGGTGACCATTCAACCTTTGTAAAGGGCTGTCCACTGCCTGGCAACGTGTTGCTTTGTTTTTTTTTTTATCCGTTTGAGCTAGAAACTATTTTTTTTAAATCTGTAAATTGTGCCACTGATAATGAATTATGAATGAATTCGTAATTTCTGGGGGAAATGTCACAGATTTGCATATTTCGAGTATTCCGGACTATACCCTTGGCAATCGGCCATTCTTGAAGCAGGAACTGTACAAGGCTTCAGTGTTGGGTAATCAAATACCCTAGCTATGCCAACTTTCACAAGGCATATATAGCAACATGTACAGAGCTATATTATACGAACATGTTTGGCAATCCAGAATGCTAAGTGCTATGTAGCCTGGAAATGAAATAACCAAATAAAATTTCAATAATCTAAAGTATGTATAAACCTCAAATAAAAATAATGTCAAAGTGTAGGTTACTGCAAGTAGAAGTGTGAAATCGATTACAACACACAAGTAACTGACCAGCTGTTCTTATCCTACAATGCTGCTATTTCATGAGCTAGCAGCCATCTTCAGTGTAGCTAAAATGGCAAATAATTTCTGCAGGCGTGAGCAAACATGCAGCTTGAATTGGGCAACATTATTCAAAATATTAACATTTTCATTCACAAATAAAATTGCATAACAGAAAGTCAAAGAACCAGAGGGAAGCTTCTACTCTGGGTGTATGTATCAATTTTCTCCAACAAACTTTGTCCAAAACTTTCTTTAAAATGCTACTCTAGTATGAGATCCACTTCCTTCAAACAAACAACAAAAGTGTGGACTTAGGAAAGCAACTTAAAGGAAGGAATTAAAAGTCAATATCAATATAAATTCAATCAAGACAATTAAACATACTAAACCAGACACTATGAAGATGATCTAAAAAAAATTCTGTTATCTCAGTATATATGCTAAGCCCTAGTACACATTGTATCTGAGTTTATACCTTTCGGAAACAAAGAAGGCAGTCTGCCCTGCATAGATTACAAATCAGCTGGTCATAACTTAGCCTTCCATATTCCTGAAGGTACATAAATTGAGTACAATTAAGTGGGGTTTAGTGACATATATACAGCGCTTAGTAACAGCAAAAGTGCAGTATAAAGCTCTATATAAAAACAGGTTACTTCATGTAATGTTAATCAGCAATCGAAATGCCTGATAAATTCATTCATGGAATATATTGCAGCAGGAACTATAATTGACAGCAACACATGTCATCAGGAGACCACCTCCAGAATGTTCCCGCAAACACAACACTGCTGCCCTAGATGTCACTGGGAGGGGGCAGAGATAGTTCATATGGTGTGGGCTTGCCCACATATACGAGAGTTCTGGGACTTGGTCAGGCGCTATACACAGGCAGCCACACAAAGGGACATACCCGACACCCTGGTAGCATGTATCCTGGGCCTCCACAAGTCCTCCACTAAACACAAAGTGCAATATAGGTTTGTGAACCTATCGCTCATCTTAGCAATAAGGGCTATCACCATGCAGTGGAAATCCAAGAAGCCACCTTCAGTACATACGTGGCATAGCGAATTGATTCGGTGGGGTAGTGCAGAAAGCGCAGCCATCAGACGAGAGGAGGCCAAGGGCTTACGCAAAACCCCGATAGCACTGGAATGGGATGTTATGCTGGAAACCCTTAAAGCGCAAGAATTAGATGATTCAGATGCTCGAACTGGCTCACAATAAAAAGTGTGTAAAAATTCCAAACCCACCTCTTAGAGATAATCACAATGGCAAGCACGCATACCGATGAACAAATATCGTTGTCAACCTAACCCAAGAAGTACTTATGTTGATGTTGATAAATGATGTGAAGTATCAAGCCTGAAGCACCATGGTGTCTTCAGACGCTGTTATACGAGGTTAGAAGGACTGAAGGGAGGGGGGAGGGGGACAAGTTGGGGTTTTATTTTTTGCTGTTATAGCAGACAAGGACGTGTTGGGATACGGCCATGCATCCGACTCAGAATATCTGAATATTTGTAAAAATGTTTAAGCAGAAACTATTTATGATCGAGTGGACTATATATAGTGTGAGCAAAAGCAGGTATTGGCTTTGTCGGCTTTATTTTCTTTTGATGCAGCTGATCTCACAAAGGTAAAGATACTGTGTGTGCCGATCCACATGTTAATTGTACTGCAGTAGCCATATTGTGAAAAATGAAAATCTGTTAATAAAATTTGTTTAAAAAAAAAAAAAATAAGGAGACCACCTCCATATCCATGAAGCAAAATCAACTGTATTGGAGACATTCTGCTTGCTTTCATGTGTAGTGATTCTCCATCACGTGGCGCCAAAGCAAGGATTGGCTATCGCCGCACAGGGTTAGACTAGCCTATAGGGTAATCTGACAACACCAGAAGGGGTAGTTTGACAGGTTGATGTGTGGCCATTTTTTTGTTTATGGGCCCGTTTGATGGTCTGGTGGGCCAGTTTTTACTGTTTCTTTGACATTACCTCAAACATTGCCTTCAGCCAGCACCAATGCACACAGACTCCCAATCCTTGCAAAACACGAAGAGGACTTGTCTGTACAAATTTAAAACACCCCCAATTCGCAAACCTGGGCTACTTTTGGAGCCACTTTTATTTTAGTGCCACAGGCTATTTTCTGTCCCAGTCCGACCCTGTGGCTACACAATCAATCAATCAATCATAGGATTTGTAAAGCGCACTACTTACCCGCGAGGGTCTCAAGGCGCTGGGGGAAGAGGGGGGGCTGCTGCTGTTACTGGTCGAATAACCAGGTCTTGAGTCGTCTCCTGAAGGGTAGCAGGTCTTCGGTCTGTCGTAGGTTGGGAGGGTGTTCCAGGTCTTGGCGGCGCGATGGGAGAAGGATCTGCCTCCGGTGGTGGTTCTCTGGATGCGTGGAACGGTTGCCAGGGAGAGGTCTGCGGAGCCTCCTGTTGGGAACGTAGAAGGAGAGTCGACTGTTGAGGTAGGCTGGGCCGGTTTTGTGCAGTGCCTTGTGTGCGTGGATCAGGAGCTTGAAGGAGATTCTCTTGTCGACGGGGAGCCAGTGTAGGTTTCTCAGGTGGGGGGTGATGTGGTTGTGGCGTGGGACGTCGAGGATCAGGCGTGCAGAGGCATTCTGGATTCTTTGCAGTCTGTTGATGAGCTTGGTCGGGGCTCCAGCGTAGAGGGCGTTTCCGTAGTAGAGTCTGCTGCTAACGAGTGCCTGGGTGACAGTTTTCCTCGTGTCTGTCGGGATCCATCTGTTGATCTTGCGTAGCATGCGGAGGGTGTTGAAGCAGGTGGAGGAGACTGCGTTGACTTGTTTGGTCATGGAGAGTTTCGAGTCGAGGATGACTCCCAGGTTGCGTGCGTGGTCGGTTGGAGTCGGGGGGGGTCCCCAGCGATGAGGGCCACCATGAGTCGTCCCAAGCTGATGGGTTGGGGCCGAGGATGAGGATCTCCATCTTGTCTGTGTTCAGCTTGAGTCGGCTGTTCTCCATCCAGTCGGCGACGGCCTTCATTCCTTGGTGGAGGTTGGGTTTGGCGGTGATGGGGTCCTTGGTGAGGGAGAGGATCAGCTGCGTGTCGTCGGCGTAGGAGATGATGTTGAGGTCGTGCTGTCGGGCGATGCGTGCGAGTGGGGCCATGTAGATGTTGAACAGCGTCGGGCTGAGGGAGGATCCCTGGGGGACGCCGCAGATCATCTTGGAGGCTTCGGATCGAAACGGGGGTAGACGGACTCTCTGGGTTCTGTCGGAGAGGAAGGAGATGGTCCAGTCCAGGGCCTTGTCTCGGATCCCTGCGTCAAGGAGGCGGGTGCGTAGTGTGCGGTGGCAGACGGTGTCGAAAGCGGCGGAGAGGTCCAGGAGGATGAGGGCCGCCGTCTCGCCGTTGTCCAGCAGGATCCTGATGTCGTCGGTGGCGGCGATGAGGGCGGTCTCGGTGCTGTGGTTGCTGCGGAATCCTGACTGGGAGGGGTCCAGGATGCTGTTGTCTTCGAGGTAGCGGGTGAGCTGGGAGTTGACGATCTTCTCGATGACCTTTGCTGGGAATGGAAGCAGGGAGATGGGCCGGAAGTTCTTGAGGTCGCTCGGGTCCGCCTTGGGTTTCTTAAGTAGGGCGTTGATCTCGGCGTGTTTCCAGCTCTCAGGGAAGGTTGCTGTCTCGAAGGAGGTGTTGATGACTTTCCGGAGATGGGGTGCGATGGCTGTGCTGGCTTTGTTGAAGATGTGGTGTGGGCATGAGTCTGACGGAGATCCGGAGTGGATGGTGTTCATGATCTTGATGGTGTCGTCTTCGTTGATGTTGGTCCAGGAGAGCAGGCGGTTGGTGCGGATGGTGGTCGTGGGGGCGGAGGTCTCAGTGGTTGTCGGGGCGGTCGTGGCGTTGACCTCGCCGACCTCGCCCTCGCCATTGTCCCCCGCTTCCGAAGAGCGACCTCCGGTGGCAGATCGTTCTCCCACCTCGCCGCTAAGACCTGGAACACCCTCCCCATCCACCTACGGCAGACCCAAGACCTGCTGACCTTCAGAAAACTCCTCAAGACCTGGCTTTTCGAGCAGTAGCAGCATTCCCCACCCCAGCGCCTTGAGACCCTCACGGGTGAGTAGTGCGCTTTACAAATGATATGATTGATTGATTGAATGAACTAACACACCATGCATACTCCACTCTAAGTCACGCCGCTCCACTATACGATACAAAACTTCACGTCACTTCACTGTAGGCCACACTACGACACTCCACTCCATGACACTGTACGACACTTCATGCCACTTTACTTCACTCTATGCCCCGACACTCTATGACACGCTATGCCACTTGATCCCTCAACTCCACAACACTCAATGACACTCTTCTCCACTTTTCGCCACTCCATGCCACTCTCCTCTCCATCACTAAATGGCTAAAACACATTGGCAAAGATAATAGGCGAAACACATTGGCAAAGCCAATAGGCGAGGCGAAACCTATTGGCTTTGCAAATGTTTGTATTTTTCTATCTCCTGGACCACATATTTTTTACCATTATTTTGATTGCAGGACTTGTAACCTTCCACTGGTCACACTTATGGGACTACATTTTCCCACTTTTTTCTTTAGCATCCCATTAGAATGCATGTATTCTCTTGCTCTCTTCCGCTCTTGCTGCTCTCTACCTGAAATACACCCCCCTCATCGGGTGCTGCATGTTGCCCCTCCTTCACCAACCACAGCTTGTCTATTTGATTACTTCCCCATCCTGTTTGTTTTGTCCCCTGCCTCACCCTCTTCTGTTGCTACCTTTCCATTACCCGTTGACCTCACACATTTATTTTTTTCCCCACTCGCTCTTTCATTGCTCTCCTCCTGTCACAGTCCTTAAAAAAATTTGGGGGGGGGGATGGCCTACAGCTCTCATTTGCTGTCTGGTCCGCCATCGTGCAATGGTAAAAAAAAGATCACAACAGCGGCCACTTCAAGATTTCATGCTGTATGGGCAGCCATCAGCAGACCCAAGTGAACTCAGCAACTGCCGACCAATTTCCCTACTCCCGTTCCTGGACAAAGTATTAGAAAAAGCCATCAACTAACAACTCTCCCCACATCTGGAACGAAACCTCCTACTCTACTTCTCCAAATCTGGATTACGCAGCAACCACAGAATCAAAACAGCCCTCATAGCAGCTACCGACGACATCCAAGTCATACTAGACCGAGGAGAGACTGCAGCTCTGATCCTCTTAGACCACTCGGCAACCTTCATAATCTCTCCCACCACACACTCATCACAAGGCTTTACAACATAGGCATCCAAGGAGCCGCTCTCAGATGGATCACCTCTTTCCTCACCGGAAAAAAGCAAAATGTCCACCTTCTCCCCTTCACCTCCGAATCCAAGGAAATCTGTGGAGTACCCCAAGGATCCTCACTCAGCCCCACCCTATTCAACACTTATATGACACCTCTTGCCAGCATCATCAAAACCCATGGACTCAACATCATAACCTATGCTGACAACACACAACTCATACTCTCTCTCTCCGAAGACATCACCAACACCACCTTCCACAGCTGCATGACAGACATCACCAACAGGATGAAAGACAATTGCCTGAAGCTCAAAAAGGATAAAACAGAGGTACTGATCTTCTAAAGCAAAAGCTCCTCAGAACTAGGACCTACTCCTATCCCCATTTACCATGTTAGGAACCTAGGCATCATTCTGGACAACAAGCTAACCATGAAGACTCAGGTAAACTCAGTCTCCTCCTCCTGCTTCTTCATCCTACGCATGCTTCGCAAGATATTCAAATGGCTACCCCAGAGCTCAAGATGCACCATCACCCAAGCCCTCATCTCCTGCCGACTGGACAAGGGCAACGCTCTCTACGCAGGGATCGCAGGTCACATCCTCCGATGACTACAGACCATACAGAACGTCGCAGCCAATCTCGTCCTGGATCCTTCTAGACAAACCCACATCATCCATTAACCTCAAGGAACTCTACTGACTCCCTGTACGGAAAAAGATGCCAGTTCAAGCTCCTGGCCCACGCATACAAAGAAGGCCCTGCACAACTGCGGACCCGCCTACCTGAACTTCCATCAGCCCACCAGACACCTCTGCATCCAACATAACAGATGCAGAGTTCGTTCCTTCTCCTACCTAGCTGCGAAGAAATGGAACGAGCTGTACTTTCATCTCCGGACCTCCCCGTCTCTTCCAGAGTTCCGAACGTCCCTGAAGACCCGGCTATTTGGCTAATCAACTGGACCCTGCCAGCGCCTGGATACCCATACGGGTGACAAGAAGCGCTCTACAAATCTACTGACTGATTGATTGTATGCATGGTGATGCAAGCACATATACACCATCCTTCTAAGCCACCATAGTGTCCTGATGTGTACACATGGCATTGGTGTGCTCATCATTGCACTCCTTTTCAGATTATTTGTTATTTTTGCTGATACTGTACACCATCTGCAACAAATCATTGGCAAGCCATTTGGTTGAAAAGACAAGATCTATTGGCTTTGCCAAAGTTTGCTTCCTACAGACTTAAACTCTCATCAGCTGTCATGATCTTACACAAGTCCAAATCTCTGGAATTATAACACTATGGCTAGACTGGCAAGATTTAGAAGCCCTGAGCTGTAGCTCATGAGATGGCCTGAATTCGAATGACCTTGGCGAATAGTTGAGCAGCAGCAGCCATGGAAACCAAACTAGAAGGTCCTACACAGTAAACTAATATGAACAGTGTCTGAATGCATGAATGCCTCTCACTCATAAAGCAGCCTGCCAAATAAATACAATCTTTTTAAAATGAGATGTATGTATTTTTGTGCAATATGCATCAATTTGGGCTTATCCAAGAAAAATAATATCTTCCCCACTAGCCTTCTCTTTGTCCATCGCGTTTGCTATTCAGGCCCAGTGCTGGCTGCAGCATCTCCTGACTGGAGCTAGTGCTGCCTTACAATATCGCAGGTCTTCCGCTTCCAGGGACCTGCCAGCTTGCCAAGCGCTCACAGCTTGTGCCTGCTCAGTGGTGAAAATGTCCATCTCTCATTTTCCGCTCTCCTTGTTTGCTCCCACTGGGGAGGTCCATTGTAAGGCGGTGTCCTTCTTTCCTCTTCCCATCTGTGTTCAGACCCCGTCCGTCTTCCTTGGCGCTGCAGGATCCATCATGTCTTTCTTTTTCTAATTGCTGAGATTGTTATTCTGCGCACAGGATACTTGGCAGGGGCATGAGTCCCAGCGGCCCTTTGTCTGTAGTAACCACAGTTCCCACTGTTTGTCTCTGGGCCAAATACATGGAAAGCTTTGATGAAGATACAGTCACTTGTATAACTGCATCAACGAGCTAGTGTGCAGGCCCATGGTAATACTCTGCTCAGACCTACTACGCCGTGTCTCATCTGTCAGTACTTTGACTTAACCTACTTATAAGCGAGGTCTCGTAAAAGAAATTGACAGTTAACGATGAATAGCCTCAAATTGATAGAGGAGGACTGTCTATGATATTTGTGAAGTTTTCGCAAGTGCAAAATTTGCTAAAATATTAGTTCCATTGAGATATTTTCTCCTCAAAGTAGTTTTCTGCTTGTTGTGAAGTATGCCCTCGTGTTCAGTTTTCAAACTTGATACCAGCAAGTGAATTTTGTGAAATTTCGTGCAATTGTACATTATTTTCACAAACTGTAATGACAAAAAATTGCAATTTCACACAAGTGGAAAACTTTGGTCTGGTCCTTAATTGCTTTTAAAGACTATTTTAGCTCATAATCTATCACCACCCTAGGCCAAACTAGAACTCTTGATGTCTCATCTGAGAACAGAAGAGACCACTGCGTGCAATTTTCTAACATTAGCTCTACATCTCTACAAAAGTACCATTTCAAAGTCAAAACTTTATCCTCGTTGTTCGACTTAAATCCATAGTATTTAAAATAATTTTGAGATCAATTTGAAGTCGAATTCTAGGCCCCCACTATCAGTCTGCTCGCTCCATCTCAGCACTCACTAGTCCCTCAATAATTCAGATCATCCTTAAACGTTAATTGGCACATCTGACTTCGCTTCGTTGGTACAGTTAGGATCTCTCAGACTCTTCAGTCTGTTAATGCGGCATCCTATGAAAGGATGTTGCTTTGGCGAGTACTGTAATTTTCTACTCAAGTTTGAAGCATGGCTGAATTTACCAATAGGTAACATAAGAGTTTTCTCTGACTTTACAGGTCGTTGCTTCCATCACACACAAAAGAACCTAACACTAGGCCTGTGCTGCCTTTTGCCACCACAGACAGCTTGGAGCCCTGACCAGGGGAAGATCTTTCAAGAACTAGTATCCCCATACAAAGGTTGGCATCAGTCATAAAAATATCTTCAGTACACTCCTTGACCTGTGAAAGATTCAGAAAAACTGCCTTGCTGCTTGAAGGACTACCTTGCTGTCTGGAGGAGGACTGGACCTGCTTGCCTTCATCCCAGGCTACCCAGAGTGACTCAAAGGATCTGTTGACTGAACTCCTTTGTGAGCTACAGGGACACAACATACTTCCATAGGCCTCCATGCAACTGCTCAGCTAGCTAACCAACTGCAACTGGACCTGTCTGAGCCCTGCTGCTGGCCTCTGCTGGAGTCCTGATCCGCATAGGGTGTCCCTGGGAGTAGTGATCTCACACACATCAATCAATAACCACATTTCTCACTAACCCCTGGACTAGTCTTCAGCCAGCAACTCTCACACTGGAACCCTTTGCTGTATTTTGACAGGGTATGCCTGAGGATGAACAGAGAAAAACTTGGGCCACGCATTCCCTATAATGGAGAGGGAAGATGGACTTCATGAATCACTATGAATTCCCTCCCCCCTCCTGTCCAGACACTTGAATAGCGAGTGGCAATGATACTTATGGAGTTGCTACTTACTTAATCCAGAAAGCGCTTTATGCTTCAAGAGGGATGGAAAGTACCACATATACCGGCACCATACAATAATCAGTGCTGCATATAGTTCACACATATACACACATATATATATATATTGTTAACACACACACACACACACACACACATATATATATCTAAACCAAGTAAATAGAGTAATTACGCACTCTCAGAGGTCCAATTGCTGAAATCATAAGCTTTTATTATTAACCGCTACGCGTTTCGACACACATAGGGGCCGATTCCGATTCGGGCCGGAAATCTCTCCGACCGAGCCGGACTCGGAGAGATTTCCGACCGAATCGGACTCTGGCAGCCCGACCGAACGAGTACGATGCGCACGTATGCCATCGGACTCGAGTCGGTCGGACTCCCATTGAAGTCAATGGGAGCCGGTCGTACAACGCGTACGCGGGCTCCCATTGACTCAATGGGTGCGAGGCGGACAAGGGCGCCCCCTACAGCGGGTACGCGGCGAAGCGACTCGCGCCGTACACGCACAGGTAGGGGGACCCATGGGTCCCCCCTGTGTGCGACTCGCGCGGCTA
Source organism: Calotriton arnoldi (assembly GCA_963921515.1). NCBI lineage: Eukaryota > Metazoa > Chordata > Amphibia > Caudata > Salamandridae > Calotriton > Calotriton arnoldi. The sequence continues at coordinate 4,683,431 of CAWUFW010000049.1, read as the reverse complement.
GGCGTACAGGGGGGTCCGACACGGACCCCCAAAGTACGGCTCCGACTGCTCTTTCGAGCCAGAGTGCGCGGCTCGGTCGGACTGCTCGCGGCGCGCATCGTACTCACCCGGCCGGGGAACGTCTCCATTGCGCGGTGCGAGTCAAGTCCGAGCGAGTCGGTCGGTGCGGTTCGACCCGGGAACGAGTCGGTCGGAGCGGTCGGGACGCCCGGATGAGTCGGTCGGCGAATTCGCATCGTACTCGCTAGCCCGGACGCGCAAACGACTCGGTCGGGAAATAGGGCTCCGAATCGGATCCGGTTAAGCCAAATCCGATTCGGAGCCCTACCGGCCGAGATCGGAATCGGCCCCTAAGTGTCTTGATCACACGATAAGTCAGCTCCACAGAAGCGTGCATATATAAACAATAGCCATGGAAAAGGGACTCGTGGTACAAGTAGCACGCATTACTCAGTCACTGTGGTGGCCATTTTGTAACATGTATAAACAGTATTGCAAATCCATACTTTCTGTTGCTCAATACATAATCCCGTTAATAAACAATACATTAACCAGTAAAATATGTCACACGATTGTGCTGTGATTTCTGGCTCATACCAAGAATATTTACAGATCATGCTAACATATCACCGTGCAGGTAGACATGATGCTATATAGTATACGGACTAGTGCCAGGACGTAGTTAAGGAAGGTGCTCGCATATCGAAACTTCGTGCATGATACATGCGCTAAGTAGACCCGTATCGCAACATAAGTTCCACATGTTTACGTTCTACTCCCGCACTGACACAAACGGGAGTAGAACGTAAACATGTGGAACTTATGTTGCGATACGGGTCTACTTAGCGCATGTATCATGCACGAAGTTTCGATATGCGAGCACCTTCCTTAACTACGTCCCTGGCACTAGTCCGTATACTATATAGCATCATGTCTACCTGCACGGTGATATGTTAGCATGATCTGTAAATATTCTTGGTATGAGCCAGAAATCACAGCACAATCGTGGGACATATTTTACCGGTTAATGTATTGTTTATTAACGGGATTATGTATTGAGCAACAGAAAGTATGGATTTGCAATACTGTTTATACATGTTACAAAATGGCCACCACAGTGACTGAGTAATGCGTGCTACTTGTACCACGAGTCCCTTTTCCATGGTTGTTTATATATGCACGCTTCTGTGGAGCTGACTTATCGTGTGATCAAGACACTCCTTGTGTCGAAACGCGTAGCGGTTAAGAATAAAAGCTTATGATTTCAGCAATTGGACCTCTGAGAGTGCGTAATTACTCTATTTACTTGGTTTATTGATGAACCGGTTTGGGTTTGCCGGCATCACGCACCCCCTGACTAAGGGACCGATACCGGAAGGACCCGCTCTGGATTGTGTGTGTGTATATATATATATATATATATATATATATATATATAATCTACTGGCGGTCGCCAGTAGATAGTTATAGTTACAACCTATTATCCATAGGAAATCCGCGACATTCTATTTGAAATAACTCTTGCCGGTTGACGTATCTTCGCAAAATTTTCAAACTTTGTGGGGCGCTCCGGTCCGCTCCTACCCTGAAAGTCTCGGGGGATTCGTCAAGCGGGGCCGAGAAAAAGGGGGGTCCCAAAACGCGTTTTCCCCATGCAATTTTCCATAGGAAACTTTAGACACGGCTACAGCCCGAACTGCTGAACGGAATTACACCAAATTTGGCAAAGAGGTAGTTCTTGGTTCAGAAAGAACCCTTTTGTTAAATGGTGTAAATCCGTTCAGTAGTTGCTGAGAAAATCAAAAGTAAAAAGATAGATATATCTGGGCGGAGCCTAACCACACATGTCATCGTGAGATCTGATCGGCTGTCAGCACTTCATCCTGGAATTGCTGGCAGCCATCTTGAGACCAATATAAATGATAGTACCTCATTGAAATGCATTGTAGTAAATAGAAGATTTTGAGGGTCACCAAAAGGAGAACTATAAAGGGTGATAACAGGCTTTAGTTACATTAGAATTTATTTGTTGATGGTACCATACTAATTTTAGGAATTGTGGTGTATTCTAAGGTGATTTTACCATGTGAAAAACCTTCTGCTGGGATATCATGAATCATGTTTGAGAGAACACTATTTTCTCATGCTTGTCCCATGGAGGTTTGGAAGGTGCTCCAGAAGCTAAAATGAGAGCATATTTTCTGTAAATTCACATTATCTTTCTCACTCATGTGAGAATGAAGTCTGACATTCTCAGTAAAACATGTACATCCAACAAGGGCAGAGACTGTCAGTTGATTCCTTTGTGTTCTACTGCAGCTTCCCAGAGTGTTCTAAAGAACAACTAGAGTGCTAACAGCCTTACTTATGACAAAAGTATGGCACACCTGAAGCCATCTTGATTGGAATAAACTGGTAACACTTAAACAATTTAATTTAAAAAGGAACAAAATGATGGGGTTCATTTTGTCATAGAAATTATGGTTAGTGCTGTAGAAAGAAAAATTAGGACGTTTCAAGTGTGATCTCAAATATCTTCCTGTTATATTTCAACAGGAGCAGCCTGCCAGTTGATGCCTTTGTGTTCTACTGCAGCTTCCCAGAGTGTTCTAAAGAACAACTAGAGTGCTAACAGCCTTACTTATGACAAAAGTATGGCACACCTGAAGCCATCTTGATTGGAATAAACTGGTAACACTTAAACAATTTAATTTAAAAAGGAACAAAATGATGGGGTTCATTTTGTCATAGAAATTATGGTTAGTGCTGTAGAAAGAAAAATTAGGACATGTTTCAAGTGTGATCTCAAATATCTTCCTGTTATATTTCAACAGGAGCAGCCTGCCAGTTGATGCCTTTGTGTTCTACTGCAGCTTCCCAGAGTGTTCTAAAGAACAACTAGAGTGCTAACAGCCTTACTTATGACAAAAGTATGGCACACCTGAAGCCATCTTGATTGGAATAAACTGGTAACACTTAAACAATTTAATTTAAAAAGGAACAAAATGATGGGGTTCATTTTGTCATAGAAATTATGGTTAGTGCTGTAGAAAGAAAAATTAGGACATGTTTCAAGTGTGATCTCAAATATCTTCCTGTTATATTTCAACAGGAGCAGCCTGCCAGTTGATGCCTTTGTGTTCTACTGCAGCTTCCCAGAGTGTTCTAAAGAACAACTAGAGTGCTAACAGCCTTACTTATGACAAAAGTATGGCACACCTGAAGCCATCTTGATTGGAATAAACTGGTAACACTTAAACAATTTAATTTAAAAAGGAACAAAATGATGGGGTTCATTTTGTCATAGAAATTATGGTTAGTGCTGTAGAAAGAAAAATTAGGACATGTTTCAAGTGTGATCTCAAATATCTTCCTGTTATATTTCAACAGGAGCAGCCTGCCAGTTGATGCCTTTGTGTTCTACTGCAGCTTCCCAGAGTGTTCTAAAGAACAACTAGAGTGCTAACAGCCTTACTTATGACAAAAGTATGGCACACCTGAAGCCATCTTGATTGGAATAAACTGGTAACACTTAAAACATTTAATTTAAAAAGGAACAAAATGATGGGGTTCATTTTGTCATAGAAATTATGGTTAGTACTGTAGAAAGAAAAATTAGGACATATTTCAAGTGTGATCTCAAATATCTTCCTGTTATATTTCAACAGGAGCAGCCTGCCAGTTGATGCCTTTGTGTTCTACTGCAGCTTCCCAGAGTGTTCTAAAGAACAACTAGAGCGCTAACAGCCTTACTTATGACAAAAGTATGGCACACCTGAAGCCATCTTGATTGGAATAAACCAGTAACACTTAAAACATTTAATTTAAAAAGGAACAAAATGAGGGGTTCTTTTTGAAATAGAAATTATGGTTAGTGCTGCAGAAAGAAAAATTAGGGCATGTTTTAAGTGAGATCTCAAATCCTCTTCTATTTCATTAGAAAATTCTGACATGCAGACTGAAACAATCACTTTCAATACCAGCAGCAGACTACCAGTTAACTCCATGGTGAGCAGTAGCTTTACTCCAGTGATCTAATGAGCAACTAGAGTGCTAACATTCAGAATTTATGGCAGATGTGAGACACATCTGAATGCCTTCTTGATGGAATCAAAGTAAAAAACTGAAAGCATTTCCTACTGAGGAGACTGCAGTAAATGAAGAAATTAGGAAACTTCATAACAAAGAAGTCTTCCAAGATGGCCACCAGTGAAAAAAGAGCCCAAATGTAGCACAAATATTACCCAGATGTAGCCCACATATAGCCCAATGACAAAAGTGTGCAAAACACTTTTTATTTTTAGTTTTTTTGCAGTTTTATGTAGTGCAGACTGGTCAGGTATTGGAGCATTGCATCTTAAAACATGACCCCCTACACTACACAAGCACCACTGCACTACCCTAAACCCTGAAACACTACCCCCAGCACGACCCTCTACACTACACAAACACCACTGCACTACCCTAAACCCTGAAACACTACCCCCAGCACGACCCCCTACACTACCCAAACACCACTGCACTAACCTAAATCCTAAAACACTACCCCCAGCACGACCCCCTACACTACCCAAACACCACTGCACTACCCTAAAACATGACCCCTACACTACACAAACACCACTGCACTACCCTAAACCCTAAAACACTACCCCCAGCACGACCCCTACACTACACAAGCACCACTGCACTACCCTATACCCTAAAACACTACCCCCAGCACGACTCCCTACACTGCCCGAACACCACTGCACTGCCCTAAACCCTGAAACACCAGCCCCTGCATGACCCCCTACACTGCCCGAACACCACTGCACTGCCCTAAACCCTGAAACACCACCCCTAGCACGACCCCCTACACTGCCCGAACACCACTGCACTGCCCTAAACCCTGAAACACCACCCCTGCACGACCCCCTACACTGCCCGAACACCACTGTACTGCCCTAAACCCTGAAACCCCACCCCTAGCATGACCCCCTACACTGCCCGAACACCACTGCACTGCCCTAAACCCTGAAACACCACCCCTGCATGACCCCCTACACTGCCCGAACACTACTGCACTGCCCTAAACCCTGAAACACCACCCCCAGCACAACCCCTACACTGCACGAACACCACTGCACCGCCCTAAACCCTGAAACACTACCCCCAGCAAGACCCCCACACTGCCCGAACACCACTGCACTGCCCTAAACCCTGAAACATCACCCCCAGCAAGACCCCTACACTGCCCGAACACCACTGCCCTAAACCCTGAAACACCACCCCCAGCAAGACCCCCTACACTGCCCGAACACCACTGCACTGCCCTAAACCCTGAAACACCACCCCCAGCAAGACCCCTACACTGCCCGAACACCACTGCACTGCCCTAAACCCTGAAACACCACCCCAGAACGACCCCCTACACTGCCCGAACACCACTGCTCTGCCCAAAACCCTGAAACACCAGCCCCAGCACGACCCCCTACACTGCCCAAACACCACTGCACTACCCTAAACCCTGAAACACCAGCCCCAGCACGACCCCTACACTGCCCGAACACCACTGCACTGCCCTAAACCCTGAAACACCACCCCCTACACTGCCCGAACACCACTGCACTGCCCTAAACCCTGAAACACCACCCCCAGCACGACCCCCTACACTGCCCTAACACCACTGCACTGCCCTAAACCCTGAAACATCACCCCCAGCACAACCCCCTACACTGCCTGAGCACCATTGCTCTGCCCTAAACCCTGAAACACCAGCCCCAGCAAGACCCCCTACACTGCCCGAACACCACTGCACTGCCCTAAACCCTGAAACACCAGCCCCAGCATGACCCCCTACACTGCCCGAACACCACTGCACTGCCCTAAACCCTGAAACACCAGCCCCAGCACGACCCCCTACACTGCCCGAACACCACTGCACTGCCTTAAACCCTGAAACACCACCCCCAGCACGACCCCCTACACTGCCCGAACACCACTGCACTGCCCTAAACCCTGAAACACTACCCCCAGCACGACCCTCTTCACTACCTAAACACAACTGCACAATTTGTTACAGGCGTTGCAACGCAGGCCTGTGGTGCTTACTGGAAGTACCTGGTGGGCTAGTTGGGCCCCAGGGACTCTCAGGATTCAAGGTGACCTAATCCCCCAACTTAAAACGCGCCACGGGGCGCGTTTGCACAGTGGTGAAGGGAGGGGCGGGGTCTCAGGTGACATGTGCGCAAACACGCCCTGTGGTGCGTTTTAAGTTGGGGAGTTAATTCCCTTTGAATCCTGGGGGCCAACTAGCCCACCAGGTACCTTCAGTAAGCACAACAGAGGTGCGTTGCAGAGAGGTGAAAAAGGTGCGTGGCCTCGGAACGCCTCTCTGCAACTCAGCTCTGTGGTCCTAACTGTAGGTACCTGGGGGCTAGTTGGGCCCCAGGGACCCTCAGGATTCAAGGGGACTTAATCCCGCAACTTAAAACGCGCCACGGGGCGCGTTTGCACACATGTCACCTCAGGCCCGCCCTCCCTTCACCACTGTGCAAACGCGCACTGGCTCTGGTTAGTCAGAGTCAGTTACCACCAGTACCCGTCTGAAAAAGTTGTGGGCACAGGATGATTTTGCAACAAGGCCTCTTTCTGCTCCTCTGTTGGTTCTTTCTGCACATCTTTTGCTTCTTTCTGTGCGTTTTTCTTCTTTCTTCACATGTCCTACCTCTGTTGGCATAGTTAAAAACTAGCATTTAAAAACCTTTGAAATTCACTTAAAAATCATAGGTTTCAGGCACGTTATAGTTAGAAATTAGCATTTAAAAAACCTTTGAAATTCACTGAAAAAAACCATAGGTTTCAGGCACGTTATAGTTAGAAATTAGCATTTAAAAACCTTTGAAATTCACTGAAAAAACCATAGGTTTCGGACACGTTATAGTTAGAAATTAGCATTTAAAAAACCTTTGAAATTCACTGAAAAAACCATAGGTTTTAGGGACAGTTATAGTTAGTTGGACATTGCACTCGTACAAAACCCGTGAAATTCCCCTGTTATAGTTAGTTCAGCTAACTATAACTCGCGCCCCGCAATGCACTGCTGATGACGTCACATATTACATCACTCATGACATGGTCAGTGACATCACTGATGACATCACTGATGACATCTCAAATGACATCACTGATGACATCATCCATGTGATAATTTCATGCATCTTCTCACACCCCAATATAACTTTTGATACACCCACTCTAAATTACAGACTGCCATTCTCAAAACCATAGACACTCCAACACCAAAAACTACATACCCACTCACTGATTCTTAGGTCTACACACACATCCACTCACTCACCTGTACAGTCACTCATACTTACAGTCACTCAGTACAGGACTATTATATGCACTCATACACCTATATAAACACTCACACACCGCCACTCATCCATAGAGGTACTCACACACCTAGTCAGTCATGCAAAAATTAATCACACACCCATTTACTCACCTATACAGTTATACACACACCAGCTCACTTACTCATACAAATACTAGCACGTTCTTACGCTCTTATACAATAACTGATACAAGCACACACGCATCCATACAGCCACTCTCACAATAACACACTCTCACTTATAGCCATTTAAATACTCTAACACACATATACACTGCCTTTTACATATGTAGTTACTCGCAAATGTACCACTGAGATATACATTCACTCACTAACACACCCATACACACACTCACCCACCCAAGCAGTCCATCACAGATGCACTCTTGAAATCATGCACCCAGTGAATCACCCACTCACACATCTATGTATATAGTCACACACACCCCACCCACACAAACACTCAGGCAGCCATACAGATACTCAGAGAACCAATCAATAACCCATATAGACACTCATGTAGCTATTCGCAAATCCATGCATCCACTTACACACCAACAAACAGACGGATACAGACATTCACACAGTTTAGTCACTAACCCATGCATTCAGTAAGATACGTTTAATCACTCACTTGTAGAGTCAGTCACTCACGTACTAAATCATCCATTCAGACACTTATACGCCCACTCATTCTTCAATACGCCTTTCCCTATATATATTAAACATATTTAAACTTTACAGAAACACACAGTCACTGGATGATGTCATCAGTGATGTCATCAGTGATGTCATTTGAGATGTCATCAGTGATGTCACTGACCATGTCATGAGTGATGTAATATGTGACGTCATCAGCAGTGCATTGCGGGGCGCGAGTTATAGTTAGCTGAACTAACTATAACAGGGGAATTTCACGGGTTTTGTACGAGTGCAATGTCCAACTAACTATAACTGTCCCTAAAACCTATGGTTTTTTCAGTGAATTTCAAAGGTTTTTAAATGCTAATTTCTAACTATAACGTGTTTGAAACCTATGGTTTTTTCAGTGAATTTCAAAGGTTTTTTAAATGCTAATTTCTAACTATAACGTGCCTGAAACCTATGGTTTTTTTCAGTGAATATATATATATATATATATATATATATAATCTACTGGCGGTCGCCAGTAGATAGTTATAGTTAGGACCTATTTTCCATAAGAAATCCGCAACATTCTATTTGAAATAACTCTTGCGTCGGTTGACGAATCTTTGCGAAATTTTCAAACTTTATGGCCCGCTCCGGTCCGCTCCTATCCTGAAAGTCTCGGGTGATTCGTCAGCGGGGCCGAGAAAAAGGGGGGTCCCAAAACGTGTTATCCCCATTCATTTTCCCATAGGAAACTTTAGCCACGGCTACAGCCCGAACTGCTGAACGGAATTACACCAAATTCGGCAAAGAGGTAGTTCTTGGTTCAGAAAGAACCCTTTTTGTTAAATGGTGTAAATCCGTTCAGTAGTTGCTGAGAAAATCTAAAGTAAAATCACATATATATCTATGGCCGCGTAGGGTCCGCGTACCCTCCCGATCATGAGCTGCATGCTAATTGGCTGTCAACACTCCAAATCAGGAAGTGTAGGCAGCCATTTTGTCCCTCGGTAGAACCGAGGAACAGAAACAAGTGCGCAAAACGCACAAAGGGGGCAGGGTAGAAACACCCTGACCCCCTAGGTCTGCTCAGGGGGTCCCACAAGGACCCCCTGGGCAGAAAAAAGCATTAAAAAAAAAAAAAAAATCGGCGGGATGCGCTTAGGGTGCGCGGATCCCGCCGTAAAAAAAAAAAAAAATCGAAGCGCGGTCTCCCGCGCTTCGATGCTATTTTGCCCCCGGGTGGGCCAAGTCCCGGGGGCATGCGGGGGTGGGTTTATAGTTAATGGGGGGCCTCTAAGGCCCCCCAAGCCCCGGGGACCGCCACACCCCGGGGCTTTCTAATAAAAATGGTGCGGGAGGGCACTGTGCCCTCCCGCAGCCCCGGGGACCGCCACCCCCCGGGGCTTCTTTTTTCAAAATTGTAATGACCTGTGTGGGGGGGCTCGAGCCCCCCTCACACGCCCCGGGGACTGCCACCTCCCGGGGCACTAAAAATTTAAAATGGGGGTCCGTTTCGGACCCCCGAAGCCCCGGGGACCACCACCTCCCCGGGACTTTGCAGAAGTGGGGAGGGGGGCCGCGTGGCCCCCCTCCTGGAGCCTATGGTGGCCCTAGGGACCGCCACCCCCCAGGGCCGGCTCCTGCAGTGTCCCGGGGTGCCTACCCCCGGGACACTGCTGTTTGCAATGGCAGGACGGGAGCCTCGCGGCTCCCGTCCTGCCATTGCAAACTTGCTTTGCTTCATTGAAGCGAGAGCAGGGAAACCTGCTCTCGCTTCAATGAAGCAAAGCAGATTGCTTTTCCATAAGGGGAGCTGCATGTCAGCAGCTCCCCTTATGGAAAAGCAATGCCGGGTCCCGCAAGACGCGGTGAGCCGGCGGGACAGTGCGGGGATTGGGGACCCCCCCACGGTCCAAAACGAGTGGCCAGGCCCCGGGGGATGGGGTCCCCGGGGCCATTAGTGGCCCGAGAGGGGGGCCAGCAAGCCCCCCTCCCCAAGAAGAAATTAAAAAAAAAAAAAAAGGACAGAAAGGCCGGCCCCGGGGGATGGGGTCCCCGGGGCCTTAAATGGCCTGAGGAGGGGGGCCACGCAGCCCCCCTCCAAATATATATATTTTTTTTTTTAAAAAGAGGGCATGCCCCGGGGGATGGGGCACCTGGGGCAAATACAGGCCCAGGGAAGGGGGGCCACACGGCCCCCTCCTTTTTTTTTTTTTTTTTTTAAACGGGAACAGCCTCAGGCCCCGGGGGATGGGGTCCCCGGGGACAAAAGTGGACGAGGGAAGGGGGGCTACGCAGCCCCCCTCCCATAAAAAAAAAAAAAAGAAAAAAAAAAAAAAAAAAAAAACGGCATCGTGCCGGAGGCCCCGCCCCTCCCTGCAGCACTCTGCAAACGCGCCCCTGGCGCGTTGTAAGAAGGGAAGTAATTCCCCTTGAATACTGGGGGTCCCTGGGGCCAACTAGCCCACCGGGAATCTCCAGTATGCGCCAGGGGGCTGCGTTGCAGAGAGGTGTACAGAGGCCACGCCCCTTTTACACCTCGGTGCAACGCAGCTCTGTGGCGCTTTTGGAGCTACATGGTGCGCTAGTTGGACTCCAGGGACCCTCAGGATTCAAGGGGACTTAATCCCCCAACTTAAAACGCGCCACGGGCGCGTTTGCACAGTGGTGAAGGGAGGGGCGGGGCTTCAGGTGACATGTGTGCAAACAGGCCGCGTGGCGCATTTTAAGATGGGGAATTAAATCCCCTTCAATCCTGAGGGTCCCTGGGGGCCAACTAGCCCACCAGGTACCTCCAGTGAGCGCCACGGAGCTGCGTTGCAGAGTGTTGTAAAAAGGGGCGTGGCCTCTGAACACCTCTCTGCAAAGCAGCTCTCTGGCGCATACTGGAGGTATCTGGTGGGCTAGTTGGCCCCTAGGGACACTCGGGATTGAGGAGGAATTAATTCTCCAACTTAAAACGCGCCACAGGGCGTGTTTGCAGACATGTCACCTCAGGCCCCACCCCTTCCTTCACCATTGTGCAAATATTCCTCTAAAATCAGCCGAACTACGAATTCCGATTTACTCACCTGTTATCAGGAGAGACCTCAGTGCTGCATCTTTGAGCCCAGTACTGATCCTGAAAAGTAATTTTAACCATACTTACCAGTAACTTGAATTTCCTTCCATAGGCTAACATTGACTGGTTTCACTTGGAAATTCTTCTAAGTGTGGAGTTTTGGAACTTTATAATATTCCTCTAAAATCAGCCGAAATACGAATTCCGATTTACTCACCTGTTATCAGGAGAGACCTCAGTGCTGCATCTTTGGGCCCACTACTGATCCTGAAAAGTAATTTTAACCGTACTTACCAGTAACTTGTATTTCCTTCCATAGGAATCCATTGTCTGGTTTTCAGCAGAAAAGTTTCAAAGTGTCGATTTTCACAAACTACAAATATTCCTTAAAAATCGCCTGTATGACTTAAACGCATTTTTTCAACTGTTTACAGGAGATGCACCAGTGCTGGATCCAGGATCCAACACTGAGTAAGAAAAAGTAACGATAACAGTTTTTACCTGCTAAGTGAATTTCCTTCCATAGGATAACATTGGTGATTCTATGAGGAAAAGTTTCTAAGTGTCAACTTTTAAAATACAATAATATTCCTTAAAAATCACGACTGTAACCAAAACGCTTTTACTCAACTGTTTACAGGAGATGTCCCAGGACTGAATCTAGGATCCAGTCCTGTGGTTAGAAAAGTAATCCATAAAGTAACTAATTGCATTTAACTAGAAATTCACATTGAGCTGAATGTTGCATTGTTTGAAAATGTGGTGCCCATTGCAACAACTGTAACTACTGTACTTAAAAGTCTATTGCCTATGTGCAAAGTATTTAAACTAAAGTAATTCATTCTGAGAAAGTATATTTTGTAATGTAATGTATAATGTAATTTAAAAAATAAAATATCTAAAAATAAATAGTTTAAAAAAATGTAGTAAATCAGTATCAAAAAAATAAAGATAACAATTAATACATTTAAAAATTGTCATTTTCAAAACCTTTGAAATTCACTGAAAAAAACCATAGGTTTCAGACATGTTATAGTTAGGAATTAGCATTTAAAAAACCTTACAAATTCACTGAAAAAACCATAGGTTTTAGGGACAGTTATAGTTAGTTGGACATTGCACTCGTACAAAACCCGTGAAATTCCCCCGTTCTAGTTAGTTCAGCTAACTATAACTCGCGCCCCCGCAATGCACTGCTGATGACGTCACATATTACATCACTCATGACATGGTCAGTGAGATCACTGATGACATCTCAAATGACATCACTGATGACATCACTGATGACATCATCCATGTGATAATTTCATGCATCTTCTCACACCCTAATATAACTTTTGATACACCCACTCTAAATTACAGACTGCCATTCTCAAAACCATAGACACTCCAACACCAATAACTACATACCCACTCACTGATTCTTAGGTCTACACACACATCCACTCACTCACCTGTACAGTCACTCATCCTTACGGTCACTCAGTACAGGACTATCATATGCACTCATACACCTACATAGACACTCACACACCGCCACTCATCCATAGAGGTACTCACACACCTAGTCAGTCATGCAAATAATTAATCACACTGCCATTTACTCACCTATACAGTTATACACACACCAGCTCACTTACTCATACAAATACTAGCACATTCCTACGCTCTTATACAATCACTAATACAAGTACACACTCATCCATACAGCCACTCTCACAATCACACACTCTCACTTATACCCATTTATATACTCCAACAGACATATATACTGCCTTTCACATATGTAGTTACTCACACATGTACCACTGAGATATACATTCACTCACTAACACACATACACACACTCACCCACCCATACAGTCCATCACAGATGCACTCTTGAAACCATGCACCCAGTGAATCACCCACTCACACATCTATGCACAGAGTCGCACACACCCCACCCACACAAACACTCAGGCACCCATACAGATACTCAGACAACCAATCAATAACTCATATAGACATTCATGTAGCTTTTCACAAACCCATGCAGCCACTTACACAGCAACAGACAGACGGATACAGACATTCACCCAGTTTAGTCACTAACCCATGCATTCAGTAAGATACGTTTAATCACTCACTTATAGAGTTAGTCACGCACCTACTAAATCATCCATACAGACACTTATACACCCACTCATTCTTCAATACGCCTTTCCCTATATATATTAAACATAAATAAACTTTACAGAAACACACAGTCACATGGATGATGTCATCAGTGATGTCATCAGTGATGTCATTTGAGATGTCATCAGTGATGTCACTGACCATGTCATGAGTGATGTAATATGTGACGTCATCAGCAGTGCATTGCGGGGGCACGAGTTATAGTTAGCTGAACTAACTATAACGGGGGAATTTCACGGGTTTTGTACGAGTGCAATGTCCAACTAACTATAACTGTCCCTAAAACCTATGGTTTTTTCAGTGAATATATGTATATATGTATGTATATATATATATATATATATATATATATATAAAGCACTAGAAAGTGCTAACGATTAGATTACACATGTTGCTAATGACAGTGCAAAAATGTTCATCTCAACTTTATCACAAATCTTCATTTTTTACGGACATTGAATGCTTATCTTCCTAGTTTCAGCGTCAGATGAATAAACAATGGAGTTTGTATTTACTGTTTGGGCAGGTAAGGAAATGGAAAGCAGTGAATCAAAACTGTAAATTAGTCACTAACTTTAGGTTACCACCTATCATGTTGGAGTCTGACACCAACTTTCATCTGACTTCTGTCTCGGAGTAGATCAGTCATTAAGGACAATAATATACTGTCGAATGAAGGTTCTTTGTTAAGATAAGCAACCAAATTTTTAAGTTCTGTTTGCCACTAATGCGATTTTATTTTCAGAGGAACCCTCTCTACCGAGCCTACCTCTGAACCCACCCACGACATATCAGTGTTGTCAAGTCAGTGTCATTTTTTCGATATAATGGGTTTCGTGGTTACAATGGTAGAGATTTTCACTTAATGACTAAATCCTTATTTATCTGCCAGTCATCATTTGGTTTCAAGAGTTTGGATCCGCTTAAGCTAGTTCTTCCGTTAACAGTGAAGCACTTTGCCTATATCGAATGCCATACGGTAATATGCATTTTGTTAATATGATCTTTAAAAACATTTCCAATTAGAAAAGCGTATTAAAAAGTCTGAAATACACAAGTTATAGATGTTGAATCAATTATAAACATGGTGCTCCTGACTGCAAAACCTTCTCCCCACAATGCACAAAGTGCATCAGAGTTTGTCAGTATGTGTACATAAAAGGGCAGAGGAAATAAAAAAATGTGGAGCCAATAACCCAATCATAGCATCCTGAATTCCCCCTCCGTTCCGTTGTTCAGGCCCTGTTGCAGCGTTGCACCTTCCCTCCATCTGTGGATCCTAATTTGACCTGAAAACAAGATGGCTGCCACGAATCTCAGACAGGTCCCTCCACATTAACAAGTGGGGCCTTCACTTCATTGTGCACCCTCCTCCACGATGACCTTCATACACGGATACGTAGAGCGACCTAATTGCATCATGCCTCTGAGATGTAGCCCTAAAGCACAGAAAAGATCCATATGCTCTTAAAAATGGTGAGTCCGAAGAGCAGCCTCCCACTGGGATTTTCTGGTAGTTAGCAAAGAAGCACTTTTAATTAGCCCAATTTAGAGCCTATTTGATGAGTAGCGACTTTTGTAAACTTTCAATACACCTTCCCTTTATATATGAAGAATCTAGCTTTTGTGTTTGATTCCTTATAATTCAACCTTTTTGTTTAATCTACTCCCTGGGTTACACGTTCATTTTGCTGTAAGAGAAGGAAACTAGCATATCAACTTAAGTAGTGCACAACAAGAAAATCCAGTAAATCACTGTGAGATATATATATGTATTTATATTTTGGCCCGTCTCCTGCCAGTGCTCAGCACTGGCAGTTCTAAAGAGCAGGTGCGGAGACAGGTCCCTATCGGGCTCTCCTTTTTTGCCCTCACCCTCAGGATGAAAAAAAATCTTAACTCTGCGTCAGTACCTCCCTTCACTGCCTTTGATGCAACTTCAAAGAGACTCCTTATAAGTTCTTTCACAGTCTCATCATGTCAGAACTGAAGCATTTTCAATATTCTATACAGCGAAGCTGTAGTTGTTGCTTATTTATCTTATGCAACTAACAACCATTGACAAAAGCAATAGTCCTGGTTTGTTGTAGGTGTAAGGTTACATGTTGCATTATATATCTGGACGAAATGACAGCAGCATCAAAATACCAGTCGAGCGGCACACTATGCTAAGCACAGATTGTTAGCTTTATGTATGTTTTTAAGCCACACCCTTAATATACATTCTATCCCACTTAAATCAAAATAGATCTCTCTCTCTCATATATATATATATATATATATATATATATATTTATTCTCTGAAAAAACCATAGGTTTTAGGGGCGTTATAGTTAGAAATTAGCATTTAAAAAACCTTTGAAATTCACTGAAAAAACCATAGGTTTCAGGCACGTTATAGTTAGAAATTAGCATTTAAAAAACCTTTGAAATTCACTGAAAAAACCATAGGTTTTAGGGACAGTTATAGTTAGTTGGACATTTCACTCGTACAAATCCGTGAAATTCCCCCGTTATAGTTAGTTCAGCTAACTATAACTCGCGCCCCGCAATGCACTGCTGATGACGTCACATATTACATCACTCATGACATGGTCAGTGACATCACTGATGACATCTCAAATGACCACTGATGACATCACTGATGACATCATCCACGTGATAATCTGATGCACCTCCTCACACCCTAATATAACCTTTGATACACCCACTCTAAATTACAGACTGCCATTCGCAAAACCATAGACACTCCAACACCAATAACTACTTACCCACTCACTGATTCTTAGGTCTACACACACACATCCACTCACTCACCCGTACAGTCACTCATACTTATGGTCACTCAGTACAGGACTATCATATGCACTCTTACTCCTATATAGACACTCAAACACCGCCACTCATCCATAGAGGTACTCACACACCTAGTCAGTCATGCAAATAATTAAACACACTGCCATTTACTCACCTATACAGTTATACACACACCAGCTCACTTAATCATACAAATACTAGCACATTGTTACGCTCTTATACAATCACTGATACAAGCACACACTCATCCATACAGCCACTATCACAATCACTCACTCTCGCTTATAGCTATTTATATACTCCAACACACATATATACTGCCTTTCACATATGTAGTTAGTCACACATGTACCACTGGGACATACATTCACTCACTAACACACTCTTACACACACTTACCCACCCATACAGTCTATCACAGATGCACTCTTGAAACCATCCACCCAGTGAATCACCCACTCACACATCTATGCACAGAGTCGCACACACCCCTCCCACACAAACACTCAGGCACCCATACAGATACTCAGACAACCATTCAATAACTCATAGACACTCATGTAGCTATTCACAAACACATGCAGCCACTTACACAGCAACAGACAGACGGATACAGACATTCACCCAGTTTAGTCACTAACCCATGCATTCAGTAAGATACGTTAAATCACTCACTTATAGAGTCAGTCACGCACCTACTAAATCATCCATACAGACACTTATACGCGTGGCCCCCCTCCCATGGCCGATTCCGGCCCCGGGGACCCCATCCCCCGGGGCAGGCCTTTATTTTTCTTTTTTTTTGGGGGGGGGAGGAGGGGGGCCGCGTGGCCCCCCTCCCGGGCCACTACTTGCCCCGGGAACCCCATCCCCCGGGGCTGGCCCTCTCCGTTGGGGACCGTGGGGGGGTCCCCAATCCCCCCACCGTCCCGGCATTGCTTTTCCACATGGGGAGCTGCTGACATGCAGCTCCCCATGTGGAAAGCAGTCTGCTTGCTTCATTGAAGCGAGAGCAGGTTTCCTGCTCTCCCTTCAATGAAGCAAAGCAGTTGCAATGGCAGGACGGGAGCCGCGAGGCTCCCGTCCTGCCATTGCAAACTACAGTGTCCCGGGGGTAGGCACCCCGGGACACTGCAGGAGCCGGCCCTGGGGGTGGCGGTCCCCAGGGCCACCACAAGCTCCAGGAGGGGGCCGCGCGGCCCCCTCCCATGTCTTTAAAGCCCCGGGAGGTGGTGATCCCCGGGGCTCGGGAGTCCGTTACGGACCCCCGCATTTACTATTAGTGCCCCGGGGAGGTGGCGGTAGCCCCCCCACACAGGAACTGTTTTTTTTTGTTTGTTTTTTTTAAAAAGAAGCCCCGGGGGAGGCGGTGGTCCTCGGGGCTGCGGGAGGGCCGAGTGCCCTCCCGCAACATTTTTATTAGAAAGCCCCGGGGGGTGGCGGTCCCGGGGCTTGGAGGCCTTAGAGGCCCCCCATTAACTATAAACCCACCCCCGCATGCCCCCGGGACTTGGGCCACCCGAGGGCAAAATAAAATCGAGCGCGGGAGACCGCGCTTCGATTTTTCTAACGGCAGGATTTGCGCACCCTGAGCGCATCCCGCCGATTTTTTTTTTAAATGCTTTTTCTGCCCAAGGGGTCCTTGTGGGACCCCTGAGCAGACCTAGGGAGTCAGGGTGTTTCTACCCTGCCCCCTTTGTGCGTTTTGCGCACTTGTTTCTTCTGGGATTTTTTCCTAATCGGCAGGATCCGCGCACCCTGAGCCGATTTAAAAAAAAAAAAATGCTTTTTTCTGCCCAGGGGGTCCTTGTGGGACCCCCTGAGCAGACCTAGGGGGTCAGGGGGTTTCTACCCTGCCCCCTTTGCGCTTTGCGCACTTGTTTCTGTCCCTCGGTTCTACCGAGGGACAAAATGGCTGCCAACACTTCCTGATTTGGAGTGTTGACAGCCACTTGACAGCCAATTAGCATGCAGCTCGTGGTCGGGAGGGTTCGCGGACCCTACTCGGCCATAGATATATATGTGACTTAACTTTTGATTTTCTCAGGAACTACTGTACGGATTTACACCATTTAACAAAAGGGTTCTTTCTGAACCAAGAAATACCTCTTTGCCAAATTTGGTGTAATTCCGTTCAGCAGTTCGAGCTGTAGCCGGGTCTAAAGTTTCCTATGGGAAAATGAATGGGGAAAACACGTTTTGGGACCCCCCCTTTTTTCTCGGCCCCCGCTTGACGAATCACCCTGAGACTTTCAGGGTAGGAGCGGACCGGAGCGGGCCATAAAGTTTGAAAATTTCGCGAAGATTCGTCAACCGACGCAAGAGTTATTTCAAATAGAATGTCGCGGATTTCCTATGGAAAATAGGTCCCAACTATAACTATCTACTGGCGACCGCCAGTAGATAATATATATACATACATACACACATTTATACAGAGAGATGGGTTCATTTCCTCTGGAGGACTGTTCTCGCTGTTTGTTTAGACCAAGTATAGTTATGAAAGTACAAGACATCATAATTCAGCAGCTATAAGAAAGTGGTGCAGCTCACAGTTTTATTTGACAGACTTCTACTGTGCTGCTACCCCGAGGGGTTATAAAGTAGAAGACGACGGAGGTTGTATTGGACTCAGATGATGACTACAGTTTAAAAATAAACTCTGAAGTCTTCTGGGGGGAGAGGCCGATGGTAGTTATGATGTCCATTCGCACAGAAATCTGATTGCTCACATATCTCTGTGGATCAGTCTGTGGCAGATTAATCATGAGACAAGTTACTATATAGACGGTTTTAACTGAACACGTTGGGTTAACCTGGACAAATCCCTTGACCTTCCTAACATGGCTGTATTTTCCCCTAGACAATATTAGTGTCAGTCATGATAGGTTTAGGATCAGGCACAAATCTATTGATATTTACTTTTACTGTTTCCTTGCTAATTGGGCTCAGAACCAGTTTGTAGGCTGTGTAAATTCGATCCAGGTAATATTTGAAAGAATTTGCATGACCAAAAAATGCGGTATGTGGAATACGTTCCGTTGTTATAATACCAGTTATATAAGCCACCACTACATATTATACCGTATTACCTATGGGAAACTTCTAATTGGTCATTAAATATGCCCACATAATGTGCAGCAGTGATATTTCCCAAGGCGTTTTTTGTGCCCGATTCTACTTAAATTAATGGCATGATGGGCTAAGAGGGCTGGGCTCAACCTCCACCTAGGCCAATGATGTCACGTTGGCTGGAAGTGGCTCTTCTATAAAAGTTTTGAGCGGGATGCAGTAAGTACAAGAGATACAAGGAGAAAGTCCATAAAAAAGTGGAGTACACAAAAGATGGCGGTGCGATTTGCTTTGCACACACTCTAAATACGAGCTATCTTTTTGCAAGTTTACTTAGACGGCCAGACCCACTCGATCCTTGTTACAAAGCCATGGTAAAAATATATTCAACCTAAAATAACGAAACTGCATTAAGGCGGCCCTCCAGTCACATATATACATTTTGAATTTTATTGTAATTACATTTATATAGCGCTTAGCCTGACGAGGAGTTGAAGTGCTTTTTTGGCGAGTAGCACGCTACTCTGGAACCAATAAAGATTAGTGGTGAATTAGTATAGTGAAATATGAACGCAATTTGAGCGGTGGATATTTTAGTCTGTTGTTTGGATTGAGAAGGATAGTAGAGGGATAGAAGAGGTAAAAGGTTTGCATTTATATAGCGCTTTCTACCCCTGATGAGGTGCTGAGGCGCTTTTTGGCGAGTAGCATGCTACTCCGGAACCCAAACAGGATTAGTGGGCAATTAGTATAGGGAAATATGAAATTAATTTTGAGTGGTGGACATATTAGTCTGTTATTTAGATTAAAAAGGAATAGTGGAGGGATAGAAGAGGGAACGGTCTAGAATTGGTTTTTTGGGGAGTTCATAGCAGTAGGAGGAGGTTTGGATGAGTAAAGGAGAGGTGGAGGGGGAAGAGTCAGAGGGAAGGGTTTTGAGAGGCTTGTTTGGGAGCTCTGAATCGTAAAAGAGGTATGAAATGATGCAAGGAGGGGTAGAAGAAGGAAGAGTCTAGAAAGGGTTATTTTGGGGGTCATAGTAGTGTCTTATCTTCTTTCTTAATAGAGTAACTTTTCTAACTTTCATGCCAAGCTACAAGATTTTTTGCACCCCAAAATATTGTAAGTACCAGCCGTTTCGTTTAATTTTAAATGTTTTCACTTGGAAATTGCTTTGTTATGTTTTTACAGTAAATAGACTCCTTTGAGCGTTAGGTGTATTTGGGCCTACAGCACTGAAGGAGGCAACGAGACTGCTTGGTCTGCCATGTCTAATGCAACAAATCATCAGGTGTCGTAGACCAAACAGTTAAAATAATCAGGCCAGGTTAACACGTTTCCGTCGCAAAAAAAACCACGCCTTACGCATTTGGTCTGCTGGTCTGAGTTTTCTGGTGTCACTAATTGTGTAAAAAAGCAGCACTCCCGAGACATCACTCCTTCAATTTCACCAGAAACACCGCGTCTACTGTAGTCTGGCATCGAAAATATTTGAAAAACAATGGCCTGCCACCACAAATCAACACAGCCGGTAAAATAGTAGATTAGTTCAGTATTTCTCATTTTACTACGCAAATATTATGGCACACCGACTGGTCGGCGCCCCGCGCCTAGCTGATACCGTGACCCTGTGGGTTCGCACCTCTAAGGAGTCTAGGCCTACGAAATGAATATACTTTAAAAAAAAAAAAAAAAACTATGATATTTCATGGCATGCACTGTTCTTATAAGGCTGAAATGTTATGAGCCTGTTTCTTTCATGCAAATGCTGCGGGTTGAAACGACAATGAAAAGTGGACGTTAACACCCATGGGTATGCTAGACGACAGGGCTCTTAGACAAAACAGATCGGTTTAAAACCCAAAGCATTCCCAGGCTTCGGCTGAATGGTCAGAGTGAGGAGGCATTTTGAAGGAAAGAAGGAGCAAAAGAATATATAAAAAAAAAAAATCTTATATCGGATGTCTTCTAGTAAAACATTTAACAGTGAAAGGAGGTTAATATAGTTACTAGCAGTGATGGGAAATATGTATAAGCTCTCGAAATGGATTCAGATTGGCAGTCATCAATTGTTTTACACTGTCCCTGCTATAGCGTATAATGCCATGGAAACAGAATAGCACATTGTTACAACCTAACCTGCTACAGGCGGAGAGTGAGCTTTAGCTGATCCTGCAAAGAACCCTGTAGTTTTCCAAGCGTCACTGTGGAGGCGGATTGCTACAATGAAGAGTTACAAGTACATTGCTATGATGTATCCTTTGGAGTCTGCTGCAGTGTAATGCGTTACAGGCAGAGAATGAAACAGTCATGAGCAACATCTGCAGAAGACTGTATTGCTGCAATGCAATATGTATGACCAGCATAGCATGAATCACGGCTAAGGTACCACATTCAGAAAATGCAGAATAGTTACAATGAACCACTTCACAGGCAGAGAATGCTGCAGTGTTGGGATACATGACTCAGAGAATGCTGCACTGTTGTGATACATGACTCCGAGAATGCTGCAGTGTTGATACATGACTCAGAGAATGCTGCACTGCTGTGATACATGACTCAGAGAATGCTGCACTGCTGTGATACATGACTCAGAGAATGCTGCACTGCTGGGATACATGACAGAGAATGCTGCACTGCTGTGATACAGGACTCAAGAGAATGCTGCACTGCTGGGATACATGACAGAGAATGCTGCACTGCTGTGATACAGGACTCAAGAGAATGCTGCACTGCTGCGATACATGACTCAGAGAATGCTGCACTGTTGTGATACATAACTCAAGAGAATGCTGCAGTGTTGTGATGCATGACTCAGAGAATGCTGCAGTGTTGTGATGCATGACTCAGAGAAAGCTGCAGTTTTGTGATACATGACTCAGAATGCTGCAGTGTGATACATGACTCAGAGAATGCTGCAGTGTGATACATAACTCAAGAGAATGCTGCAGTGTTGTGATGCATGACTCAGAATGCTGCAGTGTTGTGATACATGACTCAAGAGAATGCTGCACTGTTGTGATACATGACTCAGAGAATGCTGCAGTGCTGTGAAACATGACTCAGAGAATGCTGCAGATTTGTGATGCATGACTCAGAATGCTGCAGTGTTGTGATACATGACTCAAGAGAATGCTGCAGTGTTGTGATACATGACTCAGAGAATGCTGCAGTGCTGTGAAACATGACTCAAGAGAATGCTGCAGTGTTGTGATGCATGACTCAGAATGCTGCAGTGTTGTGATACATGACTCAAGAGAATGCTGCACTGTTGTGATACATGACTCAGAGAATGCTGCAGTGCTGTGAAACATGACTCAGAGAATGCTGCAGTTTTGTGATACATGACTCAGAATGCTGCAGTGTTGTGATACATGACTCAGAATGCTGCAGTGTTGTGATACATGACTCAGAGAATGCTGCAGTGTTGTGATACATGACTCAGAGAATGCTGCAGTTTTGTGATACATGACTCAGAGAATGCTGCAGTGTGATACATGACTCAGAGAATGCTGCAGTGTGATACATAACTCAAGAGAATGCTGCAGTGTTGTGATACATAACTCAAGAGAATGCTGCAGTGTTGTGATACATGACTCAGAGAATGCTGCAGTGTTGTGAAACATGACTCAGAGAATGCTGCAGTTTTGTGATACATGACTCAGAATGCTGCAGTGTGAAACAGGACTCAGAGAATGCTGCAGTGTTGTGAAACAGGACTCAGAGAATGCTGCAGTGTTGTGATACATGACTCAGAGAATGCTGCAGTGTTGTGATACATGACTCAGAGAATGCTGCAGTGTTGTGAAACATGACTCAGAGAATGCTGCAGTGTTGTGCTACATGACTCAGAATGCTGCAGTGTGATACATGACTCAGAATGCTGCAGTGTGATACATGACTCAGAGAATGCTGCAGTGTTGTGATACATGACTCAGAGAATGCTGCAGTGTTGTGAAACATGACTCAGAGAATGCTGCAGTGTTGTGCTACATGACTCAGAATGCTGCAGTGTGATACATGACTCAGAGAATGCTGCAGTGTTGTGCTACATGACTCAAGAGAATGCTGCAGTGTTGTGCTACATGACTCAGAGAATGCTGCAGTGTTGCACGGTAGTATGACAAAGATAGATTGGTAGTGATGCCATGAGATGCTGGATCATTCAGACAATATTGTATTTTCACATAGTAATATGTCACAGATGCAGAAATATGCACTTTGAAGATGTAGTACTGAGAACACACGATGCATTGGGATCACTTGGTTTGTCTAAAGTAGAGAATGGCCCTTGCTGTACTGTAGTTTTAAGTGACTACTGTAATGCTATGAAAGTACAAGTCACAGATTGAGAACTGTGCACTGAATTAATCTAAATGGAACATATTAATGTCCGTCGGCATCCTGAAAATCTGACATGGATCTAGTTCTCTTGGCCGTAAATGGACACCCCTAAAATGACACAGCTAATCCAAACAATTTTTTTGTGATCTCTCTGAAAGAGGAAGTGAACAATGCCAGAGAGCTCGCATACAAAAAAATAAACGCATTCAAGGAGCTAAGCTACCGATCTACTTCAATTTTTGGTCTAGAAATGAGAACGTTAAATTGAGTGCTGTCAATTTTCTTTTACTCCGAAGGTAAGACACTGAATGTAACTGAATTTTACCAATCAACGTAAATTCATAATGGGGCCTTAATTTGTAAACCCTCTTTGAAAATAAAAAGATACACCCAGAGTTTTCTTTTAACAAAAAAAAAAGATCAAAAATGAAACCAAATAATTTATCAAGAGCCAATTTTTACATTCTGAATAACATTAAATATTAAAGAAGCAATTTTACGAGATAGCTGAATCATGACTGCCTCGGTTTCCACTTCATGACGATATCTGCCCTGCATGGGTGGCTCATGGCTTTTCCTGTACTGGCTTTCACAAAGTTTAATTGCAATAAATGGTTGCCTTTTCTGGCGAGTGGAAAGCAAAATAAAACACAACCTTTTAGTTAGCACCTTCGCTTAGGAAATTGATCTGCATTATGTATGTCCTGCTTTCTTCCAACATTACGTCTTGATTCATTTCAGAAAATTAGAAACAACACAAGTAAGATAAAAAACTTGCAAAAAAGTTTTTAAAAAAAACAAGATTGAAAGTGATTTGTATTATAAACTAAACAAAGTTAACACACTTCCTGTAAGAATTAAACAGGTCATTCAGCAAATATTCCATCAATACCATTTGTGAGTCCGTGTTCACTAAAATAAAATCCGACTTCCTGAATCTTTAACAAGGAGGGCAGTCCTAATTTGTACTACTTGAATCCTCCCATGATCCCACGATGAAGCACCCACTAAAATGCAGTCAGATAGACCAGTGGCAATTGATAGGCCACTATTTTAACACCATCTCGGGGCCAGAACATCCACAGCACTAGGTAATGAAGTTGCCTGTGGGAATCGCCTCCTGGGGAGAGCCAAATCACAAGAACACCCTCATCCTCCAAAACTGACTTTGTAAAAAATGTGTATACTGGAGCATTTTGACAGGCAAAATATCTGATATTTTGCCTGAATCACTGACAATCTTGGCACAATTGCTGCACACTACAAAAGTTGAGGTAGGCTCTTTAAGGTCCACAATGCCAAACATTTTTCCACAACTCTTTGCACATCCATGGAGCGCCATGGACACGTGGTAGTACGTGACTATTAGGGGGCCGATTACAATGGCGTTCGGATCGCAACAGATGGCTTGTCAGTTGTGGTCCGACCGCCATCTGCTGCTGCGGTCCGACCAACACATCACAATGCATGCGGCGGAGGCAGCAGGCAGAGGGACCATCCGCAGCGCTTCCGACGGGCTCCTTGAGCCAGTCTGTGCGACGGAAACACTTCATAATCCATTAATGACGGCTGCTCCGCAGTCGGTATTATGACGTTGGTTTCCGACAGCCATTCCAAGTCGGCCTTTCCGACATGAAAAGGCTGTCAGAAAGCGACATATGAGGCCCCTAGCAGGGCCCCTTCCCTCCTGGCCCTCCGCTCTGGGGCTTGGGGGGGGGGGCAGCTATGGTGCCTCCCCCTAAACATCCCTGCACCGTGTGGAGGCACTGTGAAGTGCCAGCCACACGGTGCAGGAATGTTTGAAAACATCAATTTTTCAATGGAAGCTTGTGCTGCAGGCCTTTTCAGTCCGCAGCACAAGCTTCCATTGAAAAATTGATGTTTCCAACCGCCCTATGGGCGGTTGCATTCAAATACTGCGGTCAGAACCACCGACCTAAGGTCAGGCAGTTACCAATCCGCAATGGTGTTGGGCAGACATGAGTTCGACCGACATCGTAATAAGCCCCTAAGTGTGTGTTGGCTAATCTGAAGTTTGTTGCTTTGGGGATTGACACATATGTCTAAGATGCCTGAGGGGGCAAGTAAAGTGTCAAACAATTTACAATTGGTTTTTGAGTCATGGTTCAGTTAAAAGGTGAGGGACTACTTTGTATTCTGGCCTGTAGCCAAAGACACACTGGTATTGTCTGCATATTGCTGATGGTGAAGCCTACAAGACGACATGAAGCGTTCTTTCTATTCTTGAAACACCCATCTCTTAGTTTCAGTTTAGAAATCACATCTTCCCCTTTCACAACTCTCAGTGAGCGTGAGAAGTCTCAGCACAACCCCTTCCTGCCCCATTAAAAAGTCCATCATCCTAATCTGTGTCCAACCATGTTGCACTTTTAAACTTGGACATTTCAGATATTTCTCTGTTTCCCTTAGCACATTCCTTAATTTGCGACTTGTCCTCAATCTATTTGGCCCATTTGAAAAACATCTCTAGCTCCAGAATGTATTTGCTTTAACATGAAACAAAGGTAGCAAAATAATATCGGCAAAGAGGCAAGAACCAATGTTGACTACACCCTGCACCAGATTGCCATATGATGGGCATCATGTCCAGTTTTTCCATTTAGAAAATACTGCCATATTGGACATTAGTACAAGTGGTTTAAGTGAGGGGAACCCAGACTACAATCCGACAACACACTTGGTTATGAAATGAAAACCCATTACTGGAAAAAGATATCCGTGTTAACAGAGAGCCTAATTATGAGTGCCCAGAACTGGATCTTTATTGATTGCCTTTGATAAGTAATGATACCCTGGGGATCGTTATTTATTGGATGTAAAATTTACTCCAATTATAGTATGCGGATTCTGGAGCTTGCAGCGACAAAACCCACATGCCCGCCTTTTCCAGACCTTTGTTCTTACATGGTAACTTTCAGCGGCTTGATCTGCTGATACGTACCTGGGGAAAATTGCTCGGGTGCGGTATTTGCCGAAAATCTCCTATAATAAAGTCATCTGAACTTTACATAGGCGCATAATGGACACCTTGTGGGAATGCTTTTGCAGGGGTTAATGATGATGAAGAATCAGGCACTCTAAAATGTTTGCAGTGTCAAGAAGACTAGGCGGCTCTTTTGATTTCTACTTAACAAGGGCAGTTAAGCAGTGCTTGATTTGCAAAAAAATAAGTGCCAGGGCTCTCGTCAGGAGGCCACTGGGCCTTGTGCCACACATTGCCCCTACCAGTCCTGACAATTATAGTAACAACACAAGTACTAACATTCACACGCATACAAGTGTGACAATTCGGACTATTTCAAGCTCCCGAAGCTATAAGAATGGCTTGAATGACAGGTAATATTAATTTTTAATGCATATTGTGTTAATAATTAACTGTTGTGGTCATCTCTAAATTATCCAGACAGTGCCTCCTTGTGGCAGACTGCCACAGCGCCGGTGCTGACAATTAAGTGCCGGTGCCGAGAACAGGAAACCACCGGCTCAAATGAAAGCACTGCAGTTAAGGCTTTCCAAGGCATGTTTTATTAACTGGCGTTTCCTTTAAACAGCATAATTATCGTCAGCTATGTTGCTGATGGCGATCATGCTGCAATCCTCGATGTTCACACATCCCGACAAGCTCAATCACGGGGCTGCGTCGCCTACCGTCCAGATGTCATTAATCAGTTGACCCTTTCACAAGCTACCATGCCCCCCCACGCCCTCCCCAAGCAAGCCATGGCCGCGGGACTAGTGATTGCTTATCGATTGCCTGCAGTGAGAATCGAAGGCTAACCCACCGGTGCCTCACGCGCAGTCAGAACAATTAAAAGCCCCGCCCACCGCTTCCCCGTCAATCAGTCCCTTCTATCAGCAACGGGCCGCACTCATTGGTGGCTCCCTTGCACGCGCACTGCTGAAAGGACCATTTCTGGAGAGCATACCCTCATTATATCAATGGAACAGCCCCAGTTATTTAAGCATTGTTTATGACGCACCTCTAGATCCCAGTATATGCTTGAATGAAATTAGCTATGTATTTGCTTAAAACAGGCCCACTAGAACTGTGTGGCAGGGTAGGACCAAATTATGTGGGAAGGTTGACTAAATCATGTCGCAAGAAGGGCAAACTATGTGGCCTAATTCACCACTGTTCGGGAAAACATTTCAGCTCATCATTGCCATCTTAACAACCAAATACAGCATTCAGCAACGGAAGGTTGACCAGTGAACCTTTGCAAAGGACCTTCCACTGCGAACGAAGACATTTCGCCAGGTATTTATTAATTTTTGATCAGTTTGAGCTAGAAAGCAATTTTTTGTAAACTGCAGATTATGTGGCAAATGTTGCAATTCCATAATTATGGAGGAAACACCACTGATGAAGAATAGCATAATTCCAGTGACCCTTGCTTAAGGGTACACCAAGTCCCAGGAGAGACTTTTCTCCTATACTTGTTTTTTTCACCTCATGCATTCAGGCAGATACAGTCCTGGTTGACTCTGAGTTAATCCAATTTGACTAACAAAACAAGTTTTTATTTTTAAAGAAAATCCTTGAAAAGCCTCCTTGCATCACCGATGCTATGAGGTCAAATGGTAACTTTCTATTTGCTTGCAAAGCATATACAGATGTCTAAAGTTTCCTAGGTCCATTCATGAGTAACTCGATTAGTCCTTTTTTGCATTCTGTAATTTGCAGTAGCGGTTATCCTAGAAAACAATTGGGACTTCAATACCCAGAATGCAAAGTGTAAACCTGTACTGAATTAACTACTAACTCAACAAACTGACAAACTGGTGAGTTCTGCGTAGAAAGGTCCCTGACTTCAGAGCAGGGCTACCCAAACGTAGATGGGGCATCTTTAGCCTGTCTACATCTGTGGAAATGGATGACTCGGAAGAGAAAGCTTTTAATCTCCACCCAAAACGGCCCGAGTGAACAGAACTCTTCTGTGGACACAGTGGGAAGTCTACAAAGGGTGTAAAGATCAACCACCGCCCTGCCTTTCTATAGTGCAGCCAAGAGTCAGCACAGGCCTAACATCGAACACCTTGGTTAAAACAATTGAGAGCAGTGCATGGGCGAGGTCAATCCAGACAAAGACAAGAAGCTTTCTTTAACAGCGCTAAAAAAGCTGCAAATAACCCGACAGGGTCGTGGCATATGCTTGAGTCCAGATGAGCAAAAGCAACAAAAAAAAGTAAACAAAGTAATGCTCGTCAAGAAAAGCAATACGTAGTAGAAAACGCTGGGTTGAACTCTTGAGTTTGCTAGATCCACAAAGGCTTATCTGAAAAGCTGCCAGACCTTAGCAGAAAAGGGCCGGTTTATTTTACACCTCTCCAACTCTTACAAAGGCCGAGAAACCCAGTCGAAATATATTGTCAGGCCGGCAGCACAGCATTTTTTAAAAACAACTCTTACACCAGATATTGTTGAGTAAATGTTGTGTTATCCGGTGCTGCCACACTAGTGTAGCATAGTGGGACTAACTGTCCAGAGCGACTAGACAGACCAGCATGCTTGGTTGCAGAAGGGTGTGGGTGTAGTATGAGCTATGTGGACGAGTTGGTTGGGGTGTGTGAGGTTCTGGCAAGTGGCCTGGCCAGGTCGTGGCAGACTGGTGCTGCTCATATGCATACTCCTCTTTAAAGGGATGTGAGATAGAGGGCGCTTCATGCAGCTTTATTTTACCTGAAGAAAAACGTTGCTGCGTTCTTGTCTGGAAGACTCAATAGCTCAGTTTTGCACCATGGGTCAGTAGTTTAGTGGTCGATGGGTATTTGCTTATTGATTGCTTAGGTATCTTTTTGAAAGGTGAGGTGGTCACCTAGATTCCCTACCACAGTGGGGAGGGAGTTTCACAGCTTGATATCTGAACTAAGAAAGAGCTTCCCCTCGTTAGGGTTTTTTTAAGCTTGGCTCTTCTTTAAGATGTAGAGTGCGTTCGATAGCAAGCAGCATCTATAGTGGTGGATCTGGGATGTTTGCCTTACTGCAATATCTATATCTCATATTTGAGGTGAGGAGAACAAACGGTAAAATCGGCTATCCAAAGTGCTGTTCACTCAAATATCAGGAAAGTGACACACGTGCTTGGCCAGTTTACAGCTATAGCACCAGAATTCTTCAGAGGGGCACTGGATGGCTTGGTACACAGAAAAGCTAGAGGCAGTATTCTCAAGGAAGTACAATAGGGATGTAAGAGCTAATGGTTACAATTCCTCTTGCATGTAAATTGACTTTTAATTACAAGTCGATTTTTCGATTCACCAGATGCCAGACTACTTTATTGTACTCCTAGGGCCTGATCACAAGCTCTCGCACCCTCACTGTGTGATCCACTATAAACAATAGAGATATGTAGATCAGATCCCAGAAGTGAGATGATGCCCTTGTGTGTTAGCTTTAAAGACATCCCGATCTCGACAGCACAGAAAAAACATTTTTTAATGCCCAACAAGCTGCGTGGAACGGATAGAACAAGTGGTACGAGTACAAAAATAACGAAATTAAATATGGAGGATTGGACACTTCAGTGAGGAAAATAAAAAGTGTGCAAAATCATAAAAACGAGCGGATGATCCATCTCGGCCTCAGTCCGAAAGGCTGTTAACATATCACCCTGTTAATCTCTTGGCTTTGGGATAAAAGTGTTCTGTGAAGCTAATCTCTTCTCATAGCTTTCACTCGCCAGCTCTCTAATCAGCTTTGCTGCCATGTGCTGTAGTCTTTCAATCCCATCAATGCCTCTGCTCTGATGGGGTGGGGGGGTTAGAAATGAACACTGTTCAACTTGTTCTTCTCAGACATTCAGATCCTGAAGCACATCCCTTCACTGGCTCGGATCGCCTCTTCGGTGCTTTTTAGGCGTGTTGCAACATTAAATGTCATCCAGGCATGCCTCAGTCTTTCACTCACCTTGACAAAACCAAGCAATATCTGGCAGACATCGGAGTTGCTTACAAATGTTACTGTTCAAATTATAGTCTCTCTCACCCATGAAACATCCCACTGAACTTCTGCTTTATTTAAATTGGAGTACAAAAAACGTGCTTCATTTCTTCAAAGGAGACAGGTGCGAGATAGTTGAGAGACAGATGAACAGAATTTTAAACAATTCTCGCTAGTCCACCACACATACTTCTGTAGTCTGTACATCATTTATGGCTATAGATGGACTAAATCCGAAACACATAATTTTTTGTAACAATGCAGATTTCCTACCTCTAGAAATGTTTCTAAATACTAAACAGACAACTTTGGGGCGGACTACAAGTAGGTAGGAGCAGTAACACCGGAAAAGGAACGCTATCCCCACTGGTCCAATATGGCCGATGTTTCGTAACCTAAAATTACAGTCCTGATTGTATTGAGTTCATTCCCACATTCTTAGCACACACACTATCGATGATTAAAATTCTATGGCAAGTTAACATACATGAAAAGTTAACAAACAAGCATTGGCAAAGGCAATATGTCTTGCTTATGCAAAGGGTATTGACTTTGCCAATATGTTTAAGCGATGTTGTACACCAGCGTGGCTGCTGATCAGCACGGCTAAAAGATAGCAGTGTGCGAATTGAGTGTCTAAAAATGGAGTGTCGTGAAGAGTTATGGAGTGGCGTACAGAACAGTTGAGCAGCGTGGAGTGAAGTGTAGTTTCATGGAGTAGAGTGGGCTGGCGTAGAGTATTAAGGCATAGAGTGGAGTATAATGTCGTAGAGTGGCATAGAGTGTTGTGGAGTGGTGTATAGTGGAGTGGTGTGGAGTAGAGGATGTTGTGTGGAGTGCTGTAGAGCAGAGTGGGGTAGAGCGGAGTAGATTGCCAGAGTGGAGTGGCATAGAGTGGAGTAGAGTGTTGTGGAGTGGCATAGAGTGAGGTCGAGTGGAGTGGCATAAAGTGGAGTTGAGTAGTGTGTCGTATTATACAGTGGAGTAAATGGACATGGAGTGGTGTAGAGGGATTTGCATACAGCGTCAGAGTGGAGTAGTGTTGTAGAGTGAAGTAGAGTGTCAGAGTGGTGCAGAAAAGAGTGCAGTGGCGTAGAGTTCGGTGGCAGAGAGGGCAGTCTTGCAGAGTAGAGTGTCATAGAGCGCAGTGGCATAGAGTTCAGTGGTGCAGAGTACAATGGCATTGAGTGCATTGGCGTAGAGTAGAGTATTTCAGAGTAGAGTGCTGTCGAGAGCAGTGCCTTACAATACAGTGGTGCAGAGTACAATAGAGCAGTAGGGGATCCTCCGCTAAGGCAGAGGAGCGTCACCCACTGCTCTGCAGCAGTGAAATAAAGGAAAAATAAAATGATAACTTGAGGTGATTATCATTTTATTTTTTCCTGCTGTTGCAGCTTTGCAGGTGGGGCCGGGCTGCTCTTCTCTCGGAGCAGGGGAGGAGTGGTGGGAATACTCTGTAAGTGTGCATGACTGTTTGGACGGCCCTCTCGGGCCGTCCAGTCATGCACACTTTACATGCTCTCCACTCAGGCTGCATTACAGAATGATTGAAGAACATGCCCAGGCTCCCATTCCTTGGATGAGCACCGAACCACTGCGCTCAGACCAATCACAATGCTGCATTGCAGCGTTCTGATTGGCTTAGGGGAGCCTGGGTGCTTCCTGTTCCATTCCGGCCTGGAGAGACGATGGAGGGACGACTGAGGAGAGACGCGGCAAGGAGGTAAGGTTTTCTTTTCTTTTTTTTACACCACCTTAACCCACCCCTACCCAGGCCCACCGCACCGGCACCCCGATCTGTGCCGGCCGCCACTGCAATAGAGTTGTGTAGAGTGCAGTTGTGTAGAGTGACAGAGTGACGTAGAGCACAATGGTGTAGAGTGGCATAGCATGAGGGGGCAGAGTGCAGTGGCATAGAGTATATTGTTTCAGAGTGAAGTGGCGTAGATTGTTCTGGTGCAGAGCAAGTGGTGCAGTGATGCAGAGTGGCGGAGGGTGAAGGCTTGCAGAGTAGTGTGCCATAGATTGCAGTGGTGGAGAGTGCAGTGGCATAGAGTGGTGCAGAGTAAAGTAGCGTAGAGAGCAGTGGCGTAGAGTACAGTGATGCAGAGTAGAATAGACTGGCATAGAGTTCAGCAATGTCGAGTCTTGCACAAGGCGTGTTCATCACTGGTCTGTAAGGGGCGGACCTATGCCTGATATTCAGGATAACCGCTGGCTACGAAAATAGTTCCCATTTGGATTAATTTTATGGAAATTTATTGTGTGGATATCCTTAAATTCGGCCATGCAATACTTCTTTTGGTCCAGCATGGGGAAACCCTGTCTTAAACAATTTTCTTAGCCACTGAGCAATGACATGACAACATAGGTAACAGTAATATCCTGTTACCTGAAATATAAGACATTAATTGATCCTTTTAGGCAATATAGCAGCATGTGGTAGTGGCAACATACATATGCATATCATGAACTTCGACAATCAAAAATGAGCAGAGGCATGTCTTTATAAAGATATGTTTCAGACTACGCACAATTTTTTTTCAAAGTACTTAAACACAATTCTAGAATACAAATCGAAATTTCAACGAGATCATTATCCACATGTGGATCATAAAAAGTATACAAACAAATGGTGGATGGAATGCTTGAAATAATCTCAGCCACTGGTAATTACTCGGGCCACATCCCAGTCCATCTTTATGCACACTGTGTCACTGGAACCAAGCTATACCTTGCTGATGAGCCCTAACTAGCACGAAACCTGTCCTAGGTTGCTTGTGCTCCGGTTCAGAGAGGACCTGGTTGGCAGTTTGGTCTGGACTGTTCTAACTGGAGAAAGGTCAAGACTGATTTGCATATGGCTGCATCCAAACTGAGGGGGCACAGTGAGCAAAATAAGGATGGGATAGAGTAATTACCAGTGGCTGAGAATAATTCAAGGTTTCCATCCTTCACTTTTTGTATAGTTTAGCATGTAGATCATCTGGTATAAAACACTTAACATGTCAGCACCTTTTATTTGTGAGGATCAAGAATAGGCAGTGCTTGAAGTGCAACTGTTAATCAAGAATGACAGTGCATCGTTCAAAATGAATGAAGCCTAAGTGGTAAACGGCCGAACTTTTCAACAACCACACAATCGAAGAGTAAACACAAAAATAAGTCACTTGGAGAGGATTGTGTTGATCACACATGGTTGAGCTGCAGTCTCGCGGGAGCCTGGCAGAAAGCAATGAATTGAAAGCGGGCCTGTGTACAACCAAATAAGTCAACCATGAAAAAAGCCCCAGGCCCGTGTATCCCAATTCACCTTGAAAACTTGACCCCATCCATCACGCCACATCAAACCCCTCCTTAAACCCAAGTCAGGATGAAAACAAACTGTTTCGGGTTAGCAGGTCTCACTTTTGGTAACCTGCTAAGCGATTTGGGGTTATTGAGTTCAAAGTAATATTTCACCCAGTGCACATTTTCATCCTCTCACCCTAAAGCACACAAGTCTTGATAAAACCTACAAGCTGACTGTCTTCTTGTGTTTGTATAAGCGTGCTATTTGGGCGGGGGCACCGTTAAAAAGTACTTTTTGTGAAACTGAATAAAAATTCATAGGGGACACATGTCACTGTGTATTTAAAATCAGTGGCGTCTCCTCCACTAAGGCAGAGGAGCGTCGCCTCACTGCTTTTCAGCAGTGTAAGGAAAAATAAAATAACTCAATGTTATTACCATTTCATTTTTTCCTGTTGCGGGCGCTGCAGCTTTGTGAGGCGGGGCTGCTCTGCTGACAGAGCAGGGGAGTGGAGAAATGGTTTTCACTCCCTAAGAACGCATGAATGTTTGGCCAGCCATCTCAGGCCGGCCAATCTTTCATGCGCACTTAGCTTGTTTTCCGCCCAGGCTCCCATTACCCATCTGAGCTGTGTACCAGAGTGCTGCGTTGTGATTGGCTCAGGGGAGCCTGGGTGCTTCCTGTTCCGTGCTTCGACCGGAGAGATGAGGAGGAGAGACACGGCGAAGAGGACATGGCGACGAGGAAGTACGTTTCTTTTTATTTTTTGCCCCCCGCCTCCCTGCTTCACCACCCCCGATCCATGCCGGCCACCACTGTTTACATTATCTGTTCTCAGACCAGCACTGATAGTCTTGCTGGTTTTATTAGTCGAGCTACAGCTTGTTCCCCATGTCAGTACTCTACGTTCAGAATAGGGCTGGTCTGTTTTTGAGGGGCAACTCAAGATATTTCATGTTTCACCATACTAATTCAACACTAATACTTATGGGTTCCAGAGTAGCGTGCTACTTGCGCTTCAAAACCCCATCAGGGGTAGCAAGCGCTATATAAATACAGACCTCTTTCCCTCTTCTATCCCGCCACCTACCCTTCTCTACCCAAATAACTGAATAACATATCCACTACTCAAATTACTTCATTTTTTACTATACTAATTTTCAACACTAATCCTTAATGGGTTCCGGAGTGGCGTGCTACTCGCCAGAAAAGCGCTTCAACACCCATCAGGGGTAACAAGTGCTATATGAATGCAAACCTTTCTTCCCTTTTTATCCCTCCGCTATCCTTCTCACTCCAAATAACGGACTAATATCCACCACTGAAACTACTTTCATATTTCACCATATTAATTCACCACTAATCCTTTATGGGCTTCCGGAGTTGTGTGCTTCAACACCCCATCAGGGGTAACAAGCGCTATATAAATACAAACCTTTTTTTCCTCCTCTATCCTTCTGCTATTATTCCAAATCCAAATAACTGACTGACCTATCCACCACTTAAAATGTACTTGCATGTTTCACTATACTAATTCAACACTAATCCTCTATGGGTCCCGGAGTAGCGTGCTACTCGCCGAAAAAGCGCTTCGACGCCTCGTCAGGGGTAGTAAGCGCTATATAATTACAATACAATACAATATTTGTGGCAATCTATGTCTGAATCCACGTGTCCACAAGCATTTGATATATGTAGCTAATGGCACAGTTGTGTAGTGGGAGAAGCATTTTGGGCAAAAATAAAAGAGTTTGCATTAACAGCTACTGCTGCACTGTGCTGGCGGGCTCTGTGTACGGCTCTATTCACTAGCAAAGTGATGCAGCTAGTGCAGTGTTTACAGCCTGTGGTTTGTTATCACACATGGGCCACTTGACACAAAAACTGCGTGATTAACAGTTCTTGTATGTATATGCTCTCAGTATGGCATATAAGATATGTACAATCCCCATGATACAAAATAGTACAACATTTTCCGTTGGTTTGTGTTAGACTGCACTTGGAATACACTGCTAACAATGCATTTTTCACTGCTGAATAAAAACTGCAAACCTTGCACTCTGTGGATCAATGTGTGCATGGTGCAGACATTCTATAAACAATGTACTATTTCCGGTGCCTGCATGATTCTGCACCTGTGGCTTTCTCCAATTTTCAGATTTCAACCAAAAAATAGTTTGATTTCAGACGGGTCAAAAGTTACTAAAAAGAACCAAATGGGGTGCCGCAAATTGGCAGACCATTTGCAAAGGTTACCTGGAAACCTTTTAGTTGCTGACTGTGGTAGCCCGGTGTTAATGTCCTACCGATGAGGCGAACAGTTTAGCCATACAGTATTAATGTGTGTTAAAATGAAAAAATAGTGTTCTATTGCGCCGCATATTTTGCCTTATCTTGTAGCTTTAGTCAAGCCTGCCACACAATCTGGTCTTCCATTTGATGCATAATGCTAGTGGCACTCACTATTTCTACACTGTGCTTTGGTGACCAGAAACCAGTGGCGGCTGCCTCTGACCGGGGGTGGTAGGGTGGGGAGGATTAGTAGGGGGTGACGGGTGAAAAAAATAAATAAACTAATCTTCTCCGCCACCGCACGCCTGTCCCACATCTGCTGGCGGCAACAGAATCACCCAGGCTTCCGTAATCTCCCAGCCAATCACGACGATGCCTGAGCAGCGTCCTTGATTGGTCTGAGCGGCTTGATTGGACGCTCAGGCAGTGCCTGGAGAGTCTGGGCATGTTCTCCACTAGGCTGTGCCAACCAGCCCAATGGAGAAACATGCCAAGTGTGCATGACGGTTTGGCCAGTCCTAGAGGGCCGGTCAAGCCGTCAAGTGCACGTAGGGAGGGAGTGCAAACCACTCCTGCTCCATCTGCGGCGAGCCAGCCCCGCCCAACCTGGCTGGAGCAAAGAAAAAAAAAAGATAACTTCTTGTTATTATCATTTTGTTTTTCTTTTGCACTGCTCAAAGAGCAGAGGGACGACGGTCCTCCGCCTTAGCGAAGGAGCTGCCACTGCCAGAAACACAGCCAAGACTGGAATACGCACTATATGCATCAAAGTCCTAGATAATGCAGAACAATGCATAGACAGGAAAGATGTATACAATAGCTTCTGCTAAGTGAAATGTTTTTAGTTACTCGATTCCGGTGTCATGGTTCCGTAGCTCTTTTTCTTCCTAATTTCCAATGCAGTAACTTTCTATTATATAACATAACGGTGATGAGACTCGTACCAGCTAGACTTTCAAAGCTGAGTGGACTAGTCTGCATTGGCTGCCCACTAATCCATTAGTTGAGATCAAGGGAACTAGAGCCATGACAAGGTTAACGAAGAAGCACAATAATACAGCAACTCGGGGAGCTGCTTCTTTTTAGATGCATTCATTTCTCTTCCCAGAATCCCCAGATAATGATACACAGATAGATTTATATAGCATTACATCAGCTAGACACCTGCATGAAGACCCTCTGAGCACTGCTGCGTCTGATAGCAGATTTATTGCTTTGCGCTGCTTATCAAGAAAAACTATTACATATTAGTGTGTTCAGATGGAAGAGAATAATTCTCTGCTTGAGGCAATGCGGTGGTACGATCCCATGCATAAATCATAAATATGATACCATGATGATACTTGTATTGCTTGACTAAGCATTACTATATCAAGCGCATAGGCTCTTGAATTCATTCTTTAAAACAATTTTCCAGTGCAGTGGCACTGGGTTACTTGAATTTCCCACTTGGCTTAAGAGTGTTGTGCTACTTGAGACCAGAGGTCCACTAAAAGATGAAATATCCTTTGCAGACCTGTCGAGAAACAAGTCGGTTGTGATTTTCTTTTCCCAATGTTGTGAAACTATCCTGTTAAACAAGTGTCTCTCTCTCTCTCTCTATATATATGTATATATGTATATATATATATTCACTGAAAAAACCATAGGTTTCAGGGGCGTTATAGTTAGTTGGATATTTCACTCGTACAAAACCATAGAAATTCCCCCGTTATAGTTAGTTCAGCTAACTATAACTCGCGCCCCCGCAATGCACTGCTGATGACGTCACATATTACATCACTCATGACATGGTCAGTGACATCACTCATGACATCACTGATAACATCTCAAATGACATCACTGATGACATCATCCTTGTGATAGAGTGGCAGACCTCCTCTCACCCTAATATAGCCTTTGATACACACACTCAAAAATGCAAACTAACATTTTCAAAACAATGGACATACCAATACCAGTTACAACACACCTATTCAGTAATTCCAAGATCTACACACACATCCACTCATTCACCAACAGTCCCTATACAGTCACTCATACATGTACTCACTCATCATATGTACTCATACACCTATACATCCTGTTACACACCGCCACTCATCCATAGAGTTACTCACACACATAGTCACACATGCAAACAAAGTATCAAACATCCATTTACTTGCATATACAGTTATACAAACACTACCACACTTACTTCTACAGAAACTTACACATACTTACTCTCTTAAACAATCACTTATAGAAACACCTACTTATTTGTACAGGAACTCTTCCAATCTCTCACTCTCACATATACTCACTTATATACACCAATACTCACAAATACTAGTTTAAAACATATGTAGTTACTCATAAAGACACTATTGAGACAGTCATTCACTCACTAACACACCCATACACATACTCATCCACCTATACAGTCCTGCACACAAGCTGTCTTCAACACATACAAACAGTGAGTCACTCATTCATGCATCTATGCACTAAGTAATACCCCCACCGAACCATACAGACACTCAGACACTCATACTGATACTCAAAAAACCAACTAATAACCCATATAGACACTCATGTAGCTACTCACCAACCCATGCAGTCACTTATACACAAAGTGAGAGACTAATACAGATATTTTCATATTTAAACATTACTCACTAACCCATGTATTCACTAAGATACACTTAATCAGTCAGTTATACAATCAATTTTACTAAACAAAATCATCCATTTAGACACTTATATACCCATTTATTCTTCCATCGACCTTGAGATATACATATATAAAACATATTTAATTTTCAGAAAAACACACACTGGATGATGTCATCAGTGATGTCATGAGTGATGTCACTGACCATGTCATGAGTGATGTAATATGTGACGTCATCAGCAGTGCATTGTGGGCGCGCGAGTTATAGTTAGCTGAACTAACTATAACAGGGGAATTTCTATGGTTTTGTACGAGTGAAATGTCCAACTAACTATAACGCCCCTGAAACCTATGGTTTTTTCAGTGAATTTCTAAGGTTTTTTAAATGCTAATTTCTAACTATAACGTGCCTGAAACCTATGGTTTTTTCAGTGAATTTCTAAGGTTTTTTAAATGCTAATTTCTAACTATAACGTGCCTGAAACCTATGGTTTTTTCAGTGAATATATATATATTTATTATACTATGTATACATGTGAAAATGTCTCGGTCCCCTGTTTGCCTCGGTGGCACGGAAAAAATGGGTGGAACTGACGTCAGCATGCCGACGAGGTCCTCTTATGGCTCCGATGACGTCATACGGTGTCGCGAGCGGAGCCGTGCTATTATGATGTCCTCGTTGACGTGGGAGAGCTAGGAAAGAATTTCCGTGGAATGCTGGTGCACCTAAGTGTTCAGGCTAGTCCTTTGGGAGCAACTGTTTATGTTGCTACTCCAGAAACCGAAACCAGTGATCCGAGGGCAGAGGCCCTGCAGATGACACACGAGGTGGGGTGCCCAGTCGTGTGCACCGGTGGGGCAGCGAAGTGACAAGCACCACAACCCACAAAAAAGGTAACGAGGGCACTGAATAACACAGGATCTTCTCTTTGTATCTGGCAGGAACAACGAAGTTAAAATTCCCTAGTACCAAAATGTAGAATTAGTGCTACAACGGTCTTCAAGAGGACCTGCGATGCCGCTTCTGCCTCCCGTACCCTGGAGGTGGCACATGGGTCACGCGGTACGGTCATACTGTGGTGGGACGCACACTCGTTGACCTCTCATGGCACTGCTCCACACTTCAGGGAGGACGCTTTCCATTAGCTATGTTTTCTGATGACATGTCGCGCCAGCCCCGTCCAACAACAGAACTCCTTTAGATCCAAACAGACTCTTCCACTCTCTCACCGGAAGTGAAACCAGGCCACGCGGACACTTTCACAATACAACAGCCGGGAATGCACTTTTCGGTAAAAAAACCACATTGATTCCTC
Organism: Calotriton arnoldi; assembly: GCA_963921515.1. NCBI lineage: Eukaryota > Metazoa > Chordata > Amphibia > Caudata > Salamandridae > Calotriton > Calotriton arnoldi. The sequence continues at coordinate 4,643,425 of CAWUFW010000049.1, read as the reverse complement.
CTAATTAATCAAATAAATGTCTCACTGAAGAACAGGGGCCAGCTTCGATCGGTAAACAGCCGTTACAACAACTTTTTTACTTTGCGATACCATTACAACGCATGCATTACCACGCATGCGTTGTACAACACAAAGTCATTACTACACATTTTTTTAGAACGCATGGTCATTTACCACGCATGCCTTTACAACGAATTTTGTTGTAAAGGTATGTATGGTAAATGACCATGCGTTCTAAAAAACATGTAGACGATCCATGTCGTTGTAAGGGAACCGAGGCTGTTCCGTTTCCTCACAACGACGTGCACCGCCCCTCAGAGATGACGTGAAGCAGGAACCATGAGGAGAGAGGAACCACGAGGAGTGAGAGGTAAGGGGGATTGGGCATGGGGTGGGGGTTTCTTTTCTAGGGTTTAGGGTAGTGCAGTGGTGTTTGGGTGGTGTAGGGGGTCGTGCTGGGGGTAGTGTTTTAGGGTTTAGGGTAGTGCAGTAGTGTAGGGGGTCGTGCTGGGGGTAGTGTTTTAGGGTTTAGGGTAGTGCAGTGGTGTATGGGTAGTGTAGGGGGTCGTGCTGGGGTAGTGTTTTAGGGTTTAGGGTAGTGCAGTGGTGTTTGTGTAGTGTAGGGGGTCATGCTGGGGGTAGTGTTTTATGGTTTAGGGTAGTACAGTGGTGTTTGGGTAGTGTAGGGGGTCGTGCTGGGGGTAGATTTAGGGTTTAGGGTAGTGCAGTGGTGTTTGGGTAGTGTAGGGAGTCGTGCTGGGGGTAGTGTTTTAGGGTTTAGGGTAGTGCAGTGGGGTTTGTGTAGTGTAGGGGGTTGTACTGGGGGTAGTGTTTTAGGGTTTATGTTAGTGCCGTGGTGTTTGGGTAGTGTAGGGGGTAGTGGTTTAGGGAAGTGCAGTGGTGTTTGTGTAGTGTAGGGGGTAGTGCTGGGGGTAGTGTTTTAGGGTCTAGGGTAGTGCAGTGGTGTTTGGGTAGTGTAGGGGTTCATGCTGGGGGTAGTGTTTTTGGGTTTAGGGTATGGCAGTGGTGTTTGGGTAGTGTAGGGGGTCGTGCTGGGGTCGATTTAGGGTTTAGGGTAGTGCAGTGGTGTTTGTGTTGTGAGGGGGTCGTGCTGGGGGTAGTGTTTTAGGGTTTAGAGTAATGCAGTGGTGTTTGTATAGTGTAGGGGTTTTTAGGGTAGTGCAGTGGTGTTTGTGTAGTGTAGGGGGTCATGCTGGGGGTAGTGTTTTAGGGTAGTGCAGTGGTGTTTGTGCAGTGTAGGGGGTAGTGTTTTAGGGCTTAGGGTAGTGCAGTGGTGTTTGTGTAGTGTAGGGGGTCATGCTGTGGGTAGTGTTTTAGGGTTTAGGGTAGTGCAGTTGTGTTTGTGTAGGGGGTCGTGTTTTAGGGTATAGGGTAGTGCAGTGGTGTTTGGGTAGTGTAGGGGGTCATGCTGGGGTTAGTGTTTTAGGGTTTAGGGTAGTGCAGTGGTGTTTGTGTAGTGTGGGAGGGCATGCTGGGGGTAGATTTAGGGTTTAGTGTGGTGCAGTGGTGTTTGGGTAGTGTAGGGCGTCGTGCTGGGGGTAGTGTTTTAGGGTTTAGGGTAGTCCAGTGGTGTTTGTGTAGTGTAGGGAGTCGTGCTGGGGGTAGTGTTTTAGGGTTTAGGGTAGTGCAGTGGTGTTTGGGTAGTGTAGGGGGTCGTGCTGGGGTAGTGTTTAAGGGTTTAGGGTAGTGCAGTGGTGTTTGTGTAGTGTAGGGGGTCATGCTGGGGGTAGTGTTTTAGGGTTTAGGGTAGTGCAATGGTGTTTGTGTAGTGTAGGGGGTAGTGTTTTAGGGTTTAGGGTAGTGCAGTGGTATTTGTGTAGTGTAGGGGGTGGGTTTAGGGTAGTGCAGTGGTGTTTGGGTAGTGTAGGGGGTCGTGCTGGGGGTAGTGTTTGAGTTTAGGGTAGTGCAGTTATGTTTGGGTAGTGAAGGGGTCAACCAACATGAATTTGTCCTTGTGTGATGTAACCAATGCTCATGTAAAGCACTCCAATACCTGACCAGTCTGCACTATATAAAACTGCAAAAAACAAAAAATAAAAAGTGTTTTGCACACTTCGGTCATTGGGCTATACGTGGGCTACATCTGGGTGATATTTGTGCTACATTTGGGCTCTTTTTTCTCTGGTGGCCATCTTGGGAGGCTTATTTGTTATGAAGTTTCCTAATTTCCTCATTTACTACAGTCTCCTCAGTAGGAAATGCTTTCAGTTTTTTACTTTGATTCCATCAAGAAGGCATTCAGATGTGTCACACATTTGCCATAAATTCAGAATGTTAGCACTCTAGTTGTTCATTAGATCACTGTAGTAAAGCTACTGCTCACCAGGGAGTTAACTGGAAGTCTACTGCTGGTATTGAAAGTGATTGTTTCAGTCTGCATGTCAGAATTTTCTAATGAAATAGAAGAGGATTTGAGATCTCACTTAAAACATGCCCTAAATTTTCTTTCTGCAGCACTAACCATAATTTCTATGGCAAAATGAACCCCCTCATTTTGTTCCTTTTTAAATTTAATGTTTTAAGTGTTACCAGTTTATTCCAATCAAGATGGCTTCAGGAGTGCCATACTTTTGTCATAAGTAAGACCGTTAGCACTCTAGTTGTTCTTTAGAACACTCTGGGAAGCTGCAGTAGAACACAAAGGCATCAACTGACAGGCTGCTCCTGTTGAAATATAACAGGAAGATATTTGAGATCTCACTTAACACATGTCCTAATTTTTCTTTCTACAGCACTAACCATAATTTCTATGACAAAATGAACCCCCTCATTGTCACGATTTGCTCCCTGCATTCCCGTGTCCACCACCAGGGGGCTGAACTGTGGGACTCTCCAGTGTTCTAATAAGCTTCCAGACCCTCCCCTTCATGTATATACTGACTTCCAGCCATTTGGACACTATTTGGGAATTGACATCCATTCCCAATCCATGCCGGGTTTTGTGAAAGCCAGCCTGCTCATACTTGAAGCCAGCCTGCTCATGTTTGGAACTCCACTACCTAGAATTCCCTGCTCACTGCTTTGTCTCCACCCCTGCAGGCCAAGGATGGGTGGAGGAATTCAGCTCACCTGTGGCTGGCTGCTGCTAGCCTGCTCACACCTGCTGCATATGATTACTGTGAGCTCTTTTAAGCCCCAGCTTCCTTCAGCCCAGTGTTGGTCATTGTAGCTGTTATCCGGTGAGACCAGTCCTTGTTCCTGAGCTTTTGCTATTCCTTGTTTCCTGAGCTGTAGCTATTTCCTGTTTCCTGAACCAGCACTGCCTGCAGTGCTACCTAGTTTCCTGAGCTATAGTTAGTCTTTGTTCCTGTTCCTGGGCTTCAGCTATTTCTTGTGCCTGATTTGCACTGCTCTCTTGACTCCTTGTTTCCTGAGCTGTAGCTATTTCCTGTTTCCTGAACCTGCAGTGCTACCTTGACTCCTGAAGCCTTAGTATTCCCTGTTCCTGAACTAGCACTGCCTACAGTGCTACCTTGATTCCTGAGCCTTGACATTCCTTGTTCCTGACCTGCAGCACTTTCCCTTCTCCTGAACTAGCACTACCTGCAGGGCTACTTTGACTCCTGAGCCTTAGCATTCCTTGTTCCTGCCCCAGCACTGCCGTCTATGCTACTTTGTATTCTTGATTCCTGAACCTTCACTATTCTATTATACCCTTGTAGCCTCCCCTTCTGTCTATCCTTTTCCAGCCCCTGCCTTTCTTCCCATTTCCGTGGTTCCAGTTCTAATTTGCTGTCTTTCTATTTCTGCTGTCTTGCTTCTGTTACCTTGTATGTTTGTTACCTGCTTTCTGCCAAGTGTGCCCTATGATTTCCTTCCTTTCCTGTTAAGCACTCCTCCTTGCTAGCTCCTTGTCTATTGTGCTTGTGTTTAGTTCTACCCCTTTGCTGTTATTGCCTTGCGTGTTCCTGTTTGATCGCCAGGATCCGTGGGCACAGCTGACTACCTAGGTGGTGTTTCTTGTTCACTGTGAGTATTGTCTTTGAGTTACTGTTATAACATCACCATAGGTATAAGCTCCACAGACCCTGCCTTTGCATACATATCCTATATGTGGGTATTTTCAGTCAGTATCTGTAACAGCAATTGTGGGTGAGGAACTTACTGAGCTTCAGTCTTACCGTGTGGAGCTCCCGAGTGCTTTACCCCACATCCCCTTTATTGTTAATGTTGTTTTATATTTAAGTGTATTGCACATCCGTCCTGGGTTTAGTGATTCTGAATGCTGAGCCGCCTCATGAGTGCCTGTCCTTTCTGAGTCTCACCCTTCTTGTTCACTTGTACAGGCTTTCCCTTTGGATCCCTTTGTCTCCTCTTTCTGTGTACGTTTCCTACCCAGTTCCCAGTCCTTGCCCAAGTCCCTGACTGTGTTCCCCACATAGTCCCGGACAGTCCCAGACACTCATTTTGTTCCTTTTTAAATTAAATGTTTTAAGAGTTACCAGTTTATTCCAATCAAGATGGCTTCAGGTGTGCCATAATTTTGTCATAAGTAAGATTGTTAGCGCTCTAGTTGTTCTTTAGAACACTCTGGGAAGCTGCAGTAGAACACAAAGGCATCAACTGACAGGCTGCTCCTGTTGAAATATAACAGGAAGATATTTGAGATCACACTTGAAACATGTCCTAATTTTTCTTTCTACAGCACTAACCATAATTTCTATGACAAAATGAACCCCATCATTTTGTTCCTTTTTAAATTAAATGTTTTAAGTGTTACCAGTTTATTCCAATCAAGATGGCTTCAGGTGTGCCATACTTTTGTCATAAGTAAGGCTGTTAGCACTCTAGTTGTTCTTTAGAACACTCTGGGAAGCTGCAGTAGAACACAAAGGAATCAACTGACAGTCTCTGCCCTTGTTGGATGTACATGTTTTACTGAGAATGTCAGACTTCATTCTCACATGACTGAGAAAGATAATGTCAATTTACAGAAAATATGCTCTCATTTTAGCTTCTGGAGCACCTTCCAAAACTGTATGGGACAAGCATGTGAAAATAGTTTTCTCTCAAACATGATTCATGATATCCCAGCAGAAGGTTTTTCACAGGGTAAAATCACCTTAGAACACACCACAATTCCTGAAATTAGTATGGTACCATCAACAAATGAATTCTAATGTAACTAAAGTCTGTTATCACCCTTTATAGTTCTCCTTTTGGTAACCCTCAAAATCTTCGATTCACTACAATGCATTTCAATGGGGTAATATCATTTATATTGGTCCCAAGATGGCTGCCAGCAATTCCAGGATGAAGTGCTGACAGCCAATCAGATCTCACGATGACATGTGTGGTTAGGCTCCGCCCAGATATATATGTGTTTTTACTTTTGATTTTCTCAGGAACTACTGAACGGATTTACACCATTTAACAAAAAGGGTTCTTTCTGAACCAAGAACTACCTCTTTGCCAAATTTGGTGTAATTCCGTTCAGCAGTTCGGGCTGTAGCTGTGTCTAAAATTTCCTATGAGAATTAAAACATGGAGAAAACACGTTTTGGGACCCCCCTTTTTTCCTCGGCCCCCGCTTGCCGAATCACCCCGAAACTTTCAGGATAGGAGCAGACCGGAGCGCCCCACGAGTTTTGAAAATTTCGCGAAGATTCATCAACCGGCGCCAAAGTTATTGGAAATAGAATGTTGCGAATTTCCTATGGAAAATAGGTCCTAACTATAACTATCTACTGGCGACCGCCAGTAGATATATATATATATATATTATCACACAAAGCTTCCGAAAAGGCAAAACGAAGCACTCGCGGGTCATAATCCAATTAGTTTATTGCAAGAAGACACGTTTCGGCGCTAACCTTTATCAATCCTTGCTTTACTATGAAAATTACTTCATTGCACCAATAACCTTTGATAGATCAAATCACAAGCTATAATTACTAAATTGAAAGCAGCACAATGAGAGAGGACTAACAACTTCATCGTTAAAATACTGATTTTCGCAGCCAATATGGTGTGGTTTCATTCATTTCTGTCCAAATGTTGGTGCCCTCATTCGTGCCTTCAACATAACACAAAACCGTACCTCCCACAATTAATAATTGTCGAAATCAGTCGATGGTGCTCCCTTTGGATCCTGTGTGGCAGTTCAGGCATGGCACAATTAAACTTACAGCTCCAAAGACCACCAATGGCCTGCCGAACTCTTTTCGGGCGGGTGCTGCACTGAGGTGGGGGTGGACTCAGGATATACTTCCCAAAGGCAAAACGAAGCACTCGCAGGGTCATAATCCGATTCCTTTACTGCAAGAAGACATGTTTCGGCGCTAAAGCTTTTATCAATCCTCGCTCCACTGTGTTCATGGCGCCAATAGCCTTTATAGATAAAATCACAAGCTACAATTACCAAATTCAATGCAGAACAAAGAGAGAGGACTTACACCTTCATTGTTAAAATACTGATTCTTAAGCAGCCATATTGGTGTGGTTTCATTCATTTCTGTCCAAATGGTAGTGCCCTCATTCGTATGTATATATATATATATATATATATATATATATATATATATATATATATATATATATATATATACACATACATACATACATACATATACACACAAATTTTGGTCAGAGGTTCCATTGAAAAGACATATTTTGCTTTCTTAAAAACTTTGGCCCCGTTCCAAGATTATGCACTAAACTGTAAAAAAATTGATCCCCTTCAGGTTTCTAGTGGTAAGTTTTGTGGAGATTTGTGAAGCGGGTGCCTAAAAATAGGGAGGGTCCCAAAAGTGACATTTCACATTTTAACTCTCAGGATTTTTTGCTGCTCAATACAGAAATAAATGGCTTAACAACATTACACCGCACTTGGCATGTAAATAGAACTTAACAAGAGGGAGAGCCTTTGCTTGGTTTGATGTAAGTTCAATCATTAGTTATTGAGAAAGTAACATTTAAAAAGTGTTGCATTCTGGGCATGAAAAGGTGAAATTTTAGACGCATCTGGACCATCATTTCACAGTTTCTCCATGAATTTGCGAAACCAGTTAAAAAACCTAAGACGCACCATTGGACAAGGCAGCTTTTACACCAACAGTGCATTGAAGATTCACAACTCCAGATTTACAAATTCCCTGTGCTGCGATTGGCTGGCTGTCACAGAAAAGTTCCTGTTGCAGCTGCCAATACCCAATGTGGTGCATAGTTTTTGAAAAATAAAACAAATATGAGCATATATGGGGCAAGGTGAACCTCCCCTGAATCACAGGCTCCTGTGTGGGGCTTTAAAGAGACATGGCAATAAAATATGAATTAAAAATTAATGTTTATAGGGAATATGCAAATCCTATACTGGATTCACCATCCTGAAAAAAGTATCAGTGCACTACTTCTATGCTTGACCAATGGTTGCACGTTGGCGATGGCCACATGCCGGGTTTTAGGAGCAGGGCCTGGCCACAGGTGAGTCCATGCTAACAACCCCAGTAACTCACAGACGAAGTTGGGGGTTGGCATCCGGAAGGAGAGTAGTGGCCCAGCTTTGCTCCTCCTCAATATGAACAACCAAAGGTCATTTGCTGTGTAGGATGACCACCTGTGGAGGGCTGGGTGCACAAGTCTCGGTGGCCAACCGCCACTGTGCACAGCCGAAGGCCATGTACACATGGACTGGATGTTCATAGTTGATTGGGCGGAGGGAACTGTTGCATATGGTTTATGATCAGGCCTGGGCATAGTTCGCGGAGTTTTGCTACGCGGAACTTCGTGAAGTTACAAAAAACCTCTGTGAAGTTCAGCGAGTGGCGGAGTGCAGTGCGAACTGCAGTTTGTGCTGGTATTCCTGCAGCTCGGGTAGAAATTCTACCCGAGCGGCAGCTCGCGCTCGCGAACTTATCGTTCGCGCTCGCGAGCGGGGAAAAAACCCCGCTGCACACCGCGAAGCGGAGTTTTCTGCACTCCGCGAGCTCCACGAAGTGCAGAAAACTCCGCGAACGGAGCGAAGTTCACCGACCAGGCCTATTTATGATCAAACTACACACACACAAAAAAATAATCACCGAAATAAACAAATATTAAAATTATGTTATGGTTAGCTTTGGTTAGAACACGTTTATATTCGTGTTTAAAAAAAAGTAGAAGTTAATTTAAACACACAATTAAAATGCAGTTATGGTTATGAACTAAATCTGAAAAAACAGTGAAATTCGTAAGTGATGGCTAGGTGCACAATCCATAACTCACCCAAATGCAGTCCTTATGACTTGACAAACTTTATGCCAATAAATATCAACACCTAAAAAAAATCCTGACCATAACTTAAGAACAATGGACAATAGTGAGGACCAATGGATTTATGCGATTCTTCTGCTGCAGCGTTTATCGCATAATTGTGGAGTTTCTATATTTGTTAATTAATTTGCTGCATAATTTGCCCGTTTCACAAAAAATGTTGCTTCTAGTGCAAATGGATGACAAAATTACTGACACAGGATATATCACAACATTTACATGTTTTGTCCCATAAATCAGATAACCTTGCAGCATAATTTAGTCCTTCAAGCCACAGAATTCTAGTAGCCCTGACAATGGTAAAGGCCTGAAGAGTGGTTTGGGGATTGTCATTATGATAAGGACATCCATATATCACGGGGAAGCATTACATTTTTTCAACATCTTATGGTTCTTTGTGAAATACAGGTTTTTATACCACTGAAAGAAAGCAGACTATGGAAGAACGACAAGGAAACTAAGCAAGAAAAATGTTTTAGAAAATAAAGAAAGTACTCGGGCATTTAAATATTGAGAGAATTAAGTCCATTTCTTATGGAACTTGGCCGTTGCACTACCATAAAATACCCATTCTGTCTCTGAAAATGAGGTTTTCAAAAGTGGTTAAAGAGTTGAAGCCTGTATCCATTGACCAACTGTGGGTGGAGCGGGGCAAGCTGGCCTCGTGCGAGAAGTAACTTTTTAATGGCTATACAATTATTCTAGTAATGGTCATGCCAACCAACGTCTGACTCCAGTGGATCATTGTCTAAAATAATAATTCTGGCAGAGACACAAAGTGAGATCTGACCGATCCAAAATGTTGGTCTAGAATGGCTCGATTGGAAGGCAATGTGCCAATGCAAATGATATATCAATTACCTCTTCCCGATACACACGGGTACCCGCATTTTTAGCAAGGCGAAAAATTATCTGCAAAGTCAGTAACAACTGTAAGGAAATGTTATCTGTTTTTAAGTTGCATCTCATTAGACAGATTTTACTAAGCTTCTTTTAATATTTTTATCATACTAAATTGAGTAATGTTGACACCTGTTATTCACAGTGTTTAGACATGGCAGAAGTGTGGCAAGTGTGGCATGAAGCACTATGCAGAAAACAAATTACTATTAACCGTAACTGCAGCAGAATTAGTAACCAGTGACACTGAGCGGAGTTAGGACTATGAGGGGCTATGTGGATAAGACACCCGGAAACGAGAAGAGCCGTGTCCGTCCAAGAACTCGCTTCTGCTCAACCCACAACAGAACCACTGAAAGATGGATATTGAGGCTAATGTTATCAACCATAATTTCATGACTTTCAGCAAGGGAAAGTACAAAAAGATTTCTCGAAAAGCTTGTGTTCAGCGGTATCATTAAATAAGGGTGTTAACTATTCAGCATACTGTAGAGCACAGCAGTGGTGTTGCTGAGAGATGAACCGAAGGGTCCCCAAGAGGGCACTAATATGTACAGGTGATAAATAAATGGAGAGACCAACAGCCTTTAATTATACTACTTAGGATGGATGCACTGTCCGATAATCCCACCTCCCTCTTGGCACACCACAGGGTTGCACACACAAGCACTGGCCAAGTCTATAGGTTTGACTTGCATTTAGGTCCTGAATATACGTTAAGAAACCTGCTGCACTGAAAAAACAAAGCAAAAGTTCTTAATTCCTGTACAGAATGCATCTATGAGATAAAATAATTTAATGTACGATGAATCGAGGTTCTTTTGAAGATGTGAAATAGTCCCCTCATGCATTTCAATGGTAGTACGCCATAGAAAGCAGAATGATAAACCAAACAGGCAGTAGCGTGAGGTGGGAGAGAAACTTCACTCTATGCATATTTTAAAGAACTGGAAATAGTAGGTCTACAGACAACTGTGCTGCCAAGGCAGACCTAAAACGGTCTGTAGCAATTTACCCTCTGATTATTGTGATCATAGTGTTGTGAAACCTAGACATTAAACACAATCTTATTTTTTTGTACTTCTATGTAAAGCAAAGGATGCTTATCTCATCAGATTTATTTCGCCATATGCAAAAATAAAATAAAAGATTTGGAGAAAACAAAGAACACTAGTTGTCTACAAAGAACGGCAAAGATGCCTTCGTTTGAATTTGCTGTGCTCTTAGAACTATTGCAACTTGATAGAACAAAATGGACGCTCAAAAAGTGTTCATTGGCCAGACAGACTGCTAAAAAAATAACCTCTTTTAATGTTTGCAAGTGATCTAGGTTCTGAAGGCAGTGTTATTAAAGTTAAAGGGTTTCACAATAACCTCAGCTCGAAACGATACCCTAAAATTAATTAGTACGAGTACAGCGGGAGGAGGGGGGGGCACTGAATGATCTCCAGGCTTTTTCTCTGCAGATGTTTTTGTCTCTAAAGCGGATTGTGTGCATCAGCATTGCATTAAGTTCTGCTCCTTCTAGGAATCCATCAGGAGGAAACTGAAATCTTCTCTGTTGGTGCTTTACCGCTCCTCAACAGGCAGGCCCCAGCGACTCCAAGCAATGTGGCTGTATCTCCTTCCACTAAAAGCAGTGACCCTTCTCGCAGCCCCAGGCAGGAGGGGCGTCAAGTTCCCCGTGATACTGAGTGATCTGCTGCTCGTGTCCCTCCCATGTATTTGCTGTTAACGCCTGGGTCCAAGAAATGGGGGTTAATGTTGAACAGAGTCGTTAGTTGTATTAGTAGTGATAGTTGCCACGGTTGTTCCAGCACTCGACCCAATGTAAGGCGTGCTATCCTCCAAGGCTCTCTTTCTTATCTCGGTGATCAGACCATTGTCATAAAGAGCTTTTAACAGACAGAAGGTATTGCCACCACCAACAAATATGGCTTCAGATTTTCTCACTGCTTCTTCTGGATTTGAGGATTCAGGAATACTGTCAATTCCATAACATAAGCTTTCAAACTTCTGCCTCGCAGTCTTGGCGTAGGAGTCTCTGTCCTGAAGAGCAAAAGGAATGAAAAACTCTCTTTTCACCTGTTCACCTAGAAATGCCTGAATTTGGTCTTGACTTGAGCCAGGTAGATGCCTCCCGTGCAGAGTGGAGTTAGAAGCGAGCAGCAAGCGCCTTCTCAATCCCATTGTCTGCGTGCCGATCGACCCTTGTATTGTATTGTAACATTTTTGTGATGAAAGCACTATGCTGTACTTTCCACCACCTGGAAGTTCTGAGCTTTACAAATCACACGAGCGCACTATTGTGGCTTGGTAGCAGCCGACCACCAGGAGGTCTGCCCCTTGGGGTGTTTGGGAGAGTGGAGCAGTCCAGCGACAAACACAATCATTTTTAGGTCGAGCCTAGAGTCCGCGCGCATCTGCTGCTCTACGGGGCTTGTTGTACTGGAGTATGGAATAGAAGCCCTGCCCACTCTCCGCCCATTTTTGTCATTTGCTTGTGTCATTGTCCTACATAAATGCTGGCTTCTGATTCCCAAATAGGCTTCTTAGTCCCTCTTTAGTACCGCCTTGTCTTCATTTGTAACCTCCCATGGCGACTGGCCCTTTTACTTGGCTTGTTACACGGTGTGCGTTCTAAGTAGGTGAGCACTATTTTGTTTATTGCTAACTAATGGGGACAATGGCGGCTACTTTTTTAGGTCGAGCCTAGCGCAGCGCGCATGCGCTGCTCTAGGAGATGACCTTTTGGAATCACTCTGGACTTCGAGCAAGCTCGTGCGTGTTGTAGTGACATTGCATTGGCCTTTGAGTGTGGCTTTCAAAAATGAAAGCACGCAATTGGCCAAAGGCGGCTTTTTGTCCCACCTTTTCTTAAAATGTTGACCCCTACGGCATCCACCTTGCGGTTACGAGCAGCGGCGCGCAGTGTGCCATCTGTTAAGTGTTATATTTCAAAGGTTGTTTTTGGTCTGCTTCGCGCAGCCGCGCTTGCGAAAGCCTCCTCCCCTACCCTTTCCTTCCCTCCCCCGGCTCCTTTGTGCCTCTTCCAGGAGCCGGCTGAGAAGGGAGGAGACGCGCTTGTTTTCGTGTTGCAGGCTCTCCACACTTTCACTCGCTCTCCCTGCGCAAGTTTGATGCAGGTTCCGGCTATTGTGAGATGTTTAGTTTTAAAACCTTAGAAACCATTCAGAAAGGACACATTTCCGCAAGTGTGTTACTCCTTTCTAACAAACATCGTGATATTGTGCAAACTGCTTTTTCCTGTTGCATCTTCCCTTCCAACGCCTTCTCCTCTCGGTGCCCGCTCCTTCTCTCGGCCCCATGCCCCCTTCACACTCTGTCCTCCCAGGTCTCCCTCTCTTTCAGCCTACGCTGCCTCTTACTGCCCCGTTCTCGCCTTTCCGACCCGCTTTCTCCTTTAATTTTTACCAACGCCCCCAGGGTGGATGATGTCGAAGGAAGGAACGCTGCGCACCAAAAATAAAGACATTGTGTAAAACGGTACCATTTGAAGGTCTGCTAAAAATGTAGCAAACAAAAGGCATGTGATAGCAACAAGCATTGTGGCAAAGCTAAATGTCATACACGTACGTACTTAGAAACCATTCAGAATGGACACATTTCTGCAAGTGTGTTACTCCTTTCTACACCCATGGTGGCGCCAGGGTACACTTTCCAGGCCGGCATACACTTAACTTTCACCAGCTTAACACAAGGGCGTAATGTAGGCCCCTGCAGTGGGCTTAATTTAAGCCAGTATCTGCCGATAGGCACATGGGTAAATGAAAAAAAAAAACCTCATACTTTGTGGGAAATATATAAAAGCGCATTCTTAAAAAAACACTGAACATCCTGGCTGTCATTTCTAACATGGCACAACTTTAAGAAGGATGTAATCACGTCCTCGGGCGCTTCCCCGCGCTTAAATTAAAATGTTGGTGTGACAACTCTTAACAGGAAGCAGACCAGCGCCGCCACGGTAACAGCAGGCAGACACAGCACTCCTCCCCCACTCCCAAAACACGTTTCTGCAGTAAACGTTATCTCCCTTCATTTGCTCTTCACCCGCTTCCTTTTAATGTTCCCCTATCTCCCTCCCACTCACTCCTCTACAAAATATATGGTGCAAAAAGCGTAAATGTTTTGGGTGTGTTAATATGCATTAACGTTCATATCCTTAAAAGGCCCATGTCAAAACCATTCAACTAAAAGGTGCCTACTATCAAAATACAGGACACAGAGCATTAAAAAATTTTTTTTTTTTAGTGACAAATTACCAAATGCTCTTTCTAACTGCACTATCCAAACACACAGGAGCAGTCCAGAAAGCAAGCACAATTTACTCTACAGGAGGTCTACAAATGAGCTGCTGTTTATCAGGCGTCTCTTCTTTTGCAAATCATTTGAGTGTTTTTTTGTGTCTAGCACTCCAGGCTGTCGGGGTTTTGTTAACCCAGGGGCGTAACGCAGGCACCTGGAGGGGGGCATAATTTGAGCCGGTGCTTACCGCTACGCATATGGACAAATGCCATTAAAATTTAACAGTTACTCCACAGTACGGTCTTAAATGTAAGGTTAGGTGGCTATGGGAGAGAGGAGTCACAAGTGCAGTGGAATAAGCTTTCACTTTTAGCTTTCGCGTGGCCGCGCTTGTTAAAGCCTCCTCCCCTACCCCTTCCTTATCCCGGCTCCTTTGTGCCTCTTCCAGGAGCCGGCTGAAACGGGAGGAGACGCGCTTGTTTTTGTGTTTCTTTGTGTTTTTTGTGCATTTGTGTATCTGTGTTTGTATGTGCTTCTACTTGCTTACATATGTGTGCATGAGTGTGTATATGTATGCTTGTGTGGTTGCATCTATCAGTGTATGCAGCTGCAGGTGGATGCGTTTCCAAATGTGTGCATGTCTGTCTGTGCGTGCATGTTTCTATGTTTTTGTGCTTGCACGTTTGTGTGTGTCTATCTGTGCAACAATGTTTATATTTCAGAGTTTTTTTTAAATGCACATAAAAGACCCAGGGGGTGGGTGAAAGTGCTTTACAAAAACAATATCTGCGACAATAACTACTGGCTGCAAAAATATTAACCTCATTAGCACTTAAAAGGGGCCATCAAGGGAAGGGAAACACAGTTCTCTTTACCTAGTACTGGCACTACATATCCAGCAATCGCCAACAATGTTTGATTATATTTGCCATGGGTCTGAGACCTATTGGGACAACATTCACAGGATGGCCATATAAGGTAACAAAAATACTTATTACTTTATTATAAATTTTCAACATACTGCACAGCAGGTACACTCCTCTACAACATAGCCAAAACACATTGGCAAAGCCAATAGGTCTGGCAAAACACTTATAAGGTACCAAAGGCGAGACCTATTGGCTATGCCAATACTTTTTGTTGTATTTGCAGCACACCCACACTAACTTTAAAAGTGGCTGCCCACTACCTCCACAGTACAATGGCGACACTTTTTTTAATTTTTTTATGACTTTTAATCAGAATGCGGCGTCTGCTTCAGGGACACCGTGCTTTCTTTTACCTTTATTTTTTTATACATATAAACTTCACATGCCGAGTGCGGCGCCCGCTTTCGGGACACCACGCTCTCTTTCTTTCTTTTTATTAAAAACTTTACTGGTGAGGGTGGCGCCCGCTTCAGGGACACCGCGCTCTCTTTCTCTTTTTTTTTTTTTTACTTTAATGGTGAGCACGGCGCCCACTTAACGGACACCGCGCTCTGCAATACAATAGGTCTCACTTTTGATGAAGTTTGACCTATTGGTATTGTAAATGACAATGCCTTTTAATATTATAAAAGGCATTGCCATTTACAATGCCAATAGTTCAAAATCTCGCAATTGCGAGACCTATTGCATTGTAAATGCTTCTTTAGGTTTGGCAGCAGAAGCCAGCCACGGTGCTAAATCTAATGTGTAGCACAACGGATGGCATGTGGACATCAGACCTAAATTTGTTGTGTTGTCTTATGTTGCAGCCCAGTGCCATCTTGTATCTCAACACCAGGTTAAAGGATAGCCTATTGCATCATTTTATAGGCTTACCTTACTAATGTATTTCATTGAAACTGGCCTTCAAGTTGATCCAAAGTCATGGAGAGCACTTGTTCCATTGTCTATAAACCCCGACCGTGCTCCACCATTGCTATACCACATTGCATATTTGCAATCCAAGGATGCGCAGGCTATATAGGACACAGAAAACAAATCAGACAAGCTGGGTGAAAGCAGTCAGCTTTTCAAGCTGAATAGGCTTAAGGGTCCTCAAACCATCCAACCTTGAAATTAGTGGGGGAGAAAAACAGATTTTCTTATGGGCATCTTCATGATTTACTTATGTGAGGAAAATGTGCTGTTGGGTACTGTTACTTGCCATGCAGCATTAGAATATTCTCTTCAGAAAGAACTGCAAAACCCGTGGGGTTTTAGCCAATATATCTTGCAAAATTTTGCTGTATAACAAATCATTTGACCATATTTAAAAAAAAAAAAAAAATGGAAAAGCACCTTACCGAGCCACCCTGAAAAAGGAACAATATGGCAATGGTGTGGACATCTTTTTCTGGTTGCCTTTTTTTAACTGCACATCCAGCTCTGTCTATTGCAGCGGACAAAGCTTGTTCTGAATACAAAACAGTCCCTTCCAGTGCATACTCGACACATGGTAATACCCTACAATATTGTCACCATTGCTATGGATGCTGTCAATACCTTATGGGGTGCAATTAAGAGAACTTGAATAGTGGATTGGATTTTCAGTGAACGAAAAGATAATTGGGCATCTGCATAACTACCACGAGGAAATCACAAAAACCTAAGTTTGGGTAATTATTTGAGCAATAGTCTCAAGACATACATTCATTCAACCATAGCTCTACCCCTGGAACATCACAGCACATTTAAGTCATTCAGGAACCATCCTTTTTTAATTTCAACCTGAAATCAGCTTTAAATTATGGCCAAGATGGGAGGCCTGTGTCTGCATCATAACTGCAGTAATAATTGAAATACTCCACAGGAGAACCCTGCCTTTAGTCAGTCTGTTAAGTTGCTCCTTTCCATTTAGCATTAGCAGAAACTGCATTTCTTCAAAATTTACCCAGGTCTTTAAAGAAGAAATTATGGATTTCCACAACCTAATGTGGCAAATGCCTCGAAATATCTTTCCAAATGGAGGAGTTTCTATTCACCTTCACTAACAACAAGAGCGCCTTTGCATGAGCAATCTTCTTAACCAATCGGAATGCACAACTAGTCAAAAGACAGCTTGGTTATCTGTGTATTCAAAATATATAAATACAAGTAAAAGCTCGGATTAAGTGCCTGCTAGTAAATAATGATGTACCTGCTGCAGTGACAACAGCAGTTATTCTACAGAAGTCTGTGCTTTAAATATTGCCCTACAAACATCATGGGCAAAATAGTCCCTACCACAATATCTGGAAGGCACGCATATAGAGGTAAGTATAGATTAACTATGCCCAACTTCGCATATATTGATCTTGGCACGAAGTAGATCTTAAAAATATTTAGATGGAGAATTAGGACTAGTAGATTCATAGTTATCTACAAATATCTTCATGACGTTCTGGCAGTCGATGGTCCAGCTACAATATTTTTCAAGGGCAATATTTCTGTACATTATACTCTAAAATACAGCCCAGTAGCATTACCCAGAGCTGCTACCACTCTATGTGCTGGGCGTCTAATCAATCCTGGAAGTAACCGAATGGTTGCAGTGCTATTGCTGGCCATTTCCACGTCGTCATTTTTGCAAACATTAGCTGAGGGAACCACATTTGTAATCTTTACCGGGAGCAGTAAAGGTACTATCGCCATGCTTCTCAGGAATGTGGGAGTCTTACCACCCAGGGATTGTGATGGTATTATCAACACACCTCCCAAGACCTTCTGGCAGTGTCTAAAGGACACTCTGTGTATCCCTAGACACTATTTCTCCTGTTTTCTTTTCTCTTTGGATAAAAATGGCGAGCGCTAAGGAACTTACCCAACATGATTCAACACTGGGCAAACTCATCCTGGCCAACTTCCTCTGTTGTCATTGCTCAGTTATGAGGCTAGCCTAGAATTTCAAGAATAGGCTCTTAACAGAAATTCATGAATTAATAGTTGCATTTGAAGCAGGCTGTAGATTAATTGATTACACCACTAAGGCATTTATTGATCTGGCCACAACCATATATTCATCAATAGATGAGAGACGAATTATTAGAGAAACAGATTGAAGGACCACTGAAATGTAACTAGTACTCCGGAGTGAAGAAAAATAAACACTATGGGGAGCACTGATGCATCCAAAAATCTTATAGGGTATTATGTTCATATATATCAAAAGAACAGATTATTAGATGAAGAGATGGATGAACAGTTTACTAAGAGGACTAATGACGAGGCAGACAGATGTGATGCACAATTTTGTTTCTTTAAACTGAGGCTTAAAAGAGCACCCTGTGCTCCCCATAACTGTATAAATTATTTTATTTTCAGCGATGCCATTTCCCACCAACCTTAAGACACCTTGTGCTACTAGTGTATACAACTACATTCAATGCAACTATGGGTACAGGCAAAAATAAATAAGGCAGTACGACTTAATCTATTAGCCAACTGGTGTTTCACACAGTACTTGAGGTTTTTAAAAAATGTTTTTTGTTAAAAATAATTTACATGTCTCATGTGTGGCATGATTTTCCTTTAAGTCAATGCCAGTATCTCTCCTGGATGTAGTAATTCGTGATAGAGTGGTAACTATAGTAGTCTTCCATGTCTTGCCTAGGCTACACCATATTGGTCTTCCTTTAGCAAAGCATAAAAGTAAGTAACCCTCAAGTAAAGAGGGGTTAGGGGTTAATTAGGACTAGCATGGTATGGATCAGTACATCAGACCACCCATGTAAGTATACATTATCCAAAGGTTTCGGCTTGCTGAGACTTTTCCTCTTCCTCAGCCGTAACTGCAGAGATGATCACAATGTGTGAGGGGCAGATGGTGTTTCTTAATGACGTAACTTGGGAAACATTGAATTTAGCAATCTACAGAATGTTTGACCTTATGTAATAAATGCATGCCTGCAAGTTAGATCTACGAGTGCTCATGGCGCACATGTAATTATGAAGTTACAGTCCATAAGTGGGAATCTTCCGGTTAACGTCAGTGGAGTGGCCAAGGGAATGCAAAGCAAATGATGAGATCATCTTCAAATGTATTCATACACACACATGTTTCTCACACTTATATCCATATGTAACCTACACTTGGAGAGTCCAGGACTATATAGTGCTGTATGTGTGTGAAGGCGTTACCAGACCTGTTAAGGTGTGTGCCCTGTTTACTTTGTGTAGGTTGCATCAGTCTCAGCAGCACACAGGAGGATGGTGAGCGACTAATGATGGGAAAAGAGTGAACTTTGTATTGCTTTAGGGTGGGGGTCAAATAGTGCATGACGTCACTTGCACTACACCTGGCATCCTAGTGAATGGACATCCACTGAACAAAATCCCACCTGTTTTTCTATAAAAGCTTTCTATATGCTCTCTTTCAAGTACAGTAAGAAAACCCCCTTTTCCAGTACAATCTGCCCCACCAAAAATGAACTGAATAATGCGCACAAGCAAAATACATCTATTATGGTAGATGATTCCATAACCACGTCTGCCCCTTAAAACATGCATATGGCAAGGAAAGCTAAAACTTAGTCGGAGTCAGACATTGGTACACGTTAAACATGTAAACGCGACTTCCAGGTAAACGTCATTGCAAAAGTAATTATTGTGCAAGTGCTGCCCACTAGCATACTCCAGACAAGCTGTGCGCAGCACTGCGACATTCAATAAACCGTTCCCACGAGTGGACCCAGTCCAACGGAAATCCAGTCATGAAACCTCCAGAGGCCCCAGTCTCTGGCCGGACAAACGCTACTCTTTCTAAACCAGTCCGTGCAGGCAAAGTGTGGCAGCAGCACACGGGGTGAAGTTAGCCTTCTCTACTACAACATACTAAATCCAGGAGAAAGTCGATGAAAGAGCGGTCAACTAAGGAGCCAAAATGTTACATATTGTCGACATTTTAGGTATACCACCACCTACGGGCGAACAGCACACCCTGCACTGAAAACGCCAATCACAAAGATGCTATGTGCGACAAAACAGAAAGCTACTGTCCTCGGGATCTGATGTTTAGTTAAAAGTACTGTTAAAAGCAAAATGACAATTATGAACATTACCTGCGCCATCTTGTCTGGTGGAATTCTATGTGCACATAAGTTGCAGTCATTTTAATCTATCACAGCCATTTTGTACTCTGTTGGTCACCTTTGTTTCACCCTGCCCTTACTAGCATCCCTCTGACCGACCTGGTACTGTGCTGGGGGCTATAAACTCTATTGCCACAACAAACCTCAGCGCCACTTGCTGCCACAAACTCGTTTTTCCTCTCATCCCTGTTTTCAGACAAGCCTTTGGA
Source organism: Calotriton arnoldi (assembly GCA_963921515.1). NCBI lineage: Eukaryota > Metazoa > Chordata > Amphibia > Caudata > Salamandridae > Calotriton > Calotriton arnoldi. The sequence goes on along the minus strand of CAWUFW010000049.1, from coordinate 4,623,745 downwards.
CGCTCTACCCTTCACTACACCTAGTTACACAAACAGGTTCCAAACACCAAAAAGACTCTTGCAAAATGATTTATTGCACTGCAAACAGCAAGACTTGTTGTTACCAACAATGGGACCTGTTTTTATCAACAGAACGGACTCTTAGATCTGGCCGGTCTCACATGTTTTAGACCCTGAAGCAAGGTCCAGCTGCAAGATAAGATTGTCTGTTTGACCTGGGTGGGAAGAGAATTACTGTTGGGCTTGTGTGACAACCTGCCCGGGGCAGGGACCCCAGGCTTGTGTAACCATGCTGATCAAACAAATGCATTGTGTCAAACCTGTATAAAAGGAAGAGCCAAGGGAGTTGTCAGCAGAACACTTCCCTCAGACATCCCGGTGTCTCAGTTGACGTGATCTCCTCATGAGAAATAAACCATTTTCTTCTCTTCCAGTTTCCAGCGCTTGCCTCATTATTTTGATAGCGAACCCAAAGTGAATTAGAGGTGGAACCCTGCACCGGGCAGCATTGAGGGTCTTAGAAGACTCGCTGCCTTTCACAGTACATGCATCAAAGCCTACAGCAAACCCACACAACAAAATAATAATTTCAAACCCTCTAAGGCCACCCAGTCATTGGCATCAGCAAGACCAAAAGACGAGCCAACAAAAACAATAAGTAAAGCCCAAATCGGATCGGTGAGCACATCATTCACTTTACCCCATCCTCACAAGGAACAGCAGGTTGTAGGGAGAGCTCTGATCAGATGTTTTTGGCAGACAGAGGTAGAGTCGACATAAGTTCTGTTGGTGCTTGGGCCCTCATTTTCAGTGGCGAGTAATTTCCATTTCCGCTGGAAACAAAGCTAACAGCTAATATGGGAATTACAGGACTCTTGAGAAAATCACAACTCATGATTTCCACCCTTTCCCCCCTCTCCATCGGACATCTCGACAGCTAATGGCGGGTGAAAAAAGGCCAGGCAATGGGAGGGAAAGCATGCAGGAATAATGGCTGCCAGGGTCAGAGCATCCCAGAAACATATCCCAGTACGACCAATACCTTGGGTATCCGCACTTCTCCTAAGTGGGAATACCCACTATATTGGTCCTCCTAGATGCAGGAATAATGATGTGAGTGTTCCTCAATACTTGTAATGGGAGCCTCCATGGTCTAGAATATGGGACTAACCTGCTAACTTTAAACGTACTGGAAATTAATCCCTACAATATTCAGTCACTGATACACCATTAATATCTGGGTGCCTGTTAAAAAGCCACTTGCCTCCCATAGAAACGCATCGAGTGGAATTACCCCAAAAGCACAAGTTACTAACTTGTGTAACGATATATCTGTAAGAGACAGTAGTTAGTGACAGATTCCTTACCTTAGATTCCTTACCTTAGAATATCCCCAGGCGTCAGGCTGGATCCGGAAAGTTTTTTGCGTAGCAGTACCCTTGCGCGTCGGTAGGCGGCGTCATGCGGCTCCGCGTCCGTCGTCGGCGTCGTGATCGCCGGGATGACGTCGCGGGCAGTACTTAGGCGCCGCCCCTGCGCGCTGAGTTCAGTTCTGTACACGACTTTCCGCGCCAGGAACGCAGAGCCATGCAAGAAGCTGACATAGGTGTCTGAAAAATACTAGGGCCCTGAAAGGGATGTCCTTAACCCTAGAAATCAGTTCGCAGAACGGGGAGGATGGGTGGGGCGGTAAGGAATCTGTCACTAACTACTGTCTCTTACAGATATATCGTTACACAAGTTAGTAACTTGTGCATCTGAAAGAGACACGTTAGTGTCAGATTACTTACCTTAGAATAGATACCCCAGCAATACCAACCCCGGTGGTGCGTCTGCGAACAAAGATCAGACAAGGAAGTCTCGGAGAACAGAACGGCCAAAGAAGCCGTCTCTCCGGACTTGGCTGTCAAGGCAGTAATGCTTGGTAAACGTGTGCAGCGAGGCCCACGTAGCTGCCTGACAAATGTCCTGCAATGGGACACCACGCCCAAAAGCCGTGGTGGCGGCTGTCGCCCTGGTGGAATGGGCACATAGCCCAACAGGGGGCTCCTTCTTAGCCAAAGAATAGCAGGCCTTGATACACAAGACGACCCAGCGGGAGATGGTTCGTTTGTGCACCGCCCGACCTTTTTTGGCGCCCACGTAGCCAACAAAGAGCTGGTCATCCACCCGGAAGTGTTTTGTGCGGTCAATATAGAAGGAGAGCGCACGTTTTGGGTCCAGACGGTGGAGCCTCTCTTCCTCTCTGGAAGGATGCGGAGGCGGAAAGAAGGTGGGCAAAGTGATGGTCTGCCCAATGTGGAAAGCAGTAACCACCTTTGGCAAGAAGGACGGACGCGTCCGAAGAACAACCTTGTCCGGATGAACAGACAGAAAGGGAGGTTTGCAAGATAGAGCCTGGAGCTCACTCACCCGCCGAGCGGAGGTGATGGCCACCAGAAAGGCTGTCTTCAGAGTCAGAAGACGAAGAGGACAGTTATGCAGAGGCTCAAAGGGAGCGCACATTAAAAGGTAAGAACCAAGTTCAAGTCCCACTGAGGCATCACAAACGGAACAGGAGGGAAGAGGTGAGTAATGCCTTTTAAGAACCTGTTAACAACAGGGGACTTGAAAAGGGAGGGCTGATCAGGGAGCCTGAGGAAGGCCGAGATAGCACAAAGATAACCCTTGATGGTACCCAGGGCAGAACCCTGTTGGGCCAGAGAGAGAAGGAACAGAAGGACCTCAGAAAGAGGGGCAGAAAGGGGATTCACAGCCTTTGCTGTGCACCATGCCACAAATTTGTTCCACCTGCAGGCGTATACCACCTTAGTGGAGGGACGCCTGGCTGCCAGAATCACATCACAAACTTCGGGAGGCAAGTCGAAAGGAATCAACTGCCGCCGCTCAATCTCCACGCAAGCAGGTGTAGACTGGACAGGTTCGGGTGGAGGACCGTCCCCTGCTGCTGCGACAGAAGATCCTCCCGAAGAGGCAGACGGATCGGGGGATCTACGCTCATACTGAGTAGCTCGGGATACCAAACTCTTCGAGCCCAGTCCGGAGCCACAAGAATGACTTGGGCCCGGTCGTGCCGAATCTTCTTCAACACTCTGGGTAGAAGTGGTATAGGCGGAAAGGCGTACAACAGACCGCAACTCCACTCGCGACGAAAAGCGTCGCCGAGCGAGTGCCGCCTGGAAATTCCAACGCGCAGAACTGATGACATTGCGCGTTCTCTTCAGTGGCGAATAGATCTAACCAAGGCTCTCCCCACTGTAGAAAGAGTCCTTGCGCCACTTCCGAGTGAAGACGCCATTCGTGATCCATCATGCACCTGCGGCTGAGTTCGTCCGCCCTGGCGTTCAGGGAACCTGCCAGGTGTTGAACCATCAGGAACATGCCCTGATGTTCCAGCCATGTCCAGAGGCGCAGAGCCTCCTGACAAAGGGTCCAAGACCCCACCCCGCCCTGTTTGTTGCAGTACCACATGGCGGTGGTGTTGTCTGTGAACACCTGCACTACCTTCCCTTTGACAGAGGGAAGGAATGCCTTGAGTGCAAGTCGGATCGCCCGGAGCTCCAGAATGTTGATATGGAGCCGGGACTCCGCCGGAGACCAGAGGCCTCTGATCTCCGCCTCTCCCATGTGACCGCCCCATCCCAGAAGGGACGCGTCCGTCACAACTGTATGCTCTGGCTGGGGAAGGGAGAGGGATCTGCCCATGACCCATTGCCGGTTCGAGAGCCACCACTGCAACTGTTTTGCAGTTCCCTCCGAGATCTGGACGTGATCGGACAGGTTGCCCTGGTGCTGCGCCCACTGGAACTTCAGGTCCCACTGCAGAGCCCGCATATGCCACCTGGCATGATTGACCAGCAGGATGCAGGAGGCCATGAGGCCCAGCAGCCTCAGGGTCATCCGTACCGAAACCCAGGATAAAGGCTGAAAGATCGGAATCATAGCCTGAATATCCCGGACTCGCCGTTCGGGAGGATAGGCCCGAAACTGCGTCGTGTCCAGAACTGCTCCGATGAAAAGGAGCTGTGGAGAAGGAATCAGATGCGACTTCGGCACATTGATGGAGAACCCCAGCGAGTGCAGGAGTTTGGCCGTAGTCTGGAGGTGGGAGACGACTGCCTGGGACGAGCCCGCCTTCAGCAGCCAGTCGTCGAGGTAGGGGAAGACTGGAACCCCTGCCCGGCGCAGATGAGCTGCGACCACCGCCATCACTTTCGTGAACACCCGAGGGGCACTGGTAAGGCCAAAGGGGAGCACGGTGAACTGAAAATGCTCGGGCCTACCGTGAACCGAAGGTAACGCCGGCGGGCCGGCAGGACGGGGATGTGGAAATATGCGTCCTGCAAGTCCAACGCTACCAACCAGTCTCCAGGGTCGAGGGCAGTCAAGACCTGAGCTAGGGTGAGCATCTTGAACTTCTCCTTCCGGAGGAAGCGATTGACGTTCCGGAGGTCCAAGATAGGACGCATGTCCTCCTTGTCCTTTTTGGGCACCAGGAAGTAGTGGGAGTAGCAACCACGCCCTACTTCTGGGGTCGGAACATGCTCGATGGCCCTCTTGGCCAAGAGGGCCGTGACTTCCTTCTGCAGAAGTACCAAGTGATCCCCTGACATGCGGTAGAATTGAGGTGGCATGGCTGGGGGGTGGACTCGAAGGGGAGGGAGTAGCCCCTTCGGACAATGTCCAAGACCCACTTGTCCGAGGTGATGGTACGCCAGTGGGGAAGGTGATGGCGGACCCTGCCCCTACTGGCGTGCTGTGCACCTGAAAGGAGGGACTAGGAGGGTTTGGAGGCCGCGGACGGGTTGGAGGTGGTGGCCTGACCCGCACGCTGGTTGCCCGATCCGCCACGGCGGAATCCACGTCCTCGGCCACGCGAAGACGCCTGCTGCGCGGGCCGGTGGCTGGGCTGCTGACGTGAAGGGGCGCCCCTACCGTGGCCACGATAGGGGCGAAAAGCAGAAGTCAGCGGAGGGCGTGTAGCAGAAAGGCCCAGGGACTTTGCAGTAGCCCGTGAGTCCTTAAAGCGCTCCAACGCATGGTCTGCTTTGGACCCAAAAAGACCGACTCCATCAAAGGGCATGTCCATGAGAGTATTCTGGACATCCCCTGAAAAACCAGTGGTTCTCAGCCAGGCGTGGCGTCGTAGCGCCACCGTTGTTGCAATAGACCTGCCCAGCGAGTCGGCGGTATCAAGGCCACATCGTATTGTGTATTTGGCCGCATCCCTTCCTTCCGCAATGGCGCGGGAAAGCAGTGTCTGGACCTCCTCAGAACACTGGGGCAAAACATTCGCCACCGAATCCCACAAGGAGTGGGTATATCGGCCCAAAAGACAAGCGGTGTTGATGGACCGCAAGCCAGCACTGGAGGAAGAAAAACCCTTCTTCCCAAATTGATCCAGGCGTTTGGATTCCCTATCCGGAGGGGCGGTAGGGAAGGCGGTTTGGGAAGCGGAGGCTTGGACAACCAAGCTCTCAGGAGTGGGGTGGACAGAGAGAAACAGGGGGTCGCCCGGAGCTGGGCGATGGCGTCGGGACACGTTCCTATCCACAGGAGCCCCTGTGTTGGGCTTGGACCAGGCGCCCAAAGAACGTCAGTGAGGGCGTCGTTAAACGGCAGCACAGTCTCCGTAGAGGAGGCTGCCGGCTGAAGCACCTCTGTCAAGAGATTAGTCTTGACCGCCACAGTAGGGAGTTGGAGATGTAAGGCTCCAGCCGCCCCTACGCAACACCGTTGCAAAATTGGCTCCCTCCTCCGTAGCCACGGGAGGAGACAGCATGCCAGTGTCAGGGGAAGTATCTAGACCACTGGCATCCCCTAGACCCTCTGTCCAGTCCTCATCGTACTGACACTGTTGTGCCAGAGGGTCATCAGACCCCTCCCAGTCCTCCTGGTCCTCCTCTGGTTCAAAATAAGGGGAGGAGGGACATTTGGGACCCAAGGTCTCATCGGCGCCGGAACCGGCGTCGAGCGACGTCGGTCCGGGTCCATGTCCGGAGCCGGAAGGAACTGGGGGACGACGCCGCCCGGAGCCCCAGGCGGCGTCGAGAACGGCACCGGAGACATCGGCGCCGGCGGAGGTGTCGTTAGGTCGACCGGCGTCGATGGGGGTTGTGGAGCCGGGATCGAGGCCGGGGCCGGAGCCGGAATCGAGGCTGGAGGCACGGGCGACGCCGGGGCCGGAGCCGACGGCGACGCCGGAGCAACCCCATCAAGGCCCGCGGGGCCCGAAGGCGCACCGGAGGGACCTTGAGGCCCGAAGAGGCGGGCCATGGCCGACAGGAATTCCTGTACTTGGGCCGGATCCGCCCCCGAACCCGGGAAGGACGGGTATTGCGGGGGCGACTCCACAGGCATGTCCGGGGCCGCGGGGACGGTGCCGGGAGGGGCCTCAGCCGAGTCGCGAGACCAGCGAGGCGAAGTCCTAGAGCGACGATGCTTTTTGGACTTTTTGTGTTTGGACTTACCGGACGAAGAAGACTTCGATGCCGACGACCGGTGTGGACTCCGCGATCGACCCCTGGACCTCTCACGCGACCGGGGCTTGCGCGGAGCCGAATGCCGGGCCTCGAGGAGCTTTCGAGACCGCTCTCGCAAAGCTTTCGGGTTGAGGGCCCGGCAGTCGGAACAAGACTCCGTGTCGTGGCCTCGGCCGAGGCAGAAGAGACACTCCCAATGCGGGTCTGTGATGGACATCAGCCGAGCACAGGCGCCGCAACGTTTAAACCCGGGCATCCCTACGACACCTTGAAGTCAATGGAAGAAAAACAGTGAAAAATTCACCAAAAAGTTTGGTCAAAAAATGACCAGGGCACTGCTCTTCCCGGATCTGCGCTTGCTGGCGCGGAAAAAGAAGAACTGACGTCAGCGCGCAGGGGCGGCGCCTAAGTACTGCCCGCAACGTCATCCCGGCGATCACGACGCCGACGACGCACGCGGAGCCGCACGACGCCGCCTACCGACGCGCAAGGGTACTGCTACGCAAAAAACTTTCCGGATCCAGCCTGACGCCTGGGGATATTCTAAGGTAAGGAATCTAAGGTAAGGAATCTGTCACTAACGTGTCTCTTTCAGATCATCAAAGCAACAATATAAAACTCTCTTCCACAGGCACCTTTCTACATTGATACAGTCAAAGCACAGTCTAAATCTCCGGAAATTGCCCTAAACAAAAATATAACTTTGCATCACAAGGACCCGGTTATGAATCTAATGCCCTTAAAAGTAAGCAGTGAAAAAACACCCTCCGCCTTCAGAAAAAAAACACTAAAAACCCACCTTGCCTTATTTTTGAGTGAAAAAGGTCCAGAGGTACAAAGCCCTTCTGCAGTCGTACACGATCCGATTTGCAGAATCAGGACGTCTGGGACAGTAAAAAAAGCTTTTTACAATGTACAAAGGGCAAATTACAATTCGGTAACTTGTTACATTATCACAATTTGCATTTGCTACCAAATACTGATTTGGGATTTGGAAGGGGCATCCTTTGCAAATACCAAATCAGAATGGTATGTATTAATGTTTTGCAACCAAATTCTAGTCACAAAATAGTAACATTTTACCACCAGTTTAAAACTGGTGGTAACCAATCGCAAAGGGGAAGGGGTCCCCTAGGGACTCATTCTCTTTTGAGAATGTTAAAAAATTAAACTGCAAAGTTTCATTTATTTTTTTTAAACGCAACATTAAAAAAAGATCGCTTTATTAAAAAGCAATCACAGACATGGTGGTCTGCTTACCTCAGCAGGCCACTCTATCTGTGTCGGCTGCAATTCCTAATGGTTGCAAATTTGCGACGTACCTCATTAATATGCATGAGGTAGGTCTATTTGCGACCCATTAGGAATCGCTAATGAAACTCAAAAGAGTTTTATACATTAAGAATACCGATTTCCTAATTGCGATTGAGAGAATCGCAATTAGGAAACCCAACGCATCTTAAGGTGACTCCCTTTCACCTAAACAAGGCCGTTCATGAGTAAATAGTGTCTGCAAACTGTACACAGAGCATTTCTAAACATTTCCAAACATCCTAAAAGTTTTTTGTGTGTGTGGCCCCAATTTTGTTTTTTAAGTCCCGTTCTTCGCATTCTTAACTCTACCTCTTTACCTAGGTTCCATCTGTGGGAACATTCTTCACCTCATGCTTATGCATAGCCCACGACTGTATGCGTACATTATGTGGTTGTATGCATAAATTACTTGCATATGACAAATGATTAACTGTGTGCACGTATTGTAACTTTTTCCATTTTCCTCTCGTAAGCATATTTTTGAAAAGCCAAAATCTTTTTGACTCCGGCTACATGGGCCACACTAGGGCTTCCTGGAAAGGCATCAGACAAGTCCTGGATTATTCGCTTAATCTCCATGCTTGCTCAAAGGGCTGAAATATTTTGCAGTGGCTTGATCGTTTCTCCTCTTTCGTACTATCTGGGAAGTCACTAAAGAAACTGATGGTTCTTGGTAAGGCAAAATAGAATACTGTATTTCCTAGCATCTGGAATAGGTTTTACATCCGCCTTTAACTTCAATCTTGTCCAGCCATCTGAAAGGAGCTAATACAGTAACACACACCGATCACACTGGCTTGTTCCAGCACGTCTGCTAAAGGCCTTCATCATAGCCTATAAGACATAGGACCAGATGAACTACGGCTCTTTGTGGTCCAAAGGGTTCGATTTACAAAATCGGGCCATTTGCAACCTCAAAATAGCATTTTGGTATGGAACAAACACGAATTGCAAATCAGTAACACACAGCCGAATTGCAATTTGTCTTTGCGAGTACACAACTAAATGGTATTTGGAACAGGCGTGTTTAGGGTGTCTCTTTTGTCCCTTCCAAACAGTGATTTAAAAAGGGCTGTAATAATGTTTTGTGACTAAAATCAAGTCGCAAAACATTAATATATTAACTACACAAAGGTAGTGGCAACCCATTAGCAAATGGAAAACGGACTACATTAAAAAAAAAAAAACATTGCTTTGTTTAAAAGCGATCACAGACATTGTGGTATGCCGACCCAGCATAGTGGGTCACTATTGCGACTTACATTATTAATTTTCAGGAGGCAGGTGAAATTACGACCCACTACGGTTCAACATTTTGCAAAGCAACCTATGAGTAAATAGATCGATTTGCAAAATACCACAGTGGTTACAAATTGTGAACAGTTCTTAAATTGCAAACATTTCTCAGTATGGCTGGCCCAAAGTGAATTGTACAGTGTTTGTTTTTCATGACACATAGCGCCTCTTCTCTTTTTATTGGCTTGCAGTGTTGCATTTCAGGTGCTAATTCTAATGGAAGTCAAAACTGCAATAAAATATAGTTGATTTTCTACATTTGAGTAAATGTGCGAGTTAATGACAGAGTAAATGGATATTTGTTTTTATACTGCACTCTGTGGTAACTAATGGGCACACCAAGATAAGTACTTCATAATTTTATTTAATAAGTTACCATGTAACAGCAAGCCACCAGTGACCATCACCGGAGAGTCTCCACACCAAATGTCATTCCCCCAGATTCCACTCTTGAGTCTGGAATCATTGCCTAGCAATATTCCATGCTCAACCTTCTTTACATCAGACCTAAAGTACTACATGGGTTTCCCCTCTAGAATACTGAACAGTAAAGCACAAGTTACTAACTTGTGTAACGATATATCTGTAAGAGACAGTAGTTAGTGACAGATTCCTTACCTTAGAATATCCCCAGGCGTCAGGCTGGATCCGGAAAGTTTTTGCGTAGCAGTACCCTTGCGCGTCGGTAGGCGGCGTCGTGCGGCTCCGCGTCCGTCGTCGGTGTCGTGATCGCCGGGATGACGTCGCGGGCAGTACTTAGACGCCGCCCCTGCGCGCTGACGTCAGTTCTGTACACGACTTTCCGCGCCAGGAACGCAGAGCCATGCAAGAAGCTGACATAGGTGTCTGAAAAATACTAGGGCCCTGAAAGGGATGTCCTTAACCCTAGAAATCAGTTTGCAGAACGGGGAGGATGGGTGGGCGGTAGGAATCTGTCACTAACTACTGTATCTTACAGATATATCGTTACCCAAGTTAGTAACTTGTGCATCTGAAAGAGACACGTTAGTGACAGATTCCTTACCTTAGAATAGATACCCCAGCAATACCAACCCCGGTGGTGGGTCTGCGAACAAAGATCAGACAAGGAAGTCCCGGAGGACAGACCGGCCAAAGAAGCCGTCCCTCCGGACCTGACTGTCAAGGCAGTAATGCTTTGTAAACGTGTGCAGCGAGGCCCACGTAGCTGCCTGACAGATATCCTGCAGCGGAACACCACGGCCTAAAGCCGTGGTAGCAGCCGTTGCCCTGGTGGAATGGGCACGCAGCCCAACAGGAGGCTCATTCTTAGCCAAAGAATAGCAGGCTTTGATACACAAGGTTACCCAGCGGGAGATGGTTCTCTTGTGCACCGCCCGACCTTTTTGGCGCCCACGTAGCCAACAAAGAGCTGGTCATCCACCCGGAAGTGTTGTGTGCGGTTGATATAAAAGAAAGCGCACGTTTTGGGTCCAGACGGTGGAGCCTCTCTTCCTCTCTGGAAGGAGGCGGAAAGAAGGTGGGCAAAGTGATGGTCTGCCCAATGTGGAAGGCAGTAACCACCTTTGGCAAGAAGGACGGACGCGTCCTAAGAACAACCTTGTCTGGATGGACAGACAGAAAGGGAGGTTTGAATGAAAGAGCCTGGAGCTCACTCACCCGCCGAGCGGAGGTGATGGCCACCAGAAAGGCTGTCTTCAGAGTGAGAAGACGAAGAGGACAGTTATGTAGAGGCTCAAAGGGAGCGCACATAAGAAAGGTAAGAACCAAGTTCAAGTCCCACTGAGGCATGACAAACGGAACAGGAGGGAAGAGGTGTGTAATGCCTTTTAGAAACCTGTTAACAACAGGGGACTTGAAAAGGGAAGGCTGATCAGGAAGCCTGAGGAAGGCTGAGATGGCACAAAGATAGCCCTTGATGGTACCCAGGGCAGAACACTGTTGGGCCAGGGAAAGAAGGAACAGAAGAACCTCAGAAAGAGGGGCAGAAAGGGGATTCACAGCCTTTGCTGTGCACCATGCCACAAACTTGTTCCACCTGCAGGCGTATACCACCTTAGTGGAGGGACGCCTGGCTGCCAGAATCACATCACAAACTTCGGGAGGCAAGTCGAAAGGAATCAACTGCTGCCGCTCAATCTCCACGCAAGCAGGTGGAGGCTGGACAGGTTCGGGTGGAGGACCGTCCCCTGCTGCTGCGACAGAAGATCCTCCCGAAGAGGCAGACGGATCGGGGGATCTACGCTCATACTGAGTAGCTCGGGATACCAAACTCTTCGAGCCCAGTCCGGAGCCACAAGAATGACTTGGGCCCGGTCGTGCCGAATCTTCTTCAACACTCTGGGTAGAAGTGGTATAGGCGGAAAGGCGTACAACAGACCGCAACTCCACTCGCGACGAAAAGCGTCGCCGAGCGAGTGCCGCCTTGGAAATTCCAACGCGCAGAACTGATGACATTGCGCGTTCTCTTCGGTGGCGAATAGATCTAACCAAGGCTCTCCCCACTGTAGAAAGAGTCCTTGCGCCACTTCCGAGTGAAGACGCCATTCGTGATCCATCATGCACCTGCGGCTGAGTTCGTCCGCCCTGGCGTTCAGGGAACCTGCCAGGTGTTGAACCATCAGGAACATGCCCTGATGTTCCAGCCATGTCCAGAGGCGCAGAGCCTCCTGACAAAGGGTCCACGACCCCACCCCGCCTTGTTTGTTGCAATACCACATGGCGGTGGTGTTGTCTGTGAACACCTGCACTACCTTCCCTTTGACAGAGGGAAGGAATGCCTTGAGTGCAAGCCGGATCGCCCGGAGCTCCAGAAGGTTGATATGGAGCCGGGACTCCGCCGGAGACCAGAGGCCTCTGATCTCCGCCTCTCCCATGTGACCGCCCCATCCCAGAAGGGACGCGTCCATCACAACTGTGTGTTCTGGCTGGGGAAGGAGAGGGATCTGCCCATGACCCATTGCCGGTTCGAGAGCCACCACTGCAACTGTTTTGCAGTCCCCTCCGAGATCTGGACGTGATCGGACAGGTTGCCCTGGTGCTGCGCCCACTGGAACTTCAGGTCCCACTGCAGAGCCCGCATATGCCATCTGGCATGATTGACCAGCAGGATGCAGGAGGCCATGAGGCCCAGCAGCCTCAGGGTCATCCGTACCGAAACCCAGGATAAAGGCTGAAAGATCGGAATCATAGCCTGAATATCCCGGACTCGCCGTTCGGGAGGATAGGCCCGAAACTGCGTCGTGTCCAGAACTGCTCCGATGAAAAGGAGCTGTGGAGAAGGAATCAGATGCGACTTCGGCACATTGATGGAGAACCCCAGCGAGTGCAGGAGTTCGGCCGTAGTCTGGAGGTGGGAGACGACTGCCTGGGACGAGCCCGCCTTCAGCAGCCAGTCGTCGAGGTAGGGGAAGACTGGAACCCCTGCCCGGCGCAGATGAGCTGCGACCACCACCATCACTTTCGTGAACACCCGAGGGGCACTTGTAAGGCCAAAGGGGAGCACGGTGAACTGAAAATGCTCGAGGCCTACCGTGAACCGCAGGTAACGCCGGTGGACCGGCAGGACGGGGATGTGAAAATAAGCGTCCTGCAAGTCCAACGCTACCAACCAGTCTCCAGGGTCGAGGGCAGTCAAGACCTGAGCTAGGGTGAGCATCTTGAACTTCTCCTTCCGGAGGAAGCGATTGACGTTCCGGAGGTCCAAGATAGGACGCATGTCCTCCTTGTCCTTTTTGGGCACCAGGAAGTAGTGGGAGTAGCAACCACGTCCTACTTCTGGGGTCGGAACATGCTCGATGGCCCTCTTGGCCAAGAGGGCCGTGACTTCCTTCTGCAGAAGTACCAAGTGATCCCCTGACATGCGGTGGAATTGAGGTGGCATGGCTGGGGTGGTGGTCTCGAAGGGGAGGGAGTAGCCCCTTCGGACAATGTCCAAGACCCACCTGTCCGAGGTGATGGGACGCCAGTGGTGAAGGTGATGGTGGACCCTGCCCCCTACTGGCGTGCTGTGCACCGGAAAGGAGGGACAAGGAGGGCTTGGAGGCCGCGGACGGGTTGGAGGTGGTGGCCTGACCCGCACGCTGGTTGCCCGAACCGCCACGGCGGTATCCACGTCCTCGGCCACGCGAAGACGCTTGCTGCGCGGGCCGGTGGCTGGGCAGCTGACGTGACTGGGCGCCCCTTCCGTGGCCACGAAAGGGGCGAAAAGCAGAAGTGAGCGGAGGGCGTACAACAGAAAGGCCCAGGGACTTGGCAGTAGCCCGTGAGTCCTTAAAACGCTCCAGCGCATGGTCTGCCTTTGAACCAAAAAGACCGACTCCATCAAAGGGCATGTCCATGAGTGTATTCTGGACATCACCCGAGAAACCAGTTGTTCTCAGCCAGGCGTGGCGACGTAGCGCCACCGTCGTCGCAAGCGATCTGCCCAGCGAGTCTGCGGTATCAAGGCCACAACGTATGGTGTATTTAGCCGCATCTCGCCCTTCTGCAATGGCGCGGGTAAGCAGTGTCTGGACCTCGTCAGAACACTGCGGCAAAACAGCCGCCACCGAATCCCACAGGGAGTGGGTATATCGGCCCAAAAGGCAAGCGGTGTTGACGGACCGCAAGCCAGCACTGGAGGAAGAAAAAGCCTTCTTCCCAAATTGGTCCAGGCGTTTGGATTCCCTATCCGGAGGGGCGGTAGGGAAGGCGGTTTGGGAGGCAGAGGCTTGGACAACCAAGCTCTCGGGGGTGGGATGTTGGGAGAGAAACAAGGGGTCGCCCGGAGCAGGGCGATGGCGTCGGGCCACGTTCCTATCCACAGGAGCCCCTGTGGTGGGTTTGGACCAGGCACCCAAAAGAACGTCAGTGAGTGCATCATTAAACGGCAGCACAGTCTCAGAGGAGGAAGCCGCCAGCTGAAGCACTTCTGTCAGGAGGTTAGTCCTGACAGCCACAGTAGGCAATTGGAGATGTAAGGCTCCAGCTGCTCTACGCAACACCGTTGCAAAATTAGCTCCCTCCTCCGTAGCCACGGGAGGAGACAGCATGCCAGTGTCAGGGGAGGTGTCTAGACCACTGGCATCCCCAAGTTCCTCAGCCCAGTCCGGATCATACTCACACTGTTGTGTGAGAGGGTCCTCAGACCCCTCCCAGCTCTCCTGGTCCTCCTCTTGTTCAAAATATGGAGGAGGAGGGACATTTGGGACCCAAGGTCTCATCGGCGCCGGCGTCGAGCGACGTCGGTGCGGCTCCATGTCCGGAGCCGGAGAGAGCCGGGGACCGACGCCGTCCGGCGTCAGGAACGGCACCGGGGACATCGGCGGAGGCGTGGTTAGGTCAACCGGCGTCGATGGGGGTTGCGGTTCCACCGGAGCCGGGATCGAGGCCGGAGCCGAGGCCAGGATGAAGGCTGGTGGGACAGGCGACGCCGGGACCCGAGTCGACGGCGGCGCCGGGGCAACCCCATCAGGGCCCGCGGGGTCCGAAGGCGCACCGGAGGGACCTGAAGGCCCGAAGAGGCGGGCCATGGCCGACAGGAATTCCTGTATTTCGGCCGGAGTCGCCCCCGAACCCGGAAAGGACGGGTAATGCGGGGCGGCTCTACAGGAATGTCCGGGGCCGCGGGGACGGTGCCGACTGGGGCCTCAGCCGAGTCGCGAGACCGGCGAGGCGAAGTCTTAGAGCGATGATGCTTCTTAGACTTTTTGTGCTTCGACTTACCCGAGGAGCGCGAAGACTTGGACTCCGACGACCGGCGGGGACTCCGCGACCGGCCCCTCGACCCTCTCCCGGGACCGGGGCTTGGTGCGGCGCGGAGCCGACTGCCGGACCTCGAGTAGCTTTCGAGACCGCTTTCGCAAAGCCTTCGGGTGAAGTTTCCGGCAGTCAGGGCACGACTTTGGGTCGTGGTCTCGGCCGAGACAGAAGAGACACTCCAGATGCGGGTCCGTGATCGACATCCTGCGACCACAGGCTCCGCATGGCTTGAAGCCGGGCATTCCTACGACACCTAGGAGTCGTGAAGACTCGAAAAAGAAACAATGAAAAAATTCACAAAAAAGTTAGTCAAAAATTGACTAGGGCACTGCTCTTCCCGGATCTGCGCTTACTGGCGCGGAAAAGAAGAACTGACGTCAGCGCGCAGGGGCGGCGTCTAAGTACTGCCCGCGACGTCATCCCGGCGATCACGACGCCGACGACGGACGCGGAGCCGCACGACGCCGCCTACCGACGCGCAAGGGTACTGCTACGCAAAAACTTTCCCGGATCCAGCCTGACGCCTGGGGATATTCTAAGGTAAGGAATCTGTCACTAACGTGTCTCTTTCAGATACAAAACTCTAGTCTATATACATAAATAGAAAAAACAAAAATTACATGACTGGATAAAATTCTACTTGACAACTCCTATAAATCTAACAGAATTATCGCAAAAGGAAGGAACTAAACACATAAAAGAAACAAGCATAATACAATACATATTAACATAAACAAAGGAAAATTATAATGATATCGCCGTTCTGAACAGCACTATCCTGACCACACCAACTTCACTCTCTAAAGAGTAAAGGAACATTCTTTACCTTACTACTTCGTCTCACTCTCTCACCTCCATTATCTTTCATACTTCCATCACCTTCAACTGCAACCGCGCGGTCACCTCGTTTTCCACCAACCACTCTACACAACCGAAAGGTATTCCAGCATAGACCACCCTCTATCTGAACACTATTGCCTTTTACTTTCAAAACTCACAGGAGGATCAAACTTGGACCCCCCTTTTCTTACATGTACTGGCTTCTTTACACATACAATATCATCAACTTCCATCTTAAGATTCCTGACTTTATTTCTTTCATCAAAATAATTCTTCTGTTTTCCCTGTACCATCTCAGCACGCTTCCGTACAGTCTCATCTGTCCACTTTCCATTCTTTTCACCATTTGCTCATCCAAACCAGCCAAAAATTTGTGGCAGCTCTTCGACTACGCAATAACTCAAATGGTGACACTCCAGTGGATGCATGTGGAGTGGTAAAACCACAACATGGTCCTAACTGCATTAGCCACAACACACTTATTAGTCACAGCCCACTGTATGCACTCTCCCAACACTTGGTTCATCCTTTCTACCAACCCATTAGTTTGTGGGTGATATAGCGGCTCTTCAAATGTTTTACACCACTGGTTTTCAGGAAACTTTCCACCTCTCCTGAAACAAATTGCGTACCGTAATCGGACACAAGTGTAACTGGGAAACCTTCCCTTAGGAAAACATCCTTCAAGAAATCAACAACTGCTCCTGACGTGACCTCCTTTGAAAACCTAACCTCTGGCCATTTAGTGTAATAATCCATCATGACTAATGCAAACTTGGATGAAGGCGCCAGCTCATTAAATGGTCCGTCAATGTAGATACCAATTTTTCCCCATGGTGCACCAGGTAAGTCAATGGGACATAAAGGAGGAGTATGCAACGTCATGCTTTTATCACAACTTGCACATATCACACATTCTTTAACAACCATGTACCAGCAAGCCACCAGTTACAGTCACCAGCGAGTCTTCACACCAACTGTCATTCCCCAAGATTCCACCCTTGGGTCTGGAATCATTGCAGTGCAAGATTCCATCCTCAACCTTCTTCACATGAGACCGAAAGTACTACACGCTCACTATCTAAGGAATAGTGGAGCAGGTTAAAAAATCCAAACATAGGCCTCTTGACACATTTTTACAACATAAACTTTGCTACACTAACAAGACATGATCTGTTGGTCAAGTTGTTTACAGTTCTAATCCCATTTTCTCCACCTAACTGGATATTCTGATGCTGACTATTGCATATCCCCGCTGAGTACATCATACATCATTTGACCTCACCCGAGAAGCGCTCAGGAATAGACTATGCTCCTAATGCTAAGCACTACAGAAAAAGCAAATTTGCAATGATGCAACTAATGCTGGTCATTAATAGTCGAATTAATGTAGCAACTCTAACAGGACCTAGTATTATACAGTATTGTTAACCCGCACAGTAGTCCATGAGAAGGTTTGGTTTGAGGGCATTTTACTCTTCTGCCCTATCTGCGCTACAGTGCGATGCTATTTTGTCCTACTTACCCCTCTCTGTTCGGTGCTATTTTGGCCCACTCATCCCTCAGGTCAGCGACATTGTTTTCCTCTCCTCCCTTATTGCTTTTGGTTAGTTTATTTTTTGGTGGCCAGTGTAGCTTACATTCTTCACACTATGGACCACTTATTAGAGATGTCAGATGATGGAGGCTGCAAGTCAGCCATGTAAAAGGCCCGCTATGATGGAAGCATCACATTTTACTTTCCCCATGGCAGAGTGAGGGTAGGAAGCAAGCTGGGAGGTGGTGGTTTTGAGGTAAACAGCTGGACATAAAAAAGACATGTGGAATGGAGTTTGCGTCACGAATTATCACAGTGAGGACACTTAGCAGACTAAATGGGGATTCATCTATGGACATTTTGGGGACTGGTATATCCTGCAATAATGGCCTGAAAAGTGTCACTCCACCATTCATTTGCCTCCACTTTCAGCTTGGGTTCATAATGCATATATGGTAAATTATCAGCCTTTATTGACAGCTACAATGAGCATTTATGTTTATTTAGTATGGTGTAGTGATGGTGTGTAGGCAATCCAGCTCTATGTGAAGCACTAATTCCTCTATCCCCACCAATCACTCATGTATCAATGCTTAATTTGCGCTGGTAGATGCAGTTTGTGGGCACTGGCTCTAATTTTTAGAGAACAGGGCTTTGAGCAAGAGAGAAACTCAGCAAATGGAAAAAAAAGAGAAAGAGGAAAATAGGGAAACAATGACAAAGTGAGATAGCAGGGATGAAAAAGAACCTGTAAGGTGAAATAAAAAGACAGGAAGTGTTGGGCCGAAGGAGAAAGAGGCAACTGTTGGTTGATTTAGGTCTAGGCAGCGTTGGAGCAAGTAAAGGCAGTGTGTTTGGAAGGAGAAAGGGCAGGTCCTCATCCGTTATATTTTAGCCACTCATAAGGAGGAACAGTCTGGAGGAATAGAATTGACCATCATTTATGTCATCCATTCATTTCCATTATGAATTTATCTTATTTCCCGACTCAAAATGTCAACTTTGCTAATGTGATAGTATTGGCCAGGTAGTAGAGTATTTTTTATCATGTACAAAAGACTGCTATCTATGCTGCTCAGTAGACTGTCAAGTGGACTATTCAGGCGACTGCCTTCTAGACTGTGTTGCGGACTGTAAATTTTAAATACCCAAATACTACCCAATCTCTCACAGGGGTACTGCCAGCAGCGCTCTCACCAGCATTAGTGCTCCTTACTCCAAATGCAATTCCATACTATGGAGCAAACACTTAGAGAGACCATCAGGACATTGTTCAATACACAACTGAAAAACACAGTTTAACTGCTGGAAAAGCAGAGACCTCTTACCATTAGCAATAAATCACAAAATATCATACAGAACCCCCTCCAGATTGAACAGACTAGCATACGTTAACCATTCTCCTTAACTTGTCTTTGAACTCCAATTCCCTCAAAGAAGCATCCTTTAGGTAACATCGTAAACGTTTCCGATCTTGTAGTGTGTGTTTGAAAGTTTTTTCCTCCAGTGGTCTTATTGCAAAACTGTGGACTAAATTGTACCACAGATGGAACATGGTTAATGTGTAGCACAGGTAGGAGGCAGCCAGATCCTCACAGAGACCCTCTGGGCTCCACACTGTTGGGTGAGTGCCAAAATGGCTACCAGAAAACAATGAATATCTTAAAAATGTATCAAACTCTTAACTTTAAACGGTGTTTTCTGCTATCAATATAACATCAGAGGCCCGTTGATATCAGTAATACCAAATTATATTCGAATTTACTGACAATTCTGAGGCCGGGAGCATATTAGGAAATACGCCCATAACAACACAATGAGACTGATGGAAATACAGCAAGGTCTGCTATGAACTTACCATGACCCATCCCTTTCCTGTAAAGTGAAAGGAAGCAAGAGAGTGCACTGTATCAATTATTCACTCTGTTTAGTCATCCTTGCGCAGAGCTGGGCGTTGCTTCTGGAGCCAAGTCACAGTAAACTACCGATCAGGGCCTTCTTTACAGTTAATGACATCATCTCCTGCAGCACGAGGCTGGGTTCACTCTGCCTTTGTGCAGCCCTGGGTAAAACCATACCCTGTCTATTTATTGGCCCTGCCTGGCGGCGAATACACCTTAATAGGACAATAGTGGTTTCTCTGCTCTGAGAATTCTCACAGCATCCACAGAAGGTGGAAGGGCAATGTGTGGAGGTTTATGAACAAAATGAAGAGTGTACCCCAGAGCCACTGGTGAGGGTCATAGAAGCAAAGAGTACTCCCAGTTTCAGTTGATTAACAGTTTGCAATGGCATAAGTTTCAATTTGGAGCCCATGAGTGCACTAGTGGTGCAGCCCTTCAATTACTTCTATCAAGATGAAAACAATACTTTTGTTGCTAAATTCCAGGAAAATTAATTCCACAACACACAAAAGTAGCTTTGCAGATTGTTAAAGTATGTGCATGTGTATGACACTGATCACTACAAAACGACAAAAAAAAGTCTAAGTGCCTCATTTAGAGGATAGCAGATGCCAAAAATGGTCCAATGCCTGCCAGACAACCTCGTGTTTCACCTAAACTATTTAGAGGTGGGGAAAACTTCAGGGTTTTTGCCACTGGAGACTCAGCTGGCACTGCAGACAGAAGCCCTTGACCTGACTGGCATTCTAACACTAGCGGAGTGAGTCACAGTGATGGTTACTCCCCCCGCCCGATCAGGGGCTGGGCATCCAACACTGAAATTCTCTTCCTTGGTCCCCATGCAACGCATTGTGGTCTCAGGCAAGGAAAACGAATAATGGTCCACTGGGAGAAAACTCCCTGTGCATTAGAGATATTCACTTTTCGTTTCAGTAAAACAAAAACAAGTAATGGCAATGAAATAGTCTCGCCTTCTGTACCTATTGGCTTTGCCAATGTTGTTTGACAATGATGTGCAGCATTGACAAAAAACATTTTTGCTAATGTTACTCAGCATCAGCCAAAATGAAAAAAAGATAAAGTGCTCTGGCACACGTCATAGCTATGCGTTTGTGCCTACAAAATGATGCAGGTACCATTTTTTTCCTTTTACTGATCACTAAATAAAAATAAATATAATTTCAATTGTGTAAAAGTGCTATTTGTAAGGTGGAGGGGCCAGCAGCAACTTGCTGCCTGGCCCTCCAAAACAAATAAAATGTAAACAAAAAAAAAGGAACACGGAGGCAAGAGAGTGGCAATGGAGGACCATGTGAAGGGGAAAGCAATGTGAAGTGGATGGGGGAGATGGGGTAAAGCAGCACTCAAGACAGAGCAACACCAGGACTTGGGGAGAAACATAGGAGGGAGAGAGCAACATGGAGTGTGGTTTGTCAGGGGGAAGCACAAGAGAGAGAGGAACATGGAGTGGTATTTGGCAGGGCAGAAGAAGCACACCAGTGAGAGAGCTGGAAAACACATGCATGCTCATGGAGTGCTTAATTAAGAAAGAAGTAGTTCCTTAAAAGTGAACAGTGGAAGGATAGAAGTCAGCCAATCAAAAGGATGATAGAGACTATGCTCCATGGGGGGTAGGCACACCATGGAATAAAAAGCAAGCAAATGAGTGTATTTATGTAGCGCAGACATAGCTAAAATGCAATAGATTGATCCATACAGAATAAGGGATAATAGTACAGCTAAAATAGACCGGTAGGTGGATACAGGGAGGAAGTTTGGAGACAGTGCAGTGGGGGCAGAAGCAGAGAGGGAGCTACTAGCGGTTGGGCTTCTTTTTAAAAGTACTAAGAAAGCAAGTGGCGGCTTGCAATCCATGTGTTCTTTCTGTCTTTAACATCAGAAATTCCTGGTGAACCGCTCTACTCATACACACTTCCAATAACTTGATGGTGCAGAGAGAAAAAATGCCCTTTTGTATAAACAGATGATACAATGTTGCACCCTCACACCTCTCTAGCCCCCCCCCCCCCCTACATTCTGCTCTGCTAGAGAAGATAGAAGATGCCAGCTGTGGGGTCAAGAGGACAGCCACGAAATAAGTGCAAGTTATATTTAATTACAAAAAAAACCTCTAGGATAAAAAAAAAAATCAGCATGCACTTGAACACCTAAGTGGGCAAGACGGCTACTGGGATGTCATAGCTTATATTAAGAAATTATGGGTATCGGGTCTCTCAAAATGAAGAGATAGCTTTTGTCAATTATTTCCAGATTTCAGTGTCTAGACACAATCAAATTACTGCAAACTACAAGACTGGTTTGATTCAGTGATGTTCAAGGGAATTTGGCCATTACTCATTCCCCTAAAAGGCCATCTTTGTACACGTCAGCACCTAAAAGCAAATTCGTCAACTGTTCGGCTCTATGTAACATGGGGGTGTCTAACACTGGCTCAGAAGGCTGTATCAATGCCGGATTTCAGAATCCCCACGAGCAAATTTAGGGACAATTATAGCAAATGAATCAAATACAGGATAAATGTATTCATTTATTTAGCATAAATCCAGCTGTCTCAGACCAATATCTATAGCGCACTGGTGCGTCCATCACAGACTTTGTTTGTTTTCATTGTCTTCACAGTCCACTTTTCTGTTATTGAAAACATGAAATTGTAAATGATCTCTTTAAATAACAGAAGGCAAGTCACTGGTCCCAGCAGGGTGCATTCTTCTAGCTAGGTTTTCCAAACATGCTTTTAGTGCTGGCCTATTTGGCCAATTCGTCGGTACACAGACCGTCATCAAGTTCCATATCACTTCATCCTAATACAACCTTCCGGACAACTATTGCTGCAGGAAATCAAATGGGTCCGGGCTACTAAGTCATGCTTTGGGGCAAATTATCAGTGAAGGATGTGACAAGAGGGCACTAACAGGATGAGAGTATTTTAGTGATGTTGCATTTGTCGTCTCAAACTTGGCAGGTCTTACTAATGCCATTAATTTTTCCTCTGGAGCATCTTGCGGCTCAGCTTTCCTACAATGGTGGGGATTCGTTATCTATTCACAGAACTCAAAGTGTGTGTGCTTTGATTTACGGGGTTGTTCTGACAACCATTGTAAGAACCAAACCGAAAATGCATTCTCGTCAAGAGTACTTCCGCTTGGTTTTGATCACTTAGGAGAACTTCTTTCAGGTTGGCCTTAATGGAGTGTGTAGAAGAAATGTATTTCTCAGTAAGAGCTACATGAGATCCATCACTGTTAATCATAGACTAACTTGCCAGAAAGTGAAGAACATGTTGCCATAAAGCGGATAACCAAGTGCTCTTTTACAGTAAGCATTCAGACCATGTTAACATGTACAGTATCCATAATGTACTGGTAAGGAGTGCATTAATGGGTGTTAGTAAGTCCCAGGGCTCTTCTTGCGTCACGTGGACAGTTATGACAATCATTAGCAAATATAATTTTTTTTCTCGGACAGAAAGCTCAGCTTGCTAAGCTTTTGAACAAACAGAAATGAGCCTGAAATATCATACTCGCATTCTTAAAAG
Source organism: Calotriton arnoldi (assembly GCA_963921515.1). Lineage (NCBI taxonomy): Eukaryota > Metazoa > Chordata > Amphibia > Caudata > Salamandridae > Calotriton > Calotriton arnoldi. The sequence goes on along the minus strand of CAWUFW010000049.1, from coordinate 4,601,095 downwards.
GTGGTGACCTGGACCAACACATGACAGCACCCATGCTGCTGCCCACTAAAAGATATGCCGCACAAAGATGGAGAGCCTAAAGTCTTAGAAAAGAAATGGAGCTTACATTTTTAAAACACCTAATACTTGTTTTTATATTCCTTTCATCAATAGAGCATAACCTGCAAAATGATTTGCTTCTAGATGCACTTGAGAAAGGAAGCATAGTTGCTATTATGCAGGGCGTGGAGATGGTGTTACATTGAACTCGGAATACGAAGAAATGCGCATTATCAGGCGCTACATTTCTTGTATAGTAGGTCTTGATTACACGGACCATCATGCTTAAACAGGGGTGGGCAAAGAGCAAATTCAATTGTTTAAGAACATTAGGATAATCTAGGTCTATAATCAAGGCTTTGGCATTAGTATGCTGCAGGCTACTTTATCATTTTCATTCTTCTACTGCTCTGACTGCTTTAAACACTCGTCCCACAAATGGTCGAGGAATCCTGTGACACCAAACAATTGCTACTTACAGTTAATGTTAACATGTCACCAGCACAGGCGTGGAAATGGGAGTAGTGAGGTATGCTGAGGCCCATTAAAGGTTTTACAAAGATGTTAAAAAGCAGGGTAGAGAAAAGTGAGTTAAGGTATTTTGAAAGAAGCATAGCTGAATATGTAAGTCAGGTACTCTACTCCTCCGTTAGGACTGCAGACTAGAGGAAGTATTAAACATTTATGACGGTGATCTGCCGCTAATAGGAGGATGTTACGGTCGACCTTGCTGAAGGTTGCAGAAAAATTCACAGTGATCAGCAACTTGAGGTACCATGCTGTGCGACCACCACAAGGACTCCAGAAATGTTGCACAGTGCGATCTCTTAAGTGAGTGAGGAGGAAGCTGAAGTGGTTTTGAGGAATTATCATTGGGCAGTGACTAACTTTTCGAAGACTTACAAGAGAGTCATGTGACAGGGGTGGGAGCTGGTTTTAAGGCTCAGGGCGGAGGGGCGGAGGTCGGGGTAGTTTTCAGGGCAGGGGGACGTTATTAGGCCTCAGGGCGGGGGTGCTGGGGTCTGTGTAGTTTTTTGGGCTAGGGGGCTGGGTTTTAGGGCTCATGGTAGGGGGTCGGGGTAGTTAATAGGGCTAGGGTGGGTAGATTATAAAGCAGGAGGACCGAATTTTAGGGCTCAGGGCAGGGGTGGGATCTTTATCACACATATACCTTTACCAAGCATGCCTTTACAAAGAAATTCATTGTAAAGGCATGCATGGTAAAAAGAGACGGTCGTAGTAAAGACCGCGTGGTTAAGGCATGCGTGGTTTAGGCATAAGTGGTTGTGTCATACAGCCATGTGACAGTGGCGGTAGTGGTTTCATTTGGATCCATCAATGGTGTTGCTATTCAAGGAGGGGTGATCAGGGAGTAACAGGGATGTGGGCACTTTGCCTTAATTGATATCCCCCTATGGAGCAGGCAACTATTGGGATAGCGATAAGCTTTGTCAGCATTGCAAAGACGGGAGCAGGACAGGAGTGTGCCGCGTCACTTCATTATACGAGGAATGCCAGCAGCAGCCTATTTCTGCCAGGCAGGCTTCTTTAAAGAAGTAGCTAAACCTCTCGTGGCAAGTCGCTGTTTTTATGCCAACGCCGGCCTTGTAGTAGGTGGTTTATGTGTTTTTGAGGGACAGAGCTGTATGAGCAGTGGGTGTTGTACACGAATGTTGTGTGGCACATTTTGTCACGAATGTTCAAAGATTTGGTGAGCAAAGCTCAGTGTGTTGTGATGTTGGTTTTCCTTTCCGTGGGAAGGGTCAGAAATCAATGAACTGTTCAACGACTGTGGAGAGGAATGTTGATGGGGGATCGAGGTTAGCTTTCATCTTCCATCGCAGATTTTGAAGGAGATGGGTATCAGTGCTTAGTTTTAACAAAAACTGCTTACTTGTGAGGTGTGGTGAGCAGGATGATGAAGGGTAGGGTGTGGTGCTCAGATATCAACACTGGGATGGGGGTGAGGTTTGAAAGCCATGTTGAATAGAAGTATTGAGGCAAATGCCTTCGATAACCCCTAGTCTCTTGCTAGGGACTTCTAACTTAACACTGTCATCTAGTAATCAATACTAAAGAAAAAGCCCGAAATCAAAAATATTCCCAATGGCATTTTTCACTCCGTTTACTATGACTTATTTTGCAAACTGCTCAGAAAAGCTAAACGTCAATGAACAATACTAATAAATATAAATTAACTCCAGAGAATATGAATACTTATAAAATGTATCTGTCATGACATCTAAATTTGGAACTATGGAGTAGATGCCATAGTTCAAAGCTCTTAAAAATAAATATCCAGAGCAACAGTAGACCAATTTAAGATATGTAAATCGTTGTAGTATTTGTAAGGCAAATAAGCAATGCAGTTCTTCTATTCACTGGTCACTTTTAGAGAAAAAATAGAGAGAAGAGATTTCGGAGCTGTCCCTACGAACTACTAGACTAAACTGATCCCATATTCAGGAGATAAATGGGTCTATATTTGAAATGTCCTCGGATCCTGTAAATGACATGTAATGGAAGTGTAGCCCAAGCCCACTCTGATCACCTGCCCCGCTGTAAAGCAGTACTAACAGATAAATAAATAAATAAACCTGTTATTTGTAAAGCGCAAACTAATCACTCCCAAGGCGCCGGGGGAGGTTGGGGAGACTGAGTGAGCTATTTCCCAGAGTCACATGATGCTGAGCTTTTGCTGACGCCGGGGAAGGAACCGTGACACCTGGGCTCCGAAGTCAGTTGCTCTGGCCGCTGCGCCACACCTCTCCATATACATCTGCTTTAAGAAATCACAAAAATTACAGCATACAACTCTTTACAAAAACACCAGAGGGAAAGCAGTCCTAGAAACAACTAATGACACAAAGTCATAGTCCTAGTGAGAGTTTTTAGATGTGGAACCAGGACACCAGAGTTCATGCCCCAGAGGCATACGTTTTAGCACTTTGCGTGATTTTCAACAACTCACTTCATCTCCCCTTTCACATTTTCAAAATATACAAGTACCTAGACTCTGAACAAGATGGGTGCTATGTGAGAAAGTTGACTTTCAATATAGAATGCATTTGCATAGCAACTGATAAGACTGGATGCAATAGAGACTGAGAGCTCACTCCGAATTAGTGCTTGATGTTCAAGGAGAAGCATCAATAGCTCCTCATCTTGGATTTTGATTTTAAAGAAAAAAAAATTATTTGTTCAATAATCCTTTTTCTACCGCTTTTAAAGATGTAATGTCAATTGACCAGTATGAGTCATACATGTGGCTTAGACCGCCACTAGCGAACAGCCCAAGTAAGTGCTTAGAACAAAAGCTGGATTGCTGAGATCACTCGTACAGGCGCGAGTCCTTCTAGCTGGCAGTCATGCAGTGAAGGATTTCCTGGTTTTCCTCCCTTAATTCCAGAACTGTCTGCATGAGGTGATGTCATTTGCTGGCGTGTCCAAGACTCTGCTTTCTGCCAGCATATTAATCTGAGGCAATTTTGCACAAGCGAAAGCAAATCCATAGGGCCTGAGCTTTAATAAATGTTGAGCTATAAAAAGAAAATTGTTCCAGGAATCTACGTTGGACATCAAAGTCTTATACATCTAGACTAGAGGCTCTACAACCTAATCTCAATATGAAGGATCATATTATGATTAAAGTAATAACCTTTGAGAGGCTCTGGCAAATTGTCTTATTTATTCATTTAAATACTAACATAGAGGAAATTGTTTAATCTAATTTAGCAACCATAGAATAAGTTACAAACATTAATTAAGTACATCATTGTCAGTTCAAACCGACAATTCATTAGAATGTATGAAATTGTCAACAATTCAGACTATTTTCAATATTGTCTTTAACATTATCACAGCCGTAAACATTCCAAAATGGGGAAAAAATTATATCAGTATATTATAATAAGCCATAATTCAGTCATTCTTTCATTCTGAGTTTGAAACATATAGAAGATCAGTAACCTTATAATCAAATGATATGGGGGCTGGAGGTATGGCTAAAAACCCAGAGAAAGATGACTGATACAGGGAAATTATGGTAATGGTGGGACATGAGAGACTGGTCTACATTGCACGTTTTATGAGTATATGGGAATATTTCCTGAGTAATACTTAATGTTTTCCAAGGTGGAACGGATTCAAAAAGGGTTATACAACAGATCTGTGGTATGAAGGTGGAAGGATGGGGTATTGGTACTGGAATGCCCTTGTCGATACAACTGGATGTTAACATACTCCTTGATAAGCAACACAGAAAAGGAGGAGTTGTTGGCTGAAATGATTTAGGTAGTTTAGCAGTTTAGGAAATAAATAAAACAATAGTCATTGGAGAAGGGCTGGCCTGGTTCGCAGGGTCTAGTTTGATATGTACAAAGGATTTGTGGAGACTGTGTTGCACTTGGTTCTCTGCCAGCTCACCCTCCAAACTTGTATATTCATCCCTCCTGGTTTCTAAACCTGTTTTTGCTGTCTTTTAGGACACTGTGCACTTTACCACTGCTAGCCAGTGCTTACATGCTTGTGCTCCCTCTCCTCTAAACATGGTAAAATTGGCTTACACCCAATTGGCACATTTCATTTACTTGTAAGTCCCTAGTAAAGTGGTTCTACATGTACCCAAAGGTCTGTAAATTAATGCTACTAGTGGACCTGGGACACTCATTGTACCATCCACTGAAGTACCCTTTCTAAACCGGTCTCAGGCTTGCCATTTCAGCCAATGTGCAGTTTTAAACTGCCAATTCGCATGGCAAAATAAACCCCTAGCCAGGCCTAAACAACCTTTTTTAATACATATGTCAACTCCTACGGTAGGCCCTAAACAGCCCACAGAGCAGAGTGCATTGTATTTTAAAAGTTGGACATGTCCTGGTAAAGAAAAACTCAAATTCATTTTTCACTACTGCAAGCCGTACTTCTCCCATAGGATTACTATGGGTTACCTTATTACATTTAATAAGTGACAACTTTTGCTTGGGAACAGGTAAAAATGTCTTATTTGGTCTCTAGAAAATTGTAATTTAAAATCCTTTTTAATAGTAAAGTCAAATTTTAAGTCACAATTCTGAAAATGGCACTTTCAGAAAGTTAGCATTTTCTTGTCCTAACCATTTGGTACATGCAGCCTGAGCCCTGAGTCACAATACCAAGTGAAATTAGCAGTTGGTCTTTGTGTATTCCTCCCATACAGTGTCACAAATGGGGCCTGGCAGGATGGGCCATCCTGATAATGTGGGTTGGGGCGAATTAGTCACCTACCACACTTGCACTTCAATAGGGGCTGCCCCCTGCACTCAGAAAGAACTTCACACTAGGCTTTTGTCACCCCAGATATCTCCGGGCCTGGGCAAGGAAAGGAAGGAAATTTCAGAACCAGATTTGGAGAGCAAAGTCTAGAAGTTTCTCCCACTTCAAAGCAGGCACCAGGTATAAATATTGGACCCTGAGACCCACTCTTCAGAATACATCTGGACCTGTGAAAACTACCGAAGAAGGACTGCCCTGATGCCAGAGAATTGCCCTGCTATCTGGGAAGAAGACTGGACCGGCTCCCTTCCTCCCACACACAGTGACTCCAAGGGTCAGTTGGCTGACCTCCTGTCTGAGCTACAGTGGCAAAACAAACCTCAGAGGCCTCCCTGCACCTTTCCAGCTGACAGGCTGCACCTGGCCCTGCCTAGACCTGCACCTGGCCCTGCCTAAGCCCTGTTGGCCTCTGTAGGAGTGAGTTCCTAATCCCCAAGAGACTCCTCCCCAGGTCCTGGGTCCTTGCTTGTCATCAGAGTGCATTTGTCTGGACACGAAGGAGAAATCCTTACGTTTTGAGCTGTTCGTACCATCTGCGCCAACCGCCAACACGAAGCACTGGTGAACCCGACTCTTCACGCGACTGCCAGCAACGCGAGACCTGAACTTTGCGTTAGAGCATCGACAGCCTGCAGTGAAAGCCAATGTAAAGGTCTAGCAACGACCGTCTGCGATGCTCGACAGGACCTTCACACTACAACGACTAACGTCTGTGACGCCCGGCCTACTCTTCCCTCTACAGAGGTGACCACTATGACACTTTCCCTCCTCCTCATAGCCTCCTCCACCGGGAACTCAACTCTTCACACCAGAGTTTGAGAAGGTAACTTTCACTGGGACAAACCTGGTCCCTGTATCCAGCCCACCCTCCATCACGGTCGCCTGAGCTTGTGACTTTCCTTCGGTCTAGCACAACAAGATAACCGCTAATGGAGCTTTGGGCTTTAAGGCGCTATACTTGCATAAATCTTTGAAATTACATATCTCCAGTTCTAAGGATTGGCTTTTTGTCATTTTGGTGCAAAATAATTTATTAAATATTACTCAATATTTCTAAATTGGTGTAGGATTTTTCTTGGATTGTGTTTTCACTTTATTACTGTTTGTGTGCTGTATAAATTACTTTACACATTGCCTCTAAGTTAAATCTTAATGTTTTTGTGCCAAGTTACCAGAAGGTTAACTTAAGCACAGGATAATATAGTGACTTTTTCTGGTTCACCCTAACAAGGACTGTGGCTGTTGCTTGAGAAGGGCTGACACCCACATCTACCAACAAACCAATTTCTGACACTGCGTAATCTCTTTTGCTGTTTAGTATGGTCAGTCTTGAGAGCTCAGCTGTCGCCAAACATATGTAAAGAGCACCAGGAGAGGAGCTTTGGCCCTGCCCACATGTTTAGAGACTGGGCAGAAATTGTGTGCTTCAAAAATAAAGTGCTTTCCTTCCACACAACTGTGATCATTTTGTTTATTTATCCAGCTGCCTGGGCTTACACTTTCAAGGGCAAATACATGACATTGCAATGCTATTAAAGCGTCTTAGATAACTAGATAATTTATCATGTTTTCTCTGGCACCAGCACAGACAAAATGAGGGCAGTCATTAACCTAAATAGATGTTAAGGTCTGGCTTGACAGTGCAACTGTCACCTGACCTTTTAGCCTACACCGATATTATTCTACAGTTCTTTGCTTCCACACGAATACATATCCATTCCTGTGCTATCTGCTTGTAAAGCTTAACATTAACATACAACATTACATTAAAGCCAGACCTACTGGCACTGCCAATGCTTGTCGTAATAGTGGTCAGGATATGAGTTAACTAATGACCTGCAGTTATGGCTTCTGTTGCTTTTTGGGTTATTTTTTATTTCGAACTCTTGACATATACTTTACACTTTCTGTGATGCAAAATTAATAAAGGACTAAAAATTGATATAGCAAGTTATTTAAAACCCAAGGCAATTAGCACTCATCCTCAACAAACGTGACTTAAATACATTCACACAAATCAAACATTTACATTGTCCCCAGGGGAAGTACCAGGTGTGAAGTTTCTAAATAACATTTACCTTTCTTAGGACAGACCCCATTTCTGATTTAATTTGCACTTTAACTTTACAATTATTCATATACAAGCACGGCGATCAATCCAGTGTTTCAAAATTACAAATTCTGCTGATTGCATTAGACAGTTAATTAGAAAGTGCCTGGTAAACATTAGCATGAGCGAATGCATAACATGAAGGACACAGCTTTCTACGGTATGGCTGACAGAGCAGCGAGTAATGTGTTGGGTGAAAGGAAGAATTATTTGACAGGGTCTTAAAAGCTTTGTGCAGCAAAAAAAAAAAAAAAAAACAGTTGTCTTTCTCCCCGGGGTCAAGTCTAGTAGATTAATTTCATGAGAGAATCTTAAAAGGATGAACAACCCTCGAATAAATGTTTTCTCCTATTGGCCATACTGACGGCAATATTAAATGTCAAATGTCAATTGGTAGGAGAGGGAAATATTTAGAGATAGTCGACTGGTAACCAAGAAATTGGAAACTGTGCAGATCTTCAGAATTCGGGGCTCATCTAGAGTCTGACCAGTCTCCTTGCTGGGAGAGGTCAGGTCAATCAAAGTGGAGGTGGAGTTGGAGCAGCAGGGATTTACCTCCATTTTCAATAGATCAAAGGAGGTTCAAGTTCTGATCTCCGGTCGCATGGAGATCCAGAGTCTTGAGGCATATCTCAAAAGGACTGTTTGATCATTTTGGATTTCTTCATCTTTGCAGGAAATGCGATTCTGAGCTCCCTATACGTCTTCGTCTAACTGATGCCTTTAGTTTCTTCACCAGATGTGTTGGGATGCCTTCTATCCCTTATTGGGAGCCAGTTCAGTGAGATCAGAATGGTGGAGATCTGGTCATATATTCTGGCTCTCGGTGGGCCAGGTGAACTTTGAGGATTTACACTAGAGTGGAGCTGCCATAATCTAATCTTGAAACAACTCAAGCCTGAACCAAGCATTTAAAGTCTTGTTCTGGGATGTATTGTTTTATTCGTCTAAGGAGTCGAAGTGGAGTTGGTGGTATGGGGTGTCATGATCCTGGGCTTTCGATTACAGTCAGGGCCATACTGTGATGGTATGTTCTACTTATTGTTTTCTGGTCAGTCTCCAGTTTGAAAGCAGTGTTATGTTCAATGAGCTGTGGGTTTTCGGTGTAGGATATGGCTAACAATTGTTTATGTATCTGTTACAATTCGAACAAACCATTTGCTCAACGGGAAAAAAAACTTGTCTGGCACGGGTGTTACTGGCTCTGCAACATCTTTGAGCTGTGATAGTGTATGTGAGCCGTTCTGTATGACATGCTCTGTTGCATGTTTGTGCGAGATGTATCTTGTCGGGAGCAGAGTGATATCATAATAAGACCTACTGCCAGGGTGATAATATGGTTTTCAGCAGGAAATTCTTACCAGCATGCTTTATATGCTTGTAAACACTGTCGGGATTTGCAGCACTCCATGAAAAATAATAGCTGGAGCACTCGCCAAACAGTGAAAAGGACTGCATTTCGAGATGTATGCAAAACCTTTACACCACCACTATGTGGGTCCCTAATGTTGCTGCCTTACCTCTCCTCGTGGAAGTGCCAGCTATGTCTATACTGTTATGAGTCTTGAGACTTTGTACTATATTAGCGCATGAGTCTATATTCCATCCTTCAGTCTAATAATTTGGGAAACATGCTTTAACATTCAATTTAAAAAATGTAGAAATTACTCACTTTTTTGTATTCCTGCAATAGTTTAATGGTAAAAACGTTGACATCATTCGACTAACAAGAGAAAAAAAAAGTAATTCAATCGTGGGCTGAGGTGGCTGGTGACGTACTACCTGCCTTACATTTTCAGATCTGGCCTTGGCTAAATCCTTTTGATTTTACTAAAATGATATATAACATAAGTACTTATTGGAGCTTTCAGCCAACACTCTTCATGCATTGGTCTGCTGCTGTGTTGTTCACATTTTCTTCCACCTACAGCATGGGGCAGTGGGTCAGTCCACTTCAATCAATGGTTAATTTTGCTGTGAAGCACATCCACAAACACAGTAGTTCCTTTCAGTGCCAGTGATTACTACGGTAAGGTGCACTTTTTGAGTTTGAGACCAAGAACATTTTATGCTCTTACACATTTTTTTTTTTTTTTTACATATTGCCGAAAAACCAGCAGTGCCCTCAAAGTTTTACAAAAAAATTGATATATAAAATCGAGCACTGACAAGGTCTAAAGGCTGGTAGTTAATGTCAGGGGTATTGGCTTTTCCAACGCTTGTTTAAAATCTGCAGATGAAAAGGCAGCAGAGCAGCCTATCGGATTTGCAAAAGTCTCAGACACACAAAGAAGAGACACAAACAAAAGATCTTCAAAAGACAAAAACGATTCTCTGCTTGTGTAAGAATATTTCTGAGGCCTCACACGTGAAGGTGACATTTTAAGCACATTGCAAGCTATGGAAGCCTTCGACATTGCACGTTTGGGATTTTCTGACCGTAAAACTTCATAAAAGGATATACCTCAAGTTTTTGTTATGCTGTTAGTTATCTAGGTCTGTGGGGGGGTGGGGAGGGGTTCTGTGTAGAACTGTAATGCAGGACACTGCAGCACACATTTCTCACAGGAATCCTGACCTTTTCATAATTAGTTATAGCATTTCGCACCATACATTCTCAACAACAGTCATTTGTTTCTAAAAGGAAGTTATAGTGCCATTTAAAATGGAACAATAGTGCGCACACAATGTTTGGTGGAATCCCAGAAGGTTTCAATGCATACCTACTACAGTTTCCCATTTAAGCCTATTATAGAGACCTCAAACGAAAACGTACTATGAACAGTCGCGGCCGGCATGGCTCACGGGTGGGGGGGGGGCAAGCGCGGGGTGTAGGAGGGGCGTTGGGGGAGGGGACGGGCGAGTGGTCGTGAGGGACGAGCGAGTGGTAGCGAGGGGAGGATTAAATAAAAAAATTACCTTGGCAGCGTTGTGATTGGTTGTGACGCCGACCACACAGGCGTCTATGGGGATGCCATTTTCTCCACGTAGGCTGCATGCAGCCTACATGGAGAAAAGGGAGAGTGCGCATGACTGGTTTGGCCGGCCCTAGAGGGCCGACCAAACAGTCAGGGCCCGCAGTGTGTCAAACGTTTTGCATTAATGAAGTATAACCTTTATCCTTTAATAATGTACACAAGTGTTTGGCAGTTCATGCTTATACCCTGTCTCCTCAGAGGAGATTTAAGGTGGGATCAAAAAGGCTTCGATTGACAGCCTACTCACCCCTTCCCCTCCACCACACTTCCTTCGTGTCTGTGGACAGCCAGGCTCACTTGTAAATTTGCTTGCAACACAGTAAGTGTGTTGCAGATGAAGAATTCCCCCACAACCACAGTAACATTTATATGCTCCTGAGAATTTATCTGTCAGAGGTAGATGTGCTGATCTTCCAACATCTGGCCAAATCGGTAACATATGGAGGTATGAATAACTGGCAGTTTTACTACCTTCCTTTTATTAGGGTGTCTTGGTATAATTATTTAATTCATTTTTTAATAGATGTCACTTTTATCTGAAAAACAGACATTAGCATTTAAACCTTCTTTTGGCGTCCCCACCTGTAAGGCTATCGGCGCAATTCATATAAAAAGTAGACTTGTCAATCATTTTCAACAGAAGTAGCTTCCAGAACATCACGGGCAATGTTTGCTGGAGAACTCAGAGGGGTGGGTTAAGCTAGACCTTTCCTGAGAAAAAGTGATTATTTTAGGAATGTTTTTTAGTAGCTTTAAAGTTTAGCAATATTCTATTAATTTTTAGTGCTAGGAAATCTCCAAAGAAACTTGCATGCTTGGGTAGTATCGTTTTCTCTGACCAAATAGCTTCAGATTCCTTCAGTAACGTCATATACAGGATGCTCTGGGCACACGGGCATCCAAATGTAACATCATCCAAGGAATTCTATAGTACACCTTTAGTGATATCATTTCTCACTTCCATAACATGATGCATCAATAGAAAGAAAAATCCAGAACCTTTAGAGAAATTGAAATAAATAGACAGTATAGCAATATTTAACACTGACCAATTACACAAAACCCACAATACCCTGATTTTTATCTAGACTCTTCAATGGCGGCTACTAACCAACTAATTGAAATTATCTTATCACTCTTGAAACAATATACACTTAATGGACCCTCTTATAATTTGAAGTTATGCCCCTTAGTCAACAAACCGATTCCTACAGTAAGCCAGGAAGATATTTTTTAACCAAGCATTCTCTTGCATATATCTCAACTATTTGGTTTGAATATGGTGCCTTTTTAATTTTTCCTTCTACTCGTGCTTCTTAAAATGCTTTTCTTGTTTGAGATTGGTTAAAGCAGAAACGATCATAATGAAACTGCTGTGCTAGAATCGTTCACCACAAGACCTAACCCTCTGTGAAAAATGTATTGTCAGGTAATGGGCGTGACTTTAGTACGCACTGGTATACTTTAGTCAGATGACTGTCTAATCGCTTTTTGCACAATACACAACTTTCGTCAAAATTAAGCATATTGTGAGGAATAAAATTCACAATTTTGCACATCCCTCATGCTCAGGCAACTGATCTATAACACTGACAATGTTACAAAAAGAACAATAGATAAGATAGAAAAGGACTATGGCGGCGGGGGGGGGGGGGGGGGTCTTGCAATGGAGGGTGTATAGACCAGCCATTTTAGGGAATTTACTGCTTTAAAAGGGAAAAAAATTAGATCTATATAAAACTTATTTGACTGGAGACGCTTTGAACGTGTTTCTAATTGCTCTTAGCACTCAGTTCTTTGAATATAAGGATTTCAAGAAAAGGTGCATACAACCAGGATGGCAGTGTCACCTGCTTAGTTTCTTTTGAAGGCCAGACCTCTGTGTACAAAGAGATGACAGAGCTGGATTTAATTTTTCACGCCCAAAATGCTTCATTATAACTGATGAACAGTGAGTTATATATTAAAGACAATGAGAAAACAGAGGCTGGTGAAGAGCAACACCATGCTACTAGGTGTTGGACTTACAAATAATTAAAATATCACTCATTTGATGCAAGTTCGTCGTATACAGCTCAAACAGCAGTATCGAAATTCTGAATCCCTTCATATCTGACAATATCTGGCTCTAGATTTAAATTCTGATCTTGACACTTCAGCAAGATCTGTGAAGGAGGTCTTTAGTCTTTCTTGATATGCCAAATAAACATCCTATATTATAACACTGGAATGTTGGGAGCTCCACTGAATACAATGGAGTACTTCGGCTAATGGCCAGCAGAAGCCCGGAGCTCCGGCATTCCAATGTTTGTACACAGCAACAGCTGTCAATAAAAGGCCTCACGGAGCCAAAGGGATTTCAATCACCTCAGGCTCCGTGAGGCCTTTATTTTACAAATTATAACATTCAGCCCTCTAGGGGCAGAATGTTCTAATAGCCTTAGAGCCCTTCGTAGCAGGCTCTACAGGCCATTAATGTCCCGCTCCCTAGTTAAAGCCCCTCACCTTCGGCATGGGCCTTTAACGCTAGAGAAGGCCTTTAATGGTCGGTAGAGCCCGCTACGGTAGACTCTAAGGCTATATTACCTTTTCCCTTCAGTGTCTGAAATTTCTCAAATGTGACAATGTCACTCTTAGGCAGAGTTATCTGAACACCGTATTCCCAAAGAGTGATGTACTACAACATGGCATTGTTCCTTCTCAGGCCCCGAAGGGGGGGAGGGGGGTGGGGGGGAGAATTGAGCAGATCAACTAAAATCCCAAACTATCAGGTGGGTTATTAACCCAGGTCTGGTGAATGCCTCCTTTTCACAGTTTTTTCCTCAGAAATGGGGTATTACATGCAGAATTAGGTGCCACTCACCATTCATCACCAGCCATTTTCCCCCAGGTACATTTGGCACGTTTGACCTGCCAAAACTAACCTTGGGATAAAAGTGGACATGCAATGTTTATTGCACACAGTAATTACCCGATAAACAAAGTTTGACAAAACTCCATAGTGATCTGCAATCCAATCTCTCTGAAAAAGGGAGCTTAGTCAGGATCAGAATTTACCTCTATTTTCGAAATTGGGACCTAGATTTCTTTATGCTTTTATCATTAACACCTTCCTAGAAGAACATTCAAATCCTATTAGCCTTAGGAAATCCTAAAGAAGCGAACCCTTGCACTTGTTAAAATCTAACCATGATTATATAAAGTCACATTCCAAAATGCCACTACCAGCGGTTTCCCAAATCCCGCTCGTCTCACTGCAAGGCCCAATCCGCGATATTCACCCTACCAAAAAAAGACTAGCTCAAATGAAAAAGAAAAGGCTTTTGTTGTCTTGAGCTACTGCAAATGTCTTAATTTCTTCCTCTATCGGGGGAGAAGGAAACCTTTGCTGCATATTAATGCAACCCATGAATCAAATGTGTTGAATCCGCTAGACTTTTTCGACAAATGAGCTCTCCCTGGATTCATCAACAACAACAGCATGATGGTGCCCAAATGTGACATCACAACAACCAATAATTTAGTCACAAGATGCGGACATAAGTTCATAATTGTACATCATTGAATGTTACCTACACATTGACATCCTAATGAAAAAGCAAACATTAATTACGTTTCTGGGAAACTGGAGTAAAATAAGTGAGCGGTCAGAGTACTGCAGTGGACTTTCAAACTGACAGCTCATTAGCCTCCGAGCTTGTAAGTCTGTTCCTGCAAATTTCTCTGGAATGATATTAACACAAATCAAATGCTGCAACACTGTTTGTTTTCCGATCTTCGTTAAACACATTGATGGATTTATCTCCTTTAGTACCAAGTTCATGCAAGGTCTTGGCCTTATACTACTATTTGCAAGAATCTGCATCATACAGTTTTTAGGGGTGTGTAAAGTTGGTACATTTTATTTACTCCCACTGTTAGAAATTTGGCTTGAAGGGTTTTCAAAATAAGTTTCAAAATTTCTATTAAAAAAAAAAAAAAAAAAAAAAAAGAGCTTGGCCAACCTTTTATGTGATCTCACCAAACGCGCAGCCAAGACTTGTTAATGAATATGAACTTCTTGCTGATTCCTAATGGAACCAAGTAACAAAGGCGTCATTTTACATGATGAGATCCCTATATTGAATTTGTTCCTGCAGTAGAGTTCGATAAAAGGGACAAACACCCATGAACCTAGTACTCTCTCATCTGGCCTACCTCAAAGAATAAACACCAAGAGATTTGAAAGCTAAACAGAATCCAAAATGAGCTGTGAGACAACTCCTTAACGTTAATAGCAGGTCGTGCATTTTACTTGCACCTCAGTCTGTCGGACTGTAGCTAGACAGGCCCCTTGTCAATGGCTAGATGTACTGTTTAAGGTCAATAATGGACACATGCTGGTAGCCATTTTTCTACGACATAATAGTGCTACAGGAATGCCTATGTTGAGCTTTTAATTTTTTGTTGTGCATAAATCTGCATAGAACAGTTTTAATTCATCCTACATACAGCAGTGTTCACTGAAGCATGAAGTTCTCCTTGTGAGTAGGCATCAGATGTAATGTTTTGTGTAACTTTCTGTCCCATTCTCCATTTTGTAATACCAGTGTAATAGTTATTTGAAAGATCCACTACATCAAAAACGCAAAGGGCTCACCTTGGGGTTTCAGCGCTATCCAAATAAAAAAAATATATAATACAACCCATAAGTTAATTCTACAGCACTACTCTGACATACATGGTAGAAATGTCGGTGGACTAGTTACAAACCGTCTCCACTGTATCACATTTCAGCATATGGGCATGTGTAATGAAATACTGTGGGAAAACCCCAACTGTTTGCCGTTGCATCTTAGAACTGCTACATGGAGTTCAACTGGGTCTACTGTTTTAGAAGGCGTTTGTATTTCATCAACATTATCTGCTTTCTTATTTCCATTTGACATATAAATTCAAATGTACATATGCTGCACCCTGTTAAGTAAAATATTGCTAACTGTTTCAGGGAAGTGCATTCAAAGATGTTAGTGCAACACTGCTGCTTTGCCTCCGTACAAACCAGCATTTCTTATAGTGAAAACGAAACTAGTTTCCACGTACCAATAGACGCCTCAATTATGAACCCGATGCTACTTCAGGTTTGCATAGTTAACCTTATAAAACCGGGAGAACATTATTTAGTAATTCTTAACTTCTTCCTATAGAGGATTGACATTCTCCACGCCTAGCTCTTTTCCCAGCTCAAGCAAAATACGACTTGTAATTCTGGAAAGGCATTGCTGGGAAATATCACTTTACAGGCCCTGCGCGCATTTGTCAGCTGCTGGAATGCGCTGCACAGCGGTACCTTTGAGACAGCCGCCATTAATGGAGTCTCTGAGGAAGGCTTGGACTCCAGCTTCAGTGTTGTTCATTGTGTTCTTCCGCCACATGTAGGTTTTTTTTCTTCTGAAAAGTATGCGTTACTGTCTCTTGCTGAAAGTATGAGATGGGATCAGACAGGAAGCTTGGTTTTGGTTACAAAGGGGTTTTGTTCGCTGGGGGTGACTTCTCGGTGCGTGGCTGGATGAGAAAACAAGGCCGACTTCCACAAACAAGGTTTGGCTCCCGTCAATGAGCGCATACACTGTTGACTCAGTGACGGTGGTGCACGCGCGGCGCCAGCTGAAAGGAATTCGCTGTTTTCGGTACAGATGCCATCCTCCCTGAGAATACCATACATGTATCCTACATAAATATCTGTACTTTTTAACAAGGACAGCTTATCGGATAAAATCAACGCTGGACCCTGGCCTACAGGATTCAATTTTTACCCATGAAAGACCATTGATCCTTAAAGACAATCGGACTACACTTACGATTTGCACCAACGTTCAGGAGTAAGCCTCCAGGGCCTCCATTCCATCGATTTACAAGTGCTCTTGGACTGTTCGCAGGGTGGACAATCTGCAAAAGTATGTACTGTGAAAACGTAATTTACATATTTCTTTTTTCCCTTTTTCCCCTACGTGAACAATACATCTCCAAAGGTAGAAAAGCTTTCAACAACACCCCCCAGAAACTGTGGAGATCGAGAGGATTAGGGCTATTACACCCAATTTGGACACTTACATCACAATTATGTAGCTCTGAAGTTAAGTGACAATTTTTTTGTGAAAAACCCTAGAAAATGTTTGTTAAATTACGACAAATTACCAACTTTTATTTGTTTACTGCATTCCCATTGTCAACTTCCATGGACATACACACCATCTTCTCTGGCAGTTAAAAGTCATCTCGTATACCTTATATCATCAATGGATATAACACATCAATTGAAGAAGAGGTGTGAGCAGTATTTTGGTATTACTAAGCTGGCCTTTCAAACTGCTCCTCCAATCTAATGCTTAATTCTAGAAAAACGTCTCTGTGTACTTTGTTGACACATACTGTGCCACTGAAAAGGCTAAACGGAGATTGCCTTATCAGGGAAATGACAGTGTAAAAAAATAACTAAAATTAAAGGAGAGATTCCATTAACAAGTAAAGAATAGTAAAAGCAGTGGCTCAGTCAGACACAACATGTTCAGCCATTGTAAAAGGCAACAAATGGAACCCCAGACAACAATGATGGCCAAAAATGACCTTGGATACATAAGAGTAGCCACTGTATTGCATGCTAGCTTAACTCGGTTTTCTCTCACAAACTAGTAGAAAACTAACAGTCAAGCCAACAGGTTAGACCTTTTTGACCTACTGGCTTTGCCAATGCTGTGCCACGCCAGCAAAAAGAAATGCTATTTGCTGATGCCGAGCAACATCTGCAAAAAAAAAAAAAAAAAACAAGGGCAGAAATTAGTGCCTATACGAGTGCATGTCATGACACTGCAGTCGGCCACGTGATCCGTATGCACTTTCATGCATTATGATGTAAGCACATGCATGTGTCAGCATCGATGTGAGCGTCTACTCTATGATGCAGGCGCCATTTTATTTATTTATTTTAATTTACTGTTCCAAGATGGCAGATGCCACATGAACTGGTAAAGAAAAACAATTTTCAACTTGCGCAAAAGTGCTTTTTGGAAAACCCACGAGCTTGCTGGGGTATCGAAAAAAAATTATGTTAAGGACACACAAGAGGTGGAGGAGAAACGAAGGAGTGAGTAAGGAAGCAAATGGGAGTGTGAGGAGGAGCAACAGAAAAGCTGGGGAGAATAAAATACAAACGCTCAGGTGGCAAAGCAATCGACGGATGGGGATGGAGTGAGCAACACAGAGCACATGGGTTGGGGGAGGGTATTTGAAGGGAGCTATGAAAAAAGAAAACCTATGGTGCAGAGAGGAACAAAGTACATTCACTCAGATGGAATGACCAAAGCAACAAAAACAAAAACAGTCCCCTCAATGTGAAAAGAGGAATGATACAAGTCATCCAATCAAAAAGATGGTAAAAAGCTATGCTCGAGAGGAAAGCCACAGAGGAACAGGAAACCACTGTAAATTTTTGGTAGGGTTCAAAAGAGGTCTTTCCCAAACAGATAGCTTTAGGCAAAACCTACAAATAAAAAGAAATGTAGAAAAAGGAAACATAACATTGTCGAAAATTTGCAGATATCTGCAAGCAATCATTTTTTAACATAACAATTGAATACAATTGTAATGGAACAAAATAAGCCCTTCCAAGAAGGCTGGTTTACATAGAACAGTATAGTAACTGTCTTTTTTAGTTCTGATGTTCACAGGAATACATGATTCTTAGTGGTACAAAGAAAATGTATATTGTCTTTAAATTATTGTAGCCTGAAGAAAAAGTTGAAGCACACATGGGTGATTAAAAAAACAAAAAAGGAAAACCAATAGAAAGAAAAAGACGTAGGCCAAGTAATGTGTTAGTCCACTAGCCATTGCACTCAAGTGCAGTTTTTTTATGAAGGTGAGCACATGGGGTCAGGCTAAATGCCCTCTTTCGCAGGGGAGCCTGCGGATGAAGTGGGCTTGACCGATGTCCCATGCTGTGGTGGGGCAAAAGCAAAACGTCAATGAATGTTGAATGGACCACTGTACGAAGACAGCTGACAAAAGTGTGCGTGTGTGTGTGCATGTGTACATACATATATGTATGTGGTGTGTGTGGGAATGCATTTTTATTTACGTTTTTTTATTGCATGATGCTGGTGAGGCAGATAAAGCGGTCCCCAATTCATACCTAAATAGGATGATCACAGCCACCTATCATTATTCAGAGGCTGATTAAACGTAAGCAAGTTCCCTCTGGGAAATACAGGTACATCATATAACGTAAATGTATATGATTAAAGAACGATATGAATTGATATTCTCTCTGATTCAGTCCATGTTGATTTGAAAGCATGATGTGTTAAGTCTGAAGTTTGTAACCATGTTTTCATAAGTAAAGCTAACATGTACAATAAAGGCTGCACATACAAGCACACAGAGCAACACATGGGATATTTAGACCTTTAAGAATGGAGGAACAGCTGACAAGTCAGATCCTTTCAACAGCAAACTCTATGGCTCTTGCTCCAGTCCCCAGCCTGTCGCTTTACTAAGCGCCATTTCGATGCAATATGCATTGGACAGCTCTTTCTAAATACTTGTGCGCTCTCACTGAAACTTGTCTACCATTATTATGAAGATTGATTGTTCCACGTTTATTAAATGAGCTCTAGTTATTGATTGCAGAAAAAGCAAATAAAATTCTGATTACATTAATAGGTGAGGCTGTTGAAGCACCTGAGGTCCACAAACATGGGGAGAGTTGTATTTGAAATAGACTGTCGGACAGCGAACACTTTGTAAGTTATGTTTAAGTGGTAAAAATAGTATTCATGGAAGTAACACCACATAGGATCAATATATTTCCTTCTTCAATTAACACGCTTCCTCCCAGAATGGCTCAAATGATTATCATAAACTAAAAAGTAACTATCATAGGCAACAATCTGGAGACATATTGCACATTATGTTAGGATACTTTTATATAGTGCAACATCCCTCCTCTCCGCTGTCCTTTGGCGTTGTTAGTTGTTTGAAGTCCAAGGATGGGTGTGCACCACAGAAGGTTGCAACTGGGAGGGTTTAATCCAAAGACCCTCATTCTTAACCCTACACTTAGTTTATTTGTATCTTCTGTACCCGAAGGGTATTTCATCACTTTTAGTCTAGAATGCATTTCTCTGCTCTTTGATGTGTGTCGTCATTGGCAGTCCTACAATATTACTATTGATCGCCAGTAGGTATGCGGGGCTCCTTATGAACAACTACTGCTTATTGGTTATCACCACCATTGCCTCCATGGTGAGGGCTGGTTTCCAACCCGTCTGACTAAGCAGGATGATGGAAATGTGTTGTGTATAACCTTTATCATTGTGGTATTACAGGAGCATCAACCGCTCAGATTCTTTAACAGAACTTTGTTGATGTTGTGTTGTGCAATAGTCATCTCTAATAGTGCGTCAATGAGTCATAGCTTGTTAGAGTGTGGCGTTGCTTGGTGTGTTATCGTATAACGTGGAGTGATCTGATGAAGTGTGAGGTTGGATAGTGTGGTGTGATATGAACCAGAGTGATTCAAATAATGAACAAGAGGTTTCTTAAAACTGCAGAAATCTAACACGACACAAAACACAGGCTTTGATTCAGAGATGTTGCTTTCCTGGATCAATGAGAAGATTCATTAATTGACTGACTGCAGGTCATGAGGTTTTGTAAAGTACCATGATCTGACAAAGACAGCATCTGAAAAGCTGGAGAAAAGTATGAGAGAGGAGTTGTGTACCTAAATTTAGCAACAGAGCAGATAAAACGGCTGCAGCTGGGAAAAGCTCGTTTCAACAGGAAGGAGTAACCACTGTTTTCAGAATTCTGTTGTAGTTCACTTTACTTCACTGGCAAATCAATTCTGTGTAGCGTACCTTTTCCAAGGAATAATCTGCAATCCAATCTTGCTGTATTTCCACTTGATAATCCAAATGTTTACATTTTGTCCACTGCTTTGAAGCCAGAATTACCTATTATAGAAGTAAAGATGATATTCAGTAATTTTTTTTTATTCTGAAGTTGATCCATCTCGAGGACAGTAGTCCCTGTGATGTTCTCAGTGCTGAGAGTGAAGAGGCCATGATACTTCATGAGTACTGGAAGGTCGGTACGATGGTTCTAAAAAAAGCTATTGCTAATTGTGCCTTTTTGACCCATTCCAGAGATAATGTTGGTCAGATCTCAATGTTGATCTTGTTCCAAATAGGGAAAAACTGAAGGAAATGCAAACAAGGCCAGTATGAGTAATTATATTCTTGCTAAATACAAGTACCTGCCAAGAGTAAAACATCTCTTCATGGACAGGGATTTCTGGTTCTTTCACTTCCCTAATGAAGGGATTGAAAGTAATGTGGTAATGTGATAAGTGCTTCTGGAAGTGTACTCTGTAGAAACAGGTCTTATGTTTTTTTATTATTCAAACATAGTATGCTGGCATTATCCATTCTTATAAACACATTTTTCTTTTGCAAAACGAGCAACTCTGGACCCAGTCTTCAAGCTACAGGTAAATCAGTGTTATCAGCTTATATGAAGTATTAGGGTAGGAGTACTATCCAGAAACTACAGTGGTTGAAGTTATAAACTGAAAGTGGGGGTCAATATGAAGCTTGGTGAGCCCTTCCCATGGCCCTAAGAAACTCACTGTTAGGCTGCAGAGATTACAAAATGAGCCATACAGACAGTGCATGAATATGAGAAAGCGCAACCATGAAAAATCAACAATGAGTACATCCATTGTCACTGGACTCCTCTGCATTGCGCACAAAGCTTATTTGAGAAAAGGTCCAAGACAACTTCAAATTGACCTTCCATTATGTGCTAATAAGGAACCCATTCTCCGTACATGCACATCTAATGGAACAAAGAGCCTACTGTGACCGGAAACATGGAGGCAGATTCTTTGGTGTCCTGTAAACCTGCCATTGATACGCCTTTTCTGGATCAACACTGGGCAGCCCTGTTGTACTGTACTTTTGCCGCTCTCGTGCATCTCTGTGGGTGCTCGAGAGCGGTCATCTTTGAAATGTTTAGAATGTGTTGTTTTAAATAGCATACCCGTGCAGATGCATGTTTCTATTTCAATATAGGGTTGGTTATATATGTGAGGTTGCGCTGGCAGTTGGTTCAGTTGCGACTACTTATTGGAGGTGTGCGCCACGCACATATGGGCTCCTTATATCTATGTATGTTGTTTCAATAAACATCATACCAACATTTCCTACTTGCAAGAATTATTTATTACTTGAGGATTTGCTGTGTTAGAAACGCCATGCAACAATCCCTGATCTAGAATTTTCACCAGGTACAAGATTTCTACCTTTGGTATCTTGATTAACACAGTTGTTTTTCCTCAAGTTTCACTATATCCAGTAGAGAGCAAAATGGACAACTCAACCTAATTATAGTTTCAGTTACGCAGCCGAGGTAGCTAGAGACCCGGTCAGTTGGAGGCGGCAAAAATACACGGCATGGTAGAATTACTTTTGCCACTGACTCGACCACAGAAATCGTAGATTACATAAACACGCAATTTATCATTCTTAATTTTGCAGTTTTTCACACGCGCACAGGGAATAAATGTTTCCATTTCATAAGCACATTGTCAGTCAGAAACACACCAGAGACAATTATGCGGAGCTCTTCGCCATTTCTGTATTGAAACCTATTAGAAACAACCAACGTGCAGCGGAAGAAAGCCTGTCAGTCAAATCAAAGGCTTCAAACGAAGAGCCATATGCTGAAAGAATGGGGCCCCGCCCAGGCGGTTAGCGCTCACCTTCCTCCTGCGCTTGCCTTTGAGAGAGTTCTCACAGCTGTGTTGGGAGGTTGCCGCCAACCGCGCGAGGCCAAGCCTGGCAATCAAAGATCACGGTTTGAAGGCAGGCGGGAGCCGGGCACGTGCAGGGCCTTTCACGTGCACGGGAGCGCTGCCTTGATGCGCGCGGAACAAAGGCGAGGATGGAGGTTTGGAAACAGCTCATGGACTCGCACCGCCGTACCCTGAATATTTTGGGAGTGCTCTGCACATCTATTAGCCTGAATCTGTTCTGTATCCGTTACACGACAATGGCTATTTCTTTAATGCGCACCATGGTCATAGAATAGAGGCAGAGTGATGGATCCTGAAGGGTCTACGTGGGCGACACAAATCTTATACATTAATGGTTTACCGGCACTGTATTAAAATAATTTTTATTTACTACTCTGTAATCTTCCCCGAGAACCCTCCAATGGTGTTCGGTTTCCCAAAGACCAAAACCTGCACTAAACAAGCCCTGGCAAAGCCAATTGGTTTAATGTTCGATCCAGGCAATAAAAAGTCTGCCCCAGTGCAAAACAGTTAAAAATGATTTATGTATACTAGCTGGGAAGTGAATAACGCAATTAAATGCATGACGACAATATGCACTTTTCAGCTGTTACCCCCTCATGCATTACAATGTAAACGTAAAGACAATCAAATAACAAACAGAATGTAGTTGAGACAAAATGCCCCTGCTGTCGGCTGATCCAAGACACTGACCGTGTTTAATACCAATGCCTGAACTTTCCTAAACCAAAGAAGCCAGTGGCTGAAGCAGACTGAACCAAAACCCACTGGAGTATGTATGTATAGCATGCAATATGTCCAACTTGAAAGAGGCAGAAGTCATTGTATGCCAAACCTAAAAAGTATACCGTAATATGCCCATGCTGGTTTTTCAAATACTATAGTTGACTGGAAATATTGCGACATGAAGACACAGGTCTAGGGTGAGGTTTTTCATTACATCGCAGACTTAAACATGGTCGAAGCATAAGGATGTTTTAATGGTGTTTTGTAGTATGTTAGTCTCGGGGGCAACTAATTTAAACCCAGGTCCAGCCAGTCGCTCGCAGGTATCTTTGACACCTGAGGCCAGTTTGGTGACTTACAGGAGAAATGTTCTCATACCCACCCTATTCGCCTTTGGGAGGTTGTCCTTATCACTAAAACATCAAAAGCCCCAAAAACTATTATGGTTTTTTATTTGTTTAATTTTAAGTACGTCCGTTGGGCGTAGACAACTATATATATATATATATATATATATATATATATATATATATATATATATATATATATATATATATATATATATATATATATATATATATATATATATATATATATATATATGTCCCAAAGTTGCCCCTGTGCACAAAGACGCACTCCACACGAAAGAAGTTCAACTGAACCCTTTAATTTCCAAACCGACTCACTTTCCCAACCAATTAGCAGTCCCTATAGGTTTCTGCTCTTCCCCCGACCCTATGATTAAGATGCAAGGCATCGAAACGCGTCAGGGACTGCTAATTGGTTGGGAAAGTGAGCCGGTTTGGAAATTAAAGTTCAGTTGAACTTCTTTCGTGTGGAGTGCGTCTTTGTGCACAGGGGCAACTTTGGGACATGTTTTACACGGCAGCTCCGGCCGTGGAAGATTGCACCGCCTGGCTGACTGGAATACAGGTCTGTGGGGCTGCGAGGGAATGGCAGCCTGATTCCAGCACACAAAAAACTGTTATTGGCAAATCGGAGCATTTTCCTGAGGCCCACCGGAGGGCTACAAACCTTGTGTTCAACATTTGGGGTGTATAAATTCGGGCAGGAACTCGGACCCCACTGGAGGGGTAACATCTGAGACTACAGTACCCAGCAGGCCGCTCACTGGAGGGTGGTTGCTAAGATGGGAGATAAGAGACTGTAGTCTACTCCAGGTTTCTGCTCTTCCCCCGACCCTATGATTAAGATGCAAGGCATCGAAACGCGTCAGGGACTGCTAATTGGTTGGGAAAGTGAGCCGGTTTGGAAATTAAAGTTCAGTTGAACTTCTTTCGTGTGGAGTGCGTCTTTGTGCACAGGGGCAACTTTGGGACATATATATATATATATAAATGAGAGAGAGAGAGAGAGAGAGAGAGAGATATATATATATATATATATATATATATATATATCAGAGCCCTGCATGTAAAGTCTTGCAGCAATGATGTGATTTTAATAGTTTAATGCCAGATAATTTTCAATAAGCTTAATATATTTAGGAAGAGCATAAAAGCGCAAGGCGAATGGAGGAAGGAACATAGAACTGCAGGGAGGCGGACAGCATGAGGGAGAGGAGAGGAGAGAAGAGCAGAGCCGTTCGCGCTCCACACATTTAGGTGGAAGGAACTCCGTGGAATTTAGCGGAGTTTTTATGTCACTCCGCGGAGTGAAACTCCTCGAGCTCCGCCCACCCCTACTTTTAACCCAATTCACCTTCAGCTTTGTGAGTAACATCAATAGTGCTGAAACCCACGCCCTACAAAGAGACCCCAAAGGGAGCTCGAAATTTACAAATCTAAAAATAATATCAACTGGGGCATGTACAAAAAGCGGTTGTCCAGATGCTGCTGCAGCCCTGAGGCATAAGTCAGAGGTGAGGAAAGCCTAGTGTCCAGCCGGCACCACCACATGTCCCAGACATCAACTCTAAAGAGTAACAGATGACGTCCTGCAAGAACAAAAACATCATTCATGTTTCCTTTCAAAATGTTTTCTGAACAGCTGTAATGATGTACACGACCTCTGGCATGTTTGGGACCGGGACGCTTTCTGCTATGAAAGTAACATGACTTTAGAACATCCTTCCTCCAAATGTACCAGGTCTTCCCAGCATTGAGAGGGGTCTGTAGATAACAATACGACACTCCAAGGGCTGTACTATTTAATGTCCTCGCTCTGATGCATATTCCAGAGTGAGGCCAAACTCTTACTTCCTTGGGAAGGGAATTCCTCTTGTAGTGTTGACACATTAAACGAAAATAGACACCATTTCACTTTAACCTTACATTAATATCTTTGCATGTGATGATCCCTTATTTCTGATCTAAGGTTCTAGACTTTGGATTAAACAGGAAATATAACACTGATGGCATTGCAGATACCAGGAGAAGTGGATAAGGAATAGATTATAAGTGGATTTTAGATCTCACCTACCGTCAGCTTTAGGAGTCTGTTGTCAAAGACATTTTGCTTACCAAACAATAATAAAGTAGCTTTGAGTGAATCCTCTGTTGAGGCCTAGAATCTATTGACTCTAGATGTCCTCCCTCGTTTTGTTTCCATCTTGACCCTGGGGCACAGTTTCTTTACCATTGCTTGTTAGGATAATTTCTATCCTTTCACAGCTGACATCAGTGATTATTGTTTCCCATTTGACTTTCAGAACTCAATGGAGGCACGTGAATTTCCCCACACTTCCCTGCTTACCAGCACGTCACTGGGGTACTTTATATATTATATTTTTTGAAAATTGTTTTGCAATGACCTGGGTGCTTCACAGTTAGAAAGGACTGATCCCTTCATCATTTATCTGCTGTTCTGCCTCCTTTCCCCTTCCCTCTCCAGTTAATTATTTCATTCTATTTTCAAGAGCTCGACAGTTACGGGACCATTCTCTTTTGTATTTTTGCACAGATTCCACATACATACGGTATTTTCTTAGTTTATTGGTACTAAAAAGCAGTATTCCATCTTGAAATCGTAAATTAAAACTAGGTTTTAAAAAAATCTAGTATGGCAGTCAAGTCTCACATGCATGCTAACGCTCGATGGCACTCTTGGAATGGTTTTATTCAAAGTATATAATGAAAATCATTCCAAGATGGGCTCCAGTTCATCTGCGCGCACACATCTGTAACCATCGTGGAACAATTTCTTAAACTTGGAGGTAAAAAAATCCAAGATGTCCACACACATATGGTTGGCCACATAGAAATGGTCAGTAAATATATTTATTTACTGTTAAAGCCAAGCTTAAAGTGAAGCAATGGTTAGCTTTGATTATAACACTTTAACATGTTTAAAAAAACATGGAAATTCACTTAAACAACCACAGTTGAATTGCTGTTATAGGTACAAATTAACATTGAACACTGAAATTAACAAATTATGCTTTGCTCTGTAATCCATAACTTGCACAAAAGGCATTCAAACTATATGTTGCACACCAACAGCAATGCTTACTCTACAATACTGATCAGCCAAATTAATGTTTACTGTGCTTTGCCGTCTATCTTCACCTTGTAAGAAGTCCCTGTTCAGTAGTAAAGCCCAACAGGTTTGTCGGTATGCTTCTGAATCTTCGTTTTTAAGTTGTTAGTCATTAAGCTGGCCCATTAACATTTTCCCAATACAATGCTATATCTAATTATGATATTTGCAATCACACCTACATCTACGTTTATTAAATTCTATTTCACATCACTTAATTTGCCTAATAAAACCTATGCAGGCAGAAAATGATTAAAACTGTATTTTTCGTGCATAAAACAAAGTGTAAATCTGAAGAAAAATAGTAAAGCATACAAATAACTTTTCCTTATTCCACTGCTTAGAATAATATTAGAGCAGAGCAGGTTGATAGTAATGAGTGCCTCTTTCCATCCATGGATGCAGAGGTCAGGCAGAACTTTGCCTCTGGAAGGCACAATGACCAATTAGGATGTCCGTTCTGCCAAAGGGCAAACTATACATGAAAAGGTCAGAGGACAATGTGGAGCAATTGACATAGAAAATTATATTCACCAATGCCTGCCTACATGATCAGCCCATTCCCAAAATGAGATGACTCATCACCGTTGTGCTTTGATTGCGGGAAGAACCATGCACAGGGGAAAGAATCTCCTAAGGTGCCCATGTGCGCTCACAACCGTATTGCCTATTGAGCTGTAAGATTACATCAGATGCCATTGTATGCCAAAGTGATAGAGGACACTCGAGAACGTGCCTGGAGCAGCGATCTCAGAGTTCTGCACACAGGTAGCCCAGCCAGTAATAAGGAAGGCTTCCATTCCATAGCAGGCTCATACTTCCAGCTTAGACATTAGCTGTGCATGCGAGTCATATCCACAGTAAAAGCAGTTCCCATAAGTGCCAGGGGCTATTATGGCAATGTGTGCTTTCTGAAGCCCCAAAATATTTTTTGCTTTTAGCCAACTTTTTTTATTTATTTTTTATTAAGGCCCACCAGATTCCACAAACACAAACCATGACAAAACAAGCACCGACAAAGCCAACAAGCTGCAGTTTCACTATTGAATTTGAATCTCTTCTCTACAGTCATTAAAGTGGAAATAGTGTCAATGCAGGAGGTAAACTTGTTTCCTTGACCTCCACCACAGACTTATTGGTCAGGATGCTGATCATGCACACAAGCTTTTCTCCTGTTACAAAACCTGCCGTTCTCATAATAGCATTAAATATGGGATAATGCTATACATTATAAGAATATTGTACGTCACCGAGGACATCGGTTATAAGATCATGGAACTCCGAGGTGACTTGCAATATCCATATGTAGGACAGGGGTACTTTATTCCTTATAATAAATGTTCAAACCACCACCTGTCCCACAAGCCACAAAAATCCTTGGTGCATAGCTCTTTCTTATGAAAGACAGCATCTTTGCAAACATGAAGAATAAAAATAGAATCTCTAGTACAAAATTATAGACATCAAAAAGCTGTTAGATATTTGTTTTAGAACGATATTAAAATCAGTTTAATACCAGTGTTTTTTTCTAAAGGCACAGTAGCTCGAAACGTGTAGAAACATGCATAAAGATTCTAACTTTTCTATAATTACCTAAGGAGTGCAAAAAAAAAAAATACGTCACCATAAATATCTCCTTTCTGCTTGTCACTATACATGAAAAAAACCAGAGCAGAAAAAGTAAAAGCAACATTTTGTTTTGATCCTTAAACAGCTGCTTTACTTATGCTCCATGACCTGACTTGCCTTTTGCGACATCAGAACTCAACTGTAAGTTATTCCAGTTGAGTTCTGACGTCATTTCTTTATAATCGGCGAATGGGTGCGTCACAAATCGCCTATTGTAAAGAAATTAGAGACAGGTTTTTACACAGGGATTGTAGAATCCCATGTATTACATATCCATAATACTAAATTTGCCCTGGTTCCTTTATCTTAAAGAACTCTATGCGTCATTTGGAACAGTGCTGGCTTTCAGCAGCAGTCCCAAGCCTCTAATTGCAGAAAATGTGCAGAGGATTAAAGTCAGTTATATCTAGAATCTACTTTTGCAGATAAAGTTTATGGCGTTATCAGACCTTAGCAGGGCAACAAATTCGCCAAAGCTATGGCTGCCTACACAAAGCCAATTATTCTTCGGTATGCAATGGTAACCCCAAAACAAAGTGACTCTTGGACTACTGACCGAATCGTGATACTATACTAATGGCCAATAGTGCGGTATATTAAAAGCCAATGAAATAAGAGCATGACTATTTTTAATGCAAAACTAAATTGTTCCTGGTCCTAGGAGAATGGGGTGTCACTAGAATCGAGAAACTGACAGCGGCTGCTTTTTATGAAAGATGATGTATTAAAATTACACAACACATAAACCAAATATGTAAATAAGTTATAATAAAATGAGACTGAAAGTTGGAATAAATACTCTACAATGCAGTATTTGCTAAATAGGAAGCCAGGAATACAACTATACGAGTGCAGATTATTTCTCATGAAATTACTCTTTTTTTCAGGTTTATCTGTGATCGAGGACTAGGTTCACAAGGGGGTAATTCCGGATATGATGCCTTCTATCTACTAAAACAGTTGTCCTTATACGGATTGTCGAAGCTCCCGCAGGGTGTGCAATTTAATATATGTTGTATTATTGCACACGAAGAGTCTGCCTAGTACAGCCATGTCATCCTCTAACAAATGAGCAACAGGTCCTGAAGAAAATAAAGGTTTTATGGGACTTTCACTCCGAATAGAAGTGGTCAGTACCATCAGCAATCCTTTACAATGTTACTTTAAACACCCCTCAAATAAATGTAACATATTGATATTTGCAAGTGTGTTTATTGGAAAAGTTTGAATCCCAAGCTACAGTTTTCTCACGTATTAGTGCAGTAACTGCTTTGAATTGCTGGCTAGTTTAGATATTTACATCATAAATATCAATTCCCTTTTTCTCAAGAGACTAGACAATCTGGAGGAGGTACAGTTAAGTGACATTGGCATGCGATTAGAATAGCTGAGTGTTTGACTTGTGTGTGTGTCTGTGTTTTGTGCCACTGATGTATGCATGTATGACAGTTGTGCGGTGTCCGCTTTTGTCGAGGTAGTTGTATCTTATGGCCATTGCGGGGGGGGAAGGGGGGAGAGAAAGAGAGAGGGGGGGAGGGGAGAGAAAGAGAGAGGGGAAGGGGAGAGAGAGAGAGTGCGCATGTGTGTGCGCATGCGCATGTGTGAGGGCACAGTGTGGCACAGTTTCCGAAGCAATGGCCAATGATGAGGCTTTTATGCCACGCTTCAGATCATTGCCTGGTTTAGGAAAACTAAAAAATGCCGAACCATAAGTCAGTTCAAAGTACTATCATTGAATATTTTTATGATTGCTATTTGAGATGAGCGAGTACAGAGACCGGAAGTGGTACTTTGGGTGTTAAGCTTCCTGTTGTAGTTCCTAGTACACAAGCCCCCATGCCCCACCTCTGGTCTGTCATGTCTATGAACACACCGACTACTGTTTCTCTTCTAGGACAGTTAAAAAGCCAGACTGAAACCAATATTGTGTCTCTTTTCCTCCATGTTAACAGACACATATCCATTAGTCTGGTATTGATAAAAGGGCCTTTGCGTCCTTCATAACCTCTGCCCTGTAAAATCTGTTTGGGAACACCCATGCATCTAAACGCTAAAAAACAGCCAACACGTGCTATTGCACTGACAGTCTCTCCCACACAAATCCTTAATGGATCCCAATAACATACTTTAATTTAACCCCTGCTGGAGTGGCCTTGCTAATCAGCACTTATCCCAAGACCGGGCATTATGGTAATCAGTCCCGTGTTTCCTGCTACAGACACATACATTGATTGGTAAGTACTTTCTTATTGATATTTCCCTAGTTATCATAAACAACAAAAGACCATCTTTATGGCAGTATTTGTGTTTTGTATGAAATAATAAATGTAAAAGCAATGCACAAACTTCAGCATAGTGGAACATTGAGCCAGTCAATAACTACTGTTATTGACTGGTTCAAAGCTCAGTTACTGTATTAGCACATCAACATGTCAGCTCTGCCATCATCTCCCTCTTCTGTCTATCCAAAATGTCAGTTGCCTACTGTGTGAACTGGAGCTCAGGGTGTCTAGCAGTAGCTACAGACTGCTTTCCAAGAATTGTGATTGATCAAGTAAGTGCAGAAAATTGTGGCAAGCTTGATAACTGAGCACTTGCAACCAATCAGCTGTCAGAATTGAGCTACCAATAACAAGAAATTACCCAATGTGTATAACTGGCACAGGTCGCTGAACCATGCAAGTAGGTTTTTCCGAATGTGAGTAGACTTCATTGCTGCTTCAATCATGGACCTCATCAGACATCCCACCTTCATGTAAGAATCACCAAAAATGTACTTCCTCCAAAGTGGTACAGCTAAAATAAAAAGTTACCTTTACCTATCTGCAGGCAGACTGGCTCATCCTCCCTGTCGCTGGAGTAGGCTGTTTGGCTAGGCCGGTTGTCATGTGCTGGAACCAAAGAGCCCATCATCTGCATGAAAGCCTTCATCTGCCCAGGCTGCTGAATCCTGGTGTATTATCGTATGAATATGGTATTCCTAGAGGGGCTTTGACCAGCTAGCCATCATCTTCAAATTAAAAGGAAGGCATGGCCCACTCTGGACATATTCTGGAAAAAACACAGCAGCCTGAGCAGCAGGACGGGTTTGTCTATGGCTACACTACCCACTGCTGGTAACTGCAATATCAGTCACATACTCACTGATTTCTCTAAGCCCCTCATAACAAGCAACACCTTTTAGCCACCACCATCTTCAGGGCCAGAGGTTTAAAGGACCTTAAGCGTCAACTTC
This sequence comes from Calotriton arnoldi, assembly GCA_963921515.1. Classification (NCBI taxonomy): domain Eukaryota; kingdom Metazoa; phylum Chordata; class Amphibia; order Caudata; family Salamandridae; genus Calotriton; species Calotriton arnoldi. The sequence continues at coordinate 4,569,710 of CAWUFW010000049.1, read as the reverse complement.
ATGGGAAGCACTGATAGTTGGATCCCAATGTATAAGAGTAGATGATACAAAACAGATCAACTCAAACTATAATATATGGAGAAGTGTGCGTGTGGGATTGATTGAGAGAGAGAGGGAGAGAATTAAAGACACAAAGAAATCAGTCATTTGATAATGAAGATTTAAGACCAAAGTTAGAAATCCCTTTGAGATTATAGGGAATAGTAAATTTTTCGTGATGGCTGGTGTGGGATACAGGTGTTTCAAAAGAAGTGCAGCGATGTAATTGAAAAACCAGAATCTTAAATTTCTTACAGAATATTAGGTTTGAGTTTTGGCATTTACTGTTTTCCTGCAGAAAGAGTGAGAGGGAGCTCAATGGCCTACTCGCTCACCCCACTGATGTTGGAGTAGGCAGGACAATACACCATTTCATCTTTGCTATAAGGAAGATGGCCGCCCCTGTAACTGCTGCCGGGTCCTTCGGAACAGCATAAACAGCTCTATTTTTATTTCCTAAGTAAAGACTAGTGAGACTAAGAGCTTTCAAGGGCAGAAGTATTTAAAAATCTAAGAGGGCATCAGCCTCCCCTTAAAAAGTGAAGAAAAAATACACTTTAATATGAATTTTACAAGGTGCGTAGGAAAATGGTATCATTAAAAAAACTATTTTTAATGGAAACTCCCATCAAGACTCAACAAAAAGGGCATATGGCTTAATATTTCTCTGATTTTCAAAAGAATTTTAACATTTATATGAAATCCCCCAGAAATTATCAACGAGCAACAGGTAAACTAGCCACTGACCTCTGTTGGGGTCATCTCCTCATGCACTGTGGCTCAGCCTGTGCTGCTTTTAGCTAGACCCTCCATCCTCCAATACTTCCCAACAGGAAAACATGAGCTGACATTAATATTTAACTAGGGCACTTTAATGGCACCAGCCTATTAATGTGCTTTCGGTTAAATCCATACATGGTTTACAAGCCTCCGGCAATGAAATAAATCAAGCATCTGTTTGCACCATCTACCAGCAACAGCCTCCCCCTCCAAAGTCATGCAGCTAACGGTGCTCCTGAGACTCCATGCAGTTTTGATTGATTTAGTCAGGAAGAGGAGGTAAAAAAATATTGTAATCAAAATGACATCATGATAAATAATCTTTTGCTTCAATAACCCTTTAGATCATTGTATGGAGCGCAAAGTCATTTACGCAGGAAATGGGGCCTTTACAACGCGGACTGAGCCATGCGTGCCGTTTCCCTGCAAGCGTAATAACGCTTGCCTGAACCACGCATCTGACTTAACCACGCATATGCAGATAGTGGTCTTGTGTCGAGATGGGCGGGGAGAGGAACAGGAAGCATCGAACAGGAAGCTCCGAACGCGGACAGGCAAACGGGGCTGATGCCAGGTAGTTTTTTGGGGTAGGGGTTGGAGTCAGGGCTCAGGGCAGCGGGGGGGGGGGGGTGGACGGAAGTCGGGGTAGTGTTTTAGGGCTCAGGGGGGAAGGGTCAGCGATGTTGGGGTAGTTTTTAGGAGTGGAGGCCAGTTTTAGGGCTGAGGGCAGGTGAGGTGGTCGGGATAGTCTATTTAAAGTTTTTGGGGTAGGGCGGGGGGGGGGCTGGGGTCATTTGTGGTAGGGGGCAGGGTTTCAGCCAAGGCGGGGAGGGAAAGGGGTAGCTTTAAGGGCAGGTCGGTTTTAGGGCGGGGGGTCAGGGGAGCTTTTTTAAAGGTGGCAGGGTTTTAGGGCTCAGGACAAGGGTAGGGGTAGTTTTAAGGGCAGGGTGGGGGCAGGGTTTTAGGCCTCAGGGCGGGGAAGGGGTAGTTTCAAGGGTGGATGGTCGTGGTAGTGGTAATTTACCACGCATATCCCTTTAGTAAACATGTCTTTACAATGAAATTCATTGTAATGGCATGCGTGGTAAAGGAATGCATGGTTAAGAGGCATTGGTTGTTGCGACCTCATTGTAGAGGCACGTGTGGTTCAGGCTTGAGTGCTTCTGTGATACAACCCATTTACACAAATTGGGCATAGTTGGTTCAAATCATAAAATGTTTCCAAATCTGATCTGAGATGGAGAATAACCACTGGCTTAACCGATTGGTGTTGTCTTATTGACTGTTTTGGCAATGCTGTATAGCAACATTAAAAAAAAGTGATTTGCTTGGCACGCACGTGTGATAACGTATCACCACACATGCATTCACCAAAGAAACAAAGTGTTCTCCTTTTTTTATTATTTATTTATGCTCCAGGGGAGAGCTAAACACAAACGAAGGAAGACTAGCCATCGGATAAGAAGCAAACAAATAGGTGTGACAAAGCCAACCAATGGCAAGCAATAAGCAGACTCTAAGCCCATTAAGTTTTTGGTATGGTTCAGGAGAGGTTTTCGCCTACAGATAGCTAAAGGCTGTCTGGTATGCAAAACCTATAATTCACATTTTGTGCATGGCTGCAGTCCAAAGCATGAATGCTTGTGCATACGTAAAACAGCCATGTGCATAATGTGTGCTTGAGGGTTACTCTTGGGATGCTTCATACACCGAGTGAGGCACATCCCTTATCCACAGCGATGCAGGGCTCTGTGCTCTCCATCAACTTCCATTCACCTATACGAGCCATGAACTTTCACAGGGTTAGCATACAGGAATGCACTATGCAGACATGGGCTGCATCATAGCTGCCTGTATACTAAACACACGACCCATTTAGCATTTCACCACTATATTACGCTTAATTAAATTAATCTAATTGACACTCCTCACTAGGATGACCACCTGGCATGGAGGCAAATTCTGGGCAGTGACTGTAAAAATGTAGTACAAATGGTCAAAATTCAGGAAAACATTTCAGGACAAAAGGTCAATTTTATGGACACATCAGAGTAGGTCAGGTAAGAGTAGGTTCAATAACGTGAAAGTAAATAGACAGTTGACACAAGTAAAAGTCAAAATATGTTTATCTTCTTTGGCTTGTATGATGCATAGCAGTACTTAGCAAGCATTCACATGTAACTAGACTTATTTAAATATAAAAAAATATCAAATATATGAACACTAGGCAAAATTTGACAGCTGACATAATGGGACAGTTGTCACACGATGTAACCCGTTTACTATGAATGATAGTGCTTGAAGCAGGGCACATTTGAAAAGCCCATTTGCTCCTTTCTTGATGCTACGCTCTCCCAGTTACCCCCAGTTCATGTCCAGGTTCCACTTTTGCAGAACCCTAAAGCATATCATGAATGAATTGTACCAGACTGTTGTCATCACCCACTTTAATAAACATTACCATATCATTGGAGACTGTACCATATACGCACATTGGAGAGGTCACAACTATAATGCCAGTCATTATCAGCATAATTTGTTTTTGTAACTATTTGACATCCAGGCATGGAGGGGGACTTTTGCCTCCTCAGAATGGATTGTAAATCTCCAGTCTGTTCGCAAGATGACATTTTGCTGTAGTGCTGGTGCCTTAAAATGAATGCTCTTCTCAGCCCGTGTCATGCAAAACAGGTGGGATATGCTCTCTACTCACAATACGGACTACTGCCTTCAGCATGGAATTCTGAATGAGTGTCGCACCTTGGCAAACTGATGGTGAAGTGGTGGTGGCGCTTGTGGAGATAGGGAAAGAGTTAGGTCGGTCGTACCATTTGCCCATTGGTCTGGCCAGGGTAGGTCTAGGTTGGGGCCTAGATCCAGTCATCAATTGTCTCTTTGGAAGAACAAAAACAAGTGCAGTGCATCCCAGGAAAAGAGGTTATCAACTGACCAAAAGCAGGCTAGGAAGCCAGTAAGTAACAATTAGTGTGCTTGTACAGGACCATTGAGCAGGAAGCATGCTGTGTAGAGTGCACTATGATTTGCTGGTCAAAGTATCAGTCAATCCAAGGCCAGCATACATGCTGTGGCATCCGCCGATGGTGGGGATTGACGGACGTAGTGAGCAACATGATTGGCGGGCACAAAGCAGCATTAAAATCATATATGAATGTCATCCTGAATATGAACAATTAACACATGGACATTTGGCTCAATTTACAGATAGTTTGTGCAATTAGTGGATATGTGGGCACCTTACCTGAGAACGGCGTTCAAGAGAGCCTCTCTGGCAGCCAGAATGCAACGCTAAAGCTGGACCTGACATTTTTAGCATAATGCAATCTATGGAAGCCGTTCACTTACCATTTGCTAATTTGAGTTTTTTATAAAGTATTCTCTGGCTGTAAAATGGCAACAGAGTCTTAGCTAACGTTTACCTTCCTATTCGATGTTGCTGAAATATTACAGAGTTGGGTAAAAGTGCATTTTACAGATAAGAGAAGTGGCTTGTTCTTTTTGTGTCACATTAGGTGAACAACTCATGTAACGCTTTAACCACGTGGTAGCATTAAAGGTTTACCTTACCACTGTCAGATGCTCACTTGGATTGCATCATGAGAAACCTAAAGAGCACCTTTGTGTGTCTGAATGAAGGCCTTCAAGGATTTGAAACCAACTCTGGTGTTGCACACAGACCTTCCTATGGGTATCAGCAGGTTCTTTATATCAAAGTCCAAGCCAGAAGCGCTCAACCTCCGTCTGATACAGAAAGCCGCAGCTCATGTAATACCAAGGTTCACAGAAAGGTTATGAATATTTTGTTCAGCATGTGGACAGTATGCATCCATCCACTCACCAAGATCCATCCATCCGCCCTGATCTAGCCATCATCCATCAATGACCTCACAAGAAGCATCCATCAGACTACCTATACATCCAGCTATCCAAGCACCCATCGTCCATTTATTCATCAATCTATCCACCAATGTATCCAGTAGGATCCGTACATTGACCCACCAAGACATCCATCCACTCGCCCAGATCTATCCATCCGTTCAAGCACCCATTCATCTATCCTTCTAGTTATCCATCCATGCACCAAACAAAATCCATCAATCCACCCATCTGTACACCATCCAGCTATCCACCCACCAAGATCCATCCATTTACAAAGATTTATCCATCCAAGCCTCCGTCCATCCAAGCATCCATCCATACATGCATGCATGCATGCACCGAGCAGAATCCATCCACTCACCAAGATCCATCAATCCAGCCCAATCTGTCCACTATCCAGGCACCCATCCAGCCAGCCATTCTTCCATCTATCCATCTTTGCACCCACCAACAGCCACATATCCGCCCATCAATCCATACATCCACAAAGATTCTTCCATTTGCCCATATTCATTCATCTATCCGCCCAAGCACCTTTCCCATCCAGCCATTCATCCATGCAGGCACCCATGTCCACCCATTCACCTATCTACCTATACATTCACCAAGATACATCCAGTGATAAATCCATCCTCCTAACCAATGCAACCATATGTTCAGCCATCCTCCCATTTACACATTCTCCATTCATGCCCAAACTCTTCATCCATTCATCAATTCATCCACCTAATCATCTCTGTTCATCTATCCATTTATCAATCCAACATCTATCCACATCAAACAATAATGATTGAAATATCAAGGTGCTCGAGTTAGACTAAAATCTATGTAAGTAGAATCGTAGTGTTATATCACATGATAGGAAAATAGTTTTAAAAGAATTGCAAAACCGTACAAGCAACAAGGTAGAGCTTGTCGAATGCCTTACAATACTACTGTATTCTGTTAAAAATCTCTTTATCTCTTTGTTCCATTCAATGCTTAATAACCTTTGACACTGCACTGAAAGCCAGTTCTGATACCTGCACCAGTAGCTGTTAGCTGCACAATGGACCGGAAAGCTGTAAAAAGTAAGTGTTGAAATTACAGACAAATGCTGTCCTTATGAGATCAATAACGGATAAATAACATCAAGCTGAAATTAGGGACAGTACGTACAGTTTACGGACAGGTGGTCACCCTACTCCTCATTGTTGGAGGGACAGACACCTACTGATGTGAGCAGGCCCCTACGAGTCCCTTTAAGTGGCTCAAGGGCAGTGCTTAATTTGTGCCGATGGTTGCCAGTGGCGGGCAAAAACCCTTATCGTGGGGACAGACTTTTTTTATCATTAGGCTTTGATACAACGCAAGTAACAGGCAGAAAAGTAATTAAAAAGGTGGAAGAGTAAAGTAGGAAAATAATGACAAAGGGAGAAACCAAGGATGAAAAAGAACATGCAAAAGTGAGTTAAACAGACTGCAAATATAATATGCTTAAAGACAGAGGCATTAAGTGGAATCAAGGCCGCCTTAGAATTCAGCAAATCCTGCAGCATTAAACAGCAGAGACAGGTTCCTTAAAGCATTTTTGGACTTGTGCAATTTTTATTACAAACAAAAAACAATGAATACTGCAGCAAAAGGAATGGATCTTTCCCTTAAGCAAAGAGGGTCTTACTACAGCTGCTACAACAGCCCAGCCCCATCACTGCGCACATGAATGAGGCACGTTCTACCTTTTGTCAATAAAGGGCACTTTATTTGACTATAAACATTGTCTAAGCACTTTAGTGTATTCAGACATGTACAGGTATGGTGACTGTATTACACCTTCTCAAACTAAACATTGTAGTGATTGGTTAACTGAAAGATTTCTTAAATGATTGAATAGGTAATTTTATATAACCCACCGGACTTTAGTAGATCTCAATGATCATAACAGCAGGTACCATATTTGACGCTCCAACTAAATTAACATTAAGGAAGGTCAATTTGTGGGACAGGGAGAATCCTGTGCTCAAATAATCATCCAAAACCATTAGGGAAAAATGGGCACAACTAGGCTTCTTTCAATTCTCAATTTGTAGATTTATTCAAATGTCATATTAATCATTACAGAAAGTAAAAAGCTAGTTAGAATCACAAGCCAATTAACAAGCTCAATAATGCAAGTTGCCTTTAAGAAATTAAGAAACTGCAGCACATACCGCAGTAGTCAAATTGCTAATGACAAGCCCTAATTTCATAAGCACCATGCAGCATCTAACCCTCTCTAGTACAACAGCAGAATGACTATGAATTAATTCTCCCCAAACCAGCAAATCTTTTATAATGTTTCAGACAATGAAAACACACAATTTCATAGCATAACATTAGATAAAAATCCTGCACTAATATGTTCATTGCAAAGCAAACTAATCTGACAATTAATTTCCAAAACCCCTACATGCAAACGATTTTCATTGGACAGAAACATAAAAATACAACTTAATGCAATGGACTGTTTAGAGCATAGCAACTGCGATTTAGCTCATTACGTTTCAAAGCGCATCCCTTCGGCTGTGAAAGCTAGAGAAAAATGTTCCTTTAAATGTACAGAGATAGACAGTGGCTGCTGCTAAATTTCTATGATTTTCTAAAAAGCAACGAAAAGAAATGCTTGCGCACATTTCAACATGCACTTTCAATAATGCAGCCTGGTGCAGCCTAGTTATGTCAAGTAAACCAAACCTATGTTGAGCATTATTTTTTTAAATAACATTAAATTCTCTACACCATCCATGAAGATACCTCACACTCCCAGTTGTAAATCTAGACAGAAGTCTGAGAGGGCCTGATGGGATGATGATGATAATGCATTAACACCTATGTATTTTTATATTACTTAGTAGGATTTAAGAGTTTCCTTTCAAATTTGTATAATCTAGTGATCCTGATAATATGCCACACCATTTTAAACCCTGTGCACAGCAGTGGTATAACTAAATATAAATACTTAACTTAAGTATATATGGTAGATTGGAGTCTGTCTTGTGGGATTTAAATCCTTTGTTTACTAACTAAAATGTCAAGAGAGATCCTTAACTACACCAGCGTTTCTGCCTACAATGCTCATTCACATCTGAAGGAAGGTAGCTGAATTATTTCCAGGAGTCAATGGCATTGATTAGGGACCCTTTCTACTTAATGTGATGAATCCATGATCCCTGGGAGGTGAAGATAAGCAGCTCTTCTCCAGCAAGGAGAACTTCAGGTTTTACTTCAGACGTGGAAGGCAGCGGAAGTAGCAGATCATGAAATCAAAGTAAATATAGTGTGTGTTAACCTTGTAAAAGGATGAAAAACTAGCGACAAAATGTACCTTAAGAATATCAGATGTTGCAGTAAAGAATGTCTAATACCACAGACAAAAGTGTCATTAAAGGAAAGTGTAGTGGTTCGTTGTGTTCGTGAGCCATTAAAAACTTGTAAATGACTGCACCGTCAGGCCTAAACTGTCTCTTCAACAACTTTACTCCTTGGTGTCTTATTTCTCCCACAGCTGATCACATCTTTGAAGGAGGAGGCAATGGTAAGTGATAATTTAATGGAGGGTCTACATACCAGGAAAACACATCTGCAAAATGGTGGCACCTCGTTTGTGGCAAATCTCCGCTTCTGGGAAAAAAACTAAATACAATTTGCAAAGCAATCTTCCCTGTATGTAGTCGAATGTTTCAAAATGCAAAATGTTTCAGCACTTTGAGTTCCCTTCATCATTAACATGGCACCACAAACTTGCAAGAGTGTTCTCGAGACTACTCGACAACAACACATTCAGTTCTTAAGTGGCACAGCTTCACTTTCTTAGGCAGTGATTACAGGTTGACAGGAATGTGTGAGGTATTACCACACCGGTTAAATAGCGACAGTTTGGGTTGAGTGTTCACCAGCTGCAGTAAATACCTCCTGTTCTTGGTATTCCTCTAAAAAATGCAAGATTTTCTACTGGAATTGGTGCTTTCTGCTCCGCAGTCCCCACGTACCACAATTCATTGGACATTTTCCACCTTGTACATTTTGGCAGGTTCAAACACCCAGAAGTAGTACCCCCCCTTTATGGCCTACATTTCAGCTTCCCTGATGTGGAATGGAGCACTTGCCTCTCATCAGAGGTGTGGGGCCTTGGTTATGTTTTCATTTTTTTGCTTTTTGCTGGGTGCACGCACACCCATCTTGTGGTCCTGTACCTTCGTTGACAGAGCTCAGCCTATGTCCATGCTCCTTAGGATCAGTGAGCTTAGAATCTGTCAGGTGCTGGCATAACTGCAAAACAGCGACTTAAACTGTGCTCTTGTCTAAACAAATTTTAGAGGCCATTTTAGTCTCTTACTTTACTGCTCTTCTTCCACCTTTCCACTGCCATCACCAACACATCCGCAAAATACTCCTAAGAGTACGGTGACTCCTTTGGGGTGTCTCTACACACTGTTTTCAAAAGGCCACCATCGCCTTCCGCTCCTCCAATGTCAACATTTTATCCTTCAGTGCAAGGGCTGCAGCTACCTTCTCAGCTGCCAGCTTCATTTTCACAGGAACAAGGGGTGCCTTTCTCTCGTCTACAGCAGTTGCTTTTTTATCCTCAAGGGCTGCCTTCTCCTCCAGGGCCACAAATGCAAAAGAACAATTGATCGACGGAATGCTAAACAATATCAAACATTCACCCCCAGTACAGAGGTCCAGACCTAAATCCATTGTTTTTTTGCTCACCATGCCATTCCAGTTGAGAACAGTCCACCCCGAAATGCCAGGCCAGGTCCTCCCTGGAGCAGAAACAAGCATCCTAGGACCGGTTTCGGGATATTACCCCCTCATCAACCAGGATAGCTTGACTCCATTGGCATGGTGAGCACGGGACTCACATCTGAGCATACCTTTACCATTTAGGGCGACAATTGCAAAAAACAATTGATGGACCGAATGATGAACAATGGCAAACATTCACCCGCAGTACAGAGATCTGGGCCTAAATCCATGTTTTTTGCTCACTATGCCATTCGAGTTTGGACCCAGCCATATGCAAATCAGTCTTGACCCTGCTCCCCATGGGAACAGTCCAGCCCGAACTGCCGGGGCAGGTCCTTCCAGGACTGGAAACAAGCAACCTAGGACCAGTTTCGGGGTATTACCCATCTTCAGCCAGGATAGCTCGACTCCAGTGGCATGGCGAGCACGGGACCCACGTCTGGCAATACCTTCCCACATAGGGCGACAAATCCAACAAGAACATTGGATGGACGGAATGCTGAGCAATGTGAAACATTCACCTCAGTACAGAGATCTGGGTCTAAATCCATTGCTTTTTTGCTCACCATGCCATTCCACTGCCAGCATAAAAAAGTTCAAATCTTTCTCCACCTTCTTATCCTTAAGCTTCAGCTTCTGAGCTCCTAGCTTAGATGGGAACTATCTGAGAGAAGGCACACGCCACCCATCCCTTGACAACACGTGAAGGTGCTCCTTGAGGCAATTCCTTCCTCTGCACTTGTGCCTACAACTTCATCCTCCTTCCAAGCATAGATCAAAAGGGGTTGCAGGGGCCCGTTTTGGGATTCTGCATGGAATCAAGCCCCTCTTAGGGTTCTTTGATTCACAAACCAGCCAGATCATTATTCAAGCGACAATTTTATCTAGACTGGATTACTGTAACTCTTTATTTTAGGCGCAAATAAAGCCGGAATTCCAGAGCTTACAGAGGGTACAAAACGCGGCAGCACGATCCCTTCTTGCTCTTCCTAAATTTTGCTCGGTATCAAAACACCTACCCAAATTACATTGGCTGCCAGTTGATAAGAGAATATATTTTAAGATCCTATGCTTTGCTCATAAAATTCTCACTAAGCAAGCCCCTTCTATTCTGTCCGGCCTGCTTGTGCCATATTCACCACGACGCATGTTGCGCTCAGCGGATCTGAACTTAGCATGCATGCATCCACCCCCCCCCCCGGAGTCAATAGAGCACGAGCCGGGGGTTGCTCTTTCAAAGCGCTGGCAGCTACACTATGGAACTCCTTACCTGTGTCCATCAGAAATATCGACAACCATCTGGCCTGTAGAAAGGTCATAAAAACCTGGCTCTTCCTGAACTAATTTACAGTCTCTATGCTCATCATCCTGCAACACCTGTGCCATGTTTTTTTTTTTTTTTTTTTAACGCTGGTAAGCCCCGTCGCTGGGGCAGCCATGCGCTGTATAAATCTGCTAACATAACATCACTTCAGAGGAGAATGTCTCCACCCAGGCCCTGAGGACTTTCTCATTATCACACTTCCTGGCATTCTGGCCCACCCCTAGGTTCATTTATTTGTAAAAAACCTTCATTTTAACCAACATTAGGACAAACGGGGGAGCTAGATCCTCCTTCATGCGCCACAAAACATAAGTCTTTGTGAAACTCTGCTCAACCATTGGTAGCTATGGCAGAAGCAGCAGGAAAATAAATTAGTATTATGTGCAAGCAATACCAAACATTTTAAAGTAAAAAGAAAAAAAAAAAAATCACAATAAATCCACAACCCAAATTAGAAATCAGAATAAAATTTAATAAACAAAAAGACACCAAAAACACTCAAAAATCTTACAGGAGAAACAAGAAGTATGAATTTTATGATTTTAAGGCAAAAAAAGCCTGGAAAAAGTAAAGCACCACTGAGAAACATCAGTACGTGCTTGTACAGGACCTAGGGGTTGGATACCCCAAGCTAGTTTTTACCTTCTGACTTACTTTCGTTATTTAAGTCAAAATCCTGCAGGGCGAGGTCAAAGGTGAGAGTTGGCAAGAGTCTTCTGAAGTCAGATATGTGGTCATCGAACTTCCATTGATTATAATGTTTTGGCACCGCAAGCTTACAGCGGGACAAAGCTGAATTTCATAGATGCCAAGCCAATGGGATAGATTTGATGTCTTGGCCCAAGAATATCTTCGGACTTAGTCACTTATTTAGTTCTAAAAATCCTCCAGCTGGACAAAGCTGGAATTTTTAGTCAGGCGGGAATCTGAGCCTTGATAGCCTTTCTGGAGGATCCCCCTGAGCCTGTTTTCAGTGTGGCAAAAAAGCTCTGAGCATAACAAACCTGGTTTGAAATCAACCCCTTAGTCTGAAGCCTACGGGAGAAATGCCAGAGTGGCAAAAGGGCCAGTGTGGCCCTTAATTTACATGGTTTGGTGTGGCGCTCACAAATTATTCAGCTATATCGTAGTCTGCCAAACGACCCTCACCTTCACAAGAGGTATCTGAAGGAGGTAAAAGGTTTTCTACGCAAAAAATGATGGAATAATCGAACCAGACTGTCCATTTTACCCACCTTTTCCAGAACAAATTTGACAATTACATTTGTGAGTTTTACAGGACCTTAAAATAAATAGGGCACACAATTTGATGTGTCTGGGGTATATTTCTTCACTCCTTCCACTTCATTTCCTCATTTAAATAGATAGTCATAGAATATGACTGACAGTAAAGGGGAAGGGGAATGTGGAAAAATGATAATTAATACTGATATCACATTCCCTTGCCTTAGAAAGCAGAGTTACTCCTCTTCTATGATACATATTTTACAAAAGAACACTTCTGCTCTGTTTACAGATATGTACTAGGTTCAGGAAACGACATATCTTCTGGTTTGTGCGAGTCTTAAAATCCTATGCAGTGTTATGTACGTGATAATAATACACCTAAAAGCTATCAAATAGATTATGAAATGGCTCCACGTGATCCACGATACACCAGTCATAAAAAAGTGCCTTCTGGCAACAAAATGATACAAATGAATTAGTAAGTGCCCACAGCACAGCATGCGTTAGCACTCAAAAATCAGCTTTAAACAGCTGGACTCACATTTCCACACAAAAGCTCGTCATTTTCAAACATAGATCATTCTTTTGTCTATGTGAGCTTTTCACTTTAATAAACAAACGAAATTTGTGTCTAAATACTACCATTCTATTTTCTTTAAATGCACTCATTTTGCTCTGAAACATCGACCTTCATTTCTGGTAAGTAAATACATTAGCTTGTCATTTTCAGACAATTGCTTATATTTTGCTTTCAGGCAGCATCTTTAAACTACTTGAAAATACACTTTACCCAAACAAAATCTTGTCACCTGCTTAGTATTTCCTAAAAAAAAAAACATTATATATCCTCTGACGCTTTTCATCTTTAGTAAAGTACAGAAATCATGTCCCCAAATATCCGCTTGCAATTTTCATGAAGCACTCTAATTTGATAATGACCCAAATTGACATATTATACCTCAATTTTCCAAGTACAACGTAAATTATACACCAGGGAACCACCACCCACTGCTACTATTTGCTATGCATGTTCACTTTTTGCTTGGTATGGTCCACGGATGGAAATTATGAGTGCCAAATACCAGAATTGGCTACTAAGTGTTGGGCGACAATCTGTTACCAAAGATGATTACTAAATGCGGAGGATGGGCATCAGATACAAGTGATGAACTGCTGGCAGTGTTAGATTCCATATGCCACATATGTTCACCTTGTGCCAGGGAATGCCAATAAAGATGACCAAGTGCCAAAGATGGACCCATAGTGCAGAACTGAAATTAAGAATTTGTTTAGCATTTTTACAAATATCAATGTTTTCACAATTGGGCAAATTAAAGGCTTACCCTAAGAACCATAACATAAAATAAGTTATAGGCTTAAAACCTATCTTAACCTCCACTTGTGCCCGAAGGCCTGCTTCATCAGTCTTTGCTGCCTTGATTCTACCCTATAACTTGAAGCATGCGGGATCCCATGACTGCCAGGAGATGGGCTGCTTGCCAGAAGGGGCTGGGAATTTCTCATATAAAAATGCAATAGGCATTTATTTTATGTGGCACCATTAAACCTTGGATTCAACATTTCCCCAGGCACCTGCTTACATTTGTTTTATTGAGCAGAGCACATATGCTTAAAATGTGCTCAGCAGACTCCAAAATGATCATCAATCTTGGGGAAAATAATAGTCTCCAGGTGTGTGACAAAAGAATGATGACACTGACCAGCCCTCGTCAGTACTGGACTCTTACTTGCGATGGGCCATTTTGCACCAAGCGAGGAAAAACAGACGACATGGAGTGACTGAGTGTTCACTAAGTGTTCGTTTGTTCAGTCTAGAATGGCTATTCTTGAGTTGAAGGATTTATCTTTCAAATTTGCGTGTGCTTGACAGCATGCTAATCAATATCATATTTGTTGCGTGTGTTTTGTCATGAACTTGTTATGGCCCTGTTTTATTGTTCATTAACAGATCATGGTGATCTACATTTTAAATCTACTTCACCACGGACAGCGGGGGCTCACAAACATGTGAACTGATTTCCAGTGCTTGGCTTGAATTTCAGGAGCTTTTTGTGGTGTATGTTATAGGATGGGGCTGACACTGGTAAGAAGATAATTAATACTTCACAATGGTGTGAGAGCCTGTGAAGAACCAGGCTGGTCAGAACAGTGATTCTAACCTGCATGTCAATGGCAGTAAAGAGAGGGCTCCCTCCTGCACACATTTGGAACAAGTATCTGAGCTTGTCAAATAATGGGGCCAAGGACTGGCCACTTGTATGTTCACAATGATATTGTGAAACTGGTCTGGACAAATATAATTGAAAGAACAAGTGCAATCAAAAAGGGAAGATAGGTCATTTGTGGTCAATACGGGATTAGACCTGGAGTAACAAATGTAACCATAATTGGGTAAGTACGAGTGCTTAGCTGATGTTCATATCAGCTCACTTTTTGACTGCACCACAAAAGCATCTTGGCACCCTGCTGCCGCATTACACACCCTGCATAACATGGCAGACAGAAAAAAATCCAGGCGTGTCATCCTGGTCTCAGACTAGCAATTTGACCGGTTCTGGTTGCGCTTATATGTGCAACTGAGGTAATTTTCAGATAACATGACTATTTGCCCTTGTATTTCAAGTTTATTTTTATGTTGTAAACTGAATTTATGGGATTTGCTGCACCTCGTGGTAGCTGTGTGCTAGCCAGGTCTGGTTGCTCAATAGAGTAATGCTTCCCCTGCAGGTGCCTGTGTTTGACCTCAAGGTCATTGGTACAAATCCAAGTCCACTCAGTCATGCAACCTTCTAAAGTCGACAAAATGAGTATGACTGAGTTGGGTAACATCATCTTTTATTAAGCCTCAAGGGGTGAACGAGCTCTTTACAAATAAACCGTGATCCACGTTATAACATATACGGTCTTTCACTGGACGTGTGTAGGATCAAACAGCTGGTCTCTGAGATATGCCAGCCTTTTAGGACTGAGCATAGGCCTAGAAAAGAATAGGGGGGAGGTTGGCTTGCCCTCTTTACCTTACCATTTTGTAAGCTCTAACTAGCTGTCAGTCACCATTTATAAACTAAACCTTTATATCACAGATGACAAATTCTACCTGGGATCTTACACGTACAGAGTGCATCATACAGGGGTCAGGCCTGGTCTTTTTCAGATTTTTACATACAGAAGTCCTCTATTTTGCTTGTAACAAATGCACATTCACCGCTTCCATGTGTACCGTCTGTGGATGCCTGTGCTCATTTACAACTGTGCCGTGGCAGAGACACATTTCTACTTACTACGATGAACTCTTCTCTCTGCTTGCTCCCTAGCTGTCAGGGCCTCCAATGAGACAGACGTGGTGGCAGCAGTCGAAGCCACCTCTGTCCTTATGTGGTTGAAGCTTCGAAGGGTTGCAATGTTAGTCACATGTAGTTAAATGCGACCGCTGACATTTTAATCTTATTTGTGTCACTAATAAGCAACAATAAGAAAGAGCAGCACGGGTGGTACTGTTCATCCGTGAGGATTTGGCAGTGTGCGCCATGTTCACACTCCGTGCTACCTGAAGCACATTGATGTCTAGAAGAGAGGACTAAAAACATTATTTTACACCCCACCTACTCTTAAGGACTAAAGAACATTTGAGTAGAGTCCACCATTGGTCAACTTGAGAAAGAAGTGCATGGGTGTCACTGTCATGAGCTAATACACATTCTGACATGAAATAACAGTTCCTCTGGCAGAAATGCTGTCCAGGTCATTACAGCTATGGTGTATGTGAAACTCCCATTCATTGGGCAGTTCGTTGACCACCCTCACCCAATGCTTGCACTGCAGAATGACTTACTTCTTATTATTACTAGTACGTTTTTCAGCCGACCTCTTTGATTCTACTTTCCTGACTGCATTTTAGAAGAACTGCAGACTGTTTCATCTTCTCCTCATACATCTAAGCTACAGCAGACCATCTTACAGCGGGACAGTCTCTACTTTACCTGACAAGTCCATTTTTAGGGAGTAACGCGACAACAGACACATGGCCCTGGTGTCAGATGGAAGTCACACTTTCTGAGGAGGAAGGATTCTCACCCATTAGCTGTATTAAGCTCTCTTATCTACCATTCTGTGGAATCTGGATGCAAACAAGTGAACATACTGAATGTTTCTATCACAATATGCATTTTTTAAAGAAAAAAATCTTCATTACATTTTCTATTTCGAAAATCAGTCAACAGGTGTAGATTACAGCAGAATCATAACCATCTATAAAATTAATTTAACTACATCATAATACATAACACACTTTTTTATGCGAAGTTGGAAATCCCTACATGAGAAATTTAATCAGAATGATCTTAGAGTAATTGAGTAACAGATTAGGTATAATGACTCTTTGGTTTGTTAGACCAAGAGGTCACGCCTCTGACTTTAGAGTCATAACTAAAGAACGACTTGACACAGCGAGCACTAAAATAATACAGTACATGACATAAAATACAAAATGCATGTAGAAAGACCAGTTTCTGTTTTAAACTGTCCCTCCCCCACCCCGAAAAACTCAAAGAAAAATGCTGGAAGTTTAAGTGCGGAAAAGCTTTTTTTTTTTTTTTAAGCTTTTCACAAGACGGTAATCTTCTTTTACCGAACTGTTTAAATATTAATTATCCGGATCCAACAAAAGGCCTTGCCAGGTTAAAAGCTGAAGTCGTGGTGGCTCACAGAAACCATAATACAGGGTGTTAATTGAACTCCAGCAAAATGCGCTTCTGATTTAATAAGGTTACAGTAAATGCCTGCACTGAGATTAGGTTTAATGACAACCTTGCTAAACTCTATTACAAGAACATGTATTGCGTTAGTGCCGTGCAAAACACAGCCAGTGGAATGCTTGTAGATTAAAAGGGGGCAGCCATCTTTGTGCCTAGATCGCGGACCACGTAAAAACGTCAACTCCAAGGGATCTGCGTTGGCATCAGGGGATATGAAACACCGCTGCCATGCACAACAGAATTACATTGTCGCCAAAGGAACATTCATATTCACCAGTAAAAGCTTTCTACAGCTGTGCAGTTCTTTCTTATGAAATATTTCCTCTGCAAAGGTCATGTTCCACATAGTGTCATACTTTTAAAAAAAATTAATAAAAACAAATACATTAACTTTAAATACAGCAACACTTGAAAGCCTGAGTTTATTAAATACAACTTTAATCTACATATATTACCTTCCTTATACATATATACCTTCCATGGACTTCTGTATCTTTATATGTATTACTTTGCTTCTAATTCAGCTTCTCCAATGCACTACCCTACCTCTCACCCTATACCTCTCTCAATATATGCTCTACCTCCACACACTCACTCATCTCAAACCCCATTCTACTACTATGATCCCCAAAATAACCCTTTCTAGACTCTACCCTATTTCTCACCCTATACCTCTCTCAATATATGCTCTACCTCCACTCTCTCATTCATCCCAAACCCCATTCTACTACTATGATCCCAAAAATAACCCTTTCTAGACACTTCCCTCCTTGCATCATCTCATACCTCTTTTACTGTTCAGATCTCCCAAACAAGCCTTTCTAAACCCTTCCCTCTGACTTCCCCCCTCCACCTCCCTTTTACTCATCGCAAACCTCCTCTTACTGTTATGAGCTAAAAAAAACAAAACAGAACATTCTAAATCCTTCCCTCTATCCGTCCACTATCCTTTTCAATCCAAATAACAGACTAACATGTCCACCACTCAAATTAATTTCATATCGCCCTATACTAATTCTCCACTAATCCTGTTTGGGTTCCGTAGTAGTATGCTACTCACCGAAAAAGCGCTTCGATGCCTCGTCAGGGGTACTAAGCGCTATATAATTGATATTACAATACAATAACTTTACGGTTGTAAACAAATCCACAGAAGTCAAGTGATAATATTTTGGTTGCTTCTCCAGGGCCATATGTGAGGTTGCTAGAGTACCACTACAACAATAGGCCATGCGATTCAGTGAGAATCTAAAACCAAGTTGTACTGACATGACCCTGATGTCTCGTTCACTTTTGCTTTTCTTTCTAGAACTCATAACAAATGTAAATAGAATTCACATTTCACAAGGAACATTAGTATTTGACGTTTGTCCGACCACTGATACGTTGTCTGAAAGTGAAATACGGTTTACAGAGACATTGTGAACAACTGGAATTCTGTATGCATCTAAAATATATTTATAGTATTTTTAGCTCTGGCTTGACAGCGCAACTCTCAGTACACCTTATGTGATCAACCTAAAAAAGCTTTCCCGAGTACAAGGACGGGCTTTCACTCCGTCAACATGTTGGTTGACAGGAGTATGTGTATGGAGTGGTCAGACGTTGGTGCTTCCTCAGATAAAAGTGCTTCCCCTCCATAAAGTTGTGATTATTTTGTTGATTTAGCCAGTTGCATGAGCAAGCAGAAGTGTGGCTTCCTAGAAAAGATTCATAGCACACAAAGTGTCAAGCTAACAATGAGGCATAGCTTGAACTTCAGGGGCGCACACACATTGCACTGTTAATGTGTCTTGGATAAGATTTTTTTTGCAGCAGAACAGATATTCCCTTTCCATCATTAACTTTAGACTTCAAAGAGCAGTTGTGCGTTCGAAAGCAGTATGGGACACTCAGGGATACAGTAATCCACACCACAACATTAATTTTTCACCCATGTGTCCCCCCCACAAGTTGCTCTTTCTTGCCAGTGTTGTTTCGTTCTCACTGCTCAACTTTGCTCTCTAGCAACCATTTGCTTTTCTCCACCCAGACCTGCGCCCTCCATGTTGCTTCACGCCACCCGCTACCTCCCTGTTCCCTCCCTCAACTGTGCCCCTCATGCTGCTTCCCTCCACCCTCGCCCCATGTTACTTTCAGCCCCTCGTGTTGCCTCGGACCCAGTGTTGCTTGCCCTCCCCACTTAAAAAAATAAAATTAAGTTTTTCAGTGTTTTTTTTCTTTTTGTTTACTGAGCCCACTCGGATCTGTAAATAAATAGAAAAAAGTGCCAGTGTCATTTTGTAGGCTCATGCATACGTGTTGTGCGTGCCAACAAAACAAAGCAGGCATTTTTTTAATTGTTCTTTAGCCAAGATGCCCAGCATCGGGATTATGTACTAATCACAAAAAAACGCTGCCAAAGTCATTCGGTCCCTAAGGCGAGACCAATTGGCTTTGCGAATGCTTGTCTAACAAGGCCCTACAAAATCTTCTGCGAAGCCTGCGCAAAAACCCTGCAGACCTGTCTTATTTACCACGGAGCCTTCAGTGGCTCAAAACAGCTACAAACTATGCAGGAACTTGGAAGGAGGAAAGGGAAATTATGGAAGGAATCAGTCGTGGAATTACCAATTCACCCTGTAAATGCCTATTTCAGAGTGAAACCTCAGGCTTCCACTGAGAATATCCGCTAACTTGGCACTGGTGGAATTAAAAAGCCCCGTGGTAACATTAATTCCCGGCTTGCGAATTTACAGAGTGCAGGACACTCGCAATGAAGCCTTAGATAATAATAATTTACATGAAATCATGATCATGAAAATGTAGTGTGGCACCCCCCCTTTTCAATGGCATCAAACCACATTGCTCGAAAGCAAGGAGTGAACTGTTTTGCAAAGATGAGATGTATAAATGTCCACTAGGAACCTACAATTTTCGTAGGGTAAAAAACAAAGGCAAAATATATAAGCCAACATTTTATATCTTATCTGTTAATGTGAAAGTTACTTCCAAATAAAATATAAACTATTTCTGGTGCAAATAATTTTGACTAATATTCATTAATCTCCATCTAATTTGTGCTAATAGGGAAGCTAGTAGCAGATGTGAACGATAATGCTAAAGAATGTATTGCTTAAAAATAAACTCTGCTTAAAGCATTAGGGCATTATTATTCGCCTGATAAAAACTCCCTATATGGCTTTAGTTTCCCAGGGTAATGGATCCAACTTGCCTGACTGTGGCTCGCCGCCTGTATCTACTTTCAGAAATAAAGGAAATTTACCTAAATGTCATGACTGAGGCCAACCACAAGGAACACATTTTATTTTACTTCCTTGTGCTCATTTTCTTTTGGAAGGAGGAAGCCGAGATTGAAAAGAAATAGTGATTAGACACGACAGTAGTTTCTAAGCTGATTAGTTGCCAGACGCTTTTCTTTTATTTTTTTAGCCATACAGCTGGAGGCCTTTTCTCGGTGCCTAGTTTATTTCAGTATGTGGAAAAAGCTACTATTATCTACGCATTTAGAAGGAACGGATGGTGGCCTGTTTGTGCCAAAAGAAGCATTATCGTTAATGTCTACTTGCAGAGACAGGAGTCTAGGTTGGGAGTACTAAACTGTGAATTAAATCTAAAAACACAGGTGGCTGTATACGATGTCTTGTTGCTGATGAAGCTGTAGCCCGGGCAAATAATGGCCTGAATGTTCAGGAATTCTGAGTGCAGGAAGCGGAAAAACACAGGCGCTAATTTTCACTGAGGTCCTCATCTAGAGTTTGGCAGGTGGCCCACCACCATCCACCAAGGTGCCGGAGGACATTACCTCTGCCACACTGGAGGACCACCACCCGCCGTATTTAGAGATCTCCGCTGGCCTGGCAGAAACATATGTGCCTTCAAAAGAGCCGCCACCACTGCAGCTCCTCTGAAGCTACAGAGTTTGCGGAGTAGCCATCATATTTATGCGGCCACTCAGCAAATTTTTTTGTTTACCAAAAACAAAGTCCCAAATGGGGAGTTAGTATTTTGTTTTACAAAAACAAAGGACCCAGGCACACTGGGAATTTTTCCCAAAGGTGTGGGGTCATATTTTTTTTTTTTGTTTCTGTTTGGGACAACCAAGCTTTCTCTGGCATTCCCATACATAACAATCATTAGCAAATCCAAAAGGTTTTGCCTAGGAGAGTGCTATTGGCTTTGTCAATGTTCTTAGTTATATTGTACAGCAGCGTGCTTGCTGTGCAGTATGGCTGAAATTGAAATTTTTAAAAAGTGATATGACGCAGCCACATCACAGCACTTTCTTTTTTATTATTGCTGGAGGGGCGGGCGGGAGGAGGGGCATGAGGAGGGGAAACACTAACAGTGGAGGGAGTGGGGAAAAAAAGCACTGACACGGCCACCGCTGGCCACAGTATCTGAAGCAGTTGTCTGAGCCTCTATGACCTTATGCAATTGTAAAAGAGCAGTATTCTGACCATGCAGATATATATATCGAGGTCCATGAAGTAGGTGCTGCGACACCGGAGTCCAGGCCACCCTAGTTAATGGCTTTTTGTTTAAAGTCAAAATCAGGGAGGAGCCCACGTTCCTGTTTTGCATTAGGGCCCACAGCGCGTGGCACCTGCGTTTACTGACGTTGGGCCTCAGCTCTTCAGCTCAAGTGCAAAGTTGTGTTGTAAAATGACTCACCACCTGATGGTGCCCTCTTCAAGTGCCCTTACTGTGTATTTTAAACATAATTTGGCTTCCTAGACTACATTAGGTGAACTACAGCATAATGCAATTGCATGGGCTGTGCTCAACCACCTGCCTTTCAACCACCTGGTTTTCAAGCAGAAAGTGTGGAGGGAATGTGGCGCTACTGCCAGAGCTGCCTACTTGGAACTCAAATCACAGCGTTTGCTTAACATCCTGCGATCCTGGGCAAATTAAGTAATTTCTCCTGTACCTACAAAAAAAAAAAAAAAAGTCGACCTTTTGTAATGGCAGCACAGCCATGGACCAGGATGGGATAGACTACTGCTCAGGTCCCGTGGCCAACATAAGGTGGGTGCAGCCTGTCGCACATCTAGCTCTACCGAGAAGATGAACTGCCTGGTTGTTTGCATCTATTTTATTCTGTAGAAAATACCGAGGCCCTGTTGGCAACTCCTGACCGGCTCAGATTAAAAGGTGAAAAGGAAGTGCCAATTGTCTCCTGCCACACTAGTTTCTTTACACCATTCGCCTTGAATGTAAATACTACAACTGTAATATGGCAATGTTTACTCTGTAGTGTAAGCAAAAATTCTGACAGGAATGCAAGACGGAGATTGTTTTCACTATGGAATTCCATTCCCATCCTTCTCCACAACAAGTCTTTGAAGATTGCGCAACACTACAGAATAAGCAGGCAATTAAGGGACTGTAAAGTGAAATATATCCTACAAGTCCCATCAGACTCTTCGGCCTTTCGTGATTTAGCACTTGAGAAAGCAGCCCAAAACCACACATTCAGTTATGACTTAATGTGCGCTGGTGCACGGAGGGATTTAAAAAAAAAAAAAAAAAAAGCTAACTTGTGGGCAGACATTGAACCTCTCTTTCCTTCTCTGAGAGTCACCCACCGCGAAACATGGCAGAAATTTTAAAATAGAAATGCTATGACGCGTTCAACGCTGGATGCGTCATAACGCTTTCTATTTTTTTTTTTTTACTTCTGATGTGAGGGTGGTCTGGGGGCACCATGGAGAATGGGCATGTTGGGGGAGCAGGACTGACATCGAAGGGGATAGGGAAAAAAAGCACTATGATGCGACCAGCACTAGCTGTGTCATAGCACTTATTTCTGTTTATTATAGAGAGAGGGTGCAACACAACAACACAGGGTGGTAGGGAGGGGCTGAGGGCAACATGGATGACTGCGTGCGGGAGGTAGGGGCTGGGAGCTAGCAAGAACAGAGACATCAATTGAAGAAGGGAGAACAAGGGGCGCAAGCAACAACATGGGCAACAAGGAACGGAGAGAGGATATGGGCAAGCAACACAGTAATGGAAGGGGCACAAAGGGAGAAGAAGTACATGAGGCCAGGTGAAAAAGTTGCACTCTACTAAGGTGCTTAAACCTAAAGAAAAAAGTAGCGCCTCAAAGAATGAGCAGTGGAAGGACGCAAGTAATGGGCCCATGCTCCAAGGGAGGGACAAACACATGACAAGGAAGGAAGCCTACAGCAGCTGGCCAATAACAAGCATTTACAATGCAATAGGTCTCGCATTATTAGAGTTTGAGCTATTGGCATTGCTAAATAATGCAACACCAATAGCTCAAACTTTAATAATGCGAGACCTATTGCATTGCAAATGCTTGTTTAGCACGCTACAAACTGAATATAGAAACAACCCTTGACGAATTGAGTGCTTGTTCTTTCACCTATATAGACTGTAAAAGCTATCTCATTAACATCAGCCATGTGAAATTTAAACATTTAAGAAAAATGGAATTGTGCAAACACTGCAGCGCCTTTTCCATAAACGTTTGACAAACTTTAGCCACTCTTATTTGAATAATTGCATTTATATCAAAGTCGTGATGGGTACTATAGAATAACCCCAGGTGGTTTGGCTCACATTAGTGCAGTAGGTGTAGTGGCACCTGGGCCCCCGTGCATGACGACCCAATCACCGCACACCAAATAAGTTGTACTTACTATCAAAAATGATGAAAGGGTGGCTCATTTTCATTATTTGCACCGGGTCCCAAGTCACATTTGCGGAGCCACAAAATAACTTGTCTTTTGTTAAAAAATACGTTTGAGCAATATCTTCAAACCAAGGTTATAGAGGTACGTGTCCTCTTTAAAAATGCATATGTTTTTATTGATCTAACAGAAATAAATAATGTGTCCAGGCCGTGCAGCTGAATAGGTGTTCGAAGTCCCACAAACGCCTTCTTGGGTGGCTGGGGAGTGCTTCTGCAATGGCGCAATATATTTACGTCTGTCGGCCATGATGTGTTCTCTCAGGAATTCAGAGGGTAGTGCCCAGTGTTTTCCAGTTTAGAAGGCCGTAAATAGGCGTGAGTAATAAACTTCGATGGAGACTCCATGCATGTGATGTACTTTGACATTACGTTTTTTGTCACCTTCCTGATAAAATCCAGGTTCCCCGACGTAGGCACGTTTGGAAAATGTTGGTCATACTTTCTCCACAGACGCAAAGGACATAATTGAGAACACGACGGGTTAGACTAGTCATAGTCCAGAGAAAACAGTCAAGGATGGAATCCGAGAGACCTGAAAAAATGCAGTTGTCACTTTGAAAGTAATAGAGATCTAAAAAAATCTATGTTATTGAAGATCAGCCATACTTGGCTAAGAAATCAACTATCTCGAAGGGCAGAACCAAACCAGGCGCCTGTCCCTCTCTACGGGCGGGGGTATGCAAAAATGCCATCTTGTTCATGGAGAACAATGGATAAACACTAAGCCTGCCCTGCCACCAACATAAACAAATTGCTATTTTTCAGTGGAAAAACACAATGAAACAAAAGTTGAGATCACACAAAACTAAGTAGTAATGCGCAAGACAATAGAGGCAAAATCAAGATTCATCACACAATAATAGGTTAGAAAAAAGTAAAGCATTTTTGGGTGATTCATAATTTTAGTGCATTTGAGGTCTAATTTGAAGCACTTTAAACTATTATCAGTGGAAGAGACATAAATACCAAGTGCCTGATGGAGATATTTAGCAGACGAGGTACAAAATGGTTTTAAATCTACAGCCCGATATACGTTTCCGACAGGAATATGTTAATGATTATTTCTAACCGGTGATGCGCGCGCACCACAGAGGAGCCGACGCGGGAGTCGCAACCAGTGGTGCGCGCGCACCACAGAGGAGCGGGGGAGGGAGCGTGACAGCGAGGCGAACGCGCGCTGCTGCGCGTGCTGGCCACCGGTGGGAATGGGCGGAGCAAGGCGGGACATGTGCCCGCCTTTGCCCAATTGCGTGCATTATTTTTATTAAAAAAACACGCGAAACCCAATGGCAGCCAGCGAAAGCCTGATCACACGCACGAGCGTGTGAGCAGCTTTCAGAACCCCATACAAAAGGGCTCTCGCTGCGCGAGCAGTGCTGCGCACTGCAACGCAGGCGCGAGCCCTAAAAAGGAAGCAAATCAGAGCGAAAATGAAGCCAAGCAGTAGTTGAGTAATGGGTGGCTTCCAAGCCTACTGATAGTAAACAAAATGTCTCGAAAAGACAGAGCTTGCGCTGTCAAAGTGAGACCTAAAAAGTACATCAGATCATCCACTCCAAAGAGGGCGTTATGCTTAGTGCCCTGAAAATCCTTGCACCAGAGCTGGCAACCAGCATTTGTTATTTTTTTGTGGGACCACAGAAGTCAGATACACTTCCAGATGGCTCATAAAGATATCCTCAGCTAGGATGCAGAGATTAACCTACCTTAGAACAACTTACAGGGTTGTTTATCACAGAGATCATGAGAAAGCTCTTGCTGCATAAGAAATGGTCTATTGTCTTGAATTCAGTACATTGAGGGTGCACATAAGAACACAGCTAACAACTGAAACAAACAATTTCTGCTCCAATCACAAAAAACCCTGTGCAGAAATAACCCCTGCATTTCCTAAAAGTCCATCATCCCCTTGAGAATCTCCTTACTGCAACATGAAATATATGTCCTTGAGTAGGGGGTCCAATAGGCTTTTAACACAGTGACTTTCAGATTAATGAAGATAGCGCCTCCTCCTCCAAAGGTTTGATGGGTGTCTTTAGATCTGGTCAGAATGTGGTTCAGAGTACCAAAAATGGGGCCTGGTCAGGAATCCTTTCTGACAGGAGGGTGGTTAAAACACATCCTGGCAGTCTTAGAAGGAGTTGTTTACTAGTGATAGCTCAAGCTCAAACTTAGTAGGACTCTCAGAAACACATACTGTGCTCTTAATATTTGCTCTTCTATTTCAGTTCAGTGAAATAAGTGACCTTTATCCGCTTGGAGTTGGCTGATGACAGATGTTGCACTGTGATGTCTTGTGGGGCAAATTTAAGTTATCCAAACCTTGCTGGATGCACAAAAGCTTGAAAATGTGAGACTTCGCTCCAGTAGAAGCTAGTCGTGTTATTTCATGGTTGAGTTGATGCGATATTTTCTCAGATTTGTACATAATCTGTGTAGCCGATTCTGGATCCCGCTCTCCCTGAACCTCTAGAAATGTCAAAGCTACATACAATTCTTGAAGAACTTCATGAGGTACATAACTGATGGATATGCTGCATCAACTGCAGTGCAGCACCATCAATTAGAGGAAGGAAGTGATGAGTTGCTGTTTACCTCTCTAGTAATTTTACTAATCCTACAGATCTCATTTTTGTAAACGCTAGTTTTAGTAGCTGGTTATCCATGTCTGTTCTAAATCACTGTTTATTATCATGCTGCAACCTCGAGTTTTAAATTACAATTTTTTTTTATAAATGTACACTAGCCCATTAATTGGTCATCTGTTGCCACCGCCTGCCTTGCCAACAAGGTTAAAAGATCAGAGACATGTTTTCTACCAACGTTATTATTTTGATAAATGACTGCTGTATTTTTGGCAAATGAGGATTTCTTCAGTACGCTGTTGCCACCAAAAAGAGGAATTTAAATTCCAAACCTCTATACTTTTGTATCCTACACATGATAAATACATTCAATTAAATATGCTTCTACAATTTGATATTTTTCAATAAAGCTGCCATTTTTTGGTCTTATTTGGTCACTAAACTTCTCGTTAGATGAGCTGTGTTTTCAATGGTAACATCTATCCCTGCCATCGCTGGATCAACAGTAAATCAAGTGTTGGCTCATTGAGGCACCAAAAACGGGATGGAAATGCTAGAGTCAAGATTTCTAAACCAACAGGAATGATTGACAAAGAATGAGCCACCGTTTCCTAACTTGCCTCCAAGATTGTAGAAGGGACATCTCCATCCAGAAAGGAGAAATCAGGCAGAATACAGGTGCTCTGTCTGCATGAGTCATATTACATATATCCTGTGACCAGCCGCGGCCTGTGCAGGTAAGAGTGGTGGGGATTTCGACTGACGACAACGAAGAAGGAATATTAATTATTTATTTAATTTACCCTCAGAGTCGTCTGTCAAATACCCCCCAACCCGGACCCACCGCTCTTACCTGCAAGGGCCGCGGCAGCCTGTGACCATGCAGGATGGTCTCGTGTATTACTGAGGAAATCCGGTACTTAGTGGACACACCCAGGAGATTCAACAGAAATGGCTTGTCTGGACTCTGAAATGAATTGCCTAGTCATAGTGCAAGGACAGGGAGTCATAGCATAAAGTGAGCATCGCTCTTCCCTCCCCCCTCCCTCCTCGCCTCTAGCGGTCATAGAATGTAATGGTGCTAACCACCTTTTTGTTATCCGTTTGAAAATGGACCATATTAAAACAGAAATAGTTCGGCGGATTGCTGGTGGCGGTGCTTGTAACACAGCCGAGCAATGCACCCACTTACAGTTAATAAGAAAAGGAAAATTCTTTACAGCTCACCGGAGACATTGCTTCCAGCTACAATAAAGCTAGCAACCAGTTACTTAACCGAATGAAAATCATTAGGCAGACATAAAAAATATTATACTATTGTCTTCTTTTTCACGGAGCCCAGTCAAAAAGCCAGGCCTCAGTTATGGCTACTTAAGTTTGATCTGATAAGATTACTGTGAATTATATTTCAACCAAAAAGCAAATCGCCGTCATCTTTGGTTAATTGGGGTTCAATGTAATAACCTTCCCCAACATTTAACCACAAACAGTCATGCGCGATATTTAAGCAGATGAGTGTAAGCAAGTCTTTTTTTCATTTCAATATACGCCTCATTTATATTTGCGCCTGGGGCATCTGCAGAGCTGATTGCCACAAGCTTCGGAAAGAAGCAGAGTTAATAGGTTCTGACATTCTGGAGCTCCGACTTGCCACCTGCGGTATGGCCTGACTCGGGAGAGCCTGGTGTCCTTTCCACGTTTGTCTGCAGCGGCGCTCTTAGCTTGAAATCACAGGCTGTGCTCACCACTGACCGTGCACACTGTTGAAGCAGGCATTTATTCTGATTTAGTCTCCTTAAAACTCTATTGCAATAAAACCCTGCATCGGGGATCAGTCCCGATTCAGAAGCAGCCATTTTGCAAGGAAATTGACAGAAAAGGAAATCAATGACCGTGCATATTTAGAGATCCATTATAGGGTTATTACATGGCCTGTGAAAGTTCAGAAAGGATAGTGCTAACGTGGGCTGTAAGGTTTTGATTGGTTGATAAGGACTATAGAAACAGCAGGTGTCATTCATCATGTAATCGCGAGAGCTCTTGGTTCAGTCGCTTGCATGATCCTAGGCCTGCTCCCTGTAACTAGCAAATTGACTGCAGTTAGTGACGTCAATAGATCCAAGCGTAAGCAGCACAGAAGTGCAGGCTGATGGTCACAACCAGATTTCTTAGGCGCAGAGGTGCAGGGATCCTCTCCCCAGTCACTCCTATATTTGTACTTCTCTCGCCGAAGAGCCAAAAAATGTTTAGGTTTTTGGAGGTGGGCTTCAGCAGAAGAGGAGGTTTCGGGATGGGACACTAGGCTTATAAGCCAAGACTGCCCAACTGATCACCTTATAGGCCTGGATCACATGGTCTACGTTTATATGTGTTTGGACAGTTTCTGCCTCCATTTTTCCCCCTTTAATATTCTTCTCTGGGGATGCTCTGCTCCCACCTTCTGACATGCTTCTAACCAAGGAAAGCTGCCACGTGGAGATGGCATTAACGGATGCTATTAACTACACTGCAGAATATCAATGGCTTCCTAGAGAGGTCATCACCGACACACTTTATGAATCTGTTCAGAAAACAATTCCCACGAACAGCCAGTCTGCTGCCCTGCCTGTTGGTTAAAGATACCTTGCACGTTTCAGATGTGCAGCTCCACCGCTCTCCATGACTTGCAGAAAAGAAGAAACTGCAGGAGTCATTCACTCCTTCAAGATTAGCCTGCATTAATTAACTACATCAACAATACGTAATCCAGCTGAATGTTTCCTTGAGATTTTGCAAGTCTAAATTCTTGGATTACCTACCTTAAATACAATGATCTATCATATCCCTCGAAGGTCATGTCTATCCATTAATCATGGTAATAATTATATTTGAAAATCAGCCAGATGCCCAATTAAAACATTCTGCATCGTGATTGGCTCCTTTCTGGCGGATATCTACAGGGTCGAATCATATCCAGGACTTCAGAAAAGCCTAATTAGAGCCAACCTACAGATCTCGTTTACATGGGATAGGACTCTGGAGATGACAGAGATTGAGTAACATTCCTTTTTGGGTCCCGTCACTAGCTCCTGGAACTCTCCATCTCTTCAAAAAGCAACAGCACAGAACATATGGACTTTCAACAAAGGACTAAAAAAACTCACCTATTTCGATGCTACCTTGAAGGTCCAAGCCCAATGATACCCCCAAACACCTCTGGCATGAATCACCTCACCTCCCTAAAGGGACTGTTCATAATCCTTAATTTCATCCAGGAAATGTTCAGAGATTAGGCTAATTTTTACAGCCTGGCTTAGGAACAGGTTGCGATAGCACAGTACTGCCAGATCACATCTGAACGGCACTGGAGTCTGGGCTGGACCAGGCTTCAATGAGTGGTTGTGTATGTTTTATGTG
Organism: Calotriton arnoldi; assembly: GCA_963921515.1. NCBI lineage: Eukaryota > Metazoa > Chordata > Amphibia > Caudata > Salamandridae > Calotriton > Calotriton arnoldi. Next base: position 4,540,196 of record CAWUFW010000049.1, on the reverse strand, counting down.
TATAAACATCCGTATGCAATGTATGTGCATATATAAATTATACAACACTGTGGTGTGTGGGAAACGTATAGTTTCTTACCTGTCGGTGTAGTTTTGCAGCTTGAAGACTTTTCTGGATTCACTAGCGAACCCACCCGCCTCCGCCAAGAAGATGACACAGGAGGAATAAATAAAGGGAAACTAAAACGAACAATCAAGAGAAAAAAAAAAAAAAAAAAGAATCCTAAGATGGCGACCAAAGGTGGGAGCTTCCGGAGGAAGCACGTCGACGTCACAGAAGGACACCAAATGGTGGTATGTCGACGCCCACCAGGCCACGGAAAAAAAAATGAAAAAAGAGAAAATACTACAATTCCGGACCCAACCACTAGATGGCGGAATGCTGCACAGCATAGTGAATCCAGAAAAGATTCACGCTGCAAAACTGTGCATACATTTATACAGCTGGTGAGCGAGTGCTATGTGAGTGTGGTTCTTGTAGGTGTCTAAGTGTGCATTTGTGTGGCTCGTGTGTATCTGGCATGAGGGAGTGTGTTTTGTGTAGGAGACATCTGTATGCAGTGTGAGTGTGTCTGTACGCATGCATGTATAAATGATACAGTACAATGATGTGTGCGTGTTTGAATGTGTGTGTTCACTTTCACACTATGTGAGGCGACCTATGGCTTCCATCAAAAGTCATTACAAGCTTGCGTCGTATGTAGCCAAAGTCATGACTTATTTGCTGTAATAAAATAGGTCAGGTCAATTTTATCATGGTTTGTGAGGAATTTCCTGGTGCTTTGTGCCAATTTCATGCTATTCAGGGAATTTTCCTCCTCATTGTGATCTCTGTTAGCGCTTGCTGGTTTTGTAACAAGCGACTGGAACTATTTACAGACATAACTTAGCCACGGTACAGTGGCATCAGCAAGGAAGCAACTTAAAGCCTAGGTGGGGGAAGGCTATTACAACAGCACAGGCAAATTTAGCTCTTCCCTTTCATTACATCCTGGGCCCACCTAAATTCACAAAACGGGGTTTAACTGAATCGACGCCTGGTAATACATATTTGAACATGGCGAGCCTCACCCATTGTTAGTGCATAGCACAGCCTCAAAGGCAGCGGCGGCTCCTCCACTAAGGCGGAGGAGCGTCGCCCCACAGGAAAAATAAAATAACACAATCTTATTATCATTTTATTTTTCCCGTACTTACCCAGTTTTGATTTAGGTGTGGGCAGGGCTGGCTGTCAGCCAGCAGGGGGAGGAGTGGTGGGCACTTTCTAAGTGCGCATTACGGTTTGGCTGGCCAACCAGTCATGCGCACTTAGCATGCTCTCCACCCAGCTGTATTGCAAGGCCAGGTGGAGAACGTGCACAGCCTCCCACTCCCTATCTGAGTGCCGAACCATGGCGCTCAGACCAATCACGGCGCTGCTATCATGCTGGTGACAACAGCATCGTGATTAGCTAGGGGTCTGGGAGCCTGTGTGCTTCCTGTTTCAGTGGGATCGTGTGTCGTCGACACAAGAGGTGGAGGCCGGCAGGTAAGTGCAATTTTCTTTATTTTTGAAACCTCCCCCGCCTCACCACCACTGCCCTGTAGCAGCCGCCACTGCTCAAAGTACCAACTAGTACAGAGTTTATGGAGATGGCTTTAAACTTGAGCATTTTGGTTAATGGGTGGGGGAGAATTGTGTGTGTATCGGAGTCAAAAATTACTTATGTGGGTGGGGTTATAAAACTTTCAGTGTACCATAGCGTACCATTCTAAAACAGTAACTTCTCTAGGTAAACCCATGTACCCAACTGATGTGTGGGTGGTGGATGCTACAAGAAGCTTTTGCGATCACCTTACGTCTCACCCCCAAAGCATTATATACACCCTTCTTACACAGCACTGGAACTCCCACTCCCAAAAGCACTAGATATTCCTCCACAAGTAGAATATAGTATATCGCCCTGGCCCAAAATATACATCTCTCTACTACACATCTTCCCTCATCACCATAGAGGACCTTCACCCAACTCTACACTTTATTTTGTTGCCTTAGATTCCGGTGAGGCGTCACAAGATTAGTATGCGGGCCACTGGTCTTGAAGCACATAGGCGAGGATCAGTTCTTGGTGGCGTCACCCCACCGGACATGCTACGAGATCTTAGACAATCAGTTTTCCTCAATTCCACACAATGGCGAAGCACGGACACCACGTGCCCTAATAGAGACAAGGAAATTGGCACTCCGCCCGGTTTGGGACTTTTAAACAGCTGCTAGTTGGGCTGAAGTGGCCATTGGCGCCCTGCACTATTGATAGCTATGCACCTGCCTCCTTAGGTATACAAAGGGAGTGTTTTAAGTTCCGAGATGTAGTTCAATATACAATTCGATTTTACTCATGCGGAACCTTCCTCATTGAACACTCAATACTTAAGAAAACGCAGGAGAATTGGTGTGGCAAAATCCCACCAAACCAGCATACGTACAGAAGTAACGGCAGAGCAGCACTTATAACTGCGTGACACAAAAACTGAAAAGGGACTAAAGTTATAGTCTTTATGTTCTGAGCCATAGAAATTGTTAAGCACCAAGGCCATAGATAATTAAGCCAGGATTCAAACAAAGCGAAGGTATGAACATTGCCTACAGTCATTTGTCCTAAATCAAATTCGTGAGCAAGCATTAGTCATTGTTAATGTATATTGCATTAATAAATTGTTGTTGTACTCATACCTAAATTAGGCAGACAGCGCATCCATGTGGGAGACTGTCATAAGCGCCTGTGCTGACAATCAAGTGCCAGTGCCAAGCACCAGAAACCACCAGCTCAAATTAAGCACAACGCTGAAATTTAAAATGGGAATGTTAGAAATGGGGGTCTCCAGTTGGCAAGGGCTTGCACCTTTGTCCAAGTAGGGACCCTTCTTCCGAGTCAGGATAAGGGAGTTACACTCCTAAAATAACCCCTGCTCACCCCCTTGGTAGCTTGGCACGAGCAGTTGGGCTTATCTTAGAGGCAGTGTGTAAAGCATTTGCACATAACCAACAGTAACACAGTGTAAGCACTACAAACGGACACCACACCAGTTTAGAAAAATATCCAATATTTTTATATACTTAAATCAAGACCAATACGATAAAAATCCACAGTACAGTACTTTAAAAATCTTCAGTTATCACAGTGTCCTTAAAAACAGTTCCTTGATGTCGATAGCTCCGTCCGGGGCTATCACGGCGTCGTGAACAAACAAATCCAAACAGTTCTGGCTGACCGCAGCGTCGCGGGTCAGCTACGGTGTCGGGAAGACCCGCAAACAGTACCTTTCAGAAATGCAGGGCGTCGATGACCTCGCGGTGAGCTTCTGAAAACACGGCGTCCGCAGGCGTCGGTTCCGGAGGTCGGTGCAGGCGTCGTCAGGGCCCTCGAAGTCACACGCGTTGCAGATCGAACTCCTCTCTGGTGAAGTCAGGAGCGCTGGCGTCGGTAGGCGTCGGGTGCTGCGGTGCGAAGTGCAGCGGTGCGGCGTGCGGTGCCCTCAGGTCGCGGTGCGAGCAGCGGATCGGTGGCTGCGTCAGATGGCGTCGTGGGTGAGACCAAGGACGCGGTGTGAGGTGAAGGCGGTGCTCGTCATGGTGCTGGCAGGTCACGGTGCAGCAGCGGCGTCGTCGTTGCTGAAGCACTGTCGTCGGCTGACGAACTGGAGTCGATGGCACCGGCGTCGGTAGGCCAAGGCTGCGGTGCGGGATGAGGGCGGTGCGTCGTGTAACTGTACGAGCGGTGCCCTCGAACCACGGTGCAAGCAGCGGCGTCGAGTCCGGCGTGAAGCGGCGTCGTCGGGGATACCAAGGCGTCGTCGTGAAGCGAGGCGCTGCGGCGTGCGGTGCCCACAGGTCGTGGTGCGAGCAGCGGCTCGGTGGCGGCACCAGCAGGCGTCGTCGGTGAGACCAGGGTCGCGGTGCGGCGTTGCGGCGGTGCTCTCTGCGGTGCCAAAGCTTTGGCGTGAAGCGAGGAGGTGCGGTGCCCACAGGTCGCGGTGCAAGCAGCGGCTCGGTGGCGGCGTCGACAGGCGTCGTCGGTGAGACCAAGGTTGCGGTGCGGCGGTGCCCTTTGCAGTGCCTTCAGGACACTGAGTCGGCAGCGGCGTCTTAGATGGCGTCGGGCTTGAAGTCTTTGCTGTTCCTGAGACTTCTTGAACAGGGGGCAAGCTCTACCTGAAGCCCTTGGAGACACTCGCAAAGTAGATTGCAGAAAGTTCAGTCCAGTCCTTTCACTGCCCAAGACAGAAGCAGCCACTGCAGGCCAACACAGCAAAGCACACAGCTAAGTGGTAGTTCCTCCTCACAGCTTCTCCAGCTCTGCTTCTTGGCAGTCTTCTTGATTCAAAAGAGTTCTAAAGTTCTGGGGTTTGGGTCCCCCTTTTTATCCTCAATTTCTCTTTGTTCTCTGAAGGCAGAGAGGCCTTTGCCTAGTCCAAACCAGTTCTGGTCAGTCCTGGAGCACTTTGTTGACAAGACTCCTTCTTTCCTTTTGCAGTGTAGGCCAGGGACATCAGACACCACAGGAGGTGGAGCCAGCATTGTTGAGGGAAGGCACAGTCCTATTCAGGTCCCAGGTGCAACTCCTCCCACCCATCTACATGTAGATCTTGCTATTCAGCCCTGTGCTGACTCACCCTGTCTCCTGGAATCCCCCAGCCCCTGTCACTCACACTCCAGACAAGGAATACACACCTAGCAGAGGCAGGCTTGGATGGTTAGACAAGAAAATACCTACTTTCTAAAAGTGGTATTTTCAAACACAGAATGTTAAAACCAACTTCACTAAAAGATGCATTTTATCATTCTGAGTTCAGGCATACTAAACTCGAATTTCTACCATGTTCCCTGGGTCAGTTAGGATCATAGGATGTAATAATCAAAACTGCCCATTCTGGCCTATGGGGAACAGGTAGCCTTGCAATAGTGAAAAACGAAGTAGGCTGTATTTCACTATCAGGACATGCCACACACACCAGGGCATGTCCTACCTTTCACATACAATGCACCCTGCCCACAGGGGTACCTTGGGCCTACCTTAGGGGTGACTAACATGTAGAAAAGGGAAGGTTTAGGGACTTGCAAGTGTGTGCACTTGCCAAGTCGACATGGCAGCCCCAGGCTGCGCACAGGCTCTGCAATGGCAGGCCAGAGTTACACTTTACGGGCTGGTTGCGTGGGTGGCACAATCCAGTGCTGCAGCCCACCAACAGCATTTGATCTATAGGCCCTGGCACTCGCAGTGCACTTTACTAGGGACTGACACATAGATCAAATAGGCCAATCATGGAAATACCAATCCATAACACATTTTCTACAGGAGCACTTGCACTTTCCCACTGGACAGCAGTGAGGAAAGTGCGCAGAATCATTACACCAGCAAAAACAGAGTCAAAACCAGGAGGTCAGAAAGCAAAAAGTCAGGGGAAACACGCCAAAAGATGCCAAGTCTAAGAGGGACCCATAGGGGTAAAATTTAAATCGTCAGAAAATAAAAACTATTGCAGGGGATAGCTGCTATTTGAATACTGAACCTCGGCAGAGGTCTGGAAGAGTTAAGACTGACTATGACCCTTCTAAAGTACTGCAACAGAACGTAAGCAATCTTGGGGGGTAGATTACAAAAAACAAGATTAAAACACAATTATAATCACAAAGAAATCTTCAAGAGCGTAGCTTTAGGTGGGCGTATCAATAATGTGGTGAACTACTATTGCTGGGTATACAACCAGATGTGAATGGTTCTCTTTATTTTGTTGCTTGCAAAAACAAAACAAAAAACAAAGTAAAAGCACAACATTTTTTAAATGTGTTGCTATGTTTATATGCAGTAATTTTTTTCATACCCTTTTGAAGTAAAGTCCTACAGGAACCTCTGCAGCCACGCCAGACATATGCCATTGTCGGTCAACACGAATTAATATGCCCTTTAAGGCAGGGTACCTTTGAAGGCAAGGTTCGTTCATACTAAAGATGATATCACTACCATGGTGCTTACTGATACAGCTCACATCTCCCCTCAACAGTAACATGGCCGGGATCATCAGAACCGGACTCACATCTCATAAGAACTGTCACCCACGATAACTTAAGAGACATAAAAGAAAACTCTGCTCTACCCTACGGTGGGTTTAGCTCACATTTAGAGGTATTATGCACTGCCTTTCCTAGATTTCCAGTTGTGCATTTGATCTTTTCTTACACAAATCAACTATAAATAGTTATCACTTTGAGGAATGGGCATTGCTCAGTGGTGTGGTACCAGAATATCATTGTATGGATATTGTTTGCCGTAAAATTATGCTCTACCATCTACAAAAATATCACCCTATTGGAGTTGATGATCGAAAACCAACACTAAATGGTACACTATTTTGTGTAAACGATATTTAAGACATTATATTTCTTTGTAGGATATTCTAACACATTTGTTTTACAAGTTAGGCACTGAGGACATTTGTATAAGTACAGGAGCCTAAGGTTTTTCTTGGGAGCCCAGTGCTACTGAATGCTAGCATTTCCAAATACCAATGCTTAATTTGTGCTGGTGGTTGTAGGTGGTGAGTTCTAGCTATCACTTTTTTGGGCCAGCATTGTCTTTCATTTCCGGTCTTTCATTTCCACACTCGGAACCAGGGCTGGAACTTAACATATATTTCTCTGTGGAACTGCCTTCTGTTTGTGCCGTAGCTAACGGGGGTTGAACAGTACAAATATAAAAATAGTTTCATTGAGTCTTGTGTTGAGACAAGCAGGTTGTGTTTATTAAGTTGGTAAAAGAGAATGAACTGCATCGCTTGTGATTTTCCCAGGGGAATTTTAGCAGGTCAAACATGCTGAAATTCACCAGGGGAAAATGCCCGCTAAACACCGGCACATGCATATTATGGTGCAGAAAGCACCAAAATCTGCATTTTATTTCCCATTAGGAGGGCAAAAATGTGTGAGTAGTTATTTATCGCACCCAATAAACACCGACCCCCATGGGCATCTGTTTGTATTGGGTGCCATAAGTAACTAACTTCACATGACAAGGGTCTCAGGAGTCCGGAACCCTGATTTTTTTAACCGCACCAGTAGTAAACTTCTAAAAAAAAAAAAAAAACTTTGGGCCCCTTCAATCATGTTATTTTACCAATTAACCAGACTCTTTACTGCCTACCTTAGGTCTTTTGATGTAAAATCCAGAGTTCCCCATCATCGATTGAACCTGCGGACGAGAGTTTTGTTGTTGTCCCCTCAGGCGAACAACGAGTGGGTGGAAGATACAAGAAATATTCTATTCTCTTTTTTTTTTTTCTTTCAGAAACATTCTGGATCCATTGTTTCATGTAGGAAGACAAAGAAAATCGATGCCACAGCTAATAAACCCTTCCAAGAGGCTGGAGCAATTTGCCTTCGCTGCAGAATTACACTTGGCAAGCCCGTTGTGCTTCAGGGCTAGTCTGGGGGTTTCATTCCTACACAAACCCAATACCACCGAAGCCAGAAATATTCTTCTAGTAATTCTGGGTAAATAGCCCAGAGCGATTAATAATATCCTCGATCCGGCCTCTGCTCAAGGAAGGGGAAGGCACTGTTTCATCCTTAAGCCTGTAATGTGGCCCACGTGTAAAAATAACGAGAAAATATAGAACATAGAAGATTGCATAATACAAATTGCAGACGCTTTACTCCGAGCAGCTTTCTGTATCCAAGAAGACAAACAGGCCTGCAGTAGTGCCCATCCCAGTGCTGCATATGCTTGCTGTATGATTTAATCAAACACAGAGCTTTGTTTATTACCGGTCCCATAGGAATTGGTGCTAACTTGGCTAAATAAATGACAGTACGCAGTGGATAGCACGCAAACGTATATTTACACTGCCAAGCTGCATGATCAACAGAATTTTAAAGCGAAGTGCATGTAACACTATCGTGAGAGCCTGTTTAATTCAGAAAGTCATTACATGCGCATCTCTACACTTGTAATGACAGGATTACAGCTGGACTATGGACAGGTGTTCCAGCCTCCTGCGCTCTACAGCAGGGGTGCTCCACATTGGCTCACTAGTGCCAGTTTACAGGATATCCACCGGGGAGATGTTTCAGTGACTAAGGCCGCGATTAGGGGTTGAGGGGCGGAATTTCCACTCTGCTCAATCCAGAGTGGGCCGCTGTTTGTACACTTGGACTACAGGGTGCAGGGACAGTCGGACTCCATTTTACTGGCCCAACATTCCGCCCGGTGAAAGCACTTTGGGAAAGGGCTGCTTTGTAGCCCAGTCCTGATTTCTGCACCCAGCCGACCCTGAGCCACGGCCATGGCATGCGGTCAGCTTTTAATGCTCACCTCTCCCAGGCTTCCGTCTCCCCCAACCACCCTCCCCGCCATCATCACCCTGCCTACCTCCACCCTACAAAAAGAACAGATGATAGACGGAATGCTGAATCAATCAAACATTCACCGCCAGTCACAGATCTGGGTTGAATCCACCGTTGTTTTGCCCGCCACGCCATTCCAGTTCAGACCCAGCCATATGCAAATCAGTCTTAACCCTGTTCCAAGGGTCGGATTGGTAAGGCGGGCACTCGGGCAATGGCCGATATCCGAGTTCCAGCGGTGGACCCCTTTTGTGGGCAGCCTGGGGGCGATTTGGCGGTGTCTGTGCTGTTCGGTTGCCGCCAGCGGCCCAGTGGGTGCCTGAGTGGTGCCCGAGTGGCTTTTCTGGAGGTAGAAGGGCCTCTGTTACATTTGTTTTACCAACGGGGCGGATGTGTCACTTCCTTTGTCTCCCTGCGCCGCCCATTAATATATGCGGATTGAGCGGGGGCAGAGGGCCTGAGCAGAAGTGGTCTCACTTGTATTTATGTGTAGTTCACCAGTGTGAACTGATCCATGCATTTTTTTTAAACATCTAAGTGAAGTTAAGAAAACATTCCACAGAGCCCCACCCCCTTATTTTCATAAAACTTTGCCAAAGCATTGTTTTGCAGAAAGGCATTCCGCAAATGTGGGCCACTTTTTTTTTTTTAGCGTACCCGGGCCTATTTTTGATCCCAATCCAACCCTGCCTGTTCCCCATGGGAACAGTCCAGCCCGAACTGCCAGGCCAGGCCCCACCCTGCAGCAGAGCACCCCACTTACTCAGAGTAGCTGGTAAATGTCAGCAATAATTTCTACGGAAAAAGGAAAACCGTGCAGTATTTATCAGTTTCCGAAGTTATTCCCCCTCCCAAGGGGATAAGTGCATAACTGCAGATACTGGCGGGATGTTACCACATGGTACCAGTTGTTACATGTGCAGATTTACGTGTCGAAGCCTCCCAGAACACACAAAGAAAAGTTTCCAAACTAAACATGCTTCTTCCAAGTCTGGGACATGATCACAGCTTTTACTGCTCTGGGCTATTTCAACCCCATGCGATTGTTGAAAATATGCAATTATTTTATCAGACTTTTTACAACACAATTAAATGCCTTTGTAATTCACAGAGGCATTGCTGCAATACGAGTACATGTAGAAAACAAGGATTGACAGCTCATTGCTTCCCATGCAAGTAGCCTGCCAGTTCTCCTAGAAGCGGACTGCTTGAGAGTGCATGGTTAAATAAATAAGTGAATGAGGGATCAGTTATTGAATGCATTCATGAATGCATGTGTTATGATTGGAATGATTTTACCAAATGGATTTCCAATATTTGCGTTTCTATGTTCTGCGACTGGGACTTTTAATTCAACAAACCAATGCATTCGGAGAATTGTATTGATGCTTCACATCCCTTGAGTCAATTGATATGCCTGGCTTACAGTTTTTTGTGGAAGCAAAAACTGCGCTGGAGTCTGACTTGCAAGTGAACATGGAGTATTTGTTGACCTTACACAGATATGAGGATATGGCCAAACTCCACTATTAGAGAGGATTTGGAAGATGAAAAGCTACTATTGCAACACTAGAGTCCTGTTGCTGAAAGGGCACCTTGAGAGTTCCACAGAAGGCACAACTCCATGAAGGACTTGCAAACTCCCCACTTCTAATCACTCTTATTCCCTGGCCCGCTGCCACACACACATTTCTACTCCAACCACCTCTACAATGTTCTGATGGGCAAGAGAATCAACCTGTAGGAACTACCAACCTTACCTGGGGGGCGGAGCTTGCTCGAGATCAAGATGGACGCTTGAGTCTCGGGCTCCGCAACACCGGACATATATCCTGCAACTATCCTACAGCCTGCCGCCGCTAAAATACCTACTATAGGTGGATTCGCACATCGGAGCGCAGCCGCCGCTCAGTGTGAAATCCCGACCCCTTTCACCCCAGGGAATCCACAGAAACAGCCGTGGAACGCGGGCGGTCCGAAGGCCGCTGAGCCCCGGGCTGAAGTGGGTGACCGTCGGAGCCACGAATCGGGAAACGTCGCGCGGGGCTGCGAGCTTCGGCCGGCCCCCTGGGACAGGGGAACCCGGCTTCTAACGTGCCTCGCGCAGAAGTGAAGGGGAAGGTGGGCCCCGCGCGAGCCTGGAGGAGCCGCATCGGCGTCGGACGGCACAACGGGGGGGCCGGAGCGAGGCCCCCGGGCAGACTGAACACAGTGTCGGCCGCGGCACGGGCGGCCAGCTGGTACCCCGCCGGAAGAAGAGGTGAGAGCGGGAGCCATCCCAGCGGGTCAGATTGTGGGAGCGACGGCGGAGGGCCCGGGCAGCGGGTCAGTGCGCAACTTAGCGGCCGGGCAGAGCCGCCTTTTTGAGAGACACTCCGGGGAGAGCGGGGGAGCGTGCTCTGGGGCCTGAAGATGTTCGGTGGGCCACGAGGACAACAGACATGCATGGAGAGTCCTTGATCCGGGGAAGGTGCAGAAGGGCCCACTGAGGTTTCTGGCACACAGTGACGGCTTGGCGGTGCTGGGGAGCCTCCCAGATAAGGGAGTCAGTGACTGTCTAAGACAAGGGAGGTCCCGGTTTAAAAAAAAAAAAAAAAAAAGCCGAGTCGACTGCCATTGCTTCTTGCCTGGACAGCGCAAAGGTCCGATAATTACCTCCGGAGCGGCTTGGAGGCCTTGCGGAGGGCCCTCTGCAGCACGAATAGATTTGGCCGGGAGGTTCTAAGTACGACACTGGCATGCCACAGCAGGCGGGTTGAAGCCGGGGCTGGTGGCAGCACTGTGCGACAAGACTGCTATTGGGATAGAGGCGACAGTAAGCCAGCGGCGGTGCACGCAGAGCCCAGCGGGGTGTTACATGACTGGCGCATTGGCAGCAGCTTGGAGTGAGGTGCGCTCTTCCAGGACAGAGCGATTAACAGCTGCGTGCAATATAGGGCAGTGCTGGGGGCAGTGAACGACAGCAGGGCTGCAACTGGATCAATAACCGGAACAATAACGGAGGGAACTCGGAAGATCGCTCCTAAACCGCGAACGCGACTGGAGCAGAAAATGGGCAGGACGGACAGGACGCAGTCCAAACTCACTTTCGAACAGCAGCGCTCTAAGTCTCATGACAGGGCGACTGAGGAACCAGGCAGGGCGCCGACCCCCTTAGAGGACGAGACTGATATACGGAGTATGCTGCGCACAATGGAAAAGGGCCTGCAAGGCGGCATCACCTCCCTGGGTACCAAAATGGACGCCCTCTCCTACCGGATGGATAGAATGGGGGAGAGACTGGATAAACACGCGGAGCGGTTGGACATGTCAGAACGCAGGCTCACAGAGGTAGAGGAGACGCAAACTACTATGGACTCAGACCACAAACAGCTCGGGAGGGTCATACGAGTGTTGCAAGACAAAACAGAGGACTTGGAAGCCCGCTCGAGGCGCTGCAATTTACGGATAACGGGCCTGCCAGAGACGACGCAAACCGGCAATATGGAACATTTCGTGGAGAAGCTGTTGGTAAACCTGCTGGGCGCTGAAATCTTCTCAAACATGTTCGTCGTGGAGAGGGCGCACCGCTCCTTGGGACCACGACCACAGCCGGGGGCCCCACCGCGCCCTATAATAGCTAAGCTGTTAAATTATCGGGACAGAGACGCTGCTTTGCGGACGGCGAGGGACAAACGAACGCTGGTATACGAAGGGTCGTCCATCTCACTCTACCCGGATTTCACTGCCAGAGTGCAGGAGGCACGCAAACAGTTTGTACCCATGAAAAAGCGCCTACGTGAACTAGGTTTGGACTATGCGATGCTGTACCCGGCGAAACTGCGTGTGAACAAACAGGGTCGTTCCCACGTCTTCACTGACCCAAAGGCGCTCCAGGCAGCATTAAAAGACTGGTCGAGAGAACAGCGACGGAGCCCAGAGCGGCAGCTCTTGGACGAGGCGGCTGGAGGATCGCTCGAGCAGCAGGACTGAGACTATTCACCATGTGCACAAGTGATAAGTAACACGGGGTGACGGGGGGATGGGGGGGGAAGGGAGTTGGGATGAGTCTGAATGGGCTGGAGGGAAATAGCTGCACCTTTTTTATAATCTCTCTATTTGCACACATGTGACCAATGCCAGATGTCAAAGATAGGACAGGGCTGAGAGATACTCCTGAGATCTCATACTGGACACAGTGCTAATGGCAGGGTCAGCCTGGAAGTAGACAGCCCACTGACACAACGAAAATGGTGGGATGGCGGCATGTGCCCTCTAGCGGGCCTGATGGGGAAAAGCACTATGGTGGTGGCTGTGGTTATAACAGCCGGTGTGCGGGGGTCGGGATACGAGAGTGGCTGCGTATAACTCTTCGTTTTTCACAGAGCGACCTCTGCCCACGAGTGTAAAACACCGCTATTGTTATTTGGGTTCGGGGGGGGGGGGGGGTGGCGGGATGAACGGGTGGGAGTTAACGGGGATGAGACACGACCGAGTTGTGGGTGGTCAGTTGTGGGCGGAGGGAGGGCAGGGTTGGGTGGGGGTGTGGATGTTGTTTTTGTTGTTAGAGATGTCGACCACAGAGTCACGAGAGACATACATTGAATTTAATTGGCGCGAGTCAGGACACACTGCTGTCATAAACAGACACGATGGCAACAGCTGACGGAGCTACTGTCCCAAGAGCTCTGGACTCCCTCAGGGCTTTGTCGTGGAATGTCAGAGGCCTAAACAATCACCGCAAAGTGCGAAAAGTGCTACACTATCTAACTAGACATAAAGTAGATGTGGCCTTGTTGCAAGAGACTCACCTACCACTACACAGCCCAATGATGCGACACAGGGGTCTGGTGGGCAATGCGAACGCCTCGGGTTTCACTTCCCACGCTAGAGGGGTAATGACCTGGGTGAACCCCAGATCAGAGTACACGATCAGACAGATGGCAGCGGACACGGAAGGACGATTTGTGATATCCAACTTACAGGGGAGGGGGCTGGAACTGCTCCTAGTAAACGTCTACGGCCCCAATTATGATTGCCCGGAATTCTTTGCTACATTGGCAAACACAATGGCTGGTTACGCGCCGACACAAATACTGTGGGGCGGAGACTTCAATTTGGTCAGAAATCCTGATGTGGACAGATCTGGGGGCCCGACGAGAAGACAGGCACTAGCGGCTAGGACCGTAGAAAGTGTTATGCTCAGTGAGGACCTCTTAGACGTATGGAGGGAGACGCACCCGCTCGAGGGAGGTTTCACACACTACTCAGCTTACCATAACCTACACACACGAATAGACTACTGGTTGACGTCGACGTCTCTCATGCCTTCGATTCGTGCTTGCCAGGTCTTGCCACGCACTTTGTCCGACCACTCGCCGCTTCTACTGGTCCTGGCCACGCCTAGGAAAACAGTGCCGCCCTTTACCTGGAGATTTCCCCCTTTCTCGCTACTGGACCCTATCTTCAGGGAGGAGATGGCTGGGGCGATAGAAACATTCTTCGCTAGCAATATTGGTTCGGTGGACAGTTTCCAGACGGTGTGGGAGGCCTTTAAGGTGTACATCCGCGGGGTGGCCATGACTAATCATGCGGGGGTGCTGCGTTCGATACGACAGAGGTTGTCGACTTTGGAGCGGAAACTTGGCGATCTGGAGGCCCGTCAGTTAGCTGGGGACGAAGGGGATATTGCAGGAGCTATCAGGGACTCATTGGCAGAATATCAGGAGGCAGCGGACAGGGAGGTGAAACACCTGGGCAAATACGCCACAGCGCGAGCGTATGGTGAAGGTGACAGGCCGGGATCGGTACTGGCGCATATGCTGAAAGCCAGACGCAGTAAAACACTGATCACTGCAATCCGATCGGAAGAGGGGATAAGCTAACAGAGGAAGAGGACATTGCTAATCGGTTTAGACAATATTATTCGGGGCTGTACGCTTCCCGCTCTTCAGAAATGGATGGTGAAATACTAGACTATCTAGAACACATCCGGCTGCCCTGCCTGACGGACACGCACAGAGAGTTCCTCATGCTCCCCATTGAAAAAGATGAGATAGTGGAGGCACTCTCGGGAATGAGAGCAGCCAGCGCCCCGGGGACAGACGGCCTCACGGTGGGATTTTATAAAGCTTTTATTGATCTGCTGCTACCCCACATCTCAACGCTCTTTGACGATCTATGCGTTACGGGCGAGATGCCACAGTCTATGAGAGAAGCGATCCTAGTGGCCATTCCCAAACCAGGTAAACCCCCAGAGGAGTGCGGCTCTTATCGGCCGCTATCTCTGCTGAATGTGGACACCAAGCTGTTTGCAAAGATTCTGGCTAACCGACTAGCCCTATTGACCTCGGAACTAGTAGCCCCGGAACAGGCGGGGTTTGTCCCAGATAGGAACCTCACTTATAATCTTAGAACGGTATTCGGAACGGTACAACACGTCAGACAAGATACGAGAGCCATCGCCGTGTTCCTAGATATGGAAAAAGCATTTGACTCGGTGGAGTGGCCTTTCATGAGACACGTACTGACCAGAATGGGACTTGGGCCCGAATTTCTGCAAATGATAGGCGTGTTGTATAATGCTCCCACAGCACGAATCCGACTGGGGAATCTTATCACTGGGGCCATTACTATTTCCAGGGGTACGCGGCAGGGATGCCCCCTGTCCCCAACGTTGTACGCCTTGATCGCTGAGCCCTTGGCGTGTGCGCTCAGAGAGTATCACGGACACCGAGGAGTCAGGTTCCCTGGGTATGAGATAGTGCTCTCAACGTACGCAGATGACACCCTGTTATACGTAAGGGATCCGGAACACAATCTCTCCCCGGTCCTCAGAGAGGTGGTGCACTTCGGTGCACTATCTGGGTTGCGGGTCAACTGGCAGAAGTCTATAGCTTTTCCGCTCACGCCGGCAACTACGCAATTCGAGATGGAGTACCCACTGCAATGGTCGGACGACGCTGTTAGATACCTTGGCATCAGATTGCACACAGACCCGGATATTGTGTTCCGTGAGAATTACGGTATCGCTGTGGCAAAATTGGAGGAGGACATTGAAATCTGGATCGGACTGCCATTATCTTTAATCGGCAGGGTCTCTATTATGAAGATGGTGGTGCTCCCCAGGTTCCTTTTTTTGTTCGTAAATATACCGATAGTGCTACCTCGCTCCTTTTTTATTAGAGTAAATAAATCGCTGACACGATTAGCCTGGGCGGGCAAGCAGGCGCGGGTACAATGGCGGGTGCTCACCCTCCCATACCATTTGGGCGGGCTCGGCGCACCAGACCTGGAGTTATATTACAGAGCGGCGCAGGGAGCGCAAGCACATGGCTGGGTCCACGGTGCGGATACTACACCATATCTCCGACTCGAGAGGCTCTTTGCTGACCCTCTCCCCTCCCGGCAGTTATTCTGGAGCCAGTCGATCGCAGGACAGGCATATTGGACTCGCTAAACTCGACGAGACACGCATGGCACAGCTTGTTACAGCAACAGGCAGGGGCATTATTGTACTCTCCAGAAATGCCACTAGACTGGACGGTCTGGTTGGCCCCCTGTAGAGACGGAGGGGTTATACGTGCAATGCAAGGGTTGGGCATACACAAAGTAGGTGACCTGTTCTTAGATGGTGTTGTCAAAACATGGGACGAGGCCTCGGCCCTCACAGAAGCCCCTACATTGCTTCAACGCTTCCAGTACCACAGAGTGCGCAGTGCACTGCACCAACTGCTAGGGGAAGACTTGTGCGAACCTCCCGAAGTTAAAGAGCTGACGTATGTCATTAAAACTCCGTCCCCCGCAGGATAGTCTCTAACATATACAGGTTAGCGATGTCTCATAGAGCGAATCACTACACAAGGGCCAGGCTGGCCTGGCAGCGCGATCTGGACATGGTTATAGACGACGCCATGTGGTATTATTGTTGCAATAACACGAGACGTATATCACTACATGGCAAACACAGACTTATCCATTTTAAATACATCAACAGAGTCTATTATACACCGGAGAGATTGCATAGGTACGGGCTTAGAGAGGAGGCGATCTGCGATAGATGCTCTTACCCAGCTGCGGATTTCATACACTTAGCGTGGGGCTGCCCGGGCGTCTCCCAGTATTGGGATAAGATATTCCGGGAACTGAGCGCCATAGTTGGTTTCCACGATTGCCCCGGACCCTGCTGTGGCACTGCTGAGCTATTCCAAACGGTTACCAAAAGCAGCCCGTAGGCTGGTGGACATGGGCCTGCTGATAGCGAAGCGGAGGGTGGCAATGTGCTGGATGAGGGGCCCCTTACCTACAGTGACTCAGTGGTCACATGATGTCCTTTATTGCTGTACGCAATCAGAGAACTTCAGTGAATTACTTGCTCCGCGGAGCAGACCAAAGAACTTCTGGGGGTTATACACAACATACTTGAACAGTAAAAGTGGGACCTCGACTGAAGAGGCATCAATAGACCCAGTAGCAGGAACTTACACCAACATTACATAAGGTTAAATGCAAAATCCCGGACCAGCACATGCCGGATCTGAGGGGTTCGCAGTTGAGCTAAACCTACACAGGAGATAGTGGGTAAGGCTGGGAACTCTACTGACACCGGTGACACTCAGGAGAGGGAAACAGGTACAGTTCAGCAGTTAGATAGGGGCTCCGTGGCTATATGTCACCGCATAGGGTATTGGTCCTGACAGTGGCAAGTGGCGTCGACATCACTTAGTTAATAATGATTATGTGTGTTTTATTTACAATTATTGGTCTAAAGTGGATACAATTTAAGCAGTAACAAGAGCCATCATTTTTACATGAAGTGCGGCCCTACCCCCGGGATGTGGGCAATAACGCTGTGTATAGGGCCTTGTTTTCTTTTCATTTAATAAGCCGCCGGCCCCAGGGTTGTAGGCAAACGGCTGTGTATTTCCGGGACCAAAATAATTAAAAAAAAAAAAAAAAAACTACCAACCTTACCTCCTGCAATATAGATCTGTGAAATGTCAATTGCATATTTAAATGTATTATTTCTGATAGCAAAAGTAAGACTTAGCTGAATTTGAATACAAATTGCATTGAGAGGGCAGGTGGGTAATTAAATGCGTGAGTGAGTAACAGAGTGAATGTTTAGCCTCTGCTGAGTCCGTGGAATAATGGAAACATACTGGTAGGGCTCCATGAAGAAAATTCTATACTTAGACCACTGGGTCATGGTTGACATAATGTGCTTTATGTCTTTGCAGGTTAGTAGAGTTATAGGCACCTGCCACTGCTACTTTGTTTATGTGATATAGGAGTGATTGACTTTTTCAAGCCGATAATCTGAACAGCAGAAGTCAGCTAATCA
Organism: Calotriton arnoldi; assembly: GCA_963921515.1. NCBI lineage: Eukaryota > Metazoa > Chordata > Amphibia > Caudata > Salamandridae > Calotriton > Calotriton arnoldi. The sequence goes on along the minus strand of CAWUFW010000049.1, from coordinate 4,522,494 downwards.
CACAAAACCATGCGTCTAACAGCATGTATATGTAACATTTCTACTATGACATCAGGGGCTTTTCCAGATTAAATACACCAAATGATGAACAAAAAATAAACAGAGAATTAAAAAACATATACTCTGATAATAGATACATGTGGACAGAAATAGGTTATTTTCATTCCATGCCAATACTAAAAATTGTGGTGTGAAAAAAAACATTTAAGCCAGAATACAACCATACCTCCCTAATGCACAAGTTACTACTTGTGTAACGATATATCTGTAAGAGACATTAGTTAGTGATAGATTCCTTACCTTAGAATATCCACAGGCGTCAGACTGGATCCGGAAAGTTTTGCTAGCAGTACCCCTGCGCGCCAGTAGGTGGTGTCGTGCGGCTCCGCGTCCGTCGCTGGCGTCGTAAGCGCCGAGATGACGCCACGGAGACTACTTAGGCGCCACCCATGCGCGCGGACGTCAGTTCTGTACACGACTTTCCGCGCCAGGAACACAGAGCCATGCAAGAAACTGATCACTGGTGCCATGAAACTAGGGCCCTGAAAGGGATGACCTTAACCCTAGAATCAGTTCGCAGAACGGGGAGGATGGGTGGGGCGGTAAGGAATCTATCACTAACTAATGTCTCTTACAGATATATCGTTACACAAGTAGTAACTTGTGCATCTGAAAGAGACACGTTAGTGATAGATTCCTTACCTTAGAATAGATACCCCAGCAATACCAACCCAGGTGGTGGGTCTGCGAATAGATTACACCAGAAAGTCACGGAAAACAGAACGGCCAAAGAAGCCGTCTCTCCGGACTTGACTGTCAAGGCAGTAATGCTTGGTAAATGTGTGCAGCGAGGCCCACGTGGCTGCCTGACAAATATCCTGCAAGGGAACGCCGCGTCCCAAGGCAGTAGTGGCTGCTGTTGCCCTGGTAGAATGGGCACGCAGTCCCACAGGAGGCTCCTTTTTAGCCAAGGAGTAACACGCTTTGATGCACAAAACAACCCACCGAGAGATGGTGCGTTTGTGCACGGCCCGACCTTTTTTGGCGCCCACGTAGCCAACAAAGAGCTGGTCATCCACCCGGAACTGTTGTGTGCGCTTGAGATAGAACGAGAGCGCACGTTTTGGGTCCAGACGATGGAGCCTCTCTTCCTCTTTTGAAGGAGGCGGAAAGAAAGTGGGCAAAGTGATGGTCTGCCCGATGTGGAAGGGCGTGACAACCTTTGGCAAGAAAGAAGGACGGGTCCTTAAAACCACCTTGTCCGGATGAACAGAAAGGAAAGGAGGTTTAGAAGAAAGAGCCTGGAGCTCACTCACTCTTCTGGCAGAGGTGATAGCTACCAGGAAAGCCGTCTTGAGAGTAAGAAGACGTAAAGGACAGCTATGAAGGGGCTCGAAGGGAGCGCACATCAGATAGGTCAAGACAAGATTTAAGTCCCTTTGAGGCACTATGAAAGGCACGGGAGGAAACGTGTGTGTAATGCCTTTGAGGAAACGGTTAACAACCGGGGACTTAAAAAGAGAAGGGTGATCTGGAAGTCGTAGAAAGGCGGAGATGGCCGAAAGATAACCTTTGATAGTGCCCAGAGCAGAGCCCTGCTGGGCCAAGGATAGAAGGAACAGAAGAACCTCAGAAAGAGGGGCAGAGAGGGGATCCACAGCCTTTGCTGTGCACCATGCCACAAATTTGTTCCACCTGCAGGCGTATACCGTCTTAGTGGAGGGACGCCTGGCTGCCAGAATCACATCACAAACTTCGGGAGGCAAGTCGAAAGGAATCAACTGCCGCCGCTCAATCTCCACGCAAGCAGTTGGAGGCTGGACAGGTTCGGGTGGAGGACCATCCCCTGCTGCTGCGACAGAAGATCCTCCCGAAGAGGCAGCCGGATCGGAGGATCGATCGCCATGCTGAGTAGCTCGGGATACCAGTATCTTCGTGCCCAATCCGGAGCCACAAGGATGACTTGGGCCCGGTCGCGCCGAATCTTCTTCAGCACTCTGGGCAGAAGTGGTATAGGCGGAAAGGCGTACAATAGACCGCAACTCCACTCGCGACGAAAAGCGTCACCGAGCGAGTGCCGCCTTGGAAATTCCAACGCGCAGAATTGATGACATTGCGCGTTCTCTTCTGTGGCGAATAGATCTAACCAAGGCTCTCCCCACTGCAGAAAGAGACCTTGCGCCACGTCCGAGTTCAGACGCCATTCGTGATCCATCAAGCACCGGCGGCTGAGTTCGTCCGCCCTGGCGTTCAGAGAACCCGCCAGGTGTTGAACCACCAAGGTAATGCCTTGATGTTCCAGCCATGTCCAGAGGCGCAGAGCCTCCTGACATAGGGTCCAGGACCCCACCCCGCTTGTTGCAATACCACATGGCGGTGGTGTTGTCCGTGAACACATGCACAACACTTCCCCAGACAGAGGGAAGGAATGCCTTCAGTGCAAGTCGGATCGCCCGAAGCTCCAAAAGGTTGATATGGAGCCGGGACTCCGCCGGAGACCAGAGGCCTCTGATCTCTGCCTCTCCCAAGTGGCCACCCCATCCCAGGAGGGACGCATCAGTCACCACTGTGTGCTCCAGTTGGGGGAGGGAGAGGGATCTGCCATTGACCCAATCGCGATTCGTGAGCCACCACTGCAAGTGTCGTGCAGTGCCCTCCGAGATCTGGACATGATCGGACAGGTTGCCCTGATGCTGTGCTCACTGGAACTTCAGGTCCCACTGCAGAGCCCGCATATGCCCTCTGGCATGTTGCACCAGCAGGATGCAGGAGGCCATCAGGCCCTGGAGCCGGAGGGTCATCCTGACTGAAACCCGGTATAGAGGCTGAAAGATCGGAATCATAGCCTGAATAACCCGGACTCGCTGCTCGGGAGGAAAAACCCGAAACAGCGTCGAATCCAGAACCGCTCCGATGAAGGGGAGCTTCTGAGAGGGACTCAGGTGCGACTTCAGCACGTTGATGGAGAACCCCAGCAAATGCAGGAGGTCGGCCGTAGTCTGAAGGTGGGTGACGACTGCCTGGGGGGAGCCCGCCTTCAACAACCAGTCGTCGAGGTAGGGGAAGACGGACACCCCTGACCTGCGCAGATGAGCTTCGACCACCGTCATCACCTTCGTGAACACCCGAGGGGCGCCGGTAAGGCCGAAGGGGAGCACAGCAAACTGAAAATGCTCCTGGCCTACCGTGAACCGCAGGTAACGCCGGTGGGCCGGCAGGACGGGGATGTGAAAATAGGCGTCCTGCAAGTCCAACGCTACCATTCAGTCTCCAGGGTCGAGGGCAGCCAAGACCTGAGCCAGAGTCAACATCTTGAACTTCTCCTTCCGGAGGAAGCGATTGACGTTCCCGAGGTCCAAGATGGGGCGCAAGCCCCCCTTGTCCTTCTTGGGGACCAGAAAGTAGTGGGAATAACAACCACTCCCTACTTCTGACCCAGGAACACACTCGATGGCCCCCTTGGCCAAGAGGGCCGTGACTTCCTGCAGGAGAAGTGCCAAGTGGTCCCCCGACATGCGGTGGAACTGAGGTGGCATGGCTGGAGGGGTGAACTGGAAGGGAAGGGCGTAATCCTTGCGGATGATCTGCAACACCCACTTGTCTGAAGTGATAGCGTGCCAGTGGGAGCGGACCCTGCCACCCACTGGCATGGAATGCCCCACGAGGCTCGGATTAGGAAGGTTTGGAGGCCGAAGCGGCGGGGGCGGAGGTGGACTGACCCCCATGCTGATTCCCAGATCTGCCCCTGCGGAAACCGCGACCGCGGCCACGCTGAGGCTGGTTCTGCACAGGCTTGTTGAAAGAACGTGCCTGGGCGCCCCTCCCGTTGCCACGAAAGGAACGAAACCCAGGAGTGGCTGGGCTTTTTCTGGAAAGACCTAAGGACTTGGCCGTGGCCCGCGAGTCCTTAAAACGTTCCAGTGCACTGTCGGCCTTATCGCCAAACAGGCGAGTGCCATCAAAGGGCATGTCCATGAGTGAGTTTTGGACATCTGGCGAGAAACCGGTAGATCTGAGCCAGGCGTGGCGACGAAGCGCCACAGTCGTAGAAATCGCTCTACCTAAGGAGTCCGCGGTGTCTAAACCACACCGAATGGCGAACTTAGCCGCATCTTTACCTTCTGCAATGGTGTGGGACAATACAGCTTGGGTCTCCTCAGGACACTGAGGTAACACCTGCGCAACTGTGTCCCACACCGCGTGGGAATAGCGGCCCAAGAGGCAGGCGGTATTCACCGACCGCAGCCCCAAGCTGGCCGAAGAGAACAAACGTTTAACAAACTGTTCCAGCTTCTTAGAGTCCTTATCCGGCGGAGCCATGGGAAAGGCACTCTGCGACGTCGAAGCTTGGATGACCAGACTCTCGGGCGTAGGATGACTGGTCAAAAAAGCGGGGTCACCAGGCGCCGGGCGATGACGCCTGGCGACATTTTTATCCACAGGAGCCCCAGTGGATGGCCGCGACCAAGTGCCCAGCAAGACGTCGGTAAGGGCGTCGTTAAACGGGAGCAGGGGCTCCGACGAGGTGGTCGCCGTCTGGAGCACCTCAGTAAGGAGGTTAGTTTTGAGGGCCACCATAGGGAGATCAAGGTTGAGGACCTCAGCTGCCCGACGGAGCACCATTGTGTAGGAGGCGCCCTCCTCCATAGTAGGCGGGGGAGAGGCAAACCCCGGGTCAGAAGAGACATCGAGGTCGCCGGCGTCCTCCAAATCGTCCACCCAGTCCTGCTCGGAGTCACACTGACGTGCGAGAGGGTCCTCGGACCCCTCCCAGTCATCCTTCACCACCGCCGCCGGTGGCACCGACCGCGGCGGTGGGGCAGGAGCCGGAGAGGGAACATACGGCATCGGGAACGGCGCAGAGAACGGCGCCGGTCGGGGCCGAAGTGGCGCCGTGTCCCAATGCGGATCCCAGGTAGGAACAAAATGGTCCTGGAACCTGGGTAAGGGCGGGACGAAAGGTACCCACTGCGGCGCCGGCGGCGGAGCCGAGGGCGGCGCTGGGGCCGGAGCCGGCAGCGTTGGACCTTGTGGCGCCGTGGCCGGAGCGAGCGGCGCAGGATCCTGTGGCACCGAAGCTGGATCCGCCGACGGCGCCGGCGGTCCAACAGGATCTAGACACGGGACCGCGGGGCCCGAGGGCGCGCCGGCGGGAGCCCGAGGCCTAAAAAGGCGGTCCATGGTAGCAAGAAATTCTTGCACCTGTGCGGGAGTCGCCGACGGACCCGGGTAAGGCGGGTAGGCCGCGGGACTCTCGAGCTCCAAAGGAGCCGCAGGGGCAAGGCCCCTGTCCCCCTCATCCGCATCCGAGGACCGGCGGGGGGACGTCGGAGAGCGAACACGCTTCTTCGACTTCTTTTTGTGTCGTCTCTTACCCGAATCCGAGGGTGACGAGGAGCGATGGCTGTGGCCCCGCAAGCGTTCCCTGGACCGGCCTCTGGACCGGGAACGGCGCGGGGACGAGTGCCGGACCTCCAGCAGTTTCCGGCGCCGCTCCCGCAAGGCCTTCGGGCCATGGCCCGACAATCCGGACAAGACCGAGAGTCGTGGTCGGTCTCCAGGCAGTAGAGGCAAACATCGTGGGGGTCCGCCACCGACATGTTGCGACGGCAGGCCCCACAAGACTTAAATCCAGGCATCCCTACGTGCACCAGGAAACCAACTGGAAAAAGAGGGACAAAAGTCCCAAAAGAGATAGTCAAAAAGTGACTAAGGTACGTGCTCTAACCGGATCTGCGCTTTCTGGCGCGGAAAAAGAAAGAACCGACGTCAGCGCGCATGGGTGGCACCTAAGTAGTCTCCGTGACGTCATCTCGGCGCTTAAGACGCCAGCGACGGACGCGGAGCCGCACGACGCCACCTACTGGCGCGCAGGGGTACTGCTAGCAAAACTTTCCGGATACAGTCTGACGCCTGGGGATATTCTAAGGTAAGGAATCTATCACTAACGTGTCTCTTTCAGATGTAAGTACAAGCCTAGGTCCTCTCTCATCTGTAAGAGACAATACCCGGTTTACTGGCATACCCTATGCTACTACCCAACTCTTCAAAGGAGTACAGAAGTACAATCACATTCCCCACATCCTGTCAGAACTTAACTGAACTCCCTATGGACGTACAACATCTTCATGGTCTCCTCTGTCATCTACAAATCAGTGACAACTAACATGCTACCTTGCTAGACTGCAGAAACCACAGTCATAGAAAGCCAACACAACACACAAAATAGTTATTGGTTGGGTCAAAAGTCATGTGAAGTCACTTTCATTAACTTTCTGTGATTTGGGTGAAATGACAATGTGGACTGAAGTATGACAGACAACACTGAAGAAACCATCACAACTATTTTCACATGTGAAGAAAATTAAAATTCCAACAGCATGAACAACAAAGTGCATGACTGGTAGTCTGACACAATGAGAGAAATGAATACATTAATTCTTTACCAGCAAGCAGTAATTCAATATACCTGTTTTCACACCTATGTGGCTGTATCCAGAGGACCTGTGCTGCACAATTACAGAACCTCTTGGTTAACAATGGTTATGAGTGGAAGAAGAAATAAAACTAAGCCTCCACTCATATTTGGATATTTCTCAGGTAAGGGCTTTCCGAAAAACCTAGAAGCTCCAAAGCAGCTAAGCATAAGCACAGAACGGACACTCTATGAAAGCAACATAGTACCACAAGCAATAAAGCATATATCTTAATGTTGAGTTGGTTTCAATCTGCAAAGAGTATTTTGACAGTGAAACTTAAGGGCCTCAAGAATCTTGGAGTCACAGCAATAATGTTGTGGCTTTCCCCGCCACATGTCAGGAAAGATAGCTCATCTACACAACTAGTTCCTTTATCCACAATCCAGTTCTTGGAGAAAAGGACAGGGAAAAAGCAGTTCAGCACCACCTAAGTCCCTTTTCAACAGGATAACTACTACACCAGCTCAGAAGTCAAGGAACCTAGTGCAAAGATTTGACAGTGAGGAAAAATATAAACCAATCAATTGTCACCTTCAATTCCACCACATTTCCTTCTGAGGTACCTGCTCCATTAATTTGACAAGTATTGAATGTTTCCTGTACTGCTTGGTATAGTAATTACACATAAGAATTAAATGTACTTTCATCGTCCATTTAACTTGAAATTACTGACAGTATCACAGTTCATTTAAGCCCAAGTACAGACAGAATTTCAGCTGGTCGCATGATCCATGTGTGTTGCCCGCCGTGAGTTTCAAAGCACTTCTGCTCGGTGGTCTGGTTATGGTCTGACTTGAAAGCACAGCTGACGCCAGACAAATATGCGAGTAGCACTAGGGAGGGGGTTTGGCTCCACCCACATGTTGGGAGCCAGGAGTACATATTTTGATTGGGTCAAAGTTGTGTGCTTCCACAAAAAATGCATACCTTCCACACTGCTGTGATCATTTTATTTATCCGGCTGTCTGAGCATGAATTTTCAGGGATACACACATGACATGGTAATGCTATTAAAGTGTCTTAGAAAAATAGATAATTTATGGAGTTTTTCTCCAGCAGCTGCACTGATGGGAGGAGGAGAGTAATTAATCTACACAGATGTTTAGATCTGCCTTCACAGTGCAATTGTCCCCTGAGCTTTTATCCTACACCAGTATTCTTCTATAGTTCTTTTCTTCCACACAAATACAAATCGATTCCCATGCTGCTTGTATTGCTTCACATTACCATACAACATTTCTTTAAAGCTAGACCTATTGCCATTGCCAATGCTTGTTTTCTTGTTCTGCATTTTAGGTCTCGCCTACGCAGCGCGCATGCGCTGCTTAGGAGGGCCTTTAGCCGTCGCTCTGCTCATTTTCAAGCACACACTCGTGCTTGTGGCGGCATCCACCTTGCGGGAGCGAGCAGCGGCGCGCCACAAGCACGAGTGCAGTGCTTGAAAAGTGAAGTCTGCGCACGCACGCACCACTCCCGAAAACAGCTGCTGCTTGTTAATTAGTGGCGCGCGGCGCGCACCACTCGCGTGTTTAGCTGCTGCTTGTTTTCTCTCTCCCTTGCCTTTGATCTCCCTGTTGTTGGTACTAGGCACGTACCCGCCCGGATTCGGAAAGTAGTACAAATGTAGTGGAAACGTACTAACACGTCTGGCCGCATAACAGCTATTCTCACATAAATGCCTCTGTTATTTTAAGCAAATTGTCGTAGTCCGTCATAGGATCGTCTCTTAAAATGTGGGATGCATTATCGTAGCAATAAACTGTAACTCGGTATGAATTACATACTTTCACCTTGGTCGCTCCGGCACGTTTTCTCCCCGTTCCTGGAATGTTGAAGTGCTCCGTCATCTAATTGCACATTGTGTTGCTCCTCCTGTGTATGAGTCAGGCGCGCAGCTCCTCGGCCACTGATATGCGCCTGTGTGAATCTTCCATCCACTCTTAATGTGACAAGACTGGCGTGGCACTGATGGCAAGAGGGGAGTGCGCTGACGCATGGTGGTATGTGGCTTTGATGTGGCTGGAAGAGCATTCTTACTTGCGCTAATTTATATCCTTTCCAGTGGTATAGAATTAGGGGAAGGGGCGTGGTTTGTAGATGTTAGAATGATGAGACTTTTCAGGTAGAACTCGTTGTTCAGTGCAGTTCCTTGCCCTTTCTTCACTCTCGAGGTCCCGGATGTGCTTTGAGCTCCACTCCTGTGCAAGCGAATGGATCTGCTCGATTCGGTGGTAAATGCTGCCCAGGGCGAGTGTCACATCGCGTCTATAGCTTTGCAGAAGGAATGCAGAACTGTCACGAGCAAATGTACTGCTTTTTATTGTAATGTGGGCTGATGTGAGTGCCAGAGCTAAGCAGCTCTCTTCAGATGACTCTTGACATGTTTTGCTCGCTTTGAAGGAATGAACTCTGAGGCGTGTGATGTCTGTTTTACCTTTTACAAAGCTACCTGATTCATCCCATCGCCCGTTGAAGCCAAACCTAAACTATCACACATTGGCAACCGTAAATTTTAGTTGTGTCTTTAAAATATTTTTTTTTCTCAGTCTTAGTTTCTTAAGTATCATTGTTTTATAGTAACGTATTGTTACGCACACGTGGAAGAGAGTAATACGTTTTTGTCTTAAAGCTGCAATGTGAATTTAGTAGGTGTTGCCTCGTGGTCTGTACCAGTTGTAGGAACATTGCCCCGGGAGTGCAGAGATAGTTTATGCCTGCTGTTATGCTCCTGTGGCAAGTTTGTTTTAGAAAAGGCCTTGCAGTTGCTTATGCGACCTTTTCTGTAATACACATTGCACCAGTGCAAAGTTGTTTCCCATGGTTTTCCGAGCAGTTAAAACTGGAAACAAGCATTGGCATAGCCAATAGGTCTCGCCTTTGGGACCTTATAAGTATTTAGATATGCAGCACAATATCCATGGTGCAACAACATCAACTGTTGCATGACTAAACACTTATAAGGTCCCAAAGGCGAGACCTATTGGCTATGCCAATGCTTGTTAAATCTGATCATCAAATGGAGCAAAAACTAGCAACAGCTGGCAGCAGATTAGAGCACACAGTCACGAACGTCAGAGTCTATGTATTTGAGATCTAATTCCTGTAACCGTGTATACATAACTGTGAGGAGTTGTATCTATGAAGTGGTTAATGTCCAAGATAAAAAGAAAAAGAGTTTGAGAGTGTATGGACATGCATGCAAATAGTGTGAGCTAAAACACACAGTTGTTGTATAAAATACTGAGTGAGGATATCTACTTCCCAGAATAATGTAGCCAAAATCTCGAAGACCCCAAAAAAAAGGTGCATAAGCATAGATTTACTATTCCTAATACCACCCATAGATGCATCTTGAAGATTTATTTGTTGTCAAGGTACATATATGTGGAGTTAATTGTAGTCAGAGCTTACAGTCACAGCCACTGGAATTATAAATTTCTGCAGCTGCGGTGTTTTCTGCATAAGTATGGATTTGCCACATAATCCATCATCAGCAGCATAAACTGCAGATTTTAGCACAAAAAAAATCTTTCTAACTCAAATGGATCAAAAGTTACAAAAATCTTTGCAGCAGGTATCCATGTACGATGCAAAGCCCTTCGCAAAGGTTGACTCGTCATCTTTTATTTCCTTATTGCTGTATTTGAGCGCTAATCTGGTACTAACAAGGTGAAATCTTTGCCCAGACAGTGTTATCATGTATAACAATGTCGAAATAATGAAGTAATACTATTACAAAATGTGCTGCGCTATGCTACATAATTTGCCTTTTCTTGATTCATAATTTAAAAAAACCTTGCTACATAAATTAGATTTCCTCTGCCACATAATTCCAGTAGTTTCGAGTATAGTAAACCTATACTTACCTATGTATACTTACTTGTCGATTTTTTGTTCCTCGCTATTCTGGCAATGGTATTCTACTAAGTGGATATTTCCTACTCAATATCTTGTACCACCACTGATCACGCATCCCCATCCTAAATGTTGTCTTGGTTAGTAAGTGGGGGAACCAGCACAGCATAGAGGTCAGAACAGGATCCTGAGACAGCAGTCTAGCATGTTCAAGACCGCTCCCGCAGACATTCAATAACAGCATAAACTCTTGCTTCTCCCTCATTTTGTTAACTGATGACCTTCATATGGGCACCACAGGACACTTCTCAACCAACGGGAACAGTGGAAATTACTTCTTGTCCTAACTGAGTGTACTAGCATGCGTGTTCTCAATTATCATCCCAATGATTGCGTCAGTGACTCCATCTCATAACCACAAAAATTGGTGAGTGCAATCACACCAAGCGCAGTCATGTTTGCACCTTTATGCTTTTGTAAAGTCCATTCAATAACACACATCCTCATATGAGGATCAACATCTCTCTCCCTGGTCCTGGCCTTATACAGATAAAGGGTTCTCCACATCTGGTGACCTCCCGGCGCATCACTTTTGTTTCTCGTTCCACTGGGCCCAGACACCGATATCTCCATTGAAGATCACACAATAGAGAAAAGAGATGAAGGTGGTTCTGCCAGTGAGAGATTAGCTTGGCTCATCTCACAGATATTCAGTGTTGCTTCTCACCTGTGAAAATCGGGACTCTCAATCTCTAGTTACCTTACCCCAAACTCCTGTCTGACTAACAATGTGAATTCAGGAGTAGAATTCACCCAAAAATCTGGCTTTTAGGGAATGATGTCCACCACCACGCTTTCAGCAGCCATAAAGGTTTTGTTTTATCCTCCCTGAGATCTCTCCACCCTCCCCCCCCTTCAGCATGGAGTAAAACCCCCAGGAAGTATCGTCTGAGATGTCTAGGCATTTCCTGCTGAGTGATCCATCCACATAACTTCAATGCAATAAAGCCCAAGTCCCTTGACCCGGGCTTCCCACCTCGCCATAGTGTTGCCTCATTCTAAGCGGCAACAAATCACCTCATAAACCTCTGTGACATCACTGTCAGAATAATGGTACCCAGACAAACTCCACATGTAATCCTCAAAAATGTGAATCCACACTCAACGTTTTTTTTCCCATTTAAAATTAAATCAATGTTCTACAAGGATGGGCGTTTGCTTTCTAGGGCCGAGATACTTTGAAAGTCACATGAACACCCACAAAACGTGCGAGTTTATTATCTGGACACTAGAAAGGGTGGAGAATTACATCTAGGGCAGAGGTCTTCAAACTTTAGGATGCCGAGACCCCCCTTTCAACATTTTCAGGCGTAAGGACCCCCTCCTGACAAAAATTTCTAAACCTGTAGGCAGGGCTACTGGAATTATGAGGCAGGTGAGGACCAAATTACGTGACAGGCTTGACCAAATTGTGTGAGAAGAAAATGTAAATAATGTTATGTGATGCCGCGTATTTTGGGATAGCATTGCTTCATTATTTTGACATTTTGTACACACAGTAACACTGAGGAAAGATTTCACCCCATCAGTACCAGTTTATAACCAAAATACAGCAATTAACATCCGAAAGATGTCTAGTTAACCTTTTTGATGGGCCTTCCACTCTGCAGGAATACGTGCTGCCACAGAATCTCACCTGGCCCTGGCAGGGAGCAGCAGGGGTCGCTTAAAACCCTTGCGGTCTTGTGCAGAGTTAAGCAGTTTACCCATGCCGCTTTCCTCTCACCCCCTCCCTTCCATCCCTCTCTCCTCTCCTAATCCCGGATCCCTCTCTCACTTTGCAGGCCATTTCTTTCACCCCTTTTTACAATTTTGAACTCTCCCCATTCAACCTCTCACTTCACCTTTAATCACCTTCTGCCATTCTGTCTTTACACTGCCCTCATCTCTAACAGTCTCTCGCATTTATCTCATGGCCTCTATGGCCCCGTCACCTCCTGTGCCCCTTAGCACTTCTCATTCACCTCAAGTCTCTCCAATCAAATTTGTGTCTATTTGTATCTTACACCTATCCAGTCCCCCCATTCATCTTTCACATCTCCCCTTTGTTCCTCCACACCTTCTTGAACAAACGTCCCTCTCCCCTGTTACCTCAGCACCAGTGCTTAATTTGAGCAAGTGGTTTCCGGTGCTCCGCACTGGCACCTAATTGTGCACACTGGCACTTTGACAGTCTGCCACATGGTGGCTCTGTCTGTGTAATTTAGAGATGAGCAGAACAGCTGTTTATTAATTCAATATACATTAAAAACGATAAACTCCTGACACCCATGCCATTCTTATAGCTTTGGGGGCTTCAAATAGTCTGAATAGTCACATTTTTTTTTTTTTTTTTTTTACAGAGTTTTATGTAGCGCGAACTTGACCCGAATGGGGTTTTAGAGCGCTTTACATAGCACCAGTTGCATTACATGAGGACACATTCCTTTTTTTTTGGGTTAGGCACGGGGAGATTAAGTGATTTGCCCAGAATCACAGGATGTTCAGCGTCATTGCCCAGATTCGAGGACGAACGCTGTAGCCGTTAGGCCAACTCCTCTCCCATAACACTTGTACAAGTGTTATGATTGGTAGTTGCATAGGTATTGTCATTGGCCGCGCAGGCAAGGCAATGGGTGGGTGGTTAAAGTTGCAGTGGCCTACTGGTGAGGGCCCTGCAAATGTTTTATTACAAATTAATCACTGCTCAGCACCCACCCCAGTACAGCAAATATAAATAGAAAGCACTTTTAATTGTGTTCTAGGGCTGCCTCAATGATCCATGACTGATAAATAAAGGGAACAAAGACAGAAAAGTCACATAACAAATGAATACATATTTTTTTATTTATAACTCTATTTTTTGTCAAGAGGAGGTCTTTGCAGGCTCTTTAAACAACACAGGGCTGGCATTTTTCTTTTGGCAGCCCTACTTTATATTCCTTTTCATGAAATGCATTCTCACACTACCCCAGTAAATGTAAAATACAAATGTAAGGAATAGGCAGAGTGGGGGCCCGAGGGTACTGAAACTAGAAAAAAACTAAGCCTTGGTAACCAGTTTACAAAAGGTATCTAAATATGCAAATGGTCTTTAAAGACCTGTGAAAAACCTGGGCATGCCGGAGATAAGACTCCAGACACTGCCCAGCCCAGCCCACAGCAGCTCGAGCTGCACTGCAGCAGCCCGGGCTGAGACACACGACGGGGGAGGAAGGGGGCTGAAGCCCTTGTAGTCCATTGCACTTATCTTTCATCCCTAAGGCCACGAATAACTATTTTAATGAATCCTGTGTTCGCAGATTATCTTGTACGTTTTCGTACCATACTCTCTATTGCTAATCGTCACAAGTTGCAGCCTCACACTAACCTTATTGGGCGATCGTATTTTTGGTTTCACTAAAAGGAATTGAATATGTTACCGTCCGACAATGTAAATTGTGCACCCAAGAGTGATATTTCACTTGCACTTTGTGTGGCAGTGAAACTCATTTTTTCAATTAATGAAAGGCATTTCCTGGAGGAAGTATCTAATTAGTAGCATAATGTGAGATGATTGATAACGTTAAAGCTCTTCGGTATTATGGATTTATAATATCGATGGTAATAAGTCATTGCGGGTTATTCATTTTATCACTGAAAGTTAGGAATATACAGGACGCGCAATCAGCTTCTTTGATCCCGCACACCTGTCACCTTCTAAATCTGAAGCACGCTCCTGCTTCGGGGAGAATGAAGACGACAGAAGTCATTTGGGCAGAAGTGTGACCGGGAATGCGCGACCCCCTTCCTATCACTCCACGGCCTCCCTGGGGGTCGCGCCCCACAGTTTGAATACCCCTGATCTAGGGTAAGAATACCGGGGTAGCACCCCTATAACTGGTGGAGATTTAAGTAAAGTCACTCTTCCATAGAGAAGATTTTTTTTTTCTAATGGAGAAAAAAAAAGAAAAAAGTTTTAAAGGGCTAATGCAATTTACAAATTATTTAAGTATGGGCACGTGTACAGTGGTTTTATTTAAAAATGCATAAATGCATCTGTATGTGAGAAGCTTACAAAACAAATCCAGAACTACTCCAAAGAAGGTGTGACTCTCAGCCTCTAGGAAGTGAGTACTCTTGGAATAGGCTGAGAATTAAAAAACATTTTTAAAAACCTGAAAACTTACTTGAATTGATTAATTCTACGGTAGAATATTTCTGACTTTTTTTTTTTTTTACATAATTATCTTATTGTTTCATCAAAAAGCGAAAAACAAACCTAGTCATTTCATAAGTTGAACATAACAGGCAAACATCAGTCGACGGTAACATAGGAGACCTGATAAAGGAAGAACCTAAAAATTGTGTTTCCTTTTTTGGTAATTATGATGATGTACTCACACCCAGCCTAGCACAGTTCAAGTGCACATTTTAACTATCTTGTTTAAATCATTTTGATGCGAAAATCCATTTATTTTTGTGCCTTTGAAGGAAGAATAACAAGCATTGGCATAGCCAATAGGTCTCGCCTTTGGGGCCTTATAAGTGTTTAGCCAGAGCTATTGACTTTGCCAATGTCTTCAAGCTGTGCTGTAGAGAAGTGTGGCTGCTGTGCGGCATGCTGAAAAGTTATAATAAAAAAGTGTCAGAAGCATTTTTGTTACTTTATATATGACCAAGAAGGCATTATGTAAAACTGAACGACCATATTAAAAAAAGTATTTACAATAAAAAATGTCCTCAGTTTTCTTTTGTTCTTGCAATGCTGGCAACTTGTTTCTGCCTATTGCAATGGTTGTTTGTTAAAGCTTTTTTTTTTAGGGGGCATAAACAATCGGAGGGTGAAGGTTGGGAACTAGTACCTGTATTATAACACTAGCAGCGGCCAGACGCTAGGGGAGAATCAACAGATGCCAGATTCCGAGAGCAGGCTGAGGTGGTGCTGAGTGATGCTGAGGTGGTAGTGGTGGTGGTGGTGACTGTTGCGGAGACGATGCTGAGGTGATGCTGAATGATACTCAGGTGTTGCTGAGTGATGCTGTTGTGGTGCTGAATGATGCTGTGGTGGTGCTGAATGATGCAGTGGCGGCGCTGAGCGATGCAGTGGCGGCGCTGAGCGATGCAGTGGCGGCGCTGAGCGATGCAGTGGCGGCGCTGAGCGATGCAGTGGCGGCGCTGAGCGATGCAGTGGCGGCGCTGAGCGATGCAGTGGCGGCGCTGAGCGATGCAGTGGCGGCGCTGAGCGATGCAGTGGCGGCGCTGAGCGATGCAGTGGCGGCGCTGAGCGATGCAGTGGCGGCGCTGAGCGATGCAGTGGCGGCGCTGAGCGATGCAGTGGCGGCGCTGCGCAGCGGCAGCGTGCAGTGGCGGCGCTGAGCGATGCTGTGGCGGCGCTGAGCGATGCAGTGGCGGCGCTGAGCGATGCAGTGGCGGCGCTGAGCGATGCAGTGGCGGCGCTGAGCGATGCTGTGGCGGCGCTGAGCGATGCTGTGGCGGCGCTGAGCGATGCTGTGGCGGCGCTGAGCGATGCTGTGGCGGCGTAGAGCGATGCTGTGGCGGCGTAGAGCGATGCTGTGGCGGCGCTGAGCGATGCTGTGGCGGCGCTGAGCGATGCTGTGGCGGCGCTGAGCGATGCTGTGGCGGCGCTGAGCGATGCTGTGGCGGCGCTGAGCGATGCTGTGGCGGCGCTGAGCGATGCTGTGGCGGCGCTGAGCGATGCTGTGGCGGCGCTGAGCGATGCTGTGGCGGCGCTGAGCGATGCTGTGGTGGCGCTGAGTGGCGCTGAGCGATGCTGTGGTGGCGCTGAGCGATGCTGTGGTGGCGCTGAGCGATGCTGTGGTGGCGCTGAGCGATGCTGTGGTGGCGCTGAGCGATGCTGTGGTGGCGCTGAGCGATGCTGTGGTGGCGCTGAGCGATGCTGTGGTGGCGCTGAGCGATGCTGTGGTGGCGCTGAGCGATGCTGTGGTGGCGCGGAGCGATGCTGTGGTGGCGCGGAGCGATGCTGTGGTGGCGCGGAGCGATGCTGTGGTGGCGCGGAGCGATGCTGTGGTGGCGCGGAGCGATGCTGTGGTGGCGCGGAGCGATGCTGTGGTGGTGCGGAGCGATGCTGTGGTGGTGCCGAGTCATCCTGTGGTGGTGCTGAGTCATCCTGTGGTGGTGCGGAGTCATCCTGTGGTGGTGCTGAGTCATCCTGTGGTGGTGCTGAGTCATCCTGTGGTGGTGCTGAGTCATCCTGTGGTGGTGCTGAGTGATGCAGTGTTGGCCCTGAGTGATGATGTGGTGTCGCTGAGTAAAGCTATGGTGGTGCTGAGTGATGCTGTGGTGCCGCGGAGTGATGTTGTGGTGGCGCTGAGTGATGCTGTTGTGGCGCTGAGTGATGATGTGGTTGTGCTGAGTAATGCTGTGGTTGTGCTGTGTGATGCAGTGTTGGCCCTGAGTGATGATGTGGTGTCGCTGAGTGATGATGTGGTGTCGCTGAGTGATGCTGTGGTGGCGCGGAGTGATGTTGTGGTGGCGCGGAGTGATGTTGTGGTGGCGCTGAGTGATGCTGTTGTGGCGCTAAGTGATGCTGTGGTTGTGCTGAGTGATGCTGTGGTTGCGCTGAGTGATGCTGTGATGGCGTTGAGTGATGCTGTGATGGCGTTGAGTGATGCTGTGATGGCGTTGAGTGATGCTGTGATGGCGTTGAGTGATGCTGTGATGGCGTTGAGTGATGCTGTGATGGCGTTGAGTGATGCTGTGATGGCGTTGAGTGATGCTGTGATGGCGTTGAGTGATGCTGTGATGGCGTTGAGTGATGCTGTGATGGCGTTGAGTGATGCTGTGCTGGCGTTGAGAGATGTTGTGTTGGTGCTGAGTGATGCTGTGCTGGTTCAGATTGATGCTGTGCTGGCTCTGATTGATGCTGTGGTTGCGCTGAGTGATGCTGTGGTGTTGCCGAGTGAGAGATAGAGTGAAGATATAATGCCCAATTAGAGAGGGTGGTGAGAGAGAAAGAGAGAGAAAGGGTGTACATAGAATAAAGAGTGGAGCGGGATAGAGAGAGAGAAAGAAGGGGAGAGAGAGTGAATGAAGGAGTTTGAAAGAGAAACAGATAAAGGGGTGAGAGAGAATGAAAGGCTAAAAAAGATAGAGAGGGAGAGTTAATTAAGTAGAGAGAATTAGAGAGGGAGAGAGAGAGAAGGAGAGAGACAATAAGAGTGGGGGTGTGGAGTTTAAATGGAGTGAAGAAGTGACGCGGAAAAAGTAACCTTAAATATAGCTTTGTGCGAATAATTTTTTTTTTAAAACAGTGAGACAAAAATACTGGTAATTAGGCTGTGACTCCCAATATAAAACAAATAGCGATATAAGGTGAAATCAACCCACCGAAGCAATATTTCTAACTAGACAAAAAAAAGCTTGCATTTCAATGCTAATCGCTGTTGTTTTTCATGTGACTGTAGTCCAGGGCCCTCAGTTGGTAATGTGAGCTGCTGCTGCGATTGAAACATCAGAGTCCAGAGAGTTAATGAGCCATGACGAGGAAATGAGGAAGAGATAGGAAACCCAGATGCCAGCTGCGCGTGCACGCCATCGTGAACTCAAGCTGGTCGCCAGCCGAAAGCCAGTGTTTGCACTTCCAAAACCCGCTTACTAAAACTCTCGGCCAGACCAGCGCAAGCGCTGGTGCAGGCCGAGACCTAAAAACCACTCATCTGGATTGCCGGCATTTGAAGAGAAGAATAATCCTTCTGACAAGCTGCCTACCTTTGGATTCAAAAGCCCACTGGATATGGAAAGAGCTGAGAAAATGTTCGTCTTTCTAAAGAACACACAATATTGCAATTTTTCTGACGAAACCACACAAGCAGCTATGCCAAATCCATTATGATGGACCTGAGATTTTTGAAAAAAGCGTGGGCATTCTAATTGGGAAAGCACGATGAAGAAAAATGCTAATTAGTCCCATTAGACACTGATCATTTTTTACTGATTCTAATGAAAGAGGTGAGCATGCAGAAGAGGTTCACGTCACTATTTCTGGGTAGCAGGGTTGGAAAGTATTTTTAATGCAAAGATTCAAGTGGTGAAAGGGAAATTATGGGATTTGCATTCAAAATTTGTTGAGATGTGCATTAAAATTTCACTCAAGATAGCCACTGTGATGCACAAAGGCATTTAGATGAGTGGTGGTCTCCGATGGGCAGGAACCATCAGCAAAGCTGGTGTGTTAGACGCCTACGTGGACCTTCAAAGAGATTCACATTCGTACTCAGAAGGAAATCTATTGACTCTGTAAAAATGTTCACCATCCTCCCATAATTTTCTACATCACAATTTTGTTCAGGTGTATTATGAAGTAGACCCAGTAGTATTATGAACTAGATGTCCATGATTTCTAATCCAAATTAATTAGGGTGTTGCATGCCTGAAAGAACAGCAAGTCAAGGATGCTCTTTGCAGCAATGTCTCAGTTTACAGATATAATAACCAGGGAGAGACAATAGAAGCGTTGTCAGAAAAGCCGCCATCATGAGTAAAAACGTTGTAGTAACCAGACGCCTCCATGTTTTTTGGGACACCATATTCCGGTCCTGGGCTTTCAATGAACCATATGCATTCTAGATTAGTTACTCTTCATTCACACGACCTGAACAAAAGTTCTAGATTAGAATGGTCTGGAAGGAAACATCAGACTAGATAAAGTTCTAGATGACCTCAAAGAATGCAGAGTTGTGAAACGGGTTCTTGAGACTAGATGAGAGGAAGGATGGAGAAACAGGCTCAGAAGATCTGTAAGGAAGTGTCCCTCAGTAACAGCCAATAATGGCTTTCAAATGACGTAGACCTACAAATCCATCAAGGGGACTTCCAAAATTACTAATGGTCAGCAATGCGGACTTGGGTTTTGCTTAAGGCTTTCTCCTTTGATTGCGAGACTCCTCGACAGTCTATAGAGCCATGTAGAATAAGGGCTGCCTAGGCACTGGGTGGGAGGAATGCTAGATCAACATGTATATGGTTCAGCCATGTCAACAACAACATACTAATTGAGGACGGGAGAAGGGAAATACCGCCGTCCCAGGCAGATTTTCATTTTGGCATGTAAAAAACATACAAAATAAATTAGTAAAGTGTTGCTTAGTATGCCTCAGGGATTACTTGATATTAAGGGAGACAAGAGCGCATCCAAATTATATCAGCCAAGGCAAGTAATTAGTGAAAGCGAAAGCATTGGTTTTGCTATCGGGGAAGTTGCAAAATCCGGGGTTATTCCCAGTATTCCCCAGACTGGAGACTGCTCTAAAGGGCCGAGTGGAATGGCAAACCAACCCCAAAAACAGCCATTCTGAAGCCCTGCAGCCAATTGCCAGGGAACATGCAAATAAGCAGCATATCTGTGCGCATGCGTCGAAAGAGGAGCTACTCAGCAGGGATGCACTGCCACTATTGGGTCAACACTTGTGTGAACATTCAATTTACATTAAAGCAATATCGGAATTTATGCACCATTTCACTGAAATAGGTGCAAATTACAGGTGTAAATTTAACTCTCTCACGAGTGTAGTTTAAACCCTTTAGGACTATTCATATCAATTTCCAGTTTAAGCTTGTATAAGTTACACACATCTGGAGAAACAGAAAGTAAGTGAATGGTGTTAGAGTAAAATACATTTACACCCTTTTCAAGCTTTATGGATACTGTTGCAAAGGAAGTAATGCATGGCCTTTCTTAAATTTAATTCAAACTTGCACCTGGAGGAATATTTTGTGAAACAGGCCCTAAACTGTATTTGAACTGCCTCACTAAGAGTGTTTTGCAATCATCTGTAGATGGTCTCACTGAAATACTTAGTCATACAGATCTGTTTCTTAAGCCCGACAAGGGAGTGACGAAATATTAGAGATTCACCGGTCACTGTAAATTTTCAGGTGCTTTAACAAATGCATAGGACGCAGAAGACTTATGCAAAAGGAGTAAATCAGTCAGCAAGATCCACAAAATTCATAATGAGGCAGTGACAAGGCTAGCTCTATTTGTTCATACTGATGTGGCTTGAGCTTGGAATATGTACATAATGCTGACTCTTCTGTTGGCAAACCGTAAGATGGAATCTGAAGAAGGGATCATAATATGGGGTCAAGCACCTTGGAAATTTGCAATCCCTATTCGGAGACAAGCACGTACAAGTGTCCAAAAGGGTCCATCATTTGTCCCGTGAAATGGAACCTTTTTGGGTTATAGTGCAGCTTTAATACTCCATGCCTTACACAAATTAACTTTGTGGGACTTGCCTTTTGACTACACTGTAAAATGGCACACAGCATGGGCGTCACTTCAACAGATACTAAGGTTAGGTGAAGTGAAACCATGTACTGATTGACTCGCCTCCCAATGACATCACAGGATCACATCGTTGACCCTGGTTCCATCCTTAGCCCCTCAGCAGCCCTTTTTCTGGAATAGTGGGGCTTTGGGCAAGGGTTAGTAGTGATTACTTCAGAAAATCACCAGGCTTTTAAATGTTGTTCCCCCACTGCCTTTGTGACTTCTGAAGCAAGTATAGTGCTGGAGGTACCAAAGGATGCAAAACAAGCTACCCCTTTTGGTGACCATGCCAGAATTACCTTCATTTAGGAAACATAAGTTAAGGGGGAGGGGATGAAATTTGCAAACCAAAGACATTCAAGATATCACCAGGTGCACATGAAAAGCATTACAACTGTTGGAAATGGTTTCACCTTGGATAAAAAATATTTTCAGCTGGAAAACATGCAAATTATATTGTAATGGTAATTCTACGCAATCAGGAAGCGTTCTGGAAATGTGATAGGACCAGAATACACCTAAACTGCTTTTTTGGATTTAAAAATGCCACTCTCTCCAGATGCGCACTGTGGCTTCTGTTTACAGCATCACACAGTTCGAATTTCTTTGTGTCAAACTAAAACACCATGGCTTGATTCACGAAGAATTTGTGATTCATTCTTGGAGTACCCATGGCTCTATTCTGAATTCCAGGAATAAGTCAGGAGTATTTTAACTTACTCCTAGAATGCAATAGTAAACCAGGAGTACGCCAAGAGTACGCTAGACCTAAATACAGCAAAATCTTTGTGTATAGGGCCTCAAAACTGCTGCTCAATAAAAGCCTCGTTAGAAGTCATTTGATGGTTGTGCATGTTTCCTATTTTTACATCTATGAATAAATCTCAATTTATTCCCTGCAAAATATTTTGGGACGCACTCTTCAGAAGCCGCTTTAACGAACGCCTGCAGCCAATGGTAAGGAATTACCTTCTACGTCATTATTGACAATGAAATTGTGAATTAATCTGGAAAACAACATAGGATTAAGCATTTTCCTGCTGATGAATCCAAGCACCAATGGCGTACACACTGCTCATGGGCTGGTGAGGGATTCCAGGGACCCAGCATGTGTTGGCCATTTAGTACAGTTTAGTGGATTGGCCCCTAGGCATTCGTGGTAGCCGTTTGTCAGAGGTATTTCTCTCTGTTTGCAGACTGTGATTCAAGTGACAAACTGAGAAAAGAAACACATCCATCAACAGAAAATGGCCACAAACTCAATACTCCCCTAACACTCCCGGTGTCAAACGCGGTTTGTAGCATTACATCTAGAGTGACAACCCCTCTGCTTTCGAGAGTCCGAAGAATGCGCCGTGGGGGGATTTGCTATTCATTTATTCTCGAGTTTTGCATGGTTCACGCGTCACCTGCAGCCACTTTGTGGCACTAGTTTCAACCCAACCTCTAGACTGAAGGTTGTCAAGGCTAGGATATGACTTGTCACCAGCCTCTCTTAGGTATCCTGAGGCTTTTCAGACTGAAACCAGCAGAGCAAGAGAGGACAGCAGAAAGGGAGAGACCAACAGGAAGAGGACAGAAACAAATAGTGACAAAGGGAGAAAGGAGGGATGATAAAAAGACCCGCGAGAGTGAGATATGAAAAAAAGTAAGGCAGGGGAGTGGACAACAGAGGCTTGAGAATGCATCAAGACTATATAACTTGATGTATGGCAACTCCGACTGGCATTCAGCGGCATTAGTGATCGGTGCTAAGAAAAACTTTGGGTCCCTGCACTGATATTTATTTCTTTTTAACAATCAAACCTTAGACAGCATTGTCCCTGGGCAGAAGGTGAAGTCACTTTTAGATAATGGTTTGGTAGGACGGTCAATGAGTGATTTAGCCAGCCAATGAAAAGTGGGGATTTTCGTTTCACTGGTAGAAAAGCCAGAAAAAAGTTGTTTAAGTTTTAGAAAACGAGAAATCTTGGGCACATATCTATTGGAAAATACCTAAAATATTTGTGAACTCTATCTAGCCATGTATGCACCAACCAGGAATTATTGTCCGGCTTGGCATACGTAATCTACTGAGGAACCTTCAAGCGGCTAAACACCACTCCGATCCAGAGGAGCTCAGGGCACTAGATTGTGAAGCTCTCTGAACACACATCTGAGAACTGGATCAAACTACGTCCACTTCAAGAAACAGTTGAAAATAAACATTTTAAACTTGCTCATAAGCGAACTTCACGCTGAAAAGGTGTCTTAATTTAAGAACATCCGACAGGGTTCTTACCTCAAGCAAGGACTAACATCTTACACGCTTGCTCGGAACCAAAAATGACCCACACGTCTTGTAAGCACCAAGTCAGCAATCCACGAGTGTCCCAAATACTTATGATCATTACAGTCTCGTTCCAAGGGCCCCAATAATCCTGATAGGGCCAGGGATGGAAGTTCCTGCCTCATCAGGATTAAAATATATAGTGTATTCTGAGGTGTTCACCATACATCACGCCTGCTCAAAACGTCCTGGTGAGAAACGCCATAAGAGCGATGCAAAAACATGCAGAATTTGGCAACAAAATACGGATTCCTGCGTTATTTCAAACTATCTCATAGTTAGAAGTAATCAATCAAATTCATACAGATAATTATCGGACAACAGCATGAAATATTTGTAATTCGTAATATGATTTTTTGCTGAGACTTCGGTGGCTGTGATGTGTATTGTATGTGGCTGAGATACACTGCTGAATACATGTCAACGTAGAGAATTTAAATCAACTTCTTGAAGAATGATCTATAGGTTTGTCACAGGCATGTTGTACAGGTTACAAGTGCTTAGCCCACTGTATGATGTGGAGACGTACTTTAGTTTGATTTTTAGAGGGGGACTCTTTCCTATGTCTCCCTTCTACATCTGCTCAGACGTTCTAGACGGTATATTTTAGACCTGCTGTAATCCAGCTCTGTAGTATTCTCTAAATATTGAGTATAATAATTATGGAGATACCAAGCTCTGGCCCTAAAGGCTGGTGTGGCGACAGTGTCATTCTGGCAGCTTGAGCCAGAGTCAACACTACAACACACTGCAAGCTTTTCATCTCCAGCAGCGGTCCCAGTGACCAAAGCAGGAGTGTCTAATGCAACCAGGAGCAACGCATTACCTCTTGCTAAAAGGCCTACGCTTGAAGAAAACTGAGAATTTTAATTAAGTCTTGTAACTCTGTTTGAGAAACTGGAATGCCCTGATTGAGGACTTCTGTCTAAAGGATTGTTTCCAATGTTTTCAAAAAGTGCTGTCGACTCAATTTTTAGCTCCACCTTTCCATTCTTGGCCATATTATTAAGCCCATTCCAAGTTATCAATTTTGTTGCTTCTCTACCTTGATGTTTCTCTCTGTCAAATGAATGGTACACATTTTCTCTATCTCGCAAGAGTGAAAGGATGATCATTTGACTCGGACAAAATCATGTGATTCGTTGGACACACAGCCTCTACGAGGAAAGGCATTAACCTAGTGAGATTTTAAAAAAGTAGCATTATTTTCCATAATCGTGCCCAAGAACACAAACCGTGACTGTGGGAAACGGGATTTACGCTACAGCTATTGATGCTGGCCCAGGTTGGCTATTCCATCCCACTTTTCCATTGTTCCCGCCAGCGCTCTAAGAAGGTTCATACAGAATTTCTACTCAGATGAGCCTTTATTTTCTTTTGCACATAGTGTGGAGAGCTAGGATTTGTGTCCTCAGGGTCGGAGTGGTTTAGGATAGCACTTATATTTAGGCACCATAGAAAGTGTTTCTTTCATTGTAACATGTTATCCACACACTGAAATATCAAGGAACTTTTGCAGACGCGAACAAGTCTAATGGCAGGTTTTTATTTAAGTAACCATCATACAGCCGAAGACAGGTTGGGCCAGCCACTCAGTACGAATGAAATATTAAAACAATCTAAAGAGTTGCATATTTATGTGCAATGAGATTTCTGGGGTATTCCATTCTTGTTTAAGGTGGGGTGGATGTTTAGAGAGAGTGCATTTTTATACTCACAGTCCCAAAGAAATATATTGCCTAATGAGCCATATGCCAATGTACAGTACCCAAAACTTTCAAAAGGAGAGGAGCCAATTAGAAATATTTGACCTATGGTTTAAGTGGTTAACAGAATTCATAGCCGCCACCCGAGTCCCACTCTTCTCAGTGTAGTAGCATGGTCCCCATGTCGCTTGAGTGGTGCTTGATATGACAGGGATGAGGGCACTAAGTGCTCACAGTCGGCCAGTTACACCACGGGTGGGGAGTGTCTAAGGGGCTTCTTTTTACTCTATGCTATAACCTGTACATTAGCCAATCAGTGTGCAAAGAGGTTTGAAACGTCTGCATGCATAAAAGGGAAACTGCACTTTTTCCTATAAAAAAGGCGGGCAGCCCCCTAACCTCCCCGAGCAGTATCCACACAGTATTTATATTCCTTGGTTCAGTTGTTAGGTGGTATAAAGTGGTTTTCAAGATATAGCATTTGTCTTTTGCAGCCGCCATCTTGAAAACACCCGCCGCCTTATTAGCTTTCACTGTGGTCCATTGAATGAACTTTAATTTCACTTTGATGATAGTACTAGGGGGAAATGTTATAAAGCTTGGGAGTGGTCTTAAAGACGTCAAAAGAGCTAAACTCACCTCACATTAAAGGTCAGGCGAATGAATTCGCTGGGGATGTGTCTGAAGAGACAGCTGCCGCAGAGCCTGTAGGTCACAGATGATGGCTGCGACTGTACAATAATGGCCTGTGACTCTTGTCACGATGCATAGCTCTACATCACTGCCCGCCGTAGCTTGGGATGGTACCAGAATACTTTAACTAAAATAAAGTCTGACAAAATTGTCATGCCCTAAATATGGTTTACAAAAATATCACCCCCTTGAGTTAATACAAAACCTACACCCAAAACGATGATCTTTACATAAACGATACTTAGGACATGCTAACGATATTCTAACATACAACGCCACAGCTAAAGTAATGTCCCATGGCTGCAAGAAACGTGCAAAGAGGAATAGTCTGCCTCCCAACCATATACCCGCAGCAGAGCTGGCTGGATAACGAGGCAATTTTCCTTCCCTCAATTGAAGCCTTTCATTCTCCAGGTCTTGATTGCATTTCTTACTGTTACCAGGTAACAAACAATGCACAATGTCTAGATACTGGATGAAAAGGAATATACAAGCATCTCAGCTCTGACAAAGCACACCAGGCGGTTGTGCACAGCAACCTTGAAAGTCATGAATGCCCTTGGTGAATAGGAATCCCACAATTTAGCCCCATTATTTTAATGTTTAGAACACGTTCAAGATTGGTTCATCTCGACTGCATAGTGGTCAACTGAACGCACTATGAGGCGCAACATCATTTTTAGGTCTCAGGTTAGCCAAGAACTTTTGATTATACTAAAAGTATATGTATAATATGCTGTGTAGGGACTTTCACCCAGTCTGGTCTGATCACCAGGAGCTTCCTTGTTAAGCTCAAAATATGGTAACTCACACTATAAAGAGAACGCTTTTTATAAAGTATGTGACATCATGAGCTATGCTAGTGATGATCAACTGAAGTCTAGGAAGATGGAATGCATGCTAGCTTTTCAAGATAACTGCTGATTATGTACATGACTTCCACTTAAACTAATTTTATGTATAAGTATCTGATGTGGACATCCTGAAAACCTGGCATGTATCAAGCACTTTGTTAACTAAGTTGGGCACACCTGATATATATGCTCTTTAGTTGAAAACAATTCATAATAGGGTAATAGGTCTGCAAAGATGCAAACTTCCTAGTTTATTTGGAAAATAAAGAAGGGTGGGGTAGACAAATAAAGTATTTTCTCGAGAGCCCCCATGACAGGCCGATACGTTTGAGACAGTGCATCTAGACAATACATTTGCTAACCTAGAAAAGAACTTCAGCCACAACAGTCGTCTGTCAAGTTAAAAAAAAACAACAACAAAAACACAAGGGCATGCAGTGTGGAGGCTGCGAGAGAAGAAGAAAATGGCTTGGAGAAAGATAGCCAACTGAATTATTTTCATTATTTAACAAACCTCCTCAAATGAAGGGAAGAATTGCTGCTATATTAAGGCCAAAGAAAGCAGTTGTCTTATGTCACCAAATCAAATGACCATCGCCAGACTAGAATAAATGGCCTCGTTGGCAAAAATGTAATTTTTGCTTGGGAGGCCCAAGAATTCTTTCACTGGAGCTGATAAAGGGTGAATAGAGATGCTAACGAGCAAAATGTTGTATTCCATCCAGAATTCCCTTTTCACAATTTTTCCGGCTGGGTCACAACGCACTCCGCCCACTGCTCACTGGCTTCTTTTTAACTGATCACTACACTCCTATAAAATCCAGCCCCAGAGTCTTACCGCTTCATAATTATTCTGCGGGTGCATTTCTGACAGTTGTGGAAGCACCAGGGGCTCTTGTAGCGTTGATACCACACTCCAGTGTTTATGAATATGCTGGAATGAGTACACCAAGTACACAGAACCTTGTGCCTCAATGTGTTTGACATTCAATGAGGTCAGCATATGGAGGTCAAATAGGTAGATCAGAGAGGCAGGCAACGCTGGCCAAACATGCCTGAAGGTCTTTTGAGTCTTGTGGAAGCTGCAGTTGTCACCCTCCCAAGGGGGCTGGGGAAGAGGGCTCAGGTTTTATGATCCTGCCTCCGAGAGAGCTCTACCACCTCATAGCACCTTTTGAAAATATGAAATTGAAATCTGGAAATGTAATAAGTTTTACAATTACTCCCCAACAAGCTTAATGATTTGGACAGAGTGAAGAGTAATCGAGTTGTTGGTGGTGAGCTGGCAAATCAATGCCTTTACGTTTATGGTGTGAAAGTTTAGATATATTACAGTTATTTCATACTCCGTTTGGATAGTACAGCTTGGCCATTACAGTTTCCTCACACGGCGTTTTTCCTACTGCCCGGTGAACCAAATTCTATGACAAATACAGTAATTCGCCACCAAAGCGATCTAGCAGTGTTAAATTCTGTGCAGTTCTGTGGTTCCGTTGAAAGAGCTCTGTGATACAGTGTCACAATAGATATATGATAATGCCACATAAGTATTTACTTTAGTTTCCTTTAATTTGTAATACGCTGCGTTTTATGGATTCCCATCCAGCATAATTCATTAAATCCCGCCACATAATTTGCCCCCGTATTGCCGAATAATTTCAGTAGCCACTTTTAAAAGCAGCTGCAACAGCAGAGGGAGCTAGTTGGCTTCAATTCTGGACAGGAGGCTTTGTAATCAGAATGCCTTATCCGACACCCTCAAAGCAGAAGAACTACTTTATTCAAAAGTGTGCCCCTCTTGGACAGACCGCTTTCTTGTGGGACATTCATTTTCGTTTAACAATTAGACGTGTAAAGCAGTAAACATGACATTCGCTTCCCGTGATATTAATCTCAGAATGATGCGAGCCAACACTATGAAGAACCACGGAAAGACACGAAAATATGCAGATATGCAGACACTACCTTTCAACTACCTCCGCCAAGGCAGGCGAGACAGCTCTGCTCTGCAGAATTTGCTGGTAATCGCCGCCATAGTGTATATTTATTTTTTTGAGTTTTATGAGAGTTAAGAGAATGCAGCATGTTCTTTCGCCAGGGCATGGAATTTCCTCCATCATTCTACATGGCCTTGGCCTCTTTCATTTAACAAGACAGCGGAATAAGTAGTGAATGAATTGTCCTTCTTTGGAGATTTTTCAGGGCGGGACTGGCTGTTTATTCCATTGGCTATTTTTCCCGGGGCTGGGGTGATTGGAAACTGGTTTTGGAAACCCTGGAGCCGATGGTGGCGCCTCTGTCACTTTCGCCACATTCTCCAGGTTAATTTCAGCAGGCTCAGAGGGTGGTGGGGTGAGGGAGAAATGGAGAGAGGGAATGAATAGATGAGACTAGATTGATGGATGGGGGTGGGGGGTGAAAGCAACTGTGCTGGTTTGAACAATTTTGGAAAGGCTGCTTTTGTTTTTCCAGTTCATCCCTAGGCTTTTTGCTAAGGAATCCCAGTACATCACAAACAGGAGTTTGCCCTCGAATTGGGCTGCCAAGCTTTGCAGACATTAGGTATTATTTTTGCTGGTGAAATCTTAGCGTGGAGAAACCACAAGCTTGTAGAGTTTTATACCTGGAAATGTGGTATTAGTGTATTATTCCTTATTCAGAGGTGCAGAACTCAAAATGATGGAATAATACTCAACTTGGTAATTACCACACATCTGTGGTCTTGATGTTTACTGAATGCACGGTTACCACACCACAGAAGGCCGGACTCCTAGGTGAGCCGCATTGTGCAGCCTAAGGTGTACGATTATGAACTGTGCCCTCTCGCTTCTGGGTCACAGAGATATCCCAGGATAGTGGGAGAGCAACTAGATGTTATAATGGTATTGGGCAGGCCAAGAGTAAAATATTTATGAACAGACTTCAGTAAATGGCATGAACCTTAATGGCTTCAGGCTCCAACTTTCACTGAATACCAAGTTACTCTGAGTCACCAATGACAACAGCCTCACTCTCCAAGAACATGATATTTGGTAAAAAAGTAAAGCGTTTTTCCTGGCATCTAGATACGCAGGTGGTGGAGCAAGTTGATCAATACAAATATCTGGGCTTAATTTTTAGAAGGAACCTGAATTGGGGTGCGCATTGGGATGTCACTAAGCAGAAGGCCCTATTGCAGGCCAGCTGTCTGTTAAGATTCAATGGTAGATTTGGGGGGGGCTATCTCATACTCCATTATTAAAAGCTTATGAAGGAAAGATACCTCCGCTAGGCCTGTATGGGGGGGAGGTTTTCTCCCTTGATCCAACTTATGAATGGGATAGATTGGAAGGGGTAGTGCTTAAAAGACTCCTATCACTCCCCCAAGGTACTATGGTTCAGGCCATAAGGAGAGAGTGAAATCTGGTCTCTTGGAATATGGCGGCCTCTACTCGGGCTCTAAAATACTTTAACACATTGTTGGAGGATGATAAGGTGGTTAAAGTCTCCAAATTGTGTTGGGAAGAGATCCGAAGCAGTGAAAGGATGTGGGCAAAGGCCGTAAGAACCAGAATAATCGCACTTAGGAATCTCCATTTAAATAGTGGTACAATTATATCTTGACTCCCCTTTCCAGGCAAATGTGCATTGAGAGAATCTGTTGCTATGGCGTCTGAATCGATTGACCTACTGTATCTAAGGAAGAAATCATCCATTAGCTTCTCGATTGTTACATTGGGTCAGGATAATGTTTTTTCTTATTTATCACAGTTATCAGACCCAGGATTGAGAAATGAAATATTAAGGGCTAGGGTGGGATGCAATCCGATCTACGCAACACGCCCACACAGGATTAGGGTGCAGAATAATAGTGGTCTCTGCCCCTGTCCCCTGAAAGTTAAATGCTCCCTTACGCATATTCTTATGGACTGCGTCTTTTATTTTGCAAATCGAATCAAGTTTTTAAGACCTCTGTTTTTTAAATATGATGCTCTCCATAGGAAGAAAGCGGTGGAGCTATTGTCAGAAATGCGTTATTTAGATGTGGCAGTTGGAATCGCTCGGTTTTTACGGTCTGTTAAACAGAATTTTACTGATGAAATGTAGTGGGTTGGGGGGGCGGGTAGCTAGGAGGGGGTTCTTTTTAAAGTGTTTTAATTGTTAAGTGAGGTTTTTTTTTTTAGAATGTTTTATGGACAAATTGTCTAAATAAACTGGTTTCTGAATCTCACTCAGCTTTCTCTTGTAAAGATATGGAATCCACTTTTTCCAGAAAGTGACTTCAGAACTGCTGTTCAAGCCCTTGTACTCTTGCACCTGGATGGTGGTAATTCCCGCTCTATGGTCTCCCAGACTCCACAATAGCACCCCTTAAGGCAGTGGTTCCCAAACTGTGCGCCGCGGCACCCCGGTGCGCCGTGATGAGAAGCCAGGGGCGCCGCGCACGATGTGGGAAATTGCAGGCAGCTCGGAGCGTTTGAGGCGCGTTGTTGTTGTTGCTGCCCGCCGTGTTAGCTGCCCGCCGTGTTGTGCCGTGCCTCGTGGGACCCTCTTCACAAACAAATTGGTAAAGTACACCACTGCGCACCGACGCTTTACTCATGGAAGGTAGCAGAGCTCCCGGCCCACTCAGTATGCAGAGGACAAGCAGTGGAACTGCGGTAAAGAAGGTAAGTCAGAGGATATTCGATGTGAGTCACCCGCTTCTTCCTTACATCTATGTTCTCATTTGATTCTAACCAACTGAACAATAGCCACTACAGACACTTAACTCATATCTATGTATTCTTTAAGTGCTTGGCATGACTACTGAAAATTATAGAGGATGAAGCTCAGTTTTCAATCTTGATTTCATTTAAAAAACCATTGATGGCACGAAACCTCTGAGCCAATATAAAAGGATAGTCCAGGCACTTTAAAACATGTACATCAAAATTATCTTGCATATGATTATATGAGGACCCCAGCCCAAGAATTCCCCAAACGCTTTAATGATATTCAGAATAAAGGTTGTCCTCCAGGCTTAAGTGCAAATCAGAGTTGAAATCTACAGTCAGCACAGTACCAGCTTTAGAGAAATATATTTTCAAATATTGTAATAACTTAAATAACCTAGTGATTGCCTTTACTGTACATAGTAGTAATTAATACAGACAATTACAAAAGCATCAATTGATGTGTCAATTTTAAATCACTTTCCATTATCACTTTGTATGTGTCTTCTGCCGAAAGCTGCTTTGGCCATTACCATACTAGGGTCACCAAAGGGGCTGGCTCAATGAAAAATGACCTATATGCCTCCCTGTCCCACAGTTGTCAGGCATTTATTATAACCCTAAAAGATTTATTCCAATACCTGATCAGAGGTCCAGATTGGTCAATAGGTGCCACTACACGGCAACAAGATTGTCACGAGTCTCTTGTGTACAGAAACTAATCCAACAACACCTACAACCAGGGGAAAACCAACATAAATTCCAATCTAGGATGGTTCACACCCACCTTGAGACAGAAATGTTGCAGAATGAATAAACAAATGAGGTTTCTCTTAAGATAAGAAAACAAAGAAGACATTCTAACAGTAGTTGCTGCTATAACAAAGGACTTTAAAATAAATACTTATATTGCGAAGAGTAGGTACTATCATCGTTCATAGGCAATCCTTCATCATTTCCAGATCTAGCGACTCCTGCAGATTGTGGAAATTCATTAATAATCACTTTTGATAACCAGGAGACCCAACAAAATTCTGTTTTCAGCTGATAGCAGGGCGCCTTATATTCTTAAACTTGTATACTGAAAAAGAATACAGTGCCCATCTCATTCTAGCACAGAAACTGTCTCCAACATTGCTGTAATCAAGGTGATTGGTGGGAAGCATGCTTATGGTGCCTCATGTCCAAATGGCCTTCCTTCCCTGCGCACTTTTCAAATGCAAAACAGATTTCTGGTGTCATTTCCTAGTTCCTCTGTACAAATCATGCTTGGAGTCATTCGTAGTAACTGATTCATGGAGAGGGTCCATCCTATGTTCTCTCCATAAGAAATTATTGCGTTATTGAACACGGAAGCAAAAATCTTCACCTGCTTACTTTTGAAGGATCTTCAAGAGTGGTATGAGAAGAATTACTGGACTCTGGATTCTGCCCTGTTTACGGGACCTTGGTCAACCCGGTTGACTTGATGATGATGATGGTGCACAAATATACAGATTGCAAGTGCATTCCACTTCATGCCAGCTTTATTCACTTCATGGCTGCCTTCAACGGCTTTTGTAGAAATTTACACTGGTTGAAACCAAACAACGGGGATATTCCTCCAATTCTGTTTAGGACCATCATTTCTTTATTTCAGAATAAACAGGTTTGGATCAAATTAGGATAAGGCAATTATGTATATCCTGGGATCCCCAATAATCGTTATTGCCCCTCTGTTACTAAGCCTATACACAGCTGACCTAACTTCTTATTTAAGTTCTGCTGTAACATTTCCTAAATTGTGCAGTACACAAATTCCTTTTTTTCTGTATGTGGACTGCACCTACTTTTGACTTTACTTCAGTTGGGCTTCACAGGGCCATGAACGTCCACGTCAACCGTGTGGTATGAGGTTTCTTTGGTTCCGCATTAGAAAATGGGCAGTAGTGAAGCACAACTAGTGTTCGTTAATAAGAGTATAAAAATAGGCTGGAAAGAGCTGAACATCTTCGAGAACAGTAGAATGGTACTTGTCCTCCTTAGAACGTTGGCATTTTAATGGGCTGTTGTGCAAGTGCAACTCCCAGCCCAGAATGAGGTCTATGGAGTGGAGCCTGCGTACTTTACGCAGTGATAGCTCATGTTTGTTAGTGTAAAGCACTTAAATTAATAAAACCAATGAAAGCACTTATAACTTTAAAAACGTTAGCAGTTCAAAGGTCCTTTTTTGTGCAATAATATATCCCTGGCTTAGAACTAAGTAAATAAGATGATGATACTGTACTTAACTGAAAGGCTAAGCACCAGGCAACAGGAAGTACTCCCGAGGTCGGGCTTACATCCCCCCCCCATCCCGCCCACCGGTAAAAAAATGGTGGGGAGCCACGGCCAACTGCCAATTAGGTCCAGGGAGCCACGGGTCAAAAAAGTTTGGGAACCACTGCCTTAAGGGCAACGCGCACGCCACACATCATCTCATCCAGGGCCTGAAAAAATATGATCATATAATCCCAATTCTGATCAACCTCCATTGGATTTCCTTGCTGGCCTGCAGCATCTTCAAAACCAGTGGCTTCACTTACAAAGCCATCATGACCAGCACCCCAGCTTATCCTGTAGACAAGCTCACAGTCTCTGGCTGATCTCAGCACATCTGCAGCCAGGACACCATCAAAGTGAAGATTAGAACTGTAAAAAAGAAAAAGCAAGACAAGCCTTTCTCATCTATACACCCAGGATCTGGAACAACATCCCCTATCCATCAAGACTACTCCAACACTGCTCCAATTTAGGAAAGAATTGAAGATGTACGCCTTTTATGAACACTACCTCACACTGCATTAACAGTTCACAAACCAGCTACCTCTCCTGTCACTTGTTAACTTTATACTTATCTTTGACCCTGTTCAGCGCTTCATTGCCTTTTGGCTAGGTTCACACCATAGAAATGCCACATACATACATATACACTTCAATCGTGGTCAGAGAGCTTGAAATTAAAGCAGCAGTTCCATCTGCAGTCTGGACTAAACCGAAATGAGAGCTGATCCTGCAAAAAGTGGAAGTGCAGGTCAGTTGTGCTCAGAGGGAGATGAAGGAGGGGCCAGCGACATCGGCAGACGGCAGGAACTGCTTGTGGTCGCATGGGGACGGGCGATCCTGCAGACTGCTGAAGGAGGAGGGTTAGGAGTTCCGCTGGCAGTTATGAAGGGCCTCTTCCAGAAGATTGCTGGACCAACTGGAGGGCCCCGGCAGACAAGGCACCTTAAATGCCGCAGAAGCCAAATGTGTAGTGGAGGTTCTACAGGCAGGTCCAAGGAAGCTGCAGAACCTGCTACAGGCTGCAAACATCTGTAGGACCTGCAGGGGGCTTCAGGAGGATCCGAGGACCGGCAGGCTGCTGAAAAAGGCTGCCATCGCTTTTTGATGTAACTGGGAGTGTTAACAAGGGGACTGTGGGGCATGCCCAAGCACAGGTGGTACTACGGCTGCTGGACAGGGTCTGCTAGATCTCTGTGATGAGGAAACTGCACAAGAGGGCTGCGAGAACTGCATGATGCCCCAGCAGTAAGCTTCCATTGCTGGCATTGGCTGGCATGCTAAGCACTAATCCCCATGTACCTACATCCGAGTAAAGCCCAATTTCCTTTTACAGGTGTCACTTCATTAGAGAACTTGAATATAGCCGTCCCAGCTGTTGCTGACAACTCTCGAGCAATAGGTTTGTTTACAAAGTTGTAGCAGGTTATCTTTTGAGACCATACACATCCCTTCATATGCGAGTTTTTGGTGACTTCCAACTTCTCACAGTTAAATAAAGAACCTTTATGCTCTGGAAGCAGAATACACCGCCCTGGAACTCACTGTGTGAACCTGATAAAATTAATTTCAACCTGCAGCAAGTAGAATTTTTTATTCGACTGACAAACACTGTTTTTTTACGTATGTTTAGGTATACGAATGGATAAATAACTACAGAGATGAGATTGTTAGTGATTCAGCGTGGTAACTACGTGTGCAAAATGCCACCAGCTTCGAGCTGTGACCAAACTATACCCCAGGGTCACATCCCAGCAATGCCTCTTAGTTAATCTTGCTTCTGAGGCCAATGCACTGAAAACCATAGAACTGGACAATAGCAACGCTTATTTCCCTACAGTGATATGAGATCCTAGCTGTGGCACACTGGACTATAAAATGCCTTTAATATATATTATTAATGGAGGTGGACAGATCCATTGTAAAATGAGGCTGTCTCTCGATTAGATTAGTGTGTGATATGTTCAGATGTAATAACTATGTAGACTCCTAGCGGTCACAGGTATAACAAGCATTGTGTCATTAGGTAATCTCTGCACCTATATAAACTAGTGGGAAAACCGGACCAATTAAAGCAGTTCTCAAGCAACAGAGAACCCCAAGTCAATAAAAGGCAATTAAAGGATGCATTGGTCTAAGTGAGCTTAAATCCCATTATTTATTCATTTGGTGGCTTTGTATTGCACATAATTGGCTCATCTCAATGCATTTGTCAATTGCCATATTCAAAGGACCTCATCTATAATTTGAAGGAGGGCCTTACAATCCAGGTTACAAGTAACCTTGATTTGAATTGTATTTATTAATTTGTATTAAAAAATTATGTTTAGTGTCTGTCAACTAGGCACTTAACCAACTCCTTTAATCAAAAAGGGTTTAAGGACGTTAGACAACATACATTCAGCAGATACCACTCAAAATGTTATTCACATCATGATTATGGTTTTGACTTACACGGTAGCACTTGAAAACTATTTTACGTAAATAGTTTGCGTAAAAAAATGTACATTGTTTCACTCCGAAGAACACAGACCTGTACACGCTTCACTTGATAAAAAAGCCACACACTTTTTTTATTCTGCACATCATGCCCATGTTTGACCTCTGGGAGTTCACGGTCACGTTAATCAGTGTTCATAATTTCCAGCTTCTGAAATTGCCACTTCCCAACAAAAAACTGCCCTGTGAGGCAGCATATGTATTATGTGCATGTCTCACAAGGATGTATGTTATGATTCAATATACCAGATCTGAAAAAGAGTTGTAAAATATTTCAAGTATCCAGAATACCTGCAGCTTTAAGAAGAAATCTCAAATACCCGCAGCACGCTGTGTTCAGTAGGACTGAGCAGACTCTAGGGAGAACAGGGAGAACAGACACTGAAGTACACGGTGTGAAGGTGGGCACCATGTGCCAGGGGTTCTCACCCAGACTAGGCACTGCAAGGTGCCCGAACCGGTGACGTGGAGGGAAGCAAGAGACAGCGGTGCATCTCAAGATCAGCTGAGGTCCACCATGGGGCATGCAGCCCTCATTGGAAATTAAGGGTGGAGCTGGAGGAAAGTGCTGTGGTGCCCTAACATGATGGTTCTTCTGCTTGGGATCATGACAGTTGACCCCAAGATAGACAGGCATTAGAGCCAAGTGGATCAGAGGCCACCTCATACCTCTTCAATTTGAAACACTGGCCCAGTGGGGAGGGTCCTCAACCAAAAACAGAAGATTAAAGATGAGAAATATCAGAGTAAGCTCCTGCACTGCAGTGAGAGGAACTGTAGCTCAGCCCAAACATAATCAGTGAAAGTCAGTGAAAAATAAGTTCACATCTTCGAAAATGAGTTCCAGTGCGGCCTCAAATTAAGCACAGGCTATGCCTTATCAGAAATAAAATAAAGGCTTTGAATAAAAATGACTGTCCATCCATACCTACATTCATTCTCCCACTCAAGCCACTCGTACTCCCACTGACCCAGCCAGCCACCAACCCAACCATGCATTCCGTTTGTGTATTCCACTCAATGCAGAAGATGTGAACAATTCAGAACACTGTGAATAGTTGGATGAACGCTAAACTACTAAGTTCTGAGCTATTCTTGTGTGTTTGATTTTGAGTCCCACTTTACAGTACAGGTGCCACATTACATATGTGGCATAATGTCCGAGCCTTCTCCACGGTGCACCCATGTTAGCTGTGCATGGCAAAGAATGGCACAGAAAACAAAAATGACTGTCCACAGTATTGGTTAGAACTTGCACCTGTAATAAGGACAGCACAGAATATAAAGATAGAGCGGCATAAAACTGCCTGTCTGCCTTTCAATGCAAGGGGAATGGTCTTAGAAAAAAGTGGAAAAGGGATCCCCCATTAGAAGGGGGACCCAACTGTGACTGTTAGCAAAAAACACTCTTTTCTCACAGGAGAAAAGTAAGGGTTTTGCCAATGCTTGTTTTAACTTGCATAAAGATAAAAGTGGGAATATAATAAAGGAGACAACCAAAGACAGACAAGCTGTACATAGTGGAAGGTCTGTGTGGAGCTCAGAGAAGGCCCTGGGGAGACCAGCAGCACAGGCATCAGCAACAATACACAGAGCAACTCAAGAGGCAAAGCAGGCAAGTGCCAATGCACAGAGGGATTTACACACCAGTAACAACAGCTTGAACAAGGCTCGGTGGCAGATTGAGAAGCAGCCAAGAAATTAGAAGTGGGTGTTGTACGGGGGAGGTTTAACACAATCTGGATGTCAGAATTAAAGAACAGTTGTAGGAAGCGTAGGATTACAGAGAAAGGCAGAGTAGGAGGGTTTTTTTAAAATATAATTTTATGCAGTGAAAGAACAAATAGGATTGGAGTAAAAAGTTAGGAGGATAAAAAGAAGAAAAGAAGGTGACGTAAAAAGTCTCACTCTTGGAGGGGTTTGCCGTGGGATGATGAGTAATGACCCAGTGGACTGTAGAGGAGAGAACATAAAATAACAAGTGCATGCACCTGAAGCCGGAATCAAGGAAAGAAAGGGGTAGAGTGAGAAGTCTTGCTTGATAGCATCAGTAAGAGGGTGATCAGGAAATTGAGGACTGACAATAAGGTGTGCAGAAGGTGAGGCTAAAAACAGAAGAGGAGAGATTAAAGGGACATGCAGAACAATCGCTTAAAAGAAGAGGGAAGGATGTGAAGAAGGGTGGGGGCTTTTGCAAATCTGCAGCCCTGTCCTATAAAACTCGTCTCCACTCTTAACCCGCGCATTTCCCTACTCTAGGCCCCAATGTTTTGCTGCAAATTTAATGAATTATATTGTTTTGGTGTTTACAGAGCCATTGTCATACTCCTTGAGATACCTAAAATGCTTTGAAAACAGATCTCTCTAAATTAACAGGGCTTCCAGTTTGGTAATATTTTTTATAGCCCACAGGTTGCAAATTTGTGCTACAAACCATATGCTGCCACATTTCACAATTTGTCTTCACCTTCTTACCCTTCTTTAACCCATCAGCATCCAATCGGTCATACAATTACATCCCACTTTAATCTCCATTTCACTGGAGACCCATATCTTTATTGTAGAAGTGTGCAAAGTTCTTTACCTTACACTGTCATAAAGTTTAGAAATAAAATAGGCGCAAACAAGCATTGACAATACCAATAAGTCTGGCTTTCAAGTAATGTTGTATGGTAATGTGAAGCATTATAAGTAGATTGATTGGGGATGGATATGTTTGTTTTGAAGCATAGAAATGTAGACTAATATGGATGTAAAAGGTGAAGTGATAGTTGCCCTGTCATGTCAGACCCACAAATCCATCTGGTTATCTAAGACACTTTAATAGCACTATGGTGTCATATGTGTGCCCCTTAAAGTTGAAGTTCAGACAGCTGGATAAATGAAATGATCACAGCTGTTCAGAGGATAAGCTCTTCTTTGGTGGAACCACACAAGTTCAGTCCAATCAAAAAAATTTATTCCTGGATCTCAACATGTGCAAAGCCCCTCAGATGTGGATTCTTTATTCACATAATTGTGCGCTGTCAAGCCAGATCATAACAAGCATAGGCAATGCCACTAGGTCTGTCTGATGAATGCACTATCAAGCCAGACCTAAAAATCCATGTATGTTAATGACAGCCCTCCTCCAATCTGTGCTGCTGCCAGAGAAAAACGCCATAGTTTGTCTATTTAGTACAGGAAGGAATGGCGGTATAGTTGCTAGGGAATGGGCGCCCAAAGGGTAATTCCACTTAATATTATATTTATTTTTGCAGTTGTTATGGTGCTGTAGGGTAGAGAGAACCACCAGCCTCTCTAGAATCTGTGGCCTAGGCCACAATCGACGTAATTACTGATCCCCAGCACACGTAATATATAAATGACACCAGTTGCATTCGTTAGTCACACAAAATTTCAAATGAGTCAATCCAAGTTATTTCTTTGCCCTTTTATTCCTTCTTCGAGCTTTTCTTTGTGAATAGATTCCAAGCCAACACGTGTTTCGTCACCTCAGTATAGTTGTACATGCGACTTTTTCAAGGCTACGTAGAAATATGATACATAGTCACTGTTATAGTTACAACAAAAGCTATAAAATTACAATGTTATTCCTGTGGAAGACACTCCACCGTGATAAGTTCACCTGTTGTTTATTAGCCATTTCTTCCTTTGTTGGAACATGCATACTAGTGCAACCAAGTTTTATATATCACCAAAAAGTGAAATAACACAAGAAAGTCTCAGGATGCTCCATTCCTGGACATCTCATAATGTTGCCCTTGTGATACGATATGTGCTGGAATACAGCCTTATTTGTATTTAGCTAACCATCAATTTCGCACCAATGTGTAACAAAGCGTCAGGAGAGAGAACCGAAACACACTTGTGAGTGCAAGTCACACGCAAGTGAAAATACGCTCTCAGCGTTTTCATTAATATTAATAGGGCAAAGGATCCTTTGCCCTATTAATAGTTGAACAATGTGTACTGACTGACGCCTTTTAAACCGGATAGCAACAAGCAGTCTTCTGCCAGAGGTAAGCCACTCCAACTGCAGATACACGATTCTTACGAGTAGCGCAGATTGACTTAAGCCCATGTAACATTATAATTAGTCAAAAATAGTCGTACCATAGAGGTAAAACGCCGAGAGCGGCATATGACTACAAATAATGCTCCATCAGGGGAGCTTGTATGAGGGTGACATTAAGCTGCCTCAATAATACAGCTTTGGTGAAATGTGCCGCCGTAGGATATATTTAATTTTAATGGAGCGGTCACAAATTATTCTAAATATGGGATTGACAATAGAAGACACTAAATACTGGCACATATCTGTCACTAATGTGCGGATAACCAACAGCTTTTTAACAATCTACAATTATGTTGAAGATGGGTGGTTGTCAGATATCCCTTGACCACGGGTGTTCCAGTAATCAATTTCTCAACAACTCATGATTCATAGAACATCGAGTTCTTAGATATATTGGACGTCGATACTTTGTACATCTGTGTCACACTCACTCAACCAGAAGTATATTAAACAACTTATTAGGTTGATTAGTGAATTGATTTAACATATATATTAAGGCTATGTGTTTGTAACAATCTCTGATCACATTCTGATTATTCGGGCACGGATATTCTTTACAGTGAATATATCCACAGGAAACCCCCTTGGGTGATCCTTTTTGATTCAAGATTCAATTGGTCCCAACTGAATATTGGACCGCTGCAAAGTAAGCTATAGACTTTTGCCATCAACTATTGTTGCGTTTTCTTGGCGACAGTCACTTTAACCACTTCAGATTCTTTCCAAATTAATCTTTACGCAAATAGATGATTCATCTCCATCTTACCTATACTTTTGGGTTAAGGTTTAAATAAACACGCTGTTGGCTATATAATCTGGCCACTTCCCTTTTCTTGTGCACGGGTTATCTCTTTTTTCTTTAAATGATTCTGGTATGGTAAATCCTATTTCTTTAAATGTAATTTTATACATTATGTTTATACAGGGGACTTTTTTTTAACAATCAACTCTACGTCCTGAAGATGGTCTGACGGACAATTATGCCACAACAGACCGAAACGTCGACTTTCTCATCTATTTCCCCAACATTTGTTGTATTTAAGTAACTGTTTCTGTGTTTTCAGATCTGTTACTTTTTTGATTACTTTGATTTGGAATAGATGTCTATATTCATGATTTGCAGGTTGATTTGTACATCCTCTATCATGGTGCTTTGTTATATCTGAATGTACCCTTTCTAATTTTACCTACATTAAAAATGTTGTACTTTTTTGAAAAAAAGATATTCCCGTGCTTATGAAATTCCTTCTTCACTCACTGAATGTGTATGTCTCAAATAGCCTCATGTATGTATTGATTGTTCAAGGGTTCAAGACCAATTGGGGTTGAACATATAAGTAACTACTTGTATATCACATTAGAGTAAGAATCTTCAAACAAAATCCCTTGTAGGCACCTCTTTACTCATTATTCATTATTGAAAGACACATGCAAAGGCCAGTCAGATGTGTGGGAGGAGTCCGACCCATATGGAGAAGTTTTGAGCCCTCACAAGAAGCCTCCCATAGAGCAGCGCATGCGTGCTGCGCTAGGCTCGACCTAAAAACTATCTCCTGAAAACTGATGTCCCATCCACTTTGGATGGGACATCTGTAGGGAATGTGAAGAGGAAAGTAAAACTATCTTTGAGCAAAGTCAGGTACCTGCACTTCTTCATGAAGTACAAAGCTTCCGGACTTTACACAACTTTACTCCTGTAAGCCTTTAATTTCACCGACCCCTCTCTTATTTGCCTTTCTACTCCTTCCCTCCTGGCACATTCGTTCAATCATTCTCAGTCATTTTGAATATTCTCCTAGAGTCCATGCTGTTCCTGTTAAATCGCAACCAAGATTGTTCCTGTCCTCCTCTTCTAGTCACGCTGGCATGGGAATGATAAATTGTAGGCTTGAACATAGCTCATGCTAGAACTAATCTTGGTCTAAGACCGGAGTGTAAATTGAACAATATAACAAGAGCACATAGTGACTACACAGAAGCTGGTATTTATATTACAAGAAATCACAAAGCAAACATCAATTAAAGCAACTACAGCAAGCAGGACAATTTGTTTCAACCTGAGCAAAAATGGATTACAACATGGGCTTTCATCAGGACAAACCATGAGATGAAAATAAAAGCAGCAAGAGTGGTCAATAGCACAATACTGACAAAAAGTTTAAAAACAAAGTGAGAGTGTAGCAATGCTTCGATGAACTCTTCTATTTAAAATGTTGCCTGTAATACAAATCATCCCCGTAGCGAGAGAGAACTCTTTCGGGTGATATGAAATGAAGGTGCAGTTAAAAAAAAAAAAGTGAATCACAGCCATACTCATGGAGCTATGCCCTTAAATCTACTAGCTACTTAAAGGGCAGCCTTTCCAATTTCATGGTGACTCTGCCTAACTGGGCCAGCACAAATTCACAGTAGGTCACAGTCCACTGATTCATGCAGAGGTTTAACGCTCACCCAGGCCCTTTTGGAAGCCATGGCTACAATGTCTTTACTGTCAAGACCTTTAGCTCTAACCACAGTACTTTTACAAGGCTTGTTTCACTCCTCAGCTACCACACACCACAACCAATTACACATTTCTACACAGTGCACAAGGCTGTAGCAAAGCAGCTAAATCTTGTGAGTTCTAGATCCTTTATTATACAACCTCCTCCCCCCCCCCCACATTCAGTTACAGAGCACCCTGGAGTAAAGTGTATTTTTCAGTTCCATGCTTCCCAGACCAGATACACCAACCTAATACTAAGATGTTATATGCAACTAGAATGCTGATGGGTGCATTACGTGCAAGCAAAGAGTTACATAGGTGCCCATGCCTAGGGTCAAAGATGAAATGTTTTCTTTCATGTTCATTAGTAGACTAGAGATATGTCGTTTATATAAGCGGCCTGATAAGAGTAGTATCCGTGGATGTAAACAGTTAAGAAAAAAAACCACAGTATATGTCATGGAAGCATAGACAATGCAACCACTAGCAGAACAACGTCATTGACTGGTGAGCCTAGCTTTGGAGTGAAATAGAACAAATGTTCACTTCAAGTTGTTACAGCATTGCCTTCTTGAAAACAACTCTGTGAACCGGAAAGATGGCTCAGAGTTATAGGTGAGTTCTAACATCCTCAGTGAGCGGAGTCACAAGGCCGAATCATAAAGGAAAGGCCATTTCCCAATAGTTCTGAGAAAGAGTAAAGTGAGAATCATTAACTTTGGTAATGGTAACATCTGTTATTTACCGCATGTAGGAACTGCTGCCTAAAGCGCTATAAAAAAAGTTATTTTATTATCATTTCTTAATTGTAACCAGCAAAACGTAAATATTTCCTCATTTTTTTTTGTTCAACATCTGTTTATTGAGCAAGAGCAGTTCGAAAACAATACTTGTCACAAATAGCAAAGGAAAGGGGCAAGGGAGTAGCAGATAATGAGCACAAAGAGCAAATCCCTCACAGGAAAGTGCAAATATTTGATATGCAAACAGAAAAAGCAAGTTGGAGGGATGACAATACTTATGAATGTGGGCCGAGGCAAAAGTCCAGGATTTGAAAGTCATTCATGTAGGGAAGATTCTCCTACACAGCCCAGAAGGGCCTAAAGTGAACCCAGGATCTAAGGGCCAGTATAGAAAGGATGGACTATCCCGGAGGGATCCCAGCTATATATAGAAAAGCAAATAGGGACACAAACCTGGCAAAAGTTGGCTAACCAAGGCCCTCGCCCCTCTTAAGGCTCAAGGCACAGTGCAACCGCACTGATAAAGTTTGTGACAATCAACATGTGAAACTGTATTAAACAGAAAAAGAAAAAGGAAAAGAAGAAAATTATGAAGAAAAGGCAAAAGAGAAAAAATAAAGATCAAGAAGAGAAAAGAAAAGAGCAAAGGGAAGAAAAGAAGGAGAAATGGATGCGCCAGAAGGGAGTAGGGGAGGGACAAACAATAAGTCCCAGAGTGGAGGGTGGGGACTGTCAGGATCAGGGTGTTCGTCTACCATGCGGCCCAACTTACTCCAGGGGATCCAGCCGTCCGCCTCTAGAGTAAGGTTCCAAGGGACTATCAAACAATTGCAGGGCCCTCAATCGAGGAGGCATTAGGCGTGAGTGTTCAGTTCTAGTAAGGTGGTGCACTAGGGGACGCCAGATGCGTTCAAAGCGAGTGTCAGAATGGGCAAGACGGGCTGTAAGCAACTCAAGGGAAAGAACATCCCATAGGCGAAGAAACCATGCAGCAATAGGCGGGGGTGGGGACGTTTCCAGCAGGAGGCAATGGTCTGACGCGCTGCGCCCAGTAAGTGAAGGATGAGATGCCAATGGGCCGAGGTCATGGCCCGTAGCGCGCTGGGTCGAATGCTTAGGAGTGCCAGGGACGGAGTAGAAGGGACCGGGAAACCCACAATGTCCTTAATATGGCTGAGTACCTCCTTCCAAAACACGGTGAGTTCCGAGCAAGACCACCAGATATGTAAAAAATCCCCCCTAGCAGCCTGACACCTCCAACAAAGCGGAGAGGTGCCTGGGAACATCTGGTGAAGGCGAGTAGGAGTATAATACCACCGTGTCATTAGTTTATAGGCAGATTCACGCTGTGGGATACTACGGTATACCTTAGGAATGTCCTTCCATAAGCGGTCCCATTCTTCCGGGGAAACGTCAGTAGCCAAATCCGCGGCCCAGCGGGTTTGGTAACCGTGGCTTGGTAGATGCCCAGAGTGCTGAAGAACCGAATAGGTCCTAGAGATGAGGCCTTTAGATCCATCGAATCTACGAACCAGGGTCTCAAAGGGGGTGAGCCACCGAGTCACCTCCCGGGAATATTCGGGAGCGGAGAGCCAGTGGCGTACTTGGTAGTACTGCAGACGCTCCTTATCAGATAAGCGAAAAACTGTTTACATTGATCAAAAGAGCGGAGAGCAGAGCCCTGGAAAAAATCCTGGAGGACCCGGCGACCCTCTACAGTCCAGGCCTCAAAGGAGCGGGGCTGGATCGCAGGAGGAAATGCCGGATTGCGTGTT
This sequence comes from Calotriton arnoldi, assembly GCA_963921515.1. NCBI lineage: Eukaryota > Metazoa > Chordata > Amphibia > Caudata > Salamandridae > Calotriton > Calotriton arnoldi. Next base: position 4,477,670 of record CAWUFW010000049.1, on the reverse strand, counting down.
AACGGCGTGTTAGGAGAGGGGAAAGTCGTGAGCCCCCGGGAGAGCGCCAAGCCATCCCATATCTCCAGAACTGTTCTCGTCGGTGTTGCCAGGTATGCACTGCGTGGGCGTGCGAAACGCGGGAGCCAAGCGAGGTCCCAGAGTGGTCTACAAGCTACTGCACGGTCCATGTGGAACCAGTGTTTTTCACTTTCAGGGACTATCCATTCAGAAATAAAACGAAGGTGGCAAGACCAATAATATTCCAACAGGTTGGGGCAGGCCAGCCCTCCCCGCGATCTGGGAAGCAGAAGTAGCCTGTGGGAGAAGCGAGGGCGCGATTTCCCCCAGATGAACTTAGTAAATTCTCGCTGCAAAGCCTGAATATCCGCATGCGGAACGGGGTGGGTAGAGACTGAAACAAATAGAGAATTTTAGGGAGAAGGGACATCTTAACTGCGTGAAGACAGCCCAGCCACGCCAAAGGAAGCCCCTCCCACCGTCGCATCTCCTCGCGAACAGAGTTGCGAAAGCGAGGCCAATTCAAGGATGTCCAGGATGAGAGCGTAGGGGTTAAGTCCAGGCCCAGGTACCGTATGGACTCATCAGTCCATTGAACAGGGAGAAGATCCCGTAGACGCTGAACCTCCTGTGCTGGGAGCGTGAGATTAAGAGCATGAGATTTCTCCAAATTGATGCGATAGCCCGAAGCCATCTCGAAAGAGTCCAAGAGTTCAGCCACCGCAGGCAGGGAAGACGACGGAGAGGAGAGAGAGAGCAACAGGTCATCAGCAAAGAGGGAGGCCTTGCGCTCCATCCCTCCCATACGGATGCCCCGGATATCCTGGTGGCAGCGGATGGCAATGGCCAGGGGCTCAACAGCAAGCGCAAAAAGAAGGGGAGAAAGCGGGCACCCCTGTCATGTTCCCCGGTGAATAGAAATAGGGGCAGTGGTAGAGCCATTAAAACGTATACGAGTAGTGGGTTTGGCATAAGGGGCCATCAATTTAGATATAAAGCCCGGTCCCAAGCCAATCTTCCGAAGAACCGCCCGTAAGAAGCCCCAGTCCACTCGGTCGAACGCCTTCTCGGCGTCAAGGGAGACTAAACAGGCGGGGATGGCTCTGATACGCGATTTTTCCACCAGGTGGGCAATGCGCCGGATGTTATCAGCGCCCTGACGATGCCGAATAAATCCCACCTGATCAGGGTCAATAAGTCCCGGTAGATGGAGTTCCAGCCTATTCGCTAGAATTTTTGTGAAGAGTTTAGCGTCAGTGTTTAACAAAGCAATGGGGCGGAAGGAAGCTGCCAAAGTCGGGTCTTTCCCAGGCTTAGGGACCAGGAAAATCTCAGCTTCATTCATCGTAGGCGAAAGGCCCGTAATATCCGTAAAACTATTAAAGAGATGGAGGAGATGTTCCCGTAACTGCGGATAAAAACTCGATAAAAAGTAAGCGGAAGCCCGTCAGGCCCCGGCGTCTTGCCCGTCGGGAGTTGCTTCAAGGCTTTAGCAAGCTCTTCCTGAGAGATAGGTTCGTCAAGCAACCCCTTAAAGTAAGGGTCAATCGGATCCCAGGGGCAGGCCTCAAGAAACTTCTCGATCGCCTCCAGGGAGCAAGGAGCCTGAGCATAAAGCTCCTTGTAGAAGGCCATGAGGGTATTGCTCTTATCCCTCTCCGAGGTGGCCCAAGAGCCATCAGGGCCTCTGAGCTTGGAGATATGGGAGCGGGCAGTCTGGGCTCTTAAGCGACGAGCCAAGCACGCTCCAACCTTGTCGCCCCGACGTAGAATCTCTGTTTAAGGTTGACAAGCAGTCGTTCAGCCTTGTTAGTGCGGTGCAAGCGAAGTTGGCCGCGCAGGGCAGTCAGGCGGCGTTTATTAGCAAGAGATGGAGAGGCATGGTCCACACGTTCCAGGTCTTTAATATCGCGGGAAAGAGTGGTCTCAACCAAGCGGGCCTCACGGGTCCGGGCAATGGATATAGAGGTGATGACCCCTCGAATAGTAGCCTTGAAGGCATCCCATCGAACAGCCTCAGGCGTATCCTCAAGGGTATTAGAAACAAAGAAAGATTCGATCGCTTTACGGATATCTGCCACGTCTACCGGGTCGCGAAGGGCTTTGAGGGGCAGGCGCCATCGTGGCAGGGGATCCTCTCGAGGAGCGGGGAGTTGAAGCGTAATTAGGACATGCGCATGGTCAGAGATAGAAATATCTGAAATATCCGCCAAACAGAGATCCCGCATCAAGGGGAGCGAGAGAAAAAAAGTGATCAATCCGCAAATATGAACGGTGAACATGGGAATAGAAGGAGTAGTCCCTGGAATCTGGATGAAGGTATCTCCAAGCATCGACCAAGCCCAGGTCAGTAATGGTATTTTTCAGTTGCGCCGACATCGCCCCGAGACTTGGTGCGTCTGTGCTGTACGATCCCACTCAGGATCCCAAACTAAGTTAAAGTCACCTCCGAGAACAATAGGGGTAGAGACCGCACGCAGTAACATCCCCAACTGCTGTCGCAGATATACATCCTGCTTCTGGTTGGGGGCGTAGATATTAACAAAGGTGCAGGAGCTCCGACCCCAAGCCATATCGAGTTTTAAAAATCTCCCCTCATCGTCAGCTATGCATTGGGAGGAGGTCGCTCGCCAGCCAGACTTAAAAAGAAGCGCCACCCCCGCAGTCTTAGCATGAGAACTTGCCCAAAACTGGGTGGGATATTTGCGGTGGGACATGAGGTGAGTATCAGAGGAAAGCAGGTGGGTCTCCTGAAGAAAAATCACATCAGGATCGTGCTGTGAGAGATAGCGCCAAACCTGGCGGCGTTTAGAAGGAGAGTTGAGGCCCTTTACGTTAAGGGAGAGAAAATTGACAGTGTGAGTCATCGTGTAGGAGAAAGGGTGCAGCGCGCATTAGGGCCAGCAGCAGGCAGAAAAAGGCAGCACCGAAAACCAACTAGAGGGAAACGTAAGATAAGGAATAAAATAGATCTCAGTCTCAAAGGAGCCAGTAGTCCACCCAAGCGCACATAAGTGGTAGGACGGCAGAGGGACAAGGGCGTCCGCAGCATCCACAAAGCAAGCAGGTGGGCAAAGACCCAGCCAATCCCCCCCGACAACCACCAATACCCCTCCGCATACCAATTGTGACAATACCAATCGAAAAACAATCCCGACGCATCCGAAAAGGACAGAGAAAAGAGAACCAAAGAGAACCAAAGAGAAAAAAAAAAAGACATAAAAGATAAACAGGCCAACTGGGCCTCAGTAATGTAGACTCTAAGCGGGACAATCCGGTATCCCGAAGGCGGATCATCTCAGAGAAGTCACTCCCTTATAGGACTCCAACAAGGGGGGGGTGTTGGACACACACGAGGTACAAAGCGTCCGTCGGCAGCATCCCGTGCAGATCTGGAAATGAGGCACATTGAAGACCAGTCCCTGGGTCCTAGCACAGGGGCCCCACTGGAAAGGCCCAGGATGACGGCAAAGCCAAAAACATCACAGCGTCAGAGGTGGCTAGTTCGTAAGGGACGGAGAGGCACTCAGGGACCGCACCTGATCGATGGCCTCCCGTTTAGCCTGTGCGAAATCAATATCTCTGGAGAGGCGCCTAGAACGAGGTGGAAGGACCGTCGACCACTCCGGCCGAAGGGAGCCCATGGGCCGAGTACCAGAAGGCGGAGGAGCATCGTTTTCAGGGTCAATAGGAAGATGGAGAAGACGCTGCGCCTCTTGCAGGGAGCGGATGCTCCGACGTCTACCCTCCCAAGAGAACATCAAGGCGAAAGGGTGGCCCCACTGGTATTTAATTGCAAGGTCCCGCAGCTTGTCAGTCACAGGTTTGAAGCTCTTCCTGCGCCGAAGAGTAGAGGGCGCAAGATCCTGGAAGATGGGAGACGCAATGGAAGGCGACTCACTCCATGCGCGCCCAAGCCACGCCCCCTTCCTCATTTTTTAAATGTATCACTGGGCATGGAAAGCCAAAAACTATACATAACATGCTGTAAAATGCTGGATCAAGTCATTTCTTTTTTGATGCGTTGTTAATACAGTCGTCAGAGCCTGTAGTCCAAAATGTCAAATCTGGCAAAAAATATACCAGTCCTTCACGTGGTACCCAAAATGAAATGTTCGAAATGTATTTGTTTTTCTCTTAAAAGTCAATGGCGTTGACTAATTCAATTTTTCTCATGCAAATAAAGACGGGGATAAAACTATCACGCCATAACAATAAAAACAATGTGACACTGCCAGGATGGCAACGTCATAGTGCTTCCCGCCCCCTCCCCTTTTCTGCCTGTTGAACTCACCCACTCTCACGCACACACAATCCCTCCTCTCTGTGCGGACACCCATCCTTCCAGCAATAAAATATAGAATTCGCTGAGGTGCAATCAGCGCTGGCTGCGTTCTAGCGCATTTTTTTGTTTACCTTTTAGCGCTGCTGCACAACATGGCTGAAACACTGCAACAGCCAATGCCCCGAGTAGGCCGGACCTATTGGCTTTAGTTTCGCAGATACTTTTTAAATCATCGTTCCTGGTCAGTGACATTCTTCCATTTGCAAGCGGATTTGAGACCCTGTTATTCCACTTCCTTTTTCAGTTTATGGCAGAATCGTTAAACCTTTGGTCTCCCTTTCTGCCCACGCGAAAAACGCCAACAATGACGCCCTCTGTTTCTAATAACCTTGAAGGAATTGCGCTGTGACGCACTATTCTTTACACACATCCAGAACCGAAAAAAGAAGGAGCAGGCACCCGCGTCCCAGCGCAGAATTCCCGAGATTCCACTGAAAACCAAAACTGAAGGATTTATAGCAACGCCGCTGATAACTTGCTGGCCTGGCGCCATAAACAGAGCCGGTCGCTTATCAATGGCTCCGCTGTCACTGCCTGCCAGGCAGGGAAATGAAGCGCTGGGCTGCGCAGAGCAGCAGGCACGTAACCCTCTTATCAGCGCATCGGTGATGCAGGCAGGCAGCTGGAATGGTGCAAGGAATTCCAATGAGCGAGGCAGGTCTCTCAGTCCCAGGGACTGAGGCAGCTCTGGAAGAGGGGCGGCGAGGGGGTGGCAGGAGCTCCCTCCCCCTTTGTAATGGATGCTGTGTCTCACCCCTTCCTGACTTATCAGAGAGAGAGAGGGTATGATTTATGAACAGGCTGCAGACATGCAGCTATTATAAAACACCTTGTTTTGACTAAATGTTCAAACATCAGCGCCCTGCCTGTGTTTCTCCACTCTCTGATCTCCGGCTGTGCACTTTACAGACACTCTGGAGCCGATTCAGGAAAGCAGTTGTGAGCGCGGGAAGAAGTGCTGCTGAGGAACTCTTTTACACGTGACGCAGCTCCAAAATGCCCAACTAGTGCCAATGCCAATTAGTCAAAGTGCAAAGAGGACACAGTCCTTTCTATTGGACCACTTTTACACATGCCTAAGTGAATAGGCCTCGCTGTGTGCAAATACGAATAGGGATAGATGGTAGAGGGGGAATTCCAGCAGATGCTATCTGGTGGTTAAAATGCAAACTTGTAAGACAGTCTCAAGAGCTATAATCCCAGCTTTAGCAACAGCGTGATCCTTGGCAAATAATCCCATCTCCTTGTGGCTGAGATTCCAAATGTGACAACATTAGGAGCATGTACCACAACCTCAGTGCTAAATGCGACATACATCATGGACCTTCTCAGAGCCAAGGGAGCTTATTTTCCATGATGAATATTTAACAGAGACTCACCCACCAAAATATTTCTTGTATTTATTTATTCATTTCATTTGTTGCTTTTGGAAATCGCCGATGCATCTAGGGCTTTCTCCAGACTGCTTTCAGTAAGGGATACAGAGAGAAAGGAATGCGATTGAGTGACTGGATGGATTTTTAGATGATTTGATAAAGGGTGGAAAGTACTGTAGCGGACAGCAGGACAGAGTCTGGTGGCAAATAACTGAGTTTGCAGGTTTTTCCTGGACTTCACTATACCTACATTAAAGTCAGTGCAAATCGGGGTGGCTCTAGCACAGGCAGAGTTCTGCTCCCAGAACATATTGCGCATACAAAATCTATGACCAGTCTCTTTTGGATAGTAGCTTTGGCCACCTATTCAGCTGGAGAGGTAAATCTCAGGCAGCAATGGGCCAAGCATGTTCAGGGCTCCAACCAACATTAACATTTTCCTGCTGGAGCGTCTCATCTTAAAGGCAGTTTCTTGGCCTTTTGCAGTAATTCTGCATTGCCACTGGGTGGTGCCCCAGGGATGCTGGCTTTAATTATGGAAACATTGACCATTATCAGAGGACAGCACCTGACCATGCAGAGTCTTTTGAAAGGATTTGTTTCATTGTCCTGGTGAAGTCACAATAGACCTGATCTCTACACACCACATGTCTTTCTTAACAAGGATGAGTGACAAGTGATTCTACACACACTGGAGGGTGACTAACATTTTGGCCGAGGGCCCATTTGATTACATTACCCTGGTCGATTTTATAGATTACCAAAGGCCACGAGGACATTCATTGCAGTACGAGCAGCAGAGGTAAATAATGGAAGAAATCAGTTTTTGTGATGTAATTGAACTGTGTAATAATACATAGATCTCCATTAAGTGTGACTCGCAGAGTACAAGCATTTTAGACGTAGTCACGTATACATTGTCCCTTGCCAATCACTGAAACTGCAGCACTAAGCTAAGACAAGCAATGGAAACATTTCAATTTTAGTGCTTGTTTAAACAAATAATTTTGCAGGAACTCTTTGTTATGAAGTCCATTAAAACGTGACAATCCTAATGTTCTTAGTTTAATCACAAATTGTGTTTCTATCTTTTACCATCACTTACAATCTAAAAGAGATTAATTTCCTATCTAGAGGTGGATACCCTCATTGGCTAGGTGACTTCCCCAGACTGAAGTGAACACCGAGTTGCCCAAAAAGAGAAATAACATTCTTAAAATTTCGATCACAAAAACTTTTGAAAAAAAGGAGCTTCCGCTTTAAATCCGGGAGAAGTGCATTCTGCCTTGAACAGTTTACACTCACTCGCTAATGATCTATTATTCCATCATCTTCCAGAAACGAGTCTACTAAAATGGGGGTCTCAGGGGCGTCATTTTGGGTCGCTATGTGTGATAGTCCAATGCACCCGTGAGTGACTACTAGGAACTCCTGTGGATTATTATGCACTGCTTATGTTTCAGCTAATCTGACTAGAGACCTTTTAAAAGAAAACAAGCAGATTTGCATTTTTGTAACATATGAACAACATTTTATAATGGGTCAAACGTACAATACGCCACAGCCGGAAGTTAAACACTGTGTGATGTCATTTACTCGGATGATGATGTGGGTGGAGTCAACGAGCATGCAATGTTAATTAGCCCTGCAAAGTGTTGAAAAGATTTTAGTGCCATGTTGCCTTTCCCAACCAGGTGATAAGGGTCTGTTTCTCTCGGTCTGGCATCAGTAACTCGGAGATCCCTGCAGGCAACGGGCAAAGAATTCAAGAATAATCGGATAAAGCCTCAGAGAGTCAAAGATTTGATACATTTGAAGGTAGGGCTTTCAGCTACCCACTGGGGTATCACAAACCATTTGGAGTGAAGAGCCGATAAACCAGAAAGTGTATAGTTCACCCAGAGGGGATTACTGCATTAACCCTTCAGTGGCCACCTGCGCTGCGACTCCGTCAAGATGGTGGTATATAACAACAGTTGGTTCCGTGGGGGAGGTTATACTTATGTCAACATGAGATTTAATCACTCACAAACAAGTCAATTACGCAATTGACTTGCCACGCTAAATAGAATGTTTGCGAGTGATTAAATCTCATGTTGACATAAGTATAACCTCCCCCACGGAACCAACTGTTATATACCACTATATTTCCCAGGTTCTGAGGGATACTGGGTCACCCCATTATCTTTAATCCGTCAAGATGGTGAGCAGCGCACTTCCAAAATACGAGATCCCGGCTCATCCAACGGCATGAATTAAAACAAATGCATCATTTTATGGCAATTTCAATAACTTCAAAAAGGTTGCGTTAGTGTTTTTTACTATTTGCATGTGACTTTAATGACTGGGAGATGTGCCAGTTAGGTGCAGAAGGGAAGCAAAATCTTTATCTAGCTGTTGGAGGAGTTCAGCCCAAGCAGCACCAGTACAAGATTAGATATATATATATATTCTTGCCAACTAAATGCTACTAATTCTTCCCGGGGGTAAAGGACTCAAGACACTCCTGTACATCTTAAATCACGGAATTTATGTCCGGAACCATGGACGGGATTTATTACAATTGGCATCTTTTATAATTGTAATAGGATTGACTTCTAACTTGCATAAAAAAAGTTATAAAAATCTTCTTTAGGTCTTATCTACACAGCACAAGAGATGTACTGTTTACAATTCACTGGGATTACAACCTGCCCACAACATATCATTCGTTGTGTTCGTTGTCACTCATTTGCAATATTTCGATTGCTAAGCTCCTATAGGCTTCCCTTCTTTTCTTGTGTTAGCTCATTCATGGACTAAGTACATGCGCTCTTCCTTGTCTTCCTGCAACACACCAATTTTTTTAAATTTTATAAGCGATTCAATATTATTCCTGGATGTGCAATGTGCTTTCCTACTTTTAACACGGGCATATAGCTTCTTATGTTATGCTACTTTCACCCTATCTGCAGTCTCTATTGACACTTTACTTACACCTACAACTGAGCTAGTCCATGCCACCTTACGCTACTCGGTTTTAAGTAACCCCACAGCACTCTATTCGAGGCCTCTCCACTATATGTTACTCTTCACCACTCCATTCTATGCCACTCTACTCTAGGCCACTCCACTCAATGCTACGCCACTCCGCTCTACCCTACGCCACTCCACTCTCCTCTATGTCAGGCCACTTACTCTAAGCTTTGCTTAACAGCAGCCACACTGCTGTACAACATGGCTAAAAGACATGGGTAAAGCCATTAGCTCTCACATAGGTGAGACCTATTGGCTTTGCCAATGCTCGATTTACCTAGTACCTGCACCACAAGGTTTGCTCACAGGTAGGAGTCCTCCATGGCTGCTTTACACACCAATGGGGACTAGACCAGGCAAAAGACCCATATACCCTTTGTACCCCCTTTTGTACCTTATAGATGACTTTGCACTGCCCTTTGCCATATAGTATGTATTGTATTGTAATTGCGTTTATATAGTGCTTACTACCTATGACGAGACATCGAAGCGCTTTTTTCAGCGAGTAGCACGCTACTCCGGAACCCATAAAGGATTAGTGGTGAATTAGTATAGTGAAATATGAAATTAATTTGAGCGGTGGATACGTTAGCCTGTTATTTGGATTGAGAAGGATAGTGGAGGGATAGAAGAGGGAAACGGTTTGCATTTATATAGTACTTGCTACCCCTGGTGAGGTGTTGAAGCTTTTTTAGGCGAGTAGCACGCTACTACGGAACCCAAAAATAATTAGTGGTGAATTTCTCTGGAGAAATATGAACTTAACTTGAGCGGTGGACAGGTTAGTCTATTATTTATAAAAGGATGGTGGAGGGATAGACGAGGGAAGGGTCTAGAAAGGTTTTTTTTTGTTGACGTCTAACCACATCTTTACCACTTTAACAAAATATGCTGATAATAAACGCTGCATTAAAATCTGGGCTTGGCCGTCAACAGTGTCATACCCCTGGGGACAGCCTTCTTTGCATCTCGCTATCAGAACATCACCCACATCAGTACTCTAGTAGGCATTTTGGAAACTTATAACGAGGGGGAATGGTTTTTAATCCCGGTCTCCGAACGGGACTAAGTTGTGTAATCTTTGACATTCATTTTCTGTCTTTGGTTATCGTTACAAGATTGGACAAATTTAGAATTCGGCTTAGAGTTTGGATATTATGTCTTTGAAGACTGAACACAGTCTTTTGGTTGACTCATCAAAATGTAGTGGGAAAGCCAAGATCCTGGGAACAAGTAAGAACTGTAGTTTTTTTTCGTTCTTCATCTTCACCAAACTGTCTGATCTTCAGCAGATATGAAGCAAGTTGTATAAACATTTTTATGGTTGCAAACATTCCAAATAGCTGTGTATGCCTGCAGAAATGGTTTTTGCCATTTACTAAACCCATTTTAGGAATCAGTAATATTTTAACAGCTTCTAAAATGGGTTTGGACTCCATATCGATTCAGTACTTGGAAGGGCATATTGGGAGTGTCCCTTTCAAAAGCTAATTGATATGAGTTCAGCCTCGTTTACATAGATTACTTATAGAAAGCATTAGGTAGCAGTGAAGCTGCCTCTTAGCGCTGGTAGTTGGGAAGGGTGGAATGGAAATAGCAGGGGGAGTAAAGGGAGACACATGGGAGAGAGGAGGGAAGTGCCTTGTGGAGAGGAAAAACTTCCCCAAACTGCTCGTACTTTACCAACTGAAGGTATCTGGTTGGCCAGAGAAGAACGTTTAAGCATAAGATATGGATCCTCTCTCTGAAACATGGAGGCTTCCAGATGCTGGGATGTGAAACCGGAGTACATCTCTCTGAACATAAGTGATGCATTGCTACCACCAGAACCACACACGCAAACTGCAACACTTTTTGCCCAAATGAAATTTTTAAAGCTGTCCACAGATCTCAAGACACAACTCAGCGATATATGCACAACTGCCCTTAAACAATTACTAGAAATGTACAAGTGCATGAAGACTGCATCGTGGTTCTTCAAATATTATTTCAGCTGCCTTAATGCATTTGTAAATCAACCCAAAGCTAATCCTCAGACAGCAAAGGAGGTTCCAAATAAATTGACCCCGTCTTTACGAATGTGATACGAATGTGATACGAATGTAGGCCCACTCAAAAAGGCAAGAGATCACAGTTTAATAACTCTGCAACCATTTCTATTGTAAGAGGAATGCACTGTAAAGCTAACAGGACACCGTCAATTTTCAGGATGGGGATCTATTCGAAATTTAATATGTTTCATCCCAAACGAGTCCGAACAGTAATTTCTGGTTTGAAATCAGCAAGATGTTCACTCGGGCGACCTCATGCAGCCGTTGACACCCAATAAATCACCAAAATAAATAGACACATATTGTAGAACAAAAGCCTAGGAGGGATTCTCTTGTTATCTCCCCTTCCAGAGAAGGCCAATTCATGCACGTTTGCCTTTCTTGCTTTTAATATGAAGGTTTGTCAATGCTGTCTACAAGAACCTGAATCCCATTTAGCCTAAGTATGCATCACCGTTGACAACCATAGGAGACAAAAATACGTTAACAAATAAAAGAAAACTGGAGTCACCTTTTTCACACTGGGGAGTGAACACTATTCTATAGAGGTGCAGTAGCCTTTTCTTCTAGATGGCCTGATGTGGTATGGACATCTCACGAATTCACTGGCAAGGAGATTAAAAAAAATAGCACACTTGTTGGATTTCAATAATTGAGGTTCTGTTTCCACCTGTTTCTTCTTCCATACAATTTTACTTGGGCGACGGATTTTTTCGAAGGGGTCACTCGCTAGCCATCAAAGGCACAGCCTCGCATCTGCATGGTTCCCACACTGAAGCAATTTCTGTTAAAGAACAGGGTTTGCTGGCGTCAGTGCTACATCCTCTGTGCTCAGCAGCAGATCTATTCAGGTCTGAGGGGGTGAATAAATGATACCTCAAAAGCACGTCTCACATTTTTCCGTGGATGAAAGCCACTGAAGGTGCCTACCGGGGCAGAAATGATGAGATAATGTCCACTAAGCGACAAATCATTGGGCTCAGCATAGTCATGCGATGAGAACGGAAACCATTTTGCTGTCATGCTCGATAATGGCACTGGAAGCACGTTGTTGGCCAACATCATTGCACAGCTGATCATAAATTATATTTTGGTGTTGCCTCCCTGGCTCCTGCCAATGCCCGGAGCCCACAGTGTCGAAGTGGTCCCTCAATGACAACTTTGCAAAACAATAACACCCCCTTTCGGGATTCATTATCCAATCAACAGGGTGAGAATGAAACAACATTCACAAACCACTGATACATAACCTTGAGAATCAGGAGTACCTTTTCATGACTCTTCTTGGTGAATCATAAGGACTTGCACTCTGGACATGGAGATTTGCAAACTCATGTGCAACTCATAACGTCCTAATTGTGACTTAAGATTTTGCACTTGCAAAGTCTGTCATTTAGACTACCTCAGGCTTTGCAAGTCAACCAGGCCCAACGTCTCTCATGATAGTCCTTACTAGCAGATCAGAGTATTCACCACTGGTGAATTCAGCACATGCCTTTAAAACAACTATTGTGGTCGTTGCTGTTGGCACCATTAGAGAAGGTGTTTTCTCTACACTGTCCATTTGTTAAGAATCCCTTTTACTGAAAATACTAATCACTGAAATATTTCTTGGAATCTCGTGGAGACTTTACAACAAATCCCAAAGTAAGAAGCAAATAAAAATTATAAAACGTCAAAAACTTTACAAAAGGTAGCATTTTGGAAAGGTTTTTCTAAAGCGAAACTAGGATTACTGCCATTTCTGAGTGCTACCTCGAGATACTTGGAGTAACTGAAATTCACATTTATTGTTCATGGGTGGGTGAATGGGGGTAGTTTACTGACATCTCTAGATTCATATTTAGTTATGATGACACAAGTGACTTTCAGACCTGAGGCAAAACACATTTTCATAATGATATGCAATGGAAGTAACAGCACAACTACTAATTTTTAGGTCTGACTTGTAAGTGCTGCTGTGTGCATGACCAATTGTTACCAATTCTTTAAAATTATATGTATATCGTCACTGAAAAAAACACAAAGGGTAAAGTGACAGTTATTTAGGTATTCAAAAAACCCTTTGAAATTCAAAGAAGAAACCAAAGGTTAAAGCGAAGTTCTAGTTCGGTGAAAATGTCGGTTAAAACATACCATTTTAAACAAATAAAACCACTTATTCACCAGCTGTAGTTATCTCAAGTAACTATAACTCGTGCCCCCACCATGCACAGTGTTGCCATCAATGATGTCATTTCAGGTGTTGATGTGATCTTTACAATGATCATATAACATGTCAGGAGTGATGTGTTTTTACGGGAGGTAATTATTAGTTCATGGCGAGGGCACAAGTTATAGCTAAGAGCAGGCAAGAGGGCAGGGGATCCCAGATCTGTGACTGGGGGTGGGGGGGTGAATGTGCGATTGGTTCAGCATTCCATCCATCATCTGCTCTTTCTGCATTTGAAATCACACAAAGCACACTTTCTAGGCCAAGATCTAGTTTTCTGCAGAATTTGGTGTAATTCCTCCATCAGTTTTTGTAGTATCACTGTTCAATTTTCCTATGGAAAAACTAATGAGGGAATTTGTTTTGGGACTGCCACCCTCTTTTACTTTGCTCCCATCTGACGCATCACCCCAAAACTTTCTAGGAAGAAGCTGAGGTGGTTAAGACTTACTTTGGAAAGGTTTGTGAGTAATCTAACAGCTCACAAATTATAGGCAAATCAAAAAATACTTTTAATATGAAAACATGGTCCTAACTATACCTATCCAGTGGTGACTGTGTGTGTGTATATATATATAAAAATTGCCACACTCTGTGGATTTCAATAATTGACGTTCTGTTTCCACCTGGTGTTTCTTCTTCCATACAATTTTACTTGGGGCAACGGATTTTTCCGAAATGGTCATTCGCTAGCCATCAAAGGCACAGCCTCGTATCTGCATGGTTCCTGCACTGAAGCAATTTCTGTCAAAGAACCGGGTTTGGAGGCCTCAGTGCTACATGACAGACAGACAGACAGATCCTCCCCCCTTTATCGGGCTTTCAGCCAGTCCTCTTTATCCATTGGTCTGGTGTACTACTCACATTTTTCTTCCGCCCACAGCAGCATGCAACATGGAGCATTGGATCAGCCCACTGCAGCCATCAGCTAACTTCACTGTCTATGACAACATTCAGCCTCTTTCATAAGGAATGCACCCACATACAAGGTAGTTCCCCTTCAGTGCTAGGGACTACTATGGCAATGTGTGCTTTTAGACAAAAAAATGTTTTGCTTTTAGCCAATACTTTTTACGTATATTGGTGAGGACCTGGCAGCTGCCCCCCTCGCCCCGGTTGCTCATTTTTACAACGAGTTCAATGTCAAGTGGTCTTTTTATCGGAGATTTAGTAAAGATATTTTAACATTTTATAAACCCGACCGCGTGCAGGCTTCGATCCAGGTCTCAAAAAGCAGAGGTGTTTGTTGTCCATCATCTCGCTTCAGGAAAGCGTATCTTTTTAAGCTCATAGTTGTACAAGAGCTTTCAACAGGCAAACACGACTATTCGAAAGCACAGCACGCAGAACACAATGCACACTCCCTGAGCTACAGTTATCCTAATCCTGCGGCTCAATGAACGTTACTTGCTGTTTTAAAGGGAAAAAAAGCAGAGTGGACCAAGAGGTGCTCTGCGAGTCTGAGATAAGGAAGCAACAGTCCCCGGACACCTAGAAAAAGGCCCAAATGAGAGTAAAATAAATTACACCGGAAAGAGTCAGAGTTGGTCAGTTGCAAAGCTTCTCCCCCCCCCCACCACCACCACCCACCCAACCCAGATTAGTTTAAAGGGTTTTTAGGTCTCGCCTAGCGTTGCTGCGCACATGCGCAGCTCGCTCGGCGAGATTTAATGCAGATGAGTACTTTTACAAAAGGGCTTTAAGCCCCGCCCCTCATTTTCATTGGCTGGCGTCACCGTTTATGCTAAACGGTGGCCAGCCATTGGTAAAGAGCTATGTATGTTGTCTCCCTTTGGCTTTTTGGGACGGCCCACTTGGACTGGCTTGCCTGCTTTCCTTCTGTCGTAAGCGATTTCTTATCTTTATGGGGCCATGTGTTTAAACCCATGGCCCCATAAAGACAAGAGATCGCACGCGGTAAGGATTCGCTCTCGTTCTAATAAAGCCACAGGCCTCAGTTTGTACACAGTTATTGCGCAAACGTGGCAGCCATTTTAAAATCCTATTCTATTCTGTTCAAATTGGGCAGGGACATCTGTAATAAAACATGTATAGATCTGAAGTACTATAAAATGCCATTTTCTCGTACAAACTGCTACATACATTTATTGGTGAGGTGATTTCATCATAAATAGTGAAATTGCACACATTACGTACAGTAAAAGAAGCAGAGCAAATAATGTTTGAATATGCTCCCAGACTATTCTCTTATGTTGCCAAATATATAGATCTACAATATTGCAGAAGGGATAATTTGGAAGGAAGGGATAATTTGATAATACGATTAAACATCTGCTCTTTAAGATGGCCACGTCTTTTCCCATTTCATCCGAATCCGCTCAGTCGGATCCTCCTATCGGGACTTTCCTCGCAGTGACACGACGCTCCGGAAGCGCTCTCCCCCCAGTAGGCTGTTCTTCCCCACGTGTGGCGGGGCAGTTCAGCTCGCTGCTGTGTTGTGCTGCGTGTGTGCCGAGTGAGGTGCACAGTGGCACCCGGTCTGCAGTGGCCTTTTTGCCGGGACCATGGAGAACCTGCAGTTCAGTTTGGACTCTCTCCAGCTGATAGCGGCCAGGAACGAGAAGAGCAGCACCGAGCTCCGGGACTTTCTGGCCAAGCAGGTCAGTGCCACTCTACCCCCTCGCCCACGTAGATAAACCTGCTACCTCCAAGGATGGCGGGCTCCAGTATCTGGTCCCTTGTGCTTTTTAGCAGCTGTATGCGGTAACTCTTAAAATATTTCCTGCACAGCTGCTACAATATTTGCAGTCGGCATTGACCCCGCAGCGAGCGGGCAGCACACCTGCTGGTGCACAGCAAACAGCAGCAGAAGCAGGAACCCCGATATGCACAAAAAAACAAATGTCGAGAGGAGTCCCTGTATCGGTCACTAATCGGCAAGAAACCTTTGATGCCTCTCCATTCACATTACAGCTCATGTTTTTTTTTGGTTTGCAAACGTGTTCCCTTTTAAAGAGATCCTTTCAAAAAGACAAAATCAAGATGAATTTCACCCCCCTAAAAAAATACCACTGACCCCATGCTACATAGTCGGTAAATGTTTAGGGCTCATGTATGACGTGCCACGGGTGTGTTTAGTAGTTATTTAAATGAGTCGTGAAGTTTAGTGCGAGTGTGCGCCTCGCGCTGTCACCGCAGCAGGTGGGCGCTATGTCGGTCATTAGGCTTGCCATCTGCCCACCATGTTGTCATGTCAGCGCCTTAACTGGAGTTAGCAGTAGTTTTGCTGAGTCACGATCACTTCATATCTTGGTGTGCCACCCTAGCTAAGCACACTGTTCACCAGTACGATGGAGACATTTGCTCCCTCGGACCATAACTGTGCACATGCCTGCTGAGTAAATGTTTAGGGTTGAATATAGCACCCAGAAGTCCCGAAAACCCTGATTTACGGCATTCATAACTAGAAGATTAGATAATTGAGGTAAAGCAGGATGGTTCGCCAAGAATCACACAATTCGGCAACACGAGGAAGCCGAGATTAGAAGCCTATTCCTTTGATACTGTAGGGCATGTAATCTAAGATTACAGATACAGGCTGTTTGTGTATTTATCCCTATTTATTGTTGTGTGTTGTAGCGCTGACAACACAAGTGCACAACAGAGAACGTTTTTATTGTAGCAGGAGAAACTCTAAAATCGCCCGTAGACTAGTATGGTGTGTGGTTAGATGAGGTTCAGATTACAGAACCCGTGCATTAAAGGCGAGGAGAGGGCAGTCTCTACCATAGTTTTGTATATTTAACTACATGCTGGAAATTTCAGGTTAAATTTGCACAAAATCATACACTTTTTGGTCAAGTACCAAACTGGGATTTGAGTCAAGTTCTGCATGCTCCAAGTAAGTAAGGCACTAGATTTTCACTCTCTGGATATCTCTTAATCGGATTGGGACACGTTGCAATTCTGTTGCTCCTTTCAAAGAGCCGGTTAACGTCAGCAGAAGTAGTACACGTCAGTAGACATGGCAGTGCTGCCTGGTGATGCTGTTTGGAGAAACTGCACCAACGCTCTTTTGGAAAGCAGCGACGCTACCCAACATTACCAAGCATTAAAAATGCAATAGGTCTCGCCTTTGATTAAGTTAAAGCCATTTGCTTTGCTATACAATACCATTAGCAAAGCAAATGGCTTTAACATGATCAAAGGCGAGACCTATTGCATTTTCAATGCTTGTTTTTAAGGTTCATGTGAGCCCCTGATGAATCCAACAATGAGGTGCAGACCTCTGTCCCCCTGGGAGACTTGACACGTCCTTGACACGTCCTTAAATGGCTAAAGTGATGTCAAATAGTGGATTTTTTTCTGGTGAAGGGAAACAGATGCACGCTTTCTGATTACAAAGATTAAAAGAGCATGGAGCACTCCTAGAAATTCGCTTATATGAACTATTTGAAGAACATTCCTGCATGGACGTCGGTTCCAGGTGTTCCTTCCTGGGGAAATTATCCTTTAAAATGATTCCCTAAGGGAGAATATTCTGGCTGTAAAAGCAAAGGCATGTGGTCCATATGTTGGTCTTGAGATACCACCAGAAAGGATCAAGTTCAGGCTTATTTTGGAAGCCAGGATCCTTCGAACCAAAGATGTAAACGCAATGTTAGAGTCTTTGCATAGCTAAATCACATATACAGAACTGGTAAAGTAAAACCAAAAAAACTTTAGCCTGTTGTCAGAGTAATACTCAACGGGTAGTCCGTATGTATAGAGGAAAGCATTATGCTTACGCCTCCTTCCTCACAAACCATGACAATAACATGATCTGCTATGCGGCCAGGGTGGCTGTGCCGACTCCCTTTTGAAAATTATGCCTTTGGCATTGAAAGAATGAACAAGGCTTACTTTTTAAGTAGAGAATTTTCAGTTCCTCTAATTTGAAAGGGTTTGTGAATATTCCCTTCAAGACGCTTGTGAATTAAAGGTGCACAAAGTGCAATAGTCATGTATCCTAGGAGGTCTAACGTAAGTCCAGGATGGCCAGATCCACACCAGATTTTCACTTACAATAAATGTAAATGCAATTAATCTCAAGATAACTCAGTTACAGGTTATTCTAAAACTCTGGCATGGATACAGTCCTCTTAGACCTATGTGGACACCCCGATGTACTCACTCCATCCTATCATAACACCTTTCCAGAAAGCTGGGAAGTGTTCGCCTGGAGACGGCTTGGCAGAGAATTCCCTGACATTAGTGGCTCTCCTACATATGGATGTAAAGCGCCTTCTAAAAGTTGGCGCTGTAACAGAGAGAACTACTTTCATCAGTGTGAGACTTTTGGAATATGGACGTTTGGCGCGAGAATGAGATCTCGGCGCTTCCTAGTTCACATTACAGCTTGACTGGGTGAGAACAAGGCTTCCATCCAGTGTTAATCAAGCAGCTGACAGCATGTTAGAGGCATAAAACTCGAGAAAGGTTCTCCATATTTCCTGTCTTAACATCTTGCATGTGTTCCACAGTGCATACAGATGTCCTCATCAGATGCAGACAGCAGCGAGAATGTCTTCCTCGTAGGAGACTGCGGGGGCTGGCATGACAAGCAGCCATCTTTAAGAGTGCACAGCTTAAAACACAGCCCCCTCTTTAAAGAACACCCTCGGAGCTGGACCAAGGGTGCGGCGGTGCTGCAGCACCCAAGGATAACCACGAAGGAAATCACTTAGAAATTTAACAAAAGAGGACTTTGCACTTTGTCTTGCAACATATAGGGCCAGATGTATCAAAGGTTTTTACCCATTCTGTGTCTATGGGAAAATGTATCCATACCTTATATAAGGCCCATAGTGTTTTTCAAAGACAGGGGGTCAGAGGCTTCTTTTCATCAGCCGCTGATCATTCCTTTAACAGTGTTTGTTTTCCTTTCTCTGACTCATGTTGTATCTTGCACTCCTGCTGATGCACAGGAGGGTAAAAGCAGAAGGCTATGTATAGTGTGGCACTGTTTTTTTAGCATACATATAATTAAAAACATTCGTTTGTAAACCAAGCTGATCTTTTCAATGATCTAAAAAAAGTTTAATAATGGCAACATTGACAAACAGGGGGTGTCAATTTAGGGCCTTTGGTATTAGAGATAATACCGCACCCAGAAAATGCAATTGCAGTGCAGTATTTACCAGGTGTGGTATTACTCATTCTGAGCTCTACATCTTGGCACGAGAGATAACATGGTAATAACATATTTTCCCCCGTTTCAAGCTGCAAAGATCAGAAAACAGCAAAAGTTTCCCCATACAAATGGAGCCAGGCTTTGCTAGACACAATTTGTGCTGAAAGAAAACGTTGGAATCGCGAGCAAGCACAAATTTCACAACAAATACCTACACTCCACATTTTAGTCATATATTTATTAAGATATAATCCAAAATACACAATAGGACTTCACACTGCCCCAACCCTTTGCACTACATAGGAATCCCTCACCAAGTAAACTTCTCTTTAGGTAGCATTTGGATTTTTCACAACTCTATGTCCTTCGTGAGCTACCGTTGCAGGCCAGACCCCACTCAAAACTGTTCCAGCATCATGGCTACCATGAGGAAGTAATGTTAGATGATTTTTATAACACCATGCTAACCTTAAAATTATGAAATTAAGTGAAATGGTAGACAATAATTGTATTATTTGTGACATTTTTTCATTACTAAATTCCCAACTTTCAGGTGCCCATCGTTTCTTGCCCTCTCCTGAAGGAAGCTTATTGTACGTGCTAATCTTATCAACGCTGTGTAACATAGGCCAAGGGGAATAAACGCCAGGTCTTCACGATATACACAAAAGATTAATTTATACAGAATTAATCCAAGTGGAATTCATGTACATAGTCTATGTTTATCTTGACAATTTTGGCATGGATACTGCCCTCCTGAACCTACTTTGGACATCACATGAATGGATCGCTTAATACAGTGAAATGCCTATTGTTGGAAACACACATTTTTCACTTTGTTCTTACACATAAACAGGTAACAGGAATGAACATTATACTACTGTGGGTAACTCGATACGGAGGAGAGGATTTGCAGCTACAGAGTGCCAAATGTAGAACCAGTATGTCAGCCAATGAGTAACAATGAGCAACGGCTGTAAAAACAATGCACAGAAACTCAGACAACTAATCGATGGAGAGGATGTAGCCTTATGGCTAGAGCGGTCGACCTCGAAGCTGGGGAACCGGGTTAAAGTCTCTGCAACGACGCTCAACATCCTGTGATTCTGGGCAAATCACTTAATCTCCCCTTGCCTAAATTTTTTTTTTTTTTAAATGAATGTGTCCTTGTGTAACGAAACTGGTGCTATGTAAAGCACTCTGATACCCGATATCTTCGGGTCTAGTTCACGCTATATAAAACTCAATAAATTTTTTTTTAAAAAACAGATTTCAAAGAACAGTGTGTACAGGAGTTTCTGCTTCATCAAGAATAAACGTCCATAATTCTCTTCAAGGGACATCCTACTCTATATTTGGACTAACTTAGGAGATTCTGGGCACCAGTGAAAACTAGGTACGATCGACTGGTATATTTGAGAGCTGATGCGATGTGGCTTTTAGAAATGTACATGTGATGCAGGGCTCATGAGGAAGGGAGGATTTGCGCTCAAGTGTTTAAAATGATCCATCAAACATTTCGGCAGTTGTCGCTTTACCTTAATTGACACGGTCTTGACAAAGTCCATTTAAGGTACTGTGCGGACAATAATATCCCCTACATTTATGTGCAGGTGTGTACCGCTGGTGTGAGTGTCAGACTGCAAGTGAACCAGGTACCTTTACCGCTATTTTGCCCCTTGTGTTAAGCTAATCTAGCATGGCTGCAGAGACCTAGGCCTGTTCCTGGCAATGCGAGGTCCAAAGCCTGTCCTGTGATCTGGAGAGGTACACTAAGTGTGCTCTCATAGTTGATAGAGAACTCCTGTCCCTCTCCTGGGTGTAAATATCAAGTGGTGGACGCAGCGTACCGTGTTTTGTCAATCATTAGGGTGACCAGACTTTTTTATCTGAGTCAGTGAGAGAGTGCGGCCTATTGACTCCGCTTATGTACTGTTTTGCAGTTATGTGAACCCCAAAACCTTGTATTTACTTCCTATGTGCATGTCCAGTGCATGTGTGCAGTGAGCCTATGACATGGGTGGTAGCACACACACACATATATTCACTGAAAAAAACAAAGGATATTGGGACGTTATAGTTACGCTCATATTTCACTCGTAAAAAAGCAGTGAAATTCAGCAGTTACAGTTACATGACCTAAATATAACTTACGCCCTGGCAAAGCACTGCTTAGGACCTCACAAATTACATCACTCATGACATCACTGATGACATCATCCAGTCAGTGTAAGTGTTTCATAAACGTTGTCTCTGAGGCTTAAAGATATATACTAAGCTACGGCACAAGTTAAAATACTATTGTTTCTGAACTATTATTAAGTGATACGATTTGTAACATATGCCATCTTAGTGGTTGTGTGACCGTCTGTATCCGTGTGTGAGTGGCTGTGTGGGTGCTTGAGTGGCTGTGTGGGTGAATAAGTGGGGGTGTGAGTAGTTGTAAGGGTGAGTGAGTGGCTTTATAGGTGAGTGAGTGCTTGTGTGACTGCTTCTATGGATGTGTGAATGGGGGGTGGTGTGTGTGAGAGAGAGAGAGAAACTGTATGGGTGATTGACTGAGTGAATCTACATGCTTTCTCAAAAATGTGTATAAAAGTGGGATCCAAACAACCCCATTTTGTTCCAGTCCCTAGTTGTCCTTGATCAAGGAAAGAAGTGCTCTGCAAATTACTCGAAGAGCTGATGTGTCTGCAGGACTGATGTCTTCCTGACAGCGTCCTCAGGTGAGGGGAGATCATGTTAAGTCAACATTTTCCACTGGAGAAGTTAAGAGTCTACCTGAAGAGCTTGGCAGCTTGCCTGCTGAGGGAGAGACGGAGTGTGCCTGACCCTGCAGGAGGAGACAAGGTCCAGGAGAGACCCATATGTGTTCCTAGTGTGAGAAACCAAAGGAAAAGCAGATGACCTAAGAGTCTGCACAGTTCCAGGAGGGAACCGTGTCTAGTTTATGTCAGAAGAGTATAGCCCAGTACCCAATCATGTAGTGTTGCCATCACGGATGAAGTGTGAAGGACAGCATCACTGCCAATCTGAAAGCCCAATGTGTCCAAGCCAAGAGATAACGGTCAGAAGACTCAGCCTGGAAGCTGCAACTGTGGTCACCGAGTGCCTCTCTGCAGCTGACCGCGAGAGCCACAGCTGTTGAGTCAGGCACTGCCATAAGACCAGCCTCCCTGAATCAATCTTATGAGGACATCCAGAAAGGCCATCACAAGTACTTCATCAAAAATGCCAAGCCGCTAAGGACAGGCGGTGTGTCCACATTCACCGCACATCTAGACTTTCAAGATCCTTCTTAATGGTAAACCATGGGGTTTATCATGCAACTGGACATGAGACACGAAAAAGAGTCAGAGACTTTTATTTGTAAGATAAAGAAATGAGAACCTGCTGAACGGATCTGCCTATTGGAACCAGTGAGAATTGATAACCTTTGAGCTAACCGCACCTGGGCCTAATCCTTCCAACACCAAAGAGAGGGCTGTAGTAGCAGGAATCTTGGCCCTAGCGGGAACAGAACAATTACTAGGAAGGGGTTGCAGGGTCTCCTTGCAGATTGCAGCATGCTGCAACCCTATATTTCGTATTCATTGAAATATAAAACTATTTAGTGTGAGTGTGAAAACAAAAGAACTTTCTTTTCCATGAGGGTAAGCACTGGGCTGGACAATATTTGAATGTGTCTGTTGGTTGTGTGCTGAGTTCTTAGCAGTTGCCCCGCACACTACCTCTCTGAGAAGTCAGTGAATGTAACCAGGGGCGGTGCGTCCATTGGGGTGTTGGGGCGTAGCCCCCCCGCCCGCAGCCACGCCCGCAGCTCCCTCGGCGTTAAGTTCAAAGAGCCGAGGGAGAACTGACAATCATGTCAGTCAGCATGACGTCGGACCGCCCACCCCCTTCAGAGTCTGAAGGGGGTGGGAGGTCCTGCGTCATGTTGACTGACATGATTGTTAGAGGGACCAGGGGCAGCAGGCAGCACTGCAGCACAAGTGCGCATGAGTGGGCAAGGGCACCGAATTCTCGCGCCGTGCCCATTCATGCGCACTTGTGTGTGCACTGGCTACGCATGCCCATTAGGAGAGCGAGGGTTGAGCAAAGGCTCAAACCTCGGTCTCCTAATGGGCAGGCGGGCGAGAGGTAACCGTGCCCTAAGCCAATCCTGGCGCTGCCAGCAGCGCCAGGATTGGCTGAAGAGGCTGTAGGCAGGGCCAAACAGAGGCGGCGTGGACGGCGGACCTCCCAGAGTCAGGTAGGATTTTTTTTTATTGAAAAAATCCCCGGCACAACCCCCCACCCCCACCCCCGCGAGCCGCGTCGTCAGCGCCACACTTGTAATGTCTATATATTGGTACCTGCCGGTCTCAGAACCCAGTCCCCGGGACCAGCCAGCGCTGTGAGGCAGTGTGAGGAGCGCGACAGAGACAGGTAAGGCCACTATATGTTAATACTAGCTGGCATGCGTACCCTGGCGAGTTATACCGTACCAAGAATAACTTCAGCCCGGTGCCGGCTGGGAAGAGAAAGTTGGGGAAAAGGGAATCTCTTTTTCATTCGTCAGCGTTCTCGTCCTGTACTTTGCTCCTGTTTCTGTTCTATTCTCCTTATTAACAAGCCCCGGATTCAGCCTCCGCGCAGAGCCGTCTGCGCAGATGGTTGGTCTTGGGTCTAGCTGGGGTGCACTGGGGAGGCATCAGGCCGTGCATGGTGGTATAAATGGACAGGCGCTATCGGGTACCCATCTTTTAGAAATACACCCCAATCATTAGGACTTTATAGCGACTTCTTTGTGTGCGTGTACTCTGTGTTCTTTGAAAATGCTCCTTTCGGTGCATTTCAACAGTGGGTTGAGGTGTTTCCCTTCGTTCTGACCCACTGTGTTCAAAGTGTGATCGTCCAGACAGAGGTTGTTTGACTTCACAGCAGAATCACGGTGTGCGCTGCATACAACTTGTCACTCCAGTCTACAAAGGTCAACTTCTCCCCAAAATCGCATCGTTTTCCCCTGAATGGAAAAGATAAATGAGAGGTCAGTGGTTTGGGAGGGAAGGTTGACGAATGTGGGAGAATGGGGAACGCCGTTCAGCACTACCGTTGAAACGAAATTCTCATGCTCTGTTGTGGAGGTCGGGAATTTTTATATTGGGTATGTTGAGGTCAGGAATGGCCAAAAAAGGTTTTATAATTTTCACAAACGTGTAAATCTGGGTTCAGCGAATACAGACAAAACTGAACCGAAGCAATGTGTTTCTGTGAAAATTGTGTTGTTTTGCCTTCATTCCATTTTTCACAAATTGGTTTGTTTGCAAGAACGATTTGTTTTTCCACAAATCAATTCATTTGTGACATATTTTGATCAATGCGTGTAAGCTTGTTTTTTTATTTGATGTATTTTCAGGGAAACGTTTCTATGCAAATTAGTAGTAAGCATGTTGCCTTACGATACGGAGACATATCCGCCTTGATTAATAACATTGGTACTTATTTTATAAAATGTAAACAATGCACCAATTCGTCTATCTCACATCATTTGAGCCTTTGGCCTGTAGGCGACTGCCGAGCTCTGCACCTCGTGCATGTACCCACTCAGTTATCCTATGGGGCATTTCTTGTGGTATGCAGCATTCAACAGCAGTAGGTGCAGTCACCCAGAGGGCTATCTTAATCGGGCTGAGATCTCCGCCCTGTGGGTTTTGTGTATTTCTATGCAGTTAGTACAGCACAGACGTCTTTATGGGGTGCAGGCCGGACTGAGTGGAGGCCCGTTTTGTAGCAGTACAGTAATTTTGAAAGCATCCACTGCAGAGTTCCCTCTACATCCAGTAGTTTCAAGATAACTCTAATGATTAATGTTCTTCCTGGAGAGAGATCACAGTTTCGGCTCATTTAAGGTAGCACAGAGGGTTCATATGCCTGCTGGAAATAACATGTACAATGCAGATTACAGAACAGCATTTTATGTGCATAGCTTAGTGGGTTACTGCTTTTGTCACAGAGGCCCTTCTGTTACTGTGCAGTTCATAAATTACAATTGTATCTAACACAGTGACCTTTGAAATGCCATCAAAGAGCTGCATGCAAGCTACATGGTAGAGGTTAGAAAGTTATGTTTTTTTCTAAGTCTTTCATTATCCTAATGTTGCTAAAAGGGTTTGTTTGGATAGAAATAAATTCTTATTAGCAAAGCTGACACTAACCACTGTTATGTCTGAATCCTGAGTTTGTGTTTCTCCAGATCACCAAGCACTCTTAAAAATGCCTACTAATATAGATGACATGAATCCTACACCTTGTAGTCCCCTTTGTCTTATGTAATATTTTCTATACACTGACTTACACCCATATGATTCATTGTTATCTCAAAGTCTGTTATGCAGTTCTATGGTTATACTGAATAAGCAGCTACCTACGTCATTATCATATGAAATCTCTTTATTGATATCATAACTACATTTTTGCAATTGTTTTATTAACCTTCTCACTTTCTTAAAATTGTTTGAAAATGCACCATTTGCCCACTCTTGTTTAAAAATGTTCTTGTGGGGAGAAGCCCCCGAGCCACCCTTATGGCGGTCAGGCTCGCTTGCTACTCTCACTCACCACAGGGCACTCAGAACTTTTACGCCTCACTACTTTCAAATGTCACCAGCCACCACTGAATGTAACCCCTTGCTAGCGAGCGACGGGGAAGGTAGAGAGAAAGCGAACTGAGAGGGAGAAGGAAGAATGGGAAAGAGAATGGAGGGATGGAAAGAAAGAAATTGTGTGAGGAGACTAAGGCAGTGGGGCGGGTTCGAGCATTTTCCCCACGGTTGCTTTTGGTTCCACAGTCCGGCACGGAGTACATCTCAGTTATCAGAGACTGACTCTCCTAAGCTCTGACGGATAAATAAAAGCTGAAAAGTGCATATACAAACTGATTATGTGTTGAGCTCTCGCAATGCAGTACAGACTTTAAACAATCAACAGCTGTTATACATTCGCTTTATTTACAAACGCACTAGTCCCCCAAACTTTCTGAATTACTTGCAGAAACATTTTGTTTTAAAAAATGTGGGAAAGGGTAGCAATTGCTGGTTCAGAGAGTCTCATGTTAGAAACTGAGAGGACATGTAAGCAGGGAACTTTTGTGACTGAGCCTGTCAGCGTTGGTCTGCCTTGACACACAGGCGTTGGGGAGGTTGAGGAGAAAGTACATCTTCAGCACAAATAAAGAGCAAGCGGTTTGAGGAAGCTGGTGGAAAAAGCACACATTCAGTCCAAATAAAAGTAGATAAGAGGTTGGAGGGGGGGGGGGGAGGGAAAAGCGCAGCCAGCGCAAATAATAATAAAAAACAAACAAACTTGGAGAGGTCACAGAAAAAGAATAGAATCAGTCCCAAAAAAATGGCCAATTTGGAAACATTTCCTGTTATGATCGTAGACTGTGATTATGGTCGATCTATATCAGGAGCTGTATGGAATCTCAGGGGTCTCATGGTCTCTGCCAGGGCTCATTCTCTACAGATTGTTACACTTGGCTCTACTTCTCCTTGTTATGTCCCACAATTGTGGTTGTGATTGCAGAGCAGCACAGAGTGCCTTTTAATGAACCCTGATGACAGCGTGGAGCAATGATCGCCACTCTAAAAATACACAGGTTTCGGTTATTTTTTTGTCTTGCTGTTGGACAGAAATGCTGCAAATAGCTTTGAATTTAAGAGAGCGTCAAACTAGACGACTGAATTAAACATTTATGGGGTTTTGAAACCAATGCCAAACTTTGGTAGATTTCTGCGTTTGGCCAGCTGTCACAAATCGTTTGTTAGAATTTCAGGGAAAATGTTTATACTTCTTGCAGACGCGCAGTTTATAGTTTTAGGGAACTTCATAATTTGTTGCTAGTACAGATTGCGGATATAAATTTATAGTTTCTGACAGCTGATTGTTTTATGGGGAAACCATGTTGGAATTAAATATCCCCATGATTTCTTATCTAGTCATAATTCAAACAAACAAGGCATACATTCGTTGGTTGCTAGAGAACCACCCAAAACACACTAAGCAAAAGCAAAAAACATCAATTGGAACACTGGGAGAATTTTACTCAGGAACGTGGACCACTGGTGTAAGCCTGCTTCTTGATCGTTTTAAGGCCATTCATGTCATTTTAAGGCAATCACTCCAAAGAATGGCTAATTATAGTAAAATCGAAGGTCACTACGAGTGACCTCTCACACAAAGAACCTCATTTTACTTTTACATTTATATTAGAGGTAAAGCCATGATTCAGAAATTTCATTAATGTAACCAGATATCTTATTTCTGGGCATTTAGCAGTAAATAGGGAATAACATGCAAAACATTATTTCTTCATCTTTTTCGCAACAAAAGGTGCAAAGTTAGCCCAGGTTTTTTGCTGAGGATAGCACGCGTTTCTTTCGGTGTTGCAATGTGTTTATCGCATTTTTAGTATGATGCTCAAACTCCACCCAACTAAATTGTAAAAGCGTGTAAACAAAATGGCAATATGTTTACACAAAATTTAATACAAATTGATTCAGTTAATGAGCTACTCTAAAAGATGGCCATCGTCTCCAAAAGTACAAGATATTCTCTGGCACAGACCCAATTGTGAAAAACAAACTTCCATGACAGCGTCAACATATTCGAAATTAAACAAAACCCTTCCAACACACATGCGCTTAAGCTACGGCAGAAACACTATCTGACAAATGAATGACACTACAAATGTAACAAACTGTGGCAATTCTGTGCACCATAACGAAATGTCTCTAAGCTTAAGATGTGTGTAGATATAAAATATGGTCTATGTAAATCAGGGTGTTCTTTCTAGGTCTGCATAAAATAGGCCATGACAGAAACAAGAAATAACTGTTTTTATTTTTATTTACTAGGCTTACCAAAGTATGGCCTTCATTTTGTAAAGGGCAGTATAGTACCTCTCATTATGGCAGAAGTGGTTGAGAGGAGGCCTTGTTGCTCGGCACGCGAAGAACACTTTAGTAGCATTTCTCCGCAGGCACAGCCAACTGCATGAGGCTATGCTACAGGCAAATACGTTCTGATCTCTGTTGTCACCGCCCTCGACCATCAAATAAGGCATCTTGGGGGACACAGAGATGTGTGAGATTTGGGGAAAGTAGCAGTGAGATTCAAGGCGAGGCGACTACCTCCTATGATACAGGACATGTGGTCGCTGTCGACCCCACAGATGGGGCAGAGACGACAGTAGTATCCACCACATCTACATCCTTCCACCAGGTGGTGAATATACCACTGGCACTCACAAGTAACATTGACGATAACATGCTACTTGTGCAATAAAGTCGGCCATATTGCCAAAGAAGAATCATTTCTCTAACCAAATCTGAAGGGCAGTAATAACCCGGGAAGAAAGTAACTGATAAGGTTGGCCATGGGACTCTTTGGAGCAATGGTGCCAGAAGACTTAACGGCTCCCTAGAGTCCATTTTATGGGTTTCCGTGTTCATTTACCAAGA
Source organism: Calotriton arnoldi (assembly GCA_963921515.1). Classification (NCBI taxonomy): domain Eukaryota; kingdom Metazoa; phylum Chordata; class Amphibia; order Caudata; family Salamandridae; genus Calotriton; species Calotriton arnoldi. Next base: position 4,449,035 of record CAWUFW010000049.1, on the reverse strand, counting down.
TGTCATGGATGTGTTCCTGGAAAAAGGCATGGTCAAACTGCTCTAACAGCTTCACGCAGGTATTGCGATGTGACCCGGTGTGGTACAGTTTTGTTTCGTATCAACATCTAATCACAATTAACCTAATCTTTTCAGTGATATACTCCATTTTGCTAAAGCATAATAGGGCGAGGTCAGACAGGTTAATCACTTTCTAATTAATATTTCTCGGGTTAAGTGATTAGGCTCAAGATAGGTATCGAAATACATTATCCAAAAAGGTTTATACCAAAGTAGCCTCTTGCGTACTAGGATCAGAAACAGAAAAAGCAGAGGACATCTGATACAACTCTAATGTCAACATCTTGTAGAATATTTGAATGTCACTTCAATCATCTTCTTACAATAAATCTAGTAGTGTTGCATAAGAGCCATGAAGTGGTCTATGGATGCAGACGAAGAGGATTTGTGCCTCTCGAGGCATTGATAGTTCTTTGACTCCAAGACTGCTGAATTCACATGACCACACTCCTGATATACAACCCAGTAACTCATCACTGAGTCAAAAGTCGTTAATTGGTGATATTGGCTAGGAAGCTGGCAGGGTGGGGTTTAAGACGTCTCAAGGAACAAAAATGCAGCAAGGAATATTGATAACCAGGGCTCGTGCTATATTAAGGCCATAAAAGTGCCTTAAATTGCTAACAAAGGAGCCTCAAAAAAAGCCTTGGTGCTAGCAATAAAAAGAGAACACCTGAATGGCAAAACAGCATTTTACTTGGAGCTCTGAACATACCTTGCACCAGAGTTACAATATATTCTTCAGCAATAGAGGGCCTGGTCTCAGTTTAACCCTTAAGTTATAGGAGGAGGTGCCCCTCCAGTACTGTATAAGGTGCATCACACAGCCCTTCTGAAGAGAGGCCTGTCATTTGATATCCAGTTTTTTTAAACCGGTTTGCTTGCTTTTCAAAAGTAGCTCTTCAACCTCAAAAGGGAAATTTAGTGTCTTCAACAACTGGATAGTTCTGGATCCTGTTCAACTCCTAGGCGAGCCGTTGTGCATTGGGGCTTGCCCGTTATCTGTGGAAAGTGCCTGCCTCCTCTTACTCACTGTGTGAAACTTGAGACCACACCCCTAAGTAGGCAGGCAAGTGTTTTCGGATAGGCGGGTGAGACGTTAGGGGAGGAGAATGGAAGAGGGAGGAGAGTCTGCCATTTTTGTGTCTGCTGGTCTAGCACAAAGGGACCGTTTCCCGCCCTCAGTGCCCTAGAAAGTCACCCAAGACAAATCCCTTTATATCGAACGTAGACGTAGGGATACAAGTTAAGCTTGCTGTCAGAAACATGTAAGGATGAGAATGACCCTCAGTCCTGAGCCAAAACTTTCATTTATTGATTTACATGGTTTTGTATAAAGAGGGAACCAAGCCTAAAGCAAAAATGAAACTTCTTCGTTCAAGCTATGGAATAGGTACTTATTAAAGACTAAACCCACAAAAGTGATGTTTTTACCAGAAAATGGGTGTGTGTGGAGAGGATAGGGCTTCCTGCTGGTCATAATATGTTCTCATAAGATTAATGCTTAACATCTGCCCAAGGTCCGAACACTATCACTTTCTTATTGGGAGGCCGGTAGCAATAACATGTTTTTAAAAGTTTACCAACTCAAGGGCGGATTAAAGTTCATGAACTAGCACTTTTTGCTTAAGTGGAAGGACCAATGTGTGAAGCACTTTAACGTTGTATGAATTTCTATATTAAATTTCGAAACGTTTTAGCTAAATATTGCTTGGCCTAGTTGCAATAAAGTTATAGTGTCATGGTGGCTGTGAAAAGCTCCTTACGAGGTAACTCTGGTAGGGGCAAAATCATTATTGCGACCCAACAACAGATGCATTTTGGGTCGGCCACAATAATTTGGTTGCACAAGAGCCAACGCTTTAAGGACTGCTAAATTGCCCAGGCACTAGCACTTTATTAGTAGTAGGGCCATACGGCAAGCACTTTCGTTATTGTCTGGCGACCCTTCTAGTATCTAGTATGGCGCCCTAATTTTTACCCTTCGATCAGTTTTACCGAAAGTACCTTTTTGTGTATTTATAATCTGAAGCTGCTCATTTGTTAAGCATCAGCATGGCTCACTGTTATGGTATTTATTTTTTATTTTTTATTATATTGACGTATGCTATTAATCTTAAAAGTACGTACATTTGTTATGTAAATTGTATGGCCTGTCTATGTCAGGCTGACACAATCAAAAAAACTTGAACTTGATAGCGCTGGGGCATGACCTCAGCCTGCACATTAAACTGATTTTGGCTACTTTTTATTTTTATAAGAAATTCCTCATTTTGGTTTAAAACAAGCCCAAACATTCCACGAGTGCAACCTGCTTCCCACCAGTGCGGTCTCACGATAATTTGGCACACTAAGGGAGGTACGTTTTTTAGGCCCAACTCATTTATTTTGCCATTCAGGCAGCTAAACTCTGGGTTCAAGAGTGACGCGCCTCATAGACGGATGTCTTTGAGGCGCATGACTCCGCAATGACTCAGCGTCCCAGTCTTTAAACAAACATTTAATATACCCCTCCCCCCACCCCAATAGCCTTTTAAATGCCTGTGAAAGTAACATTCTGGACTTAAGGCTGGCATTCCGTCCACAATCGAAGAAGCATACATTAGAAAACTGTTGCTAAAAGGTTATGCCTTTAAAAGCACGTGGGCTGACAGAGTAGGACAGGGGGCTCCCCCTCCTTTTTTTTTTTTTTTTGTAAAACTTTTTTTATTAATCAATATCAGCATATCAAGTACATTACATAGGAAGCAGAAGAGCACGCCACATGGAGACAATAGGCAAAATCAATTAAAACAGCAAAATACTGGGAGGGTTTAGGGCAAAGGGAGGTCATCACTGTCAAGGGAGAGGGGCGGTTGACATATGTCTCCACGATAGGAGTTCCACGGGCCCCATACACGGGTCCATTTTTAGGGCAGCCCCGGGCAACATACACTGTCTTTTCCTGAACATTGCCCAATCCAGAGCTTTCTTCCAGTCACCCACCGTTGGAGGTTGAGACGCCCCCACAGCTGAGCAATATTTCTCTTAGCGAGCATCAGTCCCAAAGTGACCCATTGCGTTAAATAGACATTCAGATCCGTCGGTTCCCATATGTTCAACAAACATCTACGAGCATCTGGGCTAAGTTGTGTTGTTAACACTGTGTTGGTGATATCATGTATTTTACGCCAGTAGAGCTGAATTTTGTCACATTCCCAAATTATATGTATAAAAGTACCCATCTGGCCACAGCCCCGCCTACAGTCCCCCCCATCTGTTCCTCCCATCCGTACCAGCTGCGGTCCGGTCACGTAAATCCTATGGAGTACTTTAAGTTGGACCAGGCGTAGGCGCGCGGGTATTGCCACTACTCTGGGCGAGGAAACGGCCTCTTGCCAGTCCTCATCGTCTATCTCGATTCCGTCCCTGGACCATTTCTCCCGAAGCGACTGGAGAGGGTCTGGCATGCTGTTGATCAGCTTTTTATATATCAATGAGATCGTGCTGTCAGGGATGTGGCCGTCCAAGACGCGGTCCTCCAATGGGGGCTCCCCCTCCTTTTAATTCAAATGCAGAAGAGGTGGAGAGTGATGCGGGTATGGGCCAGGCTGTGTTTCATCCAAGAAGTATATACATTTTATAGTTTAAAAAAAAACACACACACACACACACACACACACACACACACAACTAGAAAAGTAGGCCAGGTGGGATCAAACCTCACCTGCCCCCATCATGGCTCCCTCCCACTTACTGAACTTGCTATAACAGCCATGTACTTTTAGAGACGCTCTTTAACTTTCCTTTGCCCAGTGCACATTTCCTGTGGCAGACTTTAAGGTATTAAACATTTTTCAGTGTTCAAGTAGGTGCGGCTGTAAGATAATCAGAAAGGTTTACAGCTGACTAACACCAGGTGTTACTTCGGCAGGTTTGGGGTATGGAGTTATTATTTTTTTTTAAACTAGCATTATGTCCGGTTTTATTCCTTTTATAAACATGATTAATAAACGTGTTTTTGAAGAAATGCGGTCACTTCATCTCGGTATGGATTGTTTGGTTGACATAAGAAATATTGCTCTAATAGACAGACACTGAACTTTTTTCGGCTTCGTTTCGTTGACGCATTCTTGCTGGTCTGGTGAATTTCCTCTGTGTTCTCTCACCTCTCCTTATCCTTCCTAAGCCCTCATTCTAATGGTTCGGCTAATGCCAATTCAGATGCAAACTGGGTTTGTGCCAAAATCATCATTACAAGATGTGCACAAACTTTTGTAAAGACTCGGTGCTTTCTCCACTACACCAGGTCAAAACCAGTGACGCTGGTGCAAGGAAAAAAACACAGATTCTGAGTTTTAACTCAGAATGGGGAAGAATTTGTAATTTAACTGCGTGATTTAAAATTCCAACCTACGCAACTGGGAATGGGGAGGTACTCAGTAATGGGGAATAACCATAACCTGTACTGGTATTTGTACAATCAGTATCACTGCACAGTAATTCCCCAAGATTTGCACTCTGTTGGTGCGCCTTTCTTTATCTGACTGTTTATGCCCTATGCTTATGTTGTTCAGTCTCCTCTAGTTCTTACGAATCTTCTACTTGCGCTGTCTGCTCTGCTGCTCACTGTATTATTCTGTGTTTTGATTGTTTCACTCGCCGAATTGTCTGTTTGCATAATGCAAGTGATACTTAATAAGCACATTCTTTTCTTCTCACACCTTGGTGGGAATGTCAACTATTTTTAATCCATTCATTCATGATTCTTAATTTATCAGGCAGTAACTCGGAAGTCCTATACATTTACATTCTCTGCTGAAATGGCCTACAAATCGGAGCCATCTCCCAGGAAAATCCCACCAAGCCTTCGGGATAACCAGCCAACATGCAAATGATCACAGATATGCATTGTATGTAAATGGACCTCATACAAATTTGCTGCCGCTAATCGAAACACCTAGTAGAATCCTACACCAAACTCCACTTGTGGGCACTGGGATATGGAAGGCGTCCACTTTAGTTTCAGACTCCCATAAGCACTTTCGGTGGAGTTTCCATTAAGGTGAATTTCATTTTTAAATGCATCCACATACTCCTAATCCTGTTCTCTCCGATATACGTTCATTTTTTTTACCCATTCCTCAATGAATCTGGTTCCCTAAGTGTCTCCATGTCCTTCCTTTTTAGGTCGAGCCTAGCGCAGCGCGCATGCGCTGCAAGGCTTCTTGTAAGTACTTTAAACTACTCTGTGTGGGTCTGACTCCCCCCACGCATGTGGTTGGCTTTTGCGTGGGTCTTTCAAAAATGAAAGCACGCAAATGGCTAAAGGCAGACGCATGTCCCACCTCTTTTTTTAATGTTCACTCCCACGGCGTTTTGCTCTCGGGAGCGAGCAGCGGTGCGCAGGGCGGCAGCTGCATTCCTCGTGGGTCAGGTTACCGTGCTTTCTCTTTCGCTTGCAATCTGACTGAATGTCCAGTGCTGTATGCCTTTCACAGACAGCGTCTTCCCTTCGACTCGTTGTCTCCTTTTTACAAACACCATCTAGGCACTATACTCTCTACCCCAACCCTCCCGGAATTTTACAGCACAACTTCAGACTGACTGACTTTGCCCTTAACCTACATACCTTCCACAGATGCTACACTAACATGTGACTGGCTGCGCAGTGCTGCCAACGTGCCTCCTATTGCCACAACAATATGCTGCGATTGACTTTCCACAACATAACAAGCTTTTAATTGGCTGGGCAAGCGACGGACTCTTCCCTACCTCTTCACAGGCACAAACAGGACACCAGTGACGTGGCGCCAGTGCTAAATGACTTTTTTGTGCCAATAACAGCCCTTCGAACGCTTGGCGTTGATGACAAAGGCTAAAGATTTATTTTCACAATAATACATGCGCTTAAATTTGTGCACGCAAGGACAACAATTTTCTTCATTTTTATGATCATTATGTTTCATTTTTGTACTATTAGTCCTCCGTATAGAGACGTCGCACATCCTAACATTAAAATTTAATGGAAGAGGTAAAATTGATGTTTTATGCACGGGCAGATTAAGTGATTTGCCCAGAATCACCGGATGTTGAGCCGGCCTCGGGACTGACAAATGATTCATCATCGTTGTCTCCTTTTTACAAACACCATCTAGGCACGATACTCTCTACCCCAACCCTCCCTCTACAACATACCTTAAAAACATTGCCAATAGCTCTCACTAAACACTTATAACGTCCCAAAGGTGAGACCTATTGGCTATGCCAATGCTTGTTGTGGTCTTTCCTGGCACTTTGTTTCCTTTCCTCCTGTGTGTTCACCCTGTCCTTGCTGTGTACACATGGAGCAGGTCTCACATTTGTCAGCTTCGTTTGTCTCATCAAAGCCTGAAATTTGAACCTGGAACTTATGATCATTTGGGGATCTGCCTCAATGCCGGCACCTGGAGATCAGATTATTGGCGAAGACCATACTCTTGTCTACACGCAGCCAAGGGATGGCGTTCCAATAAGATATTCCCCTTGGTCTCAAAGAGAGGACCTGGATGTCCTGTTCTAGAGTGTGAAGTACGCAGATTCAACAATTGGCCTTAAGCCCAATTCTGGGTCGTTGAGGTGTGGTCTTGGGCAACACCTATGCTTCCTGCTTACTGCAGCACAGGACTGTTCTGTTGACCCTTTCTGTGATGAATTTTGAATTCATTGATAAGGGACTGGGATGTAGTCATGGCTGTCATTTTACAAAGCAGTCCAAGAACGTATCACAATCTTGATAGGCTTTAACCCAAAAGGCAAGGTAGTTCAAGTCCCAATAGCAGTTTATTTCACAATTAAGTGCAACACAAAAAGATGATGGACAGAATGCTGAACATTGTCAAACATTCACCCCCAGTCACAGATATGGGTTTAACCCATAGTTATTTTGCTCGCCACGCCATTACAGTTTGGACCAAGCCATATGCAAATCGGCCTTCACCCTGCTCCCCATAGGAACAGTCTAGCCCGACCTGCCAGGATGCTTGTTTCGGGTCCAAGGAGGACCTGGCCTGGCAATTCGGACTGGACTGTTCCCATGAGGAGCAGGGTCAAGACTGATTTGCATATGGCTGGGTCCAAACTGGGGTGGCATAGTGAGCAAAAGAACGATGGATTAAACCCAGATCTGTGACTGGGAGTGAGTGGTTGAAAAGTTTCAGCACTCCATCCATCATCTTGTTGTGTTTGCTATGTTTGCCATAAGTGGCCAAGGGTGTGCCCAGACGTGGGTCCCTAGCTCGCTATGCCACTGGATTCAAGCTGGCCTGGCTGATGAGGGGTGAAACCCCGAAACCAGTCCCAGGATGCTTGTTTCCGGTCTAGGGAGGACCTGGCCTGGCAGTTCGGGCTGGACTGTTCCCATGAGGAGCAGGTTCAAGGCTGATTGTCACATGGCTGGGTTCAAACTGGGGTGGCATAGTGAGCAAAAGAACAATGGATTAAACCCAGACCTGTGACTGGGGGTGAGTGGTTGAAAAGTTTCAGCACTACGTCCATCAACTTGTTGTGTTTGCTATTTCAGAATTAAAACAAAACAAATACAAACACATGAGCCACAATAAAATTGTATACATCTAAAACAATGCTAGATATTCACTCCATAAAATAAAATAATATATCAGCCATTTCACGTGCGTTCTGTACCTTCTAGCCCACAACAAAGGGTTTTGATTCCCATTTTTTCGCTCTTCCACAAGACAAATGAAATCACTTTTTTGTCAACAAACACTTTGTCTCACTGGCAATGTCATAAATTTAGATAAGAAGTGACTAATCGAAAATAAGAGAATAAGACACCAATCAAAGGTCATTTCCCCTTGAAACACTTGGTCTGTGATTCACTTTGGACTAACTACCATAACCTGGAGATGTATCCAACCTGAGATTCCTTTACCCCCTTCCTTATCGATGACTTCACACCGGGACCCTTAAAGAATGTTTCTTCTTCAATGCTGAAGCTTGAACATGAGGCCTTGGTGCTTGTGATCTCAATCGGAACCGATTTTACCTCGAAGCTAAGATCTGAAGCTGAGATCCAGCACTTTGTCATTGGTTGTATCTGAGAATATACAGGATAGAAACATCATGATACAAAGATAAAGTGGCATAAACATCGAGAACCAAAGCAGTGTGTATATAAGTATATATATAAAAAGTACAGATTCACTTTGTACATTGAAGGTATAGACACCGTCAGGGTACACAGATGTGAAATATGGTGAATCTATTCTTACCTCTGTATACTTACATTCATGATATCTTGGTATTCAATAATTTGGCCATGATATTCTGGTAGCATACCGTACTCTCCTCTTTATGTCTGCCCTAGGGATCAGATCTCACAATTTAATTTACGTCAGCCTCATTCTAAAATATTGCAAAGGCTGCGGTGGGTTGTGACTATATTTTCATCCTTGTGGAAGATCGTACACCGGTATTGTGGTGTCTAAAGGGAATGTCTGATGATGTACTACGTGTCAGCGCATAGACATTGTAGGAATGACCATCTTTAGTGTGGTGTATACCCAGATTTTTGCCTGGACTGTTTTGCTGGTTGTAGAACTGTGTGCACCTTACTCCTGCCAACCAGCTGTAAAGTGCATGTGCTCCCCCTTTCAACATGATGAAATTGGCATACACCTGATTGGCTATTTAAATTACCTGTATGTCCCTAGTATATGGTGCAAAGTGTCCACAGGACCTGGAAGTTAAATGCCACCAGTGGTCTGCACCTATTGTGCCAGCCACTACACCGGCAGTACATACTTGGATTTAAGCCTAGTCGTGTAGCCGATTGTAGCACTGTAAAAACTGCAATTCGACCTGTTGAAAAATTAATCCTTTTGACAGGTCAAAACCTTCTTTTAAAATATAAATAATTCACCCCTATGTAGGCCTTGTGGCATAATAGGCAAAGTGCATGGTATTCGAAAACAGGACACGTAAAAATTTAATTATACCATGTCTTTACAGTGACTAGCACCCAAAAGCTAATTTTCACTGTGGCAGGCCTGTCTTATGTAGTAAACCAAAGTACACATTAAAAATCCAAATACTGTTTCTCAGGACTGGGACACGCTAGAAAAATTATTAAACAACTATTTTTAATACGTACCAAAAATTAAATTCAATGTTTTTTTTAAATAAATACTAAGGAAAAGTAATTTTTTTAAAGTTATCTTTTCCCAGCCTGAAGTTCCTGGAGGCTAATTTGCATGGGGCTGCGCGTATCCTTCGCAAAACTGCAGAGTCAAATCCTGCTCGACAGGTCTGCTCGGTTTACATATCATATTTTGGGGGACATTTAGAGGGAAGAAAAACAGATGGCACGATAATTCTTGTGTATCGGCTGTCTGGTTGCTGAAAGACCTGCTTTGTCCAATCATACTTCTGACTCTGGGGTTTACATATAACACTGGGGCAGAAATGGAAGGGAAACAGCATGCCAAAAATAACTGTGGATCCACAGTCTAGCCGCTGAAAGACTCTGCTTTTGTCCTACCAGACTTCTGTCTCGGGGTTTATTGTGGGGACAGTGGCTGCCTCAAACTGGATTTTAGTGTTAGATGTGGCAGGATAGTAGGAGTACCATAATATACTCCCCACAAACACCCTCAGTGCCCAAGCTGAGAATCACCAAAGACGTTTGCAATTTGAAAATGCCCAAAGTGGGTAGGGTTGTCCGTGCAAACTTTTACCCCATTGGTTAGGGCGTGCCCAGGAATCATGATTGCCAGGCATATATATGTGTCATATTTAGGCATCCACTTCAGAACACTATCGGCCCGGAGGAAGAACAGAAGAGGACTGGACCCACTGTAAGGGTGACCCAGGAGAAGCCCTGAAGGACTGGACCTGCTCCTTCTTATACTCAGGAAGAAGAAGTGGACTCCAAGTGTCATAAGGCTGTCCTCCCTTTCAAGCTAGAGGAATATACATAAAGCTAAAAGAGGCATTTGCTGCAACTGCCCAGTGGCAACTAGACCTGGACTGGGTCCCTGTGGTTGCCTCTACCTGACAACCCGAGTGTCCTTGGGGGCTTTAGAAGTGTACTCCTGTGGTGGCTTGGGGCTAAAGCACCAAGTCAGAAGGTAAAATCTTTGACCAGGAAGAAACCTGGTTGGTGTTTTTGACCTGTGCTCCACCACAGCCTCCCTGATACTGCACCCACTGACTATCAGTCGCACTTTATACTTCTTGGCACTATTCCTACTTAAAATTAAAAAAATTAGTATTGCCGGTTCTGCTTACTGGATTTTTGTCATTTTGGTGTTATTTTGTTAATTACATTGTACTTTATTTTTCTAATTTGTTTTTAATTGTTTTGCATTTCAATTTTATTACTGTTTAGGTACTACATATATACTGCATACATTGCCATAAATTAGGCCTTTCTGCTCTGTGCCATAGCTACCAGAAGGACAAGCTCAGGTTAATTTTGACTGTGTGGTTTGACCCTGATGAGGGCTTAACTGGTTATTAATCCTGGAGGAGGGTAGTCTCCTACCCTGAATAATAATAACATTTCTTACAGACATAGGCCTAGCAGATAAATAGTACCTCTTTCCTTGCCACTGCCTCAAGGATGGATGCTTAAGTCACACTAAGGCTGAATTTGATTTTTTTTCAGCTTGGAATAACAAGACATCTGGGAGCATCTGTAATGGAGATGTATAATTGATAAGCCATAAAACCTATGCACGATTCTTTGGAATTATAGACCTGGTATTAAACCCATAAATAAAGGCAGAACTGAAACTGTATTTCCGGTTGAGTAGCTGGCTGCCGTTATTTGTAATAAATTATTCACACAAAGTCCTGACTCCTCAAGTATGACCTCTACAGCTACAAGTTTCTTGTGATAATGGTTTCTTTTGACTAATTTTTTGCAAGGTTAAATGTAACTGTACCAATTAACCGGAAAGCAAGTAAACATGATGAAGATATACGATGAAGCCAGACATTTTCTTTTAGATTTCTCTCTCATCTAAATTAAAGGCATTGTAGATGAGATGAATCACACTGAAATTAAGTATCTATCAAAACTATATCCATAATATTGCTGAGCAACCCTGTAGTACAGAACTCTGGTACACAACCAGTCATACACTATCCAGATATTTCATGGATGCAGGTTTATCCTGTTTAGTTCCAAATAATCAAAGATTAGGTCCTTGATCATGTTTGACCAGTGACTAAAACACTTAAAAGGAAAATCGTGTCGGTGCTAAACATTCCCCAAGAAAAGACAACATCATGAAACTACCAACCCCAAAGCTAGAAAAACACTGCAGAGAATGTTCCTTCAGAACAAGTTACTTAAATATATTACACAACAAAACCAATTTGTTTCTTGGCACTTTATAGCAGATTTTAATTAGTGCTCCACACGTGCAACTTATTGGTACTCCTTTTATTAACCTCAGAAATGTGACTTTTGAATTGGTGCCACAATTATTTATGCCTCTGTCCACCAATTTACAGTGAGATCCAGAAATTACAATGTACCAGAGGCATAATGTTTACTCTTCTACAATTCAGGGTATTTATCAAAGAGTTACTTCATTCCATATAAGACCCCAGACTGGGCATTCATATTTATTGAGAGTATAATGCCTGCATCACTCTGTATCCGACTCCGTCTTCAAATCATCTCCTTGACCTGATTCTTGGCTGCTCGACCAAGAGTCCCAGGGAAAACAAAGCAGCTTTGGAGGCCAAATGCAAGTTTCAGACCAAAGCTGCCAGCATCTTCGCTTAGAACATGTCTCCACTTTCATGCTCTCAGATAGTCCCTACAGGTTCTGGATCTAGGAAAAGGGGGTATCATTGAGATGGATAACAACAAAGTCTATTACTTAAATCAAAGAAACTAGAATGAATGCATGGAGTGGTTTGCTCGAGCACACAAGACTAATCCCAACAACCAGTACCACTGGACTCACCACTGACCTTTTTTTTCCACAGAGCAGCGTGCTGCCTGGCGTAAAGTGATTTAAAAACTCACCTGGGGCAGTAAGCGCCATGCAAACTCAAATATGAATTTACACATGTTCATGCGGTAAAGGGACAGGCCACATTTTCATACGGGAGGGTCTACAGCGCAGAGTTTGAGTTTAACAAACGTGGTAATCCTAACAAAGAACATCCACAGATGCCCAGAAACGAGAACTAATGATCAAAGAAGTCTCCAACCATTACACTCCTCTTTTCGTCTTCCTCCAGCATCAACGTCGCACATGCTAGGGTGCAACATGGGTATCACTGGCCCCTAAAGAAAACGAACCATTTAAAACAATTCAACAGACATGAAAGAATGAGAAGATGAAACTGCCCTGGTGGGGGGGGGGTGGCTGGGCCGCAGTTCATTCATGAATAATAAAGACGGATCCCACGCCTGTGTCCTGACCAAGTAGGCTCAAAATAAAACCATACACTGCATTTTACCACTCCCCCACAAGCTAAATTACACATTAACCCAATACAGGGAATGGAATAGAAGGGTGGGAAAGAAAGGACTGGGCAGTAGGATCAGAAAAGGGCCCAATAAATATCAGCACACCTGCATCTCTGACGTGGCAGCACGGGACTACATAATGACATCAGAATAATATCACGGACTAGCATACAGTCAAACTGCCTACAATATAATAGACAGAAGCACAGAGGTCTACAGCGTCAGCCCCTACGGCACTTTACACTATCATAGAACGTCAAAGCTGCAAACCTTTAGAGTAAACGTATGCTTAAGCCTGATATACCACCTTTTGTCTCGCTGGCTAACTCGGAGAAGCTTGTGCATCTAACCCAACTAGTTCTGTCGTGTAGTTCCTACAAATCTATATAGGATCTGCACGTTTAGACAACATAAACTAGGGGATTGGTGTCCAGACTGATTCCAGACACCCCAAAAGGATATGTTAGTCTGTTAGTCCAGCTAGCTCACAGTGCCACTACTAGCCTCTCTTACCAAGGAGCTATTAGCTTTTGGCAACTATCGAACATGACAACCCTGACCCCTCGGGTATCGTGGAAACAGTACAGTACTTTTCGGTCATTCACTCGTGCTTACTTTGTCTCAGAGAGATACACAGAAGAAACGATGGGGACGTTTTCAATAAGAATTTATTGAACCAGCGTCATTCTAGTATAAAATATGCATGCTGCAACAACCATGAGACAGAAATAGATATATAAGGTTATAAGCACCAGTAGAGTAAAGAAAAGGTAGAATTCTACCATAGTGCTAAAACAATGAATATATGCCGGCATATGAATACATGACAGTAATAATGCGTACTCCTACGATGCAAACCCGAACTAGATGTATGTAGGTGTATAACCAAGAATCCCCTTGGGATAGAGCCAACCCCATTACCTGACGTGGGAGAGTGAAGGACCCCGTCTTGGTCTCGAGATGGACACCCCGCAAGAGTTGTCCGACCACTGCGTGCTGGAGTGTCTACGTGCAGGAACCTCAGCGTCTTGCGTCAGGATGGAAGTCTTTTTCTCCTATGGTTTGCCCAGCTAAGATGTAGTGCTTATATACCCGAAAGGTACCCGCAGGGGTTCTACCTAGACGTTTCCTATGGACATGTCAGGCAAGGATGACGATAGAGGTGACCATTATACAGAGTTATTATGCAGAAGATGGTAATCCTGCTGTGATACGGAGAATCCTCATGCATAATACATGAGGCTAGTTTTTCAGAGAAAACCACACAACAGTCATGTAACTAGATAAAAGGTCAGCACCAGACCTGTTATGTAGAACAATGGCAGGACAGATGTAGGTAAAAGGCCATGTAACGGCCTAGGCCTATATTGGGGTTCATAACACCCACTCCTCATCCGACTGGACGACACAATACTAAATGCTAAAAAATGCCTGTTTTTAAAAGCATAAAAATATTGCTAAAATATGAGTTTAAAAAACATGGTATGGGTTAAAAAAATGATGCGTAGGCAAAAATCTCTATAATTGCTCTACAAAGTAAATATACTGCCAGACCAACTGAGCACGCCGAATGACATAGGGCTTCAGTGAGAGCAGAAGAGGAAAAAATAAAACAAAAAAAAGGAGGTTTCCGAATTCCAGTTTGAGTTGTTTTCGAAAAAGCCAAATTGTTCCCAGCACACAGAGAGCCAAATGTTTATGTGTCCTGTGCAGGAGACGCAACACCACAGTTGCCTGCCTTGACAGACGACAATCCCTGCAACACCTCTTGGATCAGGTCAATGGAGCAAAGGTGATCTTCTCCGGTTCCCACAGCCGTTGCGGAGGAAGTTTTCGACACCTGTAAGCCTGGTGTAGAGCCGGTGTCCATTCCAACAGGAGCTTAAGCATCCTGTGGTGGCCTTAAGAATCCGGATGTATAACAAATGGCACCACTTGGTTTGGGATCCCACTAAGGCCTATGAAAAAGCACCATACCTTTCTTCTGGACATGCAGGCCCTCCTTCACGTCGGCGCCTCTTTCAGGACCAGTTCTCCTCAGCCGGGTCACTGAAGGACTGTTATCTTCAGTCACGTTCCGAGGACCGCTGCTTCAAGAGCTCACAGATGTTCTGGGTGCAAGCATATATGTCCCCTTTATCCAAGATGGCCACAGTGGTCAGAAGCCCCAGAGCAAGTTCTAAAGAAATGGGGCCCACTTTGAGGTAAGCCATTGCACATATGCAGTGGTGTAATGTAAAACAATAAGGCCTGCCTGCAGAATGTGGTGAGGGGCACGAGACTACCATATCTCGTGGAATTCCATAGGCTTTTGATGGAAAGGGCGAGGTTGAAGGGTGGTGCGCTGCAGGGGCTTGTGTTACGCCCCTGCGCATGTGCAGAATCCCTGAAGGAACCTCCCTCTCGAGTATCCACAATAATATTCAGCATACCTTTCGGAGTCATTGTGTATACGTCACACGGCGGTGCTCTTGCCCAAATCCCAGTGTTTTGTTACCATTCTCCACTCAGTTGCTATGCACCGTGCGATTTAACCTCTGCAAAGTAATGATGTTTGAAATGCGCAGCAATTAAATATAACAAATACATAATTAAGGATTTGGAGGGTATCCAAGACAATGTGGGAAGAAAAAGGCGATGTACTCTGAGCTCAGCTGCAATGATCAGCTAGGAAAGCGCTGCAATTAAGCTGGGAGAACGTGTTTTCTTTAAAATTATTGTATTTTGTGTTCACTCAGAATTTCAAATTGCCATTAGAAAAGGCTGTTGGCATGGCAGCAAGTTCCGCCCATCTTCAAGGGCAGGTTTACATTATTTCACGACAGGCAGCATTATCGGCAAGCTCGAGGTCAGCTTTCCAGGGCTTCCATTTCCTCGTTTACTATGGAATATGGAAGGCAGAATACTGTTACAAGAACACCGAGGCACCAAACACTGAAGCAGTATGTGCAGAAAGGGGGGTAAGGATTTACTATTCTTAATTCCACATGTGCATGCCCTGAAGATATACATATATAACTAAGGTGGGATTTACGTATGGAAAATCTATACAAATTTCCCATTCCATATTTGTCCCTGGATATTCTGCCTGCTATATTCACGACCTAGACTGCATTTTCTTCTGAGTACAATATAGTCAAGGGCCAGAAGAAACCAGTATCTCAACTCCGTGACAAGCGAGTGATTGGAACGGAACACAACTCCGGAAACAGTGAAACGTGAGAAACTAAACAAGTGACGGGTTCCCCTCCCAGGACTCCGTGGTCACTGCACGGTTCATGTCTCTGGATCCTCACGAGTCAGAAGTTTATTTTCCAAAGCGCCCTCACAGTCCACTGCTGGTTTATTTAACCCTCTGAGGCCCCTCAAACCATCCAGGAGGCTGTACACAAATGTCAGTCAGCATTGATGCCTTCAACTAATGTTTATAGACAGTTCGGCTTCTTCGACATGAAATGCTGCAGGTTACACATTTTTCACATTACTCCTTTCACTGCAGAAGACGCGGGTTCTACCCCAAGGCATTTCAATCACAGCCACTGACTAAGAAGTCATTATTTCGTGTTGCATTGTAAAGCGTCCTTATGGCTAAACCGTGCATGAGCGCTATATAAAACTGTTCAATGAATAAAATAAATAAGCCACTAGGTTTGGCTGTTTTATGCATGGATGCTTAGACAAACAAAAACCATGCACACGATGATTCAGTTTGCACATATACAGACACCGCAACATATAAATAACAGACGTCAATGCAAATACACACACAGGAGCACAACTTTAGATATCCATGGTCACAGAAGTCATCAAAGAAACAGGTACCCGTGCATACAGACAACCAGTCCATGCGCACTAATGCACTGAGATAGAGTGAAAGACACAGAAGTACCCAGGCACACAACAGCACAAAGAAAGAGTCTCTTAGAGAACACACACCCATCCAGAGAAAGGTCTATCTTGCAAGCTTACATAGAAGGCCAGGGTTATGGCCAGCCAGACACAAGGTTGGGCGGACACATTAAGTGAAGATGTGTGGAGGCTCCTGTCCTGAGTACTGGGAAATAAAATGCAGGGGTACAGAAAAGAGTGGCATGCCAACGCCTTTCCATCTTTGGCCTCTCCTTGGATGACTCCGCTCTGGATGCAATGATTCTATTTGCTCGTGCATAAAGTAGTGGAACTGTGAGTATTAAAAAAGAAGTCATCGGGACGTAGAGGACCTGCACTTCCATGACCAGAGGTACGTCAACAGCCTGTGACCCATAGTTGTAGTATTAACAACGTACAAAAGCCTAATAGTGTTTTTAAGTGCTTGGGGAGCACTCCAAATGACAAAATAGATATTGCCTGAACAATGAAAATCCTTACACTGTTTCTTGGACTGTGGCAGTGGGTGGGATGACCTCACAGTAAGTTTGTATACCACCTGACCTCAGCCAGTTCTAGCGATTTTCTGCCAGAAGGAATTACCAGTGATGAGTGATCAATCTTGGAAAGCCAGGAGTGCAAATGTGTGTTTGATAATCACTGACGGTTGCTGGGCACATATTGATGGTTGTTACTAACTAACTGGCAGTGGCTGGGTTGCTGCATTTTACTAAAAGCTTACTCCTAGAAGTAGATGACACAACATGGACGTGAAGAGGCTATTCTGGGGAGTAAGATGAGACGTTACTTTCACACATGGTCTGGACCTGGTTATAACATGAAGCAGACAAACTATAAAAGAGATCTGTAAAGCCTTTGAGCCCTGCTCCATACTGCCAATTGCATTATTGTCTATTTTATACCCAAGAGCTCATGACTTGTCAACCAATACAAGGCCTACAGTGATGAAGCAGGATAGGTCAGCTCGTAGTCAGCACTACTAACCATTAGTACAATCCCGTCACAGCAATGCTGTACATACCCTGTGGATGAAAGGGTCATGTTTGATTCAAGAAGATCTCCTCTGAATGTGCTCCTTGAAGCCTCACCAAGTAAGGTGGTATCTGGTGTATCATTTCTGGCTTCTATGTGCTTGATTATCCCAGCAGTGAGGGAATCCACCTGCTGATTAAATGACTGTCTACAGTAGTATGGGAAATGGTGGCATTAGGTTCTCTGTAAAGTTCCGAGTTCACACATATTTTGAATTAATGCATGCATGGGCACGCATTAAATGCTGCATCTGTTTTCTCATTTGTGTCAATGCCCCGCCATGCCTCCTAGTGTTATTAAAAATAAATCGCCCATGCCAGTTGTGAGCTAGATAAATTGTCGGCACAATGACACAGCATGAGGAGCGCCTGCGCACTGATGCGTGATCTCTCGTTGCAGGCTGGAGATTGAGGATTTCCAAAAGAGAGTCACCAGTGACTGTACATCAGTGCAGGGTGCCGGTGCACAGTCTGCTGGATCACGCCTGCTTGCCTTCCTGAACCAAGCAACCGTACGTAATGCGCAAACCAAAAAAGGCGACATAAATCAACGCTAAGGCCCTATAGGAAATCATTATTGTTGTTCGCTGGATTTGTGCTCTTTTTGGCTCAATTTGCAGTAAGCAGGGATTTGATGGCAACACGCGATACTTTAATTGTTATCGTCTTACTTTCTCTATTTCAGGTTGAAACCAATGTTCAGATTTATCAGGGCAGAGGGATTGGTCACAGACCGGGTTAGGTTTTCAGCCCATCATTGCTCCTGTGTGAGAGCATGCGCACTGAGAAGCGTTGGAAGCCTTTGCTGAACAGCAAGATGCGAGGCAGTCAAACTGCCAGAGGAATAAATATATAAATAGCAGAAGTTATGGACACATATTATATGGTAGGGCACTAGGAACGGTGCGAGGATTTTTAGCTCTCCACACAATATCGCATTTTTCCAGCCAGTGCGCCCCTTATGCACTGAAAAAGGCCGTTCTGAGAATTCTTTCTTCAAATTAGGTGTTGTCATTTGGTGGCGCATAAGGTGTCTGCATTTCATCCACCTACGCACTGGCACTGCATTGCACCATCTGATTCCTTCCAATACTTGGTCTAATGATACGACACCACAAACAGGATGGGCATATCGAGGCAGATGAGCCCAATTAATTATGCTGGCGGAACAAAAGCAAAGCCATTTATCTCCTACCACGAGATATCGATTAAAACTTTAATCAGCATTTTCTTTCTTCAATAGACAAAGTCAAAAGGTGTCTATTGTGTGAATGAAGAATTTAAGCCAAATACACCTTTGAGTATATATTTACCCTCGGAGAGCCAAGCAAGCACCACTACTTGCTGTGAACTGTACTTTCGTACTTTGGCAGAACGGTTTAACTTCTCCTTAGGCAATCTTTGCTATCACACAGGAATATATTATTTTCAGGTTTTGGAAAGAAAGATGGAATCAGTAGTGGGTTCGAGTCATTTACTTAAAAAAAATATCTGACCATGTACTAGTCCATTTGGCACTGAAATTACAAAAAACAAACGCAGTAACAAACATGGAGTCTTCGAAGGGGTCTCTTCTTATAGCCAGAGTTTTTCAATTGTATATATGATTAATAATTGTTGTAATAAAAAAAACTTTGAAGATTAACAATGTAGTGAGATGCTCACAAAAAGTGGGAGGATGGGGAATCGTAGAGATATTTAAAAAAACAGTTATTCAGGTACTTGCTAGGGAATACCACATTGTATGGAGCTACAGTAAGCATCACTTACACGAGATGCTCCAGTGATGGAGAAAGTAATGCTGGAACGAAGGAAGGCTAGAAAATATGATCTTGACAAACGCAAGTTAGTAGCAATCGAAAGAAGCAAGATAAAATGGCATCACCTATGGAAGGTGAGCATGACGTGTACCAAGATCCTAACAATTCAGATAGTTATCAACTAAATAGATGGAATAAAGTTAATATCCTAAATTAGAATTTCCCGTGAATCCTAAAATTTTGTAAAGAATTTCAAGAAACTATAATGAAAGTGAAGACCGCAAGACTCAGGGTGAGTGTTGATTAATTATTTACTTTTGATTTGCATATTTAGTCTTCTAATTCTGTGGTGGCAGCTTTCAAGATTATGCACAAATCAAGGCACAACTACACTACGATAAACCTACACCTCTTCCGAAAGCTTCACGGCACAGGGATCTTTCCTTTCTTCCCAAGCACAAAATATATGGCCCTACTGACAACAAAAATAACCTTGCAATGGGGCGGCCCAATTACGACCAATTAATCATTTTAAAATATCAGTTATAAAAATGCATTTCCTGCAGCAAGGAGATCTGAAGATCATCCACTAACAAAGAGGTACTTGCATTGCAGGGATTTCGGACACTAATTTCATTACACGGCACTGTACTACAGTCGCACTTGACGTTGAGATATTTCAACCGTTTTCACTCGCTTGTTGGATTGATGTGCCAGGAAACCACATAGACACAGAATGTCATTTGTAAACTGTCCCTGGAAGAGCTGGCCTAAATGGAAAAAATCCCACAAGCCTTTCTGCCCCCAGGTGAGAAATGACAGGAATGACTTATCTGGGATTTCAGCAGCTCTAACAGCACTCATTTCTGAAGGTATGGCACCCATGATGGATAAAAGGAGAAAGAACTAGAACAGCAATGCAGGAATCCAAGGACAAAGGGAAGCTACCCTCAAGGAAGCACACGGGTTCAAGCAAAACATACAGGATGTGAAATGCTAGTTTGCACCATTACCTAAATGTTGAACCGATGGATCCAATAGGTCAACTTTCAAGCGCTCTCTAATAAACATATACGTGACACACCAGACCATGGAAGAGGAGCAAAGATAACCTCACTGATGAAAAAAGTTGACTTCTTATGAAGAGCACTTACAGACAGGCTATCGAGTCAGCTTTCTCTACTGCTCCCTACCTTCAATATAAGCTCAGGGAGCACTGACTAGGTACCTGTAGGCCCTGCATAGATGGGCCCGACTCATCAGAGGACAAACATTTGGCCCAAGGTGTTAGGGTATCTAGTATAATGGGGTAACCCAGTGCCCCTCAGAACCTGGGTGTGAAGATAAGTAGTAATGTTGGTTCTGTCGGGTACAGAATTGCTTTCTTTCTTACTGAATAATACACATTAGCGAAAATGAACAATTATTCAAACATTTGTGTCATAGCAGTTAATGGAAAAAAGGAAAACAAAGAAACACACCAATCATTAATAAATCAAAAGATTATATTGAAGGAAAGAATCACTTTTTTTCTTTTTACATTTTGTAATGTATAAATGACACTAAGAGGCTGTCACAAGTAATAAACAAACAAAACGGCGCAAGTGCTAGGGTGACAAGGTGCATAAAAGTGCTGGTTGTGAACGAGATATATACAGTGATAAATTGCTGGTTAAAAATGATCATTCAGATGTCGTCCATCCCTAGATACATAAATCTCTAATCCACTTGGGGTTTGAATTTCCTTTGGACGAGGAGCAAGGCGTTAGTGCAGCAGTCAACTTAAGTGACATTTTAGGTACCAGTCACCAAATTTGCAGCAGCCCTATCATTTCACAGTACTACCCCTCTCTCTCTTCTTTACCTTCTTTACATCTTGACTTTAAATTTAAGTTGATGCCACTTCCCTGCCTCATTCTTTTGTATGACGCCACATGTCCTTTTGTGCGCATGTCATGACACTTTGGTACTATAGCCACATCCATTACTGTTGTTGATTTTCTGCATGGGTTTCGTATGGGGAAGCAAAAATCTTATACAAGACCCACAGGATATTTGAACACTGCTTGCCAAAGGGTATACACCTTTAGGACAGGGCGCATACTGAATGCTTAGACAGTCACTGTTTTCATATCCCTTTAACGTATCACTATTTTCATTCTTCTTTCCCTCACAAATATTTCATGTGTCTTCGAGACGATTCTGGGTATGGATTTTCTCCACTATTAACCTGAGGTCTCTTATCAACTTGTAAACAAGTACTGGAAAGCATAGCCGAAGGGACAGAAATGCAAGCATTTCAGTGGGAAGCACCTTTGGGGAAACCAACTCCTCTTGGAGCGGCAAAGCAAGATGAAGTGAGAGAGCATCGAATGCCTAACATAAGCCACAAGTTAAAATTAAAAAGCCTGCTGTGTTATTTGAAGGGAGCTCTCACAATTCAAGCTTATGATTAAAATTAGAGTGACAAATGTGATGCAAAAAAAAAAAAATGATACATTATATTTATTTATTGACTCTACAAAACAGGAGGTCTTTCTGGATCTTACTAATATCCACTCCTTCGGCGGTGGAGTGAGACTAAGCCCTACCATTGTTACACACAAAATAAGGTTCCATCAGATGCGACCTCAGGCATACAAAGTCATCCTTGGAAAATGTTGATGTGCTATAGATGAAAAACTCACCATACACACAAGTGATGCTTTGCTTGCTCTAATCTGACAGCCAAACTCATATGGGCATGGCCTCTCGAGCTACACACGCAAGTGATCCCACTCGTGTTTCCCTGATGCTTCATTTGAGATACCACCCATAAATGGGACATCTGCAGAAAGTCCCAAAGACTGATGAAAGGGAGGGCAGAAAAACAGGCTTAGGAGATTCATCTTTGCATTGCAGCACCTCCAGTCTAATTACCTGAAAAGGGTAGGGCTTTGTAAATGTGGCGCATGCATAACCTCATCTCCCACAGTGTTGGTCAACACAGTGCAGGTAGAGTGGACGGGTCAGGTTGGCCAGTGATGCTTAGACAGCGATTCCACCTCGTATCTCCATCCATCAACCGCCCCCTTCTCCTCCATTAGACACTGGCTGTCTTTTGGGAGGGAATAAGGGGGAGGGGGGGGGGAAGCAGTAAAGTTACAGTTTTCTGTATCCGGGGTTTCATTGATAATGTGGGAAAAATATCAAATTAAACAAAGGATTTGGTCCCATCCCATTTATAAATAGCCAAATGTTTGAAAACAAAAACACCTTGGCACTACTGGTAGAGCTCAACATGTCAGCAATGAGTGTGGGGCGCATCTCTGCGCCACTTATCAGCTGCCAGCCCACCCAGATGGTCCAGTTGTTGAGCAGCACTGCACGCTTGTAGAGATTGATCAGAACAAGCTGATCACACGGGCCACAATGTACAAGCTGTGGCTTACGGCCGCCCCTCCTAAATGCCAAAATTTCCATCTTAAACAGTTCACTGGCAAAAGCAGGACAAGCCTTTATGGGACAGATCAGCACTTTCTATAGCTTTCCTGTATTCATGGCTTCCCCACAATCCCGCCCCAAAAAAAAAAAAATCACATAAATAAGGATATTTTTAAGGCTGTCGTTTTTTTTTGTTTCACTTGTATATTTCAGCAAACATTCCTTAAGACCTCCATCACAAGAGAATTCGGGCGCCTGCACGCAGTGTCGGCCTGAGACTAGGCCCCGATGCCAAAATAAAAGTGGCCCCCATTAGCGAGTCAGATAGCTAAAAATGTGGTCCATGTTTGCAAATTAGGAAAGTTTTGAACTTGTTCAGACAGATGTACAAGTGTTTTGAAAGGCATGAGAGACTGCATGCACACATGCTTGCTGCAGGCTATGCTTGTGGTGATATCAGGGAAGTCAACAGTAAAACAGTCCACCAGACCATGAAGAAAGGACCATAAACATCCCAAAAACAGCCCACACCGTGACCCGTCAGACCAGCCTTTCAGGAATTACCAGATTGCCCTACAGGCCAGCCCGATCCTGCCTCCACCTCAATGAGCGAGGAGACTGGGATTGATCTCTGAGGACTAGTGCAACAAGAGGTCAGGCTGCTGGGTCTCCCAGTGCTTGATGCGAGAGCCAGGGTGTGGGGCCAGACTGCACCTGAAACTGGTGTCTGGACCTCCTGGGCTGTTATTAGGCCTGTAATATCAGCCTGGAGTGGACCGAGGTGATATGGACAACCGTGGGCATGGTGAGTGTGGCTGGGAGGAGAAGAGATCCTTGGAGAGTCAGCTGATTACAGCTTGTGAACTTGCGAGGCGTGGACAATGGCCATAAGCGGGGAGACGAGCAGGGGATACAAAGCAGGATTTCTTCCGTCCATACGTTAATGACCAACAGGCTTTTGAAGTGAGTGAACCTACAGAGGTGAGTGAATTAGCCCTGGGTAAGACTGAGATAATGGGAGCCTTAGAACACTTATTAAAACATGCATTGGCAAAGCCAAGAGTTATAACTTACTAGAGCTAAAGGCTTTGGCAAGGTTTTGTAGACATGTTGTATAGCAGATCTGCTGCTGTTCAGCATGGCTAAAACTAATTTTACAAATAGTGCTATGACGTGGCAGGATACAGATCAGACAATCTAAAGGATTGCAAATAGGCTATACATCCAGGGAGGGGCAAACACAAGAAGAGGAAAACAAGTCATCGATAAAGCAAGGAAATGAGAGTGAAAATAAAGCAACCAATAGTAAGCAATGGTGAGCTGTAAGCTCACAATAGGTCTATCACAACCTTGTGCTTTTTGATAGGCGTGACCTAAAAAATAAATAAATAAACAGCTGCCACTCCAAAGAAAGCTGTCCACCAGCAAAGACCTGCACTGGCTTTACATCCAGAAGCGTGCCGGCCACGCCTGCACCTCATTAGTTTCTGGATTGTGTATCACACAGCTGGAAGACCCATGCTGTCTCAAGAACCCCTACAGGGAAAGGACCAATGAACTTGGCTGCAGCAAAATCACCACAGGATTAGAAATCAATTGAAAACAAACCGAGAGATTTAGGCGCCTTCCTATGCCACCCCTGTCCAAAATTCAAATAACCAATGGAGAAATATTATAAATAACATTGCGGCAAATGCACAAGTCTATCTATATTAAGAAGTGGTATTACCAGTCTCGCAAAAACTGTGAAGCAGCTTTTCTGTCACAGTTAGTGCTAGAAGTAATATAAATTAAATATATCTACTCCTGTGAAAGGCAGCGAGTCTTCTAAGACCCTCAATGCTGCCCGGTGCAGGGTTCCACCTCTAATTCACTTTGGGTTCGCTATCAAAATAATGAGGCAAGCGCTGGAAACTGGAAGACAAGAAAAAGGTTTATTTCTCATGAGGCGATCACGTCAACTGCAGACACCGGGATGTCTGAGGGAGGTGTTCTGCTGATAACTCCTTTGGCTCTTCCTTTTATACAGGTTTGACACAATGCATTGGTTTCATCAACATGGTTACACAAGCTTGGGGTCCCCGCCCCGGGCAGGTTGTCACACAAGCCCAACAGTAATTCTCTTCCCACCCAGGTCCAACAGACAATCTTATCTTGCAGCTGGACCTTGCTTCAGGGTCTAAAACATGTGAAACCGTCAGATCTAAGAGTCCGTTCTGTTGATAAAAACAGGTCCCATTGTTGGTAACAACAAGTCTTGCTGTTTGCAGTGCAATAAATCATGTTGCGAGAGTCTTTTTGGTGTTTGGAACCTGTTTGTGTAACTAGGTGCAGTGAGGGGTAGAGTGTCCAAAGGTTTGCCTGAAAACAGAGATGAGAGGAAAAACGAGTTTGTGGCAGCAAGTGGCGCTGAGGTTTGTTGCGGCAAATAGAATTTATAGCCCCCAGCACACGTACCAGGTCGGTCAGAGGGTCAGAGGGATGCTAGTAAGGGCAGGGTGAAACAAAGGTGACCAACAGAGTACAAAATGGCTGTGATAGATTAAAATGACTGCAACTTATGTGCACATAGAATTCCACCAGACAAGATGGCGCAGGTAATGTTCACGATTGTCGTTTTGCTTTTAACACTACCGCTAATTCTATCCTGAGCAGTTTTGGTAGAACATTTTCTCAAAAGTACTCAAGAACCAGCTTCCTCATAGTCAAGGAGTGTAGCTATAAGCCCACGGCAGGAGTCTGCTTTCTGATGCCACCACAAAGTTCCAAAAGAAGATGTTAGATTGCAACAAAGAGCTTCTGAAAAATGCGATGCAGGTATGAACAAGAGGGGGCCAAAATGGCGAAATAGCATTAGACTTTGGGACTCTGGAAATTCTTGCACAGAAGGCCCTTCTGGAAAGAACGGAAATACCAATGGAAATAAAATAAAAGGGTCAGCACAGCTCCTATGTTAGTGTCTTATCTTTGCATAAGTTATCGAGGGTGTTAATAGCAAGGTGCTGACTTGGAAAGCTAATGCTACGAATTCAAACTTTTCCTTGCTAAAATAAGATGTGGTCTGGCACAATTGTGGTTGAGAGGACTGTGAACCACAGTTGAGTGGTTCTGACCGTACAAATTAACCTTCCACCCTGCGCATTGTAGTGCAAGACACACAGATACGCCTATGTAGTGTTACTATTACAAAATATTTGTTTCGGGGGAAAAAAGACCGTTTTTAGGTCGAGCCTAGAGTAGCGCGCAAGCGCGGCTTCTGGCGAAGACTTTATGTAGTGGGGTTTTCAAAGCTGACCACACGCTCGTGCACAATGGCCTTTTCTGTGCGGTTACCCGCACGTTTCAGGCACGATGCACGAGCATGTGGTCAGCTCTGCACGCTGCCGCGCTCGCTCGTCCCCGCTCCTCTCGCCCCCGCTCCGCTCTTGTTAATTTGTAGGCATCCAAACCTCATACACGCCTTGATTACACCTACGATATAGCTAGTCGCTGTAACTATGGTGTAAACGATGTATTTGCCCACAAGAGGGCACTCGCGTCAAGGTTTGAAATCAGATGCAGTATATTACAGCAGACCAAGAGCACTGGCAGTGTGAATGGTACACAGAGATATGCTAACCAAATATTGCATTATGTATCGGCACTATGGGTGACATATCAGACCAAGTTTTCACGAAAATAAAAGTACTGAATATGCAACATTTCTGTGCCTAACACAACGCAGGGGGCTTTGGGACCCCGGTGTGCACCAGCTCTGTGTATGCAGAGTCTTTTTATGACGACTACGAGGAAATAATCAAAGGGGCATGGGTCTGGTTTTTCTAGGAAAGGCACTTCAAATCTGCTATCTAATTGGTTGAAATGGTGGAGCAATGGGCAGCGTAAGGTCGGTTTTCAGTTTCCAAGGAGCTGGCTGCCTCACAGGGGAAAATCATAAAACAGCTATTTCATAAACAGTTTGATCACCCTTTGTGAGAAGAAAGACGGTCCATGAGACAAGAGTCTGTAAACAGCCACCAGACGGTCTCTGATGCATGCTTGAGAACATGTATAGTCAGATGTAGTTTATAAGATGATGAGGTTGCACAGACAGCGGGTGTAGACCTTTACCTGCACACCAGAGAGAGAACTGTATCCATGCAGCTTTTGCAGGAACTCCAGTGAACATCCACAGGGAATGATCTGGAGTACCCAACTGTCGGTAGTGATGTTCTCTCATTGCAAGGCAAATTCTAACAGGAAGCTCAGGGACGTTTGGTTTGCTTGCATCTTGTTCGTACGTGCAAAGCTCATTTGTGGAGATCTGATGTAGAATTGCCTCTGTGTGCGCAAGTAAATAATTATTGACAGTTTGGTCATACGGACTATAGTCTGTGTTGGGATCACTTTTGCTAGAAGCCTCAAAATCCAGGGGATTTTCAAAACTGCAACATCCAAAGAGAATGTGCTGTATCAGTAATTAAGTGCCGGTTGTGGTGAGGCGGTAGGATCAAAGTTTGCTGTAGTGGTGGCGAACAAATGGCAAGGGTTGCCAATCTGGCAAAAGTGGGTTCAACAGCTTCAAACACAGAATCTCCATCTGCTCAAACGACTTGAAAAAACAAGCATTGGCGATGAGTCCAGTTTAATCCTGTCCCAGAAACCCCAATTCAAATATCTTAAAGAAACAAGCATTGGCATAGCCAATAGGTCGCGCCTTTCGGACCTTATAAGTGTTTAGCCATGCAACAGTTGATGTTGTTGCACTAAGTATATTGTGCTGCATAACTAAATACTTATAAGGTCCCAAAAGCGAGACCTATTGGCTATGCCAATGCTCGTTTAATGTTGTTTGTGTTTAAACTGTTTTTAAAACGTAACGAGTCTCTTGACTACTAGTGGTATGAACTCATCTTGTCGCGGATTTGTAGGGGCAGGGAGAGAGCAGCCGTCTTTACTGTACTGATGGCAGGATGAGCAACGCTTTGTGGAAGAAGAATACGGATCCTTATAATTTAGATGAATTGTACAGAGAAAAAGGATGCATGCTTGCATGGGATAAAAACATTTTTGTGACGCACAGAGAGGCCTTTGTTTACTTTCTAAAAGCTGGATCTTAAAAATATATACAAGCACAGCTCAAAGTGTACAGGTCCAACCTACAAAACCAGAGTGTTAACCTCCATTCTTCCTCCTGAAGAAAGACATTGGGGATCAGTAGACATTCAACACCTATAGCCCCATCTTGAAGTTGCCCTGCTCGAGCAAAATCCTGGAAAGCCAGGGAGCAAATCAGCACAACAATAACACCCAGAACCAGACAATCTCCTCCACGACTGCACCTGGGCGTCAGTCCATCAAGAAGAACGGAAACATTGGTGACAGACCTGCTTGCAAACCTCCCCAGCATCCTTAATGAGAACGACCCAGCAGTCCAATCAATGGGGTAAACCAGCTGCAGGAATGGGCCCGCCACGGCTTTTTCCACATTAGAATGGATCAAATCCCCCTCTCAAACAGCAGTCAATAATCATGTAGGCATATGAGGAGCCAAATGACCTCTATTGTTAGTGAATTAATACTTGTGATAAATAGCCAAGGCAACGGAGGATCGCTCGCTGTGGCCCGGGTCTATGTACATAGATTTACCTTTAACTAGAGGAAGAATTTGCCTTTAGCTAGAGGATGGACTTTGGCACTAATTTGTTACGAGTGAGGGAATGGGCCACATACTTTTCTGGTTAAAATAAGGTTTACTTTGTCTGAAGTCAATGACAGCTGGGTGTTTATTGATCGGGGGAAGGTGGATTAATAGTAAACCCTCGATTCGACCCTTGAGGCCTGGGAAGACTTTCCAATGCAAAAAATGAAAAATGTGGTTTCACGTTTGAAGGTGAAGGATAGGTCTCCATTAACCATAAGACTGATGTGGAAGTTAAAGAGAATATTTGACAACTCAGCACGCTAAGGAGGTTTCCGCCACTGCAGTGAGCTAACTCAAGTTTGAGACTTAACAGAATTAGATGGCTGTTCGTGCTCACTTAGAGTAGGAACAAGCTGGATTCAGTGTGTTTAGAAGTCTGGCGTGCCATCCTGTAGGGTTGGTGAATGCTCTTGTTTTCTTTCCAGTGCAGCCCAGCAGTAAAAGTCTCACTGAACTTACAATTACCAATTTCTACTGTCGGAGTAATGAGTCCTGGATCGGTTGGAGGTCAAATGGTTCATAGCTGGAACCGGACACCTGGCTCCCATATTCAACAGGCAAAGATACATTCATGTGTCACTTCCCAAGTTGCCCTTCGACAGGGTCAGATTTGAAAGAGTATGGTAAATACGGGGCGGTAGGCCCACTTGCACTCTGCTAGAATTGCAAGTTTGTCTATGGGACTGTAATTATTCTAGTAACCAATTACATTGCACACAGCACAAACTGACCTATTTAAGAATGTAACCTATCATTCTGAACCCCATTCATCATCCCTAATAACGAAACCTACCTGGAAACCTATGATATCCTGGTCACATACACAAAATATAAATCTATGACCAACGCATTACGTGCCATTATCTGCAGCAGACACATTAATACAATAAACTATTTAATTATTCAAATCTTTGACCAGATATTTCTTTTGCAAACTGGGTAATCACCTGAACAATATAACACATCTATAAGCTCATGCAGTGACACCGTGTGTCACACAATAGTGGCTCTGCTCACACAGTCTCTCGGTGAGGAGCCGCTATCACATAGTGGGAGACAGTGAGTTGGAAACCCCGGCGCAGTGTGGGTTTCAGCTCGTGTTTGGAGGCTGGGTACTGCGGATGTTCACTTAAGGGAGGGGCGTTGCAAACTCACCGGGACATCAGTGGCAGCCTCTGAAGTTTGTATTTGTGTTTTTTTCGGTGTGGGGGTGAGGTCAGAGATTGGCACAAAGCCCCGTGCCCGCTCCATGACACCATCCCTTAAGTCACCACCTCCTCTCACACAGCGAGGGTCGTCGCAAGTTGGCAGCTCTGATATCACCAGTTGTAATAGACCATGTAGCATTGATCTCTGCTGCAAGTTCCTTAAACTGCCTAGGTTATCTTAAAATGGAGTCAGTGACTGATACCTTACTGACATTTCTTCCATCTTGCCAATTCCTTCGTGGGTAGAGTTTTGGGGGAAAAAAAAAAAAAGATTGCATAGGGTGAATCATTGACCCTGCTCCTCTTCAACTCTACCCTTTTATGGCTCCAATCCCTTTCATCCAACGCCCACACTCTCGATTTGCGGATTCCCTTAGTAAATTTCTTCCACTTCCAGCACTATCTACTCTATTGTCATACACTTACCAAAATACATCTACTGTAACATCATATGCGTAATTCCGCCCAAGACACAAATCCCACATCTAAAGGGGATACCAACCAAAGCATACAACTTCCTAAAGTCCCTACAGTCTATTTCACTGGAACAACGGTACAATTCAAGAGTCTGTGGCCCTTGCACATACCTGCTATGCTATAACAAAATCGTATTCAATAAAGTGAGTAGGAGACAAACTGGGGGGCTACGGGGTGGGGTGACTTGCAGCACAAAGTCCCTTTAGGAACAAAACCAAACGGCTCCAGAAAAGACAATCACTCAACTAAATGTTCAGAAAAGGCATGTAAAGCCCTCTTCACAGACAGGCGTTTGGGGACTACCAAATCTTTGTGGGACCACCCCTACCGCAAAGAACACTGGCCACGATTCCAAACTTCCTCCGGTTTTGGAACTTAAGATGGCTCTTATGCGTTACCCGTGAGCGTGACCTCCCAACTTAAATGAAACAAAGCAGCCACTAAACCCGCCCACTCACTCACTGATGTGAACATCGAGCCCACTCCATTGATGGTTTCAAATCATCCAGCGAATACATCATGAGTCCCAAAAATTGACATTAGACACCTGGCACTTACACCCCTTACAAATACTGAGGACAGTTGATTGGAGACTAGTCTATATCACATGAAACTCCCAAATACATTAACAAAATTGCTGCCAGTGCCCATTTTACACCAGGCCTGGCCTGGCCTTTCCACCACTCTGGCACTTTCCATGTGGGCTGCTAGCTAAGCAGCTGCTTTCAGAACAAGGTGGGCAGTCACGGTCCAATTGCATCCCACCAATTCCTTTATAATGAATGACTCCTGCAATGGTGGGGCTGGTTTAATCATTTTTGCCAGAGCTGATTTTGGTTCACAATTGGGCCCTGCTTTACACTACTCTGTGCATTAATGGGCTGTTTTCCTTGTAAACAGTGTCTAAACAGGCTGTAGTCAGACAACAGGCTGTTGAAAGAGGCAATCAGCATGATATGACAGCAGTATGCAAGATGGATGTCTTTTCGGTGGAATGGCACCCCAGCTCTGATTTGCTGATGTAGACAGTAAGATTATAGAAATAGACCCGTTGATTCCATAATAAAATGAGTACAAATTTCAGAACGCAAGGAAATAATATGGAATAGATCGCCTACTCACACATGGATGCGGGAATATTGAGAGCCGTGGCCCACACTGCAAGTTACCAGATTCACTCACAGATGTTTCTGTTACTGTTTACTTGCCCTTGAAAAATAATCAGACTTTTAGGTCTTGCCTCTTCTCTGGGACCTCTGACCGTTCATCATTTCTGAACTGAAACTCCCTTCAAGCTTGAAAGCCCAAGATACTAAATGGACGCAGCTTCCTGTGGACCTTCTCCTGGCTCCCGGACCAGGTGTACGGAGCAGAGCTCAGGATGTGGTGCATACCACCAAAAAAAGAGGATAAATCACAGCTCAGGGAGTTCCTTTTTCTCATCAATGCAAAGTGGAGAGGAAGCAATCGTTTCCCCAAATGTCCTGGATGAAGCAGGAGTTAATGTCAAAATGGATGTTCACCCATTCCGTTGGAGCACTCAGAGTGAATCCATGCTTGGTAATTTTATGCCACATTCGGTAATCAGCCAAAACAAGGCGAGAGAGGTGCCCGCTGATGATGACCAGGGCTCTGCTACTTGAATGGACTTCTAGATCACAGGACAGACCATTGTGAATGTGATGTCCCTGTGTGGGCCTAGAGATTTATTCTATTACCCAGAAGGAAACATGGCGCAGCCCATTGGTCCACTGGGCTGTGCCCAATTTAGCAATGCTTCATGTATGCAAATGTTGGCACTCTTGCTTTACCTGTATAAGTTGGACTGGCACCTGCTGACTACCAAGGCTTGTTAGTTCTGTTACACATGTACATATATTTATTTCTTCTCATAAATGCATGTTGGGGGGGGGTTGTCTCAATTAGTATTTTTGCGTTAAAAAAAACCCCAAAAAATAGGTTGTATTTGGTCAGCCCCGGTTTTAAAATGAAAACAAAAGTGTTCATGTAACATGCCAGGCCTGTTTACAGACCTACATTACTAATACCCCTGCATGTCCCATGACTGCAGATAGATTCACATTACTAACAGCTGCATTTCACTTAACACACCAAGCTTATGTACAAACGTTTGTTATTACCACGTGCATGTCCTTTAACGTAACAAGCCTGTGTACAGGCTTAAGTTACTAACACAGGTGCCACAGTATCAGATCATAGTGCAGGTTTATGTTACAAGCAGTGTTGCATGCCAACCCCAGGGTTACATATATCGCACTTCATCACCTATGCCTCGAAATCTTGAAATAACTGGTGTTACTATTACACAAGGTAATGCAACTAGTTTTATCAACTTTGGGAGGATGAAAGTCAAGGCGGCAAGTCTGGACTCGAATCTCTGACCTTTAGGTTGCACACAGATTTTCCGACCGGAAGCATGACTTCACTAGTGAGTATAAAAACAATTAGAACAGCAGGAAAACACGCAAATGTGGGGGACTGACATATGCACACAGTAAAGCCTTGAGAGGAAAAGCAGGAGGACGTAATAAAAATAAAATCAACTTGGCCCCTGCAGATGGTCTTGAAACAGCTGCCAAGCGCTTGCTAAAAACCATTGGCACAAAACTCAGCTAAAATTGCTTGCAGATTAGGGAGAGAAGGACGCCTGACCTTACAAAGGAGTCTTAATTCTCCATGGGGGCTTCTAAAAATACCACTACCTCTCTCCGCTCCACTCACTGATTTAGGAGCTAGACACATATTGGCCTACGCTGGCTTCCTCTCTGTGAAACTGGACATCCTGAACCCGCTCTGCTACTGCGGACATTGCCAGAGAGGCTGATGTACAAGGGCCTGCATTTTCTAAATGAGAAACAGAATTACGTATTTCTTAGAAGAATCCCAGAATTAACGATTAGTGCTGTATTATGAAATTACATTTTTAATTCATAGTAAGTGTCGAGAACGACATGAAAGCTGTCGACGAAATCCTCACAATTTCACTATACCTTAGAATTGTGTCGAGTTTCAAGAAATGTAATAGTATAAGAAAAAAATGTAACTGCTCATTTTATGATGAGGTGTTTGTTGAAAAATAATGTTTCGATTAAACATTCGGTTGATGCGTTTTCTCCAAGTATCCCAGAAGTTGTCTATCATGGACGACATCATAGTTTGAATTTCTTTAAAAGCTGTATTCGGAATTACCCACTAACATTAGATTTACGGTGGGTGTAAATTTGTTCAAAATTACAGTGGATCTCAAGCCGCACATCAGACTTTTTCTATGGGCCAGTGGCATGAAATTCTTGCAGGTCAAGAGTAGCTCATGCAATGCTTTGTTTTTTTTCCATTCAGATTCTTGTAGTCTTTTATGTATAACAGAAAAATAAATAGAAGCACCAGAATAGAAAAAACCTGCCAAGACTGAAAGAATTGCTGGTCTAAATGTCAAAATTACACTGGTTTGCAGCAGAAAGGACTGGTCTGGAATAAAGTGTCCCTGACGACATGGAGCCACCTGGGCACCTGGCAAACCTCTACAAGGAACACTGGTGCAAATTGTTTAAAAGAGACAAACCAAAACTACTACTTCCAGAGATAGAGGATTTGTTAATTGAAAGTACAGAACTTAAAACAGTGTCCTGGTGACATGGAGTTATGTTTCTAATATTGTATTAATCCAAAGCAATCTATGTCATGAGCATAGTGCTCGATTTGTTTCCGAAAAATAAGCGCAGAGGCGAAGATTTTTCCTTAGGAGCCCTGCGCTTTCCGAATACCAAGGCCGCCTCGTTTTGATTCCACCTCAAGCCTCCTCCTTCCACCCCTCACATGCCATATCTGGGAAACGACCATTACAACGCGGCTGTTACCACGCATAGCCTTTACCACACATGCGTTACAACACATGCACCATTACCACACGAGGCCTTAACCAAGCATTTTTTTTACAACGCATATGCCTTTACCACGCATGCCATTACCACAAATGTAAAGGTATGTATGGTAAAGGTATGTGTGTGGTACTGGTGGTAAGGGCATGTGTGTGGTAACGGTGGTGAAAGCTATCGGCGTAGTTAGAGGAAATGGAGAGAGCCTTACGCTTCCTTGTTAAGACCGGCCTCAGAAGAGCTGCCTCGTTGTTGTTGTGGAGAGGTAAGGGGGATTGGGCCTGGGTTGGTGGGGCTACGTTTTAGGGCTTTCGTGTTTTTTTTTTTTTTTTTTTAAGGACTGGGGGCCAGGGGGAGGTTGCGCCGGGGTCAGGTTTTAGAATTAAGGGCAAGGGCCGGGTATTTTTAAAAAGGGATGGGGGCCAGGGTGGGGGAGTCACGTTGGGGTTCGCTTTTAAGGCTCAGGGGAGGGGTATTTTTTGCAGGGGGCAGTGGTGGCTACCATGTATGGAGGGTGGGAGGTCAGGTGACAAATAATACAGACTTACCTTCCGACGCGACGTCCTCTTTCAGTCTTCTGGTAGGCTCCAATGCGGGACCCAGCAGCAAACTCCCCTAACCAATCCTGGCGCTGCTCTCACCATCATGGGAGCAGCGCCAAGACTTGTTGGAGCGGCCTCACTCAGCGCTCCTAAGAGCACTGGAGGCCTGTGCTTTCTCTAACCTAGCGGACTACGACAGCGCATGTCTGGCTGGCCATCGCAAGACGGCCGGCCAAAGAGACATGCGCATTTTAAAGCACACTGCTTCCTGCTGCTACTCGGCATGGCAGCGCTGGCCCCACCCCGTCCTGTCACTCAGTTCAGGACCGGTCGGTTCCTGAAAAATAAAACTGTAATAAATAAACTTTATTACCGTTTTATTTTTCAACTCTGGCCTGGGGCTCTCATAGTGTGGTGACGCTCCTCCGTTTAAATGGAGGAGCCGCCCCTAGCTGGGGGGACGGATTTTATTTACAAGGGCTGGGTGCTGGGGTGGGGGGGTCGTGCTGGGGTCCACTTTTATGGCCCAGGACAGGGGTCGGGTATTTTTTAAAAGGGCTGCAGGCCGGGGGGGGGGGGGGAATGGGGCTTTTGGGGGCGCCAGGGACCGGTTTTAAGGCTCAGGGCAGTGGTCAGGGAAAACCTTTACCACACATTTGCCTTCAACATTCATGCTTTTGCAACAAAATAAGTTGTAAACGTATGTGTGGTAAAGGCATATTCGTTGTAAAAAAATGCGTGGTAAAGGTTATGCGTGGTAATGGCATTTGAGTTATAATGTACGCATGGTAACGGAATGCGTTGCAATGGTATGCGTTGTATCGTCATACATCAATCCTATCTCTGTACATCACTCTTGCATTTCTTTTTATAATAGCCTACTGCCCTCTTCACAGATTTTATATATTTCTCTTCCTTCTTGGCCCTCCCTTTTACGTCTTTCTCTCTCTTTTACGTCTTTCTCTCTCTTGTCCTTGGCCAAAGTCTGATGATGAAAAACGAGAACCGCTCATAGAAATCAGAGTCCGTGCCAATACTGGCATAAAATAAGCACAGTTGGAGCACCACAGACGCATAATAACGATTTGATATTAGTAGTTACACTTGATAACTATTGTATGCTCTGCACACATTTTAACAAACATATGTGGGAAACAGATGGCATGTTCTACAAAACTGGGGAACATATTCTTCTTTAAATCAAGTGCTCTCAATTCATGCACTACCAGCCACCGTAGTCCTCAAACATTTCTCTCCATTTCGCACAGCAAGTAGAACATTATCACTAGTCCAGGCTGACACTGCACTCCGAGCTAAAAAACCGACGTCTCGTTTTAGATAACATAATCTCATTGTAAACACAGCATTACTTTTTACAGGGCAAATATTTTTCTCTAATTA
The DNA here is from genome assembly GCA_963921515.1 of Calotriton arnoldi. Taxonomy (NCBI): domain Eukaryota; kingdom Metazoa; phylum Chordata; class Amphibia; order Caudata; family Salamandridae; genus Calotriton; species Calotriton arnoldi. The sequence goes on along the minus strand of CAWUFW010000049.1, from coordinate 4,413,191 downwards.
CCAGCCTGGTGCGGGCGGTTGCCAACAGGAGTATTCCAGCTGGTAACATTCATCCCTGCAGCGAGCCTGGAGACAAGTCCTGGCAATCGCTCTGCAAACTGCCTGCCACGGATCCCTCAGGTGCTGGATAACGAGCTGGAATTGTAGAAAATTCTACCCCGAGGAGTCGGGCCCGTCAGAAGGGGTGGGCAGAGGGGTCATAATACTGTCGGGCCCTGTGCTTTTTCGGGCCCCCGCGCTTGTGCTGCAACATTTCATTATAATTTGTATAGCATGCTAACCAAATGTATTAATGGCAGCTAACCTGGTTAAAGCCACTAGAGGGCGCCAGTCGCCGGGTCAGGTGTGATTTATTTCTCCCTACAGGGCGTTTTTTTTTTTTTTTAAAACACTGAAACAAGTTCTTCTTTTCGAGCCCAGCTTGAGTTTGCTGACACAGGTGTAGAGAGCCATCCGGGCTCTCTCCTACAATGTAACAACTCACATACACGCACGCACCTCTCGGGGCGGGCTCGTCCCGAGGGTATAAATAAACGGCGGAAGACCGCTCGGGGTCTTCGCGCCAACAGAGAGTGTACCACTGTGTTTGAGTGAGTTATTGCTGTGTGTCCCCGCTGCGGCCTAGAGCCTTCGGGTGACACATTACACTGGCGACGAGGCCGGTTGGACCGGCACGCGTGCACGCCTCCTATCGCAGCGGCCGCTGCACTCGCCCTACCTGCTGAGGCGGTTCTGCCTGATCAAGTGCGGCGCCCGCCCACGCGTCTCCTGGCCCAAAGGGAGCGCGTTCAGCTGGCGGCGCCCGTGCGGAGGCAAGACGTCGGTGTTGACTGTTCCTGCATGCGCCCGCCCACGCGTCTCCCCAGTCAGAGGGAGCGCGTTCAGCCGGCGGCGCAGAGGCAGCGTGAGGGAAGGTGAGTGCGGCCCTCCGCGCTACCGTGGGGCTCTTCCTCTCCGCTCGGCAGTGCCCCGTGTGGCAGGCCACGCCCCTCGACACTCCCCTGCCGCTTTCTCTGGCCCAGGACACGTGCACCACTGCCTGGAGAGGCAACAGACAGCCCAGCGCGTCTGTGGACAATAAAACACAAAAAAAAAAAAAAAAAAAAAGAAAGGGGGAAGAGCATTCCCTACTGATCCAGGACAGATAGCCAGGTGGCCCAGGAAAGGAGAGGAGTCAGAACAACGGCGCAAGAGGCCCCAGCCTGCTACCTCACCGGGCTGCAGCGAATACCTTGCCCCAACACGTGGCTAAGCACCAAGAGAGGGGGAGGATGAGCATTACCCAGTCGGCCGGCGCGACAGCTGGCGCCCAAGCTCAGGACGCAGACCAGGCCGCGCTGCACCCCAGGAGTCATCACACCGCCATCGCCCCTTTGCCGCCGTTCAGCGAGGCGTCCAGACCCGGCGACGGCCGCACCGCGATGGAAGGCGTGGGTAGGAAGGTTGAACCTATACTTTAAAGGGACAAGGGAGACAGATGGAACAGTCAAGAGGTCGCTCCTCATTTACTACGGCGGGCCAGAAATTTACGACCTATTCGAAACGCTCCCAAACAAGGGGGAAGACGATGACTACGAAGCGGCGGTGAGGGCGCTAGATAGGCACTTCGATCCGCAACTGAATCCAGATTTTGAAAAGTTCAAATTCCGAAGAGCCTCACAGACAGATTCAGAATCTGTGGACATGTTCTATGCCAGGCTGCGCAAGCTGGCCAGCACGTGTGCATTCACAGCCCCGCAAGGGGAGATCAGAGACCAGATCATCCTGGGTTGTCGCTCGAAGCTCCTGCGAAAACTCATCCTGCGACAACCAGGAATCTCACTGGATGAGATTCTGGTGTTAGCCCGCTCGCACGAGTTGTCAGATGTCCGGGCAGAAGCAATGGAGGCGGCCCTCCATACGCCCGTGTCGGCTCCAAGCACCCCAAGATACCCGGTTATCAAGGAGGAAAGGGTGGACGCGATACAGAGGAGACCTGCCCAGGCCCGGCAAGCGCAACCGATGCCGCGAGGAGGCAAATGCGGATACTGTGGAGATGAACATGCCAATACAGCGGTCTGTGGAGCGAAAGGAAAAACGTGCTCCCGGTGTGGGAGGCTTAACCACTACGCGAGAGCTTGCAGGGGTGGACGGTTCCGACAGGGCCCGGCAAGGTCAAGGAACATGTCACAACGGATACAACAGGTGTCCCTAGAGGACTCGCCCCCGCATGAAGACGCCAGGCAAGTGTGGGACGATGAAGAAGATGACGTATTTGTGGTGTCCTATGTCAGTAGAACAGACAGGCGACGGAGACCTCCCCCGATGTGCTCGGTGACGGTGGAGGGCACGGACGTGCAGGCCCTGATTGACACGGGTGCCTCGGTTAACGTCATGGACGCGGAACAATACGAATGCCTGTCACCAAGGCCCGCGCTTGAGCCGTCATCAGCGAGAATCTACGTATATGGGGGAACCGATCCGCTCCCGCTGAAGGGGGTCATCCAGGCCAGTGTCAGTAGTGGCACATACACCACGAACACCCGGTTCCACATAACGGAGGGAAGAAAGGGGACCCTGCTCAGTTGCCACACTGCCGAGGATCTAGGACTGGTATTCTTCGCGCACCAAATACATGAGTCGCATGCTGAGACCATACTGAAAGACTTCCCCGCCCTCTTCACAGGCCTGGGGAAACTGAAAGGGAAGAAGTTCCGGCTACATATCGACCAGACAGTGAGACCGGTGGCTCTCCGACATCGGAGAGTGCCGTTTAATCTGAGGCCGCAAGTCGAAGAGGAACTGCGAAAACTGGAAGAACTGGACGTGATCGAAAAAGTCTCGGGTCCCACACCGTGGGCATCACCGCTGGTGGTGGCCCCAAAGCCCAAACAACCGGGGGCCATACGGCTCTGCGTGGACATGCGCTTACCCAACGTGGCAGTGAAGAGGGAAAGGCACATAACCCCAACAATGGACGACATTGTGGCCGACCTCAATGGGGCCAAATGGTTCTCCAAATTGGACCTGAACGCTGGGTATCATCAGCTGGAGTTAGAACCGGAGAGCCGGTACATTACCACGTTTTCCACCCACGTTGGTCTACGGCGATACAAGAGATTAAGCTTCGGGATATCCTCAGCAGCTGAAGTTTTTCAGAACGCGGTGAGAGAGAGGTATTGTCAGGACTGACAGGGGTAATCAACCTGAGTGACGATATCCTTGTCTTCTCGAGCACGCTGGAAGACCATCACAAGCATCTCCGAGCCACGTTGAAAAGGCTAGAAGACTCAGGTCTGACGTTACACAAAGCGAAGTGTTCATTCTATCAGGACACCGTGGAGTTCTTTGGCTACATATTCACGAGAGAGGGGCTCCGGGTGGATCCGAAGAAGGCGACTGCCATCCGGGTAGCCAGCACGCCGAAAAACCCAACGGAAGTGAGAAGTTTCCTGGGCATGGCAACGTATTGTGGGCGTTTCATCCCGAACCTCGCAACGTTGTCAGAGCCGCTTCGGGTTTTGACGAAACAAGGGCAACCATGGGAATGGTCGAGTGTGGCGAACAAGGCATTCAATGACATCAAGGAAAGGCTGCAAGATAAAACGATCATGGCGTATTTCCATCCGAGGAGCCGCACAGAACTGGTTGTGGACGCTAGCCCTACAGGTCTAGGAGCGGTGCTCCTACAGGAACAGGATCCGGAAGTATGGAAACCGGTGGCCTATGCCAGCAAGGCCCTCACGGATACTGAAACCCGGTATGCCCAGATAGAGAGGGAGGCTCTCGCCATCAAGTGGGCGTGCAAACATTTTCATCTGTACCTGTGTGGACAGGATTTTCAAGTAGTGACGGATCACAAGCCCCTGATCCCGCTGTTCGCTGGTTCATCACGGCTGGCGCCCCGAGGATTGAGCGATGGGCCGTGCAATTACAGGCATATCAGTTTAAGGTCGTGTACCGACCCGGAGCCCATAACCCCGCTGACTACCTTTCCCGTCACCCGGACCCTGCATCGCCCAGGAAGCAGGCCATTGAAGAAATGAGCACTGAAGAATTCGTGAGGATGGTTTCTCAGCAGGCATGCCCGAAGGCAATGACCCTGGAAGAGGTCGGGCAGGCCACGGTGGGGGACGGAACACTGTCAAGGGTGAAGGAAGCGCTTGCAAATAACATGTGGGTTCGCTTCATGGATGGAAGTCGCCTGTTACGACCGGAGGTTAGACATGACCGACAGCAGCTCTGGAGAGTGCGGCACGAGTTAAGCGTGGGAGAACATGGTGTCATCCTAAGGGGACACTTGGTCGTGATACCGGAGGCCCTGCAACAACACGTTCTAGAGCTCGCCCACGTTGGCCATCAGGGCATGGCCAAGACGAAAGCTCGTTTGCGCCAAAAGGTGTGGTTCGCGGCCATGGATACGAAGGTGGATGAAATGGTCCGAAGCTGCCATGAATGCACTATCACAGGGAGGGACCCCCGCCGGCGCCGGTGATCACCGAGGACCCGGTCACTATTCCATGGACCCATGTCAGTCTCGACTTCGGAAGTTTCCCAGATGGCCGCCAGATGCTGGTTCTAGTCGACACGTTCTCAAAATTCCCAGTGGTAGAAATTGTGGAGTCAACAGCGTTTTCCCACGTGAGAAGGGCGTTGGACCGGACCTTTGCCATGTTCGGGCTGCCGGAGGAGCTGAGGTCGGATAACGGGCCCCCATTTCAGGGCAGGGAATTTCAGGAGTATCTGAAGAACAAGGAAATCCGTCACCGGAAGATCACTCCGCTCTGGCCCCAAGCCAACGGGGAGGTGGAGCGGCTGATGAGGACTCTCAACAGGGCCCTGCGTATATCCGTAGAACAAGAGAGAGATGCGGAAGCAGCGTTGGACCAATTCCTCGGAGTGTATCGATCAACGCCGCACAGTACCACCCGGTGTGCACCCTCCCACCTGATGTTTCAAAGACCACCGCGGGACAGCATACCCGTTGATCCGACATGGACTCCACCGAGGCGAGACGACGAGGCCGTCCAAGCCCGCAGAGAAACTACAAACCGGAAAGCCAGTGAAGTCCGGGGGGCTCATGATTCCAACGTCCAAATTGGAGACAAGGTGGTAGTCAAAGATCGACACCCTGGGTGGAAGTTTCGAACTCCGTTTGAGCCCGAAACATGGACCGTAACAGAAAGGCAAGGAACGATGGGGACAGCCCGCAAAGGACACCTCCAAGTCACCCGAAATGTGTCGTGTTTTAAACGAGTGATCAGGGGTGGTCAAGGTGGTGAAGATGGTGATGATGATGCTGAGAATCCCTGCGGGCCCTCCCCGGCATCTTCCGAAGCCAGTGACCACATCCCCGAAAGAGAGCTCCCGGGGGCCCGAGAAGCTGTCACCCGACCAGGTTTGGCCATGTCGGAACACGATGGTGGCTCACCAGGGGGTGCCCTAGAGGCTGCCGGAAGCAAGGCAGTGGCCAGGAGTCAGCGATACCACCTCCGGGCTAACCCGGTGCCGAGCCAAAAGTTTAAGGACTTTCTGTGCCTGTCCCCATGAACTTTAATGACTTTGGTGACGTCAACCAAAAGAAGGAAGGGATGTAGAGAGCCATCCGGGCTCTCTCCTACAATGTAACAACTCACATACACGCACGCACCTCTCGGGGCGGGCTCGTCCCGAGGGTATAAATAAACGGCGGAAGACCGCTCGGGGTCTTCGCGCCAACAGAGAGTGTACCACTGTGTTTGAGTGAGTTATTGCTGTGTGTCCCCGCTGCGGCCTAGAGCCTTCGGGTGACACATTACAACAGGAGCAGCAACCAATGGGCAGAGGTGCCGTTTGGTTTGCGTTACCCCTTAGCCAGCTGCTGTGATCAAACGGTCAACGAACAGATATAGCTGCACAGGGGTCCAGTACTATGTCTCGCACGTGCAGCCATACTTTGCTTTTTAGCCTGTACGATGCTGTTTTTGTGACTTGTGGAGCCACCTTTAACATTTTAAGAATGGGTTCAGATTTCCCAGCCCGAAAAATTTTGCTGGCTTAGTGTTGGCTAGAAGCCAGAACTAAATCAAACTGCCATACATTACATAGAGTCAATTGGCGGCTATGCATAGATGTGAGGATTTTAAACTCCAAAAAAACAGTGCTATTTTAACAGGATTTATAAGAAAATTAATATTTAGTGGCCTAGGTTCAAAACTCAAAATGAAATACTCAATATAAATGTAACTATGACTCAGGGGCATAGCTATTACCAATGCAGCAGGTACAGTGCCAACAGGGCAGTGGTTTGAGGGGCCTAATTAGGACTGTCTTTTGCTATACCATAGTGGAACAGTGCAGCTTGTTTTTCCTCATGCTTTAGTGCCCTTGAAAGCCTTGCTACACCACTGCAATAATAAAGATAGACAAATGTATTGATTGAAACTTTCTGTGTCAATAAAAGGCTGTCTGGGCATGGTGGCGCATGTGACAAAGAGCATAGCTGTGTGACAGCCTTTCTAGGCTAATGCTGGCAACCTAATCCACTCCCCAGTTCTAATCTCATTTTACCTATGTCAACAAACATTTGAGTTTCTCTAGGGCCCCGTATCACTAGGCATTCTAAGGTCCCGGGGCGTGAGGTCTTGGTTCACCTCATCTCAAATACCAGTTTACAAATGTTAGTTAAAAATTGGATCACCCTGTACTCCAACAAAAATGTATAATCATATTTTTCTGTAATTTCTGTCCAATAATACGTTGCACCTAGGGGCATTTAGAAAGAGTATGAAGATTAGTATTAAATGCATCATAACATAAAAAAATCTAGACAAATGATCAGCCTGGCTGCACATTTCAGTTTGCGGTGTTCTGCTACGAAACACTGCCCCCTCAACCCGAAGAAGGATGACTGACAGAGCATACAAGAGTTCTGGTTCCACTAGATCAAGTCTCTTCCAAAGCCTTTCAGATCCTGGGTAATGACCAGGAGAGAGACCAAGTGAAGCCATCAAGAGATGGCTCATTGCACTACAGCATCAGCTACAGTAATCTGCTCTACATGAAAGGCGCTAGTTTCTACTCGGATGAGGCGGACTAGGCATTTATTTATATGGAGGTTGGTTAAGGAGTCTTGCTGAGTTGGGCACAAGCAACACGCACTACTTACCTCTCTATGAAGCAGCAAGATTGAGAAAGAAAAAATGAACAAACATTGGTGCACCAAAATGCAAGGGGACTGCAAGTGACATGTACCTTTGACCTCTGATGAAATCACATGTTTAACCTATGTGCTTCCCTTCCACCCTCCTAACTGCTGTTAAGAAGCTAGGGGATGATCACATGTGGAAAGTAGAAAAAATAACCACAATTCTAGGAGGTATGATAACCTTCTGTGGCACAGTATGAGCATATCGTGGACGAAATTTAGTCCCACATAAATATTGTGTCCCGAATACACAGACTACCAAAATAGTCATATAGATATATAGATAGGTTACCTTTGCTTAATTCTGCATCTATGTGCCTTGACAATGCATACATCATACCCTTTGTGGAAGAGGTGTGGCGCAGCGGCCAGGGTGCCTGACTCCGGACCACGGGGTTCACTGTTCGATCCCCGGTGCCGGCGGCAGGTTAGCCCCGCACCAGCAATAGCTCGCTTAATCTTCCCGAGGGCCCCCAGCGCTGGGACACCTCTCCGGAGGTAGCTGTGCGCTTTAAAATGCTGGTATTTCATTTCATCAAGGCACATGGTTTGGAGCATGTATTTACCTACACAATATTTTGGTCATAAGAGTTTTGTGCAATAAAATGACTGTCCTCGGTACTCTGGCACACAATCCCTTCTGTTCCTGCTGCTGCCTTCATGGCCCTGGAGACCAAGGCAACAAGGGGAGTGCCAGGGGAAACAAAAGGCATGCAGGGGTAGCAGCTGCTACCCTCATTACTCTTATTTGACATCCATGGAAACTCTAAATAAAAACACACTTTTAAAAGCTCACTTCCGATGCGCGGCCATATTGTGGAATTTAAGGGCTCTCTGGAACGTCGTGTAAAATAAGGATGCTATGAATTATATATGACAATGTTTGATCGACTATTACTAACACCCCCACCAAGATTGCTTGATTTCTTTTATTTGAGCTATGCTAACTTAAATGTTTCATGCACAGGAATACCAAATTATCATTTTTTTCATTAACAGAAATATACAGCAATGGCTAGTTTTTCCAGACTAGCGATTCAGCCCGCCTCGGGCCTCGTTGCACATGGTGGGGCCTCCTTGCCCAAAGGCTTGAAGCCACCCTGCACAAAACTGAGCACTGGGGTCGAAAGGGTGGCTTACGTTGCCCAATAAACCCATTTGTGTTGAAGATGTGTTTGACAACCTGCACACTCCACACTTCTTCAGAGAAACTATGTTGGGGCAACACCTGAAGGGCTTGCCCTGCCTTCGTGTGGCCTACAAGACAGGTTATAATGAACTTGCCGTCTAGGCTCCCAGCTCTGTATAAGACCTAGGGCGAGCTATCACCGCAGTATTTGGACAAGTGACCAGCATTATGCGACTGGACACTGCCCCCAAAAGATGATTAGATGACCTCTCGAAAACACACTCTTTAGATACAATCTGACTCCAGGTGCTAGATTACGAGCATTTCTAACTGGTGCTATTACATAAGGAAGTGCTTGCTCCAAACACCCTTTACCACCGCGTTATAAAAACGGACTTCTGGAGGTGGTAATACACAACAAGAACGTTTGTGCATGTTTGCGGTTTGTCATTTTGTTCTAGTAGTCATGTGGTTTGTTGTTTTTTTTGTGCAGTTGTGTTTTTGTGCTGCATTACCACAATGTTATTTTTTTTGTGTTGTACTAAAGTTGTTGGCCTGCATTTGTTTTTCACTACTATGTAGTGATATGCCATGTTATATTTAAATTGTGTTTTGCTACTTTGAGAAGGTGATTGCGTTAGGGGTACTGTTGCTCACTTTTGATAGGTCATCCAAGGCTACTATATTTTCAGGCAAAAGCTGCACGTGCTTTAAAAGTTCCTGTGACAAGCAACCATATATCACCGTCGACACCTATTAAACACACAAGTTAGCCCACAACTGCGGCAAAGACAGGGCCTTCACTTAGAGCCCTCAGGGTTGACTTTTAGAGATATTGTCCCAGGTATCCTGTATCTTCAATCAAGCACAACCAGTGAGTGACTGCAGTTGTCATACGCCAAGAGCCAGGGGCACAGCATACAGAACAGCCGCTACGAAGCACGAGGGCCCACATTCAGGTAAAACACTACAAAAATCTGTGAAATAGAAGACCCTCGTCGCTTTCTGCAAGGGACCCCACCCTACAAGGTGACCCTATTTAGGCCAAAACCTATCCCATCTGTGAGATGGAGGACTCTGGGGTGGGGTAGGGTGGGGCTGGGTCTCACTTTGGGGTCTGCCACCGCCTAGACATCCTTGAGACTTGCTTAACCCCCCTCCCTCCGTGAAAGCTGTATCCCGAGTCTGGAACCCAAAACAAGTCCAGGTTTCCAGAACACGCAGCTCCACGGGCAGAAGATGGCCCTGGGAGATGCAAAACAGCCCCCGCCTTTGTGTGCTCGCAGTCCCAGGGCAAGCACGCGGTCTGGGAGCAACTCGGGCGCCGTACAACTGTAAATGTTTTACGAGAGCCAGGCACATGTGAGCCGCAGCTGGCCGTTTTTATGAACAAAACACGCTTCCATCATTTTTTTAATGTTCACGTTTCCAGAGAAGGTTTGCCAATTTTGTAAATACCTGAACTCGACTTCACCTCGCACTCAGCACAATTTATGCCTAAAGGTTGTAGCTGCCATGCCTGCCTAGCTGCGGCGCATAAGGGGAGTAGACAACCTTTTACACTGTATGAGCCTGCCTTTGAAAAATGGTAATAGTTCAATGCTAATGTGTGGCAGATCTGGCCTGCCGAGATGGCGCTTCTGCTACGCAGAGACAAAGTTGGCTCAAATAAAGGGAGCGAAGAGAAAATGCGAAGGATTACTGTGAAAAATGTGCAATATCCAAAATTGTAGAGAAACAATAAAACATTTTTTAAGAATCGGGAGACAAGTCTTGGTGTCGTGTGTGCTATGAAAATGGCAACGTTTTTATTATTGGCGATATTCTACTTAAAACCAATCACAGCATGACCCACCATTTTCAACCATGAATGAATATCGCCTGCCCTGTCTTGCACTGTGCTACTGGTAGACTTTGATTTATAATGGGGAAAACAAAACTACAACTATCCGAAAGCAAACTACCAAAAATACACATCTGAATAAACTACTCACACCCTGACCTTGGACAACTTGAGACCTCGGTTGTTCAAATGAACAATCACTTATCCACCTGCCACAGGGATATTCAAGGTAAACATAAGCTCGTCCAAGAATAAATCAGGAAAAAGGAACCGACACATCCCAATCTGGAGTTATGAAGATAGTGAGAGGTGGACCAATTTATGAAATAGGCGTACAAACTAATAGCAGAAAAAAACTCATGCAATACTTCGCAAACTGAGAAATTCACAGACTTGTCCCTACTTTGGAACCATAGTCTCTTCATCACCTCCTGAGGTCAGTTCCTCACCCCTTTCCTCATTACACATGGCAATACGATCCACTTAAGTGGGAAGAACAAAGCATATTTACACACACAGGGCTCAGATACATACATGGTCCATTACAGAGATGTATTTCACAAGCATTTATCTAATTATTAGTCTTAATTTGCATTCAGTCTGCAGTTTTATATATTTTGTGTCAGGGATGTGTGTAATCATTCTACACATTCAGAGACGATGACAGAAAGATTTGGCGGTATAAGGGTTCCAGAATGGTATGTGAAGCAAAAGTTAGGTCAGATATCTGGGGATCATGATCAACTTGCCACAATACGCCTTTTCCACTGGGGAATATAATGACGAAGAACACAATCTTCCAACGTAACATGCTCAACATATTTATTCTCTATACTAACGCAAGGAAGACCTGGTCCCATGTATTGATAATGTCTTTCCTAGGCTATTCCAACCACATATCCATAGGCATCCCCATTAAGCTGTCCCAGAAAAGAAGCCCATTTAGTCTTCGTCATAAAAAAAAAAAAACACTCGCCAAGCAGTATTACATTTGCTCCCAATGGGGCACAGGGTAACCATCAAGTAGGTGCAGAAGGCCTACTGGTTGTCAAAGTAGGTGGGCAAGTCAAGAAAGATCCTAGACCAGAGCCAAGCCAAGGTATCCTGCCACTATGATGTTGCTGGTGGCTTGGATGTCAATCAGCAATAAATACAGTGTGATACACCACCATGCAAAGGCCTCTCACAGTAGACATGTGAGCCACATGAGTGCACTGGAGTACGGTCCATTTAACTATCTGATCACCTTTGTATGTTTGCGCTGTAAGCCATAGACAATTCATTGGTCAATTACACCAGTACATGAAACATTGTTTTAATGGCCATCCCCCCATGATAGCTTCACAGTTTCATTAACACTGGAGAGAAGCCTCCTATACAGGTATGTTTCGAGGTCCTTATTGAGGTTCGGCTGTGTATACTGGCCGCAACAGGAAGGTTCACGACCTAAACTTTCTAAAAATCACTTATCAGCCCCACTATATAACCTTTAATTTGTATAATATGATGGGTCACTCTGAAACATGCAGAACCTACTAAGTTTGCGGTTATCGGTTTACTTGTTTGGAAAGAACGGTCTCACAGGTAGCCACGAAATAAATGACAATGCTTAAAAGGGTACTTCCAGCCAGCCCTGCCAACTGCACTTGTAGTTTTGTTTTCCCATTATAAATATGGGCCACAGCTTCTGGGGAAAACACAACTGACAGTCCTACCTCGCTGTTGGCTAAGCATTTTAAATGGCTCACAGGTGACCCTCAGGACATGTGGCCTCTCACCATCTATGCTGCAAAACCAAATACTCACCTTTCATTATGATAAAACGTGTATCCTTTAGTCACACGCTTTCATTTTCAAGAAGAAACCGATGTACATCACGCATAGTAAACAAACCACTATATCTGACGCCAGGTCTAGTTAACGGAAAGTCATTGCGCACCACCTTCTGCTGTTTTGACACTGATCCTATGGGACAGAGGTTCCACTGCTAATGAACAAGCCGCCAGAATAATTGATCCCACTTATCTCTATATTTTACAGAGATCTGTGCCGAAAGTCTTTGGAGAAGAAAAACACAAAAATCAATAGATTGAACGAAGGAAGAAAATAGATAAGATTTATTAGCATTGACTAAACAGTTGGAGGCGCTTCATGCTAAATGGGTGATTCCATGGGCAATTCCAGCACACTGCAGACAGTGATGCACACTACAGGTCGAATGATAACTCTTTCGCAGGAGAGATTGAAATAAATATAAAATAAATAATGGATGCTTGCCTATTCTCAAAAGTTGTCTACATATGCAAGTGTGCGCACACATGATTTTAGAATGGGTGTGCAATAGTGGGAGTACTCAGGCAAATGTCAACGCAATGTCTTGTGGTGCACACTGGGTGCATGCCCACCAAATAGCATCTTCATGGGTCATCAAAAATGGTTAGAGAAGCCATCTGGTGCACCTATCTAAGATTCTTGCATACAGCTGACTGTACAGAAAGAGCAGTGAAGAGCACCAATAATTACAGTATTCACAATTCGTGTGGATGAATGGGTGTCGTGTATCGAAAATATAATTTTGAATAAAAAAATGTAAAGTTAAAAAATGTTATTAAAACTGCAATTTTTCCCAATCCTTCACATATGTATGTATAGCGTATGTATGCATTAACTAAACGCGGATTTACGTAAAGGGGATGACTTATCATTGTACTTGAATACAAAGCTCTTACTCGCATAATGTGTGCAGTGTGTATATTATGCATGTTTTGCACAGAAATGTATGTTAATTCACAAACAAATTTTAAGAATAGGCGGAAACTTAATTTACACTTTATTATGCTTGTTTTCCAGACCTGTGTTAACAGACCCACCTATTTGTCTCTCAGAAAAGGGATACAGAAAAGGATAGGTGGCACTGCTCTCAAAGGACCTCTTGGTGCAAGCTTTCAAAATGACAGCCTTCTGAACAATGCCAATGCTTGTTACTGCTTCGGCTCAGCGAGATCCCACAGTCGCTGAGCCGAAGCAGTAACGAGCATTGGCAAAGCCAAAAGGTCTTTTTTTTTTCTTTGCTTTATAGTAGTGTAGTGGTATAGTAAGTGTAGATTCTGTGTGTTTTTGAAATAATTGAGGCAGTAGAGAGAATTCTGTGGCAACAGCCTATTAAGACAGTAGAGAGAATTCTGTGGCAACAGCCTATTAAGATCAACGGTTACTTCATTTACATTGTTGTTTATACAGTTATTTGTGATTTAAATGGTTGATATGTGAACTTGGTTGATAGGCATATCGTTTGTAAATAATTTACACGCAATACTGAAAGCAGCAGCTGCCAGAATATAGTAAGTTCCTAGCATTGAGTTTTGCTTTAAGCCAATTGGCTTACTTAAAGAAACGTACAGGAATTAATTACTCCGATATGGTACTACTAGAAACATTTCTACAAAAATCATTGGGGTGTTTACCATGAAAGCAAAACATCAACGTTCACTGCTGCTCTGATAGAATAGAATTAATGTCCATAATGTATAGGACTTTCTTATTGTGGTTGTTGTTGCTCCCATATTTACATTACATACAAAACAGTACCTTTCTAGCGAACATGGTCACGTGTCCAGACACAGAACATGCACTAGTGCACACAATGTAACTAAATGCAAACAAGCAGCACAAATCCATTGCCAATGACAAGTCAAACGTGCAGAAGTGAAAAACAAGCAGCAGCATGACCAAGCCAACCAGCACAGTGCGGAGCTCTGGAAAGTATTTGGAAACTTCATTAGCTCCTGTGGTGTTATTACCTTGCAGCTCTACAATTATTTAGTTTCGGCGCCACTTGCAAGCCAATGAATAGAGAGCCGCTAGGCTGCTGACCCTGCACAAGCACACCAGTACCTGCTTTTAGGTTCATCGCGTACAGTCATCAGACACATGCATGACTACGTGCGGCGAAGTTTAAGATCCGCGAGTCTCCTCCACTGAGAAACAGTTGTTACGCGCAAACAACGCGCCACACTCTTCATACAGAACTCACGTCAGTCAAGCGCACCTCTCATGCCACGATGCACCAATTCACTAGAGCTGCACAATGGGTCCCACCAACAATCAGACATGAAGCAGTTTTTAACAAGACACGAGAACTGCTGAAAATGTTAAAAACAATTTACAGTTAAGCCAATCCCAGGTCAGAGTTAAAAAAACACAACTTTGGAAGCATATTAAGTAGTATGTAATAACAGCAGCGCAGCGAAAGACAAGATCATGCAGACAGAGCTGCCTGTGGAGGCTTTAAGTAATCGGGACAGCGTGTTCAGCATTGTAACACGCATGACAGCTTTCAATACCAGTCGTAGGTGATTCCTATGATGCTAAGTAGATGCCTTGGGCTTGCCACCCGCATCATTAAGGCGCCAGGTGACTTCGAGATGGGCTGGGATGAAAACACGGCGGAAGAGCAGGTGATAAACAAATTGCATGGGATACGAAATATTAAACAACAGTGGTACTTGGTAATCCTTGAAAAGAAACCTTCAGCTGACCCTTAAATATGAGCTCCGCGGTGATTCTCAAAGGAAACTAAACGTGATATTGTTGTGATCATTCAAAATATCCCTCTTGAGGTACCTTAAACAAACCCAGTTTAGCTTTTAAAAGATGGTCCAGAAAATTAGTAAGCGGCAAATGAGTGATTGCAACAGACACACGTCACGAGGGAGAGGATAGTTCTCGCTTGTATTTAAAGGGTGCAATTGGCATGTTAGGTACCACTATCTACGACAGACCCCATAGCACGGCGACTGCACTAGTGTGCTGCCATCTCTTATGACAGAGTCAGTCCTGTTGGGAAGCACTGGCAGTCAGCTGCTGCCTCTAAAATGAATGGATTAGTCCATTGCGGTGAAAAACTCAGGGTTCCAAGGGACTTTCAATTTGTCATGGGGTATCTGTGTGTCAAACACAATACTCTAGAAAGGCGCCAGATATCACGCCTATGCTCTCATTAAAAAAAGCCTTACTGCCCGACAGCTCTCGATCAGGAAAAAAATAAATCCCTCGACAGTTGCTCACCCCATTTTAGCCCGTAGGTGGTTTCGCGCGTGCTTGAATTTGGGGCTCTTCTGGGAAAGGTGTACTGGGGTATGTGGTAAGAAAAAAAGGTGAACGCTAAATGTAATGTGGATAGTGTGCCAACCCTTTAGTGGAAAGCATAATGTTGCAAATTTTTTGTGTTAGCACGTATTTTCCCTTTCACATGCTCATCTTAACCATGCTATGGCCACAGTGGGAGCGTATGTCAATGGTCCTTCCACCCCTGTACCTGGGAACTGGTATAGCCCTTCGTCGGGCAATTGTTTGGAACCGTCCATTCTTGTGCTATGGAAAATGCAGGAGGTCTTTCAAAGGTGCTATTTCTAACTGTATTTCATAACAGTCGCCGTTAATGTGAAATAAAACAGCTGTTTTAATTTTGATCCTACAGCTAGAGCAACAATGCCTGCTCTGGGCTTGCAACAAAAGTCCACGTTGGAACCTCTTTGAAACGTTGTGAACAGCACACTCTCAGGCGGGGGCAAAGCTAGTGAGGCTCCTCTGCTAAAGTCGGGGTTAATGCTGCACTGCTGAATTTTTTTCTTTTTAACTTTCTGTTTAACATTGGACATATAAAATTGAGGTTGATGGGACGTGGGGTGGGGGCAGGAGAAGAAACTGGCACAGACTTGTTGAGGGTGAAATGGAAGATTCAGACATGAGTGAGAGTTAGTCAAAACACGAACACTCGTGTGAAATGCTCTTTCAGATAAAAAAAAGTCCCTGAGCCAGTAACTATAATGGGACAAATGGAATGCTACAAGTATTGGGGGTCTGCCCCATGGGAGGGAACAAACAACGAAAAAGGAGGATTTTTAAAGGACCCTGAAACGAACAAATGAAAAGCAGTGGGCGGGCTGTAAGCACACAGAGTAAATACAGCAGGTCTTGAAGAGACAGCACATGCGCTGCCTAGGCTCGACCTAAAAAGTGGTGATGTAAGGACCTCTTGTTGTGGATGGCATCCTCCTGGCAGGGTTTATGGAGGGTGCTTAAATATGAACAGCACCTGCAAGATGATGCCTAGAGGCTGTGTCAGACGGTGTTACCAGGGAGTTTCCATTCAACATTACCTGTGGGCATGTGCAATCATATCGCAGTAAACATCTGACCCAACACCCACAATGGCAGTACCAACCTAAATATATAGTAATGCCAGCATTTCAAAAGCATTTGAAGGATACCTCCAAACTATTTTTTAAATGTCAAATTCGTTGTGAAATCTTATTAGAACATTTTTATATGGTCCACATATATCCTTCCGCATTGGATAAAAGATGTTATTTTATGTTATACTACATCAGGTTATGTTACGTTAATTGTTTGTATAACGCTTTGGCAGAATCCTCCATGTTCTGAAAATAATAATGAACTACATCGCATTTACAGTTAGCAATCAAACATTATATATTGTTTGTAATCTGGATGCCAGGTGTTGAAATTTTGTTTATTCTTATTTTTTAATATTGTATTGGTTTTATTGATTTACCTCAATCAGACCTATGTGTGGGCATGCTTGGGCGTCACTGAGGGCCATAGGAGATGTAAACTATGGTTTTATAGCCAGTCCCTTCAAGTCACTGAGATCTCAGAAACAACACAAAGTTAAATGGGAGCATGAATTGTCAGCAAGTCTTTCAATAGTTGAAAAAGACTCCTGGTGAGACACCAGTTCTGAAGGTGCCAGACTCCCATCAAACAGGCGCTGCTTAACAAGGATTGGAGCCATCCTATACTACCTCAACTCACTGCCTTTTATTAGTTTGCAGCGGCCAACTAGCGAGTAAACCTGGGTGGTGATTGAGAAAGACTGCTTTGGAACCATGTGGGTGTTTATTTCCTACCTCTTTGAGACTACCTTTACCTTCCGCCATAATACTTATCACAACAGTCAGCGCAATACATAAACATGACCCTGGCCCCCAGCTTGCAAATGCCCAGCCTTTGTGATGCTAACTCCACATCTTCCTCAGGATGGTGGGCTAAGCCACAACCACACGATGCTATAATCCAAGAGGGACTACTACAACACTCTTTTCAAGAGAATTGTAAAGCCTTAATGATGGAGGGTTCATGAGCTGAAACCAAGGAAGAGGAATTTGCAATGAGTATTTGTGTATAGTAACTACAAACAAACGCAAGGCGGAACTCCAGAAATGACAAATGAAGCTCCTCATCACCAGGTAGCACACCAACACCAAATTCCTTTTTTTGATGCTCAAGAAGAGAAAGTTATCTTTATATAATAGCTGTTGCTCGGATATGAAAAGATTAGCAGCCCAGTGTCAAAAGTGTACTAGCAGGCCTTCCAGTCCATGATGTCATAGAGTGGGGAATGATAAAGGGCAGTAGAGAATAAATACTACATTGGAGTTACAGATGAGCCATTTCACCAGCTTAGGAAAAAATGAGACAATGTTACAGAATAGGGAAAACATAAATAGGAATTAATGCGACTATATGCGAGTGAGATCCATTTTCCAAGAATGAAACATTCTATAGCAGTGAAAGGAGTTTTTCTATACTTTAGTTCCTATGGCAGGGTTTCCTAATGTTTGTGGTGAGTGAATACGAAATCTGTTCATACAGAAGATCAAGAGAAGAGCCCGGTTATCTCCGCTTCGGTGGTGGCAGGGAAGCACTTGGTAGAGAATGCTCTTCTGGAGAGATGTACGATTGGGTTTTGTTGACTAGGTCATTTTCAACTTTAAAAAAAAGCATTTCCCACTTGAGACCATCCCAATATTTCACCTCCTACCCATCCTTTTGAATGCCCTTGTAATTGCTGTAAGTACTGTTGAGACAGTAGGGATCCAAACATCCACCTCCAAACAAAGTTGGATTTTCTAGAAAGTTCCTTGAAGGGTTCTTCAAACTCCCTCGTTCCTTGCAATCTCATTAACATTTGAGAGTCACTCTTATTTATCATCCGACATCCTTCTGTTGCCTTCTTCCTAATGATCTTGTCATGTAGGTTACACATCAAGCGTCGTCACAGATGTTTTACACAAGTCTTACAACATTTAATATTGATATTTCATGCTAAAAAGAACTAATGAACACGAAGTCAAGGCTGAGGCGGTTCGTAATTAAACCTATATACAGAAAAGATTCTCAAAACTAGAATGCTAGCAAATTCTCAAAGGTACATAAAATACAATAAGGATGCTGCTGACAAAAGCATCTTTCTTTCAAGTACCAGCATTTTTTCTCACATGCACAAAATCAATGTATGAAACTTGGAAAGCAGACAAATTCTCTTGTGCTGCTGAGGCAAACAGTGAAACCTGGGAAAGACTGGAAAAAAGCTTCTACCTGATATGAATTCAACCTTGTCTGAAACTTCATCACTATTATTATCTGAACTGAGGCGCAACAATTTTTTTGACTGCTCCATGGGATGTTTTTGAACAAAACCGCTATGGTTATAGGAAATGCCAGTTTTCTTAAGGTTTTTGCAAACTAGAAAGTTACAAGCATGCTTCAGGCTAGGGGGATTGACACGGGTCTACCACAGCCCGACTACATGCCATATATTTCATAAGAACTATTCACGCAGCTGTGATGGGGTGAAAGATTAACTCTAAGTGGAACTCTAACACAATGCTCTTTTCATAGGCCCCGCTGGACTCCCAGTGACCACGAACAATGCACACTATATTCACAGCTCTCATTGGTCTCCGGCGGCTGCTGTTCCACGCTGACCCTAATAATTTTACAACCTGTACATGAACTCTGATGGAACGTTAGAACTATGTACATGGAATTAACATTTCTATTTTGCCATTAAATATATTTATGAGTTAATGGTGCTTGAGGGTAAATTAAAAGGCTCCTTATAACCTTCAGCGCGGTTAGTGGATGGAGTCCTAGATGAAGCATTGCCTCCATAGATAGACACACCTCTTTTACAGCTGAGCACTCAAACGGCACTGTGTGAAAGAACACACATTTCTTTACGGCGTGTGTAATCATAATGTTCACCAGCAGAGGAGGATGGCTAGTATTAGAAACTGAGCGCGGCCACTGAGTAACCAAGCTCTTTAGGGTTCGGATACAGACCCGGCTTTTCTGCCACTGAGCCTCAGTGAGCCTGTCTAAATAGTATTTCATTTGGATGATTCTGTAAGAAGAAATAGAGGCTTGTGCGACTCTTCATAGTTCTAACATCAATTTTTTCGCTGCTTAGAGCCAAAGCTTCTTCTGCTTAGGCACAGCCCTAAATTGTCAGAAAGGAAATGTTTAGACTTCTAAAAATTGAACATATTCCAAATGTGTAGCCATCAATGCAAATTATTTTCTCACCCTTAAATTAACTCGTATTGTTTGCCATTCTTTGAAAAAGATGGATGAAACATCTCCCATCATTTTCCACTACATCAGTCTATAGATTACCAAAGAAGACCACTGATAATAAGTCCTCAACGTTACTAAAAGAAACACCCAAAATGTAGCGGAAAGGTTTTCAGGTCAGATCACAGACTTAACAAGCATTTACAATGCAATAGGTCTCGCAATGACATTATTTTGAGCTATTGACATTGTAAATTACATTGTTTTTTTTGTTGTTTTTCTTTTGGAAAACATAAATAAAAGGCATTGTAATTTAAAATGCCAATAGCCATATGCTTCCCGACACACACTTACTTTGCCCACCACCCTGGGAGACCTTGAACATAATTCTATCCTGGGCCTAAAAAGGGGTTCCCCAGCTGCAGTGTTGTTGTATTTTTACAAACCCCATTGCAATGGCAACCTTCTCCTCTTTTAACATTTTGCCTCAGTGCCAAAAAACACGGAAGCAGGGCAGCACTCTTGGGGGGTGCACTTGCGGTGCAAGGAGCAGGGGATGCAACCGAGGGCAGCAGGGAAAGCCTTCTCTGTCCCGTCATCGGGATGCACCAAATGCCCGAATGCATAAATTAAAAAAAAAAACATGAAACCGGGCGCCGTGGTAGGGAGAGCGGTGCCCGAGTATGCTAATAAAAAAAAAAAAACATGAAACCGGGAAACGTGTTAGGGAGAGCGGCGCCGAGTGGGTTAATTAAAACAAGCTGTCGCCATTACCAAATAAACACAAGCTGTCGCCATTACGCAAACAGCAGCGTGTTTATTTTTGCATCGCGCTTTTACCCTACCCGAACACAACCACGTGCCCCCATACACAGAAGGAGTAGATGCACACACTCACGCACGCGCTCGTGTACAGTCATGCAGATCGGCGCCGTACACGAGTCCAAAGACCACAAGTGGCACTGCTCTATTAACCACTTTAAATCACAGAGCAGTGCCACCCATGGCATCGTGCTCCGAGCAGCAGTAAGATGGAGGGAAGAGGGCTGCCCTGCAATGGAATAACCTAGGGCTTGCTGGCGCGCCATCAAACGGCCAGCTGGACCATGAGGCGATGGCTCATTAAGAAATATTAGCTGGCCCTGCCCTGGTGCAGCAGTGCAGAGGGCAAAGAACACGATGAAAATACAAGCCCAATTGATTCGAATGAATATCACTTTTAAAAGGCACAGGAGTCATAACTCGGAGTCTGAAGACACACGGGTTAAAAAGTCACCCTTTGCACCTTCCCTGTCTCACTCGGATGTTGGCCGATGTTTGTAAATTAAAGTGTCCAGTCTGCACTGCGTGCACCTAAACATGGTATGCGCGCAGCCCCTGGACAACATGTCTTGAGCATGCGCTTAACAAATTAATGAAAACAAACATGTTGTAGAAGCATTCTCTGGGAAACGGAAAGGGTCAGGACTCCGTGACTGTCCAGAACCGTAATTTATGGTATTTTTACTTGACAATGACAGACGCTAGCAGCATAAACGTATAGCTACGCTCCTACCGGTTTTCTTTCTTGAACCAGGGCCAGCACGTTCCTTCTTTCGTTCGTGGGTCCGTTCTTGCCCTGTCTATTACGTGGCAGTGCGCTAAAAAAAAAAAAGCGGGAGCAGCTTCTAATCTGTAACAACACGTTCCAAATGCTGCGCTGAGCTGCAGAAATAAAGACACACACATGTGCCATTTACGCAGTCATGCACTTTACTTAACTGGAAGGGAGTATTTGGACTCCTCCTCGAAGCTCCGACTGCCTCGAAACTCACGATGCCCTACAATGGTTCCCTCCCACTCCCACATTGTCCACATCAGTATACCCTTCTCCCGGGCATTCAACTGAATGGAGCTTCGTACGCCCTGGGCCACTGAAATAAACACCCCAATAAAACCCTCTATATACGGTGACCAGAATTTTAAAGCCAAAAACCATGGCATTTCATAACAAGCTGTCGGCATTGCAAGAAAGAACAAGCTGTCGCCATTACGCAAAAAGCAGCGTGTTTATTTTTGCATCGCGCTTCCACTTTAAGTGAAAGCGCGATGCAAAAATGAACACGCTGCTGCCTCGGCGGAAAAACACCCAGAGTCTGCCGGGATCCCCCTGTCCTCCCCGTGACCCCCTGCGCCTCTGAGCTCCGTGCCTGCCCGGAGTAAACGAAGTAAACACAAGCATTAAGTAATAAAAGGAAACATAATCCGTCACTACACGCCTCCAAAGATAAGAAATATTGTCACGACAGCCGTCAAGCAAGCGATCCAGTCCGGAGGGGCCGTCCGAAAAGGAGACAGGGCGGTAAGAAAGAAGCCTCCTTTTCAATCGGAGGCCACCGTTTACCATAAACGATGACGCTGGCCAATGAAAAGGATGGGCGGGGCTTCTAGTCCCCTTCAGAAATCTCCTCTCCCACAATATGTCTCGCAGAGCGAGCAGCGCATGCGCGCTGCAACGCTAGGCGAGACCTAAAAATCGAGAAAATAGTGGTCTGAAATTAAAAAAAACTTCCAATGCCCAATTGCTGCGGTGTCCAACGCAGGTCTAGGGTGTCCAGATCCATGCCATCTTTTCCGATTTTCTGCAAAAAAAATTGTACAGAAAATGAATCTGGATTACTTAGTCCAAATACCAGGCGCTGTAAAGTTGTTATGACATCACTGGCAGAGGTGACCATAAAGGTGCAGTCCACCAGCTCTGGTGAGACGTGTATCACAAGTGTCACTGAAACACTGGACTAAAACAATTCACCAACTGTTTCTCACTCTAAAACATTATACAAATAAAACGTGTGGAACTATTATTTTCACCGCACATTTTTCCATTTTCAAACAAATTCCTGATAACCTTGAAGCTGACCATTGCAATTATCTCTACAACTCCGCTAGAAGGCTCTTTGCTATTTTCAATCTTCCAAATCTCTGATTGCTCATCCGTTCACTTAATGTCCTAATACCTTTGCAACACAAGGGTCAAAATACTGCCGATAATCCGAAGTGGATTAATAAAACTGCCAGTCTTTGCCACTAATTCAAATTAGTGATTGGGGCTTTGATCGTCTCCATCAACAGCCTCACCACTTGCACGGATGTTCTTTTATAAACTGGGTGAACTTTGACTCATTTTGTACCACACAGCAATATAAAGTATCTATTTGTTGAAGGGAATCAGTATAATTCCAGCATTGACCATCTCACGAATAACAATAAGGAACAAATGCTTCAATGACACTTTTGGCCTTTCAAAGTAAATTATACATTCCTTTGTAAATATAAATGCTAACGTTTGTATGAATGTTCCAGACTGAACCGCTGTTACTACGCAACATATAGACCCAGGTTCAATATCAGTTTACAGGGTGCAGTAGCCTTTTATCCCTTCGCTGCAAGTTGCCACAGAAGAATTTACTTTTTTGCTATTGCTCACAACCTGTACTTATAGAAAGTAATTTTGTGCCATGAATATCCTTACCGAATTTCAATGGCTGTTGAAGGGAATGGTGGTAAGATACGATGTGTTTAAAATAGCTTAAGTCCTGTGTCAAAGATCTTGGTAGCATAGACGATGAGGAGTGGCAGGAGGCAATTCAGAGCCCTAGAGAGGTCGCAATACGCTCTAGATTTCGACTAGTGCAGCTCAAGATTCTACACCATACTTATTATCCTCGTACCCATTTATACACGTGGGGTAGAATCCCGACAGCACTGTGCGTCAGGGGGTGTCAGCGGGAGGGTACTTTCCTGCATATTCTATGGGAATGTCCCAAGATAGTTCGATTCTGGCAGAAAGTCACGGACACTATGACCAGAGTGGTGGGAGAGACGGTCCCGTTGGAGCCGAAGTGGCTTTTACTAATGATCAGAGGTGAATCTGACTGGTCCAGATATGTGGGAATATGGTTAGCCCTGGCAGCGTGTATAGCAAAGCGAAACATTGCCAGGGGGTGGGGGACACCTGAACCCCCGCAGTTGGAGGAATGGAAACGTGATCTTGATTGGTGCCAGCGGGCCGAAGAAACAGTGTACAAAAGTAGGGAATGTGCTAAAAAATGGGGAAAAGTGTGGGCGCCCTGGCGAAAGTACAGAGGGTTGGGTGTGGGTGAATAGACGCTTGTTGGAGGTGTGAAATTCTCTCTATTCCCTCATGAACATACTGCTATTGATCTTCTGTGTTCTCTCCACGATGTACTAATGGAACTGTTTTGTGCTGTATGGTCTCTTGAGTTCTGTTAATAAAAAGAGTTTAAATTTTTCTTTTTAAATAGCTTAAGTCGAGCAACAGTATAAAGGGATTCTGAAAGAAACTGACTCCAGGAACAGTTAAAGTATTAAGCTGTGAAGAACTGAAGACCAGGTGAACTCTCAGTCCAGACGAGGTCAAGGACACGACAGGTTCAGACATGTTCCTGACATGATGAAAAGTCGACTGACACATGGACATTACAGATGTCATATTTGATACTGATGAGAAAGGTCAAAACTAAGCATGGACCATTCCTAAAAGCTCGGTTTCTCCACTGCCCCAGGCAGAGTCCAGATTTATGTGACAAGTGTTGTCACATGCTTGGTAAAATATATATATATATATATATATATAAATATATATATATATATATATATATATATATAGCAATGATTTAGAACACATACTAAGAATATTTGCTGAGATGCCTACAGTCGGGACAACTGAAGGTATACGCCAATATAGGACCACGTTTTTCTGAGTAGAATGGCTAGATTATGTGGTACAGAAAAGCCTTATGTGACATACACAGTCCAAACAAATGCAAAGTAAGCTAAATGCCCGCTGCTGGTCGTATCAGAGCGTATTTTTTTTACTCTACTTTCAGCCATGATGCACGGCTGTCAGGCTTCTGAACATGGCTGACAACACTGGCATAGTAAAAAAGGAAAAAAAGCACTATGACACAGCCAGCACTAGCCATGTCATATTGCTTTTTTTTTTTTGCTGCCCCCCACTGCGCGTGGGGGGCAGCAACAAGGAGGGAGGGCGGATGGGGCAACAACAATGGAGTGTGTGGGGGAAAAGTACTATGACAAGGCCAGCGCTGGCCGTGTCATAGCGCTTTGTTAATTGTGGCATGGAGGCATTAGGCAGCACGGAGGGAAGAGGGCTGGAGGAGGCGAAGGACAGCTACAGCATAAACAGCAGGTGGAGAAAGTGGGACAGCAACAACACAGACAGCGGATGGGGTAGGAGAGCGGCGGGAGGGAGAGCAACAACACGGATGAAGAGGGTGCAAGGCAAGCAACAACATGGACATAGGGTGGTGGGGCAAGCAACAATAAAACCAGGGGTCAAGTAACACGGAGGGGGAAACAACATTGGGGGGGGAGAGAAGAGTGGGAGTCAGAAGGAACACTGATGACAGGTACACGAGGGAGACTGCCGGAAAAGACACGCGCTTTAGTAGAGTGCTTTGTAAAAAGTAGTGCCCCATTAAGGAAGCAGTGGAAGGACACAAGTAATTGAGCCATGTTCCAGGGGAGGGAGAAACAAGAAGCAGAAGTGAATGCCACGCATGCCAGCTTATGGAAAGCAAGCAAATGAGAGTGACAGTGAAGCCAATCAATGGTAGGCAAGGGGCAGCCTCGAGGCCTTCCTGAAAGTAAACAAAAGGTCTTGCAAGCAACAGAGCATGCACGGTCTCAGGCAAGACCCAAGGCCAGCACACCTCCTTGTATGTGATTATTTCACTAAAGGGCATTTCAACAGGGAAGACATTCGATCTTACATAACAAATGCAACATATCTGGGGGTCCTCTGAGTTGATTGCTCCCTTTTAAAGCAGCTGTTCTGATAACATTTTAAGTTGAGGTAAATAGGAATCATCTACAATAGGGAACCTAGACATACAAAGAGCTTATAACACAGTAATCTGATACTTGGTGTTTCATACATAAATGAAGGTGTCTATACATTTAACATATTCTAACTCACTTCTGTGCCTCACTCAAATGGTTAACAGCATTTTATCAAAATAAATCAATCATTCGTACAACCGGTTTATAGGTATCATTTTGTAGCCTGATGAAAAAAGATAAAGGCATTTCCACAAAAGAAGCAAGCACCTTACTTGGAAAATTAGCACATAGCTCTCAAGCTTCTTGGGTCAATCCATGTATAGCTCATCTCGTTCAATGTTTTGCCTTCCGAGGCTTGTAGTCTGTTTTTATTATATTATAAAGCCAGCCTCCGAATGCAAATAATAAACCTACACAGGCAACCCATACACACATGGACCTGGGAGCGCGGCTCCATTAAGAAAAAATTAACACTATCTTGTAAGAGACTCCCATCTCTTCAAACTCTAAGTATAGCAAACAAAAATTTAATCAGGGAAGACAACTTCATCGGAATATTCAGAACTGCAATGAACTGTACAAACAGCATTTTCGATTTACTTCTGGCGAGTTTGAGCAAGACCTTTTTTACTTTACTAAAATTGGTGCATTATGCAACAGTTAAATATTAAACATAGGGAATTTTCTTTGGCAGCTAAGTCGCATAACCTCTACTCAGTGCAGAAAAACTTCATGCATATGGCAAAAAACAAAATGGGGAAGAAAATCAAATATAAGGTACAGTACAAACTGGAAAACCTCATGATCATCCGCACATTACATACACTTCTCAGTCGAAGTCAACCAAGGGCCTTTTGACCTAGTAATTGAGACCACAGGAGGACCTCTCAGAAGGGTGACAAACTCCCTCCATGTCACTAAGGACACTTTTACCAGTCCATGACTTTTGAGTGACTGCCTAATAGGCATTCTAGGTGCTGTAGTCCTGCTTTGATTCCATTGAACTAATTTGAATATTATCCCTGCAATCAATGATCTGTAGGTGAAAAGATCAGTACTGGAGACGGTGTCCAACGACAGTGAGAGGTGATAATGCTAGCCGTTAGGTCTGCAAATTTTTCACTACACAAAGCTTTGATGTATCCAAGCAGAAGCCAAAACTGACCAGTTGGAAGAGGACTTTGCAGGCCAATGACAGGCATTTCTTAAAAGATGTTGAGCACTGGTAAATTATGATAGTGGCCTATTATGTGCTTTCATTGGATCACTGATAGAATATCAGAATGAAAAATATCGTGTGGACAGAATATGGTGTCAAAAATATTGAAGGCCAAAAAATATCGAGAAGGTAAGTACAAATAGCTAAGTATAGTTTTATTATTCTAAACTCCACATCTAAGTACCTGGAAGACAGATATATATATATATATTCAAGGTACATATATGTTTAGTTTTATATAGTAAAACTTTACTTACCTATAGAAACTTACCTTCACAATATTTTTGTCCTGGAAATTCTTGACAATATTTCGTTCCACGATATTTTTGGTTCCGATATTCTGTGTCAACACTGCTTTGATTTGCTAAAGCGAGGAGTGTCCATTTCCAAGGAAGCCGTGGCAGCGTGATATTGCAAGCATTATTGAAAAGATCCTGGTGGGATGAAGGTATTTCAATAAGAACTTAATTTCCTTACACACATTATCTATTATAGTGGCTCTATGTGCAGTTTTACAGTCAAGATCCTCTCTTCTCACTTTAGCTACAGAGACCTCTGCAAATCGCCTAAAAATGAGCCACTGGGAACATTGCAAGAGTCCAAAGAAGTCTGAAATGTAGAGAGGCAAGGAGTATGTTCTAAAAATTGACTCGATAAAACAGGTTTGCCAATAAATAATTCATTGTCTTGCCATCTTTGATCAGTACATGAAAACCAAAAATCCAAACAAACGAGACCACAGAAGCAGCACGTACGATCTCTGTGGGAAAGAGAGCAGGAGACCTTTATTTATAGAAATGTATTTCCAGACATCCATGACTTTGCTTCAAAAGGCGTGGTTATGATAAAACTCCTCCGGTAACTATCTCCTGAGTTCATTTGCTGAAACGATAATGTATGCTGAAAAATCTCTCAGGGAAGATCTGAAAAATGTACTGCATGATGGCAGAACTGATGAAGTGAAATTAAGACCTCGTTTTTGTTTTCACATTCTCCATTCCAGTAACCTATATAAATTTCTTTGGTTATTTACCCCGATAGAAGATCCTTTAGTTTAAAAGTTCAAGTCTTGAAGGTCATCACCATAATCATTTAAGAGGCAGGGAGGGCTTTCCCGACTAACATATTGGTGCTTCAAATTTTTGGCTAATGAATAACTAGACATCGTCAAGACTATGGAATAAGAAAGATTTTAGAACCAGAAGCAAAAATGACTAATTCTGTAATACTGGTCTCCAAAGAAGGATCCAATGCTTCAATTAATTCCTTTGTTGACTTTATGTATGATGCCCAGAAAAATGTAAAAACATTCTATAACAGATATGAAGTTCAAGCCTGCACTTTGCCTAAATTGTTGTAGTTTGGTATACTGAGCAGGGAATATTGCACCTTATTTCATAGCTAAAATATGGAGGACAAAAATATTGAAATGTGCATATGGGAAAATATAGATTGGCTATTCTTAACTTCGTATCTATGCACCTTAAAAATGTATCTATATCTATCTTTAAGATGCATAGATGTGGAGTTCTGATAAGAAAATTTATAGATACAGTTTAGTATTTTTGTCCTCAGTATTTTGGCTTTAATATTAAGATGCCGCAATATTCCCTACTCGGTATTCGAGACAAACACCTGCTTAAATATCTCGCCCATCTTCAGAGCATATGGAGTAGTCATAACCTGGCTGTTGTTGACTCTCTTCCAATGCAAAACCCCGATCTCCATTCCCTCTGCTTAAATGACAGACTTACAAAACTCACTCTCTTCTCTCAGAGTTGAGAAACAGAAGGTAGATTGATGATGTGCCATGAGAAATCCAACTTCTGACTTCCATTTCTTTTACATGGAGCTTATATACTCTCAAAATGCTTGGAATGGAAGCATTTGATTTTCAAAATATATGACTTCCACTAGCAAAAAGGTAAACTGTGGAAGTACTAAGCCAATAAAACATGATGCCATTTTCCTTTGGAAGCCAGGAGCAGCATTATATTGAGACAGATATTCCATTAATAGTTTTTGTTTCAGCCCACTCATTTGTTACCACTTCTGTGACTAAACATCGACTTATTACAGTCTTGTAAAGCCATGGTTATTTTATTTTTTGACATTTCTAAAGTGCAGCGGTTACCCGAAGGTGTCCTGGCCCTAGCTACTGTCCTCTGAGCGATAAGCGTTGTAGACAAATTTACATGTCAAAGAGCCAGGTCTTTAATCCCTTCCTGAATGCCATGAGGTCGGAGGCATTCCTCAGATAGAAAGGAAGGTCATTCCAGGCCTTTGCAGCACAGGCAACAAAGCTTCTCCCTCCCCACGTTGCTTTTTTAGTGGGTGGAATGGTCACCAATTTGACTCCAAGAGAGCGAAGAGTTCTTTTGGGCAGATACCATTGAAACTGTCGCTTCAGATGGTCCGTTCCTAAGCCTTGTAGGGCCTTGTAAACGGTGCAGAGATTTAAAACGCACCCGATTCCTAACAGGTAACCAGTGCAGTCTTTTAATTTCCATGGAAATTGATGCAAATTTAGAGGTGCCCGTAAGCAGTCTAGCGGCCGCATTTTGCAACATTTGGAGTTTGTTCAAAAAACGTTCTTGAATATTCAAGTAAAGACTGTTGCAGTAGTCCAGCCTTGACAGGATAAGTGCTGTGACCACTGTCCGCCGACTGTCGGCCGGCAAAAAGGGCAATATTTTCTTGACTGTTCTAAGAACGTACGAGGTGGCAGATGTCACTTCATTAACTTGGTCACCAAAGTTGAGCTCGTCATCCACTATAACGCCCACATTTTTTATTTTCCTGGTGGGAGTAGGAACAGTGCCTAGCGTATCTGGCCACCAATTTGGGGTCAAGAAGTTGGGATTGTTACCAAATAGGATGACCTCGTTTTGCCTGAATTGAGCTTCAGACAGTTTTGGGACATCCATCTCCCTACCGCTTCCATACAGTCATGGAACCGTTGGCCAATTCCCAATTCCTGTCCTGGCAGCAGAGACACCACAATTTGTGTGTTGTCTGCATACGAGGTAAGGCAGAAGCCAAAGGAGCTGATCAGGGGGGCCAAAGACGACACATATTCATTAAAAAGTATAGGGCCATGGGATGACCCCTGCGAAACTCCACAGGGCAGGGTGAACGGTTTGGAGTAGAATTTGGCCAATGACACAATTTGTAGTCTGTCAGTTAGGAAGGACTTCAAGAGCTTCCACGCTTTATCCTGGACCCCGCATGCCATCAAACGATCCATCAACATATCATGGTGGACGGTGTCAAAGGCCGCGGATAGGTCCAGCATAATCAGAGCGGCCTTGTCTCCCCGATCCAAGGCTACCCTAATCTCTTCGATAGATGAGAGCGGACTCTGTGCTATCACTGCATCTCGTTCTGCTTTTCTACTGGGCTGCATAGTTTAAGCTCTCAGCTACTGGGCCAACCTGATCATGAACACGGTGTAGATTAATCTGGAGAACTTTAATGTGCTGAGACTGGACTCCTGATAAAGAAGACACCAGGGATTTCCTTTCTAAACAAAGGGTGTGTCACACGTAGGACTGACCACCCTCTAACTCTCCTCAATTAAATTGTTACAGAAATGGAAGACTCGGCAGACACTGCACATCTCCTGATGCCCACTTAAGACCCCTTGTTAATCCCATTTTTTGACATTTCTTGCCCATTTGATTATGCACAAGTTTAATTTGTGTTAACACAAAAACATTCCCCCGCACACACACATTGGTAATCAACATAAAATCAAAAAAGTCAGTGTTGACAAACAAATTAGTGTAGTTTGCGCACACATGGCGAGGGGCGGATATAGGTTTTCTGTGTCCCGGGACGAAGTCACACATGGACTATTCCCCATAGTTGGGTCATTATTGGGCTCAGACGGATCTGGTTGGAGGCCCTCATTTGATTTACGGCGCACACGCCGGTTTTTTGCCCTGGGATAGGCTCAGATGACTAATTATTCCCCACACACGGTGCTCATTAATAATCGATGAGGACGGGCTGTTGCCATTGACGAATTTATTATCCACTTATATACCAAGAGGTTTGGGAAATACTTATCCGTCGGGACGGAATTATCACGAAAGAGAAGCCTTCGTTTCTGAAGACTGAGCCTTGAAGAAGTCGCGGGACAGTGTGCCCATTAGGCGACGAAACAAGTGTTGGCTAAGGAATTGTGATTACTGAATAAAAGATAAAGAAAGAAAGAGGAAAAGAAAGAACAGAAAGAAAAAAGAACAATTAAGCAAAGAATTTGTTTGTCAACACGGACTTTTGATTTTATGTGGATTACCAATGTGCGTGTGCGGGGGATTGTATTCGTATTGTTTTGCAGGCCTGTGCCACATGTCAGTGAGAAGGGTGATTCTCACTACCCGACAGCACCGCTTTGAAAGATAGTGTGTGATACTTACCTATTTGTGAACTTCCCTTAGGAGCGCCATTACCACATCAAATCACCACCGGTGCCTATTTAGTAACACAAAAACATATCTTTGTGTGAATTAGAACCTCTGTATTTAGCAGTTGACTGTGTATCAGAACAGCATCCCTGGACTTGTAGGAATAAAACACCGTACTCATTACTTCAATAACTGTTCTATTAGAAACAGTCATGCAGCCCCATTTCAAAAGCCTGAATTTAAAAATGGCTGTCCAATTTGCAGGATTAGTGTCCTTTTGTAAAGAATGAACAGACTCCGAGCCCCGCCAGCAAAAGACAGCACTGCAATAATACCTCCGCTCAATAGAAATTCCTGATCCACTTGGCGCCTTGGTCGCCACAAAGGACCAAAGGAGTTTTACTGAGTAAAATAAATGATCTCCTAGTGCAAAGCCGACAAGCATGAGGCCCTTCTGGCCCTCCTTACTCCACTCAGTGTTTTCAGGCAGACAGCCATCTCCCTATAGTCTTCTGAGCTGCACCGAGTCTCTGGTGTGTGCAGCTCCTGCACCACACGGTGCCTGAAGCAGCAAGGCAACGTGAGAAGTTCGACTAGGAGGCAGTATTCAATGTGTATAAACTTTCTTACCTGGAACTGAGCCAGAGGTGATTTGATACAGGATTATGGGGCGAAGCAGCCCTTAGAAAATGGCCAAGTTAAAATAAAACCATAAGAAACAACCATTCCTTGGTCAGAACAAGGGCTACGTTGAGATCATTGAAAGCAGCGGCCTTAAGGAGACACAACAAATGGCCTGATGAAGGCACAAGATTTCAACAAATAGCCTCAAAACGACGTGGTTTCAATATAGGAGCGAGTGCCCAACAGGAAATATAATTTTCCTGGGGTTCTAAAAATCCTTGCACCGGAGCTGGTCTTGATACTCCGCATACCCAGTTACCTGTTGGTACCCCGACCTAGGTTTCTTGGTAAAGAAAAATCTTTAATCGACTTTGAAAAGATGGTCACACAGAGACATCCTCAACATAAAGTGGGACCACCTCTGGCCTCCCTGGGGTCAGTCAGTCTTGTGTACGCGAGTCATATTAAAAAGCATTTTTCTCTTGCTGGGAAACGTACGGTGTAACAGGTCTCCTCAGGGAGAGGATTAGCGAACAGGGCGGAAAGTGGCATTGTTCTGTGTGATAATTATCATCACAACATTTACACCCACTGGTGCCAGAATGCCCACATTTAGTCCTTGCTAAAGAAGGTACTGACTGGTGATCTTGTGCTGTGCTACTTCATACTAGCACAAACGAAGTGAATCTCTTGGTCAATAGATGTAACTGTGCAAAACAGTGAAAAAGATTTTTTTCAAAGGCTGCTTAATACCATTTAAATTTCCTTTCCAGTGACCAACTGGCACTTTGTTTATTGAATAACAAGTCCCAAGGTCTAGCCTTTCGGACTTACTGGCTTTGCCAATGGTTTTAGGCAGCAGCGCAGTACTCCTGATGCTGTGCAGCTTGGCTAAAGAATTTAAAAAAAGGAAAAAGCTTTTGAAACAGCCGCAAGAGGAAACAACACAGGGGCACTGGTCGGGGCAGAAGCAACATGGGGACGAGGAGCAAAAGCAGCGCCGGGGCGCAGGTAGTGGGGATGGGTTTTTAAAGATGGTGAGTGAAGCAATAAGATGGGAAGCAACAGGGGGAAGAGGAGTGGAAGGAACACTGGGTGCTGGTGGAGAAGTAGCATTGGGGTGCAGATGGGGGATCAAACAGGGTGAAGAGAGCAAGGTGTAACTGGCAGGGAGACATTCATAAATGGGAAGACAATGTGGGAAGAGTGGGGGAGAAGACAACGGGCGAGCAGGAGGAACACGTAGCGCTAAAGGGGTGTGGAGAAGCAAACGAGGGAGACAGCTGGAAAACACATGCACTCTTGTAGAGTGCTAAAGCAAAAAAAGAACAAACATTGGCAAAGCCAATAGATCTTGCCTCATGGCTTTGCCTGTGCAGCGCTATTGGCTTTGCAAATGCTTTTAGCTATCAAGTAATGCTGTTCAGCGTCAGCAAAAAAAACACAATGGATAGTAATTTGCAGCTATATAAGTAAAAGTGAATATTAATTTAAAGTAATTAAGGCCAAAATGTGACTTTACAAACAAAATTAAATTTTAATGCAGCGTAATACCGCAGAAACGTTCATATTAAAACAAACAGGAGCATGTATTAGCTCATAATGCAGCGCGTCAGAAGCACACATTCATAAACATTTCAGGTGTTAATCGAGGCAAATGGCAATCTGCACATTTCCACATGAAAAATAAAAGAAACACATTAATTAAGTATACTTTTGAAGAAGGAAGCAACTCGTTTTCAAAGCAACCAAGGATTTTAGAGGGGAAGGGGCGTAACGCACGGTACGGGCAGTGTGGGTGATACCAAGTGAGGGAAGAAAAAGAGCAGGGAGTTGAGAGGAAGACATAAAAGCTGCAGGAGTTTGAGAGCAAATGTGGGAATGAACGAAAGGGTAGGGAGCCGTGGGGTGCAGTAATAAACAAGGAACCGCAGAAAGTTTTTACTGAAAAAAAATGTTGAATTGGAAACATTTACAAATAGCTTTAGAGACTATAAAACAACATTTGAATTCATATAAAGCAGTTAAGTAGCTTAGTCCAACCAGCTCATAAAAAGTCAGAAGGTTTGTGTTTTTTGTGAGAGTTGGAAATGGCCCTTTCTGCAGGGTCACCCCCAAACTTTTTTCCTTCCTCCTCCCTTTTTTGCTGAATTCGTTTTTGCTGGCTCTATGATTCTGGGCAATTTACTGCTGTTAACCAGTGCTAAAGTGCCCATGCTCTGTACTCAAAACATGGTAACATTAGCTTATCCAGATTTGGCATGTTGTTTCATTTACTTATAAGTCCCTAGTAAAGTACACTATATGTGCCCAGGGCCTGTAAATTAAATGTTACTAGTAGGCCTGCAGCACTGATTGTGCCACTCACTTCAGTAGCCATTTAAACATGGCTCAGGCCTGCCACTGCAGAGCCTGTGTGTGCAATTTAAACTGCCATTTCGACATGGCAAGTTAACCTACTTGCCAGACCCAAACCTTCCCTATTATTGCATATAAGTCACCCCTGAGGTAGGCCCTAGGCAGCCCGATGGGCAGGGTGCAGTGTAATTAAAAGGTAGGGTAGTACCTCTGAGTTTTACATGTCCTGGTAGTGTAAAACTATCAAACTTGTTTTTCATTACTGCAAGGCCTTTCTCTCCAATAGGTTAACATTGGGACTGCTTTAAAACATCTTTTAAGCGTGATTTCCAATTGGGAAAAGATAGAGACTTGGAGTTTCCTGTTATTGGACTCACAATTTAAAAATCACAACTTATGGTGAAGTCAGATTAAAAATTTTAAGTCTGAAAATGCCACTTTTTGAAAGTTGCCATTTTCTTACTTTAACTATTCTGTGCCTCTGTCAGTCTCTGAATGCACGTCCGGGTTGGGTGATAGCTGGGCTTTGTGCATTCCCGAAAGACAGTCACACACAAAAGGAGCTGGGGAGTGACACTTGCATCCCGATGGCCTAACGTAAATTGGGAGGGAGGGGCTGACATTTGAACCTGAATAGGGCTGTGCCTGTTCTCACACAAAGAGCTGCATGCCCCCCTGTAGCGAATCTGGAGGCAGGGCAGGAAAGGCAGGGACCTTGTGATCTTCAAAGGCCTCTTTGAAGTCTCCCCCACTTCAAAGAGACATTTGGGTATAAGTACTGGACCCCCGATACCACCAGATCAGAACTTTTTCAAAACCAAGGACGTTCTGCCTGGAAGAAGAGCTGCTGTGTTGTAAGAGGAACTGCAACTTACCTACATGCACTGCTGTGTTGGCCTGCTGATTGTTGTGCTGTAGGAGGGACTGCCACTTTGCTACCTGCTCTGCTGTGTTGGCCTGCTGCTTCTTGCCTGGAGTGAGAAGGACTAGACCTGCTCTATACATCCTTGAACCCCAGTTTCTCCAAGGGCTTGTTGGCTTGCCTCCTGTTCTCTGAAGTCTCAGTGTCACAAAGGACTTCTTGCAAATCAGCTGGAGTCTACCATCTGTGAGCGCTACCCTTGCCTGAGGTGCCCCTCCAGTCCTGGGCCTCACAAGTGGGTTCTACATCTGTTTTCTATAAAAAAAATCAACACTGTGGCCCCTTTGATGCGTGAGCGAGGTTCAATGACGATACAGTGCTGATCTGAAGACGCCGCTGCAAGGCTAGACTTAGACGCAGCGCTGACCCTTTGGCACCGTCTGTGAGGCTTGACTCTGATGCATCGACTCGACTGTGCAAATTGGAAACGATGCAGGGAGTCCTCGACGCAGACATTTGCTACGAACAAGGTAATTTTTCAGCGGGCCCTGAGCCGGTCCTGTAGCCGGCCTGCCCTCCATCGCTGTCGGCCTGAACTTTGGTTTTAACCTGGTATAGCACGACCTTAACTAACCTTTTAGCGCTATTGACATCTAAGCATCAATTTACATTTTTGTAATTAATTTTTTTAACTTATATCTTGACTTCACTGATTGGACTTTTGTCGTCTTGGTCTTGTTTTACTTAGGTAAATATCTCTGTTTCTCAAAACTGGTGTGGAGTCTTTTTATAGTGTTTTCGCTGTGTTACTGTAATTAAAGCTTTACACATTTACACAAGCTTTACTTTACACATTGCCTCTTAAGTTAAGCCTGACTGCTCTGTGCCAAGCTACCACAGGGTGAGCACAGGTTAATTTAGGGGGGTTGTATCTGACTTACACGGACTAGGATTTTGGCTCCTGCTTGGACAAGGTGTACACTCTGCCAACCAGAAACCTCAATTTCTAACCGTGAGGAAGAAAGCAAGAATAAAACAAGCAATAGCTGGGGGGTTGAGGGCTGGACGCAGGGGGAGAATGGGTGAAGAAGCAACGAGGGAGGGTGCAGGGATTAAAACAGCAACGGGAAAGCAAAATGGGGCAGATGCAGATTCGATAGCAAGCAAAATGTGTTGGAGAGGGCAATGTAATGGAGTGCTACAACTGAAAGAAAAAACAAGCGTCAGAAGTGACGTAGCAGCTGGCCAAAAAAACATGGCACCTGAATTCCGTCGGGAGCAGTGGAAGGGCACTGATTAGATTGAATCAATCTGTGCCTGGTCACTTCTTCACAAGCGGTGGAAGTGACGTTTCGGCTGCACAGGCATATTAAAACGACTGCAGAGAAGAGTGACACAGGAGTAGATAAATGATAAGAACTAGGCAGGCTCCAAGCCCTTTTGTAGACAAGAATGTCTCGCAAACGAGACACATGCACTAGCGCATGCTCTTGCAGGCTGGACCCTAAAAAAGTAGCCCCTAAAACAGCCAGTAGTGGAAGGACATAGTAATGCACCCTTGCTCCAGGGGCAGAACAAACCCAAGAAGGAGGAGGAAAGCCCCAAGCAGCTAATGATTAAGAATTAAGCAAATGAGAGTGGCAATGTAGTCAATCAATCCTAAACAATAGGTGGGCTCTAAGCCAATCTCGCAACAGACAGTGCATGTGCTGCTGTCTTAGGCGAGACCTAAAAAGACGGAGGGAAACAAAAGAAAATTGCTGAAAGGCTGATCCAAAACAGAACACCAAACCATTTTGTGTTGGCATATATCCACTTGGATCCCGTTGTAACTATTCTGTGGGAAGTCCTAGCGCACGTCTGTCCAACAGACTTTCCGAAAGCGAAACATGGCTTCGACACAGAAGATTGGCTCCCAGTGGAGATGACATCACCATGATATGAAAATGTGTTTTATGCTAAGGCATTACTAGTAAAAAAAAAATTAACAAAAACAGATGCTAAAAATGGAAGCATGAAATATAAAATAGTGCGTTTAATCCAGCACATTAGATTACAACAAAAGCTCAACAGTGTGATAGTGGAGTGTGTGCATTCACAACAGTGAAATAAAAGCGTGATGAGAATATTGTCGATTTTGGGTTAGTGAATTAAAACGTGTTCAAGCCACTAAAGATTTGCAATACTCTACTGCAATCAATTTTATTACACACAAATATGTGGAAACCAGGATGTACCGGCCTGTTTATACCCAAACTGCTTTTTAGGTCACTACATTTCGAACCATTCAGTCGTAAAACCGCTGTGCAGCTCACCAGATCAGCTCTGGCTGTGGTGAAACCACATCTACATAGTGTGTGTTTGCATTGTGGCTGCCTCTCCGTGTGATGTGACTTGAGAGCTCCCTGTATGATACGCTTCCCTGATACCCAGAATGCAGCCAGCCCACATTAATGCAGACATCTACATCTGCCCTCTAACGGGGTAGAGCCGTGAAGAAGGCACGAAAGGTGAGAAGACTTGAGGGGCCTTCAGCCTCAGGCAGAAGTGATAGTAAACTATACAAAACGAATGCACCGTTCTTTATAACTGATCAAAGTTCGGTAAGAAATCCAAAACCTCAAAAGAAAAGTGACGTTTTAAATGAAGAATAAATAGTTCCTTTGTCGAAAAACTAGAGGGTTTATGGATGAACTGAAAAAGGAGGCCTGGATTTGAAGAGCCACTGATAGTTAACTTCAATCCAGCTTGCGGAAAACCCACTATAACTATGCATGAGATGGACTGATGCATAATTAATTTCAATGGAGATTTGCAGGTTTAGTAATGTTTTTGAAAACACTACTGGATTTGATTCCGTGTGTGCAAGAGCGCATCGCGATTAATAAAAATGCTATACAACTTCATTGTGTTTTAGGATGTTGTTTAAGACAGGAAAGTGGGCGCACAACAATTACACCACGCCATGTCTTCAAGGTTTCCATATTTTCCCATAATGCAATAGTATAATCTTTATTAAGTCACCAACGAGAGAAGTTCTACATAATATCTTTAAAAATTTGCAAAACAATAACAACCATCAAACTGCCCAAGCGCACGTGCGGTTTTCCAATGAACGTCCAATGGGGAGAGTGGCGCATCGGCGGAACACACAGCGTGTGCTGTGACTGGGCTCCTGGCAGCTTACTGGCACAGTTACCAATTAACGTTCATTAACACGAGCCTGACGTGAACTGCTCTAAATATTGTCATCAAGAACACCGACGGAAAAGAGGGTGCGACCGAGCGGCCACTGAAGAGACTGCGTGAGGCGGCAATAACGTCGCGCGCCAGGAGTAATTTTACAATTAGATCAAGCACCATGATCTTCCTCTCCTCAAGTGGGGCGCGCGGAGCAGAGGAGGCATCAGAATGCCGACAGTAATCAAGTTGGTGACGTGTTTCTACAGCTGTGCCCGCGCGAGGAGACTGCAGACTTGGCTATTGAGGAATCTGTTGGCCCGCGAGCCAGCTAGAGCAGGCCTGCGCCTACTGTGCGGCAGGGGAGCTGGAAAGGGCAGTGCTTTGAAATGTATTAATTAAATCAGGAATTCCATTGAGGAAGATGCTGTTGGGACTACGTTAGACAACATTACTGTTGATACAATCACAAATTCATAGGGCTACCTCATAATGGGTTTCTGTGTGGCACAAACACTGGGCAAGAAAATGGCGTTTCCTGAGTGAGTCTGTAAGACGAGTTCTGCTGCTTTGTGTACAGGTTCTATAGTATGGAGGCACTTGTTATAAAGAGCATGTGTAGTAGTAACAACCATGCTGTAGACTCTACCTCATATAACTAAGGCTTTACAGTACCAGCACTGCGTTCTTAAATCTCAGTGACTCACAAATTCAAAACTGCACAAACTCAACGTCCTGCTTCCGATGATCCACCTTCAAGTCTGTCTACAGTCTGCCTTGATTATCTGCTTTCAACCCTTGGAGAATTTATCATTGCTCCTGAATATTATCATTATACCATTGTTTATGAGTTTTTGGACATGCTATTGGGCTATCTTAAATTCAGCCCTTCTTTGATGTTTTGCACATCCTGATTGGCTATACATGCTATCAAAGCCTCCGGCCAGGCCCTCCGCCGAACCCCCTGTGGATGCCCAACCCCCTGCTAAGCACAACCTTCAGCAGTGCGTTGGCCTTGCACCCAACCCACGGAAGGCAGCCAACACCAAATGTGCACCACATACGGCCTGCACAATGTAGGTTTGCCACAGGGTCTAGTCTATGACCAAACCCTTCTCCTTATTTAGAGGTTTTTATTGGTACTGCAACCACACTTGGTACCACTTAAGGGAAGAGGTTCACTTTGAGACTCTCCCCCATGCCTCTGGGGATCAGGGTGTGCCCATCGTGCCTCCTTGTGTAGCTTTTAAAAAAGTTACCATGATTCAGGGACAGAGTTCCTGAGTCCTGTAATGGCAGTTACAAAATTCTCTTCAGTTTTGCAGCCAGCCATTTAGATCATTTGGCACAGCAATACCAGTACTGCGGAACTGAAATGACAGAAGGAAGCGAAAGCTCCAATGGCCAATCAGAAGTGTATTTTTTTGGGTAATTTTTTGGTATCGCAGGAGTACCACGGCACCAACAATCCAGATATCTCCAACTTTTTATGAGGATTAACACCTTCGTGCTGAACCTGAACCCCTCGTTAAATGCTAATTTCTCAAAAACAGGTGAATAAATATACACCAAATCATAAAAAGCATGCTTTCTGAGTAAAGTTCTAACTTCTTGCCACATTTGGTGTGGTTTCCAATCAGCCATTTTTTATGCATAAAAGAGCAAAATTTCCTACTGGAATTAACTTGGGAAATTGCACTTTTGGGACCCTCTTTTTCTTGGCCTCAGCTTTGACGGATGGGTGTGAAAATTTTCAGGAAGGAGCTAAAAGTTGATAAACTTTTTGGGGGAGAAAGCTTTCTGCAGATTCTTCAAACAGCATCAATCTCCGACCTAAATGTCACTACACTGCTGATTTGTTTATAGTCATATAATTTGGTAAAATTTGAAACCCAGGATCGCAGCCCTCTTTGACTCTAGATATCCTAGCCACTAGACCACACTGCAAGTCTAAATGCGTGTTGAATCAAGTCATCTTTCCTCAAGCTGTAAATATTCAGGGATGAGACAGAACACTTTTGCACTTTCCAAGGTCACACAACTTTTTCAGAACTAAGTTACCCAATCAGAAATAAGTTACGGAAAACTCAAAGTTAAGCTTGTGTTGAACATTTGAATTGGTTATCAGTAGAAGGTTTCAGACTGGGTCTAGTTGGGCTCCTTTTTTGATCCAAACCTCAGATCATCCTCCTTTTAGTGACTTTTCTTTGTCAATTCAGAATTGCTACCTTGCCAAGGTTACCCATGGAGCAATTTGAGTGGGTTCATATCAGGTTACATCACAAAAGCTAGAATCCTTCCTCCCTCTGCTAGAAAGTAAGAGCATTTGTACTAATCTAGCTAACTATGGAACACCAAAAAGAAAGCTCTTCTTTGTGTTGAACTATAATATCTATTATTTAGCTGGCTGGCACTCAAATTTGTTTCCATATGAACCAGATGTAGAATGTTGGCATTGTCATTTCATTTCTCACCTACACATATGTGTACCTCACAGGAAATCCGCTTTTAGCACCAGCTGCGGGATCTTTCGGCATTATTTGGCAAAAGCAGTGCATATAAAAAAGGCTCACAATGTGTTTCCTTTCACTGGTATGGCTGTTAGAAAAGTAGGATAATCGTTGTAAGCAGCCATTTAACTGTCCAATGGCTTGAAAGTGGGTCAGAGTCAAGAAGAAAGCAACACAGATATTTAGGTCTTGCAAGCTGTCCTACTGCGAAATATTTATTTATTTATTTATTTATTTTTGAGATTTATAAAGCGCACAACTACCCATAGGTGTCTCGGCGCTAAGGACAGCAGGCAGAGACCAAATATCGGAGAGACTTACTGGTTGAACAGCCAGGTTTTTGTCATTTTTCTAAAAGTTAACAAAGATTGGGAGGATCTGATCTTTAGTGGAAGAGAATTCCAAAGTTTTGCAGTGGCAACTATAAAACGTTTATCGCCCCATGATGCAGTTTTCGTACGAGGAACCTTTAGCAGAAAAGCGGTGGATGAGCGAAGGGCTCGGCCCGGAATGTAAGCTGCTAACTCCCTGATTAGAAACTGAGGTCCTATTTTACAAAAGGCCTTATAAGCAATACATAAGGCCTTAAACTTTATACGGTTCCTCACAGACAGCCAGTGATATTTCCGAATCACATGAGAAATTGGCTTGTATTTAGGGGTCCCTGATAGCATCCTGGCGGCTGCGTTTTGGACTGACTGCAGCTTATGAATGACTTTCATTGGGGCATTTACAAGAAGCCCATTACAGTAATCAATCGTAGACATAACCAATGTAGTAACTAAAGTTTTCCCTGCATTCAGCGGCAGAAATGGTAAAATCTTTTTATCATCCGTAACTTGTGGAATGAAGCCGAGACCACTGAGTTAGCATGGGGCAAGAAAGTCAATTTGTCATCATATATGACACCCAGGTTCCTAACCCTGGCAACTGGGAGTGGGGGAACCCAGTGAGACAGGCCACCAAGAGGGGGACCAAACAGGAGATAACTTGCCAAATGTCATAACCTCTGTTTTATCAGAGTTTAATTTGAGGCAATTGCTGGACATCCAGCTACTGATTGCGAGCATGCCTTTTTGAAAATTGGCTGCTACCTTTTCACCATCATTGTGGATAGTCAACACCAACTGCGTGTCATCGGCATACGATGTAAGGCCCATCCCATGAGCCTTAATAACTCTGGCTAAGTCCGACACATAGATATTAAATAGAGTCGGACTTAGGGATGACCCTGTGGGACACCACATGGGAGGGCCAATTGGGCAGATTGGAATGTGCCGTAGTTTACCGACTGAGTCCGGTTGGTAAGAAAGGAAGTCAACAGTGCTCTTGCATTGTGTTGGATACCCATTTTAGTGACACGGTCGATCAAAATAGTATGATCGACCGTGTCAAAAGCTGCTGAGAGATCCAACAATACAAGAACTGCTGTGCCTCCTTGATCCAAAATGATTCTAATATCTTCAGCTGCCTTAATGAGTGCGGTTTCTGTTCCATGGCCTTTGCGAAAACCAAATTGAGTGTCATCTAACACCTTTTGTCAGCTTACGGTGTGTTTAGAGCCCAATGATAGCTTATCATCGGTTGCTTTGTCATTTTCATTTTCTTGCTTTTTATTCATTA
Organism: Calotriton arnoldi; assembly: GCA_963921515.1. Taxonomy (NCBI): domain Eukaryota; kingdom Metazoa; phylum Chordata; class Amphibia; order Caudata; family Salamandridae; genus Calotriton; species Calotriton arnoldi. The sequence goes on along the minus strand of CAWUFW010000049.1, from coordinate 4,371,020 downwards.
GCTGGTGTGGACGTCCTTCCTTTTCTTGTGTTTGTCCTCCTCATGGAGCATAGCTTCTTTACTTGTGTCCTTCAATTGCTTAGTTTGCAGGCTCTACTTGTTTCTTTTTGGTTAAGCACTGCATGATAGTGAATGTGTTTTCAAGCTGTCTCCCTTGTTTACTTCTCTTCTACATTCAGTGTTGCTTTTCTCAGCCGCGTCCTTCTCCACCCCACCACCCTCTGTGTTGCACTCGCCGTTGTGTGCCCCCCCCCCCATTGCTTTCTCACTTGTGGGCTTCTCCCTCAAGCATACTTCCACTTCCCATCTGCCCACACCCTGTTTCTGCCCCCTCCCCTCCTGCTCACCATTCTTGTCCCAACCTACAGTCTTTTTAATATTTAAAAATTGCTGTCTGCCCACTCGCCTTATAAGAGATTTAGTACTACTTCTATTTCCTTTTTTTAAATGTACCGACCATACATTAAAAAGTGGCACCTGTGTCATTTTCTAGGAGCACCGGTCTGTACAGCACAGCTAAAAGGCATTGGCAAAACCAATATTTCTCAAAAAGGAGAGTTATTGGCTTTTCCGATACTTATTTTGCTAAATGTGATATAACAATGGGGGAAACTATTTAGCCCAATTCATACCCATGTTCCGGCACAGAAGTATGACAACAGCCAAAGGAATGTTTTGACCTTCCATGATGCTACCACACGACATCAAGCCACCAACTGCTGCTTTGCTGTGAATAGAATTGGCACATAGGCAAATTTGGAAAACAAGTCAAAGGCAGCAAAGAATATGACCCTTTACATCCAAACACCTAGAAATACCTTCTACAGTTGATGCTGCATGGGAACGCCAAGCAACCGATCTGTTCTGTCATCTTGTGTATGTACAAGGCATTTGCCTGCGCTAAAATAATTTAAAAGGGCACCATGCCACAGCTTGAAGATACATGCAGTGCTTGGATCCAGGTCCTCAAATGAAAGAGTTTCCAATTAAAAGAGTAAAACGAGTGTCCTCAGAGTTAAAATAGTGAGCGCTTGGATAATTGTTAAATGCCGCAGTTATTTGCTAAACATTAATTCTGGCCGGTCCATTCAGCCCTATATATTACCCCGATCTACGAAATGAGTACCATTGAGAGGGTAACTATAAAAAACTGTTGTTATTCAGCACCAAGATGCCCAAAGGAGTGAGCAAAAGCTATACAAAATACACGTTATGTACGTCTTTGTTACCAAGCCTGGAAAAGTAGATTTCTGAAAAGCCATCAACTGTGGACTTTTTGCATGGAAATTATCCTCAATCCTGAGTGAGACTTCAAGTATTCACTCAGCATGACAATATTACTACTCAACAAGTCTTTCTTAGTCGTAAATGTAATTGACTCAGGAGTAGATATGTTTATTGTAACTTATGCCCTAATTACAAGTTACACGTACTGATGTACCGCATAGTAACATGTGCATGTAAATTTACTCTTACCATACAGTAAAATAGCCCCAGTGCAGTGCAATTACGAGTTCAGGCCCATGGATTGTGGAGTTAAAGCATGGGACTGATTTTTCCAATTGTAAAACCCCATGCAATTTGCCAATCCGTGAGTTTTTTCCCCACGTACATTTACCACTTTATAGACTCCAACAAGGTTTTGCCATCAGCAATCTGAAAAATTCTGCCTTGTGCGGCTCAGCTGAGAGAGACTTTGGCAAATCTACAACTGTGAACACATACGTCTGCAAAGAAAAAGTGCTCAGGGACTAAGTAATTAACAGATTAGTGCTATACAAAAATCCATGTAACATGTCAAGAGGCAAGAATGAACATTCCTGAATGCATTGTGTATTGGGTTACCATACTCTTATACCAGAGGCCGAGGTCCTTGAGGGGCAGTCGAGCTTTGTGAGGCTTTTGCAATAATATCTAGGAAGCATCTGGCTTTGAGAAAGATACAATTCAACTAGAACTAAGCCCAAAGCAGTCAGTCTCATCTCAAGACACGCTGGGGATCGCCAAGACACAATGAGAAGCACACGCTCCAATAACCCTGACCTCAAATCACCACCTCTTTGTAGTAAGTACCAGGCAGGAGTGCTGTGAAGACCATCAAAGTGCTAACTTTGGACATCTCTGTATCCCCACAGGATACTTGGCGCACCGCTTCAAAGGCATTGCCTGTGCGTGAAGTGAGATAATGCAGTTATAACCACTAGAGTGTTTCCTAGCCGAGCTTTAATCAGCCTTCACTCCCTCTAAAAGACTCCTGAAAGCCAGGCTTCCCGTCAGCTGCGGAGTACTGTACTACAACGTAGTGTAATGGCATTCACATAGCGCTTCTGACCCCAGACAAGGCGCATTGGTGGATGCGTAGTGAGCTGCCCCATGGGGGAACGCTTGGTTGGAATAGTGTTAAATTGAACTGTGGTCTTTGTGGGGAGTGTCTGGGATCGGGCTTCAGGGGCCAGTGAGGCGCTCTTAGACTGACTTGCAACACCCAAGCATGCTGTAGAAGGAAGACGAGGAAGAGATCAAATGCAGGAGCTTTATATCACTTCAGAGTTGTGTCTGGTTGAAAAGGTGCATGAGAAAGTGTGTCGTTGGTTCTCCCGTTAACATGCTACCAACCAGATATTGAAAGCATCAAGCACTGCTTGTGGAAAAGACACTATCTGTTTGACTGGCAAACTATTCTCTCTTCAGTGGAGTCAAAGTCTCTGCCCTCGGCTACCTGCTAGAATCTAGATGAATATTCTGTGAAATGTTTGTCCAATTAATAAATATGTAAATTCATGTAGTTATGAGAGGTGGCCGGCAACAACTGTTCTGTAAGAATTTAATGGCCGCAAGGAGTGTGTCCAATAAAGTGGATACATAAAGTAACAGGTAAAGGGAACGAGAGAAACCGATGTGTTGCAAAGGCTGGGATAGCCAAGTAAGGATGCTTGTGTGACACAGTAACATCAGCTACAGGGAGTGTATAGGGTGGCTAAAGCCTGTAGCTTAACGTCGGGCTCTCTCCTGAGAAAACAAAGGCTCAGGGCTGCAGATTTAGAGTTCGGTATTGTGGGACAGGAAAAGGATGTTAAGGGGTTTTATGAATGGCAGGTGGGATTGAAGATGTCCCAGAGCCTCAGCCCTTGGTTGGTGAAGCCCCTGCCTCCTTCAATGACATGTGGAGGGGCCTAAGTGCTTCTGACGTGTTGGTATGTAGGGCAAGCATTTGTAAGTAAGGCATCGTATCTTCCATTGAAGTTTGGCTCTAACAGGAGCGTTCACAGTATCGTTAAGAGTACAGCTCAGTTTCCAAGGCCAGCTGTGAGTACTGTAAACCCCCATCGCATCATTTATGAGCAGTCCCTGCACTTGCATCAGGCGAGGGAAGGCAACACTTCTACAGTGCTCCCTAGTACTGGTACCGAATTAAGGCAAAATGCCTGAAAAACAACCTTCTTTACCATTTCTGGGGCATATTCTAGCAGAGAAATCGGATTTTGCCCGGAGCACTGAGGCATAGCAGCAACAATGCGGCCTCACGTGTCCACCCCGGACTGGTACTTGACATGGGTACACATGAAAAGCACTTGAGGTTTTCATAGATCCGCCAAAACACAGCTCCAAATAATTCACGGATACATTTCACCTTTCTATTCTTTGTAGACAGAGCATCAGAAGACCTATCCGTGTCCTTGGGAGAAGGTCGGGGGGCTCGTGTTCATGTCTTCTGCCCTCTACGCTCGTTCAGAATCCCACATGGCTTGTCACCAAGCAGGCGCAACTGTCTGCATGCCACCCGCCTGCGTGCCAAAGCCGCGACCAGCACGCTGTCCAAGTATAGATTTCATTTCTGTGCGGCTGCGCCTGCAGTGCTCTCACACCAGCATGCGGACTAGTTCGGAGCTCATGGGCTTTTCTTTTAACATAACAGAAGGAGAGAGGGAGAGAGAGGGAGAGGGAGGGAGGGAGGGAGAGAGAGAGAGAGAGAGAGAGAGAGAGAGAGAGAGAGTCTGGGGTTGTGTGTTGGTCTGCTTGTGTGTTTTTATTGCATCACTAATTACCCATTATACTGTTGTCGGTTCGGTAACATGTAACTACACTCAGCACTTGCCGACAGGAAGCTGGCGGGCGCCAGCTACAAGGTGCAGAGACCACTCCTCGAATCCAACCAAAAGCACCTTAGCCCCCAGGAAGAAGCTTTTTACTGCAAACATTGGAAAAGCCAATAAGTATCAACATTTTCATCTACTACCTTTGTCAATACGTTTTGCCCGATGCACTGTAGCATCAGTAAAGAAAAATGCTTTTTGCCAATGTTGCGTGGCATCGCCCAAAAAAAGAGGGGGGAAAAAGGTGCAATGACAGCCGCATCATTCTGTAGGCACACACATGCGTGATGATGTATGGGTAGACACGTCACACACACCACGTGCGCTCAGCCACAGAAGGACACTGGCACCTTGTGCTTTTTATCTACCGACCAAATTTGGTGGATGCCATTCGGATCAGTAAATTAAAAAAAAATCATTTCAGCTGCGCAAAAAAAAAAAAAACATTTTGCACTGTGGAGCGGTCCAGCAGTAAACGGCAGTTGCCTGGCCCTCCCCCCAAAAAATATATATGTAAAGGAATGCGAGGAATTTATTAGATTATTTATGCCACTTAAAAAACGCTAAAAGACAGACTTTCTAAACGCAGCAGCAGAATCTTCTCCAGTGGTCTTCAGAATGGGTATACCATTTATCCTCATTTTGAAATCGCTGAGACTAATGTATTCTGTCAAGAACTGTAAGGATATTACTGCAAGTTATATCAGATTTCCTTGCATTAATAATGCACTTCGGTAACAATCTTCGGCTTTACATGCTAGAGAGCTTTTCAGTGACTTTTAATATCCCTATAAAACATACTAAACTGTTCTTATTAGGAGGACTTTGTGAAGAGGATGTGTTTTTACCACTTTGGTGCTGTTGAGGGCTTTCTGAGTTACCTACCTACTTTGAGAGCATCAACGCCTCCCCAGACGAGTGTGGCTTCTTCATGGTCCATTTTCAATGCCTCGCTGCCGTAGGTTTTTATTACAAGTTGCCATGCGGGGGTCGCAATAATTATCGCCTATTGCAAGTTTATCCTTCTAAAATGCAGTTTCTGCACCATAATCAGCATGTACTGTATTTACCAGGCATTTCCCCAGGGGAACTGCAGCAGATTTGGCCTGCAGGCATTTACAGGGAGAAAACTGGGGGAAAGGTTTAATTATCACTAAACCGGTCATTCCAAACCCTGTGCAAATCAGAAAAGAATAGGCCACTCGTAATAAGGGCCTAGGTGTCAGTGTCTCCCTGTTCCAGTGGCTGTGGATCCCGTCCTAGTGTTCACAGCAATGTCTCCCTCTGTTGGAGTCCTCTTGCCACAGCGTCAGCGTTCCCAGGTCATAGGGCCTATGCCTCCCAGGCCATGTGTCCGGCGTATGAAAGTCCTACTGCACTTTTCTTGTCAAAGTCCCTGCGCCTTCACTTGTGTCCGTGTTCTTGTAGTCTAGAGGCCCTTTCGCTCATTGGTTCTTGTACTGTGCTCCGGCCAGTCTTAGCTCAGCAGGTCGGTTTGGCTATGGAGTTCTTTATAGACTTGCAAATGTTCGAATAGATCAATTAGGTGAGGATGTATTTTTGGGATGGAGAACGGCAGATGCCATGCCCCCAAAGGATTAAGGTACCCTTAAACCTCTAGTAAATCGACCAACAGCATAAGCCCAGGGTCACGTTCACTTGCTCTCAAATGTATAGATAATGCACAAAGTTTAAAATAATCAACCATTCGCTCAAAACAACCAATCACATCGGAACACGTTCTACACAAGGTGGGGTTACACTGACAACATTCATGCTTAAAAGGGCATGTTCACATCTACTCGCCCCAATTATGAAGATACAGGTGAATTGGCAAAAAGTAAAGAGAATTAGCTGAAACATTCGAAGCAGTATCTTAATCTTGCTTCTTCGCTGGTCACTGGCATCACTTGTTCGGTATGGTACGTCGGTCGAGGTTGACGGATAAGAATAAAGGACCCACGTCACCTGATGCTAAAGAATACGTTTGCTTCACTCGGAGGTGATAAGCTGAATACTCAAACAGGGAAGTGCATGTGAATATCTTTGTAGTTAAGACCCACAGGGACTTTAATGATATCAGGCAACCGTGGAGGGCAAACGGGATGCCAAGCAGTCATTGTTCAGGGGACTGGTCAGTACTAAGGATGGGAGAAAGCAGAAAAGTGACATTGGCTTTTACAGGTGCATGACAGACCTTGTCTTGGTTGAATGGCACATCCGTACACAATGTCGCCCCATCAGTTGGAACATGCACTACCCTTAATATGCATGGGAGGGAACAAGAGAGGGTGGAGGAATGGAAGGTAGAGAAAGATAGGCCACATAAGAGGGCATACTATTTCAGATGCTTAAAGTGACTGTGGCAGAAGTACTGTGTTTGCAACTCAAGGATGATTTTCTCTTTGTGGGTGAGCTTCGATTGTAATCCATCAGAGTGTGTCTAACTGGAAAGTGTTACAGAATAGTAATGGCTGGTACTTAAGAGCTTAAAAGCCTTTAAGAAAGCTCAATGTGTTACTTGAAAGTTAGTCCGAAGCTTTTTGTGGAGCCCAGGGCAAAAACTAGTTAAGGAGCACTGATCCACAGATCATAGTTTAAATCCTGGCTTCCCAGCTTGAGCAAACTGTGTGACACTAGGCAATTGTTCTTCTTCACTCTGTACCTCCTTTTTCACGATCATCACTTTGGAAACCACCTTGAAATAATTCAGTACAAAAAACCCATCTTATATGTGGTTTATTGCATCATAAAGTTACTCCATCTATAACAACAGTAACAGCTTATATAGAAGGCAAAAGACAGCGTGCTCGCTTCTTTAGTCACCAACAAGGCTTCATCGGGGCAGGAGGGGGATGTCCCACTATCATTTCTCATAAAGGCCATTCAGTGCATTGATAATCTCATGCGCTAAAGTGAAACAATCCTACATGTTAAAAACAGTGTTTAATTTGAGCCGGAATATACGGAGGAAGAGAAAGATGAAAAAACTGCCATAGAGGGGAACAGGAACCTGCACGACTGGGATAAAGGAGCAGGGAGTTTATGAAAGTGGATTCAAAAGGCCTGAGGTGGGTTCCAGTCAATGTAGTCTTGGTATTCGGCACGACGATGCCGCCGTGGAATTCTGAGCAGAGCTTTGGACACCGGCAGTTATTCTTCTACAAATTAGGCACTGGTTAAAAAGTGCACTTTTTAATTTAAAAATTCGTACCACAGGCTCAGCTGCAGGCACTGACAACTGCAGGGCGGGAGGTCCAGGCTGATCTAAGAGTAGAGTCTCTAGGCTCCTCCGCCTACATACAGCTACTCTTGCAGATGTGGATCATGCCACAAGATGGATCACTGTTGGGGCCGCGGTGGAGAATTATGGAACCCGTCTCTGCTATTGCCACCACTGCCCTATTGGCGAGACGGGATCTGTTGGAAATTGATAAAATGAATATTATTGATTGGAGTAATCATTTTTTAGGAACCACGATATAACCTTAAAATGAGGTGTGATACATTAATGACCTGTTTATTGAACTTAATATTACAAGTCCCATGACAACCTTAAAACCAATGTTCACATTTCCTAATTGCTTTGTTTAGATTTTATTATTTACGGTTTCTTTCACTAGAATTCTACTCAGAACAAGTTAGATCAGCAAAACATTAAGGCTAAAAAGGACTAGTTCATCAGAAGATTAGGAACAAGTAAGGCCGCTATTGTACACAGCAGGGTTGCCCAACGTAGGGTCACAGGGTGTAATGCAGGCCAGATTTTCAGGACATCAACAAGATATACTCACTATACCATTAATTTAAAAGTAACTTATTTACATAATGAGGGTTATGATGAAATTCTGACATGGACCTGCCCCCTGAACTATGTTGGACCAGCCTCCAATACCAGCCCTGTTTGCATAAAAATATGCTTTCTCTTGTATGTTAACTGTATTACAAGCGCTACAGTGCCATAAAATTGATAGAAGTGTGCTACTTAATTCTGACAACATAACGTATTGAGCAAAACTAAAGTTAAATTCTGTGTCGTACAATAAAATTCACTATTCATTTGCGTAGCAAATCAATTCCCTTATCTGTGCTCTGAACCTGCGCAATGTTTTGGAAAAATGAACCAGTACGCCCACTTCTCAGGAAATGCTGGGAACGTCCAGTACTACTAGAGTCAAAAAGAGACGCTGCTAATTAAAGAATTTTTTTTTTTTTTAAAGAAAGTATTTAGAGCCAGAATACCATTCTTGATTATGTTGCAAACTTTTTTTAACGTACTGTTTTTTTAATCGCTTTAAAAAGACTACTAGAGAGCTTCAGTGCCTACAGGCAGTTAAAGCTTGGCTATGTACGTTTTTGGGGCATGCCCCTTGGGAGGAGTGCTCATTTGTGAGACTAACGCAGTGGTTGTTTTATCATACTTTCTAGGTTGTTCAGAGGATCAAATAACTCGCTCTATTGTTTCCAATGTACTGAATTCAGCAAACCCTGAAACAGGTCGAGAAAGCAGGCGTCCCACTCCAGGGGCCGGAGAAAAAAACGGAGATGGACAAGATCTGGTTGTCATTGCCATGATGGCTTCCTAAGACCATTGGCATCATCTGTACATATCTGTGGATAATCAACGACTGCATCCATCCGACTGTCACGTTCTCCGGAGTGGTAGTGAGTCAACTTATTTAGCCCTCTCTAGAACTCTAAAATAGATGAAGTATTCAGCAATTGTCTCAATATTTGATCAACATTGAGTCAATGGCGGTTGGTGATCGGAATTCAGGGCCATTAATTACTGTTGTGCTACATCATAGGGAGAGGGGTGTCTGAGTCAGTTGACTATAGAATTAAATTCAGATCACTCTGAATCATGCACAAGGTCTATTGAAGTACAGACCTGTGATATTTACATCGGTTGCCCTCACATTCCATTCCATCTAGGAACATCCGCTACACTGAACCCACAAACATCACTCCGTAGAGTCTCCCACCACGCTCCTTCAACCGTCCGAAACAAAAGGGTGATTACCAGGCCTGCTGTATCCAAAACTTAGGATCGATTTGGACACACCCTCCGAGCCAAAATTAAGTGCCTGTGATTCAGAAAACTACTAAAAAACAAACTTTTAAAATAAGTCTTTCCTAAAGGAAGGCTGCTCCAAGTGGGTGCAGTAGAGAATGTTGGAAGAGAAATCTCCTCCCCCTCCCCTCCTAACAACCCGATCACACTCTAAAGGCATGTTTATACACTCTAACTATACACATGGCTCTCTATCTTGTTGTATGTGCTAGCACCTCGACGTTATCATAGATAGCAATTTAGCACGCTATAAAGCATCTAAATACCTACATATAAATAAATAAAAAGTGATTAGCATAAATATCTCAACCCTCGGGATACACATATGCTGCTCCTATGACTATCTATGAGCAGGTATCTTTATGTAACCAATCCCATCTACATGGGTCGCAAATGTTCCTCAGCATCAAACTCAGGGTGCTCACCCTTTCTTAACAGTTCGCCCCTAAGAAGAACCACAAAGAAGGGATTTCCTGTTGTGCCATCTGAAATAGCACAATATACAGTGGAGAGGAAACTGAAGAATGCTGTTGGCAGTTTTGATGCAGATCAATATCAGAACACGTATCGGCAAAGCACACGTTCACCATTTTGGTACTGAATAATAGATGTTTATTGTTATCCAAGGCAATCTGTTGAAAATGAGATGATGAAAGGCTGGATGAACCTGCCAAGATTAATACCATAGCAGCAATATATCCCTGCAGTAGGTTCATAAGTCTACAGAGCTACAAGATGCACCATCAACTGGCAAGGATATGTGGGGAAATGTAGTCAGAAGCATTGGGTTCCCTGAGCGCATAAGAACCAAGCATTGGTAAAGCCAACAGATCCTGCCTATGCAAAAGCTACTGGTTTTGCCAATGTCTTTTAGAAATGTTGTACAGTGGCTGTGCAGCACAGCTAAAAGTAAAGTTAGAAAAAAGTTTTGCCTTCTCATAGCGCATTTTTCTACTGGTGGGTGGGAGTGGGGTAAAACAGACAACAGGAAGTGGGGGAATTTGGGGAACAAGAGGTTGGAGGAGGTAATAGCAACATGGACAAGACATAGGAGGGGGTAACAAAGGGGGCAGGAGGGGTAATCTGCAGCATGGCGTGAGGGTGGGAAGGGGTAATTTGCAAAAGGGCCAACGGGTGGGAAGTTATATTTTCTAAAACGGACAAGAGGGATGGGAGGGGGCAAAAGCAACATTGACAACAGTTGTGGGAGGGGGGAAAAGCAACACAGACTACTAAACAAAGACAATCATTGCTCCTGATGAAAGAAGGGGAAGTGAAGCCGGCAGGCACCACCCAATTAGAAGGCAGAAAATAAGAGTGACCATGAAGCCAAACAATGGCAAGCAATTAGGGGGCTCCCTCCTGTAAACGACGGCGCATGCAGCACAAGCACGGTCGAAGGCAAGAACAAAAAAAAAAATAAGGAGCCCATTGGAAGGAATTTCTGCTGCTTGCTGGTCTTTCCATTCCAGAGTACTTTTCACACATTTAATGAAAAATTCTTGAAAACAAATCTCCTAATGATTTTAAAACGTCTTAGTTTAGCAAATGTTTAACAAGTAAATTGTGAACTGTTCAGTTCACCTGAATTTGTGTTAACCTTTAATCTAGCTGGGGATTTAAATGTACCACATGCGAGAGAGGTTTCTCTTCTGAGTTCATTGGCCTGCTACAAAAACTGACCTGAAATTAAGAGGATTCAGGGTGGGTAATAGTTGTAGTGGAACTGCAGGGTCATCACGCAAGAATCTGGAGCCACTAAGGTAGGAAATAAGTTATTCTGCGGCCATCCATGTTACTTAAACTCTCCAAGGGATAATTTATGAACTCGTGCTTATCTAGTCTCTTCAGAACTTGAATATCTGAAGTCTAGATGCAGCATGTGACAAAATAAATCCATTGATTCTGGGAAAAAAATACTTAGTTTTCATTAGCCTGTAATTCTAAAATGTTAATGTAAAAAAATAACCCAGCTTCATGTACAATATCACGAAGCATTTCCCAGCTGCCAAGGATGCACAGTGCTCTTTTGCTACCCACCTAAATAGTGCAATACAAATACAGAAATGCAATTGTAAAATTATGTGTATGTTAAGAGTGAGTGGTAAAAAACAACTGTGGAAGGTACACAAACCAAACATCTAAATACATTTAAACAAACCTTGCTGGACAATTAGAGAGTTATTTTTTTTAATGTTCTCTCATGTCTGCTGGAAAAGCAGTCTATGACATGACTAGTGTCTGATGGTGTACTCGTTAGGTGCTCATTTGCAGGGCTGTTCGGTCCATCCGTAAGTTTTAGCATGAGAGCATAATTTTACAAAGATTCCAGTTATTGGACAACTTCCATCTGGCTTAATTTCTTGTTTTCCTCCCAACTATGTTGACTGTTTTGTCTCACGGGAGAGCTGGTTTGAGAATAAAATCTCTCACAGAAACTGTGAAACCACAAGGATGCCACATGTGCTGCACTAGCAATGTTCACCGTGCAACTTACAGAAACTGGACAGTGGACGGATGCGGGCACTGGTACTCGTAAACGGATGGGAGAACGGGGATCTTATGAAGAAAAGCATTGCAAGAGCCAATATTTTCACATATGTCCACCCTGGTGTAGCATGTGTCAACTCCATACTTTTCATAGTAATTGGATATTTTACGTGACAGAAAAGCTACGTAACTTGTCCCGTTCTTTGACGCTGTACATTTCTTGGACGTTTGCTTTCATAGACACATTAAGTAAAAATAAATAATACAAGGGAACCCATTATACAAGTGGAAATCTATTTTAGGCAGAACATGCCTTTGTGTTACTAAACCAACACACCCATGTCGTTCCTTCTCAATAAAGTTCAAAAGGAGATAGTGGCTGCCTCCCCTCTACTCAAAGTCCACGTTTTAACTGGTACTGCACAAGTAGGATGCTTCCCCAATATGGAAAATTCCGACACTTTCACCAACTCATTGCTGGTGAAATTCCTGAGAATGTGTGTCATTTGGTGCAGTTGTACAGGAGGTCCTGAAACGATGCAACACTTCCTGGAATGATAAAACTGAAGAACTTCTCATAAAATCACCCATTTATTGATTTCCAGATTTAGATACTATTTCTCCCAGTGAATTAGATTTTTCCAGTCCAGGCTTTTTTTCTTTTTAACTTGTTTTATTAAAAATGTGCATAGTATGGTACGTTGCATGCTATTGCACATGATAACTGTACAGTAGAAAAGGACATGTAGCATCTCACAATCAACAAAATAATGCATAAGGATCCTGCTTTTGGACCAATCTTACAAGTCAAAGATCCCATCTCAATAATGTCATTGTAGAACATGTACAGTGTCTCTTAACCTCACATGGTCCACTCCAGTCTAAGCTTAGCTCAACATTCAGAGAACGAGCCTTGGAAGTGCCCATTTCTTTTTTTGTGGTCTAGCAATACAAGCTTTCTCCTCCCCGCCTTCCTTCCGTCTTTGTGCCGGGCACTCTTCCTGAGGACGCTCTCAAGCACCAGAGAGAAGAGGACAGAATGAGGCCTGGCGTTGAGAATGCTGGGAAGGGAGTGCAGGAAGTCCGTAGGAAATAAATCCTCCTAATGTTTTATTGATTCAGTAGCTCATAACATTAAATGAAATTACCACTTTTATTGAGATGAAAACTATATAAAATCAAAATGTAAGAGTTGAAATATGTAATTTAATCAGGGGATTTGTAAATGCAACATTAATGTGCTGAACCAGAGTGGCAAAGTATTTAGTATTCTGAATATTCATAATAACTCGTTATTCTTTCAAGCTGGTGACTGACAAACTGAGCCCAAGTAGGGATAACTTAATGAATGCACCCAATCTTTATGTAGCGCCTTTGAAGCTGCAAACTTGCATCATAACATCAGGGTCATGTTATGCCAGTCCCGGTGCTGCGCTTTGAATTCTGTGATTAGCAGGGTAGTGTTTCCTTAAATAACCATAGATCTATGTGTGCCAGAATGAACAGTGCGGCAGGTTAGAAAGGCAGGTCTGGCTGAAGATGGCCCTCGTGGTATGGAGCCAGTAGACTACTAAGTGCTTAGTGGCATTATGAAATCTGTCCCAATATGCCCCCAGTTTTTGATGCATAAGGAAGGGAACCAATAAAAAAATGGCACAAATTAGGATCTGCACTGGCGCATAAATTGTCAAATTAGAGAAGGTAAGATATGAAATAAGACACCTTGGGTCAAAAGTAAGTAACTTTGTGCCAGATCTGTAATTAACTAGTCACAAAATATTGGTCGCAATATGCAACAAGTATTTTAGTGACCAGTAAAGAATGTTATTGACATACCAAGGTACGAATAGGCCAGCTTGTAAAATTCCGACTCGTAGTGGGTCGCATTCTCACCTACCTCATGAATATGAATGAGGTATGTCGTAAATTGCAACTCACTATGAGTGGAGCCCATCACAAGGATGGGGGTCTGCTTGGTCCACAGCCCACCATGTCTGTGATCTTTTTAAAGTAAACAACGTTAAATACAGCACGTTCCCCTAAAGGTTCCGAGGAGGAGACACCTGGCGGCAGGACCTCTGTCAAGAGATTAGTCTGGTCTGCCACGGAAGGGAGCTGAAGGTCCAGGGCCTCAGCTGCCCTTTGTACCACCACAGCGTATGATGCTCCCTCCTCCATAGCCACAATAGGGGGGAGAAAGTAGGACAGAATCTGGAGAGGTAGCCAGTCTGCTGGCCTCACCCAATTTCTTATACCAGTCCATTTTTTGATAAGGCTGGTCTTGTAAAGGGTCCAGTGACCCCTCCCAATCTTCCTCCATTCAAAGACCTTCAGAATAAGACTGAAGAAACGACTGACTGAATGAGGAAACGACCGAAGGGTTCTGTCAGCACAGGTATCGGCAGGCGCCGATCCGGCTCTGGGTCGTCAAGGATTATAATGGGACTGGCGGCGTCAGGGGGCGCGGGCGGCGTCAGGAGTCTCTGTGTTGGGGGGAGTAGAAGGTCGCAATGGCAATACTGGCATCAGTCCGGATCCATCACTGGATCCATGGGGCTGCCGGCGCGGAACCCGATAGAGCCCCCTCAGGGTTCCAACGGCACGCTGGTAGGGTAAGGCCGCCCAAATATGAGGCACACGGTGTCATAAAATTCTTTAAGCTTTGCCATCATGAAATTACTGCACTACACACCAAGAGTTTCCAAGTTTGAATGATGACTTTCTCTTATGAATGTATATGCACACACAATCATGCATGCATGCAATCACACATACCCTTTTCTCTTAAAATAAATATGCAAGGAGAGGGGTCCACGGCCTTTACTTTGGAGCAGCAATAAAGCAAATGAGATTATTTTTTTGTGACAATTCAGGTTTAAATGTGACACGCTCACCCCTTTAATAAAGCTATTGCTTGTAAAGATAATGAAAAATATAGCAAGGCTAATCGTACGATTAAATAAGTTAGAACTGCGGGAGCCAAAAAGACTTTCCCAGGCAGGTATAAGTAAAAAGAGAACCAGGATGTAAGCTCTAATTGAGCAGCGCAAAAACTAAGGCAGGCAGAGATATCAGCATAAGCGGTTCCTTAGAACAGGATATTGGACAGAGACGTGCAGACGATGGGTACCGAAGCTCGCCTCAAGACACAAATGAAAGCAGTTTATTCACAGGTAAAATGGTGGATGTTTCATCACAAGACTATGTTCTATAAGGAGAACATAATGGGATCTTTATATGTCCTGTTATTGGGTATTTACAAACAAAAGCAAGTTGCAGTGCATAATGTTAAGCCACATGCACTGTACTCAACATCAATGGCCTATGCGTCTAACCTTCAAATACCTTAGCTTATTCCACTGGAATTATGCGGCAAGAGAGGAGCAAATTATACGCCAAGCAAAGGCAAATTATACGGCGTAATGCGGCACATTTTGTGATAGTATTACTTCCCTATTTTGCCATTTTTACACAGCTTAACACTGCTTGGGCACAAGTTTCACCTCATTAGTACCAGTTTAACACTAAACCGACAATAAGCAACAGAAAGGGAGCATGTCAGCTTTTCAACAGGCCTTCCACTGTGCAGCAACATGTACCTCTGCGTTTTTAGTAAATTTTCATCCGTTTGAGCTAGAAACAATATTTTTGGGGCTAAAATCTACAGATGTGCAGCAGGTGATGGATTATGGGGCAAATGCAACAAATCCATAATGATGTGGAAAATGCCACAATATTGCACGATTCCAGTGGCCCTGCTTATACCCTTTGTTTATAAATTGATTTGCGCTTTTACATTGTACATAACGTGCAACCCTTTAATGTGCATTCAATATTACCATCAGAGCTGAAAGTCAAAACCAGAGAAAATTATTTTTTCATTGGGTACGAGGTATCCGCCATATGGTGTGCTATATATGTGAGAAATCGGCAAATTAAAGGGACCCTTCAGTCACAGCGGCAGCACAGGTGAGCCCCACTCACTTTTCACTGTGCAGAACGGCTCACCTGGGTTAAATTTCACTTTAAACCAATAATGCTCTTACCTTTCTGGGGGATATGGCAGGGCTAAAGGGAGTCAGGGGGCAGATTGCCTCCCCACCTTCAAACAACAAGGGCACTTGCCTGGTTTGCAGAACGCGTGTGCAGCTGTTCCCAGAGTGCACTGCTTGCTGGTGATCCCATTTGTACAACCTTCCTACTGATGCTTCCCAACGACCACAATCAGGCCCCATGGGCCTGGTGTCTGGAAAGCACCTGCATGAGCATTCTGTAGATTGCTTTCATATCAATAATACGTTAGCCATTTTGTGCACATCCTGTGAAGTTGAATTTAAATGCTGCAAAGATTTGACCATTGTTTCTTGCTTAAGTGACTATGAATGCACAATTTGCAACAAACTTTGCCCGCAAATCCACCTATAAATAAAGAAGATGATGATGATTTTCGTGTGTGCACTCCTTTTTTTTTTTTATCACCTCGGTTTTATTCTTCTTAACCAATTTGCGTGCTCCCAAGGCTGCAATTGTCCGTTCCCAAGAGCGATTCAACATAAATAAATAGCATCTTGTCTGTTTGCCAAGGGACTACCATGAGGCACGGCTGTTGAGGGCCGAAGCTCAACAAATCCTTAATGTTCATCCAAAATTATTCCAACCACGCTCAGCAATGTTAGTATTGAGTGGTATTCAATTTCCTCATGGAATCTTGAATTCTTTCAATGCCTTCAATGAAACATTCTAAAAACGACATGATACATTCTTCACATTTTGAAACCTCAATGCTTTTCAGATAAACCGTATCCTTCCACTCACTGGAATGATCAAAAGTTGCCTGTATCCGCATCCGGTGAGAGCGGGCCACAACTTCAATTCTCTTAGGGACGATATTATAGAAATACCCCATGAGGAAGTATCATACAGAAAAAGCATGTGAAATAACATGCTTGCATAATTTCTTTAATTTTGCGTGATTCACATGACATAAAAATGCATAAATTTTACAGTGTCCTAGTTACAACCTTCAAAGGATCTGGGAACTTTTCTGATTTCCAGCGCATTCCCTTCTATAGCCTCGCAACCCTTTTCACTACCCTACACACTTCTCTGCCTACTGCATCACAACAGGCCCTACCCGCTCTGGCCCTCTCAGGGCATATCCCTCCTTCTCGTCTATAAGCTTCCTCCCGAGAAGCAGACAATCCAACAGCTGTATCAAGCATTGGCATGTTCGACTCCGACAGCTCTCTAGAGAGCTTTGGATAGAACAGGAGAGCCAGGCCAGGCGGCTAAGAATAGCACAGCGAGGTCTGGATTCACATTCTAAGCAAGTCCTGCCTCATGAGCAGCACTGGAAAACTGACAGCACACAGTGATCATAAAAGAAGTCACAGAATCTGCTTATTTGGTCATCCATTGTGCTTGTACTTGCTGCTGGCTAGCTAGTAGACAGTAAACATGGTTGGCAGCACTTGCTTTTTGTTTTTTGATACAATACGCAAGTGTCTCATATCTCGCTACAACCTGTTTTAGGCGTTCGATGAAAAACACTGTAGCATAGCAGTTTGTCGTTTTTTTGTTTATTTATTTCCAATATTGTTTTGTTGATCAATTTCAAAGTTGATAGAAGATCTGCTGGTCAGTCGCATATTTTGGGGTTGCCTACTTCAAGATGAGTATGGGGCCAGTCGACAGAATCCATCAATTCTTCAGTTTCTCCCACAGATATTCAGTTTTTAGTTCAAGGAAGCTAATTGTTAGGCTCCACTGGATGACAGGGGATAAGAGTTCCTGACAGCGCGGGTTCTCCATGACACGCGTTTTGCGATGCCCCAGTGTGATTAGTTTTGTTCACAAACTATTTTCAGGCATTCAACACTGCTCAAGTGTCACGTATCTGTGCTACATTGACATAAATCAAAAGTGCTAGTCTTGATTATGGTTAGGACTGGAGCAGCAAAATGGTTTGTAAGACTTGGTGCAAAGAATGTAATGTACCAAGGTCTAAATGCCAAACCATCAAACTCTGTTCTAAGTGCAGCGTTTCAACAAAAGCTTAACTTATAGAGCACATTTCTCATTTATTTGGACGGTCTCACCCACCTTGGAACCATTTTTACTCTTCCATCATGCTAAATGCCTCTCGAAGTCTTCAGTGGGCTCACCCAACGCGTATATGTTCCTAGCCTTCCAAACAATTGTTTAATTGCATTAACTTTAACAGGGACATCTGTGAAAAGCCTTTGACTGGTATCACCTCCATAGAGACTAAATAGGTTCAGAGGGATGTATTTACCCTTTTTACCAAGTCGTAGTTAAAATATTGGATTTATGTTGGAGTTCATAATGTATCCGAGGTGTACAAAATCGTTTGTATTGCATATGTAATACAGGTCTGCATTGCATAGATTCTTCCTTGATGATTTGTGTTGGTTCATGGGGGCCACTGCACTGTTCACAATTCTGGAAATGTCATGAAATTCTGTGAAATTCCCCTCAATCAGGTCAAATTTGTTAAAAGAGGCAAATTCTTTCGCAAGCGAAATTTCCCTGTAGGTAGATTTTGCATGCTTTGCCACACACAAATGTCATTACTGAAATAGTTTTTTTTTTGCTCTAATGGCGTGTAGATCTAGTAAACAACAGAGTAGGATTAATTACTAGTTAAGTACTGTGTTACCAGAAAAGCAACTCACTCTTCCTATGGTAAGTTTGTGCTGTGTTGTGAGCAGAGAACGCACTTTGGGTCAGTTAAGTACTGAAACTGGTACACAAAAGGATATAAAAGCCACCCCCCGCTGCCCCAACAAACCATTCCCTTGACACGCCTACTAATCTTGATGCCCAACAAGGACTATTTGGCAAGAAAATGGAAAACCTAACACAAAAATAATGTTTTAGAAGCATCCTTTATTATGCCAACTGCCTAATATTTGCTTCTGAATTAATAAAAAAAAAATCTTTAGTTATTTAATTATTTATCTGGGTGTATGAGAATATTTTGGATGGATTTATTATGACAACATGACAAGTGGGGGAGAATATTAACTTGTATATGCTACAATATAAGCAAGCACTGGCAAAGTCATTGGTTGTGTGCTTGAAACCTACTGGCTTTGTCACTGGTTTTTAGTGTTGCTTTCCAGGATCCCCGATGCTGTGCAACATTGCTAAATAAGAAAAAAGCCTAAGAAGCGGATGGCACTGTCATTTTGCAGGTGCACACACCACTCATGCGCCTATAAAATGATGCTGCCACTTTATTTTACTTTTAGTTACAGATCCGAATTGGATTGGGAAGAAGTAACAGGTGACAGAGGAGGACTTTGTGGGTGGGTGGGAGGGAAGGAGCAACACGGTGGGCAGGGGGTATGAGGCAACACAGAGAACTGGGGTAGGGAAGAGAAGCAAAGGCAAGAAAGCAACATGGAGCGGGCAGGGAGAAGCACACGGGAGATATGGAGCAATACAGGGGGAGAAAAGAACACAAGGGAGACTGTTAAACACAATAAAACACATGCACTCCCATGCTGTGCTTAACTAAAAAATAAAACGAGTAGTGCCTCAAAAGCAATCGGTGGCAGCATAGAAGCCAGGCAATCAAAACTGATGGTAAAGAGTGTGCTCCATGGGAGGAAGAAACACAGGATTGACAAGTTGGGACACCAATAAGAAACAGGCTAATGGGAGCGATAGAAAAGCTAACTAATGGTAAGCACTGGGCAGGCTCTAAGCTCCTCTTTGTTCTTGGTAAGCCCACAGTATGTCTTTCGCACCAAGACATCTGTGTTGTTCGGTAGGCTCGATATGAAACAGCTCAGAGATTGTGGAATATAAATAAACTAAACTGGCTCCTGCTGGATTGTATTAAAACAAAAAAACATACCAATTAATTTGCTTAGGCAGCAAACCCCATGTTCACTAAAGTTAGGCACGTATTAAGCATGTTGCGAATTGATATTTACAAGAGGGAAGTGGTGTCCACATGCAGCATAACAAGTGTGATTCTGCCACTTCCCATATTAGCTGGCGGCACAACACACTGCATGATATTCCCCTCATGCCTGACTGCCATCAACCCACCACATGGGAAGAAGATCTGCCAGCGGTCTGTGCAGACGGTGTGCACCAACCAACAAACAACCGCCTAAAATACCTCACTGGCCCCACTACTGCCAGTGAATAGCATGACACCGCCATTGTGCCTGTATCACTTTACAGTGTCATACACGGATTTCATAAAATGGGGCTGTGTATGGATGCACATCATCTGCCTGGTACAGAACCTCATGTGAGCAATTTCACGAGGAAAAAATAAAGGAATAAAACATATACTGAATGCAAAGAAACTTTGAGGGACTGAGTGTGACGCAGGCTGCCACAAGCTTGCCACTGTTTGTTGTGGTGCAATGCTTCAATTAAGAGCTTTACTGTATGGTGCAACACTTGTTCCATATTATACATATCACTCCATAAATTGTCTCTAGTTCTGCCCAAGTAGAAAATGTTCAAAGAATCTGGACAGAGGTAAGGTTTGACCTTGAGAAATCCATCACTCTTCTGTGACCCCCCCACCACGTTTGACTGAAGGCTGGGCATTATGTGAAACACTCCACGTAAACAATCTTGCTTATAAACGCTTACTCGTCAATCCGTTCTCCGCACCATTAGGGCCCGAAGAAGCTGGATTTCTTAAATCCCACTTTAGCAGAGAAGGACACCAAGGGTCCGATATACCGTTTGGCAGATGGGTTACTCAGTCACAAATCAGACGGACATCCTGTTCGCCTTATTACAGGTGCAATAGATCTTGTGGCAGTTATAATAAGGTGGGCGGGAAAGCAGTTACGTTGGAGAAGGAAAAAACCCACCCGCCAAACTCTAGATCAGGCCCTAAATCTGAAGCAATGGCTGCAAGGTACTAAGCAACACAAGTGAATTGCTTAATGGGGCTGACCCAAAGCTCATTCGCTGTGAGAGGTGTTCTCTTTTCATAATACATCATCATATGTGGTCTTATATCAGCTTCAGAAGCCTTGAAAACAATGAAGGGGGGCATCAGCAGACAGTGATGAAGGCTCCTTAAGTAGCTGATCAGGACTTTATTAAACATGTATTTATAGTGTGGTGTTCTCATAAGATTGTTGGCCATTTACACTG
Organism: Calotriton arnoldi; assembly: GCA_963921515.1. Classification (NCBI taxonomy): domain Eukaryota; kingdom Metazoa; phylum Chordata; class Amphibia; order Caudata; family Salamandridae; genus Calotriton; species Calotriton arnoldi. The sequence goes on along the minus strand of CAWUFW010000049.1, from coordinate 4,350,203 downwards.
TGCCTGCGACAATAAGAAAGTGAGGTTATTACACAACTCAACGGTACTCACTTCATTGATCTTAGAAGCAGGACATTCTGGAGGTTTGAGACTCTGATCTCCAAGTTACATTAAGAACACAGTGGTGGGCGCTCAGCCCTCGATGCTATCTCGTCTTTTTTCAACATACACATCCATCCATTCTCATGCAAAACACATAGATGGTAAACATGCACATACCTCAGACTAAAGAGCAACTGCAAACAACATGAAGACTGGACACATCACGAGAAGGTCACTGATTGAAGCCAGAAGGAATCCACGAATCATTGGTTTAGATCACCTTCACTCTCTTCAGCAACGTCTCACCATCTCTCACTGCTTCTCCAGGTCACTCAGTTCATTCCACCCAGACAGCTATGGGTTATGTAACATTTATTTGATATACAGCAGACATTACAAAAAAAAAATATCTGCTGGCCATTAGAGTGTGAAATTAAGGATAGATCTGGCATTGGCAAGAAGTTCACTGCCCCAGTATTTTATAAACAAGCATTTGCAATGCAATAGGTCTCGCATTTGCGAGAGTTTGAGCTATTGGCATTGTAAATGACAAGGACTTATTTATGTGTTTTGAATACCTGCAAGCGGTGCACATAAATAAAAGGCATTGTCATTTACAATGCCAATAGCTCAAACTCTTGCAAATGCGAGACCTATTGCATTGCAAATACTGGTTTGACTTCTATGGGGACAAACACTCACAACGCCTCCTCCAATCCATCGGTCCCTCACCTGCTCTGGACACGGCGCCTCTGGCGACTGCTCTGACCACTGACGGCGGGGGCTGCGGAAAGCACATAAGCCTGCACCTCCTGCCTCTGTTGCTGCTTTCCGTGGCCACAGAGCCCCTGCAGGAGGGGAGCAGATGAACGTGGAGCAAAAGCCACGGGCTATGCCGGGCCCCTGATACATGTAGTGCTGCCAGACCTGCGGGGAGGCACCGGGAGCTCATGACACAGCAGACTTCCAAGATTAACCCACTGGATAGTAACCTACCAGTCGGCTCAAAACACTCGACCGCAACTGTGACATCACTGGGCGCATTCATCTCCAGCAGCCGTCAGCAACGAGAGTGAGGCAGCGCTTTTTGTATGATCCGGACCCTGAGAGTTGACGTGATGGGACAGTAATTAAAAAAATGATGAAAGCAGGCGCCATGCTAAAATGTAAATCGCGGCGCCCGTGCATATGTAACTTATGTGCATGGCAGCCTACAAAACGGGCGCCATGGTTCTTATATTACCAAAAAAAAAAAAAATTAGGAAAGCAGGCGCTGTGCATTAAAATATAAAGCGCGGCGCCTGTGCATGTTTAACTTATGTGCATGGCGGCCCGTGAAGCGGGCGCCATGGCGAAAAAAATAAAGATGAAACCAGCACCATGCTAGGCGCCCTGGTGACATAATATCAATAAAAAATAAAACAAGTAGTCCCTAAACCGAACATATGAACAGTTGCAGTCGGTGCGCTCTCAGATAAAACGGAAGTGATGTTTCGGGAGCACCAACCAATAAGGAGCCCGGAAATCAGAGTAACGCATAAATTAACCAATCACAAGCAACAGGTGGGATTACACTAGCTATACTGCTTACTGCAGGTCTTGCAGACAGCGCATTCACGCTGCGTAGGCTCGACCTAAAAAGTAACGAGTTTTGGTTCCCCCTCCATGACCATGCGGGCAACATTTTGTGCTGGTGGCACCCTAAGTAACCAACCACCTAGCATTATCCTACCTTATATCTGGTCAATAACAAATAGACAACATATGTAAAGCCCAACGAAGCACCACTGGGTAAGGGAAGTGTCCAACAGAGGTGGGGAATGGTGGGAACTTCTTGTGGTAGCATCAAGTGAGCTGCAGTATGACTTTTCTATAGATATTAAAACCTCTTCAGACTACATAATTTATTTTCTTTTGCTTTGCACAGCTCTCCACTAGTCTGAGGCATATATAGTACCCATTCAATTAATAAAGGTGTATTCAGTTTACTTATTTCATTTTAAAAGGGCTGGTCGGGTCAATGTTTCACTGGAACACTTTTAAAACAAGCATTGGCTAAGCCAATAGGTTTGGACAATGTGAGAGATATTGGCTTTGTCAATGTATTTTAGTCATGTTGTATAGCAGCACAGCTGCTGTTTAGCATGGCTGAAAGTCCTTACAAAAAGTGGTATGACGCTGCTAGCGTCAAAAGATTAAAAAGTCCCTCTGTGAGAAATTCTAGAAACACTATGTTGACCCTCAATAGCTAATTTATGATGGTTCAATTTGATATCAGAAAACATTGCACACATCTCTCCAGTTAGTAAACTGACTCTGTTGCTCGTGACCTCCCACTTCATGTCCCCACCACTTTTCGGCCACTGTACTCCAACACAGTCATTTTACAGGGTATTTTTTTTAGTGTACTTGTAATATTGATAAAAAAGAAAGTGCCCCCAAAAAAGCTGGATAATGAGAGTTTTGGCCCCAGCAGGAAACTACTCAAAATGCCAACTGGAAGGGTTTGTCCAATTATAAGCTTCTTAATAAGGGAATTGGTAGATTTGCTTTCTACAGCCTATGGTACAAGACATAGAAAAGAGACAAACAGTATAAAACTCCGACTGGAGGCTTCATCACGCAGCAGTCATTTTATGCTGGATCAGTCTTGTTTTGGATTTCTTTTATGTGTAGTAACAGGCAGCAAGCTGGTCCTTTGCAACCAACTCGCCTTGTGTGCCCTTTAAAGTTTTTTTAAGGCTGATAAATATTACAATTATTGGTCAGTGAAATTATTTGAGGCGGAAACAGATTTAGTTAGTGAATGGTCATGCCAGCTGGTTTAACCCAAATTCGTACCTCGGATGGCAGGGCTCTCGGTACAGTTGTCATCACACATGCTGTGAGGTGCAAGCACATTGTAGGCCTGCGGTGTGGGCGCACAGGTAACTGTGAAAGGGGACGAGAGAGACGGGGCAGAACACAGGGCAGAGCAAATGTATACAGAAGGAGCAGATCACAAGAAATAAGAAGGACAGACACCATGAAGAGAATGGCGAAGAGTCGATATGTAAAGAGAAAGCAACATCGGGACATTAACATAAAAATTTCTCTCACTTTGAGGTCAGAAAAAGAAAAGTAACAAGGCGCCCTCTGAAAACAACATCTGACATTGGATCTCGGAATTTGAATGCACAGCAAATGTGACGAGATAAGAACAAGATTTACAGGCCTGTTTACATCAACGGAGCTCGGAGCGTGTGAATTCGGGAGCGCTTGTGTGAAGTGCTCTTTAACAAAGAAATAAGTAGCTCCTAAAACAGTTCCAAAATGGGAACAGTGAATGGATAGTAGTAATTGGCCCATGCTCTCGGGGAGGGTTACCCACAGGAAGAGGCATGACACATGCATGCCATGGCAAATGGGGAGAGAGAGTATGAGAGCGAAGATGGAGCCGGCAAATGGGAAGCCTATGGGTGGGCTAAAGCCCACATATTAAATACAACAGGTCTCTTCAATACAGTGCATGCGTTGTCTAGCCGAGACCTAAAAGTGCCCTTTTCATGATAAAACAAAAACATGCGCAAGATAAGAGCTGCGCCCTCCAAATTTGCTTCCCTAGAGAGCAAAGTTCCTTTTGTATGGATAGTCCCTCACAATTGCAGGTTAATCAGAAGATTCTTTAGCACCCTATGCCCGCTCAAGTGCTAGGAACTGTTAATCAGCACCATCAAGAGGGCTTCAGTCGCAAACATAATTTTATCACCCCCCCCCCAACCCTAAGCTCTTGGGGAAATGTGGAAGTGTACAACCAATGGTCTACTGCCTCCTCCCCTGTCTACTCTTTTTCCAACGCGAGTCACTGTAGAAATATTTTTTTTTATTGTGGAGGTGTGCAAAGATTTTTCTCAAGCTTTGCAAAGTTCTATAGCAAATTTAGCAATTTATTGAATTTGCAAAGTTTAACACTATCCACACATTTGCATGAAAATGATCACTTTTACAACATTTTGTCATAAAAGGAACATCTGCATGTGTTTGCAACTGTGCGAATAAACTTTTCAAAACATTAATTTTAAAAGAAAAGTCTGTGTAAGTCTTTATAGATTGAAAATCAATGCACAGAGAGACTATGCCCTTCATGAGGTGAACTAGAAATCTTTGCTACTGACAATTAGTGCACCTTACAATAGCTTTCTTGTCTCTGTTCCCTCATTGCCATGGTGCTTGCACTGTATTACCAAAGGCTTCCATCATTTGTACGCGACCAGTAGCCCATGTAAATGAGATAACAACCCTTTGTTATTGTGCCAGCACTATCTGTAAAATAGAGGGGGCAAAAAAAGCTTATGCAGCCCCTTCTGTAATATCAAAGTGGCCGTGGGAGGTGGGAAGGGGTGCAAACGCCTGTTGGGCCAACAGGGCACTTTGTAGAACACATCAGCAGATCAGAATATGTCAAACTATAAACACAAGGACAAGGGACAAGAAAACAAGAGAAAAAACAGAACAGAAGACAGATTTTTCAAATTACAAGGAGAGTAGTAACATGCAGTCAAGTTGATTGTGGCTCTATTAAAATGAAGCTCGAGCATGAACACGCCAGCCAGGACTCTAAAGAGTCATGAACATCACACTTTGAAGACTCTGGTACACACCCAGCTAAGTCACCCGAATATCACAAGAACCTTCACCCGTGCAGTGATCAAACGACATTCCAAAGAGGATAGACAATCACAGCCACATCTGAAACTGCCAAGGGCTAACTTCGTGAACCGAAGCCTACGCTTGTTACCAACCTTCAGGAATAAAAAAAACCTATAGTTGACAGCCACACAGGTAAGGCAGGAAGGCTGCATGACTCACTTCGCAACCCCGTGGCGCACCACCATAGGGGACTGTCTGACTCGATTATTCTTTTCAACCACAGTGACATCAGCCAGGGAAGGTCCACTGGCCCCCGCTGCTCCATGGAGACCATCCTTTGTCTGAACCCACAATGGAACTCAGCAACTTGCCCAGGAACCTAAAGGGCCAAGTTAGCAAGAAATTGACAAAGTGCTACACAAAACCAGCACAGTATAACCTTTCAGTTTAGGTTTGTGCCGGTCTGTGGCGAATACGGCTCTGGAGAAGATGTCATGTCCAGTTATGCATTGTTTATCATTTATTTCCAAGTCTGTCTGTGGGAACACAAATTCAAGCGGTAAAGCCTCAGATTCATGATGTATCCCCTAAAAAGGAAATGTGAACTTTCGTCGAGATTGTTTTTAAATAAAAAAAAAAGTTCAAGTCCTCGCTTTGTTTGCTGGTTCCTGGACAAAACGCCCACCAGCACTGCTCAAATTCACCAGCTTGGCACCGTCAATGGTAGAACAAGCTCTGCCCCGTGTGGGGGGAGCCTCGGTGCTAAACTGCCCTCGCAGACAGGAAAGCTGGCACATATCAAGTGCTGCTATCCGACCTGCAAGAGCAACGGCCTCTCCACCAGGCATGGCGATTAGTATGTGTCAAGAGCTGTGCTGCATTCAGCCATGTCCCAGGAACCAGCTTGATCCCAATGTGTTTACAAGGCACAGGCCTGCTGAAGCCACTGCTGCAGACTGACACCTTGGGACAAGCGACCAAAGAGCATTTATCTGTATGTAGAGTACACATACATGCATACAAGTGCACACAAACATGATACATACAGAGTAACAATGTAACATAGTCCTATATTGCCAATAAAAGCGTTTGTTAACATCACAAACCATGAGGCCTAAGGACGAGTCTTCGGTAAATGTCACAAGAACCACGAGATCGCAATTTAGAACACATTACACATGCTAACCATTATGTATTTATTATATGTACTTATTTTTGCGTGATTAGCACAAAAACTACATTTTTCAAACAGTAAATGTGTATTGAACGCATGAGGTGAAACACTAGACTATTACGTTTGATTGCCTGTAGTGGAAATAAAAGTAATGAACAGTGTAGTTATGGATTTATTTTTAGAGAACAAAGGCTTTGCTTTCTTAGAAATTGTGTTTTTGCTGTTCAGTCAGATATTTCTGAAGCTGTTGCCAGCAAAGCACAGCTAACATTGGGCTCAGGCTACAATTAGAATGTTCAGTGACATGAATAGATGACGATTAAAGAGTAAGCAATGGAAAGGCTCAGACATTTTTAAGGTACTCTTCCAATGTTCAGCTAACAATCGGCACACAATTAGAATGTTTAGGTTTTGCTTACTCTCATGAAGAGGTTGCTAATTCAACAATGGGCATGGTGAAGCTTAGTACAGCAGTTTGGGCTGGCATTATCTAAATTTGTCATACTTAAAGACTAATTAACTGGGGGATGAGAGGGGAAATCAGCTTAAACCTAGGCCTCAAATTGCATGAAATCCATATATCACAGGTATCAGTGAGATCACATGCTCCCCTTATGAGATATTTTTTGTATCACCGTTTTTTATGCAACAATAGCATTCAAGTAGGTAATAAATAGTGGATATATAATGGGTAGCTTGGTAATATTGCCTTATGTTGCATCTGGTGTCTCAAAAACCACAAGACCAAAGGCAGAGTGGTTAGTAAATAGGTCTACAACTCCAAGATGGCGACATAAGGCCATAATACACATTACTTATGTATTTTTTTACATGTTTATTTTGGGGTAGTTAACTTTTTTTTTTTTTTTTAAACGTTCACTTCAAAGTGCAGTTATCAATGAGCACTTATTGGAATTAGAATGTTTAGGTTTTATTCACTTTAATGAATAAATAATTGATAAAAATAAAACGACAATGGTGAGGGCCAGTAGGTTATGCCATTCTGTGGTTAAGCGTTTACTACACAATCATAGATTTGCCACATTTGCCATTTTATTTGCCACACAATTTTCAGACTTTAACAAAAATGGTTTTCTAGCTCATATGGATCGAAACAGTACCACCAGAGAATGTGCTGCATAATGCTGCATATCTTGTCTTCTCCTGCTGCATAATTTAGATAATCATGCCACATAATTTGGCCCACCATTGCCGCATAAACCTAGTGAGGTGGATGGAATTGTGGCAACTCAGGACAGTGTTAGTGTAATTCAGAATGCAGTCTCCACTGCCTGAGGAACAAGATGGAATAACACTGTGTATTAAGGTAGCGCCGCATAGTTCAGTGTTGAATCGTGCAGGTTTGGAGGATCAGGAGAGTTGGACAAGCTCCCTTCTTTGTGTTACCAGTGTGGTGCAGCATCTTTATGAACTCAGGCAAGCATCCCACTACTAATTTTGTTGCACATTTAGCGGTAGAGACCAATGCTTAGAAATTAGGACTGAACATTCACGGATCATGGAGGCTGAAAAGGACCACAAGTGTTGAAAGGCTGCAACAGCACTGTTTGATGAAGGCCTTGCTTCTCAGATCAGCACCAATGGTACAAGCAAGTAAATGGACAACTTCTCCCTAAAACAAAAATTAAACTAATCGGGAAAAAATTCCAAAAGAGAAATTAATACATTATCGGACTTTGCCTCCTTGAGGAATTACATTAACATGAGAACGGTCGTTGGGGACAATGGATTTTCATTATACAAAGTTATGAAAATTTACATTGGAAACTATTGGAGAAAGGGACAGTTTTCAATGCCGATAATAGCAAAGACATGATGGAACTGAATATTGAAATATGCAAACAGTGATTTAGAGTTAACCAAAAAGGTACTAGAGAGACTTAAAACTGGAATTATCAACATATTCATAACAAGAAACTACTAAGACATTTCGTGAAGCCATGGAAACTAGCCTTAACAAACGTGAAGAGAAATTAAAGTTAAAAAAAAGAATGCACATTTTTGAAGGGCAAACCGGATTATGCTGAGGGAAGGACCTTCACCTTTGCTAAACGTTTTGATAAAAGGCAGAAATTAAGTTAAAAAAGTAACATCAATGCCAACAAGAAGTATTAGCTAAAAGCTCTAGCTCAGATTTTAGTTCAGTTGCAGGGAAACAACTTCTATCAGTGATACAGTCAGACATGGCACTTTTTAAGACAAATTCTGTCTTTTATGGCCGTCTCACAAACTAGAACAAACCCACCACAGGAGGCCAAAGGCAGCAGCACATACAAAGAAAGCAACAAACATAATGGGTGCGAAAACAACAATCAAAGAGGAGAAACGCCACAAAGAAGGGGAAACAGGACCAACAAAGAAGAAAAAAAAATACTTTTAAGTATCAGCAATCACACTATTATCAGTTTGTCCAAACATGTTTTGACTGATGTTGAAACACGTTATAGAACTAGTCTTGTCATTTTTTTTTCCTAATCCTCACTTTGATTATGCTACCATCCGCACTTTTTTGTTCTTATTGATATAAAAATTCATATTACAAAAGGCATACAGGTTATCTAATGATAAAAAGAAACTGACTTTACTGGAGAAACCCATAATATGCAACAGGGACATGGATTCTCTTATGCTACATGAAGTGGGATACGGGGTGCCGATATTGGTGCTAATGATATTGATAAGGATGAATTGAATTAGATACTAATGCTCCAAGTAATAGTGGTTTTGAACCTAAAATGAGATTCATCGCAAACTTGCACAATGATAGTTTGCATACTCTTAAAGTAATAATATGAGATTTGAAAACAAAAGCATACATCCAACCTGTCTTCTTCCAATAGCAATCTGAAAGAGTTCAAAAGGATGCTACCAAGACCCTAAAGGAAGATATCAAGATTTTGACTAAATCCTCTGACAAACGGGAGGAGGTAGTATTAATGAAAAGAGAACATTACATGAAATGCGCTTTGCCATTTGAACATGCAGGAGCGTTATATAGTAACTGATTTAATAATTTACAAGGTTACCATTTTCATATAGCATGACTTTTTATGGGACTGGAAAGAAAATAGAACAATAGCTTTTGTTGAGTACTGCTTTCTTAGAGAAGATAAACACAAAATTGCCAATCTCTACCTACTGTGGTAGGTGTATAAACATTTAGTCCATGCCACTGGTTTGGCCCCTTCTATCTTCCAATGGGGGCCTTCTGGAGAACACTGCCACATATGTGAAGCATTTTATGGTTCCATTCATTTCTGCCCTTCCCTTTTATGTTGGGGACAAAATTAATGTCTTAGCAAAAATATGGGGCATTTAATGGGTACCTTTATTTCTAATGATAGTTATTGATGTATTTTCCCTATATTCCTCTATTAACAATATAAAGTTTTAAAGGCCAGCAGATATTTTTTCCGAACTAGCCATATATATATTTATACAAACACACTAAAATGGTATTACATATGATAGACGTCTGTTTGAAGGAAAACATTTTTTATGTTTGGTGGTAACACCTATTGTCAACTAATGGGCACCGTAATGGGTGCCCCAGCTAGGTTAATTTGTTCATGGGCTGGAGGGAGGAGCTGGTGGCATGGACAACACTATGTGAACACTACAGCTAAAAACATACCTCTGCTGTTGTGTATTAGTGACAACTTATTTATCAGTTAGATGACTCTATAGAAGAAGCTATTGAGTTAATAGGGGTACTTAAAGACGAATTGAGTCGCAGATTTACATAAAGGACGAGTTTCCATGTTATTGATTGCCTTGACATTAAATTGGAGGTTCAACAAGGCCAATTAGTCAGGCTTTTATATACAAGGACACTGCTGGAAATAGTGAAATATATAGTAGTCAACATAAATCAAGATTTAAGTCAAGTATCCTTTATGGGTAACGGCTGTGAGCCAAAATAAATTGCATCACAAAATCTAAATATCTTGAGAAAAAATTGATATTCGACATCTTCAGGAATAGGGGGTACCCTAACAAAGTATTCAAAACATACTCGTAGATAGCCGACTATAGATCGAGAGGAATTTGTTCTCAATGAAGAAAAAGGACGATTTAATGTTGCCTCATACCTCAGTCAGACTTGACAATGCCATTGGCAGTCGATCACAGCTTACATATCACAAAGCCCATTCCCCGAGGGACTTTAAGGGACACGATCTAAATAACACCAAAATTAACAACATGAAGTGACTTAAACCCCTCCAAAGGTTTGGCACATTTTCTGACTTTTGCACTGATGCCTTGCCTGCAAATCGAAGTACCATCTTCCCTATTAAAAAGAGGATTCCTCTCAAATATATAGAAGAACGGATGAGAAACGTGAAGCCACATTAGAATTAATGAACAAGAATGTATTAACATTAAGAGTAAACACTATGTAAACTACAATATGTATCAATATAAATATCCGCATTTTTTTAAATTTAAGTTGCATAAACAATAAAATAAAATTAGAAATGAGGATTACTGGAAATTTGTGTGTGATCAATAATGTTGAGCCCTCTTAACCAATAGCAAGCCATTTTGGGGCATTTTCCTAGAGAAATGTGAATGGCAGTTCAGGCTGGACTGTTCCCATGAGGCACAGGGTCAAGACTGATTTGCATATAGCTGGGTCTGAACTGAGGTGGCGAAGTGAGCTAAAGAATGATGATGGATTCAACCCAGATCTGTGACTGGGGGTGAGTGTCTGAAAAGTTTCAGTGCTCCATCCATGGTCTCCTTGTGTTTGCTTTATCTACTTTTGGCATTCACAGGATTCTCCCTAACTTAAGAGGAGACCGGGAGTTAAATCTGGGGAGCCTTGAAACAAAATATATCTTGCTGCATTAAACATGGATGAAGAACTGACTCTCCATATTGGATAATTATGGATCTGGAAGGACTGTGACTATGATTTACCAAGGTAAAACCCTTATTTGATTGGCTATCAAACTGTGTCATATCTAAGCCTATTCGGGCAAGATTCATTGTATATAATGTCACATCATAGGGACTATTTGCTTGCATGTCCTTGTAAGGCATTTTTGACAATCAATTTGGTTTTGTTGTTATTTGGAGCAACATAGATGGCTTAAAGTAGGCTGGATAAATGAGGATCTACCCTGGTTATGTTGCTTGAATATCTATTGGAAAGTTGACGGTTATTATTAGATGTGAAAGTCTATCTTTGTGAAGAATCTGGCTCAGTGCAGATGCGACGATCAAGCAGAGGGCTCATTCTGGTAGAAGGCTGTGGAGAACTGGCCAGTCGAAACTGAAGTGGTTAGGAACTTTAGACCACCATCTGACTGTTACACTCAAGTCCAGTTATAGGTATACACTTCCAGGGCATTATAGCCCATACTTAAGACCATTTCTGACATGTAGCCTTCGTCTGTAAACTTACTGTGAGCGGTTGCAGCTTTTCGCTTTGTACCAGCTAGCACTGGTTCTACATCCTTCACGCTTGTTGTTTTCTTTCCTCTCAATTCCTTTGCGTACGATTCCTCTTTAAGCCTGCCTCCCCTCATTGCGCGTTAATGTTGGACAGCCATCTCTTGCTTACCTTTTCAGCTTCCGGCTTGTCAAGTCTGCGGTGGTATCCTGAGGTCTTTGCCTAGAATCCTGGACTGTTCAAGATCTCAAACCAGAAACAACTGCTTCCAAAACCAGTTTAAACTTCAATCATGCAGCATTGCATGAGCACAGTCTGACTAGTATCCTGAACACAGCCACTGTTGTCTGTCTCCCATACAGTGGGTTTTATGAGCTCCCACTACTCAACGCACTGTAGTCCAGGCCCTTATCACATCTAGGCTGGACTGCGGCAACATGCTGTACCTGGGCGCAAATAAGGATGTAACATGTAGATTGCAGGTGGTGCAAAACGCAGCGGCAAGAATGCTCTGCCAGCTCCCTAGAAGGACCTCTGTTTCAAGTGCTCTCCGTGATCTTCATTGGCTCAGGTTGGAGAAGCGTGTGAAATTCAAAGCCCTGAGCTACATGTTTAAAGTTAAGTCTGGCAGTGCCCCCAATATCTAAAGGCCATTGTCCAACCCTATATACCATCACGTCCTCTTCGCTCTTCTACTCATGTGCAGTTTTCAGTTCCAAGGATCAGACTGTCTCGTATGGGCGGACGGTCCTTTTCTTACTTGGGTCCTCAGTTGTGGAATTCTCTTCCTCCATCTCTTAGGAACGAAAACATCCTTAGCAATTTTCGCAAACTTTTAAAAACCTGGTTGTTTAACCAATAATTCGTGGGTAATTCTTTTTAATTAGATCCTTCAACTTTTTAGCTTTTCTCCTTTCTCTGTCAAGCGGCGCCGGGAAACCTTTGTGGTAGCTGTGCGCCTTATAAGATTAAATAACAACAATAACAAACACCGAGTTCCTTCTTGGCCCACGTCCGGTGACACATCCCTTGCGAAGAGTGACATCCAGTCCAGTGTTGATTGCTTACTCTCCTTCCCTGCTTTCCCCAGATTCCTACTGCAGGAAGACAACACATTTTCCAAACCTGTGCAGATATTCAGGGATGGCAGAGGCTTTCAGGCGTGGTCTGCTCATCAGGAACTGGAGAGTCCGTCTGTTCTAGCAAAGGCCGCCACCGAAGGGGGCCTAGAGGGCCGGCGCCATAACCGACGCCAAGCCCCGGACAAAACCGGTTTTTCGCGCCAAAGAGCAGGGAAGCTCCCGCGCCCCCCCCCGCTGCAACCGCCAGAGAGGCGCCGGCCCCCCCGGCCAATGGGGGCCCAGGCGCGATACGAACCCCCCAATGGGGGGGGGAGGCCAGGCAGAAGGTGGCCCAGCACCGGGGGGGATATAAGCGCCGCTCCCCCAGGTAAGCTCCTATCTTTTGGGAGCGGGGGAGCAGCACCGGCATGACACTTCAAGCGTTCCTACATTAAAGGGAAGGCACGGAGAAGATTTACTGAGAACTGCAGCTGAATCGACCATATTATTTATTTTCGTTACACAACAGTGTAGGACTGTTGACTACTTACTCTCTTTATTAGTTTGAGTATAATGCCACTATAAAGTGGAACCAAAGGTATATTTGTCAGCACAGTTCATGGCAGTCTTTCTTTTACCCGTTATAAATTTTTATTCTAAAAAGGTCGGAACACGGGCAGCCACCCCAAATAAAGGAATATTGTACGGTGTATGGAGTGCTTTCTTCTTCGTTTTATAAGGAAATGTTGGCATATACGTATATTTTGAGAATACAACTCCCAGTGTGCTTCAGGTTGTCAACTGAAAGCCGGGAGTAGAAACAAGGTGTCTAGCTGGTAGCAAGCGTACCTGCAGTCTGCCACGTTCCATATCACCCTACCCTGGTCTCTACAGCTGATCTGAAGCCATCTTACTTGGTATCACAGGTGGTAAGAGACAGATGTGCAGCCATAGTTAATAGGGAGAAGCACCGAAACAGTATTGGCCTTCTGAGAACGGCTGAGTCTTTGTGATAGCTCAGTGGGTTAAGCGCCCACTACAGAATGCTGCCTGTAACCTGCGGGCGACCATCTCAACATTTCATACAGCCAAGGTTGATAAAATGAATGAAGTAGGGTAAGAAGACAACTTACTGGATTGCACGGTTTGTGGTATGTGTTTCATAAATCGTAATAGTTTAATATACGCAACAATATTGCTCGTCGCAGACGTGTGTGGCTCAAATCCTGCTGTATTCTCAAATCTGACAGACAACCCGCTCTGTTGGCAAACATACAGAACGTGTCCTGTCAGACTGCCAAATCTGAATTTCATCACCTAATATGGAGCACTTAACCTTTGGCCAAATGAACTGGCTAGGACTGACCTCTCCCCCTTGCTAATAACTACCAATGGGACGAGTATGCGGAAAAGGTGACCTTCGCCGCCTGGTGTCCTGTAACACATACATCATACTCTGGACTCCCTCCTATAAAAGTCACGTGCTCTCTGGGCTTTCAACAGAGGTTAGTAGAGGCTTTATAAAGTGCAGAGGCGAATGTTCTACTGTCCATGACACCGACTGGGCAATCGATCAACACACACCCTGTAACGTCGCGATTTCTGCGGCTGTCTTGCAAGGGTGGCATGAGCTCTACTGCAAACAAGGAAAGGGGGCAGCGAGCCTCTTGCAGGGCAGTAAAACACGGTCATAATTGGAGAATTGTGTGTCGTTCCCACTGCATATGCTGCATTAATGATAGCTACACCTCTAATGGGCCACTCTACATGGCCTGCCCTGACATATCAACCGGATGTAGTAGAACAGAATTGTGGGAAGTAACCACCCTGTCAAGCAGAGCCATCCTTTGGCTTTAGCTGCTGCAGACTCCTATGTACCCATGTAATGCAAGTTATCATTCTGATTACGAATATTTTAAAAGCCCGTGCCCCTTCATGTTTTTCTAGTTACATAGTGCCTATACGTATTGCTTGTTTACATGTTGCTGTTTAACAGTTTGAATAACGACTGCAAATAAAAAAAAAAAAATCCCTACTGGGGCATTTGAGGCGTCTTTTTTTAACCGTAGTTCCATTTACATCCAAGGTTTTGCCACAGAGGAAACAGATCCACCGCGGCTTATGATGGGCAGGGCCGCCTGAATGGTGGACCCACAGGAATCCCAAAGACTAGGGCATGGACAGTAGGCCACAGAGGGGCCCGAAAGATGCTGAAATTAAAGCGGAAGCGTGACGGGGACACCAGAGACGGGCAAGACAAACGGAGAAGCTTCAAATGGAAGAGGCGGCAAACAGAGGCCCACCGGAGTCAGAAAATCAACGGTAACGGAAACGTGATGACACCGGAGGCTCACAGGGGTGTCTTTCGTGCAGCAGCAAAAAGAGGGTGACAAGCAGTGGAAGATCTGAAATGTGTCAGTTTAACAAAAATGTATTCATTTTATTTTTGGAAGTTATACATATTGGGCATATCGCCCTAAGGCAGTAAAGCGCTTTATACGACCACCAGGTTTTGATTTTTCTTTATTTTTAGCACAGGGAGGTTATGCGATTGCACTGTATCACACGATGCTGAGCCGACGCCAGGACTCAAACCAGATTCCCCAATTCTAAATGTGGCAGCTCTAGCCGTTAGGTGTAGATATCGATCACATTGTTACATATCCTTTTTAACCAAAAGGGCATATTGGGCTGTCATAAGGTTAAAATGTTTTGCGATTTCACTTTCTGCGATGTCGATGGGGGTCAAAGAGCATGCGATTTCACTTCCACTGTCTCATGATTTGGAAACTCCATTGCACCAAGTGTATTACATAGGTAATCCACTGGATTATTCAGGGTGTAATGCACTGCAGTTCATTCAACTCAAGTTCGTTATCACTCAGAAGCGAACAACTTTTTTCGTAACAAAATGCCTGTCATGATGGCCTCTGCTACGCCTCCTTGGTCTTTCAGATCCGTTAACATGACTAAAAAAAATTTATCGCACTGATGTCTAAATTTTTTTAAAGTTATGTTGAATTTAATAGAGTGTTCAGAACCTTATCTCAGGCTGCCTACTCGACTGTTCCAGCTGAGGTCCCTACGCCATTGGCCTAGGAGGTCATCAACCCGATGAGAGCAGGAGCTCGCTTCTGTAACGTATTCAGAGCACATGGAACCCGAAGGGTGAAAATCCGCCCATGGTCTAAAGGGGCTACAAACTGTGAAATTTTAACTCATGGACTTGGCTATTTGCACCCATCTGTTTAGTGCACACCATGAGAAAGAGTCACTGTGTGCGCGATTGAGTGGATGAAGGGAGAGCTGGGAGAGGAACATGGCATTAAGACCAGTGCAAGGGGTTCTTTCTATCACAAGCCAGCCTGATTCCTTATCCCATAATAACACTACAGATACCAATTTTAACCAACAAAGTCGCGAGAAACGGACCCAAGGGCACACAAGGTCATTGAATCATTTTGAAGAGAAAACTGCTGTACATACTGTGTTTGACATACATTCTTTAGGACTTAAAGGGGGTGGGAGAGAGTGATTCTTTTAGGGGGCATGTGACAGAGGAAGGGTATGTAATTGGTGGCATATATAGTGAAAACCAAACTCGAGACTAATGCAATGCTGAACAATGTGCATAGGTGCCAGATGCGATCCATAATAGTTTAGGAGGCGGCAGGCAGGCACGGATACGGCTTCGTGAGGAGCACATGAAAGACAACTCTTACTATTGGTCAAGGTCATCGATATCCAGCAAAGTGTACTTCTCAGAAGGTGCTGCTTTCATGAATCTATTATTGCGCATTCTTTGCAACCCTTCTTCCCAAGTACGTTCCAGAAACCACCGACCAAACTATTTTCTTCTAAGGTGAGACTAGAGAGAATTTAGTGACTCTTTGGAGCTTATGCCGAAACACGTGTAGATGCTACTCATGGCTAGAAGTGGCATCATCATATATACTGCCTGCCAACATCGTGCCCTTAGGGACTGCTAAACTCAGGCTTGTGGATCGCTCCTTTTCATGGGCATGCAAACACCACTTACACAGGATACAGAATAGCAACCCCTCAACAACAATTGCTGGTGCTAGAAACCTAGCTACTCATCAGCCACACACTGATAAGGAGCATCAATCCCCAAAGCCATCTCTTACTTACTGTACGCTCCCTTCAACAGTGGAAGGTGAGCCCACACAAAACCAATGTAGGTACAAGCCTGCCGTTGTCATGGCAATGGTAAACTGGCTATGCAAGCCAAGGAAAGCATTGCTTGCACATCTAATGGTGCTTTTGTATTGGTTATGGGATTTGAAATAAATCACAAACACAATATTACATTTCTAAATATACCTGCAGAGAAACGAGGCAACGTCATCTCTTTAAGTAACATAGAAGGAACTATTTATAACTTTAAAGTCCAGGGTAGAACACCATGGCTAATTTTCTATTTACGCTTGGCTTTACCTGCCAATTCAGCATTTTATCCTAAAAAAGGAGGAATAGATATGCAAACATCATTTGCGCTTTAAACCGGTTCTAAATATTTTAACAAAAGCCAATTATTTACAATAAAGAAAATAATTCTTAATGCTCTATACAGAATTGTTTTCACCACAAACATAAATCCAGACTTGTTGTCTTTGAAAATGCTTTTTATATTTCAGGTCTAAAAAAAGAAAAATCTTTTCAAGGTGTCTGAAGAATACGATACCGGCCATGTGACAAATTCTGAGCACGCACAGAAACAAATCTATGTATATACATACATAGATGTAGGTCTGACAAGCTTTAATAAGAGCTAAATACATATGTCAGGGGCTGCTTTTATTAATTCCAGGTTGGCTTACGTGGTATTTTATTTTACCAGTCGAAGGATGTAATATGGTGCCAGGAGTGGCTAAAGGTTTTTGTCATTTTTCAAGTCAGCGTGAATGGCACTAGCTAATCCTATCCTTAAAAACTGTGCTTCAAAATTTTTTTTAGCTCTGCGTGGATGGCGCTTTGCTTATCCTAAAATTAAAAACTCTCCTACAAAAACACATTTGAGGTGAGCACATTTAGAGTGTTGTGGTTTTGTAGAGTGCTTTATATAAAAGGAGCTGCTCTCCACCTAAAACTTGGGCAATATGGATGTCAGGCCTATTTTGCCATGGAGGGGTTCTGAAGACATTTATAAACCAAGAGGCCAACTGGTTTATTCATGTCATGTCCTAGTGGCTTATAAATGTCGACTAACTCCATGACAGCAATATAGGACCATATGGCAAATTACCTGTAATGTACTTTTTATATTGCATGGTTTAATAATTGATTTTTGTACCACTGGAAGATTTGAGCAACATCCGTTTCTATTCACTGTTTGCCTAAGAGTGCAGATATGTCTTTCAATGTTTTGAGAAATGCATGCTTTTGTTGGAGATAATGTGATAATTTTTAAATGTAAAGCACACTGTAAGGAAATTAAAAACATGCATTCTAAAGTGTGGGTTTCTTTTCTGGTACATTGACACTATAAAGCAGTTTTAACAAGATATATATATTTAAAAAAAAGCAAATAAAGGCACAGTGTAACCTTCCACTGTCAGGGTAATCACAATATTGGTTTTCATAAACTGAGGAGGATTCATTGATGGACGCTTGAATCAAATACAGGCTTGTAAGGTTGAGCTTGTCAAGCATGCTGATTAATGCTCTTAAAGTAGCACTGTCATTGTAAAAGCTGTGTTTTACCAGCACTGAAAGAAAACCAAATGCTGTGTTAACCATCCATTTCACTTTATTTGTTTAGGGAGGCTAGATCTACTGCAAATGAATTCAGCACTGCAAATTATGGGAAACAATTTGCAGTTAGACCTCTTTTCTGTGAAATGCAAGCTTTGAAACCATTGGCAAACATTCAATAAGAAGGTTTACACATGTGATTATATATATTACACACCAACAACTCAACTATTTTCAGATCTGCTTCCCAGTGGGTAACAATGTGTATATTTCTTGGATGCGAACACTGCTTTTTGGTGGAACCAGAGATGTGTGTTACAAATGACACCTGGCCCTCAGCTTTGCATGATAAATGAGTGGTCATGCCTGTGCAGAAGTGTCTTTGCAACAACACACATCTTTGACAGTTCCTTGGACGGAGGCTGGAAGAGTCTTGGAAAGCCGCAGCAGTGAATGTTTTTGCAACGAGGTGCTTATTTAAACAATTCACAGCTTTGCACTATTTCAGACATTTATGGGTTCACAACGCCGCAATGAAAACGTTACAGTATACGTTTCATGGCCCATAATGTATGTAAATCCCCTTCCCTCCAAAAACAGAATCACAGATGTTGTGGTACTTTGCATGCCATGTAGTGAGTGATGGACCAATGAGAGGTTGAGAAACCTATACTGTACAGCACATAAGAACTCAAATAGCTCGCCCAGCATGGCCCATGGTTGTGCTAAGCAGTACGGATTTCCCGGTACATAAATCCTTGCGTGTCGTATCTCTCATTAGTGGCCTGCACTTTCCAATATTAGGGATGAATCAAGTGGAGGCATTTCCAGATGTTGGCTGCAGCCCATTTCTGCAAGCAGCCAGGACTTCTTATTGGAAAGGAACAATATGAAATGTGGAAATCTACTTCACGTGTGCTATGACAGGGCGGCTGCAGGCACTGTAGTAATAAATATACATTCCTCACAGTGCGTTCGCTCTCTGCCTTGCACAATATTGTCACCCGACAAAGCATACATACAGGCCGGCCCTCTATCAAGGCAGTTCAATGTAGGGCCACATATGGCAGATCCTTAACAGATTTTCAAGGTAACCACTGACTCCGTAAACAAGTTCTATCCAGATGCATTGTAGGAATTTCTTTTTTTGTGGATAGCCTTATAAACTGGCAAGGACATGCCTATGCTGGCCATCTTTGCCTATATCCAAGAGACCTCCTCTTATGCTCAGCATTCCATTTCCATTTCAGAGAGGTGGGCATTGTCATAACATATGACATCTTCTGCAGTTTTGACATCGTATTAGGATAGGGTGGGTGCTAGCTTTCCAAAGAGACCCATACATGTTTTGAGGAGACATGGGTTTGGTTTGGAGTGGAGTGGCATAGTGCAGGCATCCATAAGAGTTTGTTTGCAGCATGACCTGCTGATGTGCAGCAGCACTGGAGGGGAGTGATGGTGAGGGTCAAGAACCTGTATGGGGGAACTGAGCGGGTCTGTTAAGTGCCCTATGATCGGTACACTCTAGACCCTACTGATGGGAGGCGCTCTAAGAGGCAAGAGACTAATAGGCACTGGAGAAAAAAGAACTATTAAGAAATCATCAGAGCAGCTTATGTGAGAAAACCCTGAGACACCTCATCGAAGAAGAGAAGGTCAAGGACAGACAACAATACCAAGGACATATCCTATAGCCTGGTTATCTGAGAGGAGGGCATTGTTGCCGCAGCAGCGTATCAATACCCGAATTGGGCGAAATCCCCAGGCGACAATGGACTCAGAAAACTTTTCATTTGTGCCTTTACATCTGTTCAGTGCTAAAGTTGTGCTGGTGGGTGTAGATGGTGCGCAAAGGCACTGATTTTTTAGGGACCAGGATTTATTTTTCATCATAATACTATGACGTAGAGAAGGGAACAGAAAAAGGAAAAGGGAGAGAAGAGAGAAAGTTAGGAAACAGAGAAAGAGGGGGATAAAAAAGAATTCAACAGAGAAATACAGAGACAGGAAGTGTATGGTGTTTGAAGAACGAGGCGGGATGAAAACTAGGCAGCCTTGATAGATATATATATATATATATATATCACTGCCCCATCCAACTTTCCAAAATACAACTGTGATGTCAAGCGCTCACAGATTCTTGAGAAGAAACAGATGCTTTAACACACATGGCTTCGCATACAGTTCCTTCCACTGCAAGGCATCAAGGCTTCATCATGACCGCATTGCAGCAATTGCTAGTTTTCCCCAGACTCGGATTCACTGAATGGGGCCGCAATAATTCAAAGCTTGTGTTATGACATTTTCTTCTACTTCTCTCATCTGCACTCGCAGGCGAGCGAGCAATACCGACGAAGTTATCGATAGTTAAAAAGAATCTCAGCCACGGAAAGACCTCATTTTCCCTGATGCAACCCAGAACACAGAGTAAATTAACTTCGTTCCTAGATGACTCTGAGGACCCAGTGGTTAATTGAAGTTGTGAAGCCTGAAGCAGACTTAATAAACTCCACCAAGTCTTAAGGTACTGACTGTGCCAGGAATATCTGCAAGATCCTAAAAATAGCTCTATTGACCTAGTCTGACAACTTGTTACAAGAACACTCAACTGCACTTGGTCTTACGAGAACATGTAGCGAGAGCGGGTAACCCTGGATAAAAGTGGCATAACTAGAGCGCTCACTTAAAACATCATACAGAGTTCTGGCTCGACCTGTGAAATGGTGGGATGATATCATTTGGGAGGAAATTGCAGCTGTGTCCGTTCCCACAAAATTTTACAGAGCTGGAAGTAATGTGCCTTCTAGGAAGGTAATTTGCTTCCAGAATTTGAAGTGGGGAGCAATCCAGAAATTGTTTGTAGAAAATTGAAAACCGAGGTGTTTTGGTCTCAGAATGGGCCAGTATCTGATGAGACATGCTGGCAAAGGTGAGGAGAGTATCGGAATTCACATAAGTATACTGCGCCACGAATGTCATTTTATTTTGCCATGGATATAGTTTGGTGTGTAAAGTAATTACTGCGAAGATGCCTGTAGGTTATGCGCTTGAATCGTAGAAGACTGATTGCATCTCTCAGCCTTTCAAGGTCAATGAAATAAGTAGATCTGTTGTTGATCATGTGCCTCCTACTTATCCCACTTAAATTCTAACTTCTTCTTCTGCCATCACTTCTTTTCCACCACATCTCTTGTTCCCTCTTATCCTCTCTGCTTCCTGCTGCTACAATTTCTTCCCATCCTCCCCAACACCTTACTCCTTCTCCTTCTTACTTTAATTACTTCGTCGTATCTCAGTGGTTGTCCCTACTGTCTCAAGGAATGGGCATTTTAGTTGATCCTGGGGGTCCTCAGCTGCCATCTACTTTTACCCTTCCTACCTACAATAGGCCAGAGTGATGAGCCTCTCGGAGGTTGTTATCCATGTAAAAAAGACCAGTATAGCCGCCCTTCAGAGCTATGGAAAGAAAAGACAGATCAGAGGAACAGATGTCCCATCTGCCCAAATGTAGTGAAAGCCTACTCAAGACCTTTGTGAAAGCAACCGAAGCAAGAAGAATAAAAACTAGCCAGGCCCGTTTCCCTACTTTTCCTCAGGCTTAAACACCAGGACGTTACAGCTTGGGTGGTTCCCCCAGGAGTCTAAAGCCACAGTTACAGAAGAACCGCGTGGCAGGCACACATCAGATCCGGTCCAAAACACAGGAGGACTACACACGAGGCACCGCCCACAATCCTGCATCAGTATCTGGATGGGCTAGCATTTTACTTTCCCATCACTTATCATAAGTATTATGCAACAAAATATAACTTAATATGTTTGACGAAATGGAAAAACTTATTTTTGTCCTTGTTTGCATCCTTCTGTATCTTCAAGAGCAATCAGTAGGTCAAGTCAAAGCTATACCACTTTCTGCACTGCACAAATCTATTTTTAGCAGTTACTTCAACATGTGCAAATCAATTTCACTAATATAAACCATACAGTACGGGACTGAAATCATCGATTAATTTTGGCTCAGGCCCAGCTGGGAACGAAGAAAATATGGCTGAACAGTTGCTAAGCAACATTTGAACTTTTTAGGTGACCAGCAGAATCTAAAGAAAAATCGTATATTCCATTTGCGCCTGCACAACCATGCAGAGGTTGCAATGAGCTGATTGCTGGCCTACAGTTCCCTTAAAATTTAAATTCTCTAATAAAATGATTTAACTACAAAAAAACTAACATTTCTAGCCTTAAAGCGTGGAGGTGCCACAGGTAAACTAAGCCCTGCTTGCGTGAAACTTTCTCCTGCTCTGTGAAGTGTTTGTTGAAGTGTATTTAACTTTTTATTAATAAGTCGGTGTATTACTGTAACATGTTGAAATGTGAGAATTATGAAAGCCATACGAGCTAAACTGACAGATCTCCACGCAGTTGGACTAATCCACAAAATTGACGTAAATACAATCACACAATTTCTCCAATAGCATAATCGCTATTTGGTGTTAATATCGGACTTTTTAGGCAGTTACATACCGGTTCAACTTCCACATGAGCAAATCCCATTTGTAAGGTGAACATCCCGTCTTTCCTGATTTTGTGACTCAGGAATAGCGTTATGCCGCGGGCAGTTGAATTTAGGTCTTGCAAGTAGCCTTGGGAATTGTGCTTTGTGAACTTCTCACACTGAAATGTATGATTGGTAATAGACTGCATACTCAGTTCTAGAAAAAAGTATCCATAGACCCATCAAAATATTTGATTGCAAATACGGTCTACGTACAGGTTTACTTTCACATAGGGCTCAATGTTACTCCGGGGTAGCATCTCCCTCAGCGTAGCACATTGATTATGCTTCTCCTTAATCACTCTCTCAGAAGTTAGTTTTTAATAACCAAATAAGGAAAACGAAATCCATCAGGAGTATTTGTCCTTTCTCTGCACACCTGGAAGAGACTACCCTGGTAGCTGTACTGCCCCACTGCATTGTCTCTGCACAATGAGAGAAAAGTTCAAAATGGAGGGAAGTGCCAGAATCGAAGACCTAGAGCGACAGATCCATAAGAACTTTAAAAGTCTGCAAAGGTCCAGCTGCAATAACAATGTTTTCTGCAAAGTGCGCCGCTGCTATTTGGAGCCAAATCTAAACTGCACCAAAATACCTAGAAATAACAAAGTAGTTTATTTTGTCAATTCACCCTAATCTACTCCCTTCCATTCAGGAAACGGAATGCTACACCTTCATGAGGTCCAACGTCTTACATTCACGTACCTAGAGATCCATTCTCACAGAGCTGCCTCCTCAGTTCTAGAATTCCGCAAGAAACTGAAAACCTGGCTCTCTACAAAACCCTGGTCTTGTCTCGGCTCATACAGCGCCTGCTTCAATGTCAGGATACCCTCCCTGTTGAGATGTGCACTATACAAATACACATAACATACTCCTACCACATTTGTGTCTCATAGCCACATTCAGAAGCCCTGAGTCAACGACCATCACCTCAAGTGATTCACACCCTCCCAGTTAGAAACCCCAAGCCGAGTCCCTTGAACAAAATGGGTCCCAGTGCTTTAGAAAATACAGAACATTCTTAAGAAAGAGAACTGCACACATTAAACAGATATTAAGATTAATAAAAACGTTTCTCGCAGCCACTTAATGGTTTTGTCTTTTTTTGAGAAATCGTAGATCACCGTTTTAGTACCAGCATTATTTATCTCTCCCATAGCGAATACTTTCTCTAAAACGTATACAATGTTGTACTTTGCAGAATTTAGTATGGAAGTCTCTCAACACAAGGCATTTGGGATTCAGTACTTCAGATCCTTAACAGAGGAGAAAAATACCTCAGCAGTGTCTAAATGCAGAGTGGTTTCTTGAAAAACTGGCCGCTTTAAGAACACTGTAGTGTAAAATATGTATACGCATCCATTTTGAAACTAGATATTTTGGTAACAAATGACAAAAATATTTCCACTCGGTTTGAAAGATACTGATTTGTATTGTTTTCTTCTCACTGCAAGTAAAGGTAAAACATTCCCTCAATCTATGCATTTGGGACAATAACACGATCTGTGCACAATTGTTGCCA
Organism: Calotriton arnoldi; assembly: GCA_963921515.1. Lineage (NCBI taxonomy): Eukaryota > Metazoa > Chordata > Amphibia > Caudata > Salamandridae > Calotriton > Calotriton arnoldi. The sequence goes on along the minus strand of CAWUFW010000049.1, from coordinate 4,326,086 downwards.
CTTTAAATTCTCAACCGGATATTCAAAAGGTAAAATGTGACCAGAATACTTTAGCAGATTACCAAGAACTACGCTGTACTGCTTCTGTAAAATTCTTAGTGACACTTGATCAATGTGCCCTAGAAATAGCTTTTGTTGCCTGAAGCTGCAGATTATTCAGAACATTAGGTTTTCTGTGGCAAATGTGCCACATCCACAATTATATTTTGTAAAAAGTGTAGGTGAGAATTGTGCAGTTTAACTGGACTGGTTTATAGTCCTCTTGAACTGTTAATCTGACAGAAACATAACTTTTCAGATGTGGCCAGAGAGTATCAAAGATAAAAATAAGAAGGAAGATTTGTCTCAATCTATTTAGATTCAGTCAACCATCAAGTTTCAGTAGAAGCCAGAGTTAGGTTTCAAGAACAAATTAAAAAATACGATCTAATGACACTGCAGAGAATAATTGAATTGGACTTAAACAGGAGTACTTAGTTTGTATAAATGGGCAATCTGTAAATGAATATGGTTTTTGGATCAACATGTGCAAGACCGGCAATTATATGGAGTGTACTTTTTAAACTCCCAGATAACTTGCTCCATTCCACCATCCCAAATTAGTTGGATTTATATGAAGGGTAAAAGCAACACACTGTCCAAATACAGATTTTATCTCACATTGGTTAACCATGCGCCCAAAGCTTGATATGACCCTGTGCTCTTATTTTGGGAATTTATGTTGCATCTTTCGGGAGGTCTGTACTTGGAGTGTCAGGCACTGCTGGCATGCGATTTTGGCAGATAAAATTGAAGAGGGCTATCTTTAGGAAGATATCCTAGACCTTTTATGGTGATGTTTATGCCACACTATGAAATTTATATCCAAACCATGATTCTTAGTGCAGCCACGCTAGCGGTGCTTGAATGGATAATAAGTTGCGCGAGTACTTATTTTCTTTTGCTCAGTGCTTAATTTGTAAAAAAATAAAATAAATAAGTGCCAGGGCCCTCGTCAGGAGGCCACTGCAGCTTGCACCACTTAGTGCCTCTGCCAGAGCGGACAATGACAGTACCAACACAACTACTAACCATCACACTCCTACAAGTGTGAAAATTCAAACTATTCCAGGCCCGAAGCTAAAACGATGGCTTGGGCGGCAGGTATTAGTCCTTTTTTATGTATATTGAATTAATCCACGACTGTTGTATTGCTCATTTCTAACTTAGAGAGCGCCACTACGTGGCAGACTGTCATAAGTGCAGGAGTTGACAATTAATTGCTGGTGCCCAGCACCATAAACTACCACCTCAAATTAAGCACTGCTTTTGATGCGGGTACATCTTTCACAGTTTGCGCATTCCCGGTCTACTCATGACGCACAACCATTCAGGGTCTCCGGCTCTGCCTTTGTGTAATCAGTATTACTGTCCTCCCACATCCATCAATGGGCTTTTTAAATTAATCTATTAAATTGGGTCTACTCCACGTCGGACCGTAGGATGTTCCATGCACATGTTGTACTTTCCTGTGAAAAAATATATTTAAACATTCTGCCCCTCTCCAGTCTCATAAATGTATATGCTATTCTAGGAGTGCTCCTACATTGAAAAATGTTCACTGATGTGCAGGGAGTCCTACTTTAAGCAACATGAACATCTCTATCACACCCCTTTATTTCCCTTCCTCCTGCAAAGGCTTTGAGCCGCCAAACAAAGCTTGTGATTGAAACTGTTGACCATTTTATTATCCTATCATCCCTAGATCCCTCTCCAATTTAATGACTTTTAAAACTTCTCTCATCGAGCACTTCGTTGCAAAATGTTTGTGTCCCAACTGCGAGATTTTGTCTTTAACTTCATAAAAACTAAATTGCCGTCACCAACACAAAACGTCCAACAGTTTTAAATCCTTTATTATTCCTCCATCGTACCCGGGATGCATTTGCTATCACAGCTCTGCTGTCTTCTGACAAGACTGCAACTGTCCCATCGGAATAACTGAACTCGTGCAGAGGATTGCTTTAAAGTAGTGTTGGGGCCAATCTTCAGATAGCACCCTACCAATGAAACAAGGGCATAGCATTTCCACCTTCAATCCTGTGCTTCCTGCTCATGACCCTATATTTCTCAGTGAGAGCATCTTCCTTCTCCCAATTTACCACGTGGAGGTGAAAGCAGACACAAGCAACCAAATTTATGGCTGGACACCATCAGGGTTGGTACAACCTTTGTAGTGCATTCCGAAGCTCATTCCTCGTGCCTTTGCAAGCTCTAGCAGGAAATGTTGCTTTTGAAAGCACCACCAAGAAGTGGTAGTGATGGTGATGGTGACAGTATAGGAAGTACTACCAATGATTTAGCTTCACCTGGGCAGTGAGACTGGTACTCCAGAGCCAGGTTCTAAAATCAGGCCAAAATTCAATTGAGTGTATTTTTCGTTCAATTGTCAGTCTGATCAATTTAGTTTTCAGCTGTAGGATAGTTTCACTGCTGGCTCCAGTACTTGCCCCTTCCCAGCATCTCTCAACACCCTGCATGCTGTGCAAAGATGTCTTAAAAGTTACACCAAACGTAAGCAAAACCAGGAGTTCAAACTTTAATGTGCCAAAACATGTAAACATACGAAATCGTGTTAATGCTTTTTACAAGAATTGCTTGAACAAATGGTGTTTATTACTTTAAAGCCAGTCCTCTTGGCTTTGACAGAGCTGGGAAAGCGTGGCAAGATAAATAATTGAATATAACTGCTCATACTTTTCAGACATGAAGTAGTCCCTCAATGATACACCCAACAGCCAATAGCACGGGGCGAGATAAATACTCCTCTAGGTGGAACCAAAGTCTACCCCATGCATATGTTAAAGGATTGGTTACAAAAGGTAATGGACATCTGTGCTGTCAAGCCAGACCTAAAAATGGCTGCCCTTGAAGTATATGCACCAAGTTAATACTGATACACTTTCTGCAAACCTGATCTCCAACCTTTAATATCCACATAAAGCAGGCTCTCCATTTCTTCTTAACCTACCCAAAGCCCTTAACAAACACCAGTAGAATGTAATCATCAAATGCGATTTTATATTCTAGGAGTATAGCCCAAAGAGAAGAAAGTATTATAAAACAAAAACATGCAATTAAACTACCGATAATAAGGTTCATAGAAAGTTAATTTTAAAATAAAATTAAACCGAAGAGGTAAAATTTAAAGAAAATATCAAATTAGGTGTTTTGACAAGGTTTTCAGAGTCCTCCCATACACCAGACAATTGACATGTGGTAATCAAATCACACTCTTCAATATATTGGCAATTATAATAAGCATTTTTTTTTTGTAATATGAATAGAGGTTCAATTCTGTCGAGATTTGAAGTTCCGTTTTTTGCCTGCTGTGTGTTCCCCTCACAAAGAACCACATTTATTTCCTCGTAACGTCCTGCTCCTGACAATATTATCAATCGTTGTGCCATGCCATTGGCTAACGTGTTAATGCCCCCACGCCCCCTCCCCCCAAAAACCATCTTTAAGGTTATTTGCTTTCAGCTAATGAAATACGTTGTGTATCTGCCACCGAGTTTACTCCTCTCAGGGAGACATATGGCCGCGCAATAACTAAGGTGGCTGCCTCGAGAGGAAAGTCCGCCATTTTCTGAAGACACCCCAGGCCACGCGCTGATAATCCCCGGAGATCTTTCTCCTTGCCCAGATTGCCCCTGTGGTTTATCTTGTCCAATTAGCCATCTGCCAGGCCTTTATTGCTGTACAAAAAGAGAGCCCTCCCCTCCACTGCGCGGCCATTGTCCCGGCTGATAAACACACATCAGACGCCATTGTTCGCAGCCCATGATGCTTCACGCGATGTAGGCTGCCCTTTCGGATTAGGGCACACGTCTAGACCCAACAGCTACGCCAGGCATTATTTTATTTCTAAACCACAACTTTGCGCATACAGTAATGGCAGACCTCTAACAAACAACGGCTGCCCAAAGTCCCTGAAAACACCAAAGGTGACTCGAGTCTCTGAAAGATGCCATTTGCAACAACTGCTCTTAGAAGCCTCCGGAAAGCATATAGTTAATCTAACGATATTTGCATAATTTAACACAGAAAGCAATCAAAAGCACAGCTGAATAAATACGTGGATGCAATGCAATTCATCAGAGGCGTCAGACAAGGCTAATTTTGATTCTAATACAAGGAAACATTATCCCATCCTCCCCCCCCCACCACCATCCCCACAAGCCTTCCCTTCAAGGCCACCACTGTAGTATACAAATGACCACAGCAGCTGGCCTCCTAGCCACAGATGTCCACTTAAAAAGCATTTCCCTCGGTCTTAGTGTTTGTTTACCTCACAGCACTGAAGGAAATACCCCGATTCTGCAAAGTGGCAGTGTTTTGGCTGCAGAGCTATAATTGAGTTTCAGGCCTGGAGCGGACAGCTTCAGAGATGATTTGTGCACAGCTCAACTTTTTATCTTTCTTGTATGAGGGGGAACTTTAATCCTGAGTAACAACGCTCAGAGTGACTGAGATCTGTGTAAAACGTATCAGATGAAGACTCATTCAGCCGTTCATTCATTATTTTTTGTACACGTATCCCCCCACAATGAAAGAGTAACAATGGTGATTGGGATGGAGTACTATATAAAAGTACTTTTGCTACTTGACCGCTATACTGGGGAAGGAGGAAGGACTTTTAGCAGATCCTTCCTAGCCCTCGAGTACAGAAACAGTTGTATGTGCTAAGTGGCTGTACATGCATGGAAGCAATTTGGATTAGCCCAGAACTTCTTTGTGCAAACCAGCCAGACAAGCCACCTTCTAGCACGTGGAATTCATTTCATTTGCAAACTCAGCAGAAATCCTACCAGCAGCACATGTTCATCGAAGTTTGCGGAAGAGCAATCTAACCCCTCTCAGACTTTCAATCGGCCTGTAACCATTTCCAGAGCTAAAGGGCAAAGCACCAAGTATTGTATGGCAGCCTCACGAAAGGCCCTCATGAAACCCCCATTGTAGATTAGATACCAAAACTAACCCTAATTTCTTTTACATATGGCAGCTGTGAGTCACAGAAACTTTGCAAAGCTCACTTGGAGGATAACAACTTGTCTTCCAGGCAACAGAGGCTTATTTTTCACCCTGGGCGTTTCTGTCCAATAAGCCAGAAGCCACCAAGGAACAAGAAGTTTCAAAGAGACCGGATCTTTAAGAATTTGGTACTTTCCTGTTTTGTTGAGACCTCAATCTTCTGGATGCTGGGTCCCACCAATCAGAGAATACTCTACCACTCAACACACTCTCCAACTAGTTCTGCACATGCTTGGCTCTGAAGTTGAAGCCAGGAGACATGTTAACATACTACAGAGCATCACATTATACACAAATACTGACTTTTCTGGTTGCACAGTGGTGTCCTACTACCTCAGTTATACTCCGGAGTACTCCCTAACAATATGCCTTGCTGCCTGCATGTGCTTTTATGTGCTGAATGTGTTGCAGGGCCATTTAAGAATCAGGTCGTATTTTGCCACAGAAATGTAGACTAGGAAATCAAAATGAGGTCCCCTTGAAAGTATATGAGGTCTGAAGATAAAGCAGCACCTCAAGGTTGGTGTTGCTGACAGAACATTAATAAAGGTACAGTTTAAAGGCAACATAGAACTATGTTCACTAATTCCAATGTACAGAGAGCAAATAAAGTCTCTAACAACAATGCACTGAATATGCAGGAATGTTGAGATAAAGAGTGCAACAACTGTAGTTTCCCACTCTCAGGCTCAACAACAGGCACACACGTGGTAGGCTTTAAACAGTTATAAGAACAACATACCACCACTGCGAACAGTGTCATCAACCTTTCCGGGGCTTAGACAGAAGCGGGGCAGTTCTTCAGGAAATTTAGTTGTGCATGGAGGAACTCGGTCGAAGACCAAGATGACTACTACATGTTTTGGGGTCATTAGTTATACAGACAAACTCTGATAAGCAGCGGCCTCTGGGCCAGCAGAGTCAGTCGAATGTTAAAAGAATATGGCCTGGGTGCTCAGTACTTATGGGACACCCATTCGTAGGAGGAGAGGGTATGACATAACGGCCAGAGCTGCCGACTTCGGAATCCAGGTTTGAGTCTCGACGTCGGCTCAACATCCTGTGATTCTGGGCAAATCACTTAATCTCCCTGTGCCTATGGACAGCGCCTAGAGACACGCACGGGTGATTAGCCGCGCTATACAAATCCAAGTATTTTTATTATTATTATAGGCTGAGAAACTGTCACTAGATTTTCCAGCTTGGAATCGCCATGCAAGCAAATCAAACAATGTCACCAAAGCGCATGGAAAAATACAAGAAATAAACTCTCCCTTAGGGAAGTTAGTCTTTTGAAAACAAAAACAAACAAAACAAGCATTTGCAATGCAATAGGTCCCGCATTTACGCGAATTTGAGCTATTGGCATTGTAAATGACAATGCCTTTTATTTAGGTTTTAAAATATAAATAAAAGGCATTGTCATTTAAAATACTATTAGCTTAAACTCTCGCAAATGCGAGACGTATTGCATTGCAAATGCTTGTTAACTATATCTTCAGTTTACAGTAATTGAAAGCCAATAGTATATATTTTGTTTGTACTAATATGAACCAACATTTCTGCTGATTTACATAAAAATAAAAAGTTTGCTTACCTGTTCTAAGTACACTTGCCTGCTTGGAAGTACCCGTACCAATCAAGTGTATGTGTAGGTTTTTAAAAAAAATGTATTGATAATTTGCATTTCAAGCATTTGTTACCACGTCCAGGTGGTCCGATTTTTTTTTTCTTCTTTGTGGTGTAAGCTTGCAAAAAATTGTTTTGTATGTGTGTATATATATGCTTTGCCAATGCTTGCTTATTTTTCTGGCGGTCTCTTAGATGTGCAGCGACAGGTGCAAGATTAAAGATCCTGTTGGGGGACTGCGGGAGGCCAATCACTGCTCCACTGGTTATCTGTTCCGTGCACCAGGGACCCAATAAACAAAGCAACTGACCTGTGTTGCTACTGCTTCTTCATCCTCAACTCCACCGATAAGCTCACCTGCTAAAACACACCTTTCAGCGCCCCCTCCAATGCGGACTGGTTCTCTCACCAGAGGGCAATCTAGCTGTGACCCCAAAGTGACCCACACAAGGAATGGCTTCTATCCCCGGGTGCCTCAAAGGAACAATTATGCTGCTTTAATTCTTGCACAACAAACACACCATTCACACTGGGACATCAAAGGGACAATCATCAGATCCTATCTGGCTAGTATACACCTGCAGCCCCATGCATTCATGTCCGGCTACCAATACAAGGACGTGGCCAGCACAGTCCGTGTGGGCACACCGAGGACGTGCACTGATGGCCGGATGCGTGCTCTGTGACCGCAGGGGGCGTCGAGAGAAAGGTCTGCTCTGTGAGGGCACAGTGATATTTTTGTGAGGGCTGCTGTGGCATGCATGCTCGATAAGTGCACAATGGCATGCCATGCTGTGTAAGGCGTGCAGTGACATGCATCCTCTGAAAGGGCACACAAAGTAATGCTTTTTGTCGATGCTCAGTAAAAGGTACGGTGGCATGCATGCTCTATGACTGTGAGGGTATATGGACTACCAAGCTCGATAACAGGGACTGGCGTTCAGGCTCTGTGAGGGTATGACTGCAAAAGAAACAATTGATGGACGGAATGCTGGACAATGCAAACATTCACCCCCAGTCACAAGGATCTGGGTTAAATCCATAATTCTTTTGCTCACCACACCACCCCAGTTTGGACCCAGCCATATGCAAATCAGTCTTGACCCTGTTCCTTGTGGGAACAGTCCAGCCCGAACTACCAAGCCAGGTCCTCCCTGGACCGGAAACAAGCATCCTAGGACCGGTTTCAGGGCATCACCCTTCTTCAGCCAGGCTAGCTTGAATCCAGTGGTGTAGTGAGCACGGGACCCACGTCTGGGCATACCCTTCCCACTTAGGGCGACAAATGCAAAAGAAACAATTGATGGACGGAATGCTGGACAATGCAAACATTCACCCCCAGTCACAAGGATCTGGGTTAAATCCATCATTCTTTTGCTCACCACACCACCCCAGTTTGGACCCAGCCATATGCAAATCAGTCTTGACCCTGTTCCTTGTGGGAACAGTCCAGCCCGAACTGCCAAGCCAGGTCCTCCCTGGACCGGAAACAAGCATCCTAGGACCGGTTTCAGGGCATCACCCTTCTTCAGCCAGGCTAGCTTGAATCCAGTGGTGTAGTGAGCACGGGACCCACGTCTGGGCATACCCTTCCCACTTAGGGCGACAAATGCAAAAGAAACAATTGATGGACGGAATGCTGGACAATGCAAACATTCACCCCCAGTCACAAGGATCTGGGTTAAATCCATCATTCTTTTGCTCCAGCATTCCGTCCATCAATTGTTTCTTTAGCATTTGTCGCCCTAAGTGGGAAGGGTATGCCCAGACGTGGGTCCCGTGCTCACTACACCACTGGATTCAAGCTAGCCTGGCTGAAGAAGGGTGATGCCCTGAAACCGGTCCTAGGATGCTTGTTTCCGGTCCAGGAGGACCTGGCTTAGCAGTCAGCGAGTCTGTTCCCACAAGGAACAGGGTCAAGACTGATTTGCATATGGCTGGGTCCAAACTGGGGTGGTGTGGTGAGCAAAAGAATGATGGATTTAACCCAGATCCTTGTGACTGGGGATGAATGTTTGCATTGTCCAGCATTCCGTCCAATTGTTTCTTTAGCAACTGTGAGGGTATGACGACATGCATGTTCTATGCATGAACGCTCTGCGAGGATACTAAGATTTACATCATCTGTGAGAGGTACATACATGCCAACAAAAGGCCCGATTCGCGTGGGAGATTCACGATTTTTAAAGCTTAAAATAGCTTTATTTTAGGTGTCTCCAGCCTAAAATCTACTCTTTTTTCTCTCGAAAGGTTGGCATGTATGGGGTGCTGTGAGATGCATGCTCTGTGAGGAAGCAGTGACATGCATGCTCTGCGATACAGTCTCATGCTCTGTGAAGGGTTTTGGCGTCCATGTTTTGTAAGGGTTTGGTGGCTTACACGTTCTTTGAGGGTTTGGTGGCAATCCGTGGCATACATGCGCACTGGTAATCTTCACCTGTACATCTTTAGGTGGGGCCTGCTGGTAACTCAATGCAGCAGGGTGGTGGTGAGCACTGGCTGGTTTTTTAGATTAACGTAGTGGGGCCTGCCGGTCACTGTGCAGTTTGGAATGGCTAAAGTGACGTGATGCAGGCTGAGGGACGGAAGAGGGCTATTGCTGCTGAATGTTTTTTTCAGGTAGGCGCGAGATGTGAGGATCCACTAGCTACAACCGCTTCCTAAAACCAAGGCTGGTCTCGGTTTTTTAGCCGTGAATACATGCTGTCATTGTCAGCTGCTGACACTTAACTTAGGGCAAAAAATGTACTAAATGAAAAACGACTCTGAAAAACGTAGGAGTCTTGCGCCTTACTCTTCCCTTGAAAGCTGCAAGGAGCGCAGTGGCGATTCAGATGTAAGGTGTGTCTCTTCCTGGTAAAAAGGAGTGTCAGCACTACCACACCCACAGAGGTAACGACAACTAAGGGGCGTTTCCAACATTAGCATACTATCGTCATTTTAATCCTACGGTACAATACAGCCTGTATTGAATTATACAGGTTAAGCAGAAAGAACCAGGAAACGAAACGGAGTGCAATGAAGTCAGGGTCACTGGGTGTTGGGATGTGGGTTAAAGACCGGGGATAACAAGCTGTCGCCATTGCGCAAAGACAGCCGCTTGTTTATATTTGCAGCGCGCTTTCACTTTAAGTGAAAGCCCGATGCAAAAATAAACACGCGCCGCTATTGCCAAAGCCCTTAATGGGAAAAAAAGTGCTTACACCACTAAACGAAGGAGACAGTATAACGCCGCCAGTACCAGAGCCAGTCCGGATGGGCTGGCGAAAAAGGCGACAGGGCGGTAACAAATAACAATGATTTCCAATTACGAGCCAGTGTTTAGCATAAACGGTGACGCCAGCCAATCAAAAAGATGGGCGTGGCTTCAAGTCCCCTTCCGAAATCATCTCGATCACAATAAGTCTCGCAGAGCGAGGAGCGCATGTGCGCTCCAGCGCTAGGTCTGCGAGACCTAAAAACGTTTAGCAACCTGGTGGCACAAAGAGGGTCCAGCTTAGTGAAGTTCAGTGCCTTTATTGGAACAGCCTTACCAGTGGCTACACTGAATGCACACAAATCCCCACCTTGTTGGTGGGGGATCAGTTAATTTGTCAACTGTTCCTCCAGTAGGTGAGTGGAGGTAATACCCCTGCATTGACCGGGTGGGCCAGTGGGCAGCCAAATAGGGTCTAAATGCCTGCAAGTCCATCTTTAGGGAGTTTCAGTGACCGAGCAACAGTTCAGGAAACAATCGGTCAAGTCATAGGGAAACCAGACAAAAGCTGTCAAACTGGACCCTTCAGCATAAGTTGTAAAGGACAAGCTAAAAGAACTACGAGGCAGAAAACAGGAGCCTTGTGTTATTCATCAATCAATGTATTTGGTTACTCTTTTCCACTAGGCTTTTAACTCTTGCCCGACAAATGGTACATGCCTAGCTGTAGATACACATTCTGTTATGCAATCAGCAGATCTCCACATATCTATGCATAATGTGCAATATGCATAACGGCGCACACCAACTATGTGCAGCAGCGTGATTCATCCCTAGAGCAGATCCTCAAAGCAGCTGTTTTGGTCGAGGCACCGCCAAAATGCACCACAGCCAAGCACTAATCTTTGTGGTGGGAGGGAGAAGATAAAGACACCCCCCTCATGGGTTCTGCAGTGTAAAACTCCTATCTAGATGTGGTCCACCAACACTCCAGAATACTGCCTCAATGTGAACTGCACAGGGTTTAATTTCTTGCTTTGACTAGCGTACAAAATTAGCCCAAAGAGGGAACAGTTGTAAAGACTGCTGTAGTCTCCATGGGACCCTACTGGTTTCTTTTCTTGTCAAACTCGCTGAAACCTTGTTTTTCCATGTTCATGCAACAGCTGCTGTCATGAGGCTAATAGAGCCCGTGCACAAATGCTTCTTTTTTTACATGTTCATGTTTTAAGTTGACATCTTTTTAGATGATGACTTTGAACATATTTTGCCTACGTGTGAAAATGTACTCAAAGTGTTTAGCTTACAAATAAAAAATTTTGTTGGTACATTTTCATACCATCGTTCATTTTGTCCACAGACCAAGTACACTGAGCAAACTGCCCTTGCATATTGTTGTCCGTTCAGAGACCGCTCTGAATTGGTAGAATCAACAATGACTGTAGGATCTGAACTCACAGTGCGAATGGGTTCAGTGTTTATTATATAAACTGTCCCAAGCCTTTGTTCGGCAGAGGAGTATTTCCATGGATTGTCTTGGTCGCCCGTGCCCGAGTTCTAGCCCAACTGAATCTCATCACCATCAAGAAAGGGATGGCAGCCTGTTTTACACCAGACTGGCTTCCAGATGAAACATACACACAGGTAAATGCCAAGGTATCTGGGAGAACCGCATGCACCTTATGATCTCAAGGATAAGTAGTGCTAGGCAGGGGTACAATTATATGTATTCATATAATCAATGCAAAAATTAGAATGATTGAATTATTTTTCTTTTCCACAATTCTTGTAATGCTGGTTACAATGCTCGGTTTCCTTCTACCAATCATTGCAGCGCACGTATTTTACACAAGAACCCAATTGCTTCAATAAATGTTTGAAATGCCAATTTGTGTATTTCTTGTGTCTCCCATTAGGCATGCCTGAAATAACAAACAAAAGGGTAGACCTTTTTCCACGATTTCCTTCGGGGGATATAGGGTTGTCATGTTCTAAGGTTGCAGAACCATCCGGTACCCTGTGAGGTTTAGGGGTCCAGATGGTGCACTGTGAGCTCGTCAGGAAACAAGTCTACATGTTTTGATGGTAGGAGTGGACTCGGCCACCAAAATGTTAACGCATATGTTGTCCAAACGCACAGTCTTACTGCATTGGTAGGAACCGTACACCACAGCAGTGTCCTTCTGCTCTCACCTCAGTGCACACAATGTAACACAAAAATCCATAATAGGCAGTGGTGTAAAGCAAAATGATGGGGGCCCCTGCAGAACGTGAAGAGGGGCTCGAGTCCCCGATATCACACAAATACCTCATTGGCCTTCAGCTGAATGGGGGCCCCTGAAGGTTTGAGGGACAGACAGCACTGCAGGGGAGGGGCTCTATTACACCCTTTAATAAAACGTTCTAGCCGATCCCTGTCTAATATAATCCTTTGCTAAACAACAGAGTGCTGTATCCTATCCTCGCTGGCCACTATCAGATATGGCTGACCTCTAAGCATTACAATCATATATAACGTTAACAGATCTCTTCGACTCTGCTCAAGGAGTTCGCTAGAACCTTAGAGTCCACATTTAGAAAATGTTACTGGTCCATACAAATGGTGGCAAAGCACGATACAAATGCACATAACAGAAGGGACCTTGGGGCACTTTCTGTAAAAGCAAATTGGGCAGGATCCAGAAACACCAGAGCCCATGGAGTAATGCATTTCAATATTTGCATGTCTCGTCAGCATTTTGTAACACAGCACTGCTGAGTTCTAATTTTATCTCTTATTTTTTCGATGCACTTGAGGTAGGAAACAGCATAACGGCCTTTCCTGAACTGTTTAGTAATTTTCTCCCTTGCAAATAGAGTAGCAGCAATCTTGACAAAATGGCAGACAGGTCAAGCAGTAATTCTAGTGCAGAAATGGGATATCATATAATCAAGTAAAAGAAAAAATATTGTTGTAGGGAGGTAGGAAAAGAAAAAACAAATGAGCCGAGTGTCAACCGTTTTCAACTGCTTGTTCCCCGGCGCGGTATATTTATCTTAAAGTGCACTGCTACACATGGGGACGAGTCAAACTCAGAGTAAATATTTTCAGTTGAACATTTGCACAGTTTGCTGCTGTTGGGTCTGTTGGCAAAGACGCCCATCTGATAAGCTATTGGAAGTTCATGCACCTGCTGCTGACTTTTCTGTGCCACGTGCAGGTTCGAATCCCAGCGGCGCACACTCGGCCTGTTATCTTTTGGAGGCCGAGGAAAAAAAAAAAACACCTTACAGATTTCGTAATGATTTAACTACTACTAACTGGTAGCAAGAAACAATGCAGTTGGGGCTGTGCACTATACAAATAAAAACAACATTACATACAGCATGACAACGGCAAATAGAAATGTTTCGTACAAAACTATTAGTCAGAAAGACCCAAAGAACGTACCAAGATAGAGCATCAATACAACAGCTCTCAGGAACTACTACAGATAACCAGATTTCCTTCTCCCAGTCCTACCTTTATTTCAGTACAGCTGCAAAACCTCTGCAGACAGCCCCCGACATGCCTTGTCAAATTAGCTGTAATCATTCATATAAAGAGTCTTTGAAGGAGGAAAAGCCAATGCCACCTCCAGCGCGGGAATGTAATCTAAAACTAGGAGTGGTAGCGTGAGAATGCCCATGTATCGCACGTGTACCACCCTTGGGATGCTCCCTTGGTGCAAACTAACACAAAGCAGCACACAGGGCATCTTTGAGTTACTTTTAGGCACCTTTCCAGCACAAAACAAGCTGGAAAGTAAATCCCAAAGCAACACTTTTTGCTGGCCAGAAGTAAGTAGTCTGGTAATATTATAGGTGCGTAAGCATCAAATTGTGCCTGCAGGCTTTGATAGCTACATAAGATGTCATGGCAAATTGTACCCATTTCATGAGAAGTCTGATATTTGGGGCCTTCCGACGAGCAGAAGGCATCTTCTACCATACATGGTTAGTCAATTTAGGCTTTGTCCATTTCTTGATTAAAAGTGTGTTTTTAAGACCTTGTGGAAACAAAATTCTTCTGCTGTGCTTGTTTAGTCAATGCAGGTACTGTCCATGTAAATGGGTGACAATTTCTACCATACATTTTGCATAATTTAGGTTTAGTCCACTTCTACAGGTGTTTTTATTGGACTTTGCAGTAGCATACGTCTTCTAATGTACAAGTTGTGGCCACGTATAAATTATTTCTCTGACGTGTTTTACCTGCTTTCAACAGCTGAAGAGATCATCTATCATACATTTTTGTCAAAGGTTTCCTAAACTTTTATACAAACTTTTTAGAACCTCCAGAGAGCAGACGGCATCTTTTAATGTTACAAGTTAACACTTTGCAATGTAGAGTGTGTGTGCATTTCCCATGTATAAATGAGTTTAATCTTCCAAAAGAAGACATTTTCTGCTACCTGTTTTGTCAAAGTAGGTGTTGTCCATGTTGCCAGAATGTGCTTTTTGAGCCTTACCACAGAAGACGCACATTACCATCAGTTGCGCTAACCAACCTTTGTCTATTCCCTGAAAATAGCTATATTTTCTAAGGACTGGTGTGCGAAGATCACTTTCGCAACCTATGTTTTTCAATGTAGAGGTTGTTGATTCCTTGGAATAGTGTTATTTTCAGAGTCTTGCAGCTGCTGCACATCTAGGTTTTGAACATCTCCGGAGCATAGAAATGGGTTTTGGGCCTTGTGACAGCAATACACATCTATGAGCATACGCTTTGTCAATGGAGTTTTTTTTTTTTTTTACATATTTCCTGAAAACGGGTGGGTGTTTAGTGGCTTGTGGTAGGACATGGCATCTAGATCATGCTTTGGTAGCAGTGCACGTGCATCTAAATTCCATATACATATGGATAGCACTGATGTTAGAAATCAAAGCACCATTACGAAATGGTCCAGCTTGCAAAGCGCCAGCGGTTCAACCCATTATATCTGGTGGCTTAGCAACAAGGAATAGATTCGTACAAGCGGACAGGCACTCATGAGCTCTCCTCCCACACCACAGACTGGAGGACGCTGCCTGCCTATTAACAATCACACCACTGACAGGAATGAGGGAGATATACAATTGATTGTTCAAACCTTTCTACAAATCGAGAAGAGGTATGAAGCGTCCCACTTTCACGAATGCTGCGGGTCACTTCTTTGCTCATTCCTGCTGCTGGTGCAGGGGTGTTTCTAAAGATGATCCTTCCCTACCAGACCCATAACTAATTTTCAGGATTATCCATTGGGGATAAAATTCCATACAATTAATTTATATCTCAATCATTTACATGGTCTTGGCTAGCCTGAAAATCAGGATAGATATGACTGACACCTGTGGACCAATGCCGGCCACCCATGCACTAATGAATGAATGAAAGACCATTTGTAAAGTGTACGTGACCTAAACACAGGTGTCCTGACGCTATGTATACGCATGTACACAACATGGGGTAGGTGCCAATGCCTGTGCATCATCCAGGCGTGTGTCTGGCTTAAAGCTGTCGGTGATCAGTAAGGGCGGGGAATGGCAGGCGAGTAAATCTGCAAGGTGCAGGGGGTTAAAAACGGAGTCACAAAGGAGCTGTAAAGCGTGGAGGTGCGTGCCTCTTGTGCATATATGACAGTGGGAGGGTTACCAGATGCCTTCAGTCACTGGGTTTCTAGTCCTGGGCTCCCCTTTAGCAGACCATGGCACTCTCTTATTTTAGTCCAACTGGATTAATCGCGCAGATTCAAAATTTGAACTTTTACAACATATTACAATGGTGGAAGTGAGACGGGAAACACAATGTGCTATAACCATGGAAAGTTGTTTGCCGATAACACAGCTATTAATTAGGCTAGAACAAGCAATTAAGTTATGGCACGTGCCAATTAACATTATTCTGGCCATGTGAATGACCCATACACATGTTTTTCAAATTGCTTTTGTAATTGTACAGCAATTGCTCTAGTTTGTTCACTTCATTTACACAAGTGATATATCAATTTTTACCTCAACAAAACTACACATGTTGGTCCACTGTATGGACTTAAGATGTAATACAGCAAAGGGCCGCTTGAGTGAGGCCTTTGGCACTCTGAACCCAGAAAGGATGTCTCAGTCTACATGTCAATTTTTTTTTGGACTGTCCCAATCTGCACCGTGAGCATCCTTAGTATACCTAAAATAATGGAGACACAAAGCTTTCCTTAGGACTTCTGCCCCTCCCCTCCCCTGCTTGTGCGGCCTCATTCTGTAGTGAACTAATATCAAAGCGGACTTATCTTCATTCTACCTCAAACCACTGCTTCCCAACACACTACATTTCCAGTCTCTTTATCTCACTCTTGCAGGTTCTTTTCCATTCCCACCTTCACGCTTTGTCTCGGTTTTCTTATAGCTCTCTTCATTCATTTTGCCTCTTTCTCCTTACATTAGGTCAACATCCGATGATGAAAAATTGCACAAATTCAGCACTAGAATGCACTCCAAATCCTACCCCATCAGCCAATTTTTGCGTCGGAATGTCTCAGCTGAATAATCAATATGTGGCATACACTTTCTTGGAGCTTTGAAGTCAATCTAACCTCCACTTTAACTGTGTCCATCAATTTACCATCCACTCTCTGCTTGCAGAAGAGCAATGAAAACACTGCTCTGTCGAGTCCCATGAAAGGTAATGGAGAGCATTAGGTCGTAGCAGCTGTAATAACACCATCTTTTATTTTGGTCTTCCTCCCTTAAAGAGGCTCAATGCACCTGTCCGTTCCATCCCAGGAGACTTAGGTATTTCTGCTACAGGAAATGAAAATGCAGCCAAGCGTATTCCATGTCCGGAGCTGACCCGTAGCCCTGGTTGGGCACACTGGCACGAGGAATCCGTGTGGCATGTTGTCTTTGGCACCTGCAGCAGGACCCAGTCACACGCCTGGCTGCCCTGAAATTCAGCTGCATCCCGTTTTATTCTTGTTTCTTGGTGGTGGGACACTTTGATCAAAGAAAATCTCACTAGCTAGATTTTCTGACTATATTTTTCATCCATAAAACGTACTTCTTTGTAAAACACAGTTTGGCCTTCGCCCCCCTGTTCATACCCAGCCTCGTCTTCTTTTATGTCATAAGAGGGATGAATCCCCTTTTAGTCTTTGCATGTCAGGGTAATCCAATCTAGGTCCAGGAAGGCGGATCCATACCTGGTTTTTAAGATAACTACTTACTACGTATTTGACTTATATTTAGTCTTATTGTATAAACATTTATCCAAATGTAGATATGCTAAAGATATGACATGTATACTGCCCTCTTGAACGTACTTTGGACCCTCCTTATGTAAAAATAACATAATGGAGCCAAAATTGAGATTCAAGTGAAAAAGCCACTCAACAGTTTCAAAAATGTATGCGATTGAACAGTGGCCATGACAACTGCTAGTCTCACACCCACTTACTTAACTGTGCCCTTTGACGCACCTAAATGGGTTGCTGCTGATTTGGAAACACGCAGAGGTTGATGATACCTAGATAATCCCAAATTTGTCAGCTGTCTTTGACAGCGCCAACTAGATCATTGTCCTCTTGGTCCTAAAAGAAAACATTTTACTAGTTGGTGAAGTAGTACATAGGCTCTGCTTCATAGAGCAAGGCTCCCAGAAACTGATACGAATGCCCACGCTGATCAAAAGATCTCCCTAGGACATTAGAACTCTTAACAAAGTATTCAACCTCTTACACAATGGCTTGTGATTCTCCTTTGGTGCCAGAATCAAAGTCAGTACCTCCCCCGGTGAACAACTGCCTAAACAAAAACTCAAAGATGAATGTCCGCCAACAAAGCCTCTTTACCAACTCCAAAACAGATCTATGGAATTTTGGTCTTGGACCCAAACTATTTATTGGAATTCTTGATTCATATAAATAGGACTCTGCCCCTCTTCTGGTCTTATACCAATTTCACATACATTCGAATAATCAGTTCAGGCAACACCTCAAATGTTTTCCTACATATCACAAGTCTCTTTCTCTCACACACAAAATATAACATCCTGTTTTGACATTTTTAACATTATTAAACTAAAACTCTCCATCCCTGAAACCACTTTAAAACTGGCATCTAGGCACTTGTTATCTGCAAGGTTGATTGCTACCGTTCAGTGTTCCACTTAGTCCTGAAAGCATGCAACAGACAGGAGTGTGGCCAATGGTTCTGGGTCTGCATCTCCAGAACCCAGTTTCTTTTATTTTCTGGCTTGTTTTCTATAGTTTTGCCACTGCCCTTAAGGGCACAAGAGTGCTTTCCAAAGCAGAAACAACCATTTGTAGCACGGAGATGTAGAAGATACAGAGTGCCAGGACTGGACATGGGAGTATTAGGAGATTCAGGTGGCAGGAATGTGAAGAAAGAATGGTTGAGAAATAATAGTTATGAAGCTTCGAAGAAATGACTGACCGAGGTTTTCCAGAAGAGAGTCCATATTTTTGTCTATCTTCGACAAAGCTTTTCCACGCAAAAAGAACTTTGGAATGCACCAACAGCACTCTGCACAATCTGTTCACAATTGCCACAAAATCAGTGCTCATAGCAATTACAAACTAAAAGAACACATCAGCCCTGGAGTCTGCAGACCAGAAATACTAAGTATTGATGTTACTGTGTTAACAGATATACAAACACCTTTTCACCCTGCCCTTAACCCTCACAGACCAAAGAATGAACACCTTTCCTTCTCATCTGCATATCACCACGGTTCCACCCACTTGTATGAGTTTTACTGTACATGTGCAGCCTATGTTTACAAAGTATTAACCTCGGAGTCATGATGGCATCAGGCAAAAAGGATCTGAAAGTAGGTTAATAAATTGCCACTGTGTTATACCAGTTCTTAGTGGGGTTATAGCGAGACATGTTACATGTAAAAATGTAATTCACAACAGAACTGCTCTGTTATAAATAAGACACACCATGTGTAATCCTTCCTCATCCATCCTATGTTTATGAACAAGACACAAGATATACTTTAGGATGCATGTGGTATTTATTTTACAGAGTAAATTACCACCCGCCTTATAAATAGTAACGCTATAGAATTTTTCCTCAGGTCCTGTAGTGCTATGAATTCTTTTGGTCTGCCCACTTATGTAACTATATCGAAGGTGTCTAATGTAGGACTATGAGGATTGTCTTCACGCCAGACTTTCAGCAAATTCACATAAGATACATTTACATGCACAAATCCAAAAAGAAAATAATTTACAATGTTCGTGATTATGAAAGAACTCTAGCCAGGCCTGGTTTCTATGGTCTTCCATGCCTCATAAACTGAACAATTTGTTGACTTTAATAGTACATTTTAGTTTTGCTTATGACTGCCTGTTGTGGCATGCACAGCCAAATCCATTTGGAAGTGAAATAATGGGTATGTATGGGGATTTGCTAGATTAGTGAATGGTTGAGGGAGCTCTGCTCTCATACTTCTAGATTGGACAGCAGCTTTTGATACTGTCCACCATGAGTTACTGATCAGTTGCCTCTGAAACATGGGGGGCCGGCAGTTGCACACTTGCCCTCTTATGTTTATTTTTGCACGATCAAAAGCAATCTGTGGCCCTAAATGAATTTACCCCGGATTCTCTCTCTTTTCCCAGCGGAGTCCCTCAGGGATCTTAGCCGAGTCCAAAACGATTCGACATTTATGTATCTAGCCATGCTGAACTTATAAGATCCTTTGGATTCTCACTTACTTCATATGCCAACGATACGCAGATCGTGGTCTCTTTGACCATGGATAAGCAGAATATCAGTTTGAGATTCCATGAAGGCATGCGAGCAACCAATGAGTGGATGGCAAAGAATTGCCTGAAACTCAACTCTACAAAGACCAAGGTTATTCTCTTTGGAAATTCAACCTAGCTCTGGCCTCCTTCCTGGTGGCCACAGGAACTAGGCTCTCTACCCACACGTCTAAAAAAAGGTTCAATGGATGATAGTCTCACCTTCGGAACCCAGGTCAATGCAGTTACATCTGCTTTATTTTATACTGGGAGGACGTTGAAAAAGTTCTGCCTTTCATTCCACCGGAGCTTCAAAAACCAGTAGTAACATATATGGTTCTTTCAAGAATAGAGTACTGTAATGCCTTGTATTTCAACATGCAACATCAACATTTAAAGAAATTACAAAGTCTTCAAAATGCAGCAGCACGACTCCTACTTGGCATCCCAAAATTTCAATCCATCTCCCCAGCACTTAGACACCTACACTGGCTGCCTGTCAGACAAAGAGTCATATTTTAAGCTCTGTGCATTACTTTTAAATCGGCATCGGATCAGAGTACCTAAAGAAGAGATTCAAATGGTATTCCCCCCCAGAGGACTCCAAGATCCTCTACTGCAAAAAATCTTTCTATTTCAAGATTTAAATTAGACTCCTGGGGAGGTAGAAGCTTTATTAATAGTGCCTCCAAACATTTTACCCTAAAAGCCATTGACAATGTACTCCTCTTCAGGAAGTCTCTTAAAACTTTTCTCTTCACTAACTAAATGTCCTAGAGCTGGAAGTGTTTGGGTTTCAATGTGAGCTAGAGCCAAGACACCTTTGGGTATACGTGCGCTCAAGAAATTAATTTAACATAACATAACATTGAGAAAGACACCTATACAAGCATCATGATTCTGCATTGAAGTTTAGCCTTGGTACCATTTTCTTCACATGACATCTGCTGCTATCCTAGGACAGGCAATGACAGAAACAAAGTTCTCGCTCAGCACATTAATGCAATTCATGCTTGCTAAATCTATGTTCCATCTATCATGTCCTATCATGAAGAGTTAATGCATAGTGCACATTTTCTGATGTGAAAGTAAACAAATAAGGCAAATGAAAATGTTTTGTAGCACCAAATACAGTGAAATAATGTAAAAGGGTCAGCTTTCTTTCTTCAAGGCGCAAACACATTCATTTGAAAGAAGCAAATCAAGTAATATGAAATGAACTTTGCGACAGTAAATTATACGTATGTGTTGTGTAAAAATATTATTTGGTACAGTTACTGCAGGACAAGTGCACTGTACACTAGAGACACCCTACCCATATAAACTAAACTACATGTTTCTAGCACTGAGTTTTCACAATTCAGTGCATTCTGGGAGTTGTAGTCATTACCTGGCCTTGAGACCCAATCAGGCAGACACACTTGATAACATTGATTTGGAAAAAGGAAATACCAGGAAAAGATACATTGTGTTTAGTGCACATGGAGTAATTCAACAACCCTAAATGTGATATAGGTTAGTGAGCAACATATACTAAATTTCAGTACAACGTATGGACGATTATAGCAAATGAAAGAATGAGCATGTATAGTGCACAGTATTTTAAGAGGGAAGGTATGAAACGCACCTGCTGAGAGCACTGCATTATTACCTAGGTGTAAGCATTTCAAACAAGGTAGTCATTAAGTGGGCATGGAGATTAAAGTCTGCTATTGCCTGGCATAAGTGATTTAATAAAAGTTTGTCCAAGGACTGAATGTTTTTTGACCCTTAGGGCCTTCCCAACTCAAATGTGATTTCCTTTGCAGGTTAAAAACAGAACAAAAAAAGGTTTGCTTTCTTTATACAGTGCACCTATGAGAAAAGAATTTAATGAATGGTGACTCAGGATACTTTTGGGAAGTGCAAGCACTCCTCACGAGGTGAAATGAGGTACCAAACAGCCAATTGCAAAAGGTAAGAGAAAAGTACTCCTCCTGGGCGAAGCCAAAGTTCACACTAGGTTTATTTTAAAGCATGTGTCCCAATAGGTCATGCAGACAGCTACATGAAAAGCAGCTCCGCCAAAGATGTGCAGGATTAAAGGGTTAAAGAACGAGACAGCAGATAAAGGCAGCAAGTGCCACCTAATAAGCTCATTTCCTACCTGGACTCGACATACAGGACCTACCAGGTCTCCAGCTTTACATCCAGCTTCTCAGGACTTTTGTTCCAACGTGTCTTTATATCAGCACTTTTGTGGGAATCTATTTTACTCTATGTTTACACCTCCCCTCGGATATATGATTCACTACCCTTTCCAAGACACCAATTTGATCAGTGGGCCGCCCTTACATTCACATACGGTTTAGTTCTAGGAATACACATTTGCTTGAAATGCAACCACCAATACTATGTGCTGCTTAGTAAGAATCAGCAGAATGCGGCCACGCTTGGTTATCCTCAAGGCACTGAAAGACAGGAACTAGCGAGTTAGGACCGCCTGCGGCCAGGAGACAGACATATTGCCTGTGAGGCATCCTCACCACTTCACATGACTTTTATATGTTCACTGTTCCCCCTATTTGTTTGTTTTACTCTCTGATCAAGGGATGAGCATGTAAACTGAAATACTGCACCACCCATCACTAAAGGAGAGGCCACAGACTGAGGAAGCAATAACACTCCGCTCTTTTCTTATCCTCCAATTGTATCTTCTATGCAGGAAGGCTAAGGAGTAAGTGCACATCATCCGTATGTCTGTCTAGAACATTGGTTTATCTATGTGTGCCTGCCAGTCTGCTTTATGGCTAGATCTTTTTTTGCACATGTGTGTGTCTGTATGTGATGTCTGTGTTCGCATGAGCTCATGGTTCACTGGCTGACTAGTTTGTATGCATGGGTGCTAATGTGAATGGGAAATAAGAGGAGAACCTGTATGTCTGATGATCCGCGCGTGTTGGTGTCGACTGCGATTGGACGGTTATAGGTCTTTAGCTTTTGAGCCCGGATGTGCTTTCTGTGCTACTACTGTGACTATGCAAGAACAACAATTGATGGGCGGAATGCTGAACAATGCAAACATTCACCCCAAGTACAGAGATCTGTGCCTAAAGCCATCGTTTTTTTGCGGACTATGCCACCCAAGTTTGGACCCAGCCATTTGCAAATCAGTCTTGACCCTGCTACCCATGGGAACAGTCCAGCCCGAACTGCAAGGCCAGGTCTTCCCTTGACTGGAAACGAATATCCTAGGACCAGTTTCTGGGTATCACCCCTCATCAGCCAGGGTAACCTGAATTCAGTGGCATGGCGTACGTGGGCCTCCCCGTCCCACTTGGGGTGACAAATGCAAAAAGAATAATTGATGGACGGAATGCTAAAACAATGTCAAACACTCATGTGTTTCACATTGTTCAGCATTCCGTTCATCAATTGTTCTTTTTGCACTACTCTGACAACGGGCATGCATGTGCGATCTCTATTCACTGTTTCAGGGGTGGCAATAAGGTGGCATACACATTTTTGACACAATACTGTATATGACAAATGTGTGCACCGATATTTCTCTGTGGGTTATTGCAATATAAAGATGCATACTTCTTGGCTTTGTCAAAGCTCGTCTCCTGGGACACCGACCCACCTCTATGAGAGAGAGAGTACTGCTGCATTTTCTACTGACCGGTTCCTTGTCAAGCAAATCTTTCGAATGTATGCAGAAATCCTGATCTGACGTTTGGAGCCACTCGAGTTCGACATAATATGCCTGGATCGCACGGAGGGAAAACAATCTCCATAAAAAACAGGAATTGAAGTTGACACCATGTTTATGGCCCATGGCTGGGCCAGGGAACAGCCATGATGCAAGCCGGCTTTCATGAAGAAGCGAAATTGAATTTTCGAAAATATGCAACTTCCTACAAGTTCCAAAGCAGATAAAGGTCATGTGAGGATACCGTGCTTTCAGCGTTCCCTGTAAGCTGATGCTGCAGTCGAACTCCACAGTGAACGTGGATGCGCTGCCATTGGGGCGTCTGCCAGATGTAAAACCTGCCCTTTCATTGGCCAGGATGCTCTCGTTCACAGCGACATCTTCAATCGCAAACACTAACTGCAGAATGAAGGGCACCGGTATGCCACCGAACGGCAGGTAGAGAAGAACCCCTCGTTTCCTGCTTGTAAAGAGTGTTATCGTTTTAAAGGGAACCCCGCTCGGTGTGTTGAGATGTTCAAATATTTCTCCAGCGGTTCATCTAACATAGGTCCAGGAAGATTATATGTGCCCCGCATTATCAGTAGACGCACAGACCACGTAACGTTGTTCTATAAGTGCAGTGCATTCAAAGGTATTCCACTTGGATACCCTGAATAATTGGCCCGTATGTGGCCCTGCCTAATCAATGATGGATAATCCTCTACCCATGTGGTCTTCAAACTTTTTAATTCTGTGCCCACCCTCAAATGAAGAAAAAAGAAAATTAAATGAATTTAAAAAAAAATAAAAAAAATCACTGGGGCCACCCAGAGTGCTTAACATATTTTCACAATTATTCTATAAAATTGGCAGCTCTAAACATATTTATTAGTACAAAAATTGCACTTCGGTCAAGTTATCCCTTTAAAAAATACGATTAGATACATGATTGCCACCATGCTATGGTCAGCCTGTTCTCCCTAAAGTGTCAATGTATCCACAAAGTAATCATTTACCAGAAGTTAGAGAAGCCCCCCTGCCCAACTTCCCTTCGACAGCTACCCCGTGCTAGGACATGAGTGGCAAAAGACGTTCCTGGTGGCCCATCGCAGAGTGGCTCACTGCCACTCTTCTTCTTCCACTAAAAACATCTTTCGGTTTGATGCTCCTCTTAACCAGTACCTCTCCTGTGTTCAGTCCCCTCTAGGAAGCCCCTCCCACCAATTTGAAGATCTCAGCTCGCCACATATGCATTAATTACACACTTAGATTCTCACTAGGAGTTATGCAGAACACCACAACAGTAATCTCCCACCGAGAACTACTAACAGCATGGGATACGGTCATGCGAGGTTGCAGTATTACTGGCACAGTCTGCGTTTTGTCCTCTGGAATGGCGAAAATTCCCAGGAATTAGTGTTCACAAACTGATTCCAACAGGTTTCTCACCCAACATGCACCATTTTCCCTGTGGACATTTCACTGGGCTTTCCTGGTGAAATGTGCGTGGGAAACAGATCTTGAAAGTGCAGCATTCCTGCACAATTAGCAATCCCGATTTGGCTATTATCTTCCACTACTAGCCACATCGGGATTATTTAGAAGTCATTATGAGGGCTTTAAATGCATATCAGATTTTGAAGGGCAATGGTACATTGGACGCTTTTTATATGAAGTATTTCAAAGTGACACTACTTTTCCAAGGGATATAAAACTACTTCTGGAGGAAATCGTCCTCAACCCAGAACTCCCCTAAGTCAATTTTCCCCGGATCCATTTTTTCATGTTTGTAAAGTTAATACTAGTGGGGCTGCCAACCAGGGACACCTGGAAAGTGAATCCTTTTCAATCAGCTTCCGGTCCACGGAGAAAGGCAGCAACGTGGCTTCCTGGAGTATTTGCGCAGTGAAATTATATTCATCATAGATGTTAATTCACTGTCTTTTATTATACGACTCTTGATATCAGCACTAACCAACTTTTCAGAGCTCGAAGTTTTGACAGACAAATGTAAGCGAGAAAAGTCAAATAAAGCGATTTACCCAGGATCACAGATCGTATTCAATTAAGCAGAGTACACTCACCCTTCTGATTCTACATGAAATAAGGGTAGCTACTAAGCCACAACCATATCCTCCCAATGGTCTTAAATTTCTTTATAGCAATTGATATTTTATTTGTAATGGTCCCCACTCTTTGTTTAACGTGGAGTCTTTTCTAAATAAAAGGGTAAAGCTATTTTTCTAACTGGCAGTGACAACTCCAAAGGGCACCCCCTCCATAAGAGGGATATTTAGACCCAGGGCAGGATCCCACTGTGAGAGGCAGCACGTGGAGGTGGAGAGAGCCCAGCATGATGGGCACACATTTAAATGCTGGCAATCTGTCCTCACACGCGCAGCATCATGCCCTCTGCTTGGCAGCTGGCATTCTCAGCTTCTCCTGGTGCTGTGGCGGAATGCCAGCAGCGGGCCTTGTGATAGCGATGCGGCCTCAAGGTGAAGAAATCAGACATCACGTGAACGCCTCACCACCTCCAGTGACAGACAGATTGAATCAATTCATCGCCCTGCCGCCACGGCCTGATTCCTTCAGCCTCAAGGAGCACTCATCCACAGACAAATCATCCAAAGCACATCTACTGATCAATCAAAGTGCCCGCGGCCTAGCCCGCTCAAGTTATTTAGAGGCTTGGCTGCCACTCATTGTGCTCAAGAGCGCTGTGGTCAAACTGCAATTACATACCATCAGAAGACAACAGGAGTCTTCAATGTGGACCCAAGAAGGCCAGATCTGTGAGATTTTCAGAATAACCATCTACTAGGTGGACAAGTTTAGGATATTTTAGTAGGATAACCTGAAAACCTGGTATGGATCCAGCCCTCTTGCACCTCTCCAATAAACACTCTTATACAATAGCAAGTTGCCATGATTAAAATACACGGACTATCTCGTGTGAAATGACCTTCGCACAGCTTTACATCGCTTTAACTGATGAATCACTAATCAGCTGTCATACTTTGTGCTTCTGTAGGAGTGTCCTATGTCCTGCAACACACACGTTCCAAATTTACCAAGCAGATACAATCTTTAGGAGGCATATAGATTTCTTAACTATTATCACAACCACAGGAATCAGAATGGAGAATTGCCATTGACAAAAATCCGAATCCCTTGCTTATGTTCCAGGGCTCTGAACTCTCAGACAAGCGGTCGTGTTGGACTTAAGACAGACAGTATTTAATGCCAGTGAACCTCATTGGAAAAGCAGATTCTCTCTCTACTTTCTAGTTCCTTAACCCAAAGTACAGTTTTACTGAGTTGCGATTGATGACTAATGCAGTCAACAAGACGATTATTAAACATTTATAGAGCGCGACATTCACCCAATGTGCATCTTGGCGCTAGTAAGTAGCGAGATACGTTGCAGGTAATAGGATCCAACACTCATTTTTAGGGACCAGGACTTATTTGCCCTCAGACATTAACCCAGAGCAAGAAAAACAAAGGCAGACAAGGGAGAATGAAGGAGGGAAAAAAAGTTAAACTGTTAGAAAGGGGGATTAAAAAGAACATGCCACCGATCATGCAACAGGAAGTCAGAAAAATACGCCAAAGATTATGTTTCCCTAATCATGCATTTGCCACTTTTTACAGTGAGAACAAACAAAATGGTTAGATTATATAAGCCATTCAGATTGTTAGAAAACTGACATTGTGGTTCCTGACACTTACTAAACTGAACATATAATTTGAAGCTTTATTTTTGTTCCCCAAGGGAGACCATCACGTTTTCTTTTCAAAATAAGCATTCCTTGCATGTCTAAATCATTTCAGTGAAACTGTTCTTGGAGTCCCAAAATAGCACAAATCTGTTTTTCTGCTCCTTTCAATTACTGCAACCTCCCTTTACAGCCTGCATGACTTCCGATCTGACCCCACTGCTCGGTCCTACAGTCATGAGAAATCATTACATAGACTGCTCATTTCCCACACAAACACAATCGCCAAACCTTCATAGCGACCGTCCCATCACTTTATTTACACAATAATGCAGACAATTTCTCACAGTCGAGTCCTATACATCATTAAAAACATTAGGCCAAGACTAAACATATACATGGAAAAAATACAAAACTTAAATGAGTAGCTGGCATGTTGGAACTTGCAATCCAAGGTTCAGATATAAACAAGCATGGATGAGAGTGTTAACAGCATCTGATTGGGCATTTGGATAGTTTTTCCAGTTACGACTGTATGTATTCACATATTGTACACAAGGGTCCACTTCTACCCTGTAGATCAAGGTACTCTGCGTGAAAGTGGCCATCCTTAGTCTATATTCCAGTGCTAATCTCTACTTTGTATATTGATGTCCATACATTCTCTGAATATGTCCAATCTCTATTCTGTTGTGTTGAAGACTCTTCACAGGTTCCTGATCAACCAAAGATCACAACTCAAGGGCACTGGCACGGTTCACATTCCTGCATGGCTGGCCCCAAGGTTACCCAAAGGTACTCAAGCCTTGCAAACTGACCTTTGGCTCATCACTAGGCCCCTATATGTCAAAGACCTCAACCGAGTTAGAACTCACTTCTACAGCCTGTGCGACTCAAGAATGAGTTATCACTTTCCCCGAAGAGGACTTAAAACTCACTTGATCTGCACAATCTTCTGACGGCCTTGAAGTGACCCTCTATGCCATTAAATCACAACTTGTTTCTACACCTCTGCCATCCCATCAGCCAGTCTAATGCCTTAGACAGGCCTCTGGACTCTTTAAACTAATAGGTAAGATGAGAGGGATTTCATTATCCATCACGAAGATCATGTCGAGGCTCCTAGAATGACGGAGGGACAAGACTGATTGACCATCAGGACTGACATTGAACAGATCATCCTACCTAATGGGCCTGCAAACACCAACTGACACTCCCCCACACAAACTAAAGTACTTGGAAGCTGCTGTAAAGCGGCACACGGTGCGTAACAAAGGCTTAAAATAAATGCTATGAGAAGACACACCAATGAATAACAGATTCACACTGTTAGGTTGATTAAGAGGAAACAGATCTGGAGTGTAAGGATTGAGATGGATTATAGAGCAACATACAGCTCCACAAACCTACTGCTTTGTTTACCAAATTAACTCATGTTCACCTAAGCAGGTGTAGGCACAACATCAAAGAATGGGATGGACGCTTGTGAGCATCACAGGAAGGGTGGAAATATGTACTGTTAACATTCCTGTCCTTGTATATAGTGTTCTTCTCAGTAGAGATCTACCAAGTCTTTCTGAAATTAAAAGGAATTAAATGTAATCCAACCCACTTAGGTGCTCGAACGTTTTTCATTTAGAGAACCTGTTGACGAGGCCATCAAAAATGGATCCAAACCAGGCTATTCCTGTAAGCAATATTTCAGTATTCTTCCGCAGGTTACCTCAATTCAAATGTTTGCTGCCTCTAACCTTCAATTGTTTGCCATACCACACCGGTAAGGTGCGGACTGGTCTTGTAACATTTTATAAGCTTTTATCATTCATGAAGGTTTATTGATCTGCACAGAATGATCCAAAGTGGTAAAGGGCGTACAGAACAACGGCTGGCACTGGAGCACAGTATAAAAGAGGACGCAGAAGATAACCGAGCATAGGACCTTGTTATATAGAATTATGGGTGGAGAGAAACCTACACAGTAAATATACACACTACAGAGGCTCCCAATATAAATGCTGTGCCACTCTATCAGCAATAAACTTGAGCTCTACTTTAGAGTCACAAATGGACAACATGGAAGAAAGATTCACAGGGCTTCTGCTGGGGCAGGAGTACTTCTTCACTGTGAATACACATGGTGAGTGATGTACACAAAAATAGATACAAAAGGACGTACAGATTTATGAAGACTTAGGGGTGGGTTCTGGAGTGCACAGGAAGCATGGGTTCACTCTTGCAGAGCGGTGAATGGACAAATATGTAAAAAGAAACACGGGTTTCAATATCGGTGTACATCATGAAAGGTGAACGTGGGCATACAGGGCAAGCAAGGCAAGAACAACGGGGGAATGTGCTGTGTTCAAGTGTCTGTGTATGTAACAAAGGAACAAAAACGGGTTGCTTATCATGCACTAGTTAACCCCTGTGGTAAATTACCCATTTTGTAATTTTACATTCTGATAAGCGGTAATATTCCATATTATCCGTGGCAGTGTGGCATGAATGCTGGTTATAAAAAACATCAATTGTAATTACAGCTGGAGATAAAAATGTCGCTGATGAAAATAGTCATTTCTGATTTCAACCATCTAAAAAGAAAGGAGGTAATTAATTACCACGATTAGTTAGGAAAATGGAAAAACTTTTTTTGAAGAAAGAAAAAAAAAAATCACGGACTAGAAATAAAAATATGAATTGAAGGAGTAATGACAGAAACCTTATCACAGGACTCACTTCTGGCTAATTATCTGAATGAGCAATGGTCGAGCATACGTAACAACATAAAGTTATTGCTTTGACATCATATTTTATGATTACTGATAAAATAAGATTTTGTAAAAAAAATTCCCGTGCTGGGAAAGCCTACAACACGTGTATCACCCACTGGGTATTTTACCATCAATCGTATTTCAGTAGCCATCAAACAGAGTGGTATTTACCTTTAGGAAGTCTTTTTCCCCTCCTATAAAATGCAGTACTTTACTTAAGTGGTATTTGCCATTTACCACTAATGGTCAGATTGCCATCCCTCCTGAAATGAGGCCCAATATTAACAGATTGTTGTGTTGGCAGTCGGACACATTTCTGACAGTTTAACTTTATGAAATCAGACTAACCATGTGACGGATTTATAAACCAAATAAGTGGTGTTCAAATCACTTCATATAAGAGTGACTGATATTTTAGCTAAAACAAAATAGATAGCCATACAATTCTGACATTATAGCTAAGCAACATAGCATAATGATCTTACTCTGTGGCATCACAGTGCTGCTTATTTACGCAATAATCTGACATCACTTTTAGTAAATTGTAGAAACATTTTGACTGTTCTTGACACTAATATTACTTTGACACCTATGTCTCGGTGATACTTGAAATGCTCGAATAGGTATCACTTAAGACAAATAGACATAGAGGCCGCAGCGCGACCCATTAAGTAGGTGCCCAGACATCTTTCTTCTGCTTCAGTGCGACCTTGACCCCGCCTTGCTCTTTCTGACCCGTGTTGATGTCCGTCACCTGCTGTTTTTCCTGTTAGCTGCTCGTTCTGCCCCCTACTCAATAACTACTCTTTCTTTGTTTGTCATCTCTTCCATTTGCCTCCATTCTCTGCTTAACTGCCCCTTTTTGCATCTTTTGCTCCTTTAACGGCTCAGTTTTGACTCTTGGTCTCTTCTGTCAATATTTGTCCCCCACCTTGCACCACAAATCGTGTTGTCCTGCCTTGCCACTTCCAACAGACTTTCCCACACTCCCTGCCGGATTTTCCCACTCTTGCTGAGCCCGCCTACCACCGCCAGCGCTCCTCCCATTCTCCAAATCCTTACTTAATGGAAGCTGCAGCGCGGGCGCGGTGAGGGCGCACTAAAGGGGACCCCATCTGCTGCCGTCAGTGCCTGGGCAGCATCCAGCGCCAGGAACCTTTGTTCAAATGCCTCCTGCAGCTACCCCACTGACTAACTCCTCCTGCTCAACCCTTGACCCCGCTACAACTGCTGCTGCCGAGCCACACTTAAGTCTACAGTGGACCCCTTTGCCTCCTCGCACCCACTTCAGCAACATCACCGTTCCCACCACCCTCACACATACCATATACCTCATCAAGTACCACACACGCACAACAACACTCACTCGCATGCATGCTACTCAACATATGCTCACTCGGCAAGCATTCCACCGAAATTTGGGTCATCATCGACTCCAACGCACCGGACCTCCTCTTCATCAGCGAAACTGGCTCATCAGCACCATCCCTACTGCTCACAAAATCCTGGACCGACCCAATAAACCAGGAGGAGGACTTGCCATTATCCACAGAGACACCATCAAGTGTACCTCTTACACTGACCCAGAAGCTACTTTTATGGAACACGTGCACTTCAAGCTTCAGACAGACAGTAAAACCACTATCAAAGGCACCCTTGCATACCGGCCCCCAGGACCTCGCACCCACTTCAGCAACATCACTGCACCCCTTGCCATGGGCATCAAAGACTAAATACTTCTCAACTTTCATCTTGACGACCCCACGGATTCCAATTCCACAGACGTGCTCAAACGTCTACAGCACATCAGCCTCATCCAGCTTGAAAAAGGCCCTACCCACATTGCCGGACACACCCTGGACTCCATCTTCTCCTCCAGCGTCAAGATTAAAGTCAGCCACATCACTCCACGCAAATGGACGGACCACTCTATCGTCAACTTCCACATAACAGGGCCACCAAACACCCCTAAGGTGTTTAGCAACACCCCAAGCCGCTGCTGGAAGAAAGTTACAGCAACAGAATGGCTCTACGCCCTCCAAATAAACTACCCAGACACCACCAATGACACAAACTACAACAACTGAATAACCACCTGTGCCAATACCCTTGCGCCCCTGAAATACACCAAACCCAAAAGGTCCAATAAACGAGCTAGCTGGTACAATGCGGACCTCAGCGAATCCAAGAGAGGTGCAACCTCCTCGAAAGGAAATGGAGAACCACCCGAGGAACCACCGCAACAAACACCTACAAGGCTCCACTTAGACACGATCACCATTAAGTGAAAGAGACCAAGAAAAAGGCCCTGACCCTTAGAATCAAATCTAGCTCCAATAACTGCAAGGAACTTTATGCCATTGTCAAGGAATTCACCAACCCAACAGCCGCAACCAACACCATCACCCCTACACAAGAACTCTGCAACAATCTCTCCGACTTTTTCCATTAAAAAAAAAAATATATCACCAAGATCTACACCAACTTCAAACCCCAGCCACCCTCTATTGACCTTCCCAGTTTGCTAACCTCATCAACTAAAGACTAGCAACCGACAGCATGGAACCCTCCATCCATTGAGAACCCTGCAGAAATAATGAAGACAGTCCACTCAGGGGCACCCCCAGACCCCTGCCCCTACCATATGGACTACCTGGGAGGAGCCATGAGCAGTGCTGCATTCACTTCCATCATCAACACCTTCCTCAAGACAGCCACCTTCCCAGATAGCTTAAAACACACCAAAGTCACCACCCTCTGCAACAGACCCTCAGCCAACTCCGAAGTACTCAGCAATTACCAACCCATCTCGCTGCTTCCCTTCCCAGCCAAAGTCATTGAGAAGACCATCAACAGACAGTTCTCTGACCACCTCGAACGCCACAAACCCCCGGACGACTTGCAATCAGAATTACGGAACAACCACAGCACCAAAACAACCCTCATCGCTGCCACAGACGACATACGCACCATCCTCGGCCATGGACAGTCCATCGCACTCATCCTCCTCGACCTCTCTGCCGCCTTCGACACTGTCTCCCAACACACACTCATCGCCAAACTACACACAGCTGGAATACAAGGACCAGCTCTCAATGGATAGCCTCCTTCCTCCTCAGGAAGAATTTAACAAGTCAGGCTCCTGCCGTTCACCTCAGAACCCAATTACCTCATCTGGGGAGTTCCACAGGGATCATCACTCAGCCCCACACTTTTAAACATGTGCATGACTTATGGCTAAAATCATCAGGTCACACAGAATTAACATCATCTCCTACGCTGACGACACCAAGCTCATTTTTTCTTTCCCAGGTGACACTGTCACCACGAAGACAAACTTCAAACAACACATGACCAGCGTAGGCAATTGGATGAAAGAAAACTGCCTCAAGCTCAACACCGACAAAACTGAAATGTCGATCTTCAGGAATACAAACTCCCCTTCGGACACCATCTGGTGGCCCGCTGAACTTGGAATCACACCCACCCTAACTGAGCAAGCTAGGAACCTAGGCCACATCCTGGATGCCAATCTCACCATGAAGTCCCAGGTAAAAGCTGTTGCCACCTCATCCTCCGCATGTTACGTAAAATCTTCAAGTGGCTTCCACTGGACACCAGACGTACCAACACGCAGGTCCTAATCACAAGCAGATTGGACAACGGCAACACACACCATGCCAGCATCCCAACCCATCTTCTTTTTAGACTTTAACCATCCAAAACACCGCCACCAGTCTCATCCGCTGCCTCCAGTGCCGCCGAACCCACACCACTCCTTAGATAGCTCCACTGGCTCCCCATTCAGAAGCACTGCTGGTTCAAATTTCTAGCACATGCATTTAAGTCACTACACAACATGGGACCCGCATACCTCAATCCCATCAGACAACTTTGATCAGCATCACTCTCACACACCCCGCATCCACAGAAGTAGAAAGGAGGTCGATCATGCTCCTACTAAAGCTGCCAAATCTTTGAACGACCTCCCCAAAACACATCAGGGCCTCCTCCTACTTCATGAATTCCGCAAGAAGCTGAAGGCCTGGCTTTTCAATTAGCCTTCTTCTTGCAGGACCATCTAGACTGCCTGTACTCTGGCCCAGCCTCACCACATGGCTACACTCACCTACTCAGCGCCTGAATACCCTCACAGGTAACAAGCAGCGCTCTACAAATCCGCCTTACATACATTACATTCTATTATATCTGCTGGGAAATATACCACCCTCATCTGTTGGGAGGTGGGTCAAAAGTTGTGAACAGGTAGACCTTGTACAGGACTCAACCATACCAAATAATTGAAAAGTAATCAACCTTGAATCTGATACTTTCAGGAGGAAGAAAATCCGAAAATACAATAGCTGATCACAGGGAAGGAGGCCTTCACCTGAAGGCAGATAGCATTATGGCCTAGAACAGAAACTTAAGCAATTGGCTGTTGGGAATAATTCTCTTTAAATCCGAGCCCCTTTTTCCAAAATGTGCCTTTTGTCTTGTCACAAGGGATCGGAAGCCTTTTATTTGGCCACAACATAGATTTATAAAGAGAGATTGCCAGTTAGATCGAAATGGAGGGACGGTATGGAGAGCGAGAGACAGACAAGTCAATTGCAGAGTGAGATGAGAAGGAGGTGAAGTGAGGTGGTACATGCACGATCAGACTGTGGAAAGACGAATAACTAAACACACACGCAATCGGCCCAAGAGACAGACCAGCCTGTGCTACTAAGAGGCCGAGTCACAGGGCCTTAATCTTTGAGTAGTGAATTTCATGCCAGGTCTCAATGGCTTCACATGCTCCGTGATCCTGTACAGACCTCGTTGTGTATGCCCCAGATGCATGTTTAAATGGAGACGCTGGTAGCAGCACATCGTTGGTATACCGTATTACATAAATATGGTAATTCATTCATGAATAGATAATGCACATCGGGCGTGAATAGCTAATCTGCTTTCATGCAAACAGCAACAGTGAAGGGTTGGAGGCAGAGTGACATTTAAAAGCAACAAAAAACTGAATCAGGAGAGGATTGACAGGTTTGATCTAGAGGTGCATTGGAGATTACCGTTGCAGAAGTCTAGGTCTGGGCCCTGACATGCGAGCTGAATTGCTAGTCACTTTATCTTCACAATAAGGATTGAGGTGGTTCAGTTTAAGAATCTACAACAGTCTATCTTCAAAGACGGAATGGCCTGCAGATTAATCGGGTTTGCTACGGGCTAGGGCCCCTGAAGGGCCCGAAGAGCCAACTGCATGCCAGGCAGAGTTTAAATCAGGGGAAGAGTGTCACATGCCAGCCCTTCAGATGCACAGGAACCTTAGTCAATGCACAGGCTTCCCTGCACACCAGACTGCATCTGTGTGCCCTTGGGTCAGGGCTATTTTAGTGCGCAGCTCCACCTAGCACTTACACCCACGTGGGCAGCGTGTGCTCTTCTCCATGAACTGTGCTCGGTATCTGGCATGATAAGGGCGGCCCAGACAGCCGAGTTCAAGGGAAAGTGAGATACTGATGAAAACCAGGCCAGTCTCTCCTCCATGCCGGGGTCAGGCGGCCCGGCTTACCCTCGTTTCGGGGACCAATGGTAGCAAAGGTGACAAAATGCAGAGATTGTGTCAAAACTAACGTGAGTAAATCCGTGAATATAACGTCACTTCGCTGGCAAGGAGGCTGAAACTGAACAACAAGTTGTGTTGCCTCCGTGAGACTGAATTTTGAAGCAGGGTTAACAATGCAAATTCACATATAGGCTGATAATGTTTTTCCTAAACTCTGGGACTGAATCAGTGAAAGCGTGGGTGTTTTCGGACCACTTTGAGAACGAATCTACATTTGCAAGATGAGTTTTCTAACACCTCATGGAATGCCCGGGTAACTGGGAGTATACATTTTCTAACCTTGGAGAAACTGACTGTCTGTAAATACTGTACGAGTTGCCTAACCTCATAGAACGAATGCACATGTAAACGAAATGAAACTGGATTTGTGAACGCAGTGCGATTTTTCTCAACTCTGAATGAATCTGTAACTGTAGTATGTTTTTCTGGCCATTTTTTAATTAAACTGTGAAAGTTTGAAGAGTTTTCTGACCTCAAAGGACGGGCTGTGCATGCAGTGTGGAATGCATGAAAAATAAGTGTACATACAATGTATAACCAACAGGACTAAATTTGTAAACGGAGGAGGATTTTTTCTAAACTCTGGAATTAATCTGTAAATGCAGTGAACGTGACTGACCCCTACGGGGCTGAACATGTAAATACAGTAAGCATGTTGACACCTACTCCGATTTGAATCTGTAAATGCTGGATGAGCTTTTGACCTCTGAAAAGGATCCAGTAAATGAAGAGGAAGTTGCCTGACCTCTGCAGGAATCAGCATGTAAATGCTGTACGCGCACTCCTACCTGACAAACTGAACCAACAAATACAGCTTTTATTTTCTAAACACTGGGAATGAATCTGTAAACAAAGGGTACGTTTTATGACATTTTAAAATGGCCCTGCATGTTACAGAGTGGGTTGACTGACCTCTGTGGGAACCAACATGTAAATACGGTATAGGTTTCCTACCCTAAGGGAATGATTCTGCAAACATGCTGTTTTTTCTGGCCTTATGCAAATAATTGTAAATGCTTTCTACACTCAATATCACATAATCCATCCATGACAGCAGTACAAGGTTCTGTTTTGTTTTTAGTGGCTCAAACCTCTGAGACCCCAAATCTGTTCCACAAGGCTGAATCGCTGTGCTTGGGCACCCACACAGCCTTAGGACCAGCTACTTTAAGCAAACACAACAACACAGCCATTAGCAACTAACAGAAACGTCGAAAAGAGCATTCAATTAAAGAAGAAGCTACTTTGGCATACTAATTGTGGAACGCGCTATATACATGGTCATAAGTGACAAAATATTATGAGTCGTCGGTGAACAAGAGCCTATCTGCCGCTGAACCTGCAGGATTCTCGGGGGAGCTGGAGGAGGAGCGGGTTGGAGTGACACACAGCAGAGGTGAACCTATGGCTCCGTCAGGGGATCAGGCCGAGGCGGGGGCGTGTTCAGGGAGCAAATGGCAAGTCCCTTTCTGTAATGCAGCTGCTGTTTCTGCCTCGCAGCCCGGGAGTCTCCGGCAGGCCAGAGGGGGCTTTTGTGTGGTAGGGCTCCACATGGCGAGAAGGGAGAGTCCGAGAGACGCTCGTGTGTGATTGAGAAGTGCACACTCGACCGCAGCCTGATGAGAGCACGTCTCTCGGAGGGCTTCTGTCTCACCGGTGTATTGCCATGTGCGGTTTCACAATCCCTTCCGCCACAAAAATCGTGATTTTTGAATAACTGAGCATTCGAAAAGCCCCTAACACGACATGTTAGCCTCGAACAAGACCCAGGAAACACATACATACAAACCCAAATGAATGGGCAGGCAGCCCGCCCTTCTCGCCGACTCCCGGGGGCTGACAGGGAACTGTCTCGGGCAGATCGATCAATGCATGAGACCCCTGTTTACAAAGAGATGCCGCCCACCGTCTGCCCCGCTCCACCCCCGCAGAGAGGGGGCGCCTGGCGACACATACAATCTGTCAGAATTACCAAACTGAAAGCAAGCCCCGTTCTAGGGGGTTCAGAGCTGTTAAAAGCAAAAACATATATTGGGGTGCCTCGGTGCTGGGCGTCTGTGGGGGGCCACCCAGTCAGTGAAATCGCACAGAACGCCCGACCGTCTGCATGTATAAACCGCACACAATGCCCCGTTGCCCCCGGCTTACCTGTTCGGAAGAAGGCATCGACGTCCGAGTCGTTGACGCCCTCCTCGGCGCCCTCGGCGGGGTTCATGTCTCCGTCCCCTTCCCCCCCTCCGGATGCAGACGGAGCGGTGCCCGGGAGGGATGCGGACAGCCGGGGGGAAGCTGCTCGCATCCAGCGGAGGGAGCCCGGTCCGTGCGTGAAGGGGAATTCCTTTCAATGTGCCCTTCTCAGGCAAATCCAAGCACGACCCACGGCTCCATGTTCCCCCTGCCGGCGCTGCCTCCCCGGCTGCAGAGGCTGATGGATGCCGCTCACACCGGCGGAGGGATTTCTGGCGGAGAAAGCGCCGCCCGCCTCACTCGTTGCCCCTAGCCGCGGCTTCCTTCCTTCGCTCCCTCTTCCGGGGTCTCCTTCCCTCCTTCTTCCCCTCGCTCCTTTCCCTCCCCGCTGCCTCCCTTCCCACTCGTCGCTCTCCCTCTATTGTTCAGACCTGCCTCCTCTCCCCCCTTTCCTATGCTCCCTCCTCCTCCTCGCGCCAACAATGAACTCCTCGGCTGCACATGTGACTCCCGAGCAGACTTCTATTTACATGGATGACAGTTCCATTCCAGCAGCCACCCCTCTGCTTACTATTGTGAGCGGCCCATGTGCTGCTCTCGGCAGCTCCTCGGGTCCGGACTTCCTGAGAGGGCACGGGCTGTGAGGGGGCAGCCCCGCGAGGTCCCCGCTAAGCCTTCACTTCCTCCCGCAGCCGGTAGCCCGCTCACCCCCTCAACGCCTGTGCCCTAGTCACCAATGTACATTTATTATCTATATGATTCAGCTACAATCTCTTTCTGTAATGCAGCTTAATTATTTTTTATAGCAGAGATTTATTAAAGGGGGCTTCGGGAAGCCGGACTGGGAATAGGGAATGCAGGCGGTTGAAATGAAGCCCCAGATACCAGCATTTTTCTTCAAAAGCTAGGGCACTCGTTTTATTTAATTAACATGACGACTGCTGCGGTGGTTATTTATTTTACACAATTTAGAAATAGCCAGGGTTTGTTTGCTATTTAGGGCTATTCGGCTCACGTGACTAACACTAGATCGATCAGCCAATAAAACGCAACGTACCATTATGACAGAGCAGGCTACTTCCCAAAGCATGTTAATATTTGGCTACAATGTAGTGTTACAACAGTTAAAAGACTTTAGCATAATAGAAAAGGGCATAGGCCCAATCAAATATTAATTGGACAGCATTTGTAAGTTGTGCTACTCGCTGTAAAGTGCTTCATCGCCTGGTCGCGGGTGGTAAGTACTATGTAAATGCAATTACAATATTATATTAGTGACAATGTTATAGTGCCAATTCTGCCATTGGTATGACTCCATAATGCTTTCAACAGCCTGTTGACGTACAAAATGGTTTTCATTATAAACATCTTGTAAAGTATGGTGTATTGCTTTGGTGATATTGCCTATGCCTCATCCATTGCTGCACGGAAGTATGACATTGGCATAAAAAAGTTAGAGGTAATTGCCCTTTAAGTTCAATAATCATTCCTGATTACCCAGCAGAAGTAGACATGTGCCAGTGTAGTTAAGTGCTGTGGTAGTCAACTGTGTAGCATTTCAGCCTGGATATCAATTCTCCAATATGCAATATGTGATGAAGTGACACCACATACCCGTTGTCCAATAACTGCCTCCATAGATGGAAACTACAGGAAGTAAGCAAGGTTCTAGTGCCCGGTTTGCCTTCTGATATTGCTTCTGCCTTCATGACCCTTGAGACCATGGGTAGAGCTTGTTGATGCAGAAGGTGCAGTGGCACTAGACCCATGGGCGTGAGGGTCTCACTGCACTTATGGTACGGCTGTTTTTCACTACCCATATATGAGATGGAGTTAATTTTTCTCGCTTGCTTTGTGTGCCATGATTCCTTTGGAAAATTTGTATTAGCAAGAGCTGTACAAGCGTACCAAAGAACGACTGAGCAGCTCTTACCCCTGGATACCACTAATTAACACCCATGCATAACTGGGCCTTGTTGGATGTATATAAGCAATTCTGTCAAGTGTGTGTGTTGAATGTTAGTGAAAAGCATTATGTTGTTTTGAGGAAGTGGATTACTGGTTGCGGTGGATGGTAGTCCACCACAAGTAATACTGTCGCAATTCTTGTTAGGCCCAGTAAAAGTTTCAGTAATTTAAACCTGAGCTCATCTCGTGGTAGCCTTGGTACAGAGCAGACATGCTTAACTCTAGAAAATGTGTAAAGCATTTAGAAGAAGCAAGACAGTTAAAGAAGTTGAAAACACAACATAATAAACATTCCACTCCAATTTATAAAAATAGAGACTAATTTAATGAACAAAATGACCTCAAAACAGCAAAAATCCAATAAGGGGAACTAGAGAGATGAATTTTTAAAGTTTTAAATGAAAATAGTGTCATTGTGTGTTGAATAATTGCATTGATTGTGCACACGTTGCTCCGTATTGGCATCAGGGGCGGCTCCTCCATGTGGGCGGAGGAACGTCGCCCCACTGCTTTCTCGCAGTGCAAAAAGCAGAAACATAAAATGATATTTTAAATACCATTTTATGTTTCTGCTTCTCGCACTGCGAGAAAGCAGAAGGGTATGCCTGGTTGGGGGTGGGTGGGCGGGTCTGCTGGTGTCCCGGGGAGGAGCGGCTTGCCCACTCGGAGTGCGTTGACTGTTTGGTCGGCCCCAGGGCCGACCAAACAAGTCATACATAAGCACTCCTTCTCCTCTTGTTGGGGAAAGATCCAATATTCATACTCTGGAGTCTCAGGGACCCCCTCTGAGAGAGTCCACAGTGTCAAGGGAGCCACGCACAGTTGAGGTATGGTATGGCGCCCCTTACCAAAGCACTCCCTCTCCCCTTGTTGGGGAAGGATCCAGTAGGTAGGCCTTGGAGTCTCAGAGACCCCTCTGAGAGAATCAACTGCGTAAAGGGAGCCTCACGCAGCGGAGATGTGGGAATGATACCACTTCCCCTGGGAACACAGCTTACCGGACCTTGGACGTGGCTTTTACTCGTCTACCGGTTTGTACGCCCTTCACCCTCCCCCTCCTCTTTTATGCTCTCTCTCACCCTCCCCCACCGCTTTCCCTCTTTCATTCTTTGTCTACCTCCTCTGCTCCTATCCCCTCTCCCCTGAATCTCTCCCCCTGTCTGCTATGCCGCCTAGCCCCCTGTCCCTTGTGCTCTTTGACTAAGCACTCCTTCTCCCCTTGTTGGGGAAAGATCCAATATTTATACTCTGGAGTCTCAGTGTTCCCTCTGAGAGAGTCCACTGCGCTAAGGGAGCCACTCACAGTTGAGGTTTGGTATGGCGCCCCTTGCCAAAGCACTCCCTCTCCCCTTTTTGGGGAAGGATCCAGTAGGTAGGCCTTGGAGTCTCAGAGACCCCTCTGAGAGAGTCCACTGCATAATAGGGAGCCTCTCGCAACGGAGATGGGGGAATGATGCCACTTCCCTGGGATCACAGTTTACTGGACTTTGGACGCAGCTATTACGCGTTTACCGGTTTGTGCCCCCGTCACCCTCCCCTCTTCTTTCTTGCTGTGTCTTTCATCCTCCCCCCTCCTTTTTCCCCCCTTCATTTTATGTCTACTTCCCCTACTCCTACCCCTCACCCCTTGAATCTCTCCCCTTGCCTGCTTTTTCCCTTACGTATATTTCCTTATTGTTTGTCTCGACCTAACATGTAATTATGTAGCTATGCTCTAATAACTGTGTAACCTTTGTAACGATGTAACCTGCAACTATGGTCTGATTCTCATGTAAAGCGCTCTGATATCTCCGGGTCTATCCAGCGCTATATAAAACCTTTCAAATGATGACTACTAGTCACCTATGCTAACCATATACTACTATCTACCTCTTTTGTACTGAATGGCGAATACCGAATGTATGTATACTACCTCAACCATCTAATGTTTAATATCTATATATTGTAAAGCGCTCTGATACCCTCGAGGGTCATGTTCGCGCTATATAAAACTTTATAAATAAATAAATAAATACGGACTCTGCATTTTCTCTCTGTAGGCTGCATGCAGCCTACAGAGAGAAAATGGCCTCCCCATAGACGCCTGTGGAGTCGGCATCCCAGCCAATCACAACGCTGCCATTGCAGCGTTGTGATTGGCTTAGGGGAGGGAGGCTGCCTGTGGCTGCTTCATGTTCAGACAGACGACGCGGGACAGGCCGGCAAACACAAAGGTAAGTTAACATAAGTTTTTTGTTTTTTTTAAATTAAACCTCCCCCTGCGCTCGGCCCCCCCACCCGCGAGTCATACCGGCCGCGACTGATTGGCATTGACTTAGTCCTCCGAAACATGTATAATTCAGCCTGCTTGGTTGATACTTTCTGGTGACTTTTCTCAATGTGGTTTCTCCTGCTGAGTTTGGGTCAAGTGTCACCCCTTGATAGGAGCTACTGTTTTTCAGTTTTATCTCCTCTCCAGTTAAGTGGATCTATGTATGCTCTTTGATCCTCTTTCTGGTGTTGTGGTTTCTTAGCCATTCACCATGAGAGATTCTGCTGAGGGACGTTTCAAGG
Source organism: Calotriton arnoldi (assembly GCA_963921515.1). Taxonomy (NCBI): domain Eukaryota; kingdom Metazoa; phylum Chordata; class Amphibia; order Caudata; family Salamandridae; genus Calotriton; species Calotriton arnoldi. Next base: position 4,283,926 of record CAWUFW010000049.1, on the reverse strand, counting down.
TTGTTAGACACTTCCTTTTCAATGAAAGACTGGGAGATGACAGCAACATCATTAGCGTAAAGCACAAGTTCTGTCTTCTTTAAGTCCCTGGGAATATCTTTTATGAATAGATTGAAGAAATGGTCCAACACTTGATCCTTGAGGCACCCCAGCAAGAATAGGCATACTGTTGAACACTCCTCTCTTACCGTAAATCGAAAGGTGCATTCTGCCAAGTAACTAGTCAGCAGGTTTTGAAACTTGTGATAAATGAGCTTGTAGATCAGTCCTGTGTGCCATACTCAGTCAAATGCTTTCTCTACACCCAGAAAAATTACAACAGTTGATTTGATGATGTTAAATCCATGGCTTATAATGTCCACTACTCTGAGAAGTTGAGGATTTGTTGAATGTTATTTCCAAAATCCAAACTGTTCTTTGGAGAGAAGGTTTTTGCTAGATGCAAGGTCCATGAGGTGGGCAAGAAATACATTTTCGGAGAGGTCTGATAAACCAGATAACAGACTTATAGAATAGTAGTTTGCATGTACTGTTAGGGATTTCCCAGGCTTAGGAAATACAATAACTCTTGCTTCTTTCCAGGCTTTAGGGAAGTACTGGTGCTGGGGACATGTGTTGAAGGCACAACAAGGCAATCTGTTACTGTATTTGGGAGCATTTTGATTGCCTGGTTAGTTATTTGATCCATTTCTATTCCTGGTGCTTTGCTGTTTCTTAGTTTCTTTATAAATCTAAGCACTTCGTCCCATGACCATTCCTCAACGTTACCAGATTCTTTTTCTAGTGGGTGTTCCTTGTGATGGAAGGATACTTCTCGTTCTACTTCTGTTGTCAATCTGCTGGCCTGGTTACCCTTGAAGGATTCCTCTAGTGTGTCATCAAGAACCTTTGCCTTGTCTCTGTTGCTTGCTGCATGCCAGGTGAGCCTTGCCTTGTATATTTAGGTTTATTCATTTTTTTCGAGTTAAATGGGTCATTCTCCGGAGAGAGTTGTCAGAGTCTTTCAGGTTTGCAGTAGTAGCTTTCCATTTTTCACCTCTGTGCCTGCTTGTTAGACCTGTCAGCCTTAGGGTGGTCTTCCCCCCCAACTTTTTTTGCCTTTACCCCTACTGCTTTTGGTGAATTCATTTTTTATTGGCCTTAGATCTCTGTACACTTTACCACTGCTAACCAATTCTAAAGTACTTGTGCTCACTTCCTTAAACATGGAAAAATTGGCTTACACCCGATTGGCATATTTAATCTACTTATAAGTCCATAGTAAAATGGTAACCATGTACCAAGGACTGGTACATTAAATGCTACTAGTGGGTCTGCAGCACTTATTAGGCCACCCTCTTAAGTAGCCCCTTTAATACATGTCTCAGGCCTGCCGTTGCAGCCCCTTAGCGGTTGAAAACTGTCAATTCGACTTGGCAAAATAATCCCCTTGCCAAGCCTTAAACTCCCTTTTTATTACATATAAGTCACCACTAAAGTAGGCCCTAAATAGCCCATTGGGCAGGATGCATTGTAATTAAATTGTTGACATCTACTTTCAAGTTTTACATGTCCTGGGAGTGAAAAACTCACAAATTAGTTTTTCTCTTCTGCGAAGGCTATCTCTCCCACAGGATAACATTTGGTTACCTTAATACATTTAACAAGTGATAACTTTTGATTGGGAGCAGGTAGGAAAGTCAAGTTTGGTGTCTGAGGAACAGTAATTTAAAATCCTCTTTAATGGTAAAGTCAGATTTTAAGTCACAGTTCTAAAAATGCCACTTTTAGAAAGTTGGCATTTTTGTGCACTCACCATTTGGTGCCTGTAGCCCGTTCCTGGGTCCCATGACTAGGTACAAGTGGCAGTTGGCCTTTGTGTATTCCTCCCATACAGTATCACAATAGAGGGTTTGGGTGTTGGCAGAATGGTCCATCTCTGACTTGATAGGAGCCAGGGCTGTCACCTACCATACCTGCACTTCACAGGCAATGGCTCAGCTCATACACAAAGGACTTCACACTAGCCGATTGTGCTCCCAGACAGACTGGGATCAGGGCAGGGAGGCAGGAAATTACAGACACCACTGCAGTGGGAAACTCTAGAAGCATCTTCCACTTCAAAGTGGGCGCCATGTATAAATATTGGACCCTCAGACTCACTCTTCAGATCAGTTCTGGACCTGTGGAAGACTGAGAAGAAAAATTGCTCTGCTACAGGAAGGACTGCTCTGCTGCCTGATTAAAAAGGACTGGGACTGCACCATGAACCTAGGACCACAAATGTGACTGCAAGGGCTAGTTGAATGGCCTCGTGATCAGAGCCTCATGGACACAAAAGGCTCAAACCCTGCACCTGGACTCTGCCTACTGTGAGTCTTAACCCCTCAAGTGGTGCCTCCCCAGTCCTGGACCCCTGGTAGTGGGGATAAAGGTGCTCTGCCAGCTCAGCTGTGGTTCCCATCGGAACCGAGGCAGCGCAACGCAACCAGATGCAGGTCTCACAGCTCCTCATTGGAACCGATGCAAACTTGGCACAGACCTTGCATCGCAGCCCTCACAGCTCCTCATTGCAACCGATGCAGCATGATGCAACTCTACGCAGGACTCCACATCGCAGCCCTCGCAGCTCCTCATCAGAACTGACACCACTTGACATAACTCAAAAAGGACCCCTGTAATGATCATCAGAACTGACGCTGTGCAATGCATCTCAATGCAGGACCCCACATCGCTGCTCAGTGCAGCTGCTGCACAGCGCAGTACCCCGCATCCAGGACATAAGGTCTAATCTGGTCCATGAATCCAGCCGCGCTCTATACAGTTGGCCTAAACTTGTGACATTGTCCTGGTCCGGCACGACCAGATAACCACAGTTGGGCCTTTGTGCCTTTGTGCTTGTAGGCACTATTTTTACCTACATCTTTAAAAATGTTGTTGTTTTGGTGTGAAATAATTTATTACATTTTACTCTCTCTTTCTAAATTGGTGTGGGATTTTTCTTCTGTTATTTCTTCACTTTATTAATGTTTAAGTGCTGCATTGATACTTTGCACATTGCCTCTTTGTTAAACCTGACCACTTTGTGCCAAGCTACTAGAGGGTTAAGTACAGGTTTATTTAGTGACTTTTTGTGCTTCACCTTGAAAGAGATTGTGGTTGTTGCTTGAAAAGGGCTCAATCCCCTCTCAACCAATAACCCAATTTATCACATGGCTTATTTGCATCTTCAGAAGTTTTGTGAGCATGTTATACCTCTTCAGCATGTCAGGGGTGCAATTCTTCTGCCACTGTTCTTGCTTTGTGTTTGTCTGCTATTGATTTCTTGATGCCTTTAGTGAGGTTGTAAATGGAGCAGTGTTGAGGCTTTTGTTGCAGAACGCTGCATTCAATAGCATTGTGGACCGCATCTGTGAAGCGTATTACAGCCCAGTCAATGTCTTCAATGGAGTGTAAAGGACCCAAACTAGTGTTTTTCCCAAGCTTCTCTTGTAGAGACTTCAATCTGCCTTCTTGGCGTTCTATCTGAGGCCCGGTTGGTGGATTTCTATTTCATCTCCAACAGCGATCAATACAGGTTTGTGGTTTGAAGTTAGCACTGTTAAGGTCTCCAACTCCATAGACTGGGAAAGGTTCTTCATGACAATAATATCCAAAACATCTGGTTTCTGACTTTCTGTATCGAGATAGTATAGAGGATGAGTTGGACCAGCAACTACAAAGTCCTTCAACCTTGAGTGGGCGAGAAGAGTATGTCCCTTGCTGTTTGCAGTCCAAGAGTTTCAGCACAGGTGCTTGGCATTAAGGTCCTCTCCAATTCTGGTTGGAATACTGTAGACCAGAAAAGCATCAATGACATTTGGTGGGGGCAGAAAGATGCAATCAAACGAAAAGGGCCTGCAGTTATCTGAACCTGTATACTAGTTGCTTCAATGCTCCCAGTGTGTGGTAGTGCAATCTTGTAATGCTTTACTTTTGTGTTGATGATCACAACTGTTGCTCTGACCTTTGCTCCAGTCGAGCTCTCTGTGAGGTACACTCTGTAATTTGCGAGGTTCAGCTTCTGGCCCCCTTGGAGATGGGTCTCAGAGATGAGTGCTGCACTCACATTCTTAGATTCCATCAGGTGCTGTTAAGAACAAAACAGAATCATGAACATTCTGCGCCATCTTGTCTGATGAAAGTTCCTACGTGCACATAAACTACAGTCATTCTGATTTACCACAGCCATTTTGTACTCTGTTGGTCACCTTCATTTCACCTTGTCCTCTAGCAGCCTTCTGACTCTCTGACCAAACCTGATATGTGTGCTGGGGGCTATAAACTATTTCCACGACAAACATCAACATCACCTGCTGCCTCAAACTCGTCTTTCCTCTTATCCCTGCACAAACGGGTTACAAATACCAAACCGACTCTTGCAAACATGGTTTATTGCACTACACACAGCAAGACTGGTTTTTTGCCAACAATGGGACCTGTTCTTATCAACAGAACGGACTCTTAGATCTGGCCGGTCTCACTCGTTTTTAGACCCTGAAGCAAGGTCCAGCTGCAATTAAATTGTCTGTTTTTGACCTGGGTGGGAGGAGAGTTAATGTTGGGCTTGTGTAACCATGTTGATAAAACAATGTCAGGCTTGTGTGACAACCTGCCCGGGCGGAGACTCCAAGCTTGTAACCATGATAAAAGAAACAAATACATTGTGTAAAACTGTATAAAAGGAAGAGTCAGAAGCATTGCCAGTAGAACACCTCCCTGAAGACATCCTGGTGTCAGCAGTTGACGTGGTCTCCTCTAAGAGTAATAAACCTTTTTCTTGCCTTCCAGCTTCCAGCGCCTGCCTCGTTATTTTAGATAGTGAATCCAAAGTGGATTAAAGGTGACCTTGCGCCGGGCAGCATTGGGGATCTCTGGAGACTCGCTGCTTTTCACAAATTGGCGACCCAACGGGGGGCCCATCAGAGACACTTGGGTCCAGTAGAGAGGTCCTAACGACGAAGTGAACGACTAAATGATTGGAGTGCACCTGCCTGAAAGAGACCCTCGTCTGGCTGCCAATTGACTGAACTTCACCGGTTCCGAACGGACCTCTCTCGAGTGACCTGCGGTCCTGACTGGGGCCTTACAGGAACGCCGCATTGATTGTTGGAGTAAGAGGACAACCAGGCGCTGGAAGGGGAAGACTAAGAACTGTCCATACGGTCCGGGTAAGGTCGTGAGAAAACATGACTTAAATTGATTGATTGATAGAAATACTAGTATTCCTTTTTGAGTTATTTGAGACATTCCCTGCTTGCAAACAACGTAGAATAGGAATATTCTCTCTTTGCAGACAGCGAAGGACAGGTAGTGCAGACTTTTGTCTAACATTAATTGAGATATTCATTTTGACCGCTAAATACGTCATGCCTGTTTTCTCTAGATTGTTTGATTGTTTTGGACCGGACCGTTTGTTAGAGGTCAGTCATCCGGCACCGCCGGAAGGCACCCCTAACAAGGACATGTACGTAAAATATGGATTAGCCACCGTAGCTTATAGCAAACTATGGCATAAGTACACTAGGAAGGACCGGGTAAATCAGTGGCCACTGACGGGATCTTTCGATCCCGCTAAAATAGAAACGTTAGAATTAGCTCTCCACAAAAAGAAAGCTAGACCAGCCATGTTTGATAGTTTTGGTTTATGGCGAAAAGAAGCAGCTCAACGAAAGAAAAGAGACGAAGCTAGACAAGATAAAGAAACGCGAAAATCAGCTTACCAAGCCTGTAAAAAGTTAGAAGAAGAACTAAAAGAAAAGGAAATCGATAAAAAGGAACAGGAATCAAAAATATCAGGTCAATGCCCTGTTAGAACGCCCTTAACTCTTTACCCCGAGTTACCAGCAAAACAGGGGTAGATGATGATTTATTGTTAGGTCCCCCAATGATATACATGCCACCCCCTTATGCCCCTACTCATCCCGTAGTACAACGCCAGGACCCCCAAAGTATAACTGGAGATGGCACGATCGCCTCAGTCTCCACCACCTCTGCTCCCACCGAGCCACCCACACCAAATGCCTCGTCAAAGGAGGCAGTAGTAGAGGTAGGAACCAAGGAAATAGGAGCGCCCAGGGTCCCGCGATTAAGTAAAAATGAGCGAGCAGGCATTGATAAAATAGTTAAAACCCTCATAGATAGGAAAGAAACAGAAGAACACGTAACAGACATATGCGACTCCGATGTTGAAAACCGCAAACGATACGTTATTGTACGTCTCTGTTACCACACCCTTACTGCATATGAAGAGAAGTACCAAAACGTAGGGCCCGAGCGATTAGTGGCTCTCTACAGGAAGGTAGACATCGGAGATGAAGGCGACAACGATGTTGCAGAACTATTTTCATCCACACTAGAAGTATTGCGTCACCTCATAGAACAAGGACAGATAGATAGGGACAGGACAACTAAGGTAGCAGGACCCCCAGTGGAAAAAACAGATAGCATGATGCCAATAAAAGAAGCTGCCCCTTACTGGGTACCTCCTAGAGGACAAGGGACTAATGACGATATAAACCATCAAGACGCTAGAGGAAGGGTGGTCTACAATTGGGTGTATCAGCCATGGGACAGACAGGACATCCTGACCTTCCGTAAATCTTTGCCGGATTTACGAAAGAACCCCACCGCCTTTACGCCGAGCTAGGTACCGCTCTGGGATCAACAATAATGACACTTGCCGACATAGACTTGTTCTTCGGGTTATGTTTGCCAGCAGATGTGTGGAAACAGGTTAAGAAAGTAAACCATACCGAACTGTTTGGTCATACCTGGGAACAACTCGACACACTACATAAACAGTGGAACCCTGGTCAAAAACCAGTTAAAGCAATATTAGACCTCCCTGACAAAATAGTGCAGAAAGTGAAAACGCTGATCCCAGAGAAAAAGATAGACTGGTCCATAGTAACCGCATGCCGCCAGAAACCACAAGAGGACGTCTCAGAGTACTTCTCCAGATTTGAAACTGTGTTCTCTGATTACAGTGGACAAGACATGTCCACCGCAACCGGACACCACTTATTTGTGCAGAACTACGTCAAAGGATTACTGCCAGATGTATCCCAGAAACTACAAGCCAGCGAAAGTAGTTGGGCAGCATCTAAACCGACGGCCATTCTCCAAATGGCCCAGTATTACGAGCATCAGAGAAACGAAAATGACAGAGCTACAGAAAGGAAAAAGAAGGACTTGAAGGAAAGGGTAATGATAGCACAACTCCAGGGGGCGAATACAGGAGGGGAGCAATATAGGGGAGGAAACCAGCAGAATACCCCTAGAGTACAGCCACCTAGGAACAATCCATCTACATCATATGTAGGACGCCAAGACCTAGGACAGGATCAATGTGCATTTTGCAAAAAAATATGGACACTGGAAATTTCAATGCCCGGCTTTGTTAGGAGCTGCTAGGGGCAGAGGGGCGAGGAAATAGCAAGTGGACAGAGAGGAAGAGGACGTGGGAGAGGGTACGCGAGTGAAGCAAGCGAGGAAAGGCCAGGAAGAGTGAACGCATTTGACCATCCCAGACAGAATCAGTACCAACAGACAGATTATGACAATACGTACGACTTTGCATAGGACAGCCAGGGGCAAGGGAGGGATCCAGTCGAGCTCTGCGTTGATCAGCAAGGCCCTTATGTTACTGCTGAGGTCCTGGGCACAAGGTCGCCATTTTTGGTAGACACAGGAGCAACACGTAGTGCACTATCCAAACGACTGATTCCAAGGGCACCCTTGTCAGGCTCACATGTGACCTCAATAGGATTTGACGGTACGCCCTCCACCAACCCTTTGTCCCGACCTATCCCTTTTAATCTTGACAGCAATGGCGTCGAAACAACATTCCTCCTCTCATCTAACACCCCAGACGCCATTATGGGCCTCGACCTTTTGAAACACTTCCATGCGACTATCAGATGCTCACCAGACGGAGTGCGTGTCATCCTGTATGACAACCCCCAACGCCATAGAGAGAACCCTTTTCAGCACATGTTTTCCATCTCTGAGACTGACACATCCCTACTGGACACTTTGCCATCACACTTATGGGCTAGGGCTGATTCAGACGTAGGACGAATGATGATTGACCCAGTACACGTAACAATACGACAGGACGCAACCCTACCGAAGGTACCGCAGTACAAAATATCGCCAGAGGGTGAGAAAGCACTAACAGAGATCATACACTCTTTGGTAGAGGCAGGGGTGGTAGAGGAAGTAGTGAGCAACATTTGTAACAGTCCCATACTACCGATTGTAAAGAGACAGGGAGAGGGAGATGGGAAAGCCTACCGCTTCATCATTGACCTGCGGGAGGTAAACAAAATCGTAGTACCACAATACCCAGTAGTTTCCGACATCACGACAATTTTGACTTTAATCCCCTCCACTGCCACCACCATCACTGTGATCGAACTCAAGAACGCCTTCTTTTCCATACCTATACACGAGGACAGCCGCTATCTTTTGGATTTACCCTAAATTCCCGTTCGTATAGATTTTGTAGAGCACCTCAGGGGTACACTGAGAGCCCAAGTATCTATAGCCAGGCGCTTAAAAGACAGTTGGACGCCATACAATTGCCAGATGGAGTGGCACTAATACAATATGTAGACGACATCCTTCTAGCAGCAGACACCATACCAATAGCCGTCACAGCCACCATCAAACTACTCCATTTCCTTGCTGAGAATGGTCACAAGGTCTCCCGAAACAAACTGCAGTTCTGTAAATCACAAGTGACCTATTTGGGTCACCTTTTATCAAAAGAAGGGAGAAAACTCACGCCTGACAGGATCCAGACAATTCTAGACACCCCTGTCCCCAAAAATCAGAAGCAAGTCCGCTCTTTGATAGGCCTCACCTCGTTTTGCAGACAGTGGTTACCGAACTTTAGCCTCATTGTCAAACCCCTTCTCTCCCTCCTAGCTAAGGACATCCCATCACCTCTCCCCTGGACCCCCGAATGCCAGACAGCCTTTAAAGAACTACGCAATACCCTTTGCTCAGCACCAGTCCTAGGAACCCCAGATTACTCCAAACCATTCTTCCTCTACACACACGAAAGGGAGGGATGTGCATTGTCTGTCCTAACACAATCAATTGGTCACAAACAACGCCCTTGTGCATATTTTTCTGCCACCCTCGATCCAGTAGCCAGAGCACTGCCAGCGTGCCTGCGCGCTGTGGCAGCTGCAGCGGTATCAATACGCCAGAGCGAAGGAATAGTGCTCTCCAATCCAGTCACTGTTTTAGTACCCCATGCAGTCGACACACTACTGAACCAGACCAAAACCCAACACTTGACTAGCGCCCGACTGACAGGATATGAGTTGACCCTGCTAGCACCGCACATTACCCTAAAGCGATGCACCACCCTCAATCCAGCCACACTGTTATCCCTACCCGAGAACGATTCTAACGTGGCTCCACTACACGACTGTGTGACACTAACCGATGAACAAACAAAAAGTAGAGTAGACCTCAGAGACACCGCCTTTCTAGAGCCAGATGGAGAACTATGGGTGGATGGTTCGGTGCATCAAACTCCCCGACGGCACCACCTCAGCTGCATACGCTGTCACCACTGCCCGAACCATTCTAGAAACAGCCCGTATTGCCCAACGTTCCGCCCAGGCAGCAGAACTCATTGCCCTCACACGAGCATGTATTTTAGCAGCTGGCACGACAGTTAACATATACACCGACAGCCAATACGCCTTCGGGGTGGTTCACCATTTCGGGATTCTATGGAAAGAAAGAGGGTTCCTGACTTCACACGGTACACCCATCCTGCATGGAGATTTAGTCTCCGCCTTGACGGAAGCAGTCCTCCTCCCCAAAAAGCTAGCAGTGATAAAATGCCAAGCACATAGGAAAGTGACAGATCTCATTGGACAGGGAAATGCGCTAGCAGACGTTACTGCCCGAGCCACAGCAGAAGACAGAACCATGACACGAATGTATGTGACCAGGTCACAAGCTGAACAATGGACTGATGCTAGGACCACTGTAAGGGACATACAGACTACAGGCACACAAGACGAATTGACCGAGTGGGAAAAGGTGGGACTAAAAGACGAGGAAAATTGCTGGAGAACTAAAGACGGAAATAAATGGCTGTTACCCAATGCCTACCTCATCCCCATATTGACCATGGCACATTTACCAGCACACATAGGCTCCACCCCCATGATTGAACTAATCACAAGAGTATGGCATAATGTCAAGATAACAGAATCTGCAAAGCGCCTAGTACAACAATGTATAGTATGCCTACAACACAACCCAGGGAAAGGGACAGTAGTACCACGGGGAGGGTTTGGAGTCCCTGATCACCCCTTTGAAGTCCTTCAAATGGATTACATCCAACTAGAGAGATGCCATGGTCTAAAATATGTCCTGGTGGTTGTGTGCGCTTTTAGCAAATGGGTGGAGGCATATCCCACCCGTGACAATACTGCCATAGCCACTGCAAAAGTATTGTTGAAAGAATTCTTCCCCGGTACGGCCTTTGCAGAATTTTATGGAGCGACAACGGCCCACACTTCGTAGCCGAAGTGATACAGAACATACTGAAAGGGTTGGGGTAAAACAAAAATTCCATGCCGTCTTCCACCCCCAATCAGCGGGCCTGGTAGAGAGACACAATGCAACATTGAAACTAAAGCTAGCCAAAATAGTTGCCACAACCAGGTTGAAATGGCCCGACGCCCTTCCATTGGCATTGCTATCAATGCGCTCCACCCCGACCAAACACAGACTGACCCCGTATGAAGTGGTCTTCGGCAGGCCTATGAACATTTGGGCGGCACCAAGACCCACCTCCATTAACGATGTCCCGAACATATTAATGTCAGACTATCTGCATAAATTGACAAACGAGCTAACAATTATCCACCAACAGGTGCAGCAAGCCTTGCCTGACATATCCAGGGGCCCAGGACATGTGATAAAGCCTGGGGACCTCATCCTAGTTCGCAACTTCCAAAGAACGAAGAATCTGGAGCCCAGGTGGACGGGCCCCTGGCAAGTCTTGATCACCACTCGAACTGCCCTCCGAGTGGAAGGAAAAAAATTGGCTGCACGCCCACCACTGCAAGAAAGTCCCTCCAACGCTGGCAACCTGTGAAGAGGTGGAGGTGCAAGAGGAAGTACTCGCAAAGACCGACCAGCTCTGAGTTGCTACCCACAAGAAGACACCCTCCAACTGTCTGAATTTCCCGACCCCACGGTGCCATCCAAGGAAGGGTACAACCTAAGATCGACGAAAGGGGGAGCTCCAACAACCAGGCCACTAACTGAGTCAGAGTCTCAGATCGGTAGCACAGCCAAACGACGCTACCAGGAAAAACACCAGACAAAAGTCTGTGGTCCTAACAGTTGGTGAGCTCCTCGAAGATGATGGAAGAAACGGAACACCTGCAAAGCCACCGCAAAGACACCAAGACATTTGAACTGCACAGTACAAAGACAATGCCACTTCCGATGGGACAATCGCTCAGTTCTACAACGAGTTCTGGCTAAACCAAACAGGAAGAACAGCAGCTCCCTTTTGCCCTCACACCTCCAATACGACATTCCCAATGAATGTCCCCTCCAAAGAACGAGTGGAAATACAAGTGTTCAATAATCCTGTCAGAGCCACATTTTCCTACCTGAAGAAAAGAACTGCTGCAACACTGACTGTGGCCCTATCTGTGGTGAACGTCTCTGGCCTTGTATGCATTGAAGGCCGTGGGACTAAGAATGTGGGTCACAGCACTTGTAACATTGTAAGGACTTTGAACACTGCCAATCCTCCAGCATTTGTTGCATCACCCAATATGTACTTTGTCTGTGGAAACAAAGCCTACACCTGGCTCCCAAGAAACTGGGGGGCACGTGCTACATCGCCTTTGTTTTGCCACCGACCTACACAGCCCCTGCAGAGCATCATCGAGAAAAGCGTTCTAAAGACACTGATCAAGCAGACTCTGCCGCATCACAGTTCGTTGACGCAGCAAAAGGGCTCGTCCCGCTATGGGGTCCGATGGCAAACAGCCGAGCCATCAGACATCTGTCTCAAGCGGTAGAAACCGCCCTGAACGTCACAGCTGGCATCCTCACCAACAACACTGCCGAGCTTCAAGCGGTCCGTCTGGTGGCCCTACAAAACCGCATGGTCCTGGACGTGGTACTAGCGGATCGTGGAGGAGCATGTCGCATCATTGGTGCCAGTTGCTGCATATACATCCCTGATAATTCACCCTCTGTCTATGAAGCAATCGAACATCTCCACAGACTGTCTTCAGAAATTCATCAAGGATCAGAGACTTGGACAATTGGAAGTTGGCTTTGGGGCATCTTGAAGGACTGGGGTTGGAAAATATCAATGTTTCTCTTGGTCCCAGTATTGGCAATATGTGGTTGCTGTTTGGGTGTACACTGTATACCACCTTTTGTGTTCTCTTTGCATAAGTGCCTTGCGCCCTAAGACTATGGACACTCAGTTAACAAAAATGAGAGTAATGTATGAACAAGAAATACAGGACATTATGGAGATCGAAATAGACTGACAAGATGGCTAGTTATGTTCAAAGGGGCGACTGTTAAGAACAAAACAGAATCATGAACATTCTGCGCCATCTTGTCTGATGAAAGTTCCTACGTGCACATAAACTACAGTCATTCTGATTTACCACAGCCATTTTGTACTCTGTTGGTCACCTTCATTTCACCCTGTCCTCTAGCAGCCTTCTGTCTCTCTGACCAAACCTGATATGTGTGCTGGGGGCTATAAACTATTTCCACGACAAACATCAACATCACCTGCTGCCTCAAACTCGTCTTTCCTCTCATCCCTGCACAAACGGGTTACAAATACCAAACAGACTCTTGCAAACATGGTTTATTGCACTACACACAGCAAGACTGGTTTTTGCCAACAATGGGACCTGTTCTTATCAACAGAACGGACTCTTAGATCTGGCCGGTCTCACTCGCTTTTAGACCCTGAAGCAAGGTCCAGCTGCAATTAAATTGTCTGTTTTTGACCTGGGTGGGAGGAGAGTTAATGTTGGGCTTGTGTAACCATGTTGATAAAACAATGTCAGGCTTGTGTGACAACCTGCCCGGGCGGAGACTCCAAGCTTGTAACCATGATAAAAGAAACAAATACATTGTGTAAAACTGTATAAAAGGAAGAGTCAGAAGCATTGCCAGTAGAACACCTCCCTGAAGACATCCTGGTGTCAGCAGTTGACGGGGTCTCCTCTAAGAGTAATAAACCTTTTTCTTGCCTTCCAGCTTCCAGCGCCTGCCTCGTTATTTTAGATAGTGAATCCAAAGTGGATTAAAGGTGACCTTGCGCCGGGCAGCATTGGGGATCTCTGGAGACTCGCTGCTTTTCACAGTGCAGGGGTTTATCAGTTTTCTTTTGAATGTAATTGGCATTCCACATCAAGAAGACAGAGCTTTGCTTATTCTTGGCTACCACAATGTTGATTTCTTCACTATGCAAAAGTCTGGAGATTAGGCTCACCACTGTGGTCACTTCTGGGTGGATGTTCATCTCTGCAACTACCTATGGGGTCTTCATGCTGAGTTCCTGCCAGTTAATGTCAGTGCTTATTTCGCAACTGGGTTGGTCGGTGATGGTGGATTGTCCTGCTTGGATCTTGAAACATCTGCTTAACTCCTTTCATCCATGCATGCATTTCTATGGTCACATATTGAGTTATACCTAGAAATATGACCTGGGATCCTGTCTGCTGTGCCAGATTCCTGGTTGAATGTCTTCGGTTGTCCATGGTTCAGTTGATAATAGATGGTGAGATGCCTTTGGTTGTTACTGTAGTATTTGTTTCCGAAGTTCATCCTTCTTTGCTTTCTGCAGGTAATGACAGCCTTGATAGCTTGCAGGATGATTTGCTGTGCAGTTTGTACATGTCACTGGTTCCATTTCTCCATTTCTGGTGCATTGATTAGAGGTGTATTCCTCTCCACAGAGTACACACAATGGTTTCTCATGGCAGAATGTGGAGGTGTGCCCTAAGCACTGGCAGTTGTAGCACATAACTGGGCCCCATCTTCCCTTTAGTGTTCTGTGGTGACAAAACAACTTTAGAGCCTCATGACCATCGAAAGATCTATTTGTTTCCATTTTTGGTTTGCTGCCTGAGTTACTATGAACAGTGGAAACTTCTTATTCATGTCAGATGGTGAAGCAATCTGTGTAATGTTTTTCACTGAAACTCCTAGTTTAGATAATTTATGAGAGGTGTGTCCAAGGAATTCATTTACTGGTAGGTTCGTATTACAAAATGCTGGGCTTTCATGAGCGGCAGCAAGAAAGTGTAGTATTCAAGTTTCTGATCCGCAAGTCCATTAGTAATGGTCCTCTATCGTTTTCTGCATGATTTTGGCACGGTCCTGCCGGGGCTTGACTGTGAATGTGGAGCACCAATGTTCGTTTAGCAGTTCCACAAGATCGTCATGAGTTGTCATGTACCTCCAAATGATGGGTGGGATCCATAGTCGCTTTTTCAGGTGCAGTATTGTTTGTGTTACGGCAGTTTAATAATTTCCAATAGCGGCGTAGCAAACCTTGACATTTTGAAGGGCTTGCAAGCGATTTCCAGTTACACTTCTATTGGGTGGCATAAGGGCAAGCTTCAGCACTTTTTCCAGTGTGGTTGGGCAGGAGTTGGTGTCTGAGGGCCTGATTCACACAGGGCCTCTGCTCTCGTGGTGGAGGCCCTGCAGTCATGGACAAGTCTCCGCACTCGGGGCAGAATCTCCGCAATGAGAATTCTCATTGCGGAGATTCTGCCTGAGTGCTGAGACTTCCATAGGACTGCGGGCCCTCCGCCACGAGTGTGGAGGCCCTTTGCGAATCAGGCCCTGAATTTGTGAGTCCTCTTTTGGTTTTCATGTGCAATTCCATGTTGTCCGCTACATCATTAATGCGTGCACTGACGTCTCCGTTCATCTCTGTGGTCCAGCTGTGGTGAGATGATCGGGAGGTTCTCCAATTGCTAGTTGTAAAATGTGCAAATTCATGTCTTGGGAGATTCAATAGCAAGGAGAGTACCTTGCTCAATCCTCAGTGCTTCCTTAGGTCTTGACTCTTAAGCCAAGTGTGCTGTGAAGAGAGAGGAGAATAAGAGGAAAAAAAGGAATTTCAGCTCAGTCAATCAGCACTTTAGCTTTTTCTCTCAAGCCAACCCAAGTGGTGTGTAGCTGCTGGTGCATATCTGCTCAGCTCAGCCTCCCGGCCTCGCTCTAATCTGATCACCCATCATCAGTGAATGAATCAATCAATAACAATCCGTAATACTGCTGCCTCTGGAAATCATCTTCTGAATAGGGTGCGAATGGGGTGCTACATTTATTCCTGGCACTAAACTGTGGGTGGGGTGACTCCTAGTCCCTCCCTAACCAATAGGGAAAAAGTTCCTAGGGGTAACCCTACCCACTTGTGTAGCAGTTCCTGTGTGCTTGGCTGCATACAAACCCACAGAGCCCCCCTTCAGCTAAATTAAACATGGTAGAACATTTCTTCCCCTGTGCAGAGCTCCTGTGCCCACCCTAGAGGTGTGGCTAGGGATATGAGCAACCCCTCCTCTGTGGTCACTCAAAACTAGTTCTGGGGAGCTCCTCCTACTGGAAGTGGTGCCTGGCTGACTACAGGACAAGGGAGAGGTGTGAGAAAGTGCCCTCTTTCTGCATGGTATGCCCCCAATTTTTGCTGAATTGCTGATGTTCTTTGACTGAGTATGCCCTGGGTTCCTGCTAATCAGGTGCCCAGCGCCTATGTTCCTTCCCTAAAACTGCATTGCAGCCTAAACCCAATTGGCATCTCTGGCCACATGTCAGCCCCTGGTAAATGGTACCACAGGTACCCAGGGCACTGTGACCAGAGAAGGCCTCTAAGGGCTGCAGCACTTATTGTGCCACCCTTAGAGGCCCTGTACCCTGACACTCACACACTGCCTTTGCAGGCTGCGTGTCTTGGTGCAAAACAAAGTGAAGAGTCGACATGGCACACATCCCTGTGTGCCATGCCCACAAACCACTGCCCTAGCATACATCAGTCACCCCTCTAGCTGGGTGCCCTATGTCAGTGGTGAGGGTACAGGTGCATGAGCCCTGTACCCCTACAGTGCCCAAGTCCATTCCTGGGCACTGTAAGTGCAGTGCTGCCATTAAGAGTATATGGTGCTGGGAGTTTGTCATTACGAACTCCACAGCACCATGATGGCTACACTGAAGACTGGGAAGTTTGGTATCAAACTTCTCAGCACATTAAACCCACACTGATGCCAGTGTGGGATTTAATGTAAATGCACCACAGAGGGCATCTTAGAGATGCCCCCTGAAACTCGACCAACTTCTAGTGACCTGACTGAGTGGCTACTTAGGCTGCCACCACCAGACATGTTTCTGGACCCCTGGGTCGAGAGCCTGCTGCTCTCGGGGGCCTGAAACAATGCACATCCTGGGACGAGGTGCCAAGCCTCCTCCCCCAGGATGGGCAGGGTTCACAAAGGAGAAGCTTCAAAGGCATGCCGCCTTTGTGAGCCTCTCCAGACCATTTGCTGCTTTCAGCAACTGGTCCCCACTGGTTCTACCCCCCACTTTGGGCGGGAGGACCGGCGGGAAAAACAAGTGAGGAAGGGAGGTGTGCCCACCTCTGCCAACTCCACCCCTCAGGTGGGGGAGGCGAGGTGAAGCACAACCTGAGTCCCTGCCATCTTGAGGATGGGGGGACCCAGCCAACCAGGGACAGGCTCCTGCCCCCTCCCACTGGAGAGTGGCAGAATAGGGGTGTACCCACCCCAGGGAAGGGACCCGTTGGTCCCTGCCCTTTACCTACCTGTAACGCCCCTAAATTTAGTATTTAGGGGCACCCTGAACCTTACTTCCTCAGATCCAGCTTACCTACAAGAAGAAAAGAAGAAGGACGGAGAGCCATGCAGAGCTAACAAGAGGACGACGCCCACTGACTTGACCCCAGCCCTACAGGCCTGTCTCCCCTCAAACCTGCTCCTGCGAAATCCCGGCGTGTCCAGCAGCCAGCAACCTCACAAACCCCGGAGGACCTGCCTGCCTTCACTTCCAAGACTGTTTCTCCCATGAACACCGGACGTGTTTAAACTGCAGCTTCTGGCTCCGGCCGGACACCGCGAATCCAGCCCACTCTGCACCCGCCGAACCCGGCCCGAGCTCGAGTGGAAAAACACCACGAGGAGGTCACCCCGGCGATTCTGACCCAAGATCCGGCGACTCCTGACCTGCCTCAAGCCTCCAGACGACGCCTGCAGCCTCAATCCAGAGGATCCCCTCTACCGCGACCAGAGTGGGTAAGAAAATCCGACCCTAAAAGGCACCCCTGCACCCGGCGCCCCACGGCCTTGTGTGCCCAAACCAACTGTGCCTAACCAACCCAAGACATCCCAACTTACCCCTCAAAGTGGTGGTCGCACCCAGAAGATCCTCGTCCCCGAGCCTGCAGTGCTTCTTCAAACCGGAGGTTCTCCATAGAAAACAACAGGGTGTCCGATGCCGAAACAGCACTCTGCACCCGGCCGACCCAGTGCCGCTGAGGGTGCACCTTTTGTGCCAACTTGTTTTCCCATTTGCCCTGACCTAAACCCTAGGAGCTTTGCTCCCACAACCCAGTGGCCTGCTTGCCAGCAGCCACCAACCAGAGACCCCCTATCCTCCATAGGATAACATTGGGCCTCAACACTCTGCACCCGGCCGCCCTAGTGCCGCTGAGGGTGCAACAACAGTGCATCACTGACCCTGGGGGAACCCTTGTTCTAACCCCAGAACCTTAACTCCCACAGTCGTTTACTTACCTGCAAACCGATAACCTGTTTTTCCTCCATAGGATAACATTGACAATTTTTCTTCCAAAAAACGACTAAGTGTGGAGTTTTGAAAACTAAAGATATTCTTTAAAAATCGTACAATTAACCAAAACGTGTTTTCTCACCTGTTTGCAGGAAATGTCCCAGTGCTGAATCTAGGCATCCAGCACTGAGTTAGAAAAAGTAACGTAAAAGTAACTTACCTGCAATTTATTGAAAAAGCCTATTCATTCCAATGTACTGTATTTGCTAAGTGTTGCATACTACTGCTCCCCTGTAAATCAAACAAAGTACAATTTCTATTGCATTTTTCAACTGTTCTATATCCAGTAACTTATTACTGAAAAGTATTTAATGCTTACCTGTGCCAGGCTTGCTTGGTTCTAAAAATAAACAACAGTATATTTTTATACAAAAACAATTGGCCTAGAGTTCAGTTCTTGAGTGTGTGAATTCATTTGCTGACTGAGTGTGTACATCAAATGCTTAACACTGTCCTCTGATACTGCCTTACTGCTCGACCAAGCTACCACTATTAGAGAGTAAGGTTCTATCTAACTTTAACCTCTGCCTACCTTTGGGGACTCTTGGACTCTATACACACTGTACCTCTCTTTGGTGCAGTATATATAGAGCCAGTTTCTTACAAGAGGGCAGGCCCAGATGTTGGTTTCATCTGCCCGTGACAGGGTAGACCTCTTTGAAGTTAATTAAGTTTCTGGGCACTGTGCAGATGGTCATCTTGTCAGAGGAACAGAACATGTCCCTATACCCAAGGCCTTTGTCCCAGCTCTGGGAGCAAGTCCACACCTCATCAAAGGAGCTATTCAGCTCTTGGGTGACTGTTGAAAGATCATGCAAATGAGCTTCTAGAGGCCTTAGGCAGGTAAAAGACGACTTTTTTTAAAGAACCTTTTGCAGAATATGTATTACACATCTGATTTATCAATGAATTGGGCTTGTGATATTTTAAAAAGTCCAAGAATTAACTTTGTAGCTGTTTCCTAGCTGGAGATAACATTATGTAACGTTCATATTATATCCCACTGCTTTCCTATGGAACAGCTAACCCTTTCTACACTGAAAATAGCTTTTGGGGCCTGGTTACACAAGGACATGTTTTACATTAAACATTTACATGTCCTGCTTTTAAATATTGTGCACCCTGCCTTATGGGCTTTAAGGCCTAATTTGGGGTGAAATATTGATATTTAAACAGAGGGTTTAGGCCTGCCAAAGTGGGTTGCTTTGATAGATGGAATTTGCAGTTTAAAACCGCTTTGACAGGCTACAGTGGTAAGCTGGCAGTCAGGTTTGCACTTTCACTATAGTGGGTAGCACAATGGGTGCAGCGGCCCAGTAGTGACATTTGACTTACATGCTCTGAGTACACTTTGTACAATATACTACGGACTTAGTGGTAAGTTAAATAGGTATAGCCAAATTCAGCATGTTAGGGCGGTAAAAGCACATGCATTGGGGTCTGGTTAGCAGTGTGCCAGTGCACAGTGTAAATAAACCAGCATCATCAGTCAAAAAGTGGGGGTGATCATGCAAAAACAGGCATTTTCCTAAAGTTGTTTTGAGCACATTGTTAGCCAATTACACAACACAGCTTTGTTGTGTTGTATACCTTCAAGGTGTTCTATATAATGTGTTCTTCTACAAGCTTTGTGTGTTAGTTCTTAGTGAACAGTGCTGGTGTGAGGCTCATCTACGTGGAGTGTCTATGCCATGTTGGGTGTATAAGGAGTTTTCTGTTTAATACATTCCCTTTCGGAAGTTATTGTGTGTTATCTATATGGGCCAGATGAACAAAAGGAAATTGCATTTCTTAAAGGACGAAATTGCAATTTTGGTCCGTTAAGAAATGCAATACTGTCTTTCAATATGTACAAAGGTCGAAACGCGGTTGCAAAATTAGATTTCTACCCAGTGGAAATCACATTTTCTGTTTTGTTTAGCTAAATAGGAAATCGCAAATGGGGATTTTCTATTTGTGATTTCCTAAGCACATGTACAAATCATTTCCTAAATGCAAAATGGGCGTTTTGGAAATGCTATTACCATCGACTCCAAGCCGATGGTAACCATGTGCAATTTTAAAATATGCACCCAAAAGGCATTTTTTAAAGTGCCATGTAGCGCGCACATGTGCACCACTATTTTGTTGGGGTGCATCAAGAGGGGCATTAGTCCCATAGGTACGAATGGTTTTTCATTTCCAAATTTGCAATTTCCTATTAGGAAATCGCACATTTTGAAATGCAAAACCATTCGTACCTATGGGCCTTTAGGTACGAATGGTTTAGCATTTCCTAAATAGCTATTTCCTAATAGCAATTCTTACTCTGTAGGAATCGCTATTTGGAAAGCTCTGTTTTTGTACATTCCATTTTGCATTTCCTAAATAGCGATTTCTTAGGATTCGCTATTTAGGAAACGCAAACTGGAAGTTTCGTACATCTGACCCTTGGCAACTAGAGCTGCTGTGAGCCATGTTATAGCAAGGAAAAAAATCACACTTCGGTTATGTTGGGTGTATGAAGGTATACTGTCTAATGTATTTTGGGGGAAGTTTGTGTGTGTTTCTTTGTTGTAACTGCTGGTGTGATCTACTGTGATAGACTGATTTTTAACGTAATTCTGGCTGATTGGCATATGGGATAGATTCTGTCTTGTACCTTTGGGTGTTGGGGTGTTCCATGAGAGCGATGCAGACGGTGCAAATATTACACTGAAATATAAAGAATATAGTACCTGCATTCTGTAGGGTCTTTGGCATGGTGGTGGTCATGTGAAAGAGGGTTGTAGGCGCATATAAAATGTATTACGTTTGTTAAATTGAAGAGAGATTTGTTGCCGTCTGTGCTTTAGCATCTATTACTGTTTAAAGACAAGCATCCGGGCTTCTCATTGCTTAAATACATTTACACGCCACAAATCTAACCAGAGAGGCAGAAGAAGTTGTTTTTACACCAAACGAACGTAATTGCAGCCCGCACAGGAAGTTAAATGGTGACATGAACAGAACCTTTGTAATTGTTCAAAGGCAGAGATAATAACTGCTGTTGTATGTGAACACCAAATAAGCAAGATAACAACTGGAACAGTAATCCAACTTGGTGGCTTGAACAGATGCTAAGCAGCCTTTTAATTTTTAAAGGTACAGATTACTGCCCCTCCCTCCGACTGAAAGAGATGGAATAGTAGTTTTGGGTGCTACCACTTTTGTGTAATGCAATACTATGACATTTTTGAAATTCTTAGGAGTGAATACTATTTTGCATTAGCATTTGACAGCTAGACATGAGACACATGTTTCATTAGTTTGTCCCACTGTTAGGGGGAGAAAGAGGGTACCAACCTCTCCTGTGACTACATAAGTACAGCTAAAGAAGTGGGCAACTCCCTCATTTTGAATTGGGTGAAGAGATAAAACCACAATTGGGGACAAGTTGTGTATGAGCTGGTCCTGGAGTGTGTGGAGAGGGATGACTCTGATGTGATTTTTACATTTTACAAAGTGACCCAAACAGTCAAAAATAGGCCAGAATAGAAATAGACGCAGCAGTTTTCAAGAATTTGTAGAGTACAAAAGGACTAACATCTCGGTTCCCACACATTGTGCTGGAAAGCTAATTTGCGTTATAGAAGGAAAAGAAATGTGTATATATATATATATATATTCACTGAAAAAACCATAGGTTTCAGGCACGTTATAGTTAGAAATTAGCATTTAAAAAACCTTAGAAATTCACTGAAAAAAACCATAGGTTTTAGGGACAGTTATAGTTAGTTGGACATTTCACTCGTACAAAACCATAGAAATTCCCCCGTTATAGTTAGTTCAGCTAACTATAACTCGCGCCCCGCAATGCACTGCTGATGACGTCACATATTACATCACTCATGACATGGTCAGTGACATCACTGATGACATCACTGATGACATCTCAAATGACATCACTGATGACATCATCCAGTGACTGTGTTTCTGTAAAGTTTAAATATGTTTAATATATATAGGGAAAGGCGTATTGAAGAATGAGTGGGTGTATAAGTGTCTGAATGGATGATTTAGTAGGTGCATGACTGACTCTATAAGTGAGTGATTAAACGTATCTTACTGAATGCATGGGTTAGTGACTAAACTGTGTGAATGTCTGTATCCGTCTGTCTGTTGGTGTGTAAGCGGCTGCATGGGTTTGCGAATAGCTACATGAGTGTCTACATGGGTTATTGATTGGTTGTCTGAGTATCTGTATGGGTGCCTGAGTGTTTGTGTGGGTGGGGTGTGTGTGACTCTGTGCATAGATGTGTGAGTGGGTGATTCACTGGGTGCATGGTTTCAAGAGTGCATCTGTGATGGACTGTATGGGTGGGTGAGTGTGTGTATGGGTGTGTTAGTGAGTGAATGTATATCTCAGTGGTACATGTGTGAGTAACTACATATGTGAAAGGCAGTATATATGTGTGTTGGAGTATATAAATGGGTATAAGTGAGAGTGTGTGATTGTGAGAGTGGCTGTATGGATGAGTGTGTACTTGTATCAGTGATTGTATAAGAGCGTAAGAATGTGCTAGTATTTGTATGAGTAAGTGAGCTGGTGTGTGTATAACTGTATAGGTGAGTAAATGGCAGTGTGATTAATTATTTACATGACTGACTAGGTGTGTGAGTACCTCTATGGATGAGTGACGGTGTGTGCGTGTCTATATAGGTGTATGAGTGCATATGATAGTCCTGTACTGAGTGACCGTAAGTATGAGTGACTGTACGGGTGAGTGAGTGGATGTGTGTGTAGACCTAAGAATCAGTGAGTGTGTATGTAGTTATTGGTGTTGGAGTGTCTATGGTTTTGACAATGGCAGTCTGTAATTTAGAGTGGGTGTATCAAAAGTTATATTAGGGTGTGAGAAGATGCATCAAATTATCACATGGATGACGTCATCAGTGATGTCATTTGAGATGTCATCAGTGATGTCATCAGTGATGTCATTTGAGATGTCATCTGTGATGTCATCAGTGATGTCACTGACCATGTCATGAGTGATGTAATATGTGACGTCATCAGCAGTGCATTGCGGGGGCGCGAGTTATAGTTAGCTGAACTAACTATAAAGGGGGAATTTCTATGGTTTTGTACGAGTGAAATGTCCAACTAACTATAACTGTCCCTAAAACCTATGGTTTTTCAGAGAATTTCTAAGGTTTTTTAAATGCTAATTTCTAACTATAACGTGCCTGAAACCTATGGTTTTTTCAGTGAATTTCAAAGGTTTTTTAAATGCTAATTTCTAACTATAACGTGTCTGAAACCTATGGTTTTTTCAGTGAATTTCAAAGGTTTTTTAAATGCTAATTTCTAACTATAACGTGCCTGAAACCTATGGTTTTTTCAGTGAATTTCAAAGGTTTTTTAAATGCTAGTTTCTAACTATGCCTACAGAGGTAGGACAAGTGAAGAAAGAAGAAAAAACGCACAGAAAGAAGCAAATGAAATGCAGAAAGAAGCAACAGAAGTCCACAAAGACGAAGAAAAGAGCAGGAAGAAGCAAGAGATGTGCAGAAAGTGTTGTAATTTGGCAGCACTTAAGTTAAGCATTGGCTAAAGACAGCCTGTATTTAGAGGCTAAATTGTCCGCTTTGTGGAAACCATTTTGTATTTCTGGCAGCCATTTTGGTTGCCATGTGCTGCCATGTGCTCACCATGTGCTCTGTCCTACCTTCCTGTTAACTGCTCTTGAAATCTGCCTAGAGACAAGTTATATTTAGTTCTCTTTTGCTTTGCACATGCTCAGTTGAGCTTGCAGCTGTTCAGAGTTTATAAATGTCAGGATGTGTCTACTAGAAGTAGAAACTGTTAGCTCCACCCACTTGTCGACTGTGCATTTTCTGTATGACCTTATATGTATCTAAAACCAGCATTTGTGTTTGTACCGCCTTCATTTGAGCCCCTGTGTGGGTATAAAAGGACCATGGTCCTTCCATTCAGTGTGCTACTTCATGCATTACTGAAGGGTGATGTGCGAATTTAGCTCCACCTCATGAGGTTTAATAAACTCTGTCTTTCTTATTCCAGTTTCTATGCCAACTTCTTCCTAAGTGTCTGAGGACTCAGTGCAGAGAAGGGTGAACCCCTAAGCACTGGTAGGCCTTGCTGAGGCTCACCACTACAAATTGGCGCTTCCAACGTGGGACTCATCAGTGACTCGGATGCCCGAAGGACTGGTCGAGATGAAGGATTGGAATCTCGCTCTTGGACGCAATCGCTGCCTGAGGAGACTTGAGTCTTGGCACCCATGGCGTTTTTCCTTTCTTTCTGATCTGACCATCCCGGCGGCGCCGGTCCTTGACTGAGATCTCTTTTGTTGATTCGCCGTGCAGTGACCATTTGGTCGATTTGAGAACTTGGCAGTTGGAACCTGGACACCATTTGATTGGTAAGAGCCGTTTTGGGGCACTTGCTGTTGGTTTGATGCCTTTGATTGGTAAGATAGTTTTAGTAACACTTACTGTGGCTTTGTTTGTATGATTGGCCAATTTTGGAATTTGTTTTGTAAGTTATATATGCATTGCAATTCATATAGGCAGGTAATGAGGAGATTTTTCTCTATTTGAAATTGTTTGAACAGCGCAACGTACGAAGAGTACCTTAAGCGCTACTTTGATTATAATACTGCATATTCTGCACTATTTTTGGCATGCCTGTTTCTAGCACACTTCGCAGAAAGTGTTGCTGTTTTGGAGGTACCAATAGGGATTTAGTAAGTACTCAGTTGACTCCCCTCAGAGGGGATACCTAAATAGGTTTAGGTATAGTAAAAAGATATTTCTTCCTTGGTGACTAAGTACCCCATGGAACTAAATATGTACATAAAACGGATCCGGATCTTCGCACTTAGTAACATTCATAAGTGGTGATATGCAGAGCGCTTTTTGAGTGTTCTACCAGCCAAAACTGGCGAATTTGGTGTATTTTGGCTTCTTGAACATGGAACAGTTTTTTGGGCTACTTTTGAGAGCTCTTCTTGTAAATATGACTTACAATTAGTATTTACAAATAGTTTGGTCTTGCGTACAATTTGTAAGCTGTCTTAAAGTCCTAAGTGTTGATTTATGGGTTAAATGTGTGTTTCAATGTCTATGTGGTTTGACATTGGTGATACTTGTGTGAGTAAATAGCGATTGCGCTCTTTGTGTAAGAATGGCTAGCTTTAAGCGCGCTGTATTGTGTGTTCTGAGTGTATGACCCCCTTCTGTAAATGTCTGGAATGAGCTCAATGAGTTTGTTTATGTTTTTTTGCTGTCATCATTCTGTTATGCAAAATGTCATTTAGTTACTTACATATTAAATAAAAATCCAGAAATGAATTATATAACATATGCTAAATAGCTGCATGTTACTATTAAATTGACAGAGTAAGACACTATACATGTGTGCAAATTGCCACAATGCTAAAGATAAAATTAGAATTCGTATTCAATAGGATTAAAATAGGCCTCATACAGAGGAAGAAAAACGAAATTGTGTGTTTTGTAATCAATAGACTAAAATACACATGTTACAGCATTTTCCTTAGATACATTGTATTAGACATTAAAAGGCATTCACATAATTTGAGTGAATTTGGTCGTTGCTGAACTAAATACACATTATAGAAAGATAGATTTGACTGCATTGAAATGCCTCAGTTTTTAAATAGACTGTGACATGCTTTCTTTCAGCACCTGAGAAAAAAGCTTTCCAACAGCTGCGTTTAAACTGACTAACTGAAAAGAAACTGTTTGACACAGCAAATGGGGATTTAACTCTGTCAGGGTATTTCAAATAATAAAGGGTTTTTTTTTCCTGAGAAAGGCGTGAAAATTCGACGCCTGCTGACAAACAACAGCTGCATAAATAGCATATGGCTATTCCTGATCGCGGCCACAGACAGGAATGCTGAGTCAGCAAAATTTTAAGTCAGTGTAAAACTGGTATAAAGGCCTGCCTTATTTTAAAAGTTTCAAAAACCAGTTTCATTATTTTGGATAACAGAGAACAAAATTGAAAGTAGGGATTTCCTTTCTTAATGCCTTTTTTCATAAGTACATCTGTGGTACTGATGTTAAATAATAACTGTCCTTTAAAAGTGGCGCAGACTTTTTCAGTTTTAGTAAGGCTTCTGTGCTTTGTATTAAAAATGAATACATTTAAAGGTGATAGGAAAGGAATGAGGCTTGCTTTTCATATATGGAACCATCAAAAGGGTTTGTGATCATTAGTTTAAAAAAATAAATAAAGGAGGAGAATTTTGATTCTATGAAGGGAAAAAATGTTTCTTAAAAATAATTGCCATAAAATTGTTTTTGATCTTTTGTAATGTCTGATAATCATATTGTGAATAATATATAGCTCCTAGCATCAAAGTTGGATTTGAGTAGCACTTTACCATGATGTGGGGAGTACAATGTGAAATTTCACTTTATCTAGGCATATACAAACCTATTTTTTAAGGGTATACCTTATACATTTTTGATCCCCCATCTCTGGGATATCTAGAGGACACCCTGGTGATCCCTAATATGCCAAAATATTGTAGGTTATTCATTTTTAAGTGCCCCTACCACCAAAGTCGAAATTGAGCAAAAGTCACTATTTTAAAAGCAATTCTGCCACTCAGGGCAATTTTTAAACTGATCAGAGGCTTCAATAAAGTATACATGCAAGTATAGAATAAACAGCTGACCTACTGCACCCAACACACTGTACACAAATGATAATAAGTATACAGAAACCAGCAGACGTTATTATCCTACCTTTAAATTATTGGCAAACGGACCGGACAGGACTGCCTTTCAGCTGTGATTCTCCAGAGTTGCTTTGAATTACAAAAACCGCATGGAAAGCCTTGCACAAGAAAAAATGACCAGCTGCTGAACGGGTCAAAGGTCGGAGTTCTGCATTTAGCAACTTAGCAGGGTGAAGGGTAATGTTTGCTTGGACACTTCGACCTCCGAAAAGTTTTTGAAAGACGAGATGACAGCGCAGAGAGAGGAAGAGAAGCTTTGCTTCATATTTTTGGCAAACACGTTTTGAGTAGTCATATGAAACGAAGGAAAAGCAGCCCTGAGTTGAGCATTGATCTGCCATGTATATAAAAATAATGGTTTTAGTTTAAAGATTACTGTGTAGGGGCTAAGATAAGGAGGAAATGGATTTTAGTTTGCATTCATGCGCCCTCATGTTAATCTAGTACAATTGCTGAAGGAATTGGTTTAAAGTTAACTCAATGTGCTTGTGTTAGGTTGAATCAGAAAATAGCCACTTTCTATGATATGTCCTACAAGCTGTTTGTGCCCAGTTGCCACAAATAGGGGTAAATAGTGTTGACAGAAGGTAAACCTGTTTCAGGGTTTCCTACTGTCAAAATGGGAGAAGGAGGCTAGCTCCTCTACAAATTAAGGGTAGGCAAAATTATGTTTTCTCTCTTCTTTTCTCACTCTCTCTTGAGTCTGTCTAAGCTGTCAAGGCTTCTGAAAAAACCTGGGCCAGTAGTTGACCTGAAAGCCTTAGCTGTGTCAAAGTCTTCTTGTACTATTGGGTGAAAAAAACCATCAGTGATGGAGGAAGTCGTATTACAGCATACAGTGTTGAACATTTAATTGGCTATTCAGTAATACTGTTTTAAAATTGTTAGAATTAATAAAATGATGAAAATATATGCTATGTTACTGCCCATCCTGTATGAAAGAATGAGTAGAACAGATTGATGTTCCCTTATTTGACCTTTAAAGGGGAACTGTATAGTGGGGGTTTCTGTTAAAAAATCTCAGGTGGCAACACTATTATTGTTTATGTTATTCTCATGTTCTATATAGTTTTGCAAGGGCATTGCTAGTCTTTTATTAGCTAGTCTGTGTAATTGAGCTGACAGCCCTTATTACAGCTAGAGAATAGGGTTTTTTCCTTTTGAAAATGATGTTGCTTAGTCCGGATCGTGAAAAGTAGAATGCAGGAAAGACGCCTATGTGATCCTTAGCAAACATTTTGAAGGAAAATATTGTTTTATAGGAGTTTGTTTGTCATAACATGTTCTGCTGGAGAAAATGTACCCACTATGTTGAAGTTTAGTTCTTTTTGCAATAAGAATCCCTGTTAAATTAGCAGTTTTAGATTTTCCTGCTGCACCTATAACATGAGAGCATGGTCCTAAGCATAACATGTAAGAGAAATTATTTTACAAGTGTCTGCAGTCCTGTACAAGTAATGTAAAATCTATGAGTAAAAGTGTAGAACATTTCCTTTTTCTTGAGGGTTCTTCAGATTAGTAATATAGGAATACACCAATGTAAGTATTTGGAGTATGTTTGTATTGTTTTTCTCTTTTCCTCAGAATTTAGTAAATGAACACAGACTTCCTTGGCTGTTTGGGATTGGGTGATGTATTACTCTTGTCAGTTCACCAAAACGTTCCTTTTATACTTGCCAATAGGTCCAGGGTTTTCTACTCTTAGATAGATGAAGTGGTTCTTGGGTGCCTTGCTAATGTATGGGGCGCCCCAAGACTAAGGAGTATTCTGAGACTATCCTCTCTGTTAGATTATTTCTGTGCCTTGTCTAAAGACCTCTTGTTCTGTCCACCAATAGATATTTGCTGCCTTACAACCATTGCCAGAGGGGCCCGGACATCAGATCCAGCCTGGGAGTCAGCGCCAGTCCAGCTTGGAGTCAAAACAAAAGGAACCAGCACAGGCGTTGCTGGCAACTAGGACCTCAGTGAAGGCCGGAAGCACTGGGACGTAAAGTGTGGACCCCTGCCACTGTCTTGGGCGAAAGACGGGGTCACAAATCAGGATGGAGAAATCTTTGTGTGGATCCAGTTTTTGATGCCCAGCTGAGAGAGTCATAGACCGACAAGGACGGCAAGGAGGCTTTTGCTTGAGGTGACCCCCTTTGAAACAAGGGTTGCTTCACATATCCCAGCATCAGGCCTTTGAGTCCTGGTCCCAAGTGAATGCAAGTCTACGCCTTTGTTTGTTGATCAAGGGATGCCTGAGCATATTGGCTACAATTTGTGGCCCCAACAAAAGAGCAGTGCGCCAGTGGAACAATACAGGAGTTAGGGAAGGACTTGAGTTTAGGGTACAGGTGCTGTGCTCTTGGTGCCTGTTAGATTAAAGTGAAGAAAACTGATGCACTGCCTGAGACACTGGACAGGATCATTGAGGGTATTTGCCCTGGGGGGTGATTGCCCTATCCTGAAAGAAAGACTTTTCTTCTCAAACTGGGCCGTGATTCTTGAGTTGCGAGTTGTGCAGCTCCACCGTGGGAACAACAAGAGCCTGCCTGTGAGGCTCAAACGGACACAGGGAGAAGACTCCCCTCTGGCTGGTTGTACTACAATTTCCCAAGGACTCTTTTTTTTTTTTTGTTAGTAATGTACCCCTTTGGTCGTCCCATTTTTGAGGAGGAGCAGCCCTTTGCGGCTCCTTGTCCTAATTCCTATGGCCTTGTGTGGTCCTCCTCGTTCCCCGGAGCCAGGATTGTTTTTGTAATAATATGTCTGACTGCTTTAATAGTTGTTTTTAAGAGTAATGTTTATTCTGCACGAGAAAAGTTCATCTGAGCATGTTACTTTACTCTTTCCTTGAGTATATTAATTGATACTTTAGCCCTCATAAAAGAAATACTGAAAAAGTCTATTGAAAATGTTTTTATTAGGTATGTGCTGTTGGCTATTCTGAAATTGAAATAGATAGTCACTGAAATACATCAGAGCCCTGAAACTTAGAATTAGACTAGATGGTTTTGGACTCTTGTTTCTGCTTGGGGCTGGAAGCTACTGACTATCCTGTATGTAATGTTGATACTTTTTACATGCTGTGTATGTATCCAATGTGGTCCAATGCTTTGCTCCATTTGCATCTCTGCTTGTATACCTGCCAAAGGGAACGTTGCTGAAACAAAGGCCCAACAAATGTTGAATAAAGAGGTGGCCGAAATAATGTTAATAGATGTACGGGATGAATATCTAGATTACCCCAGATAAACGAATGTCTTCAGCCAATGCTGAAAGGGTCGTCTGTTGTAATTTGGCAGCACTTAAGTTAAGCATTGGCTAAAGACAGCCTGTATTTAGAGGCTAAATTGTCCGCTTTGTGGAAACCATTTTGTATTTCTGGCAGCCATTTTGGTTGCCATGTGCTGCCAAGTGCTCACCATGTGCTCTGTCCTACCTTCCTGTTAACTGCTCTTGAAATCTGCCTAGAGACAAGTTATATTTAGTTCTCTTTTGCTTTGCACATGCTCAGTTGAGCTTGCAGCTGTTCAGAGTTTATAAATGTCAGGTTGTGTCTACTAGAAGTAGAAACTGTTAGCTCCACCCACTTGTCGACTGTGCATTTTCTGTATGACCTTATATGTATCTAAAACCAGCATTTGTGTTTGTACCGCCTTCATTTGAGCCCCTGTGTGGGTATAAAAGGACCATGGTCCTTCCATTCAGTGTGCTACTTCATGCATTACTGAAGGGTGATGTGCGAATTTAGCTCCACCTCATGAGGTTTAATAAACTCTGTCTTTCTTATTCCAGTTTCTATGCCAACTTCTTCCTAAGTGTCTGAGGACTCTGTGCAGAGAAGGGTGAACCCCTAAGCACTGGTAGGCCTTGCTGAGGCTCACTACTACAAATGAACCAACAGAGGAGCAGAAAGAGGCCTTGTTGCAAAATCCTCCTGTGCCCACAACTTTTTCAGACGGGTACTGGTGGTAACTGACTCGGACTAACCAGGCCTAGAGCCAGTGCTATGCTAAAAGACACTTAGAATACAGTGAAAACACCTACATACACTAGGGAACACTATGCGTTGGGGTACCCCTGTGATTAGCATGACCTCCTCTGTAAGGCCCTAGTACATAATAGGGCAGGGGGATTAAAACTTCCTCTTAAATTGCGCCCCGGGGCGCGTTTGCACAGTGTTGAAGGGAGGGGGGGCCTGAGGTGACATGTGTGCAAACAAGCCCTGTGGCCGTTTTAAGTTGGGAGATTAAGTCCCCTTGAATCCTGAGGGTCCCTGGGGTCCAACTAGCCCACTAGGTACCTCCAATAAGCGCCACAGAGCTGCGTTGCACAGAGGTGTAAAAAGGGGCGTGGCCTGAACCACCTCTCTGCAACGCAGCCCTGTGGCGCGCACTGGAGGTACCTGGTGGGCTAGTTGGACCCCAGGGACCCTCAGGATTCAAGGGGACTTAATCTCCCAACTTAAAACGGCCACAGGGCTTGTTTGCACACATGTCAACTGAGGCCCCGCCCCCTCCCTTCACCACTGTGCAAACGCGCCCTGTGGCGCGTTTTAAGTTGGGGTATTAGGTCACCTTGAATCCTGAGGGTCCCTGGGGCCCAACTAGCCCACCAGGTACCTCCAGTGCGCGCCACAGGGCTGGGTTGCAGAGAGGTGGTGCAGGCCACGCCCCTTTTTACACCTCTCTGCAACGCAGCTCTGTGGCGCTTACTGGAGGTACCTGGTGGGCTAGTTGGAACCCAGGGACCCTCAGGATTCAAGGGGACTTAGTCCCACAACTTAAAACACGCCACAGGGCGTGTTTGCTCACACGTCACCTCAGGCCCCGCCCCCTCCCTTCACCACTTTGCAAACGCGCCCCGTGGCGCGTTTTAAGTTGGGGGATAAAGTCCCCTTGAATCCTGAGGGTCCCTGGGGTCCAACTAGCCCACCAGGTACCTCCAGTAAGCGCCACAGAGCTGCGTTGCAGAGAGGTGTAAAAAGGGGCGTGGCCTGCACCACCTCTCTGCAACGCAGCCCTGTGGCGCGCACTGGAGGTACCTGGTGGGCTAGTTGGCCCCCAGGGACCTCCAGTATTCAAGGGGAATTAATGCCCCAATTTAAAACCCGCGACAGGGCGCGTTTGCAGAGTGGTGGAGGGGGCGGGGCCTGAGGCACGATCGCGTCTTTTTTTTTTTTTTTTTTTTTTAGAAGGGGGGCTGTGTGGCCCCCCCCTTCTTTTTTCCTTTTTTGTGCCCTGGGGACCCATCCCCCAGGGCCTGACCAGTTTTTTTTATAAAAAAAAAGGGAACGGGAAGTGGGCCGCGTGGCCCTCCTCCCATGGCCAATTCCGGCCCCGGGGACCCCATCCCCCGGGGCATGGCCACATTTTAAAAAAAATTTGAGGGGGGCTGCGTGGCCCCCCTCCTGAGGCCTCTATTGGCCCCGGGGACGGGCTTTTTTTTGGGGAGGGGTTTTAATTTTGGGGAGGGGGGCCACCCTCCAGGGCCACTACTAGCCCCGGGGACCCCATCCCCCGGGGCAGGCCCTATACGTTGGGGACCGTGGGGGGAGCCCCAATGCCCCCACGGTCCCGCCGGCTCCCCGCGTCCTGCAGGAGCCGGCATTGCTTTTCCACATGGGGAGCTGCTAACATGCAGCTCCCGTGTGGAAAAGCAATCTGCTTTAGATTTTGGAAGAGAGAGCAGGTTTCCTGCTCTCTCTTCCAAAATCCAAAGCAAGTTTGCTATGGCAGGACGGGAGCCGCGAGGCTCCCGTCCTGCCATAGCAAACAGCAGTGTCCCGGGGTGGGCACCCCGGGACACTGCAGGAGCCGGCCCGGGGGTGGCGGTCCCCAGGGCCATCACAGGCTCCAGGAGGGGGCTGCGCGGCCCCCTCCCAACATTTTCAAAGCCCCGGGGAGGTGGTGGTCCCCGGGGCTCTGGGGGTCCGTATTTAAATATTTAGTGCCCCGGGGAGGTGGCGGTCCCCGGAGCGTGTGGGGGGGCTCGAGCCCCCCCACACAGGTAATTTATTTTAAAAAAACAAGCCCTGAGGGGTGGCGGTCCCCGGGGCATGGGGGGGCCTTGGAGGCCCCCCAACATTAAAAAAACCAATCCCCGGGGGTGGCGGTCCCCGGGGTGCGGGGGGGCTACGTGCCCCCGCAAATATTTCAGAAAAGCCCCGGGGGGTGGCGGTTCCCGGGGCTGCGGGGGCCCCCTGGGCCCCCGCAATTATGTTGAACATGCCCCCGGGACCTGGCCCACCCGAGGGATAAATATTAACGAAGCGCGGGAGCCCGCGCTTCGTTTTTTTTCTTTACAGCGGGATTTGCGGATCCTACGCGAATTTCGCCATTTAAAAAAAAAAAAATGCTTTTTTGGGCCCTGGGGGTCCTTGTGGGACCCCCTAACCAGGCTTTGGGGGTCAGGGTGTTTCTACCCTGCCCCCTTCTTTTTTTCCCCGCGTTTTTTATTCTGATTTCTTGTGACTCGGTTCTACCGAGTCACAAGATGGCTGCCAACACTTCCTGGTTTGGAGTGTTGACAGCCAATTAAAATAAAGCTCGTGGTTGGGAGGGTCCGCGGATCCTCCGTGCCTCTAAATATCGAAACTTTTATTTTTGATTTTCTCAGCAACTACTGAACGGATTTACACCATTTTTAAAAAGGTCGCTTTCTGAGCCAAGCAGTACCTTTTTGCCAAATTTGGGGTAAATCCGTTCAGTAGTTTCGGCTGTAGCCTTGCATTTCCTATGGGAAATTGATTTTTTGACTCATTTTTAGAATTACTGAACGGATTTACACCATTTAACAAAAAGGTCTCTTTCTGAAGTAAGGGCTACCTTTTTGCCAAGTTTGGTGTAATTCCGTTCAGCAGTTCGGGCTGTAGCTTTGTCTAAAGTTTCCTATGGGAATTAACATGGAGAAAACACGTTTTGGGACCCCCCTTTTTTCTCGGCCCCCGCTTGCCGAATCACCCCGAAACTTTCAAGACAGGAGCTGACCGGAGCGGGCTACGATTTTTGAAAATTTTGCGAAGATTCGTGAACCGGCGCCAAAGATATTGAGAAAACAAAAAACGAGTTTCCTATGGAAACTAGGTCCTAACTATAACTATCTACTGGCGACCGCCAGTAGATAATATATATATATATATATATATATATATATATATATATATATATATATCTTTGGGATGAGGAGTAATGAGTACCACTAAGAAATGGCCAATGCTTCCACTTTTTACAAACAGGAATTCTGTACTTGTACCATGATCTTTGTCAACGATGTAAACTTCCCTTCCCATTATCTTCACACGAATGAGTGTAATACTCTGAACTTGCAGGTGTTACCCTAGTTCTTGGGAGGGAAGGTTGGCAGCGCGGAAAGGAATGCTGAGCATCTAAGAGAATAGCTCTGCATCCCTGCAGGATGCATTGCACTTAGACATTTGAACTCAAAGTTAGAAAATACATTTTTATTGAGGCCATGGAACTATCATTAAAGTATGCAAACCTCAGTTTGGACCCTGCTATATATAAATCAGTCTTTACCCTGCTCCAGCAGGAACATTCCAGTCTGAATTGTCAGGCCATGTCCTCCCTGAACCGGAACACAAGCAACCCAGCACCCTAGGGTGAAACTGATCCTGGGTTGCTTAAGAGACGGTTATTGGAGTACCTGACCTGGCAGTTCAGGCTGGACTGTTCCAATTGGAGCAGGGTCAGGACTGATTAGCATATAGCTGGCTCCAAACTGAAGTGGCAAAATAACAATGGACTGGGATGAGGCCCGAGTAATTACCAGTGGCTGAGATCTCTTGACTGGGGGTGACTGTTTGATTTGCTCTGCATTCTGTCCATTTTCTGTTTGTCTTTTGCTTTCTCGCCCTAAGTGCGCCAGGTATGCCCAGACGTGGGTCCCAGGCTCACTGTGCCACTGGATTCAAGCTAGCCTGGCTAATGAGGGGTGATGCCCCGAAACCGGTCCCAGGATGCTTGTTTCAAGTCCAGGGAGGACCAGGCTCGGCAGTTTGGGCTGGACTGTTCTCATGAGGCACAGGGTCAAGACTGATTTGCATATGGCTGGGCCTAAACTGAGGTGGCATGGTGAGCAAAAGAACTATGGATTTAACCCAGATCGCTTGACTGGGGGTAAATGTTTGATTTGCTCTGCATTCCGTCCATCATCTGTGTGTCTTTTTTTTTAAATTAATTCAAGCATTCCATCCATCAATTTTTGTATACTTTGGTATGTTGCCCTAAGTGGGATGGGTATGCCCAGACGTGGGTACCGTGCACACTGTGTCACTGGAACCAAGCTGTACTCGGCTGAGGAGCCCATAATTAGGGCAGAACTGGTCCCGGGTTGCTTGTGTTCCGGTTCAGGGGGGACCTGGCTTGGCAGTTCGGGCTGGACTGTTCCAATCGGAGCAAGGTCAGTACTGATTTGCATTTAGCTGAATCCAAACATAGGTGGCATGGAGTGCAATATAACGATAGACTGGGATGCGACCCGGAGTAATTATCACTGGATGAGATTAATTAATGTATTTCAGCCATCACTTTTTGTATACTTCAGTTTGTCACACTAAGTGGGAAGGGTATGCCCCGACGTAGGTCCCATGCACACTGTGTCACTTGAACCAAGCTGTACCCTGCTGAGGAGCCCATGATTAGGGCACAACCGGTCCTGAATTGATTGTGTTTTGGTTCAGGGAGGACCTAGCTTCGCAGTTTGGGCTGGACTGTTCTAATTGGAGCAGGGTCAAGACTGATTTGCATAAAGCTGGAACCAAACTGAGGTGGCATGGTGTGAAAATACTCTTTGTATACCACAGAATTCTCATGGCATTTTACAAATAGCAGTAACCATATTGAAGATATTGAACATAGGTTGCACATAGTCCAGAGCATATTTGCTAGGCAATCAAGATACTTTATTGCTGCAGCCAAGACCTAGTTACCAAAAAACTGTTGAAGTTTTGGAGACAGTTTTTTCCTTGAATGCATGAAAATAGTTTCAAGCTGAACTCAGTGAACTGTCCCGACACCATAATTTTGTGTTTTAAAAATCAATCTGAATGAACTAAAAGTACTGTTCACTGAAAACCCTTAATTGAGTATAAACTCTACACTTTGTCTCATAGGGATTCTAATCTGCTTGAAAAACGGAAAGGATCCTTAACATAGTCAGAGACTGTTAACCCCTTGGATGCGTCGAACGCGCGGAGCCGCCGCATCAGTGCTCATGTGCGTCGGACGGCTCCCACGCGTCCGACACCATGGCACAGGGAATCCTTCTACCCCCAAGAGCCTCGGGAGCTGGGGAAGAGCTTCCCCAGCTCCCGAGGCCCCCCCCCCCGGTTTCCCTGAAATGACGATCAGGGCACACGTCGCGCTGACGTCATTTCAGTGAAACCGAAACTGAAATGAGCCAAGAGACTCATTTCAGTTTAGCTTTCTACGTGCTCAGGGGGCTATCTCAGCCCCCTGAGCACGTAGAAAGTCAGGCGAGGTATCGTTGGAAAGAGGGAGAATCTCCCCTTTCCAATGGTACCGCTTCCTAGTGGATCCCTGCTTGGGGATCACCCCAGGAGGGCGATCCCCAAGCAGGGATCCACCCACTAGGCACCAGGGAGGGGAGAGCGGCCCCTTGGGCAAGGGCCTTTGCTCCCCCCATATTTATTTGGGCACAATTAGTCTTTCTGCCCTCCCTGGGGGGCAGATGGGGCAGTAGCTCCCAATCTGCCCCTCCGGGGGGGCAGAATGCCCACTAGATACCAGGGATTTTTTTTTACATTATAATTAGGGGTGGGGGCTGCCCAATTTGGGCATGCCAATGCCCCCACCCCCCGGCCGCAAAATGACAGTCGTTCTGCCAGGGGCAGATGGGGCAGTAGCTCCCAATCTGCCCCTCCGGGGGGGCAGAAAGCCCACTAGATACCAGGGATTTTTTTTTTTAAATTATAATTTGGGGTAGGGGCTGCCCAATATGGGCATGCCAATGCCCCCACTCCGCCGCAAAAGTACAGTCTTTCTGCCCCCCTGGGGGGCAGATCGGGACAGTAGCCCCCAATCTGCCCACCTGGGGGGGGCAGAAAGCCCACTAGACACCAGTTTTTTCCCCCCGATGAATTTAGGGGTGGGGGTTGCCCAAGATGGGCATGCCAATGCCCCCACCCCTCCCCCCCCAACAAAATTCCAGTCTTTCTGCCCCCCCCCCAGGGGGTACAGAAAGCACCCTAGATGCCAGGGATTTTATTTTATAGGCCCGGAGTGGGGGCTGCCCAGAATGGGCATGCAAATGCCCCCACCCTACCCCCCAAAGAAAACAAAAGACTTTCTGCCCCCCCCCCTCCAGAATCCCTTGCAAACCTCAAACTTTGTAAAAAAAAAACACATTTTCCTCACATTTCTGTGGTGGAAAGTTCTGGAATCTGCGTGGATCCACAAAATTCCACCCACCCCGCAATCCCCAAAGTCTTCCGAGAAAAATTGTACCTCACTTGTGTGGGTCAAGTACCCGCGACAGGCAAGGGCCCAAAACGTATTGAGGCAACATCAAAATTACCTATCACAAAACAACCTGGTTTTGCAAGGGGGTTCCCATGGGTTTTGGCCCCGGGCTCGGCGGCCATCTACGGAAACCTACCAAACCCACACATTTCTGAAAACTAGACACCCGGGGGAGCCTAGCAAGGTATGGCTTGCGTGGGTCCCCCAACATTTCCCTACCCAGAATCCCCTGCAAACCTCAAATTCTGTTGAAAAAATCATTTTTTCTCACATTTCTGTGTGAGAAAGTTGTAGGATCCATCTACGGAAACCTACCAAACCCACACATTTCTGAAAACTAGACACCCGGGGGAGTCTAGCAAGGTATGGCTTGCGTGGGTCCCCCAACATTTCCCTACCCAGAATCCCCTGCAAACCTCAAATTCTGTTGAAAAAATCATTTTTTCTCACATTTCTGTGTGAGAAAGTTGTAGGATCACCGGGCTGACACAAATTTCCTACCACCCAGCGTTTCCCCAGGTCTCCCGATAAAAATGGTACCTCACATGTGTGGGTAGGCATAGTGGCTGCAACAGGAAATGGCCCAAATCGTACTGTGGAGACTTAAAAATGACCTATAACAAAACTACCTGGTTTGGGGGGGGGGCGCCTGGTTTTTTGGTCCCGGGCTCGCCGCCATCTAGGGAAACCTACCAAACCCACACATTTCTGAAAACTAGACACCCTGGGGAGTCCAATGAGGTATGGCTTGCGTGGATCCCTCAACGTTTCCCTACCCAGAATCCCCTGCAAACCTCAAATTTAGCTGCAAAAAAACACATTTTCCACATATTTTTGGGTGAAATCACTGTGCCGGCACAAATGTCCTACTCCACAGCATTCTCCTTAGTGTCCCGAGTAAAATGATACCTCACTTGAATGGGTGTCCAATGCAGAATTGGCTAAAAACGTATTTTTTAAAAATGTAGCGCTTAGAATTGTTGGTGCTATACCCTAAATCCCTGTTTTGGGCTCTTCCCAGTCACAGGCCCTTGCCCCACCCACACAAGTGAGGTATCATTTTACTCGGGAGACTGAGAGGAACGCTTTGGGGTAGGACATTTGTGCCGGCACGATGATTCCACCCAAAAATATGAGGAAAATGTGAACGCCCAGAGGTAAATAGAGCTTTGGGAAGAACACACAAATGAGACAATCGGTAAGAATCAACAACCTTGGTGCCTTGTGTAACTGTCGCGTTTTGAGGCTGCACAACAAGATAGGCTTATCTGAACAAACTTTATCTAAGGCTTTACCATTGTTTAAAACACACACGAAACCCACAGTGCAGACATCAGCTGTTCTTTTGTGCTGACTTTGCATGTTTACGCAGCCTACAATGTCTCAACTTTAGATTCGTGACCTAATGTTTATGCAGGAGTGGTGTCAAGGGTAGAGTCAGGCTGAAAACAGGTCAAAGGTGAGCATGGATGAAGCACAGCTGAATTAGAAAACGACAGAGATTCAGATTTTAAGGTTTCACAGTCCTTCCTTTTCAGCTGTGCTGAATCCATTCTAAGAGGTACACGTATTAATTTATATCTCGATTTTCAATATTTCATTAATTTCAAGTTGTACCATCATTTCTCTATTTAATTCATGAACATTGACTGTGGAAGGTTTAATACTACTAGAAATATTTATGCAAGTGGTGCATATCATAGGGGCACATTGAATGCAGCAGCAGCAAGTTAGAAAGATGGCTCAATTAACATTAAGGGCTTTTTATGCAAATATTGAACAAATGTATTGTGCTTATATATTTGGCAGTGTGAATCCTTAAGAGAGGACAAGGTGAAGTGATAATGTTCAGATGCGGTAGGAGTAGGGGGCACTAGGCTTTGAACAGGGTAATATGTTTCAAGTCTCCAAAATAGACCCAAAAATCCCAATATTAACAATAGAAAACATACAAATATCCCTATTTTTCTCTTTTTAATCCAAAATTGTCAGCTTTTAGCGGGGGCATTCGGGGCAAGTACTTCTATTCCTCCTAATAGGTCAAAAAAACACCTTCCCAAAGGGCCTTAATGACAGATCGACAACTCTACCCATTTCAACCTAATCTATATACAAATACCTATTTCAGAAGAACACCTAACACTATTCCCTATACTGATCTTTTATATTCAACCTGTATGTTTCTTAACCTTCCTTCCTCTTACTGTAGTATTTGTTGTTTGATTGCCAAGGTAACAAAGAGTAGCATAACGATCAGCCAGAAACAGAGAAATGTAATCTCAATTCTCCCAAAATTCCCTCACTACACTATCAGAGAGCATTAAGTCCCCAGTGTCTTTTGCTTCAAAGCCTCACTGGCAAGCTTATGTACCGGTCCGGACGTTGGCGGTCTTGACCACCGGCATGGGTTGCTACCTCTCCAGAGATAGTTTCTTCAATCAAAGTCTATAGTTCTTTTGGCCCTTGGCCGCATTTTGTATCAGGGCTGAACAATGTCAGGATGTTCAAACAGAATCTGTTCATCTGGGTCAGGCATGATGGCAGCAAGTTATTGTTCCAATGACACCACTTCACCATGTTTCAAAAAGATCACCATCCCCAAAAGGCACTTGCTGAGAGATCTGATCATATTCAAAGTCTGGTATTCCTCTTGTTATCCACTGATCATATGGCAAAGGAAGTGGCGCTTGCTTTCTCCACATCACTGGCATGAATCCAGTGTCTGTGCCCTGTGCACTTAACAGCAGTCTGGGTGGTGAAGAGAACTTGCACTGGCCTCTGAAACTGTTGGGTAAAGACACCGCTCTCTAGGCCTCAGCTTGTGACCTGGACCTTTAAGACTGGGAGAGAGACTGGCCTTCACCTGTGAATGGATCAAATGCAAATCTTTAGTCAACACAATAATCAACAAGAATGGTAAATTCAATGTCAGATTGTCCTTAATCTTGGTACACCCTATACATTTTGCTGGCCTCCCCATAACCATCTCAACTGGTTGCAAGACCTTCAAAGGGCAGATCTGGGGGTGCAAAATATCCTGTTGAAGCGGGGTACCTTTTCCTGTGCTATAAGTATGGCACATCGTGCACCACTTGACATAGAACTTTGCCACCCTGGGAATCAGATTATTGAACCATACATGATCTGACATGGCCACCATTCCTTTAGCACTGATGTGGGCTAAACTGTGGGCCATGGTAACAATAGCATTCACATAATAATTTGGAAGCATTCATCTTTGCTTTCCTGACAGATCTATCCAACATCCTGTCGCATCCTGACACCCATATCTTTTACACTGTTCCTTCTCTTCCTCCGTAGCTTCTTCCTGTACTTCCCTAATGCAATCTAGAGTCTGATTAAACATAGGCACTTCTGGTGTCCATCTAGCTGTCCCTACAATATACATTAAACTATACTCTAAATAGGCTGATCGTTTAGCTGTTTCATTAGCAAAAATATTTCCCTGTATTACTTCATCTATAATTTTCTTGTGGACAAAACATTTAACAATAGCAACCCTTTTTGGTAACATCAAGGTATCCAGTATCTTTACTATTCATTCCCCATACTGTATCTTATCACTATGCAAAATAAAAAGCCCCTTTTGTTTTTAGAGTCATCCGAATGAGTGGGCAAATCCAAAGGCATATATATTGATATTTACAGTCAAATCTTTACTTAATTCATAGGTTCTAGTCAAAGCTGTCAGCTCCATAGATTGCTCTGACATTTGTTGTATTTTACAT
This sequence comes from Calotriton arnoldi, assembly GCA_963921515.1. Classification (NCBI taxonomy): domain Eukaryota; kingdom Metazoa; phylum Chordata; class Amphibia; order Caudata; family Salamandridae; genus Calotriton; species Calotriton arnoldi. The sequence continues at coordinate 4,243,006 of CAWUFW010000049.1, read as the reverse complement.
AACTCAACCACAGATTTCAAGGGAGTAACTGTATAGGTCGCTGTACTAGAGCCATCAGGTAGTTTGTAACATGCACCATCCACGGACAGTACCCCTGGTGGGTCAGATATAGGGGTATCTGTCAGGTCTACCCGTCCCTTAGTCTCCTTCTCAGTAATAAATATGCAATCATGCTTCTCATCTTGTTGGGACTCAGAAAGGGGCAGTACAGTGGCTGGATGCAAAATGCTACAGCATTTCAGAGTGATGTTTGGAGCAAAAAGTGTCAACTCATACCCTGTTAATATCGCACTGGTCAGGTGCTGGGTCTGAATTTTTTTTTTTTAGATATCCACTAAATGTGGTACCATAACTGTCAAATTGTGACCTTAAATATACATTTCAGATTGCTTTATCGCAGTGGGGTCCAATGTGGAGGAGAAATATGCACATGACCTATTCCTTCCTACATGGGACCGTGCCAAGCTGCAACCATCTTTTACATGTACAAATTTGTAATAATCAGGTCTTACCTAAAGCAGGGGCATTACATAAAGCATTTTTTTCAATTACAAAAAGACAGCTTCACACTGATTAGTCCAAGGAAGCAGCATGCATACGTGCTTTAATATTAAAGCAAAGCGATACCAAAGGGGATGATGGACGGAGCGCCTGAGCAAATCAAACACTCACCCCCAGTCAACTGATCTGGGTTTAATCCATCATCATTCTTTAGCTCACTCCACCACCCCAGTTCAGACACGGCCATATGCAAATCAGTCTGACCCTGTGCCTCATGGGAACAGTCCAGCCCGAACTGCCAAGCCATGTCTTCCCTGGACCGGAAACAAGCATCCTGGGACCGGTTTCTGGCTATTCAGCCGTCATCAGCCAGGCTAGCTTGAATCCAGTGGCAAAGTGAGCAAGGGACCCACGTCTGGGCATACCCTGCCAACTTGGGGCGAACAAAGCGATACCAAATGGGATGATGGACGGAGCGCCTGAGCAAATCAAACACCCCCAATCAACTGATCTGGGTTTAATCCATCATCATTCTTTAGCTCACTCCACCACCCCAGTTCAGACACGGCCATATGCAAATCAGTCTGACCCTGTGCCTCATGGGAACAGTCCAGCCCGAACTGCCAAGCCATGTCTTCCCTGGACCGGAAACAAGCATCCTGGGACCGGTTTCTGGCTATTCAGCCGTCATCAGCCAGGCTAGCTTGAATCCAGTGGCAAAGTGAGCAAGGGACCCACGTCTGGGCATACCCTGCCAACTTAGGGCGAACAAAGCGATACCAAAGGGGATGATGGACGGAGCGCCTGAGCAAATCAAACACTCACCCCCAGTCAACTGATCTGGGTTTAATCCATCATCATTCTTTAGCTCACTCCACCACCCCAGTTCAGACACGGCCATATGCAAATCAGTCTGACCCTGTGCCTCATGGGAACAGTCCAGCCCGAACTGCTAAGCCATGTCTTCCCTGGACCGGAAACAAGCATCCTGGGACCGGTTTCTGGCTATTCAGCAGTCATCAGCCAGGCTAGCTTGAATCCAGTGGCAAAGTGAGCAAGGGACCCACGTCTGGGCATACCCTGCCAACTTGGGGCGAACAAAGCGATACCAAAGGGGATGATGGACGGAGCGCCTGAGCAAATCAAACACTCACCCCCAGTCAACTGATCTGGGTTTAATCCATCATCATTCTTTAGCTCACTCCACCACCCCAGTTCAGACAAGGCCATATGCAAATCAGTCTGACCCTGTGCCTCATGGGAACAGTCCAGCCCGAACTGCCAAGCCATGTCTTCCCTGGACCGGAAACAAGCATCCTGGGACCGGTTTCTGGCTATTCAGCCGTCATCAGCCAGGCAAGCTTGAATCCAGTGGCAAAATGAGCAAGGGACCCACGTCTGGGCATACCCTGCCAACTCAGGGCGAACAAAGCGATACCAAAGGGGATGATGGACGGAGCGCCTGAGCAAATCAAACACTCACCCCCAGTCAACTGATCTGGGTTTAATCCATCATCATTCTTTTGCTCACTCCACCACCCCAGTTCAGACACGGCCATATGCAAATCAGTCTGACCCTGTGCCTCATGGGAACAGTCCAGCCCGAACTGCCAAGCCATGTCTTCCCTGGACCGGAAACAAGCATCCTGGGACCGGTTTCTGGCTATTCAGCCGTCATCAGCCAGGCTAGCTTGAATCCAGTGGCAAAGTGAGCAAGGGACCCACGTCTGGGCATACCCTGCCAACTTGGGGCGAACAAAGCGATACCAAATGGGATGATGGACGGAGCGCCTGAGCAAATCAAACACCCCCAGTCAACTGATCTGGGTTTAATCCATCATCATTCTTTAGCTCACTCCACCACCCCAGTTCAGACACGGCCATATGCAAATCAGTCTGACCCTGTGCCTCATGGGAACAGTCCAGCCCGAACTGCCAAGCCATGTCTTCCCTGGACCGGAAACAAGCATCCTGGGACCGGTTTCTGGCTATTCAGCCGTCATCAGCCAGGCTAGCTTGAATCCAGTGGCAAAGTGAGCAAGGGACCCACGTCTGGGCATACCCTGCCAACTTAGGGCGAACAAAGCGATACCAAAGGGGATGATGGACGGAGCGCCTGAGCAAATCAAACACTCACCCCCAGTCAACTGATCTGGGTTTAATCCATCATCATTCTTTAGCTCACTCCACCACCCCCAGTTCAGACACGGCCATATGCAAATCAGTCTGACCCTGTGCCTCATGGGAACAGTCCAGCCCGAACTGCTAAGCCATGTCTTCCCTGGACCGGAAACAAGCATCCTGGGACCGGTTTCTGGCTATTCAGCAGTCATCAGCCAGGCTAGCTTGAATCCAGTGGCAAAGTGAGCAAGGGACCCACGTCTGGGCATACCCTGCCAACTTGGGGCGAACAAAGCGATACCAAAGGGGATGATGGACGGAGCGCCTGAGCAAATCAAACACTCACCCCCAGTCAACTGATCTGGGTTTAATCCATCATCATTCTTTAGCTCACTCCACCACCCCAGTTCAGACACGGCCATATGCAAATCAGTCTGACCCTGTGCCTCATGGGAACAGTCCAGCCCGAACTGCCAAGCCATGTCTTCCCTGGACCGGAAACAAGCATCCTGGGACCGGTTTCTGGCTATTCAGACGTCATCAGCCAGGCAAGCTTGAATCCAGTGGCAAAGTGAGCAAGGGACCCACGTCTGGGCATACCCTGCCAACTCAGGGCGAACAAAGCGATACCAAAGGGGATGATGGACGGAGCGCCTGAGCAAATCAAACACTCACCCCCAGTCAACTGATCTGGGTTTAATCCATCATCATTCTTTTGCTCACTCCACCACCCCAGTTCAGACACGGCCATATGCAAATCAGTCTGACCCTGTGCCTCATGGGAACAGTCCAGCCCGAACTGCCAAGCCATGTCTTCCCTGGACCGGAAACAAGCATCCTGGGACCGGTTTCTGGCTATTCAGCCGTCATCAGCCAGGCTAGCTTGAATCCAGTGGCAAAGTGAGCAAGGGACCCACGTCTGGGCATACCCTGCCAACTTAGGGCGAACAAAGCGATACCAAAGGGGATGATGGACGGAGCGCCTGAGCAAATCAAACACTCACCCCAGTCAACTGATCTGGTTTAATCCATCATCATTCTTTAGCTCACTCCACCACCCCAGTTCAGACACGGCCATATGCAAATCAGTCTGACCCTGTGCCTCATGGGAACAGTCCAGCCCGAACTGCCAAGCCATGTCTTCCCTGGACCGGAAACAAGCATCCTGGGACCGGTTTCTGGCTATTCAGCCGTCATCAGCCAGGCTAGCTTGAATCCAGTGAATATGGCCATGTCTGAACTGGGGTGGTGGAGTGAGCTAAAGAATGATGATGGATTAAACCCAGATCAGTTGACTGGGGGTGAGTGTTTGATTAGCTCCAGCGCTCCGTCCATCATCCCCTTTGGTATCGCTTAATATTAAAGCAAGCAGGGGTTTTGTAATCAGTGAAAAATTTGGTAATAAACGCACAGATATTAGATTGAGTCAGTGGTTTCTGCAAATTCTGCACCAATTATATCCTATGTTGGTGTAGCGTCTTACCCCTTCGACAGGAGGAGACCTAAATAGGTAACCTTCAGTTGACAATACTGTAATTGGAAAAGAGATACTTTGTCCCAAGGAGGCTAAGTGATGCAATAATTTCACTGTAGTCTGTTTGCAACCTTCTGCTACATTGCTATGTCTCCAATGAGTGGCTCGTGAGTTACCAGTAGATCACCATGTACCTGTGAGTACCTCTCCTGTGTGCAGTCCAACCTGTATTTTAAAAAACAAAACTCATGCATTCAAGACAACATTTCTTTTGTATTTTCACAACACATAAACTGATGTCTACAGAAAAATAATTGACATTTTGAAAATGTACTTACAGCTATTATTTCAGTTGGAGATATTTAGTACTCATAATTATATCTTGGCGCAAGGGAGTATTGCAGCTATTGTTTGTATCTAGTACCCATGTAATATTTCAGTTCAAATTGTCAAAGCCTCTTTTTTTTTTACTGCTGAAAACCCTGGCTAATGCACTGATGTGATCACTACTGATACTCTTGGATGAGGTGGTCACTTTTTCATCACTGGTGACTTTTGTTGCAGAAAATGTTGGAGACCCTTGTACTAACATTCAGTTGTTGTGAAATAGGGCTTTGAACGGGATGCCAGAAAATCCCACAGGTGTATTAACTTTACCTGAGAAACAACAAGATATTGAGGGACTACTATCTTGTTACTTTCTCTCAAATCAATCACAAATTGATAAACTTTTATCCTGTATTCCATCCCCTTTTAAGGACAGGAAGAATAGGGCTATTAGATACATTAGAGGAAACTTCCTCAAAGCGAGTAAAGAAATCAGGGACGGCCTCTCCCTGTTTTTGCTTACAAGCAGTAAGGAGTGTCCAATATATTTTCCATGCCAGAATTATCGTCTTTATATAAGTTAGTGTGTTGCCAGGGAGGTCCAGTATGAGCTGATTAGGTTTCTGACCAGGTTTCCTATCCCTATCAGCTGCTACTATGGCAGTCCAATCTCCTCCTAACTCAACAACATGATCCTGTTTCCGGGTGAGTCGCCACATATCTGGTGGCAAGATCATGCCAAAAAATATCAATATCTGCTAAAGTCATGATACAAGAATCAATGGCTGCCTGTACATCATCATAAAATCCTCTAGGATTTTTCCGTATGTCTGGTAAGGAGGCTTTTAAAGAGAGTACATCTGTCCTTTTCCAGGGCGTATATATCCAATTATACAAAAAATGAGCTCTAGCATTGGGATTATTAGGGTCATCATTATCTGCATTCCCTCTTCCAGGAATGAACTGTGGCGCAGCTTCCCTCATAGGTCTTATTCGAGGAGAGGAAGAGAGTTCATTACGATATCCAATTATCATTGCTATAGCATTATTAACTCTACTTACAGGGAAGGCCCCTATCTGACATTGTTGATTAATAGCTCTAACATCATCTGGGCCATTTTGTCCTGTAGTCATCTCCCATTGAACCATAAATTGATGAGAAAGCTTATTTATAAGACAAAGAAGCTCGCCTTCAGAAAAATCCTGAATCTGCTCTATCATTTCTTCTACTTCCATTTCTAGATCACTTAACCAATTTAATACCATCAACCTTATTGCGTCCTGACGAAACTAAGGTACAGTAGAGCGAAGGACTCGAGGGGTCAGGACAGATGCAGGAAGCACAGAATCATTAGTCATTTCAAATGCAGTGGCCTGAGGTGGAGGCACAGAGGCTTGGGGTGGGGGTGCAGTGGCCTGGGTTGGAGGGGGTAAAGAATGTACCGGTACTGGTTGTAAAATAGGGAGTTGGACAACCGCGGGCAAAGGAGGGGGAACCGGGGGTACAGGGGTAACAACATTTAGTGGTCCAGTGGGAAGAGGTGTTAAAGGTACATATGGGGGTGGGGGTCGTTCTATCAACAACCCATCAATATCTGAATCCACATCTTCTTGGTGGACCTGAACTGCTACAGTTGGTCTAACTATATATTCCTTAGATGTTAATAATCTATGCTCCCTATCTAAACATTCTTTTTCTCCTGAACTTCCTTATCCTTCAATTCCTTATACTTCTGATACTCTGTTTTCCTTTCCGGTTTCCTTTGTACCTTCTCTGCCTTGAGCTGCCGCTCCTTCACTTCTTTCCTCCACATACGCAAACTGTCAAACATAGCTGGCCTAACTTTCTTTAAAAACAATAGTTCCTCTAGATACTCGAGTTTGTGAGGGTCCATGGTTCCCTCTAATGGCCATTCTAACTGGGGATCCCCTTTTGTATATTTGTTCCACAATGCATTATACATGATGGGACAAATACCATATTTGATGTACATCTCAAAATTCGGCGTACCTTCTGGTGGCGCCGGCTGACTTGCTTTCCAAAATGCTCTGCTTATCGCAGCAGCAACAACAAAACTTCCAAGGCGTACTAAGTACAGGTATGTTATATAAGATATAAAAACTTATAAACAGAGAGAAATAAAAAATATTAGCACATTTACCTGTAAGAAAAAATGTTAGTCAAAACAAATAGCAAGTCTCAAAACAAAGCTTAGGTTTCAAAATACCAAACAGATCCTAGGTATCAAAATTCCAAGCAGATTCCGAACGGATTACCAAACAAATACCAAGTCAAGACAAATACCAAGTCAAGCAAAGATCAAACAGATCCTAACCAAATGAACCGGTTCAATACAGATTTACCTCATGCGTAGTCTTCGACTCCCACCTGTCGATCCTCCCTGATCCAAAAAAAAAATGACCGTCCGAAGGCCCCAGTCAAGGCTAGCAGCCGCCAGGAAGATCAGAGTTGGAGAGCTGAAAAATCACCTTGGCCCACGAGCAACACTAATCTCATCAGGTGGTGCGCTCCTCAGCGAAGTTCGTCTGACCGACCTGATCTCCTCCCCTGGTCCGACTGCAAGCCTTTGATGGGGCCCAACGTTGGGCGCCAATTTGTGGAGCAGATTAATTAATAACCTGCTGGTGCAGGGATCACCACTTCGCCACGGGTTCTTATCAAAATGAGGAGGACTCGACACTGGAGCGAAGTCAACCCATGGATAGTTTATTCAATCATTCATGAATGGGTCTCCATCCGACAAGTACCATCAAGATACCCAAGGATAAAGCACACTGAACGATGGTTACATGGTGTAGGCGTGTTAGCGTCGCCGGGGTGTGATAGACCACAAGATGCCGTATTATGGTGTACGTGAGGTCATTATTTATTTTCCTTCAGGCGTTAACTGGGTAAGGGCTTGGGGGTTTCGGAAGAATCGGTCAACCCAAAGAAACAACACAAAATAAAGAAGGTTAGAGACAGTCTCTCTTTTCGGTCTCTGGTTCCGGGATGTCGGGTTGGATGGGCCGGGATCCTCCTGGGTTTCTTGCACCTTGCTTGGACTCACTCGGAGGGCGGGGAAAGAAAAGAACACAAAACAGGTCGGGTCAATAACTGTGCTTGTGTAGGTTGGCTTTGTGCTACCGTCACCAAGTCGTATGTGCGGGGAGGGTTCGTGTGGGTTTTTTCTATCAAAGGGGGCCCTCACCACTCCAGTGCCCTACCTCCCCATACCGCCCCACCTCCCCCACCAGAACGATCCCCGGAGGGCCACTTGCCTTGGGCCACGGCCCGTCTCCGGGACCGTGGCAGCGGGACCCGGGGCGTCTTCTCCTTCCTCCGGCCCACCGGGTTTGTTAGCGGTGTACGATATACTCCTCTGTCCTCGTCTCGTCTGCTCCTCCTTGCTCTCGCCTTACTCCGCTTTACTGCTATCCTTCACGCTCTCCGTCCCTCTTCCTCCGATACCTCCCGCCGTCTCCTGCTCCTCCGCGTCTTTTGTGCAGCCCTCTTCCGCCTTCGTCACGGTCTCCTCCCCACTCGCCTGAGTCACTGCTAGACCGCTGCCGGCTTCCGGTCCGCATGGAAGCGTCGCAACCTTTCTCCACTTCCGGTCCGCCCCGGCGTCGTCCTCCTTACAGATCTCCCCCCTTAGGAATGGACGGTGGGGCCATTCAGTGGAGGGGTTCCTGGACAGGTAGTCCGCACAGATTTGCCTGGAACCCGGTAGGTGCATAGTCTGAAAGGAGAAAGGTTGCAATGCTAAGAACCACCTGAGGATGCGTTGGTTAGTGTCTTTGTGTTTCACGAGCCAAGTGAGAGGGAGCGTGGTCGGTGAGAACAGTGAAAGTGCGTCCCAACAGATAATATTGAAGTGCCTCGACCGCCCATTTGATTGCGAGACATTCCTTCTCTATGGTTGAGTAGTGCACCTCTCGGGGAACAGTTTTCTACTGATGTATAGAATAGGCTTAATATCACCCCTTGAGTCAGGCTGACATAATACGGCACCCAGCCCCAGACCAGAAGCATCAGTTTGGAGTATGAATTGTTTATGGAAGTCGGGGCAGTGTAACACGGGTGCTGTACAGATGGCGTTTTTTAGGGCTTGGAAGCTATTCTCGTGTGTCTTACCCCAGACTGCTATTCGGGATGGGTAGGTTTTGGTTAGAAGGTCAGTTAGGGGACTGGCCAAGGAAGAAAAATTCGGGATAAATCTCCTATAGTAGCCGATAAATCCAAGGAAGGACCGAATGTCTCGTTTGGTCTTGGGAATGGGAAGGGTTTTAATGGCTTCGATCTTGCTTATCTGTGGTCTAAGCAGTCCCCCTTGAATTGTGTAACCGAGATATTGGATGGAATCTGTGACCAGAAGGGATTTCCTAGGGTTTATTTTGAGGCCGGCCTCTTGGATGGCTTTGAACACCGCCGCCAAATGTCTCACGTGCTCTGCCCATGTTGGGCTAAAAACGACTATGTCGTCTAAATAAGCGGCGGCATATGCCGCATGTGGTTTCAGTAGGCGATCCATTAAGCGCTGAAACGTCGCCGGTGCCCCATGGAGGCCGAAAGGGAGTACCCTGAATTGGTAGAGCCCCGAGGGGGTTGAGAAGGCGGTCTTTTCTCTGGCCTGAGGAGTTAGAGGGATTTGCCAATAACCTTTAGTAAGGTCAAGGGTGGTCAGGTATTTGGCATCTCCTAGCCGTTCGACCAGCTCGTCGATACGGGGCATTGGGTATGAGTCAAATTTGGTGATGCTGTTTACCTGACGGAAGTCAATACAAAACGCAGACTTCCGTCCGGTTTTGGCACAATCACAATTGGGGAGCACCAGTTGCTCGAGGAGGGTTCTATGATATGTGCCTGTAGCATAGCAGTTACTTCTTTCTCCACCGCTTCCCTTCTGGCTGCCGGGATTCGATAGGGTTTCTGCTTAATGACAGTCTGGTCTAAGGAAACGATATCATGTTGGACCATGGTGGTCAACCCCGGTATGGAGGAAAAGAGGTTAGGGAATTGTTCCAACATGGCAATCAGTTGGGTCTGTTGTTCCGGGGACAGTATGTCCCCTATTGGGGCTTTCTCATTCGGTTCTCCCTGGGTGTCTGCTGTAGAAATCTCCAGGGGGCTCTCGGTATTCACAAACAATGCCGACTGTCCTGTAGCAGTGGACACAGCCGGTTCTTCCCATTTTTTCAACAGATTGACATGATATATCTGTTTTCCACCAACTTGCAGGGGTTGCAAAACGCTATACGTGACTGGGGTTATTCTCTTTTCAATCAATCAATAGCTTTATTTCGATAGCAATGTATCATAAAAGCATCGTCCGACAGTTATACAATTAATAAAATATATATACAAGCACAACATTTTCAGCATTCTGTTAGAAAACACGTAAGAATTGATTATAATAAAAAGCAGTGATTTAAAAATATGTATCCACAATTCATCATTATTGTTTCATAGAAAGGGACAACAGTCTAAAAAGAAATATAAAAGAGCAGTAAGAGATTTGAAGTTCCTATGTAACACAACAAGTGGAGAATTGTGATAGCTGAATATTTTTCTTTCTCCAGTAACAATCTTGGCCTAGACTTTGGTCATCCCACGCAAGGCTTTGTGCCTAATTAACCAAGCACAGCTCAAAAACTTGGCAACTCCACAAGAAAATAAGGTGCGTGGATCGGATTTCAAAATGCGTAGAGCAACCCGGTGGTCGAGGGTGCCCATGTCTCTGCAAATTGATTTTAACCATTTCGATCTTGCATTGCTATAAGATGGACAGGCAAACAGAACATGGGCAACACACTCCACCGGGGCTCCACAACAGGGACAGCTTTTTGATGTGATCTTGGCAGAGTGCCATTTTGATGTTAGGGCATTAACAGGGAGCGTACCGTACCTAAACTGGATATACAGAGCCCTATCCCTTGGGACCTCGATTACGTCCAGAAAAGGCTCAAGGCTTCTAGTTTGCTTAAAGCTAAAGAATTCCTCTGTTAATCTCCCCCAGTTCGATTTGCTGCGCTCCTGATTGTCAATCCAATTCCAGTAATGGCGTTTAAGTTCCACCTTACTTGGGGGCTTCTGATTTTCCCACGCTTCTTTAAGCCCAAGTGAGATCATTGTTTTCTTGACATTTAAAATCCACTTGACCCTGTGGTCCACATCTAAATTCATCACCTCTGTTAAGGCTGTGGCATAGTTTTCAAGCTCTGCAGTACGCCTTAGGCGAGCCCAGAAAAGCAATGGGCGAAACCTGGCGATATCCCTAAATGGCCGCCTACCCTTATCGTGCATTAAAGGAGTTAGCTGAGTGTTGCGGGGGAGCATCGCCAGGTCCCTTAAAAACTTGTGCTCAGATCTACTGATTTCGTCAACACTGTCGAACCCCCATAGCTCTGCTCCATAGAGCGCAGAGCTTAATACCTTGGTATCATAAACCACAAGAGCCGGGGCAACTGGTCTACTAATTGAAGATTGATGTTCCTTAATGAGCGCACCCGCCACACGTTTGTGGTTAATAAGCATTTTGGCTATATGAGGCCTCCAAAGCATCTTATCAGAGAGGCGGATGCCAAGATATTCAAAGGTGTTGACTCTTTCCAAAATAACGCCATTTAATGTGAGATTGTTTCTAAAAGATTTGTGGGGGTTGAAGGCCATAAGCTTGGTCTTTAAAGTATTAATGACCAGGCCTCGGGAGTCACAAAAGGATTGGTATTTATTCATTAACTTTTGTAGCCCAGCCGGAGTCTTTGACACCAACAAGGTGTCGTCGGCGAACAGGAGTGTTGGCACTTTATCGCCCGCCAGGGTTGGGGCGTCAGCAGGATCTTATTGTAGGTACCTCACCACCCCGTTCACATACAAGGAGAACAGGGTGGGGGCTATGACGCAGCCCTGGCGGACTCCCTTTCCCACTGGAATCTGTTCGGTTAACTGGCCTTGGGCCCCCCATCTCACCTGGGCGTAATTTCCCTCATGGAGGCGGATTAGTAGGTTCAGGGCTTTAAGTGGGCCGGGTCTGTCCGGGTCTGAGCACCGGTAGTTTTTTTTTGGGGCCCTCGAAACGGGTCTCTATCGGGCTCTATTTTCGCGGCTGGCAAAGGTACTACTTTCTTTTTTTTTTTTTTTTTCTGGACTGCATTGAGAGCTCAGTTTCCTTTCCTCACTGAGTAGTGGAGGTCACGGCATGACGTCCACGGCACGACGGCATGACGTCGTGGTGCCAGCGTGGGATGGTGAAAACCGAGATTTTTAGAAACAGGTATCACTTTCTCTTTCCTGCTTTCGTTTATTTGCTCCCCTGTGAAATGGATCCAAAAAAGAAAAACACTTTTGCTGGAAACGTCCTCTTTTTCTGACTTTTTTCAATTTCTAAGTGCAGCCTCGGGGTGGAGAGAACTAAAACATTCAAAATATGAAAAGTAACTAGCTAAAGCAAGACAGAGTGGTTGCAAGGTGGCCAGGTTGATTTATTGACACCTAAACACATTAGCGCCACTTTACAGTGTTTGCCAGTGAAGCGCTACTTTTGTTTTCTCGTCTCTCTTTGAACAACATTGTTTTCCCTTGGTGGGAAAGTGCACTATTCCTGGAGGTACTGAAATACCTACTTGATGGGTGAATTGGAAAACAAAATGTGTACAGCGGCTGTGTGTTCACGAATGTGGTCTTTTTAAACCATAGTGCTTACGTTTTGTAAGGATGTAAGCAATGGGCATTGAAACGGGTCCCTTCTGGGCCCTGTAATCATGGCCTTACCTTTTCGGGCAAAAGCACTCACTAATTTCTGAATAATGAGTGTAAAAAGAAAAAGGTAACCATGTTGTTCCTGCTTACATTTCATGTGCTTTACTTAATCTTGCATTCTCTATGAGTGTTTGCTTTTTCTAGGATGTTGTTCATTTTTTTTTTAGGCAGCATATTGCTCTTGTCTAGTGCGTAATTTGAATTGAGTCACATCCAGGTGTTTATAGCGGGTCAGTGCAGTGCAAGTTTCTCTCAGTTGGGCAGTATGGTGTTCAGTGGGGGAGAGGATGTGGCACTATGGTCAGAGCTGCGGAATTCGGAACTGGGGAACCAGGTTCAGCCTTCATGACCTGTCCACCAGACCACTCCCGCTGAGGGAGCACATTCCCATGCTAGACCTTAGAAGGCCCCGCAAGATCTTAAAAGCCCTGGTGTCTTAGAACCAGCAGGTGGACCCTAGCAGTGGCATGTGTGGGTTAACCTTGAAGGCCTGTCCACCACAATTTATTCTGAAGTTCACCTCCAGTCTTGCAGGCAGGCCTATGAAGCAGCACACCATAGAGTGACAGTGACTCTGTCACTGAGGTCAAAGGACCCTTGAGCAGGGTGGCTCTAGGGCAGTGCGACCGCACCAGGCGCTGACCACCCGCGATCCGTGCAGCTAACAGCAGTGGGGCAGAGGGGCCGGGTAAGGGGGGATTTCAAGGGACGATGCCGAGGGAAAATTAAATAATTAATTTTCCTTCACCATCATCCTCGAAACCCCCTTACCCGGCCCCACCGCTGTTACCTGCACGGACCGCGGGTGGCACTGACTTCAGGTGGGGGCGTCCTGTTTGCAAGTATAATATGGTTTTAAAAGCACTTGCTGTCTCCTTCCTGGCCTCCAACAATTGTTGGCAACAATAAAAATGTCATGATAACTCCAGGGATTAATGTTCTTAGTAGAGAGAGATGGTGTTTTGTCTAGTGGACGTTTTGACTCATGGAAAGGAAGCGCAGAGGATTAATGTGCCCACTGCTAAGAACATGTACCATGCAGATCACAAAGTGCACATAATGTAAATAGGTCAGTGGGTTACTGCTTTTGTCAGAGAGACCCTATTGTTACTTGCAGTTAATAAGTTAAAATCCTAACATAGAACAGTGAGCTATTAACTGTCATGTAAGAGCTGCATGCAAATTGCAAGGTATAAATTAGAGCATTATGTTTTTTCCACAGTCTTTGATTATCCTAATGTTGCAAAAAGAGTTCATTTGGGTAGAAATCAATTCTGATTATTAAAGAGAACCCCCAACCATGGTATTACGTTTTAAATTCTGAGTTTGTGTTTCTCCAGACCAATCACTATTAAACTAAGCTGCCTACTAGTATGGTTGTCATGTGACTCCTACACCTTATAGTCCTTTGTCTTATGTAACATTTCCTATACAGTGATTTACACACATATACTACACTGAGATAAGCAATCATACGTGATGTAAAGTGCTCTGACACCCTATACTGCTATTACTGGTGCTGTACATTTTCTGATACTTTATTATTTTGACATTTTTAAACATGCTAACAGTATCCGCAAAGATTTTTCCTTATTAGTACCAGTGGAACATACAACTGCAGCAGTGAGAAAGTTGACCAGTCAACCTCTGCAATGGGCCATCTACTTTGCAGCAACACAAGTCACATTTTTTTGTAACTTTTGATCCGTTTGAGCTATAAACAATTTATTAGTTAAAATCGTCAGATTATACAGCGGTATTATGTGGCAAATATGGCAGAGCCATAATTATGTGGAAAACATTTGCAAACTAGGATATTTTGCCATTCATGTTTGAACTGCTCTTTGGAAAAAGGGTGGGGAAGTGCTGATGACAGAAACTCCATGGCTGGGAGACGAATGGCTTGCGATTCCACTTTTAAGGATATTTGGGACATTCTGTGATTGGAAACGTATCCCACTTTGTGAATGTATTTTAATGTCAATAACTCATATTAAACCTTAAATAAACATGTGTATCCATTGGTTAAATTAAATAATGTAATAAGCTGTAACCGGTTAGTGAAATGGGAAACAAATACTAAACATTGGGATATTTTGCTCTTTCTGCCACACCTCTGACTCCGCCGAGAAACCCCAGCAAAATAGACACAGTGAATATCTTCAAGGGTTTGAGGGAACCCTGCAATAGATTTCTAAGTAATGTAAATAATTTTTACATGTTTTTTAAAGTGTTTGGTATTTTTATGGCTTATACTTAATAAATATACCTTTTTGCCTATTTTATTATCCTTTGCTGGATGCGACTTCATGATTTTCTTAAGCACACAATGCTAGTTATCTTGATTTAGACCATGCCCCTACTCGGTTAGGCCACACCCCTTGAAGAGATTTGCCACGCCCCTTTTAGAGCACCCCCAGTTTTTTTTTCCCACTTAAAGCCCTGAGTAGGTTTAAGATTAAGGGTGGAATACCCATGTCATTAAGGACATGCCATAGTCTTGTCCTGGGTACCAGGTCGAAGGCAGTCCTTAGATCTATGAAAGCGAGATAAAGACTGCCCCTTCCCACAACCACAACTTTCCAGTATATGAGCATTAACCTAAATGCCTGGTCAATTGTACCAATGCCCGCCCGAAAGCCGGCCTGGTATTGAGAGAGAATATCCTCTTCTTCGCACCACGCTTGAATCCTCTGTAAGAGGACTCTGCCTAGCACCTTCTGCATTACATCGATTAGGCTTATGGGCCTATAGTTCGCAGGATCTTCCCTATCCCTTTTTTTTGTAAATCGGAACAACCACAGCACCTTTCCAGGATTCTGGGACTGGACAGCCTGCAGCTAGAGCGTTGAATAACAACTGAAAATAGCGCGACCAACCCCTTGGATCTGCCAAAAAGAGGTCTCCTGGAAGTCCGTCTGAACCTGGGGCTTTAGCAGGGACTAACTTCTTGATGGCTGCCTCTATTTCAGGTAACGAAAATGGGTTGTAAGTATTCCCCACTAGAGGGACGTCTATGGGGCCGCATGGCTCCTCCAGACGTCCATCTTCTGTGGTGGAATACAGATTCCCAAAATGATTATGCCAATCTTGGCCTGTAATGTGGTTGGGCAGAACATCCGATTCCTTATTGTTGCCCCTGCTGACTAATGTCCAGAATAAATGCTTATTCTTCCCAAGGCTCGCGCTCTTTATATCCTGCCAATACTGTTCTTCCCACTCAATCTTTGCTTTGTGCAGGGCAGCTTTGTATTCCCTCCTTGCCATTTTGACCATAAGGCAATTTTTGGCCTTAATAGCTGAACTCAAAACTTGTCTTTTAAACTTGCAGTTTTTAGAGTACCATAGGTGCTGGGTTTTTTTTAGGGGCACCTGGTTTATTAGGCTTACACAGCTTTTGGAAATAAGAAGACAATTGATCTATTGTTCGGGAATGGACATTGGAAACTACAGCTAAGTCCATGCCCGCAGCCTGGAGCTCAGCTGTGTGCTTAGCCAAGGCCTCCTGAATGGCCACTAAGTTGGAGTCTTGTGAGGAAACCTTGTGCCACTTTAGGTACCTATTACAATTAGAAGGAATAACATCAGTAGTAAAGGCTAGAGCTCTCCGTGACAAGGGGCCAGATAGTGGAACCCACGGATTAGTCATTGTCATACAGAGGGGTTGTGGTCACTATCGGTCGTGGTGCCCACAAACATATCAGTCGTATTATCCCACAATTTCACATCGACTAAAATATAGTCAATGCGTGAGGGTCCACTGACTCTATTAAAGGTGTTCGCCCCTGAGTATCTGAAGGAGTTCTGCCATTCGCAGCCCTGAGGCCGAATTCAGACATAAGTGCGTTGAGCTGGATTGCCAGGTTAGTCCACCTTTTAATCGGTGGTAAATTAAGTGGAGGGACAGACCACATGTTGTCAGCTCTTTCTTGTTCCAACATATCGTCATAGCATAGGGGCTCAAAAGTACAATTAAAATCACCTGCAATCAGGAATTTGGCGCTAGGCAGACAACCAGATATGGCTTGTTCAAGAAGCATGACAGTAGGTGATTGGTTGCCACCCTTGGTCCCTCGAATATAAACGTTAAACAAAACTATAATGTCCCCACCCCTGGGGCCCTTGATGGTAAGTCCCAGAAGATCATTACTTAAACTTGGATGCATGTGAATTCGACACCCTAATTCTCTTTTCAATAACATAAGGACCTTGCCATTGCATTAAAAGCTTGTTCTCTGTTGACGGGAGTAGGAGGAGTACCTTTTCCCCTGGTGTGAATTCTCTCAGCTGACTGTTTCGATCGTAGTAGTGTTTTTGTACATTTTGGGCTTTTTCCATGTTCTCGTGTACCAAGCCCCATATCCTAGAGACCGCTGACTTCAAGTCAGCTGCATACTTCGGTAGGGGTTGTCCTTCCTCGTCTTCCTCTTCCCACTGTTCTACTGCCATATCTAGTAATGTTCGGGGTTTTCTCCCGAACAATAACTCGAACGGGGAATACACTGTTGACCTCTGCTCATGTGTTCATATAGCAAAGAGGATAAGGGGCAGTTTCTGGTCCCAGTCCCTTCCGGTCTCTGAGATGACCTTGCGGAGCATGTTCTTGATGGTTTTGTTGTAACGCTCCACAAGGCCATCTGTTTGGGGATGGTAAACGGAAGTTCGGATCTGACGGATACCTAGTATCTTACAGACCTGTGCCATGAGACGGGACATAAAAGGGGTCCCTTGGTCAGTGAGTACTTCTGACGGGAACCCCACCCGGGAAAACAAAGCAACCATGGCCCTGGCTATATTAGGGGTGGTCATAGACGACAAAGGAAAAGCCTCCGGGTACCTACTCGCGTAGTCTACTACGACCAGGATGTACTGATGGCCTCTGGCTGAGAGAGGCAGGGGACCCACCAGGTCCATACCGACACGCTTGAATGGGATGTCTATGATGGGCAAGGGGAACAAAGGGGCCTTTCTTATCCCTTCGGGGTTAGTATATTGACACCTCACACAGGCCGCACAATGCTTCGCCACGTCCCTGTATACCCCTGGCCAGTAGAATTTGTTCAAAAGGTATTTCAGCGTGTTTTCTTTTCCATAGTGCCCGCCCCTGTGTGGTTGTGAGCTAGCTGCAACACGTGGTCACGGAAAGGAAGGGGTACAATGAGCTGTGTGTTGATGTTTTCTCCCCTTTTATGGCTCTATATAGCAAACCCCTTTTATGAAGAAGTATGGTCCTACCTTGTCTGGCTCCTGTTCCTGCACCTGTTCCCAGGCATGGACAAGGGTGTTGTCTTCCCTCTGAGCTGATCGAAAACTAACCGGGGCTGTCTCAACCGGGTCTGTAAGGGAGAGAGGAAAAGCATGGCGTGATGTCTGTGTCTGCGTATATAGCCGTTTCTCCCTCCGTCTTTCACTCCTGCTCTTCCTATTCTTTCCTGCTGTGTCCTCCAAGTCGCTGTCTCTGAAAGGGGCTTCATGTAACCAGGGTAAGCCCTCCCCTTTTGTCTCATCCAAATACTGCTCAAACCTGGGGTGGTCCGTGCCAATAATGACTGCCTCCGGAAGTGAGGGTATAACCCCCACCTTTCGCACTTGTGGGTCGTTTGATACGTCCAGCAGGGGTAGGATTTAGTGTCCCCGTGGACACAGGTGACGTTTACCTTTTCTGTCTCTCGTATTTGGGGTCGGGACACTAGGGCTCGGTCTACCACTGTCACGTGACACCCAGTGTCCAAAAGCGCCTGGTGCTTTTTCCCATTTAGCAATACTTCCTTCCTGTATTGTTGGGGACCCTTGCCGGTCACATAGATTCGCCCCCTAGAGTACCCCACGTCCATTGGTTCTGGTGCTGGGATTCGGTGGGGACACTGCCGGGCTATGTGTCCCCACTCTGCACAGTGGTAACACTGAGGTCCTTGCCCGCCTGGACCTGGGATGGGTTGTATAGGTCTGGGGATTGCACGGGGTACTGGTTGGGGTTTTGTATCGGGTCTGTGTGTGGTTCTTGGGGCAAATAAAGGGGTCCGTGATACACCAGCCTTGAACTCTGGGGATCTATGAAAAGCACGAGCCAAGTCCACAGCCGTTGCAGAGGTGAGGTTGGGATGTTGTTTTACCCAGGAACGGGTTGTTGCCGGTAGGGCATCCAGAAACTGCTCCATGAACACTTTTTCTGTCACTTCTTCCATATTGGAGGTTTGGGGTGTCAGCCAACGATTTCCCAGGTCCTTAATCCTGTAATACAGTGCACGCGGGTGGTCCCCGGTGGTCCACCTCTCTTTCCTGAATTTGGCTCTATAATAGTCCTGATCACACCCCAATCGTTCCAATATGGTCCTCTTCACATCCTCATAGGGTGTTGTACCGGCGGGGTTGGCGGCCTGATAGGCTGCTTGTAATTCCCCTGACAAGAGAGGGGCAATATATTGGCCCCACCTTTCTTGGGGCCAGGCAGCTGTAGTTGCGACCCTCTCAAAGTTAATGAAGAAATAGTCAGGGTCATCCCCCTCCTGAAACTTCTGCAGGACTGAGCCAGGGACGTTTGGGCGCACTCGGGTACTAACAATGACATCCGTAAGCCGGAGTATGGCCGTGTCTTGTACCTGTTGGTTTGACGTGAGTAGAGCTGCTTGGTCCCTTAGGGCGTCCTGTAGTGCTTCCCGGTCTTTCTGGGCAGTTTGGGCCTGCTGTTCGAACACCAGTTGCAGGTGCCGTTGCCCCTCCGCAAGCTGAGTGATAATACTTTCCATGGTTACAGGCGCGGGCTGTGTCAGGGTTCGACACCCGGGGAGCGGAATCCCACTTCTGACACCAATTGTAGGCGTGTTAGCGTCGCCGGGGTGTGATAGACCACAAGATGCCGTATTATGGTGTACGTGAGGTCATTATTTATTTTCCTTCAGGCGTTACGTGGGTAAGGGCTTGGGGGTTTCGGAAGAATCGGTCAACCCAAAGAAACAACACAAAATAAAGAAGGTTAGAGGCAGTCTCTCTTTTCGGTCTCTGGTTCCGGGATGTCGGGGTTGGATGGGCCGGGACCCTCCTGGGTTTCTTGCACCTTGCTTGGACTCACTCGGAGGGCGGGGAAAGAAAAGAACACAAAACAGGTCGGGGTCAATAACTGTGCTTGTGTAGGGTTGGCTTTGTGCTACCGTCACCAAGTCGTATGTGCGGGGAGGGTTCATGTGGGTTTTTTCTATCAAAGGGGGCCCTCACCACTCCAGTGCCCTACCTCCCCATACCTCCCCCACCAGAACGATCCCCGGAGGGCCACTTGCCTTGGGCCACGGCCCGTCTCCGGGACCGTGGCAGCGGGACCAGGGGCGTCTTCTCCTTCCTCCGGCCCACCGGGTTTGTTAGCGATGTACGATATACTCCTCTGTCCTCGTCTCGTCTGCTCCTCCTCACTCTCGCCTTCCTCCGCTTTACTGCTATCCTTCACGCTCTCCGTCCCTCTTCCTCCGATACCTCTCGCCGTCTCCTCCGCGTCTTTTGTGCAGCCCTCTTCCGCCTTCGTCACGGTCTCCTCCCCACTCGCCTGAGTCACTGCTAGACCGCTGCCGGCTTCCGGTCCGCATGGAAGCGTCGCAACCTTTCTTCCACTTCCGGTCCGCCCCGGCGTCGTCCTTCTTACACATGGGTTTATATAGGGAAAATCACAGACTAGGAACGCCCAAAGGTAAATAGAACTTTGGAAAGAACACACAAATGAGGCAAGGCAAGAATCGACAGTCTCAGTGCCTTGTGTAACTGTCGCGTCTTTGAGGCTGCGCAACAAGATAGGCTTATCTGAACAAACTTTATCTAAGGCTTTACCATTGTTTAAAACGCACACGAAACCCACAGTGCAGACATCAGCTGTTCTTTTGTGCTGACTTTGCATGTTTACGCAGCCTACAATGTCTCAACTTTAGATTCGTGACCTAATGTTTATGCAGGTGTGGTGTCAAGGGTAGAGTCAGGCTGAAAAGAGGTCAAAGGTGAGCATGGATGAAGCACAGCTGAATTAGAAAACGAGAGAGATTCAGATTTTAAGGTTTCACACTTGCCTGTCGCGGGTACTTGACCCACCCACTCGAGTGAGGTACCATTTTTATCAGGAGACCTGGGGGAACGCTGGGTGGTAGGAAATTTGTGTCAGCCCGGTGATCCTACAACTTTCCCTCACAGAAATTTGAGAAAAAAGTGATTTTTTTTCATCAAAATGTGAGGTTTGCAGGGGATTCTGGGTAGAGAAACGTTAGGGGATCCACACAAGCCATACCTTCCTGGACTCCCCTGGGTCTCTAGTTTTCAGAAATGTGTGGGTTTGGTAGGTATCCCTAGATGGCCGCCAAGCCTGGGACCAAAAACTCATGTGACCCCCCTTGCAAAACCAGGTCATTTTCGGATAGATAGGGGGCATCTGCGTTTTTGGTCCCAGCGTCGGCAGCCATCTAGGGAAACCTACCAAACCCACACATTTCTGAAAACTAGAGACCCAGGGGAGTCCAGGGAGGTATGCTTGCTTGGATCCCCAACGTTTTCCTACCCAGAATCCCCTGCAAACCTCAAATTTAGCTGAAAAAATCACTTTTTTTCTCACATTTCTGTCTGGGAAAGTTCTGGGATCTACGTGGATCCACAAATTTCCTACCACCCAGCGTTCCCCCAAGTCTCCCGATAAAAATGATACCTCACTCGCGTGGGTGGGTCAAGTACCCGCGACAGGCAAGGGCCCAAAACGTATTGAGGAGACATCAAAATTACCTATCACAAAACAACCTGGCTTTGCAAGGGAGGTCACCTGGGTTTTTGGCCCCGAGCTCGGCGGCCATCTTGGGAAACCACAAAACCCACACATTTCTGAAAACTAGACCGGGGGAGTCCAGCGAGGTATGGCTTGCGTGGATCCCCCAATGTTTCCCTACCCAGAATGCCCTGCAAACCTCAAATTTAGCTGAAAAAAACCACATTTTCCACATATTTTTGGGTGGAATCACTGTGCCGGCACAAATGTACTACCCCACAGCGTTCCTCTCAGTCTCCCGAGTAAAATGATACCTCACTTGTGTGGGTGGGGCAAGGGCCTGTGACTGGGAAGAGCCCAAAACATAGGGATTTAGGGTATAGCACCGACAATTCTAAGCGCTACATTTTTTTAAAAATACGTTTTTAGCCAATTCTGCATTGGACACCCACACAAGTGAGGTACCATTTTACTCGGTACACTAAGGAGAATGCTGTAGGGAGGACATTTGTGCCGGCACAGTGATTCCACCCACAAATATGTGGAAAATGTGGTTTTTTTCAGCTAGATTTGAGGTTTGCAGTGGATTCTGGGTAGGGAGACGTTGGGGGATCCACGCAAGCCATACCTCACTGGACTCCCCAGGGTGTCTAGTTTTCAGAAATGTGTGGGTTTGGTAGGTTTCCCTAGATGGCGGCGAGCCCGGGGTGAAAAAACCAGGTGCCCCCCCACCCCCAAAACCAGGTAGTTTTGTTATAGGTAATTTTGAAGTCTCCACAACACCATTTGGGCCATTTCCTGTTGCAGCCACTATGCCTACCCACACATGTGAGGTACCATTTTTATCGGGAGACCTGGGGGAACGCTGGGTAGTAGGAAATTTGTGTCAGCCCGGTGATCCTACAACTTTCTCACACAGAAATTTGAGAAAAAAGTGATTTTTTTCAGCTAAATTTGAGGTTTGCAGGGGATTCTGGGTAGGGAAATGTTGGGGGACCCACGCAAGCCATACCTTGCTGGACTCCCCCGGGTGTCTAGTTTTCAGAAATGTGTGGGTTTGGTAAGTTTTCCAAGATGGCCGCTGACCCCGGGGCCAAAAACTCATGGGACCCCCCTTGCAAAACCAGGTTGTTTTGTGATAGGTAATTTTGATGTTGCCTCAATAGGTTTTGGGCCCTTGCCTGTCGCGGGTACTTGACCCACCCACACAAGTGAGGTACCATTTTTCTCGGAAGACTTTGGGGAATGCGGGGTGGGTGGAATTTTGTGGATCCACACAGATTCCAGAACTTTCCACCACAGAAATGTGAGGAAAATGTGTTGTTTTTTTTTTACAAACTTTGAGGTTTGCAAGGGATTCTGGGTAACAGAACCTGGTGAGAGCCAGACAAGTCACCCCATCCTGGATTCCCCTGGGTGTCTAGTTTTCAAAAATGTATAGGTTTGCTAGGTTTCCCTAGGTGCTGGCAGAGCTAGAGTTCAAAATCTACAGCTAGGCACTTTGCAAAAAAAAAAAGGTCAGCTTTCACTGTAAAAATGTGGTGTGTCCACGTTGCGTTTTGGGCCGTTTCCTGTCGCGGGCACTAGGCCTACCCACACAAGTGAGGTACCATTTTTCTCTGAAGACTTTGGGGAATGCGTGGTGGGTGGAATTTTGTGGACCCACGCAGATTCCAGAACTTTCCACCATAGAAATGTGAGGAAAATGTATGTTTTTACAAATTTTGAGGTTTGCAAGAGATTCTGGGTAATAGAACCTGGTGAGAGCCAGTCAAGTCACCCCATCCTGGATTCCCCTGGGTGTCTAGTTTTCAAAAATGTATAGGTTTCCTAGGTGCCGGCAGAGCTAGGGTTCAAAATCTACAGCTAGGCACTTTGCAAAAAAAGGGTCAGTTTTCACTGTAAAAATAAAGTGCGTCCACGTTGCGTTTTGAGCCGTTTCCTGTCGCGGGCACTAGGCCTACCCACAAAAGTAAGGTACCATTTTTATCAGGAGACTTAGGGTAACAGAATTGTAGAGCAACTGTTATTCCCTATTGACTTTCGATGCATTTCTGCCTTCCAAATGAAAGACAATGTGTAAAAAAGAAGTCATTTTGAAAAATGACCTATAATTCTCATGCTAGTATGAGTACTCACAATTTCGGAAATGTGCAAATATCTACTGTTTCTAAACTCGATATTTTGTTCCAATTTCAGAAATACATAGGTGTCTTTCATACCGATTTTTCCATGTATATATTTTCCCAAATTAATTGCTCTCTACCCGGTACATAATAAAAACCATTACAAGACACTGCTCAGTTATTGGCTCTGGGTTCATCGGATTCTTGGTGAACCTACAAGTCCTATATATCCCCACAACCTGAAAGGTCCAGCGGATGTAACGGTATATTGCTTTCAAACAGCTGTCATAATTAGAAGAAGTTACAGGTGAAAACGTTGACACAAATGGCTGTTTTTTTCAACTAATTTTCAATTTTTCCTATATTTAACTGTTAGTTTCTATAAAGAAACCTTGAAGGATCTACACAAATGACCCCTTGCTGAATTCAGAATTTTGTCTACTTTTCTAAATTGTATAGCTTTCCAGGATCCATTATTGCTTTCATACCCATTTCTACCATTAACTAGAAGGTGGTTGAAAGCACAAAAAATAGCAAAAATAGGCTATGTCCCAGAAAAATGCCAAAACTGTGTAAATAATTTTGGTTTTCTGACAAAAGTCTGCTTGTCCCTGAAAGCTGGGAACATGGTGATTTCAGCACCACAACCCCTTTGTTGATACCATTTGCAGGGACAAAACCAGACGCTTTCATCTGTAGCCCTTTTTTCCCCAAAAACCCAAAATTTTGCTATATTTTGGCTAATTTCTGGGTCCCCTCCAGGGGAAACCACAAACCCTGGGTACCTTTAGAATTCCCATGATGTTGGAAGAATAGGACGCAAATTTGGCGTGGATACCTTATGTGGTCAAAAAGTTACATGGGCATAAGTTCGAACTACCCCAAATAGCCAAAAAAAGGCTTAGCACACGGGGGGAAAGGCCTAGCAGCGAAGGGGTTAATATTGTACGTTGTACATATATTTGTATCTAAGGTAGTGGTAGGAGGTTAAAGAATGATTAATTTGCATCACTAGCTCAGTCTCCAGGTAACATGAGGCTTGTGCTCAAAACACTGTGAGAGTGTATCTTGAAAGCACAAAGATAATCATGTCTTTTGGAAGTTAACCTTAGCCTTTGTGAACTCATTGGTACATGAACTATTTCAACTGACATTCAAATTGGTAATTTGGCTCCTGCTTAGCAGTCACACCTTTACCTAATCTTTGCCAGTATCAATATCTTTGAAAATTAGCCACAGATATTGAGGGACACCCTAGAGTGGGAGAAGGCACCAATACGAGTTAAGTGCTGGACTAAGAGCCTGAGGTGAGATCATATACCCTGTAGCTTGATTCCCATCTAATTGTGTAATCTTTTGTTTGCTTGTGATTTTAAAGTACTTTCTTTTTACTAAGCGTCGGGCTGGACATTTATTTATTGTGCCTGTTATTTGTTTGAGTTCTGAGTCTCTGCCCCCACAGAATCCTTGGTCTACTTGCTCTCATTGCCCACTACTGCACTTGCCCCAATTTTCAGAGCAAGGTTGTGGCCAGTAGCCCCTGCCTGCCCCGTGGCCACCTGAAGGGGGCTTCAAGTAACAAAAGAAGTCAATTCTCAAAAAGAACAGACTCCCAAGAGCCAATTCAGCATACAAAATAACTAATACCATTAATGTGTCAATGTGCCAGACAATCAGATTACAACATTTATACTTAATAGGATGAGGAATAAAGCACTCGGGAGCACCACTTTTTAAGACAGAAGCTCTAAGTTTTTCCACCACAATTGCTGTAACTGATGTAATCATGTAATCAGGCATGTAATACATATATGTAATGGCAGGATCTTCGTAGCTGATAACTTCAGTGATATTAAAAGTAAGAAAACGACAATTCTCACATTAGATAAGAAACACTGCAAGGGTTGTCTGCTATGCCTACATCCTGGTAAACATGCATGCCTTTAACAACAGAAGAGGAGTACCTTAGACACAGAGAGGAGGAGCGTGAGTAAAACAGTGCCTAACAGGAAAATCAGAAGAATGCTGGTACACATCCAATCAACACAGCCAACTAGCACACTAGTAAGCCGGGAACCAAGAATACAGGGCCAGGAGAGGTCATACAATTAAATTGGAAGTAAGGATGCAGGGCAAGGATACCAATGACTAGGAGAAGGAAATCAAATGAAAACAGTTAACTGAAAACTCAGGCCGTAATGATGCATTGAAAACAGTGCTCACTCAGGGGAGATTGAGCACTGCTAAATAGCATTAGCCCAGGAAACAAGTATGCACTGCTAAATAGTGCTAATCAAAGAAATACTGCTAACAGTGCTAATCAGAAAACAAGGAATTGCTGCAATTTATAGATTCTATCGAGCTCAGCCAAGCGCTCACCTTAAAGTGCTTGATCCTGCGAAAGCGCCAAAGTGAAATCGAAGAATGAATCCAAAGCCCCCACCAGCAAAACCAGAACCGGCAACAAACAACTTATGGTGTGGGTTTACCTGAAAGGAAAAGGGGAAAGGAAATTAGAGAAAGAGAAAAACAACAACCAAAGGCCAGTCTCTTTGGGACTGAGAATTTAATACTGCCTTGTTTTTTTTCTTCCTGATACAGAGAGTCTCTGAGCAAACAATTGGTGTGTCTCTATTAGTCTCTCATAATAGATTCTGATAATTACCGTTTTCTTCTGAATATGTGCAACGATTACCCAATTTATCATGATAGCCTTGATTGAGAAATAACTTGAATAATAGTTGTCGCATTTAATTCTCCTAAAAATAGGAATACATTAAATTAGTATGTGGGTTTGATTTGTTACCTTTCAATAAACACTTAGACTGACATTACCCTTTTTATACCTGTTTTTCACATTTGCTGAAGATAATTCTCTCTTCAACATGGGGTTTTTCCAAACACACATAATCCAACATAACAAAAAAAGGTTTTCTGTAACAATAATTCTATAGTTCTTTAAAGTTCCCACAACATAGCCTGTCCAGAAGGTAAGCTAGATATACACAATCATCAGTTCATGACTTGTTATTTTTACAAATTCCTTACAGTAGAAACTGATTCCTTGGTTAATTTCTGGTGGAGATTTTTTCTAAATTGAATGTTTAGTTTCAGTATCGATATTAACATGCAAATGTATTGAGTGTGCATCTTTCAGATTTAGCTTGATCATAGTAATGTAGGCTGCATTTAAAATGGTTAAGGTCTGGTTGCCATTTCTTCCATGTTGTGTATCTTTATTTCCGGAGAAAACCGAATCAGCAATCTTAAGCAATGTATTGTTTGCTTTCCGTTTCCATGTGAAATAGTTTTCTTTAGGCAACTGTAAAGACTAGATGGTCAGGAGGTAGGTGGTTTTAAGAGTTTTATTGAGCAGCAGCACAGTACGTCCAAACTGGTAAAAAGCTAACAGGTAACTGCCGTTAAGTGATTCCAGAACACTCAACAACAGGTATGAAATGCACGCTCTAAAGATTCTAAGAGTGTGACAGAGAAAGGCAGCAGAAGAGAATAATAAGAATGCAACACATCTTACTCAATTAACATTAAAAGAAAACCATAAAGAACAAAAAAAACAAAAGAAAAATGTAAAACAGTAGCATGAACACCAAAGATGCACAAGTTAAGATCTGTATCTTGCTGGCACACACCTGGTTCTATTGTTTACCTTAACCCTAGAAGCTACAGTAAGATCATCACAAGAGTACGAACTGTTACCCAACAGAGTTTTAGATTCACTGAACTTGGTATCATCACTGCACCTGTGGAAATGTACCCAAATGTGAGCACACTGGTGCAGGGTCACCCTCTCGTCCACGGGTCCAAAGACTAACAAAAAGAGATCGGCACTGGAGTTGAAGTAAAACAACAAGTTTATTAATCACTCATGAGCGGGACCACGTCCACACAACACTCTCAAGTATTGTAGGAGGAGGTACACTGAATTCACAAACCATCGTCCTTATATACAGTTTTGTTGCAATGTAAGCATATGGACAGAAATGGAAAGAACAAGTTTAGACACAGAAAATAGCTATCAGCAAACAAGGGCAGATGGATGACCACTTGGCCAGCAAATAAGAAAGGGGAGCAGGAATGTTTATGGCAGCAGTAAACGGTCAATAGATAGCCTCTAAGACCAGGTGCACCAGCAGCTACAAACCCCCCAGCACGTACATTGCTGAGCCATGTCAAAAGAGGTCAACTAAAGTTGATGACACAAGCAGGGTGAAAAGGCGAACAGCAGAGGACGAAAGAATTACGAAGGAAGCGAAATGGACACCACAGCCAAAAATGGCTGTCGCTTATGCTAACGTAAAATATTACACGTTTCCACAGGCGACCCTTTTAGCATAAGCTAAGACATTTTCTTGTCCCTTCTAAGGGGTATGATATACATCGTGAATATCAATTAACATCATTTCACAAATTTCTCGTTCCATTGCTAAACGGGCATTTGCATTTTGAACATTCGTTTTAGATGGTACACAAGTAGTACAAGTGGAAATACAGAGGGAACAGAGCATTGGTCCACATTGTATGCATAAACAACAAGAGAAGATAATTGCAATAATTATGAATAGGGCCGACAATACTTTCAGACCCCATACAGAAAATAAGTTCCAGAACCATCCAGTCCAAGTCCATGTTCCTGGGTCTTGATGTATCTCAGTGGCTATTTTATGCAGTTTGGAAATGACGTCATAAACAGAAGGGGCGTGGTCAGGGATAAACACACAACAGCTACTCCCGATAATGCGACATGCTCCACCACGATCAGCTAATATTA
Organism: Calotriton arnoldi; assembly: GCA_963921515.1. NCBI lineage: Eukaryota > Metazoa > Chordata > Amphibia > Caudata > Salamandridae > Calotriton > Calotriton arnoldi. The sequence continues at coordinate 4,215,181 of CAWUFW010000049.1, read as the reverse complement.
CATCTAAAACCATTCTATTTTGCAAAGTCACAATTCTTGTGATTTGGAGTTCTTCTGTAATATTTCCAAGAGCCATCGCTGTTTGATTAGTCACTGCCTCTACCACTCGGGTCAAGCGTCTTATTTTTCTACTATTCAAGGCCGCACCAACAAAGAAAAAGAGTCCCAAATTAAAGTCAACATATTGCTGTAATGCAGTGTCAGTTTGATCCACTTCATCATTATTTATAGTTCTTTTGAATCGGTTCAAGGAAATGTCATTAAACAATTTTTGATCTTTATGATAAGATGCAGGTGCTAAGAACACAGGGGGAAGCAAGAAGGACACATAGCATATTCCAGACCATCCAATTGGTAGATAATAGTAACCTTTACTTCCACAAATGAAATAAGTGTTATGTGAGGATAGAAAACTGCTATTGTTCGTTCCAGTGATATTCAATACTGTAGTACAGTCACTTTTTCCCACAGGGATACTGCCAAAACTGCTCACACAAAGATTTGCTTGGGCTCTAGTAACAGCGATAAGAGGAGGCCCGTTACCCATGGCCGTTCGAGTATTGGGAAAAACGTAGCTTGCGGAGGAATTTCCTTTGCGATACTCCTCCATTTCCCATATAGTTCCTTTGGCTTGTGGGAGGCCTTCATCAACAGGGTAACAAACTTTATTTAACTGTGTATTAAGTCCTCCTACATCAGCTGGAGCAATATTACTAACCTCAGAGGCCCACAAAAGTGCGAACCAGGCTCTATAAGACCCATTGTGTGAAAATGGCAGGGGAATGAGAGGCGTTCCTCCCTTTTTCTGATGGGCTGGCATCCTTCCACATACCCAGCAGTTGGTAGTATTCGTAGCATTATGAGTATGATGCAACATTTGTATGAAAGTGTTATTGAGATATGACATTCGATACTTCTTTTCATGTTAGGGAAGAGTGAAGTAATAATGTTCCGTGGGGACAGGAGTAGTAGCAGGCAATAAGTTTCGAGCCGGAGTTACTTCCTCCACAACCCACATTACCACAGCAATGATGACAGCAGTCAAAGTCAATCCAGTAATAAACATTGTGCAGCCGCTACAGATCTTTGCAGCATTTGATTTCTTCTCCTCAGGCATGTTCATCTCGTCGACAAACAACAAAATAGATGATGCCCTAAGGTCCTGGGCAGGCGTTGGTTTGTTCACTAACGTTGAGATGAGTAGTCACTAAAAGGCTACCCCCCTTTGTAGTCAGTCTTTAACCACCCAGGACAGTGGCTCAAACAGTCTCTTTTTGCGATGAAGTGTCTTTCTTCCTGGATTGAAGCAGATATCTAGATGCACCAGGGATCGTATGGTCTGGGAAAACTTCCTCAGGCGCTTCAGGTGACGCAGCTCGTCCTCTCTCGGTAACCAGAATGTCGCGATGATCTGTCAGTACAGAAGGGCTCATGAAGGTATGCGGAATCTTTCGGCAGTGGCTGGCGTGTACCCAGTTCTTCCTGTTGGTCACTCGCACTACAGTTCTGGTAGCAAGGAGGACCTGCTCTGGGCCACGCCAGCGAGGTGCCAAGCAATTTGTCTGTTGAAACGATTTCGTAAGGACAAAATCTCCAGGCCGCAGATCATGACCATCACCCTGCGACCTGTCTGGAAGAGCTTCCAGCACCTGCTGATAAATAGAAGACAAGCTGTCAGTTAACTGGGACAAATAGTCACTCATCAACATGTGGGGAACATCATGTATAGGGCGAGGCTTAGAAACCCCCCAAATATTCATGGGCCTCCCAAAGACGATCTCATGTGGCGTAAGGCCAGATCGTGTATGTGGTATCGATCTGATAGAAAGCCAGGCTAGGGGCAGTGCATCGGGCCATTTCAAAGACGTGGAAGCCTGTATTTGAGCCAATTTCAGTTTCAGGGTGGAGTTGTAACGCTCCACCAGGCCTGCTGACTGTGGGTGGAAAGCAGCATGAAATTTCTGCTTAATCCCCAACCCTTTCATGACATATTCTACAACTTGCCCAATAATTATTACTGCGCTCAAACTGAATGTAGTCCATTTGCAGGACCTCAAAAGGTACAGATGGTGTCGCAAACCCTCCTGTTGGAGTTCGTGTTCCCTTTCCAGGATTATACTGGAGACAGACCAGACAAGGCTGGACTATCTTTTTTAGCAGTGCCGGCAATATCAGGATGATCCCAAACTTGCATGAGTTGTTTTGCCATTGAGGATGCACCAACATGTGCCGGCCCATGTGCCATGTGAATCAAGGGGTATAAGTATGCTGTGGGTAACCTCCATTTGGTCATATCTTTATTCCTCCAGCAGCCCTCATCATCCAGTGTTCCCTCCTTAGACCATTGGTCTAGTTCGTCAGCAGAGGCAGATTGTTGCATGTCCAGCACTTCCTGCCTGGCATAATGCCAACGTTCAGCTTGTGACTTAACCACATACATAGATGTGGTGCTTCGCTGCATTGCGGTCTCACGGGCTGTGTGATCCACAAAGGCATTACCTGCTCCTATTTTATCAGTCACTTTCTTGTGTGCACTACACTTAGACTGGAGTTCCTAATACTGGTGCAGAGCAAAGAGCCTGGCGTAACTGTTGGAAGGCATTCTGACATTCAGCAGTCCATGGGAGGGGCATCGGAGTGTTTTTAGTCAAAAGGGCCAACAAAGGTTTAATAATGTGCGAAAAACTGGGGATCCACTGCCTACAAAAAGAAGTAAGGCCAATCAGTGCACGGACATCCTTCTGAGTACGGGGCACAGGAGTATCTAAAATGGTCTGAATGCCATCTGGTGTGAGTGCACGTCCCTCCTTAGACAGGAGGTGACCTAAATAGGTAACCTGCTGTCTACAATATTGCAATTTCTTTCGCGAGACTTTGTGATTATGGGAGGCAAGAAATGATAAAAATAACAGTGTTCCTTCTTCACACTGCTCAGGGGTATCTGCAGCTAACAAGATGTCGTTGACGTACTGGATAAGGGCCACCCCTTTTAGTACAGGAAAGGAATCAAGCTGTCTTTTTAATGCCTGACTGTAAATGCTAGGACTCTCTGTATAGCCCTGTGGAGCTATGCAGAACCGGAAGGATCTATTTTTCAATGTGAATCCAAACAGATGACGGCTTTCAGGGTGAATGGGTATTGCGAAACATGCGTTTTTCAAGTCGATCACCGTAAATGTAGTGGCAGTGGGAGGGACCATAGTGAGAAGGGTTGTGATATCAGAAACTACCGGATATTGGGGCACTACAATTTTATTAACCTCCCGCAAATCAATAATGAATCTGTAAATTTTAGTGTCAGTGTCTTTTTCAAAATAGGAAGGATAGGGCTATTGCAAGTATTATAGGGGACTTCTTCCACTACCCCCACTTTGATCAAATCCTGGACAATGTTTGCTAATGCTTCTTCACCTTCTCGGGATATTTTGTATTGGGGCAGTCGAGGCAATGAAACACCTTCCCTTACTTGGATTTGCACTGGTGGAATAACCTTTGACCCACATCAGTATCTGATCTAGCCTACAAGGTAGGGACGCCAGAGCGGCATCCTCATTGATAAGACAGGATCTCTCAACCATTGAATAATTGTCATTCAAAATAACACGCACACCTTCCGGAGAACAACGTATTGTAGCACGAAAATATTTAAGCATATCGATACCCACAATGTTGTCAGGCGTGGTAGGGGACAGCAAAAATGGACATGCTGCAGTGAATTTGTCAAGTCCGAATTCAAGTGGCTGTGAAAGCGGGCTAGGTGTAGGTGTTCCATCGAACCCTATCGATGTTATCATTGTGCTGGACAGGGGAGCCCTAGGAACCAATCTTTTATACAGAGCACTATGGGTAGCCCCTGTATTAACCAGAAACCGATCAGTAGATCCCAAGACATTTGCGTCAACATAAGGACCCATTTGATCTACTGGCACCTCAACCGGTCACTTCCCCATCCTAGGCATCCCTATGCATAATCGGAATCTGCAAGTGCATCAGCAGAATAATCAGACATTTGGTATTGATTTCGTCTATCAAAAGTATTAGAGTAATTTGGTCCTTGTTCAACTGCCTCAAACCTGGGACGAGCTCCTACACCTCCCGTTTCCTGAATTACCTGGGCGTCCTCTCATACTTCCCCTTCCCAGCTGGTACTGCTGACCTCGCAAAAGAGGGCACTCAGAACGCCAATGCCCAGTCTCTTTACAGTAGGCACACTGATCAGGAGACAAATTTGCTCGAGGAAGAGGGAGCGCTCCGGGTGTATACATTGCACGTCCGCCTCTTCCATCTCCCCTATATGGTGGACCATATACTTGAGCCATCATAACTTTTGTCTATAAGTCTTTAACCTTCTTATCCTCCCTGCCTTTCGCTTCCTGTTCCTGTCGCTCATAATATTGGGCCATGGTCAAAAGGGAAACTGGGGAAGACGTGGTCCAAGAACTCTCACTGGCCTTAAGGCATCTAGCTATTTCAGGTAACATATTAGCGACAAATTTGTCGACAAACAAATGTTTACCCGTGTCATCGGCCAGTGACTGACCACTAAAATCATGGATTGTCTCCTCAAATCTAGAAAAGAAATCAGAAACTGACTCATCCTTTTTCTGTTTACAGGACGCTAACGTAGTCTAATCTATTTTCTTAGGGAGTATGAGAGTCTTCAACTTAGTCACAATAGCTTTAGGAAGATCTAATATCTCCTTCTGAGGTTTCTGCGCAGGCTCCCTTTCCGCATCTATTTCTTCTAAATGTTCCCAGGTATCACCAAATGCCACATTGTCATCTATTTTACTTATTGTTCTCCACATATCAGGGGGCAAAATAAGCCCGAAGAACATATCGATATCTGGCAAGGTCATAGTGCAGGAGCTGATGGCTCCTTCTACCTCCTCATAGAAGGCGGCGGGATTTTTCCGGGGGTCGGGCAAAGCAGCCTTAAGAGCCATAACATCTGCTCTACTCCAAGGAGTGTAAACCCAATTATATATAAAATATCCCTTTGCATCATCTGAAGTTTTATCATCATTTGTTCCCGCACCCTTCGGGGGAACATACAGGGGTGCGGCTTCACGCATTGGTTACATAGTAACTTTATTACTGCTGGAATTGCCTTTTTTCACCAGAACATCTGTTTTTCTCTGCCTGGGATTGAATTGCTTCTACTACTTTACTCTTTCTAGCTAATTCTTGCTCCTTACGTAAATGTAATGTTTCATTTCGTAATTTAACTATTCGTCTAATCGTATCAGGTATATCTGAAAAAAGGTAAGTCCCATCTACTAACCGCTTATAATCAACATTCTGTTTCGTCAGAAATATGCCGCCAACCATATATTACCTCCCAACAGAATTTTTCTACGAAATATAACTGGTCTATATCTTTCCAAGGTTGAACCATATTTATGAGGATCGTCGCTGTAGTAGTCCGACGAGCTTCCTCTTTAGCAGTGCTTTTTAATGTATCTTTTTCTGCTTTAGTCAAAGTAGAGCGAGTCTGTCGCCCAACTTGCTTGTCTTTATCTTTATCCTCTGAGGAAGAGAGCTCCTCATCAGAAGCCTCGTCCTCAGGGGCACTTGGAGCGGGAAATTCATACAGGGGTGGGGATCGTTCTAATAAGATGCAATCATCCTGAGGCGTATTAAGTAGTGGATATATAGGGTGCCTAATAGGATACTGGCCATTTATCGCTACTCAACGTTCTCTATCTTCCTTTTCTATTCTTTCCTTCATTTCTTTGTCTTTTAATTCCACCCCTTTTTGATATATCGTCTTTCGCTGCTCTTTCTCTGCTATAGCTTCCGCTCTCTTTGCTCTTTCTCGCACTTCTTTATCCCACATACGTACACAATCAAACATATCCTGTCTACTCTTTCTTTTAAATAAACACTTTTCTACATACTGAACTTTTTAGAATCGAATGACCCATTCACTGGCCATTGTAAATCGGACTCTTTCTTTGTGTATTTGTTCCACAATGAACCGTACATTATGGGACAAATACCATATTTAATATACATCTCTCTATTTGGCGTCCCTTCTGGAGGAGCCGGCTGACTTTGTTCTAAAGCATTCTTGGTACCACAAGAGCAGCAACACCACTTACGGTGTGTGCTGAGAACAGGCATGTTTTCACAAGTATATGTATAATATTACTACTCCAAACAAATATTCCAAAAGGAGAAAAATCTCCACATTACCTGCCTTCAGTCTTTGCAAAGAATGAATACCAAAACCAAACAAAAAAACCAAACCAAGCAAATCAAGAGTGCCGCTTCAGCGACCTTACCAAACAGAAGTCTCCAACTCCCACCTGCCGATCTCTGGTCGACCTAATGGTCACTGCAGAATACGCCAAAGAAAGCCCCAGTCGAGACCGGCCACCACCCTGAGGGTCAAATCGGGAAAACCGGAAAAGTCACGTCGGCCTGCAAAGACAAGGGTCTCCTTATGCATTGCGCATCCTCAGTAATATTTCGATCCTCCGTCGAGACCACTCCTTCGGATGGCCGCGTCTCCGATGGGGCCCCACGTGCTGGGCGCCAACTGTGGAAATGTACCCAAAAGTGAGCACACTGGTGCAGGGTCACCCTCTCGTCCACGGGTCCAAAGACTAACAAAAAGAGATCGGCACTGGAGTTGAAGTAAAACAACAAGTTTATTAATCACTCATGAGCGGGACCACGTCCACACAACACTCTCAAGTATTGTAGGAGGAGGTACTCTGAATTCACAAACCATCGTCCTTCTATACAGTTTTGTTGCAATGTAAGCATATGGACAGAAATGGAAAGAACAAGTGTAGACACAGAAAATAGCTATCAGCAAACAAGGGCAGATGGATGACCACTTGGTCAGCAAATAAGAAAGGGGAGCAGGAATGTTTATGGCAGCAGTAAACGGTCAATAGAAAGCCTCTAAGACCAGGTGCACCGGCAGCTACAAACCCCCCAGCACGTACATTGCTGAGCCATGTCAAAAGAGGTCAACTAAAGTTGATGACACAAGCAGGGTGAAAAGGCGAACAGCAGAGGACGAAAGAATTATGAAGGAAGCGAAATGGACACCACAGCCAAAAATGGCTGTCGCTTATGCTAACGTAAAATATTACATGTTTCCACACACCTGCATTTGACCACTCTTCTCACATTCCACACTTTGCCATCTTGAGTAACCACACTATTCTTGCAAACCTTCGCCACTTTAATGGGATGTCCAAATCTGGAACTACCTTTCACCAAGAAACCTGGTTTCTTGATTCTAACAAAACCTCCAATAGCAAAATCAGGAATCCTCACCTTCCATTTTTCATCAAAAACCTCCTTCATATTATTCTGCTTCTCTCTCACTCTACCAGCAATGACGTGCAATTCAACATCATCAACCTTCTTGCTAGATTTCCTTATCCACAACGGACAAATGTCAGACACAGGATCTCTACCTTTCAGAAGCCTAAAAGGACTCACCCCGTAACAGAGTGAGGAGTAATACGGTACATCCACAATCTCTTCCTCAAAATATCTCTCCAAGGTTCACTGGACTTATTGACCAACTCAATGCCCTCCTTAAGCACCCGATTACATCTTTCAACTTGACCATTTTCTCTAGGTTCATAAAGAGAAGTAGTGACATGTCTTATACCACATCTAGTGAAAAAGTCCTCCATCTCCTGAGAAATAAGTTGCATACCATTGTCTGTAACTAACACTTCTGGGCTCCCTTCCCTATCAAAAACTTCTTTGAAAAATGAAATAACCACTAAAGAAGTAGCATTGGCCACAAACTTAGCCTCTGGCCATTTAGAGTGATAGTCCACCAAAACAAGGGCAAAGCGGGCATCAGAAGGTAAGCATTTGTAGGGACCAGAAATATCAAAAGCCACTTTCTGCCATGGAGACTCAGGCCAAGTCATCGGCTTGAGGGGAGCAGAAAAAACCCTAAGCATCTTGTCACTGTTAATACACTCAGAACACACTCTAACAGTTCTATCCACCGTTTTATCTAGACCAGGCCACCAAAAATTGGCCCTAATAAGACGCTTCATGGAAGACATGCCCAAATGTCCCACATGAGCAAGCTGTAAAATCTTATTTTGCATGACCACAGGGGGAATCATTTTACCACCCTTAAACAGTAAATCTCCCTCTTCTCAATTTCATCAGCAACCTGACAAAAAGGACCCATCTATGAAGTAGCACATTTAGCCTTGGGCCAACCCACTCTCAAATACTTCAAGATCAACTGACAAACAGCATCATTACCCATTTCTTTCCTCCATTCAATTTCCGACACCCCCGAAAATTCAGTGGAGACAAAATCCTTGACAGACACGATCATGTCCAAATCATGCTCATTGTGAAAATCACTGCTATCAGAGCAAGGCAACCTTGACAAGCAATCAGCTGTAACATTGCTCTTACCCGGAACAAACTCAACCTCAAAGTTGTATTCCTGTAACCTGGAAGTCAGTCTGGCAATGCATGCAGTGGAATTCCACCCTCCCCCTGGGGATAAAATCCCTACAAGAGGTTTGTGATCAGTCCTAAGCAGGAACCTGCTACCCCAGACATAGTTCCGGAAGCCTTAAATGGCCCATATGCATGCTAAAAGTTCTCTTTCAATGACAGCATACCTTCTCTCAGTTTCTGAAAGGGTTCTGGAAGCGAACGCTACACATCATTCTTCTTTGCCACACCTTTGACTTAAAACACTGCCCAAGCCGTATAAACTTGCATCAACAGTAGTCACACACATTTTGTTCAAACAAAAAGGTTTGAGAGTAGGGGCCTCCACAATTTCTCTCTTAATCTGCTGAAAAGCAGATTCTTGTCTCAGACCAAACAAATTCAGTATTCTTCCTAGTCAATTTTCTAAGAGGTTCCATTTTGGTGACAAAATTGGGTATAAACTTGCTGTAGTACTCACATAAACCTGCAAAAGACAGAAGCTTTTCCTTATTGTCAGATGACGGTGCTTTGAAAATGGCATCAACCAGGGATTTTTTAGGCAAGACACCATTACCTGACAGGGTATGACCAAGATACTCAACAGATTCGCAAAAGAATTTGCACTTCCCCGCCTTGAGTGTCAAACCAAAATTTTCCAGCCTTTCACACACAATTTTGACATGACTTAGATGTTCTTCATTGTCCTTTGAAAAAATAAGTATGTCATCTCGAAAACATTTAACAAAAACACTAAAATCTTTAAAAAATATGGTACATTGCCCTCTGAAACACTAATGCCGCTGAGGCTCAACCAAAGGGCATCTGTTTAAACTGGAACAAACCATGTGGTGTTATGAACGCAGTGAATTTCCTGGAATCGTCCGTAAATTCAATCTGATGATATGCCGAACGGAGATCCAACGTGGAGAAAATACGAGCTCCTTCTAACATGCATACCATCTCATTGATGTTGGGAAGAGGATGACAATCAATGACTAAATTGGCATTAGGTGCCCTTAAGACAAGGTCTCAGACTTATATCAGGTTTACGGGCTAAAACAATGGGAGAAACCCACTCTGATGTCTCAACCTCTTCAATAATGCCCACCTGAATCATCTCATCTAACATATTTTTTAACTCTTCTCTCACGATGATGGGCACCCCTCTAAGGTTTTGCTTGACAGAAACAGAACCTTCCTTGACCTTAATCTTATGGCTGAAACCAACCAACTTTCCAAGTTTTTCCGAAAAGACATTTGGATAAAGCTTGGGAAAATCAACATTGAAGGATCAGTCTGCAACAATGGACACAAGTTCTTTGCTCCTAGGATTCAAAATGATACCTAGTTTGGCTTGATCCCGCCACCCCAACACATTCACGCCTTTAACAACCAGATACAACTTAATGCGGGCCGTTCTCTCTTTGAACTCAATATCAAGTTCTTTAAACCCAATAATGTCAATTTTGGATCCATCAAAACTCTCTGCAATAATATCAGACTCCATAAGAGAATCCAAATCAACTTAATCACTGATGATGGTCCAAAGCGAACCAGAATCCACCATTAGCTCCAGTTCTTTACCCAAAATGTGCACAAGGCATTTGGGGGGACCAATTTTGGATGTAAGAGAGTCATTGGGAACATTACGAATAGAAACAACTATTCCAGTTTCTGGATTCCACTGTGTATCATCCTCAACTTGAGACTCACCAGACACACATGACACCTTTCCTTTGGAGGAATTTACAGAAAAGCCTTTTTTAATACCCTTACACATCTTGGAGAAGTGTCCCAGGCGTCCACACTTACTGCACTCTTTCCCAATGGCGAGACAACTTGGAAACAAACCAAGATGACCTGGATTACCACACCTAAAACAATGAAAACCCTTGGTGTTATTATTCTTATTACCAAAGACATTTCTAGACATTCCAGGGGTAACACTATTCACATCTCAAGAGGCAGGGGTTTTAATATCCTTGGTGAGAGACTTCATCCACTTTTCCGACTGCTCTAATACTTTTGCAGTACTAATAGTAGCCTCCAAATTAGGATCACCCATTATCCATAATTGCTCTTGTACCTTTTTACTTTTAACATGTACTATAATCTGGTCTCTTATCATTTCGTCTGTAATCATACTGATCCAGCGCGATATTAGCAAACAGCATTCATACACCAAATACTCACTTGGGCCCATACATTCATACTACGCTAATACTTACGCTGGGTTTTATCAGTTGTACTCTTTTATCAAAATCCCTGCTACCAATTACCTTCTGATTGAAGAGTAATGACTTACCAATGAATCCTTTGCTAATTGGGAAATTTAAAATGAGTGACATTCATTATAGTACATAATCCTGAAATAACCACTGAGTCAGGAATTTTTAAAATGTTTATCTAAAGATTTAGCAGAGTAAAATACAGAACCACACGGTACTTAATCGCAATACCCAAGATCAAGCATAGAATAATTATTGCTAATCAATGACGGTCCCTCAGAAAAGGAGAGGATAGAGACAGCAGCGCAACTAAAGGTTGCATTATTTTTACCTAAGTGCGAGAACCAAACCCCTTGGCCAAGGAGTTGGAAAGAATAGGACCCAGGAAGGATGAAGAGCAAAGACCTCTTCCAGGATCAGGACAGGACCGGTGACCTCTCTACAACGACGCCTGCGTCGTTCCCCTCTCTGATACTCGGCTTCTCCTCGATTCTCCCGTGCCTTCCTTCTAATGGACTCCGCCGCCCCTCCTCAAGATCTCTCTGGACAGCGGTTCAGTCTGCAATCGATCAGCTTGGCAGTCTGGAGCTAAGAGCTAACTAATTAGCTAATTCTATATCTATTATACCCTTCTACGCCTATGTACCTCCCCTTAATGTTGCTAAAATATGGGACCACTACTTCTGATTGGACAGGGACAGGGGGTGGATTCTCACACCATATTGATTTGCCTTGTATTTCTGAAGCCTATTGTTTTTAAACTACCGCCCCTTCAATTTAATACATTTGCTTTATTTCCCACCCGTCTCATGACAAAATTTACAATTTATTCATATAAAATGTTGCTTTTCGACGAGAACATCTTGGTATGTAGTGGTGTCGGCCAGCAGGTCATGGCCTTGGGTGATGTCCAAGTTGACTTCATCTTTTTCTTTCTCGTCTGCCTCTCAGGGCGCATGTGCGAAATCTTTGTCACACGACCTTTCAGTTCACCAAAACCCAGGCCCAAGTTTACGAACTAATAAAAGTCAAAGAAGAAAACATTAATATCACAAATAAAATGTTTCACTGTATGCCCACTCTTTCTACTCTATTCCCATTTAATTATAACTTCTATCCCGCATTAGTAGCGTTAGAGAAACAACAGTTTAATAATGACATGAGAGCAAGCTGAAGCATGTGAAAACATCAAGCAGCCATTTTAATGCACACTGCGCAGAAGCAGAAATTTCCCACCAAGCAAAGAAAGACGTCACAACACGTGATATGGTTGAGACATGCGCAGTAAGTTTCCCGCGCTTTAGCGGCCATTTTGGATTACAGACAAGTGTTATTCATTAGTAAAACACATAGGCAAGCATCCTTACTATTCGTGTAGTGTATGCAAGGATTAGTAGAGACAATACAAATTTAATAAATTAATACTATGAGGAGATTGCATTCGAGCAAGTCTCATTTGTGAGTCCTTGCTCCATCAATCCCCTCTCTGATGGCGTTTCTGAGCCATCAAAATACTACCCACAATCAGATGCCAACTTCTAGCAAATAGTTTCACTCTTATTTTTACATTTTCTATTTTTACCATCTCCTTTCAATTTCTTGTATAATTCAATTCTCCATTCTTCAAGTTCTATTTCATCTAATTTTCTCTTCTTTCCTTTTCCTGTCACATTATATGTTCCCTTCTTTCTACAACATTTGCACCATATTATTATTGCCAGTGCTATTATTGCTATTCCTGCTAAGGGTACTAATATTTGACCTATAAGTCCTTTTCCTATATTAGCAAACCAGGTACCAATTGACGCAATACTACTTGTCAATCTTTCCCATACACTATCAACTTCCAGTAGTTTAAGTTCCTTCTCAAGTTTAGTTATATTCTGTATATACGTTCCAATTTCTGCACTCTTATCAGGAATATAAGTGCAACAGTGTTTCGTCTTCAATAATTTACAGACTCCGCCCTCTTTTGCCAATATAATATCAAGAGCAAGTCGATTTTGCATCACCATAGATCTAATCGCAACCACCTCCGCATTAATCATTAGAAAATCTCCAGCAGTATCCGTTGATAAACGATCAACCACTGTAGACAATTTACATATTTTCCTTGAGTTCAGAATTATTCCCACTGAAAGTATCAATGCACCAAATATATCACCTACAAGTTCTGAAAAACTAGCTCTTTTACTACGTATTAATTCACTATTGTTTTCATTGCTCCCAGTGTTTCTTTTTACGTGGTATATCTTTGGAAATACTATTCCAAAATAACAACTTCCATACCACCGTGCAGGAAGCCTAAAGTAAGCCTTATTCCCGCACACATAATAGATTCCAGGAAAAACTGAATCTGTTCCTCCTTTGATTCCCCAACCTCCAAGAATTAAGAAATTGTGTTCACACTCACTGGTACCGATGAAAACATTGTTATAATCAGTCTTTAACCTATGAAGACAAATTTTTCCTGTCTTTACAAAATCCAGAGCCATAGCAGCTTGAGCCTTGCCAGGTGTGTAACTCCCTTCTTTTTCTGCCCAAGGTGGTAAATGAGCCTTATGCTCAGAAGCTTTCTTTTGAAAATCTTGTCTTCTATCTTCTACTCAAAAATATCTTTTCTTCTTCATGTAAAGAACATGTTAGATTGTGTCTATGTGCATGTGTTATGTCTATTGGTTTCATTGTTAAGAAAAATTCTCCCATAAACTGTGCGTCTTGACTACTAAGCACTGGATTCATACTCTTTCGAATCGGAACCTCAGAAAATATCACATCTAAGTTTGAATAATAATACTGAAGTCTCCCTGTTCTATAAAATAAACTAGACAAAACACTACATGATATGCCATATGTCAGTGGTAAGTGATGATACGTTAATCCTTCTGCTACTGATTCAGGTAACTTCATACAGACATAACAATTACTAACTTCCATTGTGTCTACATATTGAAACAATAACTTTGTGAAAACATTTAAACTAGTGTCGTTATCAGTTATTTCATGATGAAATTCTGGTTCATTTTCTGCCATTAGTTCTACTCTATTGCCCTTCATGTTTGCTGTCCTCTCCTTAGTTTCATTATTAATTCTTTTATCCATTATCATAAGGTAAGGAACTGCTACAATCAGGACTAACCATACTATAAGCACCATTACTAGACTACATATGCATATTGCACAGCATCTTCTACAACATTTCTGTTTTGGTCTCCCAGAAACTCTATCGTCAGGCATTTTTCGACAAGGTAGATCGCTCTTCTTATCTATTTTCCTCTTTTCTTTATATGACTCTTTTGCTTAGTCAAGGTGGTCTTGTTTCTTTCTCGTACGTTAGTTCTGCACTTGTTCCTTCTTCACCACTTTCACTTAACTCTGAACTTCCGTAATCTTCAAGAATGATGTAAGTCCAATCAGGACCCTTGAATTTGTTATTCACAAGTTTCAGTCTTTTACTTCTTCTTTTCTCAGTTTTATTCTGTTGTTCAGTTTGGCTTGTCACTTCATTTACTTGATCTGGATCTTCACTTCTGGTTGTTATGTGGTATTTTACTCTTTTAATGACACTTGGCCAATGATCTCCTTTTCTTGTCTTCTTTGTTTGTACTGTTTCTTTATTTTTGTCTTCAGAAATCTTTTTATTTTCACTTTCTGACCCTTTTTCGTTTTCTGTAATTACTGCTTTTCTTTCTTGCTCTTTTTCAGGTCTGATTTGTTTTTCTTCAGCAGCTCCACTGTGAGTTTCCAATAGGTGACCTTGTTCTTGATTTATTTCTTCATGTTCATTTTTCTCGAGATCTTTTTCTTCTGTGTGATTTTCTTGATCTAACTGGTTCTGATCAGGGCTTATTGCACTTTGTACTTCTGCAGCCTGACCGGATTCTTCTAGACCTGTCTGTCCCTGCTCAAAATTTCTTAGTTCTTCGTTAATTTGAGCCCAGTTTCCTTTCCCTATCTGACCTTGCTCAGGTTCTCTTATTGTCTCTTCTTCTTTTCCCTGAGCTTCTTCTTCTTCTCCTATCTGATCTTCTTCAATTTCTTCCAATCTTGTTTGACTTCTTGTTCTGTGGTAAACTTCAGGAATTTCTACCACCGGTATCCAGTCCTGACTTGTGCTCGGTTGTTCTTCTTCAGCTTCTCTTGAATCTCGAGCCTGAGATTCTTCAGCTGGGCAACCTTCAGCTCCCTCAGTGATTGATGCTGTCTGAGGATTTTCTTCTTCAGGATCTGGTACTCTTTTGGTGTGGCTTACGTGAATCCAATGAGGAAATCCTGCACACTTCACTGCTGTATTTGTGGTCAGTATGACTTGACAAGGACTGCCCCATCTGGGTGATAGACACGTTTCTCTGGTGTGATTCTTCACTACCACCCAGTCACCAGGATTCAGATCATGTTCCTGTTCAGGCTGCCTGGAAACTGCGTCTTCTCCAACCTGGTGAGAGACAGAACGCACTAGGTCAGCCAGTCCTTTCCAATAGTCCAGAACCATATCATCAGATATATTCAGCAGTTTGTTTGTGGGAACATGTGTTTGTCTCATTGCTCTTCCCATCATTATCTCGTGTGGGCTCAATCCTGTATTTCTGTCAGGTATGCTTCTGAGTCCCATTAAAACAAGTCGCAATGCATCTGGCCATTCTAATGATGTTGATGCACATATTTTTCCCAATCTTGACTTTATAGTGCCATTCAATTGTTCAACCACTCCAGAAGCCTCTGGACGATATGCACAGTGCAGTTTCTGTTTAATTTGGAATGCTTCACAGATTATTTGGATCACTTCACTGTTAAAATGTTTTCCTCTATCTGATTCCAAAGTTACTGGGAAACCAAACCTAGGAATGAGCTCTCTTAGCAATAGTTTTGCGACTGTAATGCTGTCACATCTCCTGGTAGGGTAAGCCTCCACCCACTTTGAAAACAGACACACTATGACTAGTACATATTTCAACCCTCTGCATGGTGGTAACTGTATGAAATCAAACTGGAGTCTTATAAAAGGACCCTCTGCCTTTCCAATTTTTCCAAACCCAATTATTGTCTTCCGCCCTGGATTATGCATCTGGCAAGTTAAACATCTCTGGCAAAGACTCTCTGCAACAGCCCTGAACTTCGGATTGTACCAATTTTGTCTAAAAAGCCTAATCATTGCATCTCTCCCTATGTGTGTGTCCCCATGATACATTCTGGCCAGTTGTGAGAGTAAACAGTCTGGCATAACTGGTCTGCCATCAGCACTAATCCACACTTCATCATCTCCTCTTTGGGAACAACCTACTTTGATCCACAAATTCTTTTCATTTTCATCAACATCATCTTGTAATCTTTTTACATCATTCCAAGTTTCAGGTGGCATATACAGCATAAGTTGGCAGCTGATTCCCATTCTTTTCACCCTCTTATTGACTGACAATCTATTTTTGGCACAATGTTGGGCCACCAGATCTGCATATCTGTTGCCGACTACCACCCAGTCATCTCCTGACTGGTGTGCGGCACACTTCACCACAGCCAATTATTTTGGTGATTGTATTGCTTCCAGTAATTCCCTTACAAACTGTCCATTTTTAATGGGGGATCCTGAAGAAGTCAGGAAATCCCTCTGCATCCATAGTTGGCCAAAATCATGCACAACCCCGTAACCATATTGGCTATCTGTAAATATAGTTACTTTTTGATTCCTCCCAATTCTGCAGGCTTTTATCAATGCAATCAATCCAGCTACTTGTGCAGATTTGACTTCTGGTAAATAGGATGCTTCGACTATTCCAGTTAATTCACATACCGCATAGGCAGCGGTTAATTTACCATCTTCATGTCTTTGACATGAACCATCAACAAATAGCTCCCTGTCTGGCTTTCTGAGGGGCTGTTCTTCTATATCTGGGCGAGGTTTCGTACATAACTCTGTAATCTGTAAACAATCATGTTCATTTTCTTCGTTATCTTTAATTTTCTCATGATATGGGTCTGGTAGTAAGGTTGCTGGATTTATTATAGTACACCTTACCATGGTCACATTTTCAGCACCCATTATTATTCTTTCATATTTAGTCAGCCGACTAGGAGTAAGATGTTGTGTTCTGGTTCTTGTCAATAGAATCACAACAGCATGTGGAACAAACACCTTTACCGGATGTCCCATCACAATTGACTCACTTTGTTCAATGCTCAAACAAGTAGCTGCCACTGCTTTTAAGCATCCTGGCAACGCGGCTGCCACTGGGTCCAATGTAGCAGAAATATATGCTATAGGACGTCTGTCTAAACCGTGTCTCTGGGTTAGGACAGAAAGTGCACAATTTTCTCTTTCATGACAGAACAATGCGAATTCTCTTTTATAATCCGGCATGCCTAGGGCTGGTGCTGAGCACAGAGCATTTCTCAATTTTACAAAAGCTACTGCACTCTCATCATCCCAATCAACTGGGTCCTTTGCTTTCTTTCTTGTCATTTGAATTAGGGGCTTCGCTATCAAGGAAAATCCTAGTATCCATTGTCGACAGTAACCCACTATTCCTAGGAACATTCTCACCTCTCTTTGGGTTACAGGCATTTGCATTTTCTTAATCAATTGTACTCTTTCCATGGTTATTCTTCTTTTTCCCCTCTCAATTTGATGTCCCAGATATTTAACAGCTGTTGTACAAAACTGCAACTTTTCAGGTGAGACTTTGTGCCCTTCTTCTGCCAAAAGATTTAATAGTGCTATGGAATCAATAACACAGTCCTCTCTGGTGTTCGATGCCACCAACAAGTCATCGATATATTGCACTAGGACTGAACTTCCTGGCATCACTAGTTTCTCAAGGCACTTTTTGAATGTATGATGATACAACGCATGCATTCACATCGCATGCTATTAGATCGCGGTCTTTACCACGCAAGTCGTTACAACGACTTTCGTTGGAGAGCGCTGGACTTAGAGTAGTTTAATTTACTATTCCAACTCCAGCCTACGTACAATAGGGAAGGTGTTGGATAGTAAATTAAACTATTCCTTGTCCTATAGCGCCCTCCAACGCAAGTCGTTGTAACGACTTGCGTTGTAAAGACTGCGATCTCATGGCATGCGATGTAATGCATGCGTAGTAAAGGTTGTTTCCCCACTTTTTCAGTATCTGATTGAAAATGGAAGGACTTTCCGTGTACCCCTGAGGAACACGATTCCATACATAGACTTTGTTCTCAAATTTAAATGAGAAGAGATACTGGCTATCTGGATGCAATGGTATTGAAAAGAACGCTTGACATAAATCAATTACTGTGAACCATCCTGCACTCCAAGGAATTTGGTATAGAATTACTGCAGGATTTGGCACTATAGGACAACATGGTTCCACTATTTTATTTATTTTTCGCAGGTCCTGAAAAATCCTATATTTTCCACTAGGTTTCTTTAGTCCCATGATTGGTGAATTACATGGGCTACTCATTACTTCTTTCAGTATGTTTTGTTCAACCATTCGATTAATTTCTTCATTGACTCCTGCCTTTACTTCTGCACTCATTTTGTACTGTCTGGTATTTGGGAAAATCGCACCTTCTTTTACAGTAATTTTAACTGGGTCTATTTTAGCCATAAGTCCTACTTCTTTTCCTGTGAAATCCCATACTATGGGGTTTACTGTACCTTTTAATTCTTCTGGCAACTCGTCTTTTGTTAATACCGAAAACATCTCATCTACTTCTGTACCCTGTTTTGCAATCACAATTTTATATACATGGTCTTCATCTGGTGTCTGAACTGCCACACCATCCGGTGTGCAAAATATTGTGCAGTTCATTTTGCACAACAAATCCCTGCCTAATAAGTTTACTGGGCTAGAATCGCATACTACAAATTGATGCATTTCTCTGAAGTTTCCGATTTTAACTTCCATTGGTTCGGTAAGAGGTGTTCTAATCCTTTGATTAGCTACTCCCACTACTTGGATATTTTCACCAGAGAGAGGAAGGTCTGGAATGTCTGCTGTTCTTACAGCAGACCGGGTAGCACCAGTATCCAACAGAAAAGTGATATCATTACCTTTCACATTTCCTTCCACATATGGACCTGACTGATCTACCGATAAGGATGCGCCAAGTACGCACTCCTTCTCCCCTCTCTTAGGCACCGTCATGAACTGTATTGACAGAAATCGTCCTGTAAAAGAAATTGTGAGGTTATATAATCATTCTTACCACTTCCTCCTTGATATCCGATGTCTGTACCGTGCTTTTCTCTGCTTACATTACCCTGAATAGGTGCAGGTGGCAACTGACTCTGAGGATTTACACCCTGCTGTGAGTCATTCTGCGTCTGTGGATTTAAATTTTGATTTGGGCCATTATTATTCCGAATCTTTTTACATTCATCCTTCCAATGCCCCAATTTTCCGCATCCATGACAAGGAAATTTCTTTTTTGCTTCTTCTCTACTCATTCGTCCTCTCATTTTTCCACCATTCCCAGTATCACCACTCGTTCCAGAATCCTTTCCCTGATTTTCACTCGGATTTTCCAAATGAATTCCCTGTTTCTCGGCCATTTTCACCTGTGCCCACATTACCTTCTCCTGTAATTTCTTATGCCTATCCTCAATATCATCTCCACAATATTTTGCATATTTCAAAATTTCATCGATAGGTTTCCCTTGCCAACACAGCATGTGTTGTTTAATCATCTGACAAATCTCTGGCTTTAAACCGTAAACAAATCGATACACAAACTGACTCATGTTTTTGTCTCCAATGTCCTCAAATCCACTATACTGTTTAAATACCTGCAATAAACGCTCATAGTAGGAATGTACTGATTCATTAGCTTCTTGTGTAGTTCGGTCTATTTTCACCCAATCGGTTTCTTTCGGTGGTATTTTCCCTTTCAGGTAAGTTATCACCTGCTGATATTTTTCATCACATCATTTGACGGGGCACCTGTTTTCGGATCTCTAGGATACTCGTCACTTGGCCAATCAACTGTAATTTTACAATCTGTCCACAAATCAGCAGGTACCACTATGTCAAACAAACCATCTAAGTCTTTCAACAATACCTTTGACACCTTCACAAACCTTTCAACCTGCTTGTACCATTCAATTGGTTTTTCTCTCAACTTTGGAAAATCATTCGTAAATGACAAAATATCCTGTCTGCTCCATGGGACACGTATATATCCTCCTCTCGCAACTTCTCGCATTGGGTACATTTGGTCAACTTTCCCTGTTTCTTTCATCACATATTCCGATGCTGTTCTACTGGATCGTGCTTCTTCTTTTTCTTGGCCCATCTAGTTCTCCATCTATCTAGGTCTCCCCATTTTTGTAGAACTATCATTAATTCCCTTACTTGTAATTTTCTTCCAGAGGCATTCATGTTTTCTAAATCTTTTTCTGAAAATTCTGCTCTATAGGGTTTCTGCAACACCTTTGATCTCCCTATTTCTATTCCCATCTGTAGTGCTAAATTGGATAATTTTTCATGGAATAATCTTACATTTCTTGTGATACTCCTGCACATAAATAATAATTCTTCATCATCATAGGTATTTAAGCGATCTAGTCCTATATTTCCTGCTATTAATTCTTCTAATTCAACTTTCAATTTATGAATGTCTATTATTTTTAGAGGTGTGCACTGTTTATCTGATTCTTGTGCCCTCCTTTCTAAATCTTCAGGGGTTACTATTGTGGCACTTTTCGCTCCTAATGAAGTTACTAGACTTATATCTTTTGAACACCCAGGTGTAGTTCTCTTGGGAGTAATATTGACAGAATCTCGAATGGGTAAATCCATCAATGATATTGTGGATTCGCTGTCACTAAAGTGATCTTCAACCATTACTACTGCTTCAGGTTTTGTAGCGTTTACAGGAGTAGGTGCAAGTATCGGTGGAGGACAGTTTCCCTGAGTACCATATAATGGAACTACGGGACCAATTGTTACAGGTATGGTCAATGAATCAGGATGTACTTTTATCTGTGTTATTTTCTGTATTAATTCTGCTCTGGTCTTCTCTAGGGCTTCCCTTTCTTTGTCATGAAGTATTCTACTAGGGGTGAATTCATGCATTACCTGTGGTACTAATGGAGTTTTTAACGGTGGTGCACTTGGGGTGCATCCACTTGTCCCTTCCTGATATGGTGGGGGTTCCTTAACATTTCTTCCATAAATTCGTCTTCAGAATCGTCACTTCTCATTAAATGTTTTGTCTTTTCTGTGCATTTACTTCCTAATTTTTCCTCTGCTGTTAACAATGGATATAGTCCTTCTGTAATCATTGCCCTTCTCCATTGTTTCATCTGACTGTCCCTAGACTCATGTTGGTTCCTGGGAAAGAATCCTCGATAACCCCTGTTACTTCTGAATCGGTCACGCTCAAATGCTTCGGTTTCCCATTCCTCTAAAGCTTCATATTGAGTTAATCTAGGTCTGGGTTCTAAGTCATTCATCCTTAATCTCAAGTTTTGCAGAATTCGTCCATTGAACGTGCCATTCTCGGGAAATGCTAGTATTCCATCATTCTTGGTATATTCTATCCAATTCTCTATCCATACACAAGTATGATAACCTCTCTCCATCATCATAAATGAAGCGGGCGTTTTAGCTGGTGGAATGATAATTCTTTCCCTAGTTTTGATTGGTTTATCCTTTTTAAAATAGTTTTTAATCTTTTGCAGAAAGGACATTTTTCTCTTCTCTCCGTACATTCTATCTAATCTTCGGTGTATAAAATTATATTCTGCAAAACCTAGGAATCTCCTATCCGGACGAGTTCCTGTTAAAGTCGGATCGCGTTTTAACATGCAATCTCTACCCACTAAGATTTTAGCTTCTAGAATATCAACCAATCAAGTGTCTGCTATCTTTTATTCCCGAGCCAATCCTTGCGCGGCCTTTTGGTGACGTTTGTCTGTCAACCCCTCCTTTACAATCTGCGCTTCTCTGTCCCTCGCTGGTTCAACCAATCCCAGCGCGGCACCTGTGACGTCAGTACTACTCCTGACTACTGACCCCTCCTTTACAAGAGTCGTTCCACACCCGCTGATTCAACCAAACCCAGCGCGGCGTTTGTGACGTCAGCTCCCTCTCCGGCAGCTGACCCTCCCTTTACAAAATCTTACGCAAACTTATTTTCTCTATAAATCTTAATTAAATTTCAGTAACAACATAAAACATTCGCTATCGTGCCAGTTTCTCTAATTTAGAAAAGATAGGGGCATATTAGCAAGACCCACGTTAAAAGTATCGCCGTTTTAGCGGCAGGAAACTGCCGCTAAAACGGCGATAATGGGCTTGCTAATATGCGTTATAGAATTTCAATAGAAGCCCATGTTAGATGTGCAGGACATCTAACCTGGGCTTCTATTGGAATTCCATAACGCATATTAGCAAGCCCATTATCGCCGTTTTAGCGGCAGTTTCCTGCCGCTAAAACGGCGATAATTTTAACGTGGGTCTTGCTAATATGTCCCCTAGTTTTCTCTCACACTTAGTAAAACCTTTCCGTTTACTAAACATACACTACGAGTAAAACCCTTCCGTTTACTCTTCACACAAGCTCCAGAAGTACCTGTTACTTCTTCAATGTTACCCTTTCTAGGTGATATAACATCAAATTTTCACCAGCGTACTCTTTTGCTATTAATCACACGCATAGATTCCCTAACTAGTACTGATAGTCCTGCTTAACTTTTCAGTACTATTTCTGCCTGACAGATAACATCACTGCAGTATGGCTTCCACTTACCATCTGCTATTCAATTTTCCACGGGGATTCTGGACAACATAAAACAAACTTTGAATACACGGATGTTAGTTCATAAAAAATAAAATTCTCATTACCCAATTAACAAAGAGTAACCATCCTCTGATTACCAGAAAACTGATCCAGCGCGATATTAGCAAACAGCATTCATACACCAAATACTCACTTGGGCCCATACATTCATACTACGCTAATACTTACGCTGGGTTTTATCAGTTGTACTCTTTTATCAAAATCCCTGCTACCAATTACCTTCTGATTGAAGAGTAATGACTTACCAATGAATCCTTTGCTAATTGGGAAATTTAAAATGAGTGACATTCATTATAGTACATAATCCTGAAATAACCACTGAGTCAGGAATTTTTAAAATGTTTATCTAAAGATTTAGCAGAGTAAAATACAGAACCACACGGTACTTAATCGCAATACCCAAGATCAAGCATAGAATAATTATTGCTAATCAATGACGGTCCCTCAGAAAAGGAGAGGATAGAGACAGCAGCGCAACTAAAGGTTGGATTATTTTTACCTAAGTGCGAGAACCAAACCCCTTGGCCAAGGAGTTGGAAAGAATAGGACCCAGGAAGGATGGAGAGCAAAGACCTCTTCCAGGATCAGGACAGGACCGGTGACCTCTCTACAACGACACCTGTGTCGTTCCCCTCTCTGATACTCGGCTTCTCCTCGATTCTCCCGTGCCTTCCTTCTAATGGACTCCGCCGCCCCCTCCTCAAGATCTCTCTGGACAGCGGTTCAGTCTGCAATCGATCAGCTTGGCAGTCTGGAGCTAAGAGCTAACTAATTAGCTAATTCTATATCTATTATACCCTTCTACGCCTATGTACCTCCCCTTAATGTTGCTAAAATATGGGACCACTACTTCTGATTGGACAGGGACAGGGGGTGGATTCTCACACCATATTGATTTGCCTTGTATTTCTGAAGCCTATTGTTTTTAAACTACCGCCCCTTCAATTTAATACATTTGCTTTATTTCCCACCCGTCTCATGACAAAATTTACAATTTATTCATATAAAATGTTGCTTTTTGACGAGAACATCTTGGTATGTAGTGGTGTCGGCCAGCAGGTCATGGCCTTGGGTGATGTCCAAGTTGACTTCATCTTTTTCTTTCTCGTCTGCCTCTCAGGGCGCATGTGCGAAATCTTTGTCACACGACCTTTCAGTTCACCAAAACCCAGGCCAAAGTTTACGAACTAATAAAAGTCAAAGAAGAAAACATTAATATCACAAATAAAATGTTTCACTGTATGCCCACTCTTTCTACTCTATTCCCATTTAATTATAACTTCTATCCCGCATTAGTAGCGTTAGAGAAACGACAGTTTAATAATGACATGAGAGCAAGCTGAAGCATGTGAAAACATCAAGCAGCCATTTTAATGCACACTGCGCAGAAGCAGAAATTTCCCACCAAGCAAAGAAAGACGTCACAACACGTGATATGGTTGAGACATGCGCAGTAAGTTTCCCACGCTTTAGCGGCCATTTTGGATTACAGACAAGCGTTATTCATTAGTAAAACACATAGGCAAGCATCCTTACTATTCGTGTAGTTTATGCAAGGATTAGTAGAGACAATACAAATTTAATAAATTAATACTATGAGGAGACTGCATTCGAGCAAGTCTCATTTGTGAGTCCTTGCTCCATCAATACCAAAATTGCAATTTATGGACAATGCACGCAAGGCTGTAGGAAACTTATCAAAACTTTCTCCTTCCTTTTGAGCTCTAGTATAAAATTTAAATCTATTAAGAGCGACACTAGTGGTTGGCTTAAAACGATTCTCAATACACAACAAAGCTTCATCATAAGCATTGTAATCCCCCCAGATCTAACAGGAGGCAAAGTCCTATATACAACTTGTCCTGCTGAACCTAAACAATCCAGAAAAATATTTTTTTTTTCTCTCCGCCGACATCCTTTCCCCATCAATAGCCTTAAGGTATGTGATAAACTCTTCTTTCCGCCTAGTCCACGGAATTGGTGGCTCACCTTTGTTCTGTAAAACTTTGCTGGGAGGGTCAAACTGCATAATGTCAGATGTCTGATACTCAATATGCCAAAAATAAGCTGTGAAAAGTTAGTTGACTTAAATAATACCAACACGCTAAAAAAAAAAAAAATGGAGAAGAAAAATAATATCAAACAAGTAAGACAGTCAAGGTGTGCCCGTCACCGTAAAACAACAGGCCAGATAATGTAAATATCCAGGTGTGCCCGTCACCGCAATAACAGGCTAAAGAAACATTCGTAGTTATCCAAAATGACCCACAAATATGATAACTCGAAATATGCAGAGCTAATAGGGTAAAGGACCTGAGGTGTGCGTGTCACCGTTGCAACACACTTCAATGTAGAACTGAGGCTATCAGAGCTGAAGGTATGCGTGTCACCGTTCTGACACGCTCTGATACTAAAGTGAAGTAATCCGCGCTGAAGGTGTGCACACGTTACAATGCTGAACCAAAGTAAACAGCGCTGAAGGTGTGCGTGTCACCGCTGTAGCACGCTAACACGCTCCGAATCCAATGAAGCAACAGCGCTGAGGACAGAGCACTGTGCGTGTCACCGTTACCATGGAAACCAGGAATAATGCAAAATAAAGATGGCCGCCGCACGCAGCTTACGTATACATATCTAGAGGAGAGTTGCGCACAACCCAGCAACACGAGCAGGACACGTCACCGATGACGCACAGCCATATACGTCACCATAACAGGAGGAGCTCTTGACGGTGAGGATCACAGGGCAGCCAGGAGTCATGTAAAGCTGCAGGCAGTTGAGGATCCGGAGGAGTACAAAAATACACCAAAACAAGTCGGAAGCGCCATAAAGAGCTTGATCTTCAGGAAATCGTACCACCAGGGAAAACAGTCCTCAGGAGATCCTCGTTACGCCGGAATACAGCACTGCACCTGTGCTGCAAAATTAAACGTAGCAGGGTGCCTTCTCCACTCGTCGTCGCCGCTTGTAAAGTCGAGATGGTCCAGGAGGTAGGTGGTTTTAAGAGTTTTATTGAGCAGCAGCACACTACGTCCAAACTGGTAAAAAGCTAACAGGTAACTGCCGTTAAGTGATTCCAGAACACTCAACAGCAGGTATGAAATGCACGCTCTAAAGATTCTAAGAGTGTGACAGAGAAAGGCAGCAGAAGAGAATAATAAGAATGCAACAGCAACTTTTCTGAAATACACTAACGAGTACCTGCAGGGGTCTAACTGAACCAAATTAATCTCATTATGTTGCATATAACTGCTAGTCCGAAGGACGTTTAGAGTGAGTTCATTGTATATTAGCTGGAGAAAAATAACGAAGTTGTCATATCTGTGTGTGCCTTAACTTGATTGGTTCTTCATATAAGTATGATGTGTAGGTGTAGCGAAATGTTAGAAATGCGCGATTTAAACTAGTGCAATGTAGACAAGAGTTCAGATGCCTTTATGTTTACCTTTAGATTCAGATACCATTTTCCACTTACTTAGAAAAGCATCTTTTCCCTGACTTCTTAGCAGAACCCCTCCTCCTAACTAAGCAGTGTAGGGTGCTCTCTTTACGGTAGAACTAATCTAGCTTGACTTTCCTTTTGAGACAACTTATAATAGTATGTTTTTGCTTTTATCAGCTTGGATTGCATTTAAATTTATATTGGCTATTGCATTCATGTATTGATTATTGAGTACAACAAAAACTGATGATTTGAGTTTGTAACTTTGCTAATCTTTTAATAAATCTTTGTTTTGAACTTAACTATTCTTTGTCTTCTTTGAGGAGCCAAATGTGCTTTATATTATTGAAATGTATTAAATTTTAATGTCCGCCTCAGTCGGAACTAAAGATTCAGAGGTCGCTGTTTGAACCTGAATTTGCACAGAGCAAAGCATCCTCCCATTTCCATAAATCCGTAGTATTTTTTAAAGTCATCCAGTCTTTGAAAATCAATGTTGTAGCGTTAACATGTTGGGCCTCATACATTATTTTCTTAATATATTTTCTCTCATTACAATCTAACTTCAGGTACCATATCCAATCTCTTAGGTCCGCCAATGAATCTTGTTCTGTGCTGAAAGGGACTGGAATACTCCGAGGATGAACAATTATCGAATGAGGACTTGGAATAAGATAATTGCTAACATATAATATTGGGTTTGGGGCCAGATGTACGACCCTATTTTGAATGCGCAAACGGGTCAGCGACCCGTTTGCACATGCAAAATGTCACAGGGCCATGTACAATTCCTAAATAGCGAATCGCAATTTATTTGCGACTCACTATTTAGGAATTGCGAGTCGCTATTAGGAAGGGGCGTTCCCTTCCTAATAGCGACCCCAAAGCCATGTATGAATGTTTTGCGACCGCAATTGTGGTTGCAAAACACTGGCAAATTACCACCCTCTTCAAGAGGGTGGTAATGCACTCGCAAAAGGGAAGGGGTCCCTAAGGGACCCCTTCCCCTTTGCAAATGCAGGGGAAAATATTTTTTAGGGGCAGGCAGTGGTCCCAGGGGAAAACGGGCTGCATTTTAAAAAAAAAAACCTGCTTTATTGAAAAGCAGTCCCAGACATGGTGGTCTGCTGAGCCCAGCAGGCCACCATCCCTGGGAGGGCCAGCCATTCCCAATGGGGTCGCAAATTGCGAGTGGCTCATTAATATTCATGAGCCTCGCATTTTGCAACCCCATTGGGAATTGCAATCTGTGTCTCTGACACTGTAGTACATTGTAAATTGCGCCAGCAATTTGCGACTCGCAATCGAGCGCAAATTGCGAGACGCAATTTACAAGGGTCGTACATCTGGCCCATAGTCTCCCAAGAAATCCCCCTAAACAGTTCAAGTAATCAGTAAATCAAATTAAGCTTAGCCACACAAAATAATGAGAGAGAATCAACAGAGTAATTTACCTTAAATTGTATTTCATTAGATTTCAAATAATTAGCATACAAACTAAAATTTAAATTAGATCAAATTTAATAAGCATATGCAAAACTCTGTGAGATTCAAATATGAAGGAACTATCTTCCTCAGCCGAGGGAGATTTTATCCTAAAGAAATAAATCAGTAAGGAAATTAGCTGCGTCTCATACCAACCTTATTAGGTAAGTTCAGTAAGTTCCAAATGACCAGTTCCAGTTCATGGACAGAATCGTCTGCCTCTGTCCGCACTGCAGCGTCAATGCCACAGCTGCTCGTACACGAACCCTTTCAGCCGAAAATGTTCCACTATGTTAGCATACCAGCCGGCAGCAAATCGCAGTATTTCGTCACAGTTTGCGTTGTTTCTGGAAATCCCAATCGTCAGTCTCTGTACCGCAAGATGGGTAAAGGGGTGACGCCCCTTATTTAAAAATTTAGGCAATTATACTCCATCGACTCCAGATTTACACCCCTTGACATCAGTGAATTTGTCGGGCCACTCTGTCCCATTGGTTGCCCACGACAGGATGAGATGATGTAGTAGGTAAAAGTATACAGATCCGGAAGAATTAAGTAATCCATTACTCGCCGTTTTGTTAGAGCCACTGTAGTTTAGTCATACGAACATTTGTTGCATTTAGAAAGTAGGCGATTTCATGCTCTCATCCCTTGTCTGTCCATTCTCAAGCAGTTGCTCTAAGAAGTAACACTTTTGTTGCACGTCTACTCAAGTAAGCTACAAACTTGAACGAAGGCGATTGAGTGTTAGAATGCAAGTGGTAACTTTACGAAAGGTTCCCATAGGCTTCAGACTATTCAGTTCATAAGTTCATACTAGGAAAGTAAGCAAAATTTGAGGCCTTCATGAAATATAGCTCATGCACGATGAATTTGTGGTAAATATGAATCTCGCATTACATAGAATGGTGCATTAATTCTTCATTTAAGCATAATAATACCCCTTCATTATGGATTGCAATTAATTCATGTAAGTATAGGGTATTCATAAACAATTTTTTTGATACTCGCTATCAGTTCACATATAATTTTGTAAGTCTCTTTTGCACGTTATATGTTGGTGCATTGTACAGGATTCAATAGCACAGCAGAAATGAACATTTACTAAGTGCAAACCATAACATGACCTCGTGTAACATTACTTTTCTTGTCAATGTCAGTGCTCACGTTACACATTCTAGTGTTATTATCCGTTTTCTAACACATAAAGCAATTTTATTCTTACATAGAAATTTTCTGCATTATCGTTCATTTACCACATTTATCTAAGCATAAAAACACATGCCACTAAAATGCCAAATTTCACATCAGCTTTTTGACTGTTAGGTGTTATCCGAAATCTACGTCTAACATTCTGCATGCTTTTACGATGCATTATCTAAATCAGAACTACATGTGTGTGTTTCTTGAAACATGGAACCTAACACACACCTTGTTATTATCATGTAAAATAGTCATAATTCATTTCTGTGTAAAATTGTTGTAAATAGAAAAATGATAACATCTCTGCTCTATCATCAACAATACTAGCCGTTGTAGGAAACAATAGCCAGGTTCCCATAAGAGGCCGGATTAAACAAATAGCTGATCCAAACTGGGGTTTTGAGAAAGCTGACTGTGATTCAGTGTCCATGCAGAGTGGATTCAGAACCACAAGCATTTGCGCGCATTGCATCTCATCCCAAACACTGCCTGTTTCCAACATGGCGTCTATTCTCACAGGATTTGCCGCGCTACTTGCAATTTTCCCACACTTGTTGGGAAATGTTCTTGATAATTCAAAATGCGCCAGGACGTATTCCACAGTCCCGATCGATTGAGTACCTTGCTGTTTCTCTTGTAATCATCACAGTTCTATTTGTCAAGCTTTTCCCTAAAATTCTTGAAGTTGAAGGAGTAAGCACGAAATGCCATTTTGCTGTTCTTCCCCACCAACTAAGATACTGGGTATTCTCTCTTTGAAGGCAAGTTGGCCTCCCAAGCACCCTTGTTATGTTATGTTATGTTAGCGTGATTTCTAAAGCGCACGAATACCCGGAGGTGTCTTGGCGCTGGACCTTAATATAGCCTTGACAGAAGAGAAGAAAAGAGTTTAAGCAGAAGTTAGTTAAACAACCAAGTTTTCAGATTTTTTCTGAAGGAGATGAGGGAATTGGCCGCTCTTGTACTTGCTGGGAGAGTATTCCAGAGTTTGGCTTTACAGTAGCTTATACTTCGACCTCCCCAGTTCGCAGTTCGAATTCTTGGTACCAGCATCAACCTGGCGTTAGTAGACCTTAGACATCTACCTGGATGGTACCAGGAAAAAAAACTTTTGAGTGATGCTGGTCCAGTATTGTTCAGTGCCCTATAGGTCAGGCACAGTACTTTAAACTTAATGCGTTGTGCCACTGGTAACCAATGGAGTTTCCGAATAGCTTCCGAGATGGATTGATATTTTGGTAAATTCAGCAAGAGCCTAGCAGCGGCATTCTGTACCAATTGTAATTTTTTCAGGTGTTGCTTCTGTAACCCAGGGTAGAGGCCGTTACAGTAATCTAATTTTGATAACACTAACATTGTTACCACCGTCCTCCTAAGGTTTAGGGGTATGTAGGGTGCTATCTTCTTCAGTTTTCTTATCAAGTAGAATGCAGCAGAGACTGTGGCATAGGTTTGCTGGGAATAGGTAAGTTTGTTGTCGATCAACACCCCAAGGTTTTTAGCCTTTTCTACTGGCTTTGGAAGTTCTCCGATTTCCGCCGGCCACCATACGTCATCCCACATAGGTCGGGGATTGCCAAAAATAACCACCTCGGTTTTATCCGAATTTAGTTTGAGGCAATGCCTTCCCAACCAATGACTAATTTCCCTCATGCAATTCTGAAATTGTGTGGCAGGCGAGACTCGGTTTTTATGCACCTCTACCACAATCTGAGTATCATCGGCATATGATGTCAAATTGAAGCCGAAATGTTGAACCAAGGGAGCCAGTTCAGACACATAAATGTTGAACAAAGATGGGCTCAATGATGAACCTTGAGGAACCCCGCACGGGAGTACGTACGGAGCAGCTTGAAACTGATCTAAGGTCACAGTCTGTTTCCTATTTTTCAAGAATGATGCTATTAGGGATAGGGCTAGGTTCTTTACCCCTAATTTTTCCAGACGCTGGAGCAATGTGTCATGGTGCACAGTATCGAAGGCAGCTGACAAATCGAGGAGAATCAGAACAGCCGCACCCCCTTGGTCCATTGCTGCTCTGATCTCCTCGGTAGCCTTGATAAGTGCTGTTTCTGTGCTATGCCCTGAGTGGAAACCGAATTGGGAGGGGTCAAGTAATTCTTTTTCTTGAATGAACTGTGTTAGTTGATTGTTCATTATTTTCTCAACTATTTTTGCCGGGAAAAGTAGCCTAGCAATTGGACGATAGTTGCTTGTCATAGTTATATCCAAGTTCGCTTTCTTTATCAAAGGAAGAATGGCTGCATCTTTCCAGATGGCCGGGAATGTGCCTGATAAAAACATATTATTAAAAATGTTTGTCAATATCGGACTCACCTCCTTTGCTATGCTTTTTAATACTACAGGGGGGCAGGGATCCAACGGAGAGCCTGATTTTGTTTCCTGAATAAGTTTTTTCACAAGCTCACTTGGCACCTGTGAAAACCTAAAAGCACCATTCTCTTCTGTCTTGGTGATAGGGGAAACTTTGTTTAATGTATTGGGGATAGAGGAGAAATTATTATATATGTCATAGACTTTATTCCTGAAAGCAGTTGCTATGTTGTCACAAAGGAGTTGACTACTCCCTGAAGTTGTTTTATTCGATATAGCCGTTAGCTTTTCTACCACCCCAAATAATTCTTTAGTTGAGTTTTTGGCTTGCTCAATTTGTCGAGTGAAGAAAGTCCTTTTTCAGTGATCAAAAGGGATTTATAGTTAGCTAGTGCGCATTTGTAGCTGTTTTTATCATCTCCCTCGTATTTTGTTCTCCAGCGTCTTTCTAATCGACGACAGTTTTGTTTCTCTTGTCGCAAAGCTTCAGTAAACCATGGGGCTGATGGTTGAGTGCGATTCCCGGAGTTTTTCCCGGTTGGTACTGTAGTCTTGAAGGCGTCATTAAGCCAGTTTGTATATTCCTTCGCAGCCTGATCCACCTGTGTGCTCGCAGTCGGCCGTGTCTGCTCCAGTTGGAATTCCAACATGCTTTTATCTATCTTGTTCCATGCTTTATATGTGCTTTGCTGTATTTTATCAGCCCAAGCTTCCGGAACAGTTTGAACTGGGTAGTCGAATGTGATTAAAAAATGGTCTGACCAGACGAGAGGGTAAATTTCCTTCACTATTAATCCTGGTACTGAGGAAAATACCCCGTCGAGTGTATGGCCTGCCTCATGAGTGGGTTTATGTACTATCTGAGTTAACCCCAGCATACTCAGAGTTTCTATTAGAGTAGTTGTGTCCTTGTCTGACTTCATCTCAAGGTGTAAATTAAAATCACCCAAGATGGTAAATGTCTTTGTAGTGAGGCATGGTTCTAGTAGTGAGTCTAAATTTGCAGTAAAGCTAGATCTTGAACCGGGGGGGCGGTATACCAACATGCCCTTGAAGGTGTTTTTTGGATTCAATTCTAATTGAAAATTAAGCCCTTCATAATGAGGGTCAGATGCTGGAGAAAATGTGCCTTTAAAGTGTTCACGATATATTACCGCTAGCCCTCCACCTCTCTTAATGGGTCTGTCCAGTCTAGATAAGACAAACCCTTGTGGGACTGCAACTACAAAATCTGGGTCTGATGCTGGGTCTGCCCATGTTTCTGTAAGAAATAGCACCTCCAGTTTTTGTTGTAGGATGATATCTGCTATTTCATATTTATGTTTACCAAGTGACCTTACATTAATCAGGCCACAATGTATTTCAGCACATTTTTTAGAACTTAGCTGCTTTGTTTTTTAATTAAAATTTAAAATCTGGCAAGATTTAATCATTTGTTGACCTGGAAGTAAAAAGCCACATACACATTTAAACTGAATAGGGTAGCTTCCAGTGTCTAGGATGCATCTTTTGCAGTCTGGACTGGCGTCTGATTTATTTAGTCCATAAAGGTCTTCACTTGTGTATTGGATTGAAACTGATGTGGCTGGACCAGGATTTATGGCACTAGGCGCGGGCCAGGCGCGGACGGGCGCAGACGGGCTTGCCTTAGGCGCGCCCGCTGCGCGCGTCCGCTGCGCGTTCACTTCATGGAGTTTTTTAAGTATCGTAGTGTCGGTAAACTAGACCGCGCACCAGCGGAAGTGGGAATAATGGCCTAACCGGAAGAGTGTGAAAAATTACCCCGCCCTCCGCACAAACGGCACTCAGCCGCGGCGGACCAGGGCGCAATTGATAAAAGATGTAAAAGCAGTATGCAGTGTACAATTGGCAGCAATTCTTAAAAGGCAGCAAGTATTTAGCACAAAGAAAACATCATTATGAGTTAAAAGATTGCTTTAAAAAACACACAAGATAAAAACAACACTAAAGTGCAAGTGCTACACTAAAGTGCGAGTGCTAAAGTCCTGAGAGATCTCAGCAGTTTAAAAGCAACAAGATAGAGCATTAGCAACGAGAGGACAGTCAGTAAGGCTTACTCAATCCGCTCTGGCGCACTAGATAGATAAGCCATCAGTAAATAGAACAAAGAAAATGTTGTTGGGTCTGAATCTAGCTACAGTACAACAAATTACTCACGATTGCAACAAAGAAGTGAATGTAGAGTCACAGTTGTGATGCTCTTGAATAGATACCATACAATAATGTCTAAAAGGATTTAACTATATTACAGTAATTACAAAAGAAAGATGTTAAGAAAGAAAGCACAAAAACCACAGCACACAATAAAATGTTACTACAATCAGAATACAGTGTAAAACAGGGCCTTGTGATCTAAATTATATATACCATTGGCAATCACTAAATGATTGTGAACAGAATGCTCATGAAGTGAGAAACACTACTCCACTGCAGTTACTGTAACAACGGAATTGTTCATGTAATGTCACAAACATAAAACCTTCTTGTTAACTACTTTGTCTTGAAAATCCAGACTATAAAATAGAGGACAACAATGCGCCCACCATAATCTTGTTACTGGGTCGCAAACCTTTTTGTTTGTGTTCCTTGTGGTCCTTAACACTGAAAATACGTAAAGCAAAACCACTGCAGTGGCAAATCGAATGTGAAATTACAATGAAACTGCAAAGACAGAGTGTATCCGAGTTCGCAAAGTGGGAAAATGTACTTGAGAAGATATGCCTATTCTGCTTTTGGATTAAGGGTAGTCAGTCCATTAAGTGGGGTTATCTCTAGAACTAGAAAACTAGATACATGAGGTCACTTGCTCCTCACTCAGGGCGGACAGACTCGGGTGATGAGGGGGAAGACCAGAGATTCTTCGAAGGTCAAAATCTTTGGGCCATCAGGACCAACGGTGGGTGCACAGTGGTCATTCTGGTCCTCCTGATCTACACCATCTGTAGGCCAACCAGATACTTAACCTCTGCGCAAAAATCAGGATCTGGCGAGGAGAAAACAAAAAATGATGATGCAGGGAGGGAGTATATTTGACAGACGGTCACCATTCAGCAAACCTATACTTGTTGCAGTAGTTTTTAAGGCAGCCCTCCTCTGATTTCTATTGAGGCGTTGGAAGGGATTCTAGGAGCTATGTCCATATTTCTAGAATCCTTGGGATGGCTGGCCACTTTCACACTGGCAAGGTATACATCAGTAGCAAGGGAGAGGCCAGCACAGCCTATGTAAGACCTTACAGCTTGTTTCCAGCCAAGAGGAAACTGGCACCACTAAGTTCCACATTCTGGAAGCACCAGCAGCAGAGTCCGCAATGGTCTCTAATAAAGATGGAGGAAAGCTCAAGCTTACATTTCCAAGTTCTTGTAGGTAGGCATCAGCCCACTACCAATAAGAGGTGGTACTTCTTTTACAGTTCAAATGTCCATCCCACTAGTTTGGGCAGATTTTCTCTTCTAATAGAGATTCTTTTGAGGGTAAAGAAAGCTCTGTGGTGGCCACTTCCGTTAAGCTGCTGACATATATGACCTCCCACAGACCTGCTCTGTGGGATACCCTGTGTATTCTTATCAGGTGCAGAAGCAGAAGAACAGGAGAAAAAAAATAAGTGGTTTGGGCTGTTATTTTATTCTCTGTGCAGCACCCACCTTCCATCTTGCAAATGCCATTATCACATGGATAAAGTCTGAGGATAAGCACAATAGGTCTACCACTTGTTAATTGCACATTATCCAATGTTTGCAGTCATGATTGTAAAACAATGCACGTAATATTTGTGAATCTTTCAATCATGCAAAAAATATCAATATTAAGGGACCGTCTTCCGCCTCTGCCCACCTGACTTAGTTTAGAAAAGGAGGCCAGAAGACATGACTCCTGGGGGCAGGTACAATACCCCGAAATCTAATAATGCTTCCACCACCCCTGGGTGGGCCTGTGCAGAGAAGGAGGCTATCCCTTCGAGACTACTGGGTGGGGAGATCAAGGAGGGATCAAGGAGGGTCTGCTCATCTCAAAGCACACCAAAGCCAGTCCCTGAGAAACATCAGATTTGTAGCTTGAAGAGTCCCACAGAACCAGGAGCTTTCTAAACTGTTTTCAAAATCCCAAAATACAGAGGAACTCTAATGGAAAAATGGTGGGCATGTTACAGTTGTACAAATGGGCAGGTTTTTAGGTCTAGGCTAGACAGCGCATGCGCTGTCTCAAAGAGACGTGTTGTGTTCTATCTGTGGGCTTTCAGGCTGCCCATCTCCTACCATTGGGAAACGTCAGCGTCGCTCTCATTTTCTTTGATGCCATTCGACATGGCATGTGGGCGTCATGCCATCTTCTTGTGTGGCCCTCCTGTAGCGCATGGACCAAGTGCATGTCTCGTTACACTGTCCCTGGTTTTCTTTGTTTTCAAGCACTCCATAGTAGTACTTGTGTTTTCAGGCTGACTCCCTTGTATACATACACACATACCACAAAAATGCATGCGCGTGTACCTAAACAAATGAATTTCTTAAAATGTTAAAACATGAACAGCACTTGTTTCTTTTTTTGCACAATCCGATGGTATTGGAGCGCTCACTGTGTCCTCCATCTTGCCATAGTGTGAACACATACCAATGGTATTGGAGCGCTTTAAGTGCTCACCAGTTACAGTACACAATGACACATTCATTTTTGTCGCTGATCCTGCGTCAATTATATATTTTTTTCCCATCGTTGCTTGCCCATCTCCCTCCTGCTTCCCTGCTTGACCTGTCCCCCCATTCCCCGCTACCTCCCTCATCACTGCTGCTTTTATTTTATTTTTTTTGCACGATTCAATGGTATTGGAACGCTTGTTCCGTTCTCCATCTTGCCATAGTGCTAACACCAGTCAATGGTATTGGAGCGCTTCCAGTGCTCACCAGTTACATTACACAATGACCCATTCATTGTCGTAGGCAGGGGGATTTGCCCTGAATCACAAATTGTTCAGCCGACCCCTAGATTCGAACCTGGTTCCTCAGGTGCCCTGACGGCAGATCTAGCCATTACGCCACATCATTGCTTCACTTCAAAGCTCCTCAGCTGTTTCTCACTATCATTTCCACATTTGTTGAGCAAGACCCAGTCAACACTGATCAAACATTGGCAAAACCAATAGATCTCAGCAATGCCCGAGCTACTGGCCTTGTCAATATGAATGTATTTTAACCATGTTGTCGAGCAGCACATCTGCTGTTCAGCATGGCTGAGTCACTGACAAAAGTGCTATGATGCAGCCAGCGCAGGCCACGTTGTAGCGCTTTTTTATGTTAGGAGGGGCAGGACAATAAACTCAACATGGGAGGCGAAGAGACTCTGTGTTGGCTAAACATCCTGTGATTCTGGGCTTTCAGTAACTTTCAGCCATGCTGAACAGCAGTTGTTCTGCTAGACAACATGGCTAAAAGACATTCACATTGACAAGGCCAAAAGCTCGGGCGTTTTCGAGAACTATTGGCTTTACCAATTCTTGTTTGTTCTAACTGACATCCCTTAATTCATTCAATTCTTGTCCTGTGAGGGATGATCCAACCATTGGGAAACATTTTCTAAGAAATAAACTAAAGCGCAAAGGTGCACCACTTCGTAACAAGAGACAACAGACACATCACAAATCATCAAATCCGTGTCCATAATATTTTCCATATATTTTCTTCTTTTATTTTTCGAAATATTCTTGATATGTAAAAAAACCACAGCCGACGCGTTTCGTCCAATAATGGACTTCTTCAGGGCTGTAAATTTGACAAACATATATATGTACATAAATATATATATATATATAAAAAAGACATCACCAACATCAATATTCACATTCAGACAATATATATATATACAGCTTATGTACAGAAGAATAATAACCATGAAGACAGGACAAAAAATCACATAGATATTATACTTAATGTATAACAATTTCACAACATGTATCGACTAACAAGACTTCTATCTTTAAAACAAACACCTAATTTTAACATTTATGTACAATATTTAAACAACTATAAATCACATACTATTTGTATAAAACCATCAACAGAATTACATTTATATAAATGAGTTAAGAAAAGGTGTAGAGAGAGATCGCAGAGAAATTTGTAGGAAAATTCATGAGAAAGAGTGCAGAGAAATTTATAGAAAAAATTATAGAAAAAATTCATGAGAAAGAGTATATAAAATATCATATTATCTCCTCCTGTGGTTGAACAATCAATAATATGAGGAAATGAGTATTTAGAGCAAAAACCCTGTATTGTTCTAAACAATAGCCCTGTATAACCCAAGATTAATAACCAAAAAAAGGGGTAAACAGGAAAAGACGGGAAAGAAAAGGGCTAGCAATACTCAGAGAGACCAAGAGAAAGCAGGAAGACTATCACCATCACTCGTATAGAGGTACCCACCATTGGGGCCAAAAGGGCGGACACTCCTGGAGATAAATCAGCATCCAAGTTCCACCCCCTGGGTGTATGTTGGTTCTTATCCTCCGTATGCTGTACCAAAAGGAAAACGTGTAATACAATATCACCATATAGTCCTACTAAGCTAATCTTTCTATCTGTAACGGATAGTATATAACAATTACTTACTCAATAAGATCAGGATAACTATTCCTTAATCAAGAAAAGGCAGGATTTATTCATAGGAATAGTACCCTCCACACGAATCCTTCCGGAGTGCGCCTCACTGTAATATAGTGGGCCAACAGTTGAAACGGGCAATCTCCCAAAACAGCCTACAAAAGAAACCGTGGGCATTATATCAATCAATTGACAAGATGGTTACCCTGTGTTAGCAATCGACGCAATATCACCAAGTACACATAGAAGCAAAAGGCACAACATAAATTCAACCACGGACTCGCCTCAGACTATAATCCATGTTAGTCCTAAAAGATTCCCACCATTATCTGCTATGAGTCCATGGAGGCACTCCCAGTAATGACTGCTCAATACCAAAACCAACAACTTTAATCCCTCAGCGGTTCTTATGTAGTGTGTATGAACCTTAAATGTACAGGGACATGCCCATGGGAGGTAATAATAATATTTAAGACGTTAAAAAACAAATGTACTCCCAGTAATAACTGCTCAGTACCAAAAACAACAGCTTCAATCCCTCAGCGGTTCTTATGTAGTATATATGAACCTTATATATACAGGGACATGCCCATGGAAGATATTAATAATATTTAAGGCGTTTAAAATCAGATGCAGAGATTTTATTACGCTTAACTCCCACCCGAAAGAGCACAACCTTAGACCAAAAGCAGAGTGTAATCATACTTCGATCCCATCCAAGAGCAGTTCACATATGGTAGAATTTAAGCCCCCCCACTCACAAGTGGGTATACTTAGTAAAGCAAAACAGCTACCGAATCCCATGGAAGGTGTCTCCTTACCTTGACTTAATTTAGTAGATGTATGCTGTCTCTGACCGCAGTTCTTAGAATGAACATGTATGGCAAGCAGTACATGGAATTGTACCCTTTTCTTCTTGAATTATTGGCCACTACAAGATGGCGGCTACACTCGGCATTCCCGTGAGTCGATAAACATTGACTTCCGGCGTGCTGAAGAAAATTGCAGCTGTGTTCAATTTAGATCTCAGTATGGGTTGTATAAATGAAGCGGCGTGTGAACACACTATGTACCGTCTTCGTCCTCTGAGGAGATTGCTCGAGGTCGCCGTATTTTTTCAGCCATATCAAGGTAAGGAGACACCTTGGAGGGATTGAAGCTGTTGTTTTTGGTACTGAGCAGTTATTACTGGGAGTACATTTGTTTTTTAACGTCTTAAATATTATTATTACCTCCCATGGGCATGTCCCTGTACATTTAAGGTTCATACACACTACATAAGAACCGCTGAGGGATTAAAGTTGTTGGTTTTGGTATTGAGCAGTCATTACTGGGAGTGCCTCCATGGACTCATAGCAGATAATGGTGGGAATCTTTTAGGACTAACATGCATTATAGTCTGAGGCGAGTCCGTGGTTGAATTTATGTTGTGCCTTTTGCTTCTATGTGTACTTGGTGATATTGCGTCGATTGCTAACACAGGGTAACCATCTTGTCAATTGATTGATATATTGCCCACGGTTTCTTTTGTAGGCTGTTTTGGGAGATTGCCCGTTTCAACTGTTGGCCCACTATATTACAGTGAGGCGCACTCCGGAAGGATTCGTGTGGAGGGTACTATTCCTATGAATAAATCCTGCCTTTTCTTGATTAAGGAATAGTTATCCTGATCTTATTGAGTAAGTAATTGTTATATACTATCCGTTACAGATAGAAAGATTAGCTTAGTAGGACTATATGGTGATATTGTATTACACGTTTTCCTTTTGGTACAGCATACGGAGGATAAGAACCAACATACACCCAGGGGTGGAACTTGGATGCTGATTTATCTCCAGGAGTGTCCGCCCTTTTGGCCCCAATGGTGGGTACCTCTATACGAGTGATGGTGATAGTCTTCCTGCTTTCTCTTGGTCTCTCTGAGTATTGCTAGCCCTTTTCTTTCCCGTCTTTTCCTGTTTACCCCTTTTTTGGTTATTAATCTTGGGTTATACAGGGCTATTGTTTAGAACAATACAGGGTTTTTGCTCTAAATACTCATTTCCTCATATTATTGATTGTTCAACCACAGGAGGAGATAATATGATATTTTATATACTCTTTCTCATGAATTTTTTCTATAATTTTTCTATAAATTTCTCTGCACTCTTTCTCATGAATTTTCCTACAAATTTCTCTGCGATCTCTCTCTCCACCTTTTCTTAACTCATTTATATAAATGCAATTCTGTTGATGGTTTTATACAAATAGTATGTGATTTATAGTTGTTTAAATATTGTACATAAATGTTAAAATTAGGTGTTTGTTTTAAAGATAAAAGTCTTGTTAGTCGATACATGTTGTGAAATTGTTATACGTTAAGTATAATATCTATGTGGTTTTTTGTCCTGTCTTCATGGTTATTATTCTTCTGTACATAAGCTGTATATATATATATTGTCTGAATGTGAATATTGATGTTGGTGATGTCTTTTTTATATATATATATATATATATATATATATTTATGTACATATATATGTTTGTCAAATTTACAGCCCTGAAGAAGTCCATTATTGGACGAAACGCGTCGGCTGTGGTTTTTTTACATATCAAGAATATTTCGAAAAATAAAAGAAGAAAATATATGGAAAATATTATGGACACGGATTTGATGATTTGTGATGTGTCTGTTGTCTCTTGTTACGAAGTGGTGCACCTTTGCGCTTTAGTTTGTTTGTTATAATCCTGTTTTGGATTGCACCGCGGCAGTGGGTGTGTTAACGGTGTGCACACACTATCATTGGAGAAATCCTATTACACTAATTAGGGATAGTGGGTCAGGTGCTAGGTCTTTACGAGGTACACTGCCAAACTTGTGTGTCTTTCATAAAATTTTCTAAGAAATATAGCATTTGACAGTCAAATATCCAGTTTGTCACAAACCCTATCATTGTTCTGGAATGGTGGATAAGTCCAGAATGTTTCTAAACAAGGTATAAATCAGTGTAGGGATACACAACGAGGTCAGATTGTCGAGGAATAGCACCCTGCTTGTTAAAAAGACCAAAACTATCTCTAAAGAAGGCAAGTAATAAATATTGTCCTAGAAACTGGATGTCAGTACAGGGCTATGTCAGAGGCACAGAGATCACATATGCAAGACCCCCATGCTATGCTCCCTACTGACCGACCTGCTGCTCCAGTTGTGAAACAACAGGTCTTTCTGCAAAGAAGAACTGCTACACAATATAAGAACGGAGGGCAAACTTCTGAAGAGGGGACCCTGTCGTCTTTGGGTTCTGGTAAGTAAGCGAGGACTAGATATTAGGCGTATCCAGTTATTTGTTTGGGTCAGAGTTACAGACGTGATATTCTGGCTATTTATCTAGGTTTTACATCCTTCTTAGGCTTTCTTTACTTCTAAGGAAACATATGTCTGTTACCTTCAGGAATTGGTAACTTCTCTTCTTTTCTGTTTTTCCCTCTAGGTTTGACAGCTCTTACCCCATCCGGAACCCTCGGAAAGAACAAAAGCACAGGTAAATCCTTTATTCTTTAGCTTCTCTTTCTTTCTCTAACTATAATTTCCCCCTATTGCTTACTTCTTTTCCTCTCACTACCTTTTTATTACTCCTTTTTGTCTTCTTAATAAGACTTCCCTAAATTGCTCTATCTTGTAGGGAAAATTGTCTCCTTTCTTTCAACTCTTTCCCTGATAGGGATATATTTGTGAACTTTGGTCAGCGACAATAAACAAAAGAAAAGAAAATTTCCAGCTATAACAAAAAAAGGAGGTTTTCTGAACTGAAGTATTATTGTCAACTGACAAGATACTAATAAATGCCCCCTTTGACTACC
The DNA here is from genome assembly GCA_963921515.1 of Calotriton arnoldi. NCBI lineage: Eukaryota > Metazoa > Chordata > Amphibia > Caudata > Salamandridae > Calotriton > Calotriton arnoldi. The sequence continues at coordinate 4,173,806 of CAWUFW010000049.1, read as the reverse complement.
CTTCCAGGTTTGATTTCTCTTTTATGTTCTTCTTTCAATTAGAGAGCTTCTCTGGGGATTTTATAGGTTAATTCCAGCTTAGTCTGTCTCTTTTACCTTTTTTCCCCTCTACCGCCCTCCGCACTTTTACCATAGCATGCACCTGTGCGTGGCAGGTCAGAGGGCCACTGTGGGCGGGGGTTACTTCTGTGAGTAGTTCTGGCATTTTCAGGACTCCCGCCTGGCCCTCTCCTTCCATACCAGCTGTTGTCGGTGTTACCTTCACTTGTGATGGCGTCTTCCAGCCGATCAGGATTGGCGTCTCCATCTCTGGCAGTAAAGACGTCTTCCTCCCTCACTTTGTTGGCATCTCCTCTTACCTTTTCGGCTTTTCTTCCGCCACATACCTCTCTAGTTCTTTCTCGCTTCTTCCTCGTCCTGTAGAAGAAAAAGTCCCTTTTCTATGTTTATCCCTCCTTCTCCTTTCCTTTGTTTGAGTCCTCCTTCACTGTTGATATTTCGTCTATGTTTCTTTTCAGGACTCAGGAGCGACATAGGCCAGAATGGGAGATCAGGTAAGTACCCTCCTTCATTGTCATCCCCTCCTCGTTCCCTCATGTGACAGCCACCTCAGAGATATGTTACAGACCGTAGGAAATCGGCCTTTTCTGCGTAGTCATCCCGGATTTTTTGCTTTTAGGTGGACCCTATATTTTTGCTGGCTTCAGAACTCCGTGCACTTGCCCCCTGCTAACCGGTGATAAAGTGCTTGTATTCCTCCTTTCAACATAGTAAAATTGGAATACTCTTAATTGACATATTTAACTTACCTATAAGTCCCTAGTATATGGTACAAAGTCTACCCAGGACCTATAAGGTAAATGTCACTTGTGGACTCCAGCACCCACTGTGCCACCCACTACAGTAACAATGCAAACATGACTGCAGGCCTACCATTTGCAGCCTGACAATGCAGTTTTAAACTGCAAATTCGACCTGTCAAACCTTTTTTACAGGCCTAAATCTTCTTTTTAACTATTTATGTCAACCCTAAGTAGGCCTTATTGCCCATAGAGCAGGGTGCATTGTATTTAAAATTAGGATATGTAAAAGTTTAATGTTACACATGCCCTTACAGTGAAAAGGCCCCAAAAACTATATTCACAGCAGCAAGAATGGGTGTACCATAGAAAAACACTGGTATGCAATATTAAATATTAATGCTGTATCTCAGAAATGGGCCAAGTAAGAAAAATAATTAAACAACTATTTTTAATAGTTAATAAAAATCCGGTTCAATGGTGCAGTTGGAGTTGTACCAAATATTATGGAAAAGCAACTTTTAGAAAGTTACCTTTTCCCTGCCTGAAGTCCCAGGAGGCTTCTCTGCATTTTGATATTCCATTTCTCCCAGCCATTAATATAGCACTTGAGGTGCACTTCAAAAGGTCCTACCTGTCGCAGGCAAATGCTAACAGACACCTGGGCAAGGTTTTTCCTTTGTCCCCCCCAGCTTGGCAGTTTCCAATCCCATTGGGTCTCTTTTTGACATTATAGTGTCAAAGCTTGCTTGATAGGTCTGCCGGGTTTACATTTACTCGGGGTCCACTTCAAAGGAGGGAAACAGAATGCCAAAACATTTCTTGTGTAGCTGTCTGGTTGCTGAAATTCCTACTTTTTGTTCTACCAGACTTCTGTCTTTGAATTTGTGGAGGGTACAGGACCTGCTTCAAACTGAAGTTTCATGTTAGATGTGGAGGACACTTGTCTTACCATAGCATACTCCCCATATACACCTACAGCTTTCAGAGACCAAGTTTAGTGTGACAGAAGACTTTCACCATCTTGAAAATTCCCAAAGTGGGTGGGGTTAGCTCTGTGAACATTTATCCCATTAGTTAGTTCATGTCCAGGGGTAATTCCCCCTCACTAGCTCATGCCAGACATAAATGTGGATTCTCCAGACACCCTCTTTAGAACACTCCTGGACCTATGGAAGAGCAGAAGAGGACTGAACTTGCTGTCTAAGGCCTGAGAAGAGCCCTAGAACACTGGACCTGTTCTCTCTCTTATACCCAGGACAAAGAAGTGGCTGACCTCCTGTTAAATCTAGAGGGACACAAAAGCTACAAGAGGCCTTTTCCTGCAACTGCCCACCTGCCTAGTGGCAACTTGGCCTGGACTATACCCTCCTGTTTGGCCGCTGCCTGACACTGTGAGTTTCTAAGTGACTCCCATAGGGTCCTAGGGGCTTTAGAAGGGTATTCCTGTGGTGGATTGGGAGTTAAATGACTAAAGTCAGAAGGTCAAATCTTTGACCAGGACGAAACTGGTTGGAGTACCTGGTTAGCATCAAATTACTCATCGGTCCCATTCTACCCCGACCATTGACTAACATTGGCACTTTATGATTATTGGTGCTGTTCCTACTTAAAACATTTAAAATGTATATCTCCAGTTCCTCTGTTTGGATTTTTGTCATGTTTGGTGTCATTTTGTTTATTAGATGTTATTCTATTTTTCCAATTTGTTTTGGGATTTGTATTGTTGTGCATTTTGACTTTATTACTGTTTGGTACTGCATAAATACTTTGCATATTGTCTCTAAGTTAAACCTGTTGTAGTGTAGCTCCTATTTCCCTAATAGGTTCTGCGCATTGGAATAATATATCCTATAAGTTTGACATAGGACTAAGGTCAGTATGTCCCTATCGAGTATATTAAACTTAATTACTTGTGCCAGCTAGCTCAGAGGCCACTAGAAACTCCTTGACAACAAGAAGGGAGTAGTTTCTGGCAGCCGCAAAACATGACCACTGTGTTTCCCTTTAGAATCAGAACGTGTCCCAGAGTCGTGGAAACAATAGATAACTATTTCACTCAGCTCAGCCGTGCATGCTTAGTTTTCTCCAAGTTACACAGAAAGAAATAGACGGGCGTTTCAATAAAGGATTTATTGAACAGTCTTGTTTCTGGTGTAAGTAAAATGTGCTGTTACGATCACAAGACAGTATGCAAGATAAATAATGTACAGGGTGAGCAGTAGAAATAAGTAATACTGCGATAGCATTATCTTTTAGTACATATGCATTTACATAAATAACACAGACTAAAAATGCGAGTACTCATACGATGCGTTGCTAAGCTAGTTCTACCCCAATGTACCTAACCTAACCTAGGTGTAGGAAGAGGGAAGAAGTAGGTGAAGTATTCCTTACTATGGTATACTAAGAGTATGTTAAGTCTAGTATGCCAAGAGTCCCTCTAGGTTCTAGTAAGCTCCATACCTGAAGAATGAGAGAGGTAGGAATCTCTTTGCCAGACTCGAACTCCAACACCCCGCAAGGGAAGTCAGATCACTGGAAGCTGGGCTCTCTGCGTGCAGGGATGACAGCGTCTTCTCAGTGCGTCAGGCCGGGAAACGGGCTCCTCTGAAGTCGAGGTCTCCTCTGGTTTACAGGGGCTAGGGAAGGTATATTTATACCTGAGAGCACCTAAGAATGTTAGTATTGACGTGAGTCGGACAGCGAAAGACGTCATGAATGAACCCCCTAAGGAATAATGGTTCATGCATAATGTATGAGTCCTTGAAGAAATCAATAGTCCTGGACTAGGGAAACTCCCGCAGCCTAAGGGTAGGTTCTTCATGAACTCGTTGTGACGTTAGGGTGGACGGATGTCAGAGACCATGCCTGTATTTGGAGTGCATGGTTTAATGCCTAAATAAGGGCTGGGATTTTATGCCTATATAAGGGCAGGGCGAATTGTGCCTATATAAGGACATGATACTGGAAAGCCCGTTTATGGATACCCTAAGTGGAATACAACACCCACTCCTCTTTCGTGTGTATGATAATACTAAAATGCTAAACATTTAAAATGCTAAACATTAAAATGGAGTACCGCATATTTCTAAAATGTTTCATAAAACCATTTAAAAAAGGCATTTTTTTAAAAACCTATTAGAATGCAAAAGGTACTGTACATTTGAAGCATTGCTTTTCATTACAGGCATAAAGTTCGAATAATAAATGCAATTGGAATGAAATAATCAGTAATATTTACATGTGACAGAAAATGATCGATAAGTTACTCAAAAATCAAAGTCATTTCATGTCATGAAAATTAATGAACTGTTTTAGACACACAAGAGGACTAAGTGTCCATGGAAGTACCGCAAAGTCTGTATTATAAGGCTAGTTCTACTGTAAGCAGATTGTTGTGCCATATTCGTTCGAAAAATGGGAAAAAGTTCAATTTTGGTAGAGTTCCAAGTTGTTTAAAAATGAAGGCCAAATTGTCACTGCATCTCTGGAACACTGTATGCCGAATCAGAGTTAGTTCACGGGTCTGGTGTAAACATGAGATCATCTATTTCAATAGACAAAACATCATCCACTGTTGTCGGTGTCAGTTGGAACACCTCGTGTAGTAGATTAATTGCACAGAGATGGGAAGCATTGCTTCCAGCATAGGTTGCCTCAGCAATGTTCGTGTCCGTTGTTACCTGTGTGTCTGGATTTCTTTCTCGTACCTCAGCAGCAGCCGGAAGCGTCTGTGAGATCTCAATGAATGCTGACATCAGGATAGGAAGCCTCTGGGGACAACACAGAGCATGGGCCGTTATCGGGTCCAGCAGAGTATCGACATCCGTTGGCGTTGTTGATGGAAATGTTAGACATGTGTCCAACACGCATTCTTCACCGCATAGCAGGCATCGTAGAACAGGTAAGATGCAATCTTGCCAGATTGGTCTGAATGACAGGAACCAAGTTGTATTAAGGTCCCGTAGACGAGTCCTGCCCAAAAGCTTTACTATTTGCTCACGGCACTTTCGTTCAAGGAGAGCTTCCTCCAGTTCGCTCGGAGTGATGTCTGCAAATAGGCTGGCCATAGCGCAATAGCAGGAAGAGAAATAGAATCCCGGCAACAAGTGCTAGAATTAATGGTATGCCACCAAACACCGAATGTGCAAAGTTCGGGATGATTCCGAGTATTGCCTGGAAAGGTGCTAACAGACCTGAGCAGATGCTCTTAAATACATGTACAATTCCTGTTGTATCAGACATGTTGAAGATACGTGATATCATTTCTAGGAAATGTATAGGGCAGTTTGTTCGTATTAAAGTCTCTATCTCAGCCAAAGTCCTTGCAACTTGTAGATCATAGGTTTCTTTGGCCGAGGTCAAAGGCACTTTTTGCTGTAAAAGCATGGCTTTCATTCTGCTTAGAGTATCAAATCTTATAAAAGAGACGTTCAGCGAAGGCCATAGAGGCGACTCCCTGCCTGTGTCTATTGGGGGAAACAATACTTGCATACAGCAAGTGACCCTGGAGTTGACCGTTACTAGATATGGGATGCCTGGCAGCATTCCGCAGCAGCTCCGATCATTCAACATGAGGTAACTCCCATTAGAAAGTTGTCCAAACGTTGGATTAATCACAGCAGCTGGAGTACCCTGCTGATGGCAAGACAAATTTTCCACTGAACCATTACAAGCCCGTGCAAGGAAATGTCTTGACATATAAGTGAACCACTCAGTGCAAGTTTACAGTTTGAACCGCTCAAAAACACTTCACGATCCCCACTCCAACATCTATATGTGTACGGTAAATCCCAAGATGTCTTAATGTATTCCTTACCCAACCTTTCATATTTGCCTGCTTGCATTTGTCTGAGGCAATACTGAAACTGAAAAGTACTTACAGGTAATGTTATTTTGCCATGAATAAGCCATTCTGTAGCTGGTTTTTCTGCCACTGTGAATGGTAACTTTTCCAGTTTTTCAATGCTCAGCACTGTATACTTTGCTCCTCTTTGTGCCAGTTCGATCTGTTTATCAGTTAGATTGTATTCTGCAAACAGAGCCGTTGTGTTGATGAAACGCCAAGGCACATAGCCCGCTCGCAAAGATTGCAGCGTCCAGCTTAATAACATAATAGAACGTAATTGAGATTGGCCTTGTTGTAACATCTCCAAATCTTGTTCTAGAATGTCGATAGCAGAGGATACAATGCCATCCAATGAATATATTCTGGAGGACAAAGTTGTTAACCCATTGTCGACCACAGAGAGTGTTTTCTCTAAATTAATACGGTCAAGTTCACGTATTCGTTCTGCGGCCTCTATCTGTGATACCTTCCAAGCTTCATTATAAGCAGCATAAATGCCGGCATATATGAAACGTTTTTGATGCGGTTTTCTTGGTCCAAGCAAGAATTCCCTAAGGTCTGCGTCCTTTTTAAGTAAGGTTAAGTGTTGTTTCACATCCTGTAGTGTAGACTTATGCAGCCAATCGAAGCATAATTTCCCTACACTGTATGTTGTTACTACCCCCGGATGTTGTCTTTGGACGTATCTTGGGTCTGGCCTATGAATAGTAAACCCCTGAGTTTTATTCAGGAATCTTTCCTGACAGTTATTCGTGTCTGTGGGCCAGATCAACCATTTTTTCTAATCAGGATTAGATCTGTTTAGTTGTAGTTTATTGTCAACTGTCACATCTGCCTTTGTATTATTTTCACTGGCAGGTGTTGGTACAGAAGGTGTGTTCATCTCTTTTATCTTGGCTAATCCAAGACAAGATGTTTGTTGGATAGTTTCATTCAAAAACATTATTTGTTCAGGGATGATGCAGGCTCTAAATAAAGCTTCTATCCCCTGCACTTGCCAATCTTTAGTACCCCACACAGTTTTTGTATCAATTGTGTCTTTCCAAAAGTCGAAACCCTGTCTAGACAGTTGGGCATTAAAAAATGCAGAATAAATCTGTTTTGTATTTGTTAACATAATTTTCAGTCCTGTCTTGTTTACATTTTTAGAGTAAAACATTTCTGGATCAGATGTGTTGTAACCTGAAAAATATGGAAACTTACTAGCAAATGTTTTTGAACTACCTTTAGGTGGTGTAGGACAATGTTCCCATTGGTTAAACATAAACACATTTCTTGGATATGCAGATTTATGCAAATAATGATGACCATAGTGATTAAAACAATACATTTGTTCATAGTCTGATGAACCCTCTAAATATTCATGTTTAGAAAATGCAGCAGATTTTTCTAGGTCAAACATTATGTCGTTTACAGTCTCAAAGTCCCAATCATCTGAATAGGTACTGGACGTAATTAGATCACTTAGTGAAATTTTAAACAAATGTGGAATGTTCAATTGTTCATTCGGGCCGAAGATATCATAATCTGTTTTGTCCCACACTATACCATCCTGTATAGGAACAGCTGTGATGTTCACTGATGATAAGTCTCTTGTTTCACGATGGGAAGATTTATGAGGTTAAGTACGTTTACGTCTTTTCCTTCAGTGTTCACATGGATGTATCTGCCACTTATAAGCACGCTTACAGTTGTTACCAAAGCTAGCCAGAGCAGGAAAACAAAAAGTCCAGATGTAATCCAGAGTTCAATCCATGGAGAAACCAAATAAGTCTTTTTCACAAAATGAAGAAAGTCTTGTACTTGCTGCTTGAATTTCAATGACACTGGCGTCGTTTCAGGTTCACTCGGATCGTCTGAGAACGTATCAAAGTTAATGAAATAGCCAGAAGCAGTTCTGTCAATTGTTGGAATTGCATCAGGATTTGTAGAAATCACTGGAACCAGTTCATCACTTGCCACGTTGGTGTAGACAGGTGTATTTGGACGAACTGTTACTTGGTTGTCAAGAGGGATGAGTTCCATAGCGTTGTTGCATAGTCCTCCGTCTGTTACAGCTGAATTCTCGATAGTTATCAGTCTTTCAGTCTGAACCTCTTGGATAGTAGCGAGAGGAGTGTGTCTGCTACTAGGTCGGAGTCCACGAGGCCTACTATTTAGTATTGGCCACATACTGTGGTTTGATCAGGTCGATGGACACAAATCTTTTCTCCTTTCTTCCAGCAAGGGGCGGCAGAAGTACTGTTCTTGTTCCTTGAACTGCTAGGACAGGTACTGGTTGTCTGTAAGAAGGTCCAAATTCCTTCTTGTCCGCAATTTTTTCTCTGACTAGATCCCCAACTTTTGGAATCCAGACAGGCCTTGCTGGGACAGCCGGTTGATCCCCAGTGGTGGTTGACTGTAGGAATACGTTGCTTTGTTTCGTTCTTAATTTGTTTAAGTCCTGTAAAACAGCCAAACGATCTTTGATATCAAATGGTTTATTTTCCACCACTGTGCCTACGTGTTCAAGGTCTGGTACCCACATTCTTGTCCCAAATAGGATCTCATATGGAGTGACCCCCCCTAGAGAACTTCTTGGCAGATTGTTCAATGCACGTTGAACCCCACTAAGGTGTTTGACCCACCCATCACCCGAACCTAATACCCTAGCTGTTATAGACTGCTTTATGTCCCGGTTTTTCCTTTCCACAACCGAATTTCCCTCAGGATGGAATGGAGAGGACTACCGCAATGCAACGCCCAGACTGACCATGGCGTCTTTGTAAGCCCTAGAGCTAAACGCAGGACCCTGGTCAGAATGTAGCGTGCCTATTGCGTATGTGCCGATAAAGACTCGCAAATCTTTTATAACAGTTCGAGCGTCAGCCGAGCGCTGAGGCCATAACCATAGGAACCTAGAGCATGAATCCACTGCAACCAAGATGTATTTATAGTTACCGTCCCTTTGCAGGGGACCGCAGTGGTCAAGGTAAACACAAGCTAATGGTTTATCTGAAATTAACAAGGGTGTCTGCGCAGGACGTTTCACTGTTGAGACTTTCATCTGTTGGCAAATATCACATTCTAAAACATAGTTTTTAGTTTGTTTCCGAATGCCAGGCCACCAATATCTTTGCTTGAGTAAAGATACTGTCGCTGAAACACCTGCATGGGCAGAAGCTATCCCTTCGTGTGCTGCTAGGATTAGTCCTAATCTGCGTTCCTTGTTTGGAATTACCCTATCCCCCACTCCAGGGATTCGAGCAAAAGGAACGTTGTTCGCATCAATTACATAAGAGTACTTGAGTGGAAACGTTTTTGGTAACGCTGCACTGCTGCCTTTGCTTGATGCATTGACAGCCAACATTATCTCACCGTATATTTGTGTTTTTGAACGAGTGATCGCAGCTACGGAAGCCGTTTGCACAGCCCCCTTTGCGGCTTCGTCAGCCAATGAATTCCCTGCAACGTGAACGCCATCACGTTGATGACTCAGTGTGTGTATCACGTGAGCCTTTGGTAGTTCGTTTTTCAAAGCAATTTGTGCTTTATTGTGCCACCTTTCGCATCTTTGAAACCATTTTCAAGCCAGTTTTGTATATATTCATTATACGACTGAACACAGTAAAACGAATCGCACACTATTAGTGTGGGGAATTCTCGATCTGTACTTTCAAGTGCCAGTTTGAATGCTTGTAGTTCAGCTCGCTGAGCTGTACAATCCCCTAGAGATTGTGTTTTAGTGACCATAGGTCTGAAGATGCCATCTCGCATGCGACCTTTAACGATTGCACACGCTGCACTGTAAGCTTGCTTACCCCTATTGCGGGTTGTGCGGATCCGTCAGTGTAAATTATAAATTCGTACTGATCAAGAGGCAGAATTTCAGTAGGCAGAGGACATTCTTGTTCATATTGTAGGAATGCTTGTGTTTTTAAATCTAGATCAAATACATATTCAACATCTGTTGCAGCAAGAGAATTAACCCATTGTATCCATCTTGGATGTAATGCTTGCTTTTGTGACCGCTTCTAAAGCCGGTACTGGGGTTACGACAATGCGTTTCCCTTGGGCTAAGGCTCTTTCTTTTGCTACAGCGGTTTGAACTGCTGTCAGAATTTTTTCAGTTGAACTGAAGCGCATTTCCGCTTGTGTGTACAAATGGGATTTGTATGTAATTGGGATTTTGTCACCCTCATTGAAGGTTAAGTAGGTGAATCCACATTGACCCGAAATTATTCGGATCACCAAATTTCGTTGACTTACACGTGTTTGTAAGTGATTTGTTGCTAACATGTTAGCCTGTAGTGAACGCAAGATTTGTGTGTGTTCTTGTGTCCAGTTTCTGATCGAAAAATCAGGTTTGATTAATGCGTAGAGAGGTTTAACCCTTTCTGCATAATTTAGAATGTATGTTCTTCCAAAATTTAGGAAACCCAGGATGGATTGTAAGTTTTTTAGCGTTTTTGGAGGTTGGAGCAGCGCACACTTTTCTAAAAAGTTAGCTGCCAAGCTCTTGCCTTCACTTGAAAGCTCATATCCTAAAAATAGGACATTGAGATGGGCAATTCTGGACTTTTTAAAGTTGAACTTGTAACCCTCAGAGGCGAATCCCAGTATAATGGTGCTCACCCTGTTCAAGTGTTTTTCCAGGTCATCGTCTGTCAGATATATGTCATCGACATAGGACAATGCCTCATTGTCATAAATTTGTAGTAACTCCGTTACCCTCGCTGAGAATAAGCCTGGGCTGTTCTTGAACCCTTGTGGGAGTCGACAAAAGTGACGCTGGGTCCCCATTATGGAGAATAATGTTAAGTACCTGCTTTCAGGTGCTATGTTTTGACAAAAGAAACCATTTGAGATGTCTAATGTGGTTTTATATTTTTTACGCACAATGTTATTCATTAATGCTGTGCTATGTGCATTTTGCACTGCAAAAGTTTTAGAACAAGTGTTTAGGTGTCTGTAATCCAAAACTAGACGATATGTATTGTCTGGTTTGCCTAATTCTGCATAAGATTGTTCTATTATTCTGGGTAGCTCTGTTTGATGTTCTGTAACATCGAATTCCCTCAATTTTTGGCGGATCGCCACTGCTGCTGCCTCCCCTTTAATATTAGACAATATTATTGTTGAGACCTGGTCGAAATTTTTCAGTAATTTCATACCTATATTTAGAGCAGGCTCTGCCCCGTATTCGTTTTGAATTTGTTTTAGGACATCAGGTATTACCGCAATTGATGGAATACCATGTGTTTTAGTATAGATGGCAGCAAAGACTGAGCCCCAAGTGGTTAAGTCTTCCAGTTGTGGTGTGATCCCCATCGGTAAACTGATTGTTAGGATTCTGTGTTTCTCATGCGGGCTAGTATTTGGAAATACTGCTTCGATTTGAGTAATTTTTTGAGCTATCCAAAATGGAATTTGCTCACGTTTTGTGGGCATTTTACCCATGACTGCGTATAGAGTCTGTGGTGTAATTTTTAGTGTATTCCCCTGTTGGGGAGTTGGATTTGGATATGTCAATGGTGGTCGGACTGTAAAAGTCCGCATGACATATTGAACCAATTGTCTGTAAATTTTTATTAACTCTGTGAGTTAAGTAAGTAACTCCTCATCTGACATTATATCCAGTTCAGGATGAGGTGTGTAGCCAGCTAAAATCGGCCATGTTGCTCCTGGTCTACCTAGTGGACCGAGCCTGGTAATGTTTTTGTGATGTTTTAGGGCGCCTTTAAACCAGAGCTGATGCTCTTGGTATGTTAATGGAATTTCTATATCCTCGAAAGGACTGTATTCCTCTGGTGGTTCATCTTCTTTGTAGAAGTGAAACGTGTGTTACTGAATTGGATTCAGGAAATATTACCCATGAATAGAATACCTCTGTCTGAAAGGATTCATGTGCCTCTATCACGAAAACTGCTCTACCGCCTCTTGGTGGTAGGCCATGTTTCATAAGTTTTAGAGTGATGGCTCTTCTTAAGTTTTGATGGATGTGTATAACACCCTCCTCGGTTTCATTTAAACCGGTAAAGTTTAAAACTGCTGCTAGGGCTGGATCAGCCACAGTTACACCGTCTCCGGTTTCATTGTCGGAACCAGGCATTTTGTTGTTTGAAAAATGTAGAACAAGTTTCAAGGAAACAAAGATAAGGTGCACAATATTGTGGAACACTGTATCCTTCAACGTTGAGCAAACCAAACAGCTAATATATAGGGTACTGCCCTATGTAGCCGTGGTGGATACCTAACCCTGCCCACTCCAGACGTCTTTTGGAGTATATGGGTAGGGGTCTTGAGAGAAAAGCACGGCTGAGTTACTCAGTATCTAACGTTGAATTACTGCCTTACCAAACCGTTGGGCGCCATGTAGTGTAGCTCCTATTTAGCTAATAGGCTCTGTGCATTGGAATAATATATCCTATAGGTTTGACATAGGACTAAGGTCAGTATGTCCCTATCGAGTATATTAAACTTAATTACTTGTGCCAGCTAGCTCAGAGGCCACTAGAAACTCCTTGACAACAAGAAGGGAGTAGTTTCTGGCAGCCGCAAAACATGACCACTGTGTTTCCCTTTAGAATCAGAACGTGTCCCAGAGTCGTGGAAACAATAGATAACTATTTCACTCAGCTCAGTCGTGCATGCTTAGTTTTCTCCAAGTTACACAGAAAGAAATAGACGGGCGTTTCAATAAAGGATTTATTGAACAGTCTTGTTTCTGGTGTAAGTAAAATGTGCTGTTACGATCACAAGACAGTATGCGAGATAAATAATGTACAGGGTGAGCAGTAGAAATAAATAATACTGCGATAGCATTATCTTTTAGTACATATGCATTTACATAAATAACACAGACTAAAAATGCGAGTACTCATACGATGCGTTGCAAAGCTAGTTCTACCCCAATGTACCTAACCTAACCTAGGTGTAGGAAGAGGGAAGAAGTAGGTGAAGTATTCCTTACTATGGTATACTAAGAGTATGTTAAGTCTAGTATGCCTAGTATGCCAAGAGTCCCTCTAGGTTCTAGTCAGCTCCATACCTGAAGAATGAGAGAGGTAGGAATCTCTTTGCCAGACTCGAACTCCAACACCCCGCAAGGGAAGTCAGATCACTGGAAGCTGGGCTCTCTGCGTTCAGGGATGACAGCGTCTTCTCAGTGCGTCAGGCCGGGAAACGGGCTCCTCTGAAGTCGAGGTCTCCTCTGGTTTACAGGGGCTAGGGAAGGTATATTTATACCTGAGAGCACCTAAGAATGTTAGTATTGACGTGAGTCGGACAGCGAAAGACGTCATGAATGAACCCCCTAAGGAATAATGGTTCATGCATAATGTATGAGTCCTTGAAGAAATCAATAGTCCTGGACTAGGGAAACTCCTGCAGCCTAAGGGTCTGTTCTTCATGAACTCGTTGTGACGTTAGGGTGGACGGATGTCAGAGACCATGCCTGTATTTGGAGTGCATGGTTTAATGCCTAAATAAGGGCTGGGATTTTATGCCTATATAAGGGCAGGGCGAATTGTGCCTATATAAGGACATGATACTGGAAAGCCCGTTTATGGATACCCTAAGTGGAATACAACACTGTCTGCTTTGTGCCATAACTACGGGGTTGAACTTGGGTTTATTAAGTGATTTTAGTACTTCACCCTGACAAAGATTGTGAGTATTACTTGAGGTGGGTACTTATCCCCCTCAACTAATATCCCAATTTCGTACACCTACTCTAACTTTGTGGCGGATACAACTTAAAACATCTGCCACAACAATTGTTTCTGCAATTATAAGGTGTTTATGCCAAAAGTTAATATTTTTGAAGGAATAGCCCTTACTTGACATTTTTATTTATTAAAGTGCCACAGATAGGCAGCCTCTAATTCCTTAGGGTAGACAACATGTTTCAAGGAAAGAGCAGTCAATCAAGATCCAACCTAGTATAAGCAGATGCATTGGGAATCAAGCAAGAATGTCCTGATCGGCAGGATGAGGGTACAGCAATCAGATGGCCCGAGATTCCCATGGATGAGAGACAGCTTTATTATGTAAAGGTAGAAGCAAGAGGGTTGTTTTCAGAATCAAGATTGTTGTTTTACTGTGGTTCATGGTTGATAGTGGCACATTGAGCAAATAGTAACAATGAGTGAAAACTTTCAGAGCTATCGTAAAGGAAAGTTTCAATTCTATTAAGGACTCGGAGGCGAGGATTAGGCATCACTTTCTTCATTTATTTCATCCAGCAGCCGTTTTGAAAACAGGTAACAAATAAGAGCAAAAAACTACGTCTCCCATGATGCTACAGGAGATTAACTACAATCCAACAGCCAATCAGCACCAAACAGTCTCTACTCCTTCCCCCGAGGATGCTCTATCTTCCTCTTTCTTCGTGCGAACACAGCCGGAGACATCAAATTCATTCTTGTTTGCCTGAATCCGAACCTGGGAATAGAACAGACAATTTTACCCCAGGAAGGATCCATAGATATCAAAACACTCAAATAAAATAGCAACAACCTTTTAACCCCTTGACCGCGATCGGAATTCCGCTCCTGTGCTGGACATTCCGATCGCGGGTGTGGTCGTGACGAGCTCAGCTCGTCATGCGCACAGCGCGACCGCGCAGCATGACGAGCTGAGCTCGTCACGAGCATCGAAGGGGTTAATATGTCCAGAGAACAATACAAATGCTTAACATTACATTCCGTACAGGAAAAACAGATTACTTACAGTGTCAACGAAGGTCACGTAGGGAGGGTAGTTACCAACTAGGGTGGGCTAATCCTCGCCTCCGAGTCCTTAATAGAATTGAAACTTTCCTTTACGATAGCTAGGAAATTTTTAATTCTATGTCAGGATCGGAGGCGAGGATTAGGCAAGTTCAAAGCTTATCCACCACTAGCGAAGCCAGATTTCTGACCAGCTTAAAGTAGAACCTTTTAAAGGTGGCGTCCGACGACCAATCCGCCGCTTTCAGGATATCCTCCAAACGAGCTCCAAGTGTAAACGCCTTCGAGGCCATGGCGCCTCGCACTGAGTGCGCGCCAAATCTAGATGTATCAATCCCTGCCTCTTGCATAGCCCAACGAACCCAACGGGCAATAGTGGGAGGCGTTACCGCCTTGTGCGGTTTCGTAAGAGCAATAAAAAGTTGAGTCACACTGTGAGGACGCACCTCTTAAGTCATAGTCTCATAGGCCTTGAGAGCCCTGACTACACAGAGCTTTGGGGAATCTGGAAAGGAAGGATAAGGCACAGTCCTAGAATTAGATTTAGTCCTTATAGAAATATGGAAAGTATCCCCCTCCGGGGTAAATACTCTACCTGTTAGATCCAGTGCTCTTAAGTCAGACACTCGCCAACAAGAGATGGAGCAGTGTAGCCAGTCTGGCAGACAACTGTTTCCGGGATCGGTATTTTTTGGCGGGCCAGGATTTAAACAAACATAAGACCGTATTTACATCCCATAACTCAGAATATAGAGGTTCTGAGGGAGAGGAGAGTCTAATCCCTCTGAGTAATTTGAAGACTAGGGGATGCTCCCCCACCGGGTGACCATCTATCGGGATATGTCCCGCAGAGATCGCCAAGCGAAAAGTATTATTCTTC
This sequence comes from Calotriton arnoldi, assembly GCA_963921515.1. Classification (NCBI taxonomy): domain Eukaryota; kingdom Metazoa; phylum Chordata; class Amphibia; order Caudata; family Salamandridae; genus Calotriton; species Calotriton arnoldi. Next base: position 4,158,563 of record CAWUFW010000049.1, on the reverse strand, counting down.
CGGTAAGCTAATCCATCGGCTGCCCAAAAACTCAAGATGGGCACAACTCCTGCCCCCAGGGGATCCAGTTGTCGTTGAAGGCACCAACTCCCCCATCTGGACCAGGCTGACCTGTACCTCTTGTTGGTACCCTCTGCCCAGGCCTTCGTGAGTAAGGCGGCAGCCTCCGCTGAAAGTCCCGGCACCGCCCAACATCGCCTGTAACCCACCATGCCATGAGGCGGAGAGAGTTCGTTAAGAGAAGGTGATGGGGATTCCCCTGGGGATCCAGTAGAAGATCTCAAAACAGGGGTAGAGGGATTGGAAAATCCCAGGAAAGTTCCATCAGAACCGGAAACCAGGCTTGCGACCTCCAAATCGGGGTAACAATCACCAGGTCCGCTCCCCGACGCCTCAACTGAGTCAATACCCTCGTTATCATGGTGAATGGAGGAAACGCATACCCCCGTTCCAAATTCCAATCCTGAAGGAACGCATACACTGCCACAGCCCCGGGATCCGGGTGCCAGCTGCAGTACCTCCCCAGTTGGTTGTCCAGACAAGAGGCAAAAAGGTCTATCGAGAAGGAGCCCCAGCGGTTGTGGAGACTCCGAAACACTCCCCGATGGAGCTTCCAAAGGCTCGAGTCGTACCAGTGGCTAGAATGCCAATCCGCCACCTGGTTGGACGTCCCCGGGAGATGTTCTGCTGACAACGCAATCTGGTTGGATAGGCAATATTCCCAAAGATCCTGAGCAAGGTCCGATAGGTTCCGAGAACGAGTCCCACCGAGGTGGTTGACATAGCGGACCACCGCTACATTGTCCATCTTGAGGAGGACGCAGCATTGGGCTTTGTCTTTGGTCCAGCATTTCACTGCAAAAGCTCCAGACAATTGATATGGAGGGATCGTTCTGCGGAAGACCATCTTCCTCCTGTGGAAAATTCTTCGCAGCGCGCTCCCCAACCTGAACCGCTGGCATCCGACTCTATAACAATATCTGGTTGAGACCCAAAAATCGCGTGGCCGTTCCAGGCCTCCATATGTGCAATCCACCATTGGATTTCCGTCCTCGCTTCCTCTGGAAGGGGGACGAACTGAGAATAAGTAAGGCCTTTGCGGAGGTGAGAAATTTTCTGTCTGAGTGTCCGTCTGAGCTCGTGCATGATCTTGGCGAGCTTGCGAGAAGGGAGGCTCAGGGAGGTGTTGACAGAGTCCACCATAAAGCCCAGAAACTGGATCTGTTGGGTTGGGATAAGAGCTGATTTTGGAACATTGATCAGGAACCCGAGAGATTCCAGCAGATCTACCGTTAGCTGCAACTGAGAAATTAGACGTCGCGGACATTGATTCATGATCAGAATGTCGTCCAAGTAAACAATCATTCTGATCCCCAAAGAACGAAGGTGCTCGACCACCAGTTTCATCATCTTGGTAAAACACCAAGGAGCGGAGGATAACCCGAAAGGGAGGGATGCGAACTCGAACACCTGCGACCGCCACTGAAACTGGAGAAAGCGACGATGTGGCGGAAAGATCGGGATCGTGAGATATGCGTTGCAAAGGTCCAGGCGGACCATCCAATCCAGAGTCTGTAAAAGATCTCTGAGGAGATTAACTCCTTCCATTTTGAAGTGGCGGTATACCACCCATTTGTTGAAATCGCGGAGGTTTATGACCGGAAAGTACCCCCCGTCCCTTTTTGCCACCAAGAACAAATTGCTGAGGAAGCCCTGAGGGTGATGCGCAGAAAGCAGAATGGCCCCTTTCTTTAATAGGTTGGCAATCTCCTCGTCTATCAGTTTCATGTGATCTTCGGGAAAGCGTAACGGGTTGAAGCGGGCAGTTTGAGTGGGACAATTGTAAAACTCTATATGGAACCCATTGATATTTTGCAGTACCCATGGGTCGGATGTCAGAGACCTCCAAGCTTGTGGAAACAACGCCAGTCTGCCCCCTACTGAGACCCCATCCTGATACTGAACACTCATCTTGTTGAGAGTTAAGGGAGCCGTTGCCCTGTCCTCTGCCACCTCTCTTGCCTGGATAGGCTCTCATTGGGTAGAAATTCCCAAACTTGGCTGGGTCCTGCCACTGCCCTCTGCGGGATTCTCCACCTCTGGCGGAGGCTTGGTGAAAGGCGCGGCCGGTCAAGCGCCCCCTGCCACGACCGGCTCAGGTAAAAACACGAGGACTAAAAATCTTCCTGATCGAAGATTGGGCTTTGTCCAAAGAATTAAATGTATTTACAAACTTGCCCAACTCTTTAACGAAAGGGTCCCCGAAAAGGTTACCCTCCGCCGTGGGACCAGCTTCAGAGGTAGCAAGATCACCTAACTTCAGGTCGATCTTTATCAATAATGGCCTTCGTCTCTCTGTAGAAATCGCACAATTGGCGTTCCTTAGGAAAACAAACGCCCTCTGTGCCCAATTAGATAACACATCCGGAGGGATTAGGGCCCCCGACGCTTTCGCGTCTTCGGCCATGTCAAGAATTTTGGCTAGCGGGCCAGTAATGTCTAAAAGCTTATCTTGGCACGATCGCCAAGAGCGATCAATGCCTTTCTTTGGATCCCTTACAAACTTGGCCAGAAAGGTGGCCATTTTAGCATCCACTTCTGGAGTAAGTGCCACCTTCCCCTCCAAGGCAGGTCTAGGGCACTCCGCCTTTAGGCCGCACTGTACCTCCTTATCTAGGGGTTTACACAGTCGGGCCGCTATGTAAGACGCCTGGGGTCCATTCGGCCGACCTAGGGTGCAGGAGGTCCTCGGGCTCCAGCATGTCAGATGTCTGACCTTGGGCCTCCGCTGGAACCACCGTTTGCGCCGCCGGAGCGAAACCAGATGGCCTCCAGGGTCTACTAGGTTCCCCATCACCATCTGATGTCTGAGGGGATTCTACTAAGTTCTGATCTCCTGGAGAATCAAGCGGGTCCTTAGGGACAGGTGCGGGTTGGGCGTCCATGAATGCCTTCTTGAGGCGTGTGAAGGCATCCATGTCCACCCCGGACGGACCCTCTCGTTTGCGTTTAGCCCCCGCAGTATTATCTGCCGTTGATAGCTGCCCCGGAGGTAACTGGGCCGTGGACCCTGACAGGTCTTCCCTCTGTTCGAGAGGTCGCAGGCACTGTGCCTGCAGTTCAATTTTCCTCTCCAGAGGCGCAACAACGTGGGACACCGCTTTAAAGATGGACGAGTCCATCACTTGACAAAAATGATCGTCTATAGGAAGGTATGTTAGTTCCTCCTCCTCATAATAATCATTATATCCCTCCATATTGGAGTCAGAGTAGTCCTCTGTGAAAGACATGGGGAATTAAGGAACAGGGAATCCCTGCGTAAGAATAGCCAATCATCAAGAATAATAGCTGCCTAAGGCTTGGGACCACCTCCCCTTACGTTAAATGGGGTAATAATGCTGCCTGGGCTGGTCCCTGAGAGACTGCCACACACACATGTCCTACCCGAAACGGGTGTCTCGCTCCAGGCAGGGGGCTCTATATGATGGGGGAATTGCCCGATTAAAGCAGATTCTGTAATGCGTGATAGGCCGAACTTCCCCCGCGTTCACACTCACCCGTACGTGCCTTCACCAATGCTAGGATCGTGGTGAAATGACGCGACGGGCGCACGGGGGGTCAAGACGTGCAGTGTGTGTCGGGATTAGGTCGCAGCTTCCCAAGTGGTTGCAAGACCACACCGCGCCTCAGAGCCAAGGAAAAAACCAGCGGTCGCGAAGGGACGACAAGCGTTCCTGCGGCCGCGCTGAAAGAAAAGAATTAGCGTCACAACAGGCGGTGAACAGTTCAAAGAAAAACGATTAACGCGGTGAAACAAGGTACAAAGCCATGTACAAAGTGAGGAGAAGAAAAACACTTATCTCGTTGCTGCTGGAGCAGCGAAGAAAGAGGAAGATAGAGCGTCCTCGGGGAAAGGAGTAGAGACTATTTGGTGCTGATTGGCTGTTGGATTGTAGTTCATCTCCTGTAGCATCATGGGAGATGTAGTTTGTTGCTCTTATTTGTTACCTGTTTTCAAAATGGCAGCTGGATGAAATAAATAAAGAAAGTGATGCCTAATCCTCGCCTCCGGTCCTGACATAGAATTGAAATTCAAGATTATTTTAAACATTCCATTTTATTTTTGTTCTTTTCTCTGGTTCCAGGAAGCCTTTGGAATGGGCTAGGCTTGGCTCTGACCCTCAGAGGAAAAAGAGGTTTGAAATCTCAAAGGACAAGAGAGGCACAAAAAGACCCATACAGAATTGAATTTGTGTTAGAAGCCAGCAAGCTAGTAGATGCTGGGATTCTTACATGCCTGTCCGGCTCAGGAAAAGTCCATGTGTGGCTCCTGCTACTTCTAACACTCATGGTACTGAGGTTGGTATTGGGCCTGTGCTTTCTCCATTCCAGATGAATTCTAATAGTAACCAGGAAGGTGATGCACATATTTATTGAAGAAAGGTTTTTGTTTTTTCCAGAGCTGATTTATTGAGAGGATAGACCTGAAGGAGAAACATTTGGGTTTGAAATTAATAGATTATGTTCAATATCACGTCTGCAATGGAGACTGAATTTGTGTTAACTTTTGGAAATCATGGAAGAACATTTTGATGAGCTGCCTTAGAATAAAAACAATTGTGATAGTGTAAATTGGAATCAAAATGTGTGTTTTTTTATGATAGTAAACTAATTTATCTGGTATGGGTGTTTCCCACTTGAGATAACAAGGTGCAGTTCTTTCCATAATGTTAGAGCTTTGGGTGACCACGGTAGAAAAAGCAAGGGAATATTTCAGTTAGTTATCACAAGGAAATATCGCTGAGTACAAGAACAAGTTGCGCATGTATTATATTCCAATCAATGCTCGTTTTTTTTACCAGGAGTTCTTGCAAATTGAGTCTGTCCACACAGTGACATTTCCTGCACCTTCACATGATATGTAACACACCCAAACTGATGACTGTAACCAATAATGGCGGAAGCCTCATCAACTTGACTAAGTTGAGTAAGGATCATGCAGGAGCTGCATGACCTGAAGGCAGACGCTTCTCCTGGGAGCAGGTCAGTAGTGGTTGCCATCTCTTAATTACCTAAATAGCATGCCTCTGCATCTTCAAAAATGGCGGGTGTATGCATCCTGCTGAATACTGATCCCAACCAACTCTGTAGAATGCAATATGAAAACGAACAATGCAGGGTGTGCATGGAGAGTGGGATTGCCAGCCGAATACATTAGCAATGATATCTGATTCAAACCAGGGGTAGGAGAGGTTCCTAAGGTAGACTATACAAGCAATAGCCGAGTTCTCCCAGAACCCAGTGTTAAATGGTGGAGCTTTAAATATGATAATGAACACAACTCAGGATAGGTCACAACAAAGAATGGGAGGCACATTTGGACTCTCAACAGAGGGTAGGCCCTGGCTGGAGACTCTGGACCTTGTTGCTTCCTGGCAGCATCGCCACCTGTTGATGATAGACTATTCCCACTTTTCGGCCACACACAAATACGCACAAATAGATTATCTACTCCTTGACAAGTGTTTGTTAAACCTGGTGGACAATGTTGACCAGAGACCTCAGACGCTAGTGGACCATGGTCCAATAACAATGTCCCTTGATTGGCAAAAAGGAGACAACTCCTGAACAAGGGGAATGTGGCACCTGAACGATTCCATGCTAGAGAACACAGTCATACTTCATAAGATTCGAAAAAAGTTTACAGCGTGCCTAACCTTTAACAATACAAATGAAACTAGAAGGGGGTGGTGTGGGATGCCATGAAAGCAGTGATCGGGGGTGTTTATACAAGACGTGGGGCAACTCAAGAAAGATACGAAAGATAGCTTTGGAACAGCTAACTAGCAAGCTTACTTAACTGGAAAGTAAGCACAAGTCCAACCCCTCCAAGAAGATCCAGAGAAAACTAGCATCAGAAAGGGGTCAACTTTGCACAAAACCGAAAATGAAAGAGGGAACTGCATCCTAACCAGAATAGATGCCCAGTTTCATGTAGAGGGCAATAAGGTAGGCATGTCTTGGTGAACAAATTATGTGCTAACCAAGCCTGTACACATGCTGGGGAGGTTATGGATGAGTGGGGGAAGTCAAACGAGAGAGGATGGAAAAATCCAGGCATTTCATGCCTACTACCAAACACTATACATAACTGCCCTTAACTGAGCGATAGCAAAAGCCACCTATGTAGAGTCGGTTGTTCTCTCCAAGCTTCCCACCTCAGAGGTGGAGTGGATGGATGAACCTATAACCAAGAGGAGATTCTAGGGGTAGTAAAGAACTTAAAGCTTGGCAAAGCCCCTAGACTAGACAGCTTTCCCTCTGGCTTCTACAAACAATTCACACCTCAACTGCTCCCAATCCTGACTTATCTCTTCAAAGAGTTTGGGCCCCAAGCAATGGTAGAATTGACTATCTCCTTCATAAAAAAGGTGACCCAAGAACTCAGATGCGCTTCATTTTGCCTGGTTTGCCAATTAAACACAGATGTTAAGATTTTTGCCAAAGTATTAGCAAGCCAGGGTGATTCCCCTTTTGACCCATGCAGGCCACATGGTGTTTATCCTGAGCTGTTCATCCACAGGCAACACCAAGAAGGCTCTCCACTTCATTAACATCATGAGAAAGCAAAACAAAGAGGCGATCCTTGATGGTGTAAAAGCGTTTTGGCAGGGTCAAACGGGGTATTATGAAGGACATCCCAAGGAAATGTTAGAAGGGGGACCGTTTTATGGAACGGATAGATGCCCTTTATGATCCCCCCGGGCCAAAATATGAGTAAAATGGTCAAAGCCCATCAATATCTATCCAGGTACCCGTTAGGGGTTCCCGCTTTTTTCCCTACCATTCACTCTCTAGCTAGAACCATTAATGCAAAGAATAAGAGAACAACCCGCAGATCAAGGGAGTCTTGTTCTGTCAAGACTCCTATATATTGTTGGTATTTGCAGATGACATTCTGCTAACACTAACAGTACCTAATCACTTTTTAGGGGAATTGACCCCACTATCAGAAGAATATGGAACTTTGGCGGTTCTCTAAATTAACCTCAGTAAACCAGAAGGTCAGATCTTGGTGGGTAGTCGGTTGCTCGCTGCACAGCTACGGTCCTCAACTCCTTTCATATGGTGATCAACCAATATCCAATACTTAGCCATCCAGTTAACACCAATCCTAGACCTATGCACAATGGAGGACTAAAGGTGCTGCATTTGGGGGTGAAGTTCTATAAATTATATGTAGGCTTTCCTGTTTTCAGTTTCTATTTTTGGTAAATTCTGGTGGGGTTTTTTCAGTGTTTTCAAGTGATTTCAATACCTTAAATAAACAGTGGTTATCAGTGGTTACACATTTTCGTGCCATTAAAAACTACAGAAACAGTGTTTTTCCGGTGTTTATGGAACGTTTTACTTTTATTATTGCCTGCTTTCTGCACTGATAGCGCATGGTATATAGACAGTGTCAGTATAGTGTATATGAGGTCCAAATGGATTTTTGCAAATTAAACTTATTGTAGTACACCATACAATACTTCGGCAGTGAGTCTTTGGTCATGTGCGCTCGCTCTTTCCTTCCCATGCAGATCCAGGTTTTCCACACTGGGCCCAAGATACTGGAACTCTATGCCCCTAGAGATCAGATCTTGTACAGATTTCATGACTTTCCGCAAACTTAAAAAAACATGGCTGTTTAAACAGGCATTCGCATAATTCGTGTAATCACCCGAACAAACTGTTACCCATCACCTTCCCGAGCAGCGCCAAGAAACCAATCCGGTGTACGAGCGCTATATAAATTAGGTATAACATAACATAACATAACTTCTGTGAAAAGGCCCTCTCAACATTGGCACTTGAGATGGGCAACGCCAAAACAGCCAGTACACAATTTGTTAACTCTGGCCACTGAGATAGCGTTCCATGCCAAAACTGGTTCACTTGAAGATTGCGATTGTCAGGGCAGGTTCTGCAACATTTGCGCTGATCTGGACGCTTATGCCCTCAGAGTTATTGAATCGGTCAAAAATGAAGCAGCACTTTTGAAACTACAGAAGAAATTCCCCTTTACGGAAGGGATCTAGAACAGAGTACCACAGTGGGGTTTCATTGACTTCAAATGCCATTGGTGGTGAAGGGACATTTCTATGCATCATTGCAAGCCATTTCTCATACATTCTAAAATAAAAGTTCCTGAATTGCTCTTCACCATTGCTTTGCTTACCAAGTGGCAAGCACTCTAACATGGAACATGTTGCAGTGCCAAAGTCACTAAAGGTGTCGCCCAGCCTACTCTCAAGGAGATGTTTCACATCTACACCAATTATGCTGAACACTTGGCAGACAAGGGTGCTTTCAGACTCTAGTTTTTTTATTATGTCCACTACAGCAGTTATGTTTTCCTGTAAAAATCTAAGAATGCAGTAGGGTGTACTTTTTTTCACATCACTATCAATATGTGACCAGAGATCCTGACATTTCTTGCCTTTGGCATCATCACTAAGCAAAAACTTTGTAAACGGTTGCCACATGGATAATATAGCATTCATAGCCCCTTGGATTGAGAACCATCAGCTAAGGGACACAGTTGGGATGACTCTTTCTTTGATGCCACACAAAGCACGAAATGATAAATATTTGCGTTTTAGTTCCTGTGCATTAGATAACAGTGCACCAGAATGGACTAAAAAGTCAATAGCATTCCTCATTAACTCTGAAGATTGTAAAGATGCTTTCAGCATACCATCTAACAAGTGGCAAGGATCTCTTACAGGGAAGCACTTCAGCTCAGGTATCAATTTTGGCAGGTCATCACACAACTTTTTCATATACGTAGCTGAATCACTGCAAATACAAACAATATCACTCCAATCTTTGTTGAACTTGGAAAGAACCTTTTTTGCAGAGCATTCCAAGTGACACTGCGTTCCATGTTTTCCAAAAGTCTGGTGTCATGTTTTAACCACTATCCCAGATGCTTGGTTATAGCGCTCTTTTCACATATACTTGTCACTATACCTTGCATTGAATGTTTAAAGCCTGAGGTGTTGGCAATTCGCCTACTATCAATACTGACTCACTAGAAACTGGGGGCTGATGTATTAAGGGTTTTTACCAATTCTCTGTGGGTAAATGTGATGACACATATTAGGAAAGATTCTTATGAAACCAGCCATTTTACCTATCAGTGAAAGAATCAAACGCAGCCAAAATATCAAATATGATTTTGATATTTCCTGATTCTCTACAGTTTATAAAATAATTAAACAAGACCTCAAACATGCTTCTAAACCCTGCATCTTTAGACCAAAGACCAAAAAACTGAAAAAAAACAAAAGGAAGAAGAAACAATATTTTAGTGGCATCCCTAAACAACAAAACTCAAGCAGAATAATGTTAGCCGAGTCTTTCTTAGTGCTAGCTTTTATAACAAAGTTACATTGTATTGGCCCCTTCAGGAAGAAAAAAAATGACTCTTTCACTCCCTTTTTCCTTTTTTTGAATGGCATTTAGTTTGTGGTTGTGCACGTGTTTTTTCAGTGTTTATATGTTTTCACTGGTGAGGGCTATTTCTCTTTCAGTGGGGTTTTATCAGTTATTATAGGTTTAAACCTAAAACCGTGCAGCCGAATTATATGTCAAATTGGGGGCAGAGACATAGATAGGTACCCTGAGCTCACCAGCAGAAGGGATGTATCCCCCATTCAAACAAAGAGAGAATGATATCACACCTACTCCTGGCAGCAAAACAGGGAATCCCTTTACAGTGGGGTCAGAAAACGTGTCCAACACATACATGCTCACTGAATCCAGAGGATATTGACACTCTTAAACCACATGAAATTAGTGTACGACCTGAAAAGCATAACACATAAATTTGATAAACCTGTCCTAACATATTTAAATCGAGACAACAGCTTTTCTATGCCCAAGAAGATTGAGGACCTTAGATCTGAAGGAAGATCATCAATTCCTCCTATGTGGGAAATCCATCTGGGCTGAGGAAACCAGTGCAGAGCAGTGCAGTGACCAGTGGGCTTGTGAAGCTTAGAGATAGAGTTGTGAACTGGGGGGTTGGGATGTTCTGGTAATGGGTGGAAGATTACTCCGGAGTTACCATTAGGTTGGAGCACCCTCTTTATGTTTTATGATTCTAAAATGCTAACAAACATGACTGACACCTAAACTACAAGGGTGACATGGACTAGTGGTCGTGGATGTACTGATGTGTACAGCATCAGACGCGAATGGTTTTGATATGTTTGCTTCCTACCATCACATATACATTATTGGGAAACTATACATTCTGAGACTAATTTGATTTCAGTATGTGTGTGTCTAAATCTAAAGCAGAAAATAGTGCTGAAGCTTTCAGAACATCTGCCGGTTGGATTCTTGTTTAGCGACAATTGTGTTTGCTTAGTGATCACCCGCAGGTGGACAGGCAAGAAGCCTGTAGGAGTCTTGAAATGCTGGCAGAGATGCTGGAATTTATTGTGAAGTAAACATCGCTCCACATTCCACATAATTTAATCCCGGCTGGGATAGTTTTCAAGCAGCTGTCAGAAGTTGCTCATCAATATAAGTGTGGATTGTTTATTACTAAGGACCTGTTGCCTTCTGCTATTAACTTCATCCTGTTCTTGATTTCTGTGTTGCCATGCACTCTTTATCAGCCATTATTCCCCAAAAATAAAGACAATCAAGCAGAGTGGAAGACGATAACCCGGAAGCACCCTAATCTGGCAGCCACACTGGAACGCATTTAATGGAACTGCAGCACAACAAGGAGCTTTAAATCAGGATGCAGCAGTGCAATCACACATTTTCGGAGGTGGCAAGGGCATCCAGGGGTTATTAGGCCTCAGTTGTTTCAATTTACGTCATATACCATTGGCGCCCTAGGGCCCCTGTACTATTCTCGCTCCAAACTGAAAACCAAGCACAACCCTTGAGCACTTTACTTTCAAATTAGCAACGGCAGAGCAGTAATGGGTTCCCTCATAGAATGGGTTCCCTCATGGACTACAAACTCAGAACACAGTAACACTTCATAATACTCAATAAAAAATATGTCTAATCAGTGCCTTTTTGATTACAAAGGAAAATGACTTTAATGTGCACAAGATAAATACTCCTTATAGAATCATTAATGTGCACACAAAATACAGTTAGCAACACTATATGCCAAACAGATACAGAATCGGTGGGAACAACAATATAAAACCCTTCATAAAGGTAGCCCCCCTGATGCACTGGGTACAAATCACCTACCCTAAAGATTTATCACTGAGCAGCACTAAACCCAAAATCTAAACTTCTTACATTATTTGCAAGGTACTTGAATACAAACTCCATGTGGGTGTGTGGGAACAAAATGGTATCCCAAAATTTAGACACCCCAAAATTGACCTCATTCAGTTCTCAAAGTTCACTGGATCGGATAAACTGTTAAACCTCAATTTCATGAGACGGTGTCCCCCCACATTAAGGCACCTCCCCAAACATCACATTAGCAGAGTAAAAAATTCAAAAAGTAATGAGGTCCATTCAATGATTGTGTACTAGATCAATGGAAAATTAAAGGGTTTTATCAAGATTCAAAATAAGCAATACAGAGTAAATGCCATAAAAGCTCTCAGGAGCAGAGTAATACAAACTATGCAAAAGTCAGAAAATATTTTAAGTCCCAATGGGCAGCAAAATCGGAAAGAAATTAGGCAGCATCCCTAGCAGAACAGAAAAGTTTTCCTTAAATTCTGGCTCACCCCCAAAATCATTGGGTTTTTATACACAATTCTTGTAAGGAATATTAGCAGTTCAGCAGATTCATCATGGTTTGAACAAATGTATAATTCATTTAGCAAATCAGAACACAAGAAAAATAAATGTCATTACCTTAACACATAAGCACTGTCCCAATTTCTTGAATAACTATTCAACACCCTCTATGCTAATGGCATCCGGAGATGCTCTAACAAATATGAAACATTTAACAATAAGACTTTTTTCACATGAATAAGACTAGTAAAGGAACGGAGAACAGAGGTACATGTAACAATATTACATCCACACCATGGACGATTCAACATTAACGGGACATCAACAGAAGTGGAAATAAACTATTATGACAATGGTTTGGCTGTGCTCTGCAGAGCATGTGGGGAGAGGATGTGCTTGGGGGTGGGGAAGCACGAGTGAGTAACAGATGACTTCCATCTTGTTCAAAATGGAGTCTTACACAGAAATGTGGTCTAAGACCTATTAATAAACATACTTCTACACATCCTAGAAAGTTTGCTTAAATTGTAAGTATGTTAATTCAGTCTATATATGTAGAACCATTTGTGAAATTGCATAGTGCACATTGTTATTGATGCTCAAAAATATATACCCCAAAAACGTTTCCGCACGTATAGACCCTGACTGGAAAACGACAATATTTCTAACAAGGCTTATTGCAATAATTTGAACTAATCACAATCAACAAAGGTAGGCCTACTTGTTTTGTCAATTTAATCACAAACTATAGAAAATGTCTGTTGCCTTTGACAATCAAGTTGCGTTTGTCAAACCAGACCTTCAGACCTAAACCAGACTAAACAACCTTCAGATGGATATAATGTACTTAAACATTTACAGTGAGTCTCTCACCCGAGAAACAAATACTACAATTGGCTTGATGTGACAAAGTGAATGTTACCGTTAACAATGAATCTCATCAATGAGCTATGCAAAACAACATGCAGCCACAATTTTTTCCACAGAAGCCATTCGGCCTCTACGATTCTCGCTTTCTATACCTCTGTTGCCTCGCAACCCTCAGGACTTTGCAACCTCTGACAGTGTCAGCCATCTTAGTGCCTTTCCCAAAGTTAAAGCCCAAGATGATGCTTTGAACAGGTGGCCTCCTGCTCTGGGGCACACGTGTTCGCTTTCTGATATCAGGCTCCAGCCATCTTCCAGGGACCTCCTGACCCCAGACATAGCTGATCTCAGTTCTTTGGCCCTCCTGCACAGACATTTTCTAGATGTGTCCTCCTGTAGGGCACACTTTAGGTATCCATTTCTACAGCAGGTTACCCTCTTTCCTCAGACAGATGCAGCCCCCAAAGAGGGTTAGGCCCGAAGTCACCTGCACAACTCAATATTCACCATGCTTCTGAGCTGATGACTCTACATTGCAGGCCTCTTATCTGAGGGATGCGGTCCAGTAATCACCTTTCTCCTGGATGCAGATCCTCCTTTCTCCAGACAATCTACATCTCTATGGCCCAGGTTGTATCCACTGGAAGCCCGCAATGAGTTATCCTAGCCCTGTAGCTCCAGTAACTCTAACCATACTGCACTGTGGATCCTCAAACTAGTCAACTGGCACTCTGACCTTGGTTTCTACCCAGCATTTGTCCTAGTCTTGAATGCAACAGTGTAAATTAAAGTGATCCATCATTGGAGCTGGATTTAGGCAGTTCCTCACATTTGTTTATTAGCCCTGGAGGTGGAGCTGGAAGTTGCCTTTCACAACAAAGGTACAAAAATGGAGTGCACACACTGTCTGCGCCAATATGCTTGGGGATAAATCAACCAGGAATGGGGCAGGGACTGTACTGTACTTCAAAGGAGCATCTGTTTCCTTTCTGCCTTTTACAAGAGCCTGACTTCTACAAAGAATCTCATGACAGTTCAGTTGTTTACATCCCTGCCTTGCATGCCTATTTAATTCTCTATCTTGCACACTTGTCAACCTCATGCATCAAAGATGTGTGTGAAGTCAGGCATTTAAGAGGGTGACCCATTAAGGTCAACGGGGTTTCAAAAGCTGGTGACTCCATCACAGTCTGTGGAGGCTTTTTGCTTGTCAGGCGGGTGAATAAAAGTAAAACGTGGGTGACGTAGGTATGATCCTGTATACAATACACACATAGATGATCCAAAAAGGATTCATGTTGCCATATTATAAAGCAGGTACCACAGGCTGACGCTCATAATTCAATTTAATCAGACCTTACAGTGTGAGAGATTCTATTAGAGAGGCTCATCACACAGCAGATGTCTAAATAACAGAGATACGAAAGAAATAAACTTAGAGTTTCCATGAACTGAGCCCAGTTTCCCAACACACTGTTGTTGTGAAGACAATGAGGTATAATTTTGTTTGCCTCTGTCATTCTCTGGTAAGGCTTACATCGTCTCTGGCAGATCCAGGGGCATAGAAGTATTCCGGTTCACCGCACTGGATTGTGGTCTCCAGTGCAGTCCAATCAAAGAGTCTTCCAGCCTGGAATGATGAAACACAACAGTTAATTGAGAAGTCTTCCGAGTATCTACGGGATTCCTTTGTCCAAGACCCTCTCAATTTCCATGTATATTTGACAGCTGGCCCCAAGAGTTCACAGCAGCTGTGTTCCCACACACCTCGTAACTCAATGTTTCTATTACTTTTAGTTTACGTAATCCTCCACAGTCAGCTGCTCCCTTGGGACCCAGAGTACACCCAAGGAGCTAGATTCCACCAGTAGCTGAAGTAGGTTGGCTACTGCACCCAACTCAGGTTTAACTGTACATAGTCTTCAATGGGAAACTGGATTCCCCAGTTCTGGACTATGTCTTAGGAGCTGTATGAACAACTCCAATGTGCCTTAACAGGTACATAGAGAATTTTCACAGCCTCAGCAAGAGAACTCTTCCTTTCTTTTCCAATTCCATATCTTCGTCTGAAAAGGGAAACTGAGGAGGAGTCCTTTTAAGGGTATCCTGGTATGCCATTAAAGGCAATTCCACTTTATCTTACACCAGTTTCCCACACGCTGTACTTCTACCTTCCCACAGTATGACGCAGTTAGCGGTGGCACCTGGTGATCATTGAAAGTGGTGAGGCATAATACCTGTCTTGAATAGTAGCAAGTGAGTGAACCAAGTGAGCATGACTTTCTCTAGAGAGGTTTGAGGGTGATACTCCCTTGAGAAACGTTTGAACAAAATGGGGTCAAATTGAGGATTTTAAAGCAAAATTTTCATATACATTTCCTAAAAACTCTTAGGCTCTGAAAAGGCACTTTTTCAATATTGAAGTCCTTCCCTTGTATGCTATGCCTATGAAACATGATGCTCCCCAAGAATTGACGCCGCATTTTCCAAAACGTCCTATGGTCCTAAGGTTGCCCCAATATGCCAAACATTACCTGTACTGTGCCAGGGCTATAATTTTGTCATGGTTGCACCCTTATGGTAAAAATTACATACAATATGCCTGTGCCATAATTTTGCCATTGGGGCCACTCATATACCAAGGGCGACTCTTATGTCCAAAGTTACCTCTAATATGTTAATCTCAGCATTTTGTCTGGGTTGCCCTCCTCCTGTGTGCCACTGTTTTTATCCGTTATGATAATCATTAACTCCAATGTGCCAGTATTTTGCCACACAAAATCTTTTGGAAATGCTTGCTGAAGTGGATTCCAACATAGCAGTTTCCAAAAAGTGGGAGCGATCTACCCAAAGCTCTCAAACCCTCTTGTACCTCCGCCCACTGCCAACCAGTTCCGCCTAGTCAACTTCAAGACATTTCCCCCATCTCCATCTGTGTTTCTTTAATGTCTTTCATGGGAATCTCACACAGACTAGAGGAGTCTGAAAGGCTGGAGAGGGCCTCTTCTTGAACAAGCATTTGCAATGCAATAGGTCTCGCATTTACGCAAGTTTAAGCTATTGGCATTGTAAATAACAATGCCTTTTATTTATGTTTTAAAAACGGAAACAAAAATAAAAGGCATTGTCATTTGCAATGTCAATAGCTCAAACGCACGTAAATGTGAGACCTATTGCATTGCAAATGCTTGTTCTGCTGCTTGTGGCTGCTCTGTACGCTCACCAACCCGTCACAAATAAATATGCTCTATTCCGGAAAATGCTATTATCTTAGTGACGCACGCTGTTACACTGCTCCATGTTTATAACTTCACCCCATAATAACTTTAACAAGAACGAGACCTATTTCTTTAGCCAACTAGCCGAGATTGTAGATTTTACATTCTACAAAGCCACCAAATGCGTTGGGCTCCTTTTCTCGACACAACCTCGCGTCTAATATTCATAAAAATAATTAGCAATCTGCAAATAATAATAATGGAACGTTGCTGACTTAGTGACTCTTCATGAAAAAGAAAAACGTGGAAATAAAAAAGCTGAGCCAATTCCCCAACGTTGGGCCTCTGGCTGGTTCAGCTATCACACCACCATATAATTCCAACCAGGTGCCGAATAGCAAGGAAGGCAGGTTGCAGGGGGGCCTGGGGGAGGGGATCAGAAAGTTAAAGGCAGACAAAGAAACACTAGTTAGTCACCTCTTTCTTGTCTGACTTTTAGAGCCTTGCACCCATTTCATCAACATTCCGCGAGTTCTTAGATGTAAATAAGTGCTCCTTTTTATTGCAACAACCGTACCCCAAAAATTATGTAGTAGGAGCAGAAACCCCTTAAATTTTGATGATGGGAATAGAACATTAATTCGTGTCGTGAGTTATTTTGCCGGGGGGGGGGGGATCACCCACAATTAGTTGCTACGGACCAGCTAACCCTACAAAGCTATCTCTTTTTTGGGAGAGTTTTATGTAGCGCGAACTCGACCCGAAGGTACTGGGGCGCTTTATATGAGCACCAGTTACGTTACACAAGGACAGATTCATTTTTGGGAGGGTAGGCACGGGGAGATTAAGTGATTTGCCCAAAAATCCCAGGAGGTTTTCGCTGCCATCGAGACTTGAACCCGGATCCACAGCTCCAAAATCGACAGACCTGTGTAAGTAATCCAAATATCGACAGAGGACGAACTAATTATCATATGAGAGATCTATCTAAACTGAACTATAACTTACCTCCAGCTTACACAGATTAGTGCGTAATGCGCGTTCACCACCTGAGCTACCTTACCACGACTGGAAGTTGTAACCTTCTGGTAAAATATTGTTCGCAGCAACAAAGGCATAACTCCTCTGAACCAATCCGTTTGCACCGGAATACAAGGCGCGGGCTAAACAGATATCTGTAGTAGGCACATTAACCCGCAAAGTAATTTGCAGAGACGGAACCTCATGCGGGCGCATTCACCCTGAGAGCTCCACAGTTCAGAGAGTAGAAGAAATAAATAACGATAGGAGATATCGCCGCGTAAAACCCGGGACCCCCAGAGTGAACTATTTATGGGAGTGACAAAAGAATATGAGGGGCTCAGGGCGAACAACGTCACGGGGGCCTCGGTTTTGGAACTCCCGGACCTCGCGAGCTCGTACCTCTCCGGCGGCCACTCGAGGCTCTCGGGCTGTGGTCTCCGAGTCTTGCTTCAGATCGCGGGCCAAGAACTGCCACTTCCTTTTTCCTCCAAAAACAAGAAACAGCGCGGGCCTGTGTCATGTGGTTTCCGGGAATAAGTAAGGGTGCGGGAGAGTCCGAGGTTAGGAAAACATTAAAAAACAAGCTGTCGCCATTAGGCGAACAGCCGCTTGTTTATATTTGCATCGCGATTTCACTTTAAGTGAAAACGCGATGCAAATATAAACAAGCGGCCGCCCTTGCCAAAGGCGACTGAAACAAGCTGTCGCCATTACGCAAATGAAAACAAATAGTGCTTACCCCTTAGTTAAAGGAGAATGTATAACGCCGCAAGTAAAAAATCCAGTCCGGATGGGCCGTCCAAGAAGGAGGCAGGGCGGTAACAAAAAAGCCTCATTCTCAATCACGACCCAGCGTTTAGCATAAACGGTGATGCCAGCCAATCAAAATGATGGGCGGGGCTTCAACTCCACTTCAGAAATCTTATCGATTACAAGACGCCTCGCAGAGCGAGGAGCGCATGCGCGCTCCAACGCTAGGCGAGACCTAAAAAGGGTAAAGTGATAGCAGAGCCATTGGCTTCGCAGTCCTGGGTTACATCCATTCCATATCTGCAGGGTATGTTATATAATGAGTGAACTTACTGGGTGTCTCGTCTGGCAGACAGGCAAAGCCATTTAAAGATGAGAAGTTATCTCTGATCTCTTAAGTCAAATGTGCCATAAACTCCTTCAACCACTTTTGACTGCCTCAAGCAAGCTAAATGCCGTAACTAAAAGTGCGAAACTTAAAATAAATAGAACAAATCTGACTGCAAATTTGACTTTTCCATACTACTTTACTAGCAGGATTATGCATTAAAGTGTACTTCTTAATGTAGATTTTTTTAATTTTTGTGTGTGAACGATTCAATGCTGCATGTTTTCTAGTAGGACATTTTAGAGGTAAAAAGCATTTTCCAGGAAATTATAATTATACTTTACATCACGAATGAACCATACACATCATAGTAATGCATTATACAAATGTATGTACTCTAACATAATATGACAAAACATAACATAAAATAAAAGAAAATGGGCAGGACGACGTGTACTCTTAGAACACCCTAAACAATGCCATTTATTATGATTTTTGCATCTCCAAGTCCCTGTCTGATTTCAGGACAGAGCACCATAACAGGCTAGAAACAGTAGAAGCTCTACTGTTATTGAGAGGCTTTTGAAAGTGAGTGCACAGTGCCTCCTATTCAGCCTCACAACATAGCAGAGGTTCATCTTATGAGGTCTAAAGTGAAAAATGGGGAACACCATGGGCGGAAAGAAGACTTTACCTTTGGGACAGTTAAGTTTATTGAAAGGCTGTATTCAAGTATGCATCTATCTTTAAGGTGCATAAATGCGGAGTTTAGAATAATAAATTAGTGGCTCTATGTATATACTTTCACAATACTTAGTAGGTGATAATCTGAACACGAACATTTTATAGTACAATATTTTGTGCTTGATATTCTAACATACAGCATTCCCTGAATATGTTTGTTTTTAACAGAGTTTTATATAGCGCGAACTTGACCCGAATCGGGTATCAGAGCGCTTTACAAAGCACCAGTTGCACTACATGAGGACACATTCATTTTTGTTAGGCACGGGGAGATTAAGTGATTTGCCGAGAATCACAGGATGTTCAGCGTCATTGCCGAGACTCGAACCCGGTTCACCAGATTCGAGGTCGTCCGCCCTAGCCCTTAGGCCAACTCCTCTCCCTGTTTAGAATGGTATTGTAATTGCATTTATATAGCACATTGTACCCCCGATTTAGAAGGCATGTAGCAAATTTAACAGGTTAACCTTGAGACAGTTATAGCTGGCATCCACAACTGAACAGACAATATGTCACCGGACCTGGAGAATAACATTATTTTTATTATTTTATTAGTGCAGTTATTAAAACCACTGCATAATTGCACATATAAAACATTTTATAACAAACTTCATTTACAACAACACGTAAAAGGGTTTAAGGATAAAAAAGAATTACGTAAAAACAGTTCATGAGTTATTTCAATTATGTCATAAGAAACATAGTGCGTCTCGTGAGGATTATGTTTCGGAAGAATAAAATCACAGTGACAGCTATATGAGTAAGGAATTAAGCTCATCAGTAATTTCTGTCATATCATAAGAAAAGAAACATGGAGCATTTCATATAAGGACCTTGTGGGAATAAGAAGTTCATTCATAAAACCATTTCATGAGGTGTCACAGTCAGGGCTGGAACATCTATGGAGACATGGCAGTGTCGCAATAAGCCAAGCGTTCGTGATGAAATATAAAAGCTGTATATCGGCCGTTGTCAACCCAGGCTATTGTTTGTTACAACCCAATGGCTGTAAGGCTGCCATTTTGGGCCCAGGCTCTTGTTTGTTGCAACCCGGTGGTTGTAAGTTGTCCATTTTATACTCATGTTTAGTGCAATCCAATGGTTGGGCGGATTCTGCCAGTGTCTCATTTAATTTCCTGGCTGCACAACCCGTATTACGAATCGGACAGCTAATCTAAGGTCGGTTGCATGCAGGACTGAATCACAGCACCTCTGCATGAGCGACTCTTGGCGTCGATAAGGATGGATTTTTTTTTAGCCAGTGTCCCAGTCAGTTAGCAGAAGTGGACAGGTACATGTGATGTGCTCAATTGACTCTTGGCGGTAGTTGCATAACCTGCTCTGCTGTCTTCCGACTGGATTTTACCAGTTTGGAGCTGGGTCTAAAGTTGGCAGATCGCCAAACCGATATTGGATAAGCTGCCGGGTATGGTTGGGGTGACATGGCCTTGTAACTGTTAATGACGAGGCGAGCATGTGACTGCTTTGCTAGAGCGTTCTTATCCTCATTAAGGGAAAGTCGTTGCATAGCCTTATTAATTACAAATGTAACAATAGTAAGAGTGATTCACCTTGACTAAATGTCCATGAGTTGTAAAGTTGTAACCGCTTTATTGAGGTTTGCACTGGCCGGAGATGGCAGGCTTTGATGTGTGATTTCCAACCATAGAAGGTGGTTTAGCACACCAGGCTTGGAGCTGCGGAGTTTGTGACAGATCTTAACATATGAGCCCTGGCGCAATATGGTTTGTCTGGTGAACCCAAATTCCTGCATTATTTGTGCCGGGGAAGCATTGGACGGTAATCTGAAGACCTTCTTATATGTGCTGGAAACCAGGCTCTCAAGGAGAAGCGAGTCCCTGTCTCACATGGTTTTCATCCGTAGGCAATGGTCGGTATTAGGTTAGCCATTAATACTTCCTAGATTGGTGTTATTGAGGGCCCAGCCAGGTGAGTTGCGAGTTTTCCAAAAGCGTTCTGGTCGCTCCTGCTCTGTTCCCGATATATTGTTTTTGGGGGTTTGGAAGGTACGACACCGGTCAATAAGAACGCCCAAGTCCTTGTATTGCTTTTCTTTAGAGGTTTTGTTTCCATTTAGGAACCACTCAACCTCTTTTTTGATTTTGTTCCCCGTGATCATTATTTTAGTCTTTTGCAGATTCACTCACAGTTGGTTCCTGGCAATGCAGGCTTGTAGAATTTTTAACAGGCGCTGGAGGCCTATTCTTGTCTGGCTTAATAAAATGGTGTCATCTGCGTAAAACAGTCCCTCCAAGTTTTCGCCACCAATTTTAGGGGGGTGGGCCGTGATGTTGTTTAGAGAAGCTACTAGATCTGCCAGAAAAAAGTTCAAGAGGAGCGGGCCCAACAAGCACCGCTGCTTCAAACCAGTGTTAGTGTTGATTTTTCTGGAGACTGTGCTCACTTCCCATATCTTTATTGGGACCTATGTATTTGTGTACAGCTCAATTATGACTCTAAGGAGGCTCTGCAGGATCCCAAATCCCGCTAATTTGGCCCATAGGAGGGGTCTGGGAAGTGAGTCAAAAGCGTCCTTAGTGCTGCGTTTGGCATCGTAATGCACCCAACACTGATTAAAAGACAAGTTGATGGGGGCACAGCTTTGAAATGGCTAACCTGTTTTCTTCACAAGCGCACCTTCCACGTACAAGAAGAAGAAAGGCAATCAAACATTTTTTCCCTTTAAATGCTGAGTACCGCAGTGCTCGTCCCTTAGCCGAACCCTATTCAATTTGTATGTCCCCCCTCTGGCCGAGATTGTAAAATCCTATGGTTTTACCACAATCGCCTACGCGGACGACACACAAATTATTATTAGTCTGTCCCATCAAACAGAAAAGACCTTCATTATCCTTAACTCCTGTCTTAAACACTCAATTGACTGGATGGCAGCCAATAGCCTAAAGCTTAACGGAGAAAAGACAGAGGTGATGATAGTGGGTAACAATCCCATAAGGAGAATGGAATTGAACCGGCTGACTGTCCTCGGCAGTCATACTACCCTCAAGATGGAGGTCAAGAGCTTAGGAGTCTGGTTGGATAGAAAACTGACAATGGAAAACCAGGTCAAGAAACTAGCAGCCACATGCTACGGCTTGCTTCGCACTCTAAGAAGACTTCTGAGATGGCTGCCAGACCCAACACGGGGAGTAGTGGTACAAGGTCTGGTAATTTTACGACTCGACTATGTTAACTCCTTATACCTTGGAAGCCCTAAGTCAGTCCTGAAAAGAATGCAGGTATACAAAATGCTGCAGCATGCACCCTCTGAAAAATACCCAAACACCAGTCAGCAAGGACAGCACTGGCAGTCCTGCATTGGCTCCCAGAGGTAAAAAAAAATCATTTTAAGACACTTTGCCTTGTACACAGAGCATACCATAAAAAAGGTTCTAAATTGATTCAGGAACTCCTCACTCCTTACAATCCCGTGGGATCGTTACGCTCCACTGACCAGCTGCTACTCACAGTGCCCAGAATCAAGAAAGCCAAAGCCGGGGCTCGTTCTTTTGCTTACATTGCCCTGACGCTTTGGAACTCTCTCCTGCTACAAATTAGACAAATGGAATCAAAATTGAAATTTAGGAAACTGCCACAGACTAGGTTGTTTGAGTAGGCTTCACATGGTAATTTCCTGTGGCTGGTCAGCGCTGGGAGGCCCTTCTAGGTAGTCATACGCTTTATAAATCTAGGGGTATAGACTAGAACAGAGGTAGAGGAGGGTGCATTTGGATTTATTTTTTATCAATTATGAGGCAGATGGAAGTAGGTTAGTGCTGGTGCCCATTCCTTTTCTGAATCCTGTCTGGTATTTGAGCACAATGCATTTGTCGGATGCCCAAGCCTCTAGATCTTTTAGGAGGAGCCCGCCAATATTTAGCATCATTGTCCAATAGGGAAATTTGGCTGTAATTTTCTATTTTAGCAGGATCTCCTCATTTGAAAACGGGATGTATACTGGCGCCTCGCCACGAATCCGGGATCTGGCCAGAGGTTATGGCATGCTTTTGGAGCGGGTTAGAATTTTTGCCCATAGGGGCGAGTTAGTTTTAAATAGCACCTGAGGAAGGCCATTGGGGCTGTGTGCTGGCTGCCCTACTTTTATTAATAATGTGCCCATTTGTACCTCTGTAAAGAGGTTAGGGATAACAGTTGGATTCCTAAGTGTTGGTACCTCGTCCCTGGATAGGGCTTCCGATGGGCTGTGCTTTGCGCACATGAATGACCCAGATGTCTTCAGGGATGTTCACGTTATTAGCTGTTGAACCGCTTTTTTCCAGCTTATTTACTGTAACCCAGAATTTTTTTATGTTGTTACTTTTACAGGGGTGGAGCAGTTTGACCCAAAAGTAATTTGAATGGTTCTTCTTGAACCGCCAGATTTCGCTTTTATATTTTTTCCGTAACAGCCTTACTTTATTTATTAGGTCCTGGTTTAAGCAGTTGTGGGCCAGCTGGCGCAATTCCCCATTCAGGGCTGTCTTTAAGCTTTTTAATACTAGAGGAAGACCACAAGATTTTGTTTGGCTGTGTTTCTGCGGAAGGGCTTGGGGCATTATTAGTTTTTGTTAGAAATGTAAGATTTTTACCAGGTTCACCCACGAGGTAACCGGATCTTTAAAGTTATTCATGGGGTCGTCTATAAAAGCTGCTATGGGTGGCTCAATAGATTCGGCCAGAGAATCCTTCCAAAGGAGTTGTTTCAAATTCATTGTATTTGGAGAGGCCCCCAAGAACTGTACTACCTTATGGGATGGTTCCCTAGATTCATTTCTATGTGCTGTGGGAAAAGATCAATTTCTGGCCGGGGCTCAATATGAAATGATTCGATGTGTGTCAGTAGTTGCCCATTTGCAAAGGTATAGTAGATTATTGACTTAAAGCTTGCAGTAATGTATGTAGAGGTAAGGGGTTGATCTTCTTTGAAGTGTCCGTTGAGCACCCTCAGGCCAAGGAATGTGCAAAAATTTATGAATGTTTCGTCCAGATTATCATTGTCGGGTTTGACTTGATTTGGTATATTCCAGAAGTGGTCATACCGGGTTGTTATCTTGTCTGACATGGACATGTGGAATAAATCCAGGTTAAAACCACCAGTGATGAGTAAGTGGGAGTCTGGATTTTCCAGTATGATAACCTTAATGATAGATTGTAGTTTGTTAACACGTTCACCTTTTTGCTTTCTGAATGGATTTATGTAGAGGTTCAGCACTAGCAATCTAAGGACGGCCCTTGTGCCAAATGTTCTAGCAATACCAGCAGTAGCCAGGGTTCTTTGGATTTGCTCTTTTCTCCTGGGCCGTGAAACTGAATGAAGCTAATTAATGGTGTTGAATCAAGCGCCCAGGTTTCCTGGAAAGAGAGAATATCATACTTCTGCAGGTGGGTAATACCCTCACTGGGGTTTATGGTTGATTTCAAGCATGGGGGGGGGCATGAACAGACTGTCAACCCAGGCCCCCGTGCCTTGAACGTTAATTTCCCCATGTTGATGACAAGATTGATGGTAGTCATGACCAGGATGAGCCACAAGGGTCGTAGGATGATCTTTGATCAGTTTCGAGGGTCACTATGCTAACTCCCTCTGAAGAAGACACGCCTTTTGTGTATTACAGGCCCTGCGCTGTCCGATTATTGGGAGTTGGTGATACTTTTATATGCTTCTCCACATTGATTATGCTAATTTTCAGCAGAGGAGCAGTGGTAGCCGGGATGGGTTTGGAGCCTTGACATTTCGTGCTCTTTAAGATGGAATAAGGGTGCATTTTTTCGAGTTGGCAGGTAGGCGGTCATTCTTGTTTCGATGCTGAATTCCGAGACAGGGGAGTATGGCAGGCGTTGTTCAGATAATCCGTTACCTTTGTTCCCCATTCTCTAAGCTGGTACTTTCCCTCTAAAACTAGCTGGGCATTGTTTGGGAGAGCCATGTTATCAATGTGGGTTCTTTGTCCTGCGTTCCGCATCGTGGTAGGAACTGAACGGACACTATTTCCTGGCATCCAGTGTGCTCCAGGTCAGGGATGGAGTGCAGCAATGTCACCATATTGCCTTGATTCAGGATGCTTTCGGGGCCTTTTTTTCATATTCTGGGTAGAATAGAAGCTGTGTGTTTGAGCTCATGGAGTGTTCAACTGGGGAAGCTTTAGGATTTGTTTGGTCTCCTAGTTAATTGTAAGTCCCTTGAATCCAGCGGTTTTAGCGAATATGCCCCAGTTGCACTTTGTTGTGGTTCATGCTGATTGGGGGGGCCACGGGCCTGCAGACTTAATTGCTCCTCTACTCCCATACCTCTGCTGGCCCCTGCCATGGTGGTACGGACAACAACGTTCTTTCAATGTTTCGCTGTGGACAGTGTGGCTCCTCGGTGGAACTAGTAGTTGGTGGTCTTGATGGTTCGTTTTGCAACGTATCTGGGTGGCAAGCTGGCTGGGGGCCATGTGGCTCCATAGAGGGATTGAAGACTGATTGAATTGTGGATCTATTTTGCACTGGCTCACGGTGTTTAATGGAGTTGAGTTGAGTTCTGGAGATCTCGGACATCGCTCTTCATCCACACCGTCTGCTAACCACTTCTGTATCGGCAGAAGCTGCTGCGTGGCTTTAACTGCCATCTGGGTAGTCTGTTGCTCTGCTGCAGCGGTTGATGCCGGTACAAACGTTGGCTTAACTTGTAGTGGTTCATGCAGCCATTTGGTAGATGCTGGAACCTTTACCTGTTGGGGAGTTTGCAAGTTCGTCTTAGACCTAAAGATGGGAAATAGGCTTTGCTCTTTAGTTCCCGTGGTCCCTTGTTTTGACATCAATAGATTGTTTCAACCTTTGTGCATCCTATTTCTTTCCCTCTTGGAGAGGGGTCTGTTGCCCCAAAAGTAGGACCCACTGCCTCTTGGAAGGTTTAATGGGCTTGATTTCGTGGGAGTCTCCCCTTGCATGGAGGTGGGGCCTCCATTAGGATGATTTCAACAATGGGGCTGGAGGATCCAATATCTCCTGGGAATTTCACATCGATTTTCAAAGAGGTTTCCCTTTTGAGTAGTGGCAGCGCCTCCATTGGGCTTGTTTGTGTGAAAGAACTGGTATCTGACAGTACAGGAATTTTGGTTACTTTTGATTTATGAGGTTCGGGTGGTGGAGGATCACCGCCTGGTTGATCAAAGTTTGGTGCTCGTTGTAAGAGTGCTGGGGGCTGGGATTTCAATACCGATATTACTTCAGCCATGAAAACGGGGAGTTCACTCAACTTATTGATTATAGGAGTACATCCGTGGTTATGTCTGCTGAAATTATGTGAGATTAGTTGTCCTTTTCACCTTTTCAGAGGAATTAGTACAAGGGTTTCTATGAAAAGAAACCAAGCTTTGCTTAGCGCAGAGTGGACGTTGAAGTTCTATGAATCATGTTTGCAACCCTGAGGCTATGTGGTAGTCCAGATAGTTGCTAAATAATGCACTGGTAAGATTCAACTGGTCACCAGTGTCTTGACACTTTGTTGCTTCTTGTGTTCCCCCGTGAGCCTTGGGAAATGCAAGTCCGGGTGCAGATAAGGGAGGGAGAGGAAACAAGGTAGCCGGCGAGGAGGTTGATGACAGGAGGTATGCCTGAATCTGGTACCTTGTCCCTTGTCCTTGGTTCTTGGGCAGGGAGAGACTGAATTGTAATTACAGTTGCAGCTTGGTGTTGTAACATCAGTAGTCAGTGCGGAGGTCTTGCTGGACCGGCTGCGGGTTCTTTTGGAGAATGCAGTCCCTTGTGGGCAGTAAGGAAGCCTGTGATGAAGACAGAGATAAGAGCAGGAGAAGGTGGCTTGATAAACAATGGGAGCAGGCCTGGCCAGGTGGGGTTAAGAAGGGGAATGGGGAGCACCTGGAAACACAAGCCGCACTGAAACTTGGCGTGGCTGGCTCCAAGCACCTGGCGCCCACCGTGGCCTGCAGCAGCTAACGCCACAAAGCACTCGCTGCCATCTTCCCGAGCCCCCAGCGGTGAGTGGTAAGGTATACCTTGGGGGTCCTCTCGCCCCTCCTTGCACTCTTCGTTGCACTACTGTGCACCATCCCTCAAACCCTCTGGGTGGGTGGGTAGGCAGAGGGAGGGGAGCTAGACTGAAAACCAGGAGAGGGAGCAAACGGGCAGTGGAGAGGACCGGCACACAAAGGCCTAGACTGACCAGTTGCTGGTAGAGCGGATCGCTGCGTGCTTGCCTGCCTTACCTAACTCCTAGGCACACCTCTGAAATTCTGGTAGCTGCGGCTCGGCACCCCCCGCATGGGTGCTCTTCAAGTCCGCAGACCACAGACTCCATTTGTGGCTTTCAGGGTCCATCCACAGCTCGCTATGCCATGATTCTGCCCCACCCTGCCCCGCCATCTAAACCCTCAGGTTTCAATGCATGTACTCATGTTTCAATGCTTTGCTCATGTTGAATGCTGAATCTCAAGTGGAGCATAACATGAACTATCAAGGCAAAGGCACCAGCACTATCACTGTGTGTCTAACTATTCCAAGAGAAGCCACAATGAGTATTTCTCTACTCTCTCCATTTATACAGTTTAGCGCTGATATCACTCCTGGCCAATGGTTTGTCTTAGAAATATTTTTCTCCTCCAGCATGTATCATTAAAAGAAGAGTCGGAAGCACTTGAATGGTTTATTAGACATTGAACATGTATACTTTCAAGGTGAAAATTAGCAATTATGATGGTGACGCAGCATCTTTGTGTATCTGCAGGTGGCCATACCCACCAATGACCAAACATTTTCGACAACACTCTTAAACCTCTGCCAGATTCAGCTTTGATCTTTGGTGCCACATGTCTTCTGGCTTGTAACCCTACTAGCCTTACATTGAGAATCCATAAAGGACAACATGAGGGTACATAACAGCTGGAATATGTTTGGAAATTAAACAATTGCCCCAGTTTAATGTAGGTGACAAACTTGCAACACTACACCTGACTAGGACTAGCACTATGAAATAAATACGTCTTCTTGGTTCATTCTATCACCAAAGATGCTTATGATAATCTTTAGCACAGGTAAGTAGCTCCTTGTATAACGAGAGGTGGTCACAGTATATTCCAAAACATTATAGTCAAAAATAAAAAAGTGTAGTTTGTAAACCGAAAGAGACATTTTCCATATTTGCACTACATAATTTATGAGCTCCACAAGTTTCACTTATGGATGGCAGGGGTTGTAAATTGCTCTCAATATGTTGCCGATTGCACACCCAGTGGGCTGACTGCAACATCTATGATTTAACCAATCTGATTACTGATCTTTTAGAGATGAGCAGATGTGGGCACTCCTCAAAAATAGAGGACATCCTGTCCGCCAACCATGTGGTTCTACTACTGCATTTAGAGTTGGGGGTTCTGCTGGGTTCTGCTAGCAGACGCTTGGATGGCTTCACTGTGAGATATCATTGATCTGATGATCCATTCACCACAGACTCAACAGGTCACAGTGGTGACATCATCACCCAATTTAGTGTGTGGCTGCCACCACTTATTTTCCTTTCTTGGGTGCACATATGAGGCATGGTGAAACAGGCAGAGAAAACACACAATGGGCCTGACTCACCAGGATAAAACATTTTGATCATCTTCAGTTCAGGAAGCGCCTTAAGACCATTCTGTTTTGATTGTGCTCCTCAGCTAACCCTGTACGCGTGTCCGCAGCGCAGAGATACCCCTTCGGGGGTCGATTCAGGCGCTATATAAATAAATAAATAAATAAAAATAAATTGTGTTTTCTTCTGTGTTCTCACTTTGGGATTTTGTTTCAGAAAAAACTAAAATAAATCCTACATGTGCCAAATATATATAGTGCCCGCTTATCATTTATCTGTACCTTCAGTGCATGTGTTGCAATGTCAGATGAACTGATGGTACAGAGATCCCCTCCTGGTAGCTGGGATCTGTAGACATGGTGGGCAGTGCTCCACCAGTGACATGGAAGAGTGGCAGGCCACCCACCGGGGTAAAAGACCCCCTATGTATTTAGCACGTTTTATATTTAGTAGCTGGGTATCTGTACTTTTAATCAATTTAATAAATTCATAAAAAAAGTTTTGATGTTATCAATGTTAAAAATGTCCCAGTCTCAAATAAGCAATAATGACTTCATTTAAAAAAGGTATAATGGAAGATTGTGGTCGAAATTCGTGTGGTTTTACTTTATCTTAATTGTTGGGATGCCCTCAACCTTCATTCTATAATGGATAAACTTGTTGAAGTCTTTATTAACCAATGCCAAACTTAGTTTGCTACAGGAGGGGTCACAGCCCAGTCACTAGAATTTCAATGCATCCCATCAATCACAGCAAACATAAGCCTCATCATATATTATTTTCTGTAGCAAGAGGTGTTTTTCTTCGAATTTCAATCTAGACATCTACTGACCACTGATAAAAACTTAATAAAGCAAATGGTTGGATGGGTCTATCAGATATCTACAAATAGCACAATGCCTTTATAATCAAGAAAAACACCTTATTGTTTCTAAATTCCGATCCCTTTTCATTTTCCAAATTGATTTGATAAAAAAAAATTCTAAAGCGCAGACGATTGCCCAGGGTGTCTTGGCGTGACCTAAAAACAGGAAAGGACAACCAAGCTACCAGCTTCAAAGATAATTGGTCACATCTAGGGTAAAAAGCCAAGACTTAAACCCCTTCCTAAATTTGATAAGGGAAGTAGCCGTTTTCAGTTCAAGGGGTAGACGGTTCCAGTTTAAGGTTGAACATCGGATCAGTCTCCTGCCTCCCCAGGTTGCCAGTCTGTGGGAGGGGACTGCCAGATCACGAGAAAGACTAGAACGGAGAGTTCTACTTGGGGAGTACCACCTGAACCTGTTCTTGAGGTAAGCTGGACTCAAGCCCTGAAGAGCCTTAAAAACTTTGCAAAGGCCCTTAAAAATTATACGTTTTGTGATTGGTAACCAGTGCAGATTACTGACCGCGTTGGAGGCTGAACCATATCTGGGAGTCTTAGTTAGAAAATGGGCTGCCGCGTTCTGAACAATTTGCATTTTGTTTAGATGTTTCTTTGCTAGATTTACATAGAGCCCATTACTGTAATCTAACCTTGATAGCACTAGAGCAATAACAACCGTTTTCAGTGTGTCTGAGGGCAAAGAGTGCACAATTTTCCTGATGATGCCAAGAGAGAAGAAGGAGGCAGAGACAACCTTGTTCACTTGTTCCTTATATGATAGGTGCTCGTCAATTATGAATCTAAATTGATTCATGCTGAACATAACATGGTTAAGCCAATTTCACTGCCTGCAATTCTGACAATTTCCAGTAATAGGAAACTTAAGACTGGTCCAATTACTAAAGCAGCTGAACTTGCTCTTCCTCAAATAGATTCTCTCTTACATCTACGGATTAAACACTGTAAACAACTCTTTCTGGTATATCTCTTTTTCTACACTAAGGGGCTGATTATGAGTTTGGCGTCCGGGGACTGCTGTGCCGTCGGCGGCAGGAACACCCCAGCCGAGTAGACATTCCGACCACCCGATTATGATGCAGGCGGTTACATATACAAGATCGCGCCTCAGCACTGCCACCACCAACGGTAAATCTCGACCGCGGCGGTGGTCAAGCGAAAAGCATCTGTTGGAGGGGGTACCGCCAGTCAGGCCACCCGCCCAATCACGATGTGCTCGACTGCGAGGTTCCTGTGGCGGTCCAACCACAACATCCGAGCTGACGGAAAGGCAGGGATAAAAGGCTGAAACTGACCTGTACAAAGCCACACACATCCGGTGTCGCCATGGAGCCAATCTTACACGTCCTGCCGCTGATGTACCTGATGGACGATGTTCAAAACAGAGACCGTCATGGACAAAACCGATCGTAAGGTATACACATACCCTATTCTATTGATTACACAGCAAATAGATGGCCCACCGTGGACCTGGGAAGGATATGGGGTGCCTGTGCCAAACATATTTTGTGGGTCCCCTTTGAAAATATTCCCCAACGTATAATCCAATTACAGCTACATGATGCCCTCCTTGGCCAGGTCACTGACGCTGCACAGGCATGCACCACAAAAGTCTCAATGTGTTCACAAATAATATTCGGATATTGTGGTGTCAGTAGTCAGCTACCGTAACACAGCAGCAGCAACTCATGAATATCGCCCTTATCATTATCTGTGACACCTTCCCATTTCCCATATGGCAGGTCCTGGTGTGATATCAAACATGGATCTGCAAGGATGTGTTAAGAACCACAATGTATACATGCCATACCAAGTCACTGTGATGTACTTTCACACAACACCCATCCCAAAAGGCAATGTCAGGTAAATAGGACATAAATGTAACAGGGTGAGAAGCATGCAAAGGCCACAATGTGAATAATCCCTGCAGAACTGCAATGCTACTACCAGGGGGGAATCCTGAAAGCCTGAGTGGCTGGGCCACAGTCCACTTTGCACAAACCTCAAACCTCCATGCTCCCAGTATCTGTGACGTGAAGTACATTAGGGACAGCCAATAGCACAGCAAACTGTCATGCAGATGTGTGTAATGTGTAATGTCGAAGTATAAAACCAAACCCATCAGTAACTGCATTTTTGCAGAAATATCAACTAGGTGTAAGGTACACACAATCACTAATGAACAATCTCCAAAAGTAAATCCAAAATACCAATGCAAAAAAACACCCCCAGATGTAGTGAAACAAATAACTAGCTTGCACACATCAAACACATATATAATATGCAACATTGGGAGAACTAAAACTTAAATGATTTCCACATTGACGAAAACAACCAGAAATACTTACCACATACAATTCAATGTCAGGCCCAATTTTAGGCCATCTCACATATCTATCCATTGAACCTGTCCTCTTGTCCTGTGTGACTCCAACACTGTTTGCAAGGCCAGAATATACAATCCCTCCAAATTGCACAGCAATCAGGGTTAAAAAGCACAATTGTAGTTACACATCCCCAAGTATCATGAACATTAAATAGCAAACATGTTATTATTGTCCCATAACTAAGGGAATGGTAGCAAAAAAGGCCAATGGCCAGTCCAAATGTGTCCTGTTGTGGACCAGCACAGTGCTGTGCCACATAACTTGCCTATCAAAACACTGCCAGGGGAGCCTCCCCAGGAGGGGGCATCGAGTGGGCAATCCAGGGACCTCAAAGATGTCACTTGGGAGTGAGGGGCTTGGTTTGGCTGAGGGGGATGTGTGTTGGGGTGTGGATTGGATTGCAGGAGTGGTGGTCTGGGATTTCAGAGGGGTCGTTTGTTTTTGGGATTGGTGGGTTGTGTTTTAGGAGGGGTCTATTTTTTCTTGGGAGTGGTGTGTTCGAGTTTAGGAGCGGCCGATTTTTTCTTGGGAGTGGTGTGTTCGGGTTTAGGAGGGGGTCGATTTTTTCCTGGGAGTGGTGGTTTGGTTTGGGATTAAGGAGGGGTCGATTTTGTCTTGAGAGTGGTGGTTTCAGATTTAGGAGGGGTCGTTTTTTTCTCAGGAGTGGTGGTTTGGGATTTTGTTGGGGGTTTTTTTTGGTGGAAGAGGTGGCTTTTTTCTTTGGAGCAGTGGTTTGGAAAGTGGAAGGGATGGGTTGGGGTGTGGGAGTCTGTTCCTTGTTTTTGTGATGGAGGGTTTTGTGGCTTACAGGCATAAGCCCAAGGGAAAAGAAGTATCCAAGACGTGAACTGGGTTTAGGATAGTCTTAAGTGTATTGGGCTTGGGAAGCAGAGCTAGTGGAAGTGTCAGGCATGGGTGGTAGTGTTGTTGTTGCAGGTGTGTGTTGTGTGGATGTGCGTTCTCGTCTGGTGTGTGAGGTGGTGGGTATTGTGGATGGGTCTGTGTGTGCGGGTTCGGTGTCTGGGGCAATGCTGGTGTGTTGGATGGGTCTGTGTGTGCAGATATGGTGTCTGGAGCAAGGCTGGGTGTGGTGGATGGGTGTCAGGAACCAACGTATTTCTCTAGAAAAGAAACACCAACTTGCCTGTCTGTTGGTGAAAAGAGGCAGATATGGAATATTGCAGGCAAGACATGTCAAGCGTAAACTCAGGAAACCATCTTGGAAATCACTGCTGAGAAGACGATTTCTTAAAATGGTGACAAAGTGGAACTCTCAGATTAGCGCACTAGTTGTTTCTAAGTCAGGCGCTCGAGAGCAGTGAAGTGTGCACGCAACCGTTCTTGCGGCGCACTTCACTGAAGTTCTTCGTGGGAGTAGTGGCCTTTTCAGGATTCGCCTCAGTTTGTCGTTAGAATAGTGTTGAGGGATAGTATTCTCGTCGCGCATACTCGCCGGTGAGAATAGGAATTCTAGTGTCTCAGTAATTTCTGAGGATTTTCAAGTGAAAGCGCTCTGCTTTTTAAAGCTGAGTTCCAGTCAAGTTGTGAAGAATATTCCCAGTTTTGAAGTGAAAAAACCCTTAACATCCTTCAGTCAAGAGTCTACTTACCATATTGTCGTGAAGTGGACAAGTTCATCTTCGTTGTCTTCAGTTCCGGTCACGCAAGTACCCTAGAGGGATAAAGAAAGAATTTACAAGCCTGTTTTTAAATGTTGAAATAAGAGAGTCAAAAAAGCTATAGTGTATATAGTAATAAGCTAGAGTCGATAACAGAAGTAAACAATATTCTAGAGTAATTAGGAGTATACATATATTGTTATTTAAGGATTCATTGTATGGAGAAATTCATTCCTTTCCATCATCTCCGGAGAAAATAGATATTACCTTATTGAGGAGTACATCATTCCTAAATATAGAAGAGAAGCTTGCCTGTCTATATAAGGGATATGTACTGGGTGTGAGTAAAAGATATAAGGGCAGGTATCGAAAGACAGGACTGAAGATGTGTTAATTTTTCTTGTTGCCTTACAGTGTATGAACCTATTCAAGAAAAAGAATTCCTGAAGAAGTTCGTAATACCCAGAAGAGAGGACGAGGCAGTCTCTTCTTGTTAATTTTTTATTTGATCCAACTCCCCTTTCCCCCCTGGAAACCCTTCGACTCTCTCTGAAAATCCTAGTGAGAGGTTTGGGGAGTTCAGGAGGGGTATTGGGACTCAGCATCATTCTGCTTCCGTGAGGACTGGGAACTAAAGATACTCTTCTGACAGAGTGAAGTGCCTACGTTTTTTAAAACACACCTGAGCAGAATGGCTGAAGGATTTGATTTAAAAAATCTGGGAGGAATTCTAGAAGTAATTCAAAAGGAGTTAATGGCAGTCCGGGAGGAAAATAAGACGCTGAGATTTAATTTAGTTGCCACTAGAAGAGAAACTACAGAATTAGCAAATAAGATGGATGGATATTTTTCAGGGGCAAGTTTTGCCACCGTATCCCCTGAGGCTCGGGTTTCAGGTTCATCTCCGACATATAATCCTAAAAGTCCCAATACCCAAGTCATACACTCCTTGTCGCCTGTGATTCCGCTAGCTCCTCCCGAGCATTTTAGTGGTGATCCACAGAAAGCCCAAATATTTTTGACTCCGTGTTCTCTTCATTTTATGTGCCGCCCAGTGATTTTTCCCGATGCTCAATCCTGAGTCGCTTTTGTATTGTCATATTTGAGTGGAGATGCAGGTGGCTGGTCTTTGCCATTGGTGTCTAAAGACTCTTCAATCCTATATGACTTTGATGAATTTAAGAGTGAGTTTCTGTCAATTTTTGACAGAAGAGTTTCACAGGCCACTGATAATGAGTTGCTTGAGTTAAAACAGGGAAGTAAAGAACTAATTACCTACTTTGCGCAATTTAACAAGTTAAATTGTTGAGACTGATTGACCAGAGAATAAGAGGGCTGCCCTCTTTTATAGAGGATTAAAAGATTAATTGAAAGACACCTTATCTCAAATTCCAAATAGACCTACAGAAGTCTCCACCTTGATTTGTCTGGTTCTGGAGTTAGATTATCGGCAAACGGAGAGGAAGGGACAGAAAAAGAAGGATTTTCGCTCCAGTGTTCCCTGGTTTGATCGGATGAGATCCGAAGGATTCAAGACGTTTGAAAATAGTCCATCAGTTGAACCAATGCACTTAGGAACAGTGTTTGGTCCTCTTTCAAAAGAGGAAAAAGAGAAAAGGAGGAGTTGGATTGGTGAGTGTTAAAGATGAAACAACTCCAAAACTCCACCAATTGGCTAACACCTTGCAATCAGCTGCCCCACATCTTACTCTTTCTGTGAAGCTAAAATTTGGAAATTCAAGCTTATCTGATATCTTCGTCATGATTGATTCAGGAGCTACTGGTAAATGTTGTGATTTAAAATTCGCTTCAAAGATTGGATTACAGGCTATCCGAAAGAAGAAGAGTGAGACTGTGAGAGCAGTGGATGGTACTAACCTCTCCTCTGGTCCAATTGTAAGGTATACCAAAAGAGTAGAATTAATCCTGTTTGATGGTCACAATGAAGTCCTGCAATTTAATTTGATTGATGCACCACAATTTCAACTTATTCTTGGTCTACCTTGGTTGACGGAACACAACCCAACTATTGACAGGGAAAAAGATCCATCAAGATTAACTCAACCTATTGCAGGGAAAACTGTTTCCATGATAATGATCAACCAAAAGAATCGAGTCTAGCTACTGGCTTGTGTGAGATCGGAGCTGCCGTATGTGTAATACATACAGAAGAAATTCCAGACATGTACCAAGATTTTCAAGACGTATTTAGCGAAGTGGAGGCAGAGAAATTACCACCGCATCAATCTTATGATTGCAAGATCGAGTTGGAGCCCGGTGCCAACCTTCCATGCAGTAGAATTTATGCCCTGAATGAAAAAGAAGACCAACATCTGAAGGAGTACCTTGAAAAATATCTAAAGAATGGGTTTATTCGACCGTCGCAGTCTCCTTTTTCTTCGTCATTATTTTTTATACCAAAGAAAGAGGAAGGAGATCTGAGAACTTGCATTGATTACCGAGCCCTAAATCGGATCACCATCGAGAAAAGGTATCCATTACCTTTGATTTTCGTTCTTTTAGAGCAAGTTAAAGGGGCCCAGATTTACAAGAAATTGGATCTGAGAGATGCATACCATCTCGTTCGAATTAGGAAAGGAGATGAGTGGAAGACTGCTTTTAGAACTAAATTTGGGCTTTATGAGTATCAAGTTGTGCCATTCGGTCTATGTAACGCTCCAGCAGCTTTCCAACACTTTATAAATAATGCTCTGAGTAATTTCATTGACAGATGTGCAATCGTTTATTTAGACGATATTTTAATTTATTCAGTATCAGTTGAAGAACATCCAGAACATGTGAGAGGAGTGTTACAAAGTTTGCAAGAGAACTGGCTGTTTACAAAATTAGAAAAATGTGTTTTCAATGTCAGAACTGTGGATTTTTTTTGGTATCATCATTTCACCTGAAGGGATCACAATGGATAAGCAGAAGATAAGAGCAGTATTGGAATGGCCTTCATCTACAACAATTAAGGAAATCAGGGAGTTTTATTGGATTTGCAAATTTTTATAGGAGATTTATCAAAGAATTCTCTCAAAAGGTGATTCCTTTGACTCGTTTGTTGAATAAAGGTGTTCCATTTGTCTGGTCCGAAGAAACTGAAGAAGCCTTTCAATCTCTAAAAGAGGATTTTACTTCAGCTCCAATCTTGCTCCATGCAGACCCATCTGAGCCCTTCTTCGTTGAAACTGATGCATGTGATCAGGCGATTGGAGGCATATTGTCTCAAAAACATAAGGAGACGGGGCAATTACACCCAGTGGCATATCGATCTCGGAAACTACTTCCTGCAGACGTAAATTACACCATCATGGAAAAAGAGCTGCTAGCCATCAAAGATGCCTTCAAGGAATAGAGACACTATCAGTTGGGTGCCAGACATAAGGTGACAGTGTTTACGGATCATAAGAATCTGCAGTTTTTCAAGTCAGCACGGACCCTCACTCCCAGACAACTACGGTGGTCCCTCTACTTTGCTGATTATGATTTTGTAATAACCTACAGACCCGGAAACAACGGAAAAGCAGATGCGTTGTCCAGAATCGACACAGAGGGATGGAAAGTGACCATTGAAGACCAGAAGATCATTCCAGAATCTAAGATTGTGGGAACAATTGTGAGTGAAACTTTGGATGAAAAGATAAAAGAGGTCTTAACCCCAGAAGACATTCAAGATTGGTTAGAACAGGATTCTTCTCGAGAGATTCAAAATCCTCTACCATTTCACAATGGGGCCCTGTATTTACCCACACCAGAGCTACGAGAGAGAGTCTTGTATGATTGCCATGATAACCCTTTGGCAAATCACAAAAAAATCAGTAAAACCGAAGAGTTGATTCGAAGACAATTCTGGTGGCCTAATATGATCAAAGACATCAAACAATACGTGACTGACTGTGGGGTTTGTGCGAGGGGAAAATCCATGCGGCAGGCCCCTAAAGGGTTGTTGCGACCATTGGCCATTCCACCTCATCCTTGGCACACGGTTACAATGGATCTAATTGTAGATCTACCATCTAGTCAGGGTTTCAATACCATTTTGGTTATGGTAGATGCCTTCACTAAAATGGCACATTTTGTTGCTTTAAAGAACACTCCCAATGCTAAATAACTAGCTGAACAGTTTAGTTTGCATTGGGTAAAAGCACATGGGATTCCCAAGATTATTGTTTACGACAGAGGGTCACAGTTCTTATCTAATTTTTGGAGGGCGTTCACTAAGAGTCTAAACATTTAAAATAGATACTCCACTAGCTATCATCCAGAGACTGATGGGCAATCAGAAAGGGCAAACCTGGAATTAGAGCAGTATCTGAGGCTTTATTTGTTGGATCTGGAAGGTGATTGGCCGAACCTTCTTTGGGCCGCAGAGTTCGCACATAATAATGACAGAAATAAATTCCACAAGATACATGACTTAGCAAGACAAAATTCGGCAAAATCCAAGAGTCTATATAAGAGTTATGCAGATAAGAAAAGAAGATTTGAAGACTCTTATCATGTAGGGGACAAGGTTTGGTTAAGCACTAAAAATCTAAGGTTAAAGGGATGCCGAAAATTCCAACCTCGTTTTATTGGCACCTACACTATTGAAAAGAAAACAAGTCCAGTGACTTATAGACTACAGCTCCCTCCACAACTTAAGGTGTATCCCGTATTTCATGTCTCCCTGTTGAAAAGAACCTCATCAGGCCTTAGGGAAAAGACCCCTCCTAAAGCAATTCAAACTGAAAAAGGTGAAGAATTCGAAGTAAAGAGAATTTTAGACTCCAAGAGAAGGCATGGTGAATTGTTCTATTTGATCGACTGGAAAGGATATGGTCTTTAAGAAAGATCTTGGGAGTTACATTCTGATGCACATGCTCCAAGATTAATTAAGGCTTTCCATAGACAATATGCCCACAAGGCTCGACCTGGGGAACCCCCCTTGCAGAGGGGTACTGTCAGGAACCAACATATTTCTCTAGAAAAGAAACACCAACTTGCCTGTCTGTTGGTGAAAAGAGGCAGATATGAAAGATTGCAGGCAAGACATGTCAAGCGTAAACTCAGGAAACCATCTTGGAAACCACTGCTGAGAATACGATTTCTTAAGATGGTGACAAAGTGGAACTCTCAGGTTAGTGCACTAGTTGTTTCTAAGTCAGGCGCTTGAGAGCAGTGAACCGAGTGAAGCGCGCGCGCAACCGTTCTTGCGGCGCACTTCACTGAAGTTCTTCGTGGGAGTAGTGGCCTTTTCAGGATTCGCCTCAGTTCGTCGTTAGAATAGTGTTGAGGGATAGTATTCTCGTCACGCATGCTCGCCGGTGAGAATAAGAATTCTAGTGTCTCAGTAATTTTTGAGGATTTTCAAGTGAAAGCGCTCTGCGTTTTTAAAGCTGAGTTCCAGTCAAGTTGTGGGGAATATTCCACGTTTTGAAGTGAAAAACCCTTAACCTCCTTCAGTCAAGAGTCTACTTACCATATTGTCGTTGAAGTGGACAAGTTCATCTTCGTTGTCTTCAGTTCCGGTCATGCAAGTACCCTAGAGGGATCAAGAAAGAATTTATAAGCCTGTTATTAAATGTTGAAATAAGAGAGTCAAAAAAGCTATAGTGTATATAGTAATAAGCTAGAGTCAATAACAGAAGTAAGCAATATTCTAGAGTAATTAGGAGTATACATATATTGTTATTTAAGGATTCGTTGTATGGAGAAATTCATTCCTTTTCATCATCTCCAGAGAAAATAGATATTACCTTATTGAGGAGTACATCATTCCTAAATATAGCAGAAAAGCTAGCCTGTCTATATAAGGGGTATGTACTGGGTATGAGTAAAAGA
Source organism: Calotriton arnoldi (assembly GCA_963921515.1). Classification (NCBI taxonomy): domain Eukaryota; kingdom Metazoa; phylum Chordata; class Amphibia; order Caudata; family Salamandridae; genus Calotriton; species Calotriton arnoldi. The sequence continues at coordinate 4,119,548 of CAWUFW010000049.1, read as the reverse complement.
TATAAGGGCAGGTATAGAAAGTCAGGACTGAAGATGTGTTAATGTTTCTCATTGCCTTACAGTGTAAGAACCTATTCAAGAAATAGAATTCCTGAAGAAGTTCGTAATACCCAGAAGAGAGGACGAGGCAGTCTCTTCTTGTTCATTTTTTATTTTATCCAATTCCCCTATCCCCCCTGGAAACCCTTTGACTCTCTCTGAAAATCCTAGTGAGAGGTTTGGGGAGTTCAGGAGGGTACTAGGACTCAGCATCATTCTGCTTCCGTGAGGACTGGGAACTAAAGATAATCTTCTGACAATGGGTCTGTGTGTGCAGCTGTGGTGCTTGGGACAATGCTGGGTGTGGTGGATGGGTCTGTGTGTGCGGGTGTGGTGTCTGTGGGAATACTGGGGGGTGGTGAGGGTAGTGAGTGTTTGATGTGTGGATGCGTGCCTGTGTCCCTCGTGGCGTTTATGTTTGTATGTTGTGTTTTAACTGTTGGTGTGGATGCATGCAAAGGTGTGTGTGTGTGCTTGGGATAGGATGTGGAATGGGGTATGTGGATGGGGCAGAGAAAGGAGGGGTGCAAAAGACTGGAGTTGGTGGAATGCTACTGTGGTGGAGGAGGCCACAGCCTAAAAGGATCTCTGTAGGGCAGACTGAGCTGCATGGATGCCTTCCAGGTAGGCCACCATCTGCTGCAGATGGATACCTAACCCCTGGATGACACTCAGTAGTGCTGTCTAACCTACAGAGATGGTCCTCAAAGGTCAACTGCCTCCTCACTCAGGGCAGCAGGGGGGGGACTGGGGCGCGCGGAGGTGCCTGGTGCGAAGGAGACTGCTAGAGAACTACCCTATGAGGGGAGCGGGGCTGGACACCTGAGTGGGGAGCAACAGGGAGGGTGGAGATTGACTGTGGGGTGGCGGACAAGGAAGATGGTGGTACTTGTCCTGCTGGGTCTGCCACTGGAGGATGACTCAGGCGAAGATGATGTAATCTAGCTTGCGCCCTCCGTGGCATCCCCCTCTCCCTCTGGGCCACTGGCTCCATCGGTCTCTGATGTTTCTTGACCAGAAGCACTGTTGTCGGCTGCTCCTCCCTCTGATGTCAGCCATGTCTCCTCCACCTGCCTGGGATGATGCTGAAATCCAAAACGTAATAGGTTTATTGCACGTCCCAGAACACACTGTACTAACAACTTTGATCACAGAACATTTATCAAGCTTTCAGAAGACTCAACCTACAAGTAGCTGTTTGTTTGTGGATAAATTAGCATAAGGACATGCATGCATCCTACCCCAAATTTCAACACTTCCTCACAGTGAAGTCATACCCCCAGACATCTACAATTGCATTACTGAAGTTGTAGGATCTCCATCCTGATGTAACTAGTAGCATACCTTAACACCTTGTACATTTTGGGATTTGCTGTATACCTTAGTAACCTGCTTTCATCAATTAGGTCCTCAATGTGAAAATTTGTAATATAGATTCCACACAAGGCTCTGCAGCAATCAAATGGTCATATACCTCATATGACATCTTGATGGAATGATGGACAAGTCATACTGCCATGTTTATGCAATATGTACAGTGGCACTGTTGTTAATACATATTCGCATACACACACATTTGAGATTGAAACAATGAACAAATGGAGACATGCAGATCATGTATGCAATTGTAGTGCACAAGACAATACTACATGGAAAGGTGCACATGACAACGTGTACAGTCTAATAGTTATTGCACCAGTGATGTCTGTTATCCTGGTTCACTTTATATTCCCCACTTACCAAGGGAAAGCACAGCTCAGTGTCTGCATCAAACGTGAACTATATGTATCACACATGTCAGAGGGGCAACATCAAATGAGACACAGTACTGAGTGAACATCATCCCTGACACAATGGACACTACTGTCCTTGGTGGGACAATTGTCATCCACTACTACATAAAAAATGATCTGAGTGAACACTATACTCAGTCATGTTTATGAAACAAAATGTAAATTGGTAGTGAGCTGGACTCTGCTATATTCCTGGTCACAAAGACAATAGGCAAAGCACATCAGCATGCACCTACTACCAGATCTATACAATGAAAATGTTTATATGTGCGTTGCACATGGGTAACCCTCAATATTTATGGGCAAATGCCTGCCTATTACACACAAATTAGTCAATGTCACATTAAGGAATCTGGCTAGCACTAACCCCCTTGTAGCTGCTGTTGGGCCCTCAGCTGCCCATCTAGCTCAGGAGGATGTAACAACGCGATCATTTAGATCGCGGTACATCACATCGCTGTTTTTACAACGCAAGTCGTTACCACGACTTGCGCTGTAGGGCGCTGGATTTAGGAATAATATGATTTACTATTCCAACTCCAGCCTACGTACAGTAGGGAAGGTGTTGGAATAGTAAATCACACTATTCCTTAGTCTAGAGCGCCCTCCAGTGCAAGTCGTGGTAACGACTTGCGTTGTAAAAGCAGCGATCTAAATGTACTGCGGTGTTTTGACCGCGTTGTTAAGGTCGTTTCCCAGCTCAGGATAGGCCACAGCCAGAATGCAGGCCATTAGGGGGGTCAGGGTCCGGCGCACACGCATGGATGGTAGGGAGGACTGGCCAAGGTGTCCTTCAGCACTCTTGCAGGTAGCGCATCTTAGGTCCCCCAGCTTTTCCTGCAGTGGATACTGTACCGGTTATAGACTCCCAGGGTCCACAACTTCTGGGCAATGGCTTTCCACAAACCTTGCTTTTGATGGGCGTTGACCTATGTGAATGAGAAAGGTGATAAAACAGATCGGGACAGCTAGTGTAAGGACAACTTCTTGGTCTAAATACATCTTGTTGGCAGCTACAACATACATTCATTACCACTTAACACACTACATGTGTCATTTCTACAGGCTATGCACTATTAAGACATTGATCTTCAAGTTCTTAGGCACATGTTGATTGTGCTCAACCATAGCCAGGTCCTGAACTGACTAATTCTACCCTCTACAATTATGTAGGCCAGGGACATTTTAACACTAATGTTAGGTGATGATCTATGGAAAACATCACGCCATTGTGCCCTTATGAAGGCCAAGGTACTTGTGCATCACTGTACAATTACCTTTACTGACAGGATCATTTACTACATGCATATGGACCATACAGGCAGGTAACATAGTATAAACTACATCCTAACATTCAGGTAACATAGAAGGGGCAGGCACCTCGGTCACTGAGAGTAACATCTCTTGGAATGCGTGGACATGTCAATTAAATAATGTGATATCTGACTACGTATGATTGACTTGCTATGGTATATGCAGCCATCACAGGACACACCATAAACCACATGTGGCATTGTTACAGGGATGACAGTCAACATCTCATCACATTTCTTGTGGAATATGGTGGATTTTAACATGCCGGTGATTCAGACAAGATTAGATCAGGATCAAATAACGATCTGCGCTGAATGTGTCACGTGCAATAGCCCTGTACAGTGCAAGCATAATACATGAGAAAGTGACCACAGACCTGTGTGATGAAGTGGCTGATGATGAGAAATATTTTACACATTGTTAATGTGGCCCGGTGTAAAGATATAGATGGTCCGGGGTTCACCACAACCACTAATTAACATGTAGTCGGTGTAAATATTACAGATTAAGTGCTAGACTGAGCACACCATGGGTCATAATGGCCACAACTCATTGTCAGGGCTTTCTCTCTGCTGGTTTATTATGCAAATCCCTCAGAAACTCACAATTCAAGCTACTCAGTACATAACAATGCACATTGTGGCTATCGAATACATTACCTCATGGGTGTGTGGCACTCTGAAAGGATCTGTGAGCCATACTTAGCTTCCAGACACCAGTTTTGGGAGCCATGGTATTGTCTGAGTGATATGTGGGACTGTGCACATGGCAAACATCATCCTCAAATGCTCCATCTAGTATGCATACACTGCACATCTACTAAGGCCAATACATGTCTCTGCTCATTTTCATGATCCCATTGGCACATGTATCATAGGTATCATGAATAGGACACATGCATTGATATGTGCATGCAACTCAAGCCGGGCATAGGGCTTCTCAACCATCACACATCACAATGGTGATATAAACTTCACACAGTACAGTACTTCACAATCCATCACATATTTACCCTACGTGGTAACAACGAACAAGTTACTTACCTTCAGTAACGATATATCTGTAAGAAACATAGGTTAGTTATAGATTCCTTACCTTAGAATTACCCCCAGGTGTCAGACTGGATCCGGAGAATTTTTCGTCAGCAGTACCCCTGCGCGTCGAAAGGTGGCGTCGGTGGGCTTTGCGTTCGTTGTTGGAGTCGTGGTCGCCGGTATGACGTCGCAGTAGCTACTTAGACGCCGCCCTTGCGCGCTGACATCAGTTCCTTTACACGACATTCCACGCCAGAAGCACAGAGCCATGCAAGACACTGACCACTGGTGCACAAAACTAGGGCCCTGAAAAGGGGTTCCCTGACCCTAGAAGTCAGTTCGCAGAGCGGGGAGGATGGGTGGGGCGGTAAGGAATCTATAACTAACCTATGTTTCTTACAGATATATTGTTACCGAAGGTAAGTAACTTGTTCATCTGAAAGAAACAGTTAGTTATAGATTCCTTACCTTAGAATAGATACCCCAACAATACCAACCCCGGAGGTGGGTCTGCGAACTAAGTTCACACCAGAAAGTCCTGGAGAACAGAACGCCCAAAGAAGCCGTCTCTCCGGACTTGGCTGTACAGGCAGTAGTGTTTTGTGAACGTGTGCAGAGATGCCCACGTAGTTGCCTGACAGATGTCATTGAGGGGGACTCCTCGTCCCAAAGCAGTAGTAGCTGCAGTCGCCCTGGTGGAATGGGCGCGCAGCCCCACTGGAGGCTCCTCCTTTGCCAGGGAATAGCAAGCCTTAATGCGCAAAACAACCCACCTAGAGATGGTCCGTTTGTGCACGGCCCGACCTTTCTTAGCACCCATGTAGCCCACAAAGAGCTGGTCATCCACCCGGAATTGTTTGGTGCGATCCAAATAAAAGGGCAAGCGCCCGTTTTGGATCCAGACGGTGGAGCCTCTCTTCTTCTTTTGAAGGATGCGGAGGCGGAAAGAAAGTGGGCAAAGTGATGGTTTGGCCAATGTGGAAAGAAGTAACCACCTTGGGAAGAAAAGAGGTCTGGTTCTGATTACAACCTTGTCCGGATGAACAGCCAGGAAAGGAGGTTTGGAAGAAAGAGCCTGAAGCTCACTCACCCTGCGAGCAGAGGCGAAGGCAACCAGAAAAGCAGTCTTTAAAGTAAGAAGTCTGAGAGGACAGTTATGAAGCGGCTCAAAGGGAGCGCACATAAGGTAAGTCAGAACCAAGTTCAAGTCCCACTGAGGCATTACGAAGGGAACAGGAGGAAAAAGATGAGTAATGCCCTTGAGGAAGCGATTTACAACAGGGGACTTGAAAAGAGAAGGCTGATCAGGAAGCCTAAGAAAGGCTGAAATGGCCGAGAGGTAGCCCTTAAGAGTGCCCACAGCAGAGCCCTGCTGGGCCAAAGAAAGAAGGAAGAGAACCTCAGAAAGAGGGGCAGAAAGGGGGTCCACAGCCTTTGCTGCGCACCATGCCACAAATTTGTTCCATCTACAGCCGTATACCATCTTAGTAGAGGGACGCCTGGCTGCCAAGATAATATCACAGACTTCGGGAGGCAGGTCAAACGACGTCAACTGCCGCCGCTCAATCTCCACGTTAGGAGGTGGAGGCTGGACAGGTTCGGGTGGAGGACCGTCCCCTGCTGCTGCGACAGAAGATCCTTCCGAAGAGGCAGTCTGATCGGAGGATCGATGGCCATGTGTAGCAGCTCGGGATACCAGACTCTTCGTGCCCAATCCAGAGCCACAAGAATGACTTGGGCCCGGTCGCGCTTGATCTTCTTCAGCACTCTGGGCAGAAGTGGTATAGGCAGAAAGGCGTATAGAAGACCGCAACTCCACTCGCGACGAAAAGCGTCGACTAGCGAGTGCCGCCTTGGAAATTCCAACGCGCAGAATTGCTGACATTGCGCGTTCTGTTCAGTGGCGAATAGATCTAACCAAGGCTTTCCCCACTGCTGAAAGAGGCCTTGCGCCACCTCCGAGTGAAGACGGTATTCGTGATCCATCATGCACCTGCGGCTGAGTTCGTCCGCCCTGTTGTTCAGGGAACCTGCCAGGTGTTGAACCACCAGAGATAGCCTGATGTTCCAGCCATATCCAGAGACGAAGAGCCTCCTGACATAGGGTCCACGACACTACCCCGCCCTGTTTGTTGCAGTACCACATGGCGGTGGTGTTGTCCGTGAACACCTGCACTACTCTTCCCCGGACAGAGGGAAGGAAGGCTTTCAGTGCAAGACGAATCGCCTGAAGCTCCGGAAGGTTGATGTGGAGCTGGGACTCGGCCGGAGACCAGAGGCCTCTGATCTCCGCCTCCCCCATGTCACCGCCCCATCCCAGAAGTGATGCATCGGTCACCACTGTGAACTCTGGTTGGGGAAGGGAGAGGGACCTGCCGTCGAGCCAATCCTGGTTCGTTAGCCACCACTGCAATTGGTGTGCAGTGCCCTCCGAGATCTGGACGCAATCGGACAGGTTTCCCTGATGTTGAGCCCACTGGAACTTCAGGTCCCACTGCAGAGCCCGCATATGCCATCTGGCATGGTCCACCAGCAGGATGCAGGAGGCCATCAGGCCCAGTAGCCTGATGGTCATCCTGACCGAAACACGGGATAAGGGCTGAAAGATCGGAATCAGAGCCCGAATATCCCGGACTCGCTGTTCGGGGGGATAGACCCGAAACTGCGTCGTGTCCAGAACCGCTCCGATGAAGAGGAGCTTCTGAGAGGGAGTCAGGTGCGACTTTGGCACGTTGATGGAGAACTCCAGTGAATGCAGGAGGTCGGCCGTAGCCTGGAGGTGGGAGATGACAGCCTGGGGCGAACCCGCCTTCAACAGCCAGTCGTAGAGATAGGGGAAGACTGGAACCCCTGATCTGCGCAGATGAGCTGTGACCACCGCCATCACTTTCGTGAACACCCGAGGGGCGCTTGTAAGGCCAAAGGGGAGCGCGGTAAACTGAAAGTGCTCGTGGCCCACCATGAACTGCAGGTAACGCCGGTGGGCCGGCAGGACGGGGATGTGAAAATAAGCGTCCTGCAAGTCCAACGCTACCATCCAGTCTCCAGGGTTGAGGGCAGGCAGCACCAGAGCTAGCGTCAACATTTTGAACTTCTCCTTCCGGAGGAAGCGGTTGACGTTCTTGAGATCCAAGATAGGACGCAGGCCTTTTGACTTCTTGGGTACCAGAAAGTGGTGGGAATAGCAAGCACAACCTACTTCTGGGACAGGAACTCGCTCGATGGCACCCTTGGCCAAGAGTGCCGAAACTTCCTGTTGGAGAAGGGCCAGATGATCCTCTGACATGCAATGGTACTGAGGGGGCACGGATGGAGGGGTAGTCTCGAAGGGGAGGGAGTAGCCCCTTCGGACTATTTGCAAAACCCACCTGTCCGACGTGATGGTGCACCAGTGGGGGAGGTGATGGTGAAACCTGCCGCCCACTGGCGATTGGTGGCCCTGAAAGGTCGGGCTAGGAGGGCTTGGAGGCTGCTGCAGGGGGGCTGTGGTGGACTGGCCCGCCCGCTGGCCCCCAGAACTATGGCGGTGGTTCCCACATCCCCGGCCGCGCAGGGGCTGAACAGCTTGCACTGGCCTGTGGCTCTGGGCGGGACGTGGCGGGGCACCCCTTCCGTTGCCACGAAAGGGTCGAAAAGCAGACTGCGCAGGGCAGGTGGTGGAGAGGCCCAAGGACCTGGCCGTAGCCCGAGAGTCCTTAAAGCGCTCCAGGGCGTTGTCTACCTTGTCGCCGAATAGGCGACGGCCATCCAAGGGCATATCCATAAGTGTGGATTGGACATCCCCTGAAAAACCAGTCAACCTCAACCAGGTGTAGCGTCGAAGGGCTACCGACGTGGAAATCGTCCTGCCTACTGAGTCGGCGGTATCCAGCCCACAGCGGATGGTAAACTTTGCTGCATCTCTCCCCTCGGCAACTGCACGGGAGAGTACGGCCCGGGCCTCCTCCGGGCACTGGGGCAGCACTTGCGCCACCGTATCCCACACGGAGTGGGTGTAACGGCCCAACAGACATGCGGTGTTTACCGACCGCAGTCCCAAGCTAGAGGAAGAAAACATCTTCTTCCCAAGATGGTCCAGCTTTTTTGATTCCCTATCAGGTGGTGCGTTAGGGAATGCGCCTTTGGAGGTGGAGGCTTGGACCACTAAGCTCTCAGGGGTGGGGTGTTGGGAGAGGAAAGTGGGGTCGCCCAGGGCCGGGCGGTGGCGTCAGGCAATCATCCTATCCACAGGAGCCCCTGTGTTGGGTCTGGACCAGGTGCCCAAAAGGATGTCAGTGAGGGCTTCATTAAACGGTGTTACAGCAAACAAATGATGGACGGAATGCTGACAATGCAAACATTCTCCCCCAGTCAAAAGATCTGGGTTAAATCCATCGTTCTTTTGCCCACTACGCCACCCCAGTTTGGACCCAGCCATATGCAAATCAGTCTTGACCCTGTGCCCCATGGGAACAGTCCAGACCGAACTGCCAGGCCAGGTCCTCCCTGGACCGGAAACAAGCATCCTGGGACCGGTTTCAGGGTATGTCACCCTTCTTCAGCCAGGCTAGCTTGAATCCAGTGGCACAGTGAGCAAGGGACTCACGTCTGGGCATACCCATCCCACTTAGGGCGAAAAGTGTTACAGCAAACAAATGATGGACAGAATGCTGACAATGCAAACATTCTCCCCCAGTCAAAAGATCTGGGTTAAATGCATCGTTCTTTTGCCCACTACGCCACCCCAGTATGGACCCAGCCATATGCAAATCAGTCTTGACCCTGGTGAGCAAAAAAACTATGGATTTAGGCCCAGATCTCTGTACTGGGGTGAATGTATGACATTGCTCTGCATTCTGTCCATCAATTGTTGTTTTTGAATTCATTAAACGGTAGCAGGGGCTCCGAAGAGCTCGCTGCCGGTTGAAGCACCTCTGTCAGGAGGTTAGTCCTGACTGCCACCATAGGTAGCTCGAGGTTAAGAGCCTCGGCCGCCCTACGCAACACCACGGCATAAGACGCTCCCTCCTCTGTAGCCACGGTAGGAGGAGACAACATGCCAAGGTCTGGTGGGGTATCCAGACCACTGGCTTCCCCCAATTCCTCTCTCCAGTCCGGTTCATAACCCAACTGGTCAGTTAAGGGTCTCCAGACCCCTCCCAGTCCTCCTCACCCTCTTCTGGCTGCCAATCTGGTCTCAAAGAGCCAGGGTAGAACAAGGGCACAAAAGTACCCGTTGGCGCCGGATCCGGCGTCGGTCCGGCTCCGTGTCTACATCGAGGTGGAGGCCGGGGTCGACGCCGGCTGGGGACACAACCGGCGTCGGCTGCGGACGAGGTGCTGGTGGATTCGGTGCCGGGGGAGGTGTAACTAGGTCGACTGGCGGCGATCCGGATCCAGGCCTGGATCCAAGGGGACCCTGCGGTGCCGGGGCCGGAGCCGCCGGCATCGAAACCCCAGGGCCCCCAGCCGAGTCCGCGGGGCCCGAAGGCGTGCCGGCAGAGTCGGGCTGCCCAAAGATGGTATGCATCGCTTCGTAAAATTGGCGAAGCTGGGCAGGGGTCGCTCCGTGTCCCGGGAAGGGAGGGAAACTCAGAGTCGTCCCTTCAGGCTCCACACGCAGAGCCGCGGGAGGGGCACCACCTGCATCCCTCGTTGCGTCGGCCGACCGACGGGAGAAGTCGAAGAGCGACGATGCTTCTTCGACTTCTTCTTGTGCTTCGACTTACCTGATGAGTGCGAAGACTTGGAAGAGGACTGGTGGTGGTGGCTCCGCGACCGGTCTCTCGACCTCCTACGCGACCGGGACCTCGAAAGGCACGGAGCGGACTGCCGGGCCTCGAGAAGCTTTCGGGACCGCTCCCGCAAAGACTTCGGATTCATGGTCCGGCAGTCGGAGCACGACTTGGGGTCGTGGTCGCGCTCCAGGCAAAACAGGCACATGCGGTGCGGATCCGTCACTGACATCAGCCGGCTACAGGAGCCGCAGGCCTTGAAACCGGGCATCCCTCGTGCACCAGGAGTCGAAGACTCGAAAACGATGTCGACAAAAGTCGCCAAAGAGTCAGTAAAAAAATGACTGGAGGTAACGCTCTCTCCGGATCTGCGCTGGCTGGCGCGGAAAAAGAACTGACGTCAGCGCGCGAGGGCGGTGTCTAAGGAGCTACCGCGACGTCCTCCCGGCGACCACGACGCCAACGACGAACGCGGAGCCAACCGACGCCACCTTTCGACGCGCAGGGGTACTGCTGATGAAAAATTCTCTGGATCCAGTCTGACACCTGGGGTAATTCTAAGGTAAGGAATCTATAACTAACTGTTTCTTTCAGATAGTTTGTTACTATACAAATCTCATTACACTATGGAACTCTGAGCCACGTTGTAGCCTGGGGAGATGAGAATGAAGCAGTTAAACTAAGTTACATTTGTATGTTAGACATTTACTTGTTCCTCTGGTGAGCTATAGAGCTGGCCATACAGGGGAAGGACTCCATCCACCAGTGTGTCCAGCTCTTCTGGAGAGAAAGCACAAGCCCTCTCACCTTTTTGGCCTGGCATGACTGGTCCCAGAGGTGGCAAACACCAGCTAAAGTTGAAGAGGTGTTGTTCGCAGCAGTGTCAGGGGGCAAGTGAGTTATTTTTTAATTATCGGAGTACATGTACGCCACGTAAGCTGTCATCGGTGTTGATGGTCACAGCCACTGGACCGTGATCGTCAAAACAATACCGCTAGCCTATGGCTGAGTGCGCCGTGGATGTTACTTGCGCGGTCGACTTCCGACGGCTGTCTTAGCTTCAGTACGTCCTACAATCGCGGTCAGGCATTCGCCATCTTAGCGGTTACAAGTACAGTATAGGTGAATGCTAATTGGGTCGGCATCACTAGAAATAACTTCACAATTGTTGATAGGGTTATAAAACTTTTGCTCTGCATTTTCATTTGCAGCAAAAGGACAGTGTGTTGCGTTACGGTGTAAAAACTCAATCTTACTGCGGTGTACAGTACACTGGCGGTGAGTAACTTAATTCTGGAAACTCCCATGACATCATGAGTGATCATGATACATGTTAGAAGGTTTGATTGGTACATTTCCGTGACAGACACATGTGAAGAGCACAATAGTGACTGGAGGGGTATGTTGGACTGTACACAATCTATATGTGTAGTATGATGGTTTCACAAAGAGGGTTTTTATTCAACATAACTTTACTCTTCTGTGAAAAATTTGCCACTCTGGATATTGTGCCCAATGTTAACACTGTTTGTAAATCCACACATAAGGTACCTTGGAACAGGGAGAAGGAGGCGGCCTCCTGTGTACCGCCCATTTCCAGACCAACAAACCATGGAAGAGAGGGATGTGATAAAAAAGTTTTGTCTGAATAGGCAAACAATCTGTGATTTTTGTCATCAGTTGGAGTCTGATCTCCTGCTGCAGAAAACACATCCAACATGTGTCACACCAATAGTTAAACTGATGGCAGCACTGCATGTTTTTGCCACAGGTTCCTTCCATTACACAGTGGCAATTTCTGGTGGTATGTCTCAACCAATGTTCATTTGTGTGCTGGGAGAAGTCCTTTCTTCTTTAATGAGACACGCTGACAGCTACATCCAGTTCCTCAGACGGCAAGATTTGGCAAATGTGAAGGCAGAGTTCTATGTAATAGGTTGCATGCCACATGCAATTGGATTGATTGATGGCACCCATATTGCCTTGGTACCACCGCATAACAGGGAGCAAGCTTACCGAAACCGCAAAAACTTCCATTCAATCAACATGCAAGTTGTCTGCCTTGTGTATTTGTACATCTCAAAAATCTGTGCCTGGTTCTTAGGATCAGCACATGATTCCTTCAAACTGAGGAACAGCAGCATACCCCAGCTGATGTCACAACTCCAAACAGAGAGGGACTGGTTTGTTGGTATGAACTGTCCTAACTCTGTATGGGTAATGTCAACACTGACTGTGTGACTAAATTTTGCACTTATATCTGACTTGCATCTAGCTGACTCAGCGTATCTCAACTGACCATGGTTGTTGACACCACTGAGGAACCCAACAACGCCAGGGGAAGTCCGCTTCAATGATGCCCAGGGGAGAACACAGCATCCTGTGGAGCGGGCTTTTGGTCTCTTGAAGGCCAGATTCAGATGTCTGGACAAGACAGGGGGACCCTCCTCTACTCACCCGGGAAGGTGTGCCAAATCACAGTGGCCTGTTGTATGATGCACAACATCGTCCTGTGACGGAAAATCCCTATCATCGTAGAGGATGACGACCACGGCAATCTACCTGGGAAACCATGAAATTCCAGATGACAGTGAAGAAGAAGATGGAGGGGACTTTCGTTAGGATCTTATCAACAACTTCTTCTCCTGAGTGTAAGTACTTTTATGACCTTACATTACTAAGACTGCTACGGCACCTCATCAGCACCTCATGTTCTGATGATGACTGAAGCCTTCTAAGCAGATTTATAAGTAAAACCAGTCCTGGACAAGTTGTGGCCAAAGGTGAATTTGGAACAAGATTATGACACATGTGAGTCTTGTTTCTGTTGCAGTGTTCACGTTACATTGATGGGCAAGAATCTGTTCTCCAGATATTGGCTATATTGAATTTTGTATATGTTTGAATTCTAATGCACTCTTTAAATGTTGTCCTGTTCTAGGTACCTGCACCTTGTCATCTTCACTTGGAAATTTCAGAGTTGTGACATCCGCGGACATATGTCGCTTTTGGAAATACAAGGGTGACATGGCTGGCTCCTGGAACTGACAGATACAGAGTTTGATAATACAAATCTGGAAGCAAGACAACTTGCAGAGTAATTAAGTGGGAGGTTGGACTTGTACTATGGACTGTAGTGTAGTTCCTATTTCCCTGATAGGTTCTGCGCATTGGAATAACATACACTATAGGCTTGGCATAGGACTGAGGTCGTTATGCCCCTATCGCGTATATTAAACTTAATTACTGTGTATCAGCTGGCTCAGAGGCCACTAGAAACTTCTTGACAACAAGAAGGGAATAGCTTATGGCAACCACATAACATAAAACCCTGATCCCTCAGGATCGTGGAAACAATATACTACTTTTCATTCAGTCACTCATCTCAGAGAAGTACATAGAAGAAACAGTCGGGTGTGTTTACAATAAAATTTATTGCACAGTTGTTATTCTAGTACTGGTAATATGTGCTGCAACAACTGTTGGACAGTAGCAGAGAAATATGGCCAGCAGTGCAGTTAAATAAAAATGCATGGTACAGTTTTACCATTGTGTAATAGTAATGAACACATACATGAAATACAGAATGCATTAAGATAAAGCCTATACCCCTATGTTGCCTAACTAGATGTACCTAAGTGTACCTAGCATGGGTGTAGGTCTTAGAGAGCCAAGAATCCCCCTAGGATTTAGCCTAACCCCATTGCCTTAGTGGGACTTCATCCTGATCTCGAGCTGGACACCCCAGGATGGGTGGATGGACCTCTGCCAGCTGGAGCTGTCGCATGACGCAGGTTGCAGCGTCTCAGGTCAGAGTGTCGGCATGGAAGTCTCGGTCCCCTCTGGTTTGCTTGGGCAAAGGGAGGTATATTTATACCTGATAGGTGCCTTGGAATGTTAGTATTGACGTAAAGTCGGTCAGAGGAAGACGTCAGGAATGAACCCTTAGGGAATAGTGGTTCATGCATATTTAATGAGTTCTTGGAGAAATCAATAATCCTGTGCTAGGGAAAATCCCAAGAGCTTAAGGGTCTGTTTCTAAGAACTCATTGTGACGAAGGTTAGTCACTGTTGGACATGGAGATGACGTATTTAGGATGGACCGTCTTCTGCACCCAGAGCACACGTCAGATAAGGGACAGCCTCTGTTGCTCGTTATTTTGAAGGGAGGGATAATGTAGGTGAAAGGGCCTGTCTGTCTTTGTGGCACGAAGGATTTGTGCCTCTGAAACACTCTGGCCAGTGCATTTCCACCACTATCCCCCTCTTCCTGTGGTGGTTACCCATCAGGCCCCTCTACATACGCTTCAGCCACAGGAAGGGAGGCTCTGCCAGAGGAGCAAACCACAGCCAACACCTCAGCCACTGCATCTGCGGATCCCCCTGTGCTAGGGGAAAGCTGGGGCATTCACGGAAACATTCAGCCTCCTCGGTTGGCCAGACCAAGACCACCACCAGCAAGAAGCGTCAGATCTAATATCCTCCTTTGTATGACAACAATTCACTTTATGGACTATTTCTGGACCCATTTCCCTTTCAGATGGCAGCAGCATGTTAGGGCCTCAATCCAGCACATAACAGGACTTGTTCCCTGTTGTGTGTTGGTCTTGATACAATATGTGTACTATCATGGACTCCAATCGCATGTGGCATACTTCTGCAAAGCACACTTCACATTGGCTTAATCATGATGTCTGGTGAACTGGATATAGCTGTGAATGTGTCTCTTCGAATACAAGACGAGTTATCCTAGCACATGACTGAAAATTGTTTGTGAGATACCACCAGATATTGCCCCTGTGTATTGGACGAAACCGGTGGAAAACAAATGCAGTGCAGCCCTCACTTTGACTATTGGTGTGATACTTGTTGGATCTGTGCTGTGAGGCAGGAGATCTGGGACCAAGTAATGACATGAATCTGTGATGAATGGCATCAACACCTCCAAAATATCTAACATGTTCCTTTCTTCCATGTATGTTACATCAGTGATTATAAAAAGTTTACTACCAATTAATTTTTATGTACTATTTTCTTTTGTATGTAACTGACATCATGATAGCCCATTGTATTTCAGATGGAAGAAAGAAGATATTTTTCAAAAGATTGTTGTGGGCGTTTTTGTGACACATGGTTGTAAACCTATGGTTAAAATCATGTACATGCTAAATATCCATTCTTACAGAAGCAACACTATGTAGATTTGTAAACTTCAGATGGGTATACATGAACGTGTTGGTAGATATGAGATATACTACAACAGTCAAGGAAATTCAGAGAAGTGCATTTACTTACATGAAGAAGGAGAATTAATCAATATGTGATACGGGGAACAATGAAAATGAACAGTGAAGGAGTCAGTGATGGTGGATGAAGGTATTATTGTAGAGGGAAAATTGTTTGGAGTCCAATGTGCAACATGCTGCTGCCATCTGAAAGGGAAATGGGTCCAGAAATAGTCCATAAAGTGAATTGTTGTCATACAAAGGAGGATATTAGATCTGATGCTTCTTGCTGGTGGTGGTCTTGGTCTGGCCAACCGAGGAGGCTGAATGTTTCCGTGAATGCCCCAGCTTTCCCCTAGCACAGGGGGATCCGCAGATGCAGTGGCTGAGGTGTTGGCTGTGGTTTGCTCCTCTGGCAGAGTCTCCCTTCCTGTGGCTGAAGCGTATGTAGAGGGGCCTGATGGGTAACCACCACAGGAAGAGGGGGATAGTGGTGGAAAAGCACTGGCCAGAGTGTTGTTTATGTCCACCAGCACCCCAATGAGGCCGCCAATGTTTGTGTTGTGGGCTGATAACTCTGTGTGTGTGTGTGTGTCCCTCTGCACCTGCTTCATCTCCCTGAGTTCGGTCAGTATCTGGTTCATCTTGTCTTGGGATCGATGGTATGCTCCCAAGACCTGGTCGATGTTCGACTGGGGGTGACTGTCCCCAGTGCCTTACTTTGCTGACCCACAGATAACCTCCTACTACCCCAGTTCCGACGAACCTGTGCCCTTTGCACAGTTTGGTGTGCCCCACTGGTTCCTGGCTCCTCAATTGCAGGGTTGGTGACGGGGACCTCAGGAGCCTGAACTGGGGGCACAAGATGGGGGCCACTGTGCTAGGGGCACAGGATGGAGCAACAACCGGTGGCTGAGTAATTGAAGGGGTTTGGGTGGAGTTGTGTGCACAGTGAGACTCACTGTTGGGGTCTGCCCAGTCAGAGCGGATTGACCAGCATCGTTGTCCACGCCAGCATGTCCTACACTGTCGTCCTCACTGTTGGCATGCTCCTGGGGTGCAGTGGCGGTCTTTTCGTTGGCAGAGCTCTGGCCACTTAGTATGAGTGATAGACGTGTTGGGTAATGGAGAACATTGTTATAGTCTGGTGTTTGATATGTACCTTCTGATCTTGTAACACAGTGAGACCTAAAGGGAGAAAAACTATGAGTAGGGATTCATTTGTTGATAGGTTCAGTTTTCATGCACATGTTATTTGGACAATTAGAGATTACATACTCAAGTACTTCGGATACGCAACTCATAGCATGTCCAGAGTTGTAGGGTGTTTGTTAATGTATCATACATGACATTTAACATCCATTCTAACCAACACATTAGAAATGGGTTTGGAAATGTTACACTTTACAAGGCCCAGCTGAGTCAAGACAATAGTTAACCCAACTTTGTTTTGTCTTTGCCATTTGTGCTCATGTGAGCAGTGCTGAGTCAAAGGGTCACCTGCCACTTCACATTGTTAGATTTATGTTACTGGCTTTCTATGTTTGCCCAACACACTTGTTGTGTCATACATCATGCCATGTTATAATCCAGATGATGTGACCAGGGATATATACAGGACAGTATAGTGACATGCATTTGAGGAGCGCATTGGATATAGCCTGCTCACTCCATGGGAGTTGTGGATCAGTTGTTTTTTGTGTAACATTTGAAATTGTGTGCATAGAAACTTCTATCTTGTTTTGGATGACTGACACAGGGATTCCGGGTAGTTGTAGTCATTTCAACACCATATTGCCATATCTAGATGGTTGGTGTCATACCTATATACATTTATTTGTTGGTATGAGCTATACCTTTACATTGGGTGAGATCAGATGTATTGGGGGATATTTTAATTTCACATAAACTTACAGGCATCATGGCATGGTGCGAGACCTGCTGCAACATAGCCTAAATGTGACACAACACATTCCCACAGGAATAATTTCACCTCTGACACTAATAGTTTCCAGTTTGTAAGTTAGGGAAATATTTCCTACACACATTGTTGAGATCTGGTTTGTGACTGAAGCGGCTATTTAGGTTTTGTGTGGGTTTGTGAAGTGACACCAGACTCTGCTCCTCCAGGTATTCCATGCATGCCTTCAGTGTGGATGATGGCCAGGACCTTCTCCTCCCAGGATAGTAACTGCACAGGTGGCTGGGAGGGCCACCACCAGTCTTCAGGGCCTCCAGGTGTTCCCTAGAGGCCAGGTTACGCATCTTCATCCTGAGGTCATCAAAATAAACATGTACTAATTAATTAATTAATATATATTAATTTAATTTATAAATACATTTTAAACAATCATTTTAAAAACTCCACCCTAACTAACATTTTTATTTAATAGATAGTACATTTTCTTAAAAGTTAAGCATTAATTTAAATTATTTTGCAATAAAAATATTCCAAATTTTTTTTGTCAAATTAAGTTTAGTATTACATTTTAAAATAATTCGTTATTATATATAATTTTATCATATTTATCTAAACCCCTCGTACATTTCCCTACAATATTTACATTTAATAGTAAGTATTCCCCATTTTCCAGCCACTTCCTCCCGACCCTCCCACATTTACTCCTGAAATGAATACCACTTTAGCTGAGATATCTACACAGAAAAGATAGGAGCGGCGGAAGTCTCCACCAGTACATCTCTGAAATGCATTTTGTAGTACTTGTAGTATTACACTGTGAATTGTCCTCTGAAAGAGCTCAACTATGAATTAGTTAGGGGAGAGGAGTTGGCTTAACGGCTAGGGCGGTCGACCTCGAATCTGGGGACCTGGGTTCGAGTCTCAGTAATGACGCTGAACATCCTGTGATTCTGGGCAAATCACTTAATCTCCCCGTGCCTAACAACAATAAATGTGTCCTCATGTAGTGCAACTGGTGCTATGTAAAGCGCTCTGATACCTGATTCGGGTCAAGTTCGCGCTATATAAATCTCTGTAAAAAAAAATAAAAATACCAAGGCAGTGGCCTTCAAAGGAAACCAAGAAAGTGAGTGCTTTCCTCGAATGCAGCAGCACAAACGTTTTTTCTCCTGGCTACGTTTGTAAACCTTCCTAAGTGTTGTTTGTAGTTCTACAAATATTGTAAATGTGGGTGTATGGACACCAAGAGTTGCAGTAAAGGGCACTGCTGGTGGAAAGGAAGTTTCAAACATGAACACAGCAAATGTTAAAAGAACACGCAGCGAGCTGTGATAGACAAGGAGTGCACTCTCAGGTCATGGCTTAAGTCTCTGCACTGCAGGCCCGATCAGGTGCAAAAAGACTCAGAGGATGGACATAGATTTTTTTCACATTAGTGCCTCATGTTCAATAACTACGACCTTTTGAGTACTCACTACATTACTACACAGAAAAAGAAACTATACAAGCCATGTATGAGGAGGACTAATTCAAACTGAATTGAGGATCAGATGTGAAAAACAAAATTCCCTTCTGTGTCGTAATATATTTCTAATACGGAGATCTATATTAGTTTGCACTGAACCAACAATAATAGAATTTTAATTCTTATTTAATATCACACAACGTAATTCATTTTGCCCACTCTTATCTTTATTTATCACTTTATCGATCAGAGCATAACATTTAAAAACCATATAAAACCATACATTTAAAACCGTATTATAAAAACATACAAAAAATCATTTAAACACATAGAGCTGTAGTTGCAACTGATGTCAAAGCAAATGTCAACATTTGCTTTGACATCAGTTGTCTTTGCAACTACAGGTCTATGTGTTTAAATGATTTTTTGTATGTTTTATAATACGGTTTTAACTGTATTTTTTATATGGTTTTTAAATGTTATGCTCTGATCGATAAAGTGATAAATAAAGATAAGAGTGGGCAAAATGAATTACGTTGTGTGATATTAAATAAGAATTAAAATTCTATTACTGTTGGTTCAGTGCAAACTAATATAGATCTCCGTATTAGAAATATATTACGACACAGAAGGAAATTTAGTTTTTCACTAGTGAACTAACCCGGTCCCTTTTGGTCTCACCTGGGTAACTCTCTTAATTTTTGAATTTGAGGATCAGATGTACACCAAAAGGCAGAAATGTTGCTATCCCTTGGAACAAACATGTAAGAGTGGCTTACACCATTATATGACCACATATACTACAAGCGGCCACTTGAATGTTTGATTGACCGCATATTTAGCTGCAGTAAGAAGCTGGTGGTGTGACAGGCATGAATGAGTGAGTCAGAGTTGAAAAGCCATAAAATGAGAAGCAACAACAATATTTTAAAAGGAAACTTTAGGAGAACAAGTTGTGGATTATTGGCAATCACACCATAAACTCCCTGAAACTGATAGGGGCCTCATTATGCTATTTCCTTAAATCCCATTGGGCAGTAACCCTGTCACTGGGCCCATCAGTAATGATGAGCTCTGTGGAGTTATAGCAGATCTCCCATTTTTTCCTGGGAGATTGAATGAGAAGTTGCAGGGGAAAATTAGAAATTACCGGGGGAATCAAACCCAAAAATACTAATTACAACAGTCATTCATCTTTACTCAGGCGATTCTCAAGCTTCAACCAGTATTTCCCATTTTGTCAGCACCAACACATTTAACAAGACCACCAGTCTTATTAATAACTCAAGGGCTACGAAATTAACACTACTTTCACCTAAGCACTCGAATGAGGCCCCAAGTAGATGAAACGCCTTAATTGTCCTCACTTGAAATTTCAAGATGAATTATCTTTGTTTATCTTTACTTTTGGCCACTCCTTAATGATAGAATGTCTTTCCTTTGACTGCCATTATTTTTAATATCTGTAATTGAAGATTAAGCGAATAGCAATCAAAACAGTGCTCAATATAAGGCATTCACCAAGATAACTTTAACAACGAAATGTGTTACTTTTATGCAGACATCTTTACTTTAGAGCACTGTCATATGGCCCACACTGTGCACACTGATGAGACATAACATAAACAAACAGAAGGAAGGAAGCTCAGAATTACAGCTGTTGCCGCTTCCTGTCCGAGGCTGTCCTGCAGCTGTGAGTAATACTGCACCACCGACAGGTACGTACATCGTTCTTTGCAGCACTGTGTCATTGTATGGCGGAGCAGTGGGATTCCTCTTCCACTCTCTCCTCGCCCATAAACCTGCTGACAGCTGTAAATGACATCACGCATAAGTCACTGCGGGTTATTTACTAAGGTTTTGCATGTGGCGCGAAGGGGCACAAAAGCTAAGAGTTGTATGGTATTTATGCGCAAAGTTTAACACGGATCGAATATCACTGACGGTCGGGGACCGCTTATAGTCATTAATACACCCAGAATATATTTTTCTGGACAATACTTCTTATGAAGGGCCACTGTTTGACTTCTTGTCTTCAGGGGGAAATGAAAAAATTCGAATTATGTACCAGGGCTTCGTCTTTGGCGGCTGTGCTTGAAGGCCACACGAGAAAATAAGAACAGTTGGTACTATTGCTCCCTCTACTGGCACTTTGAAGTATTACTACCTCAGAGTTAGCCGTTAGGTGACGGGCAAGCGACAAGTACCTCATATTTATTCCCACACACTCCTCTGAGTTAAGGTAGGTGCAGAATTCCTACAATGGACGCGGATTTGAGGAAAAAATAAATAGCTTTAACCTACGACCAAACCAAACGATCAGAATGAAAACATACCTAATCAGTTGACATTTACTTAACCCTTTCTTTTTTAACCCCTTATTTGTGAACTTATTATGATTCATGATGTTTTAAAGGGATGGTAACACCGTGTGACCGGAACGACACTATACTCCCATTAAATACATTCACGAGGTCGCAAATACAGAAAGAAGAAGGGATTGCCAGAACAGGATTTTACGACCTTGCACAATGAAATAAAAATCACCTTTTTGTGGGAAATAATAATGCATTACAAAGCACCAATAGCCCAAGGGTTTCCTTTGAATATGGAATTTACCTCTACTCGAGTCTGCCCGCGTTTCAGCTAGTGCTACATTAAGCCATTTGTGCCATACTTATGGCTCCACAACAAATGGCCACCAATAATGCACCATATTAGACTAAACAGTTTCAAAAGGCCAAGCTTATAGGGCAGAGAGCGAAATATCATTTTGCCCTGGCTCCGAAAATTCTTGCGCCAGTCCAAAACTAGTACGAACCGCATTGACAAAGAAAAAAATGTGCATGAAAGTCTAATTAAGGGGTACACAATTCCGGTGTTTCGCTTATTAGTGTGGTGACACTGGCTTCCAGAGGAAAGATCTGCCACGGCAAAGATGTCCAAGAACCTCGTGTCAAGCGTCATCTGCCCACCAAGTCTTCTTTTCATTCGAGCACTTTGCAGGTTGCTTTCCGCCTTACAAAACACGAGCAAAAGTACGAAGTACCAGTATGCAACGAGGCAGTGGAGCCCACTTTCTCCCTTTGCAGCATGAGTAGTGGGTGGCACTGACGTGTTTGAACAGAAGATGCTGTTGGGTAACCCACGCCCCAGAGTTTGCAGTGAGCAATCATGGGAAACCGTGGGAACGCAAAATGAAAAGTACCCCCACTCATTATGGGTCTGAGGTAAACAGAGGTAGAGGGACACACAGACCCCCATCATATACAGTTCGCCCGAAGACAGATCACTGCTACCGCTTCCCCGCCAGTATTTTCTCAAATCCTCTGGAATGCTTTTGACCAGCCTCCGACAGGCGTACATGGTAGGCACAGTAGTGTGAACACCAAAACACGAATTCGCTTGACGTGGGCATCTGTCTCTAAATATCGGCAAACCATTTATTGTAGTCACTCTCTGCAGTAGCTACTATTAGGTGGAGCTGTTTTTGCTGCGGAACTGTTGCTGTTGTTGATAAAGCTCGGGCTGGCTGATAATGCTGGCATTAGAAGAGAGGCCAGTTCAGTGGTAACAGTGTTGAATGCCATGTACTCAGTTTAGGCTCAACCTTCTGGAGCTGTGGCAGCTGTAACACAGCTGTGGCTCTAGGAATGGCTGCTCTAGTGCTTGGGCTCTCTCTTTCTGTCTGGTGTGCGGCCCCTCCTCCACTTCCTCGCTCGCCAGCAGGGGCAAAGCATGTCTATGGCCTCAAGGTTTTCAAACAGTAACCATCTAGTAAGGGCCTGCTTTCATGCTATGGTGTTCTCCAGGCCTTCTGGGAATACATTAAGCACTGAATTATACACAACAGTAGAAACAACAATTGATGGACAGAATGCAGAACAATGTCATACATTCACCTCAGTGAGCCCGGGACCCATGTCTATCCTGGCTGATGAGGGGTGAAACCCTGAAACCGGTCCTAGGATGCTTGCTTCCGGTCCAGGGAGGACCTAACTTGGCAGTTCGGTCTGGACTGTTCCTATGAGGCACAGGGTCAAGACTGATTTGCATATGGCCAGGTCTAAACTAGGGTGGCATGGTGAGCAAAAGAATGATGAATTTATCCCAGATCTCTTGACTGGGGGTGAATGTTTTGATTTGTTCTGCATTCTATCCATCAATTGTGTGTCTTTTGCTTCCTCGACCTCAGTGCGCCGGGTATGCCCAGACGTGGGTCCCGGGCTCACTGTGCCACTGGATTCAAGCTATCCTGGCTGATGAGGGGTGGAACCCCGAAACCGGTCCTAGGATGCTTGCTTCCGGTCCAGGGAGGACCTGGCTTGACAGTTCGGGCTGGACTGTTCCCATGAGGCACAGGGTCAAGACTGATTTGCATATGGCCAGGTCTAAACTGGGGTGGCATGGTGAGGAAAAGAATGATGGATTTATCCCAGAACTCTTGACTGGGGGTGAATGTTTTGATTTGTTCTGCATTCCGTCCATCAATTGTGTGTCTTTTGCTTCCTCGCCCTAAGTGCGCCGGGTATGCCCAGACGTGGGTCCCGGGCTCACTGTGCCACTGGATTCAAGCTATCATGGTTGATGAGGGGTGAAACCTCGAAACCGGTCCTAGGATGCTTGTTTCCGGTCCAGGGAGGACCTGGCTGGGCAGTTCGGGCTGGACTGTTCCCATGAGGCAGAGGGTCAAAACTGATTTGCATATGGCCAGGTCTAAACTGGGGTGGCATGGTGAGCAAAAAAATGATGGATTTAACCCAGATCTCTTGACTGGGGGTGAATGTTTTGATTTGTTCTGCATTCCGTCCATCAATTGTGTGTCTTTTAATACACACAGTAAGCACACATTTGTAAAGCAATACAAACCATTTAGCTCAGTAGTATGTGTGCTACACTCTCCCCTACATAAAGGGCCCTATTTCGATGTCGGTCGGAGGCTTTCCGACCGACATCTTCGGTTTCACTTTCGACCGCTGCTTTCAAGGCACCCGTCGGCCAGTCGGCAGCCCCACCGCAAACCCTATGGACGGTGTCAGAATTACGATGTCAGTATCTGACAGGCTTTCCATGTCGGTCTTTCCGACATGGTAAGGCTGTCGGAAAGCGCCTTTGGGGGCCCCTAGCAGGGCCCCCTTCTTCCTGTGGCCTCCGGTTGGGGGCCGAGGGGGCACCTATGGCTCCCCCCTGTTAATCCCTGCACCGTGTGGCAGGCACCTTGAGGTGCCTGCCCTGCAGTGCAGGGATGAACAGATTCTCCCATTTCTCTATGGGAGCTTGTGCTAGGCTGGTTTACGGCTGCAGCACAAGCTCCCATAAGAAATTGGGGTATGGGAAGGCACCATGTGCAGTCGCATTGTAATACTGCGGTCGGGACCCGAGGTCGGTTGGTCCCGATTCCGCAACAGTGTCGGACATCGTAATGAGGCCCTTAGGCCTAAGGTGCAAAAAATCAATGGTAGGACACTAATGTTTTTTTGTTGTTTAATATTATTTCTGTATTGGGGACAAGTTAGGTTTACTTTAGCGAGCAGGATGAACAAGTTACTTACCTTCGGTAACGATATATCTGTAAGAGACATATATTAGTTATAGATTACTTATCTTAGAATTACCCCCAGGCGTCAGACTGGATCCGGAGAACTTTTCTTCAGCAGTACCCCTGCTCATCAGTAGGTGGCGTCGGTCGACTGGGCGTTCGTCGTTGGCGTCGTGATCGCCGGAATGACGTTGCGGTATCTACTTAGACGCCGCCCATTCGTGCTGACGTCAGTTCTTTACATGACACTCCACGCCAGAAGCGAAGAGCCATGCAAGACACTGACCACTGGTGCACAAAACTAGGGCCCTGCAAGGGAGTCCCCTACTCTAGAAGTCAGTTCGCAGAACGGGGGGATGGGTGAGGCGGTAAGGAATCTATAACTAATATATGTCTCTTACAGATATAGCGTTACCGAAGGTTAGTAACTTGTTCATCTGAAAGAGACTTAGTGATAGATTTCTTACCTTAGAATAGATACCCCAGCAATACCAACCCCGGAGGTGGTTCTGCGAACCAAGTTCACACCAGAAAATCCTGGAGAACTGAATGGCCAAAGAAGCCGTCTCTCTGGATTTGGCTATCCAGGCAGTAGTGTTTAGTGAACGTGTGCAAAGATGCCCACATGGCTGTCTGGCGGATGTCATGAGGGGGGACTCCAAGTCCCAAAGCAGTAGTGGCTGCCGTCGCCCTGGTGGAATGGGCACGCAACCCTACTGGAGGTTCCTTTTTCGCCAAGGAATAGCACATTTTAATGCAAAGAACGAGCCATCGAGAGATGGTCCATTTTTGCACGGCCCGACCCTTCTTGGCGCCCACATAGCCAACAAAGGGTTGATCATCCACCCAGAATTGCTTTGTGCGATCCAGATAAAATGAAAGCGCACGTTTTAGATGCAGACGGTGGAGCCTCTCCTCCTCTTTAAA
Organism: Calotriton arnoldi; assembly: GCA_963921515.1. Lineage (NCBI taxonomy): Eukaryota > Metazoa > Chordata > Amphibia > Caudata > Salamandridae > Calotriton > Calotriton arnoldi. The sequence continues at coordinate 4,094,577 of CAWUFW010000049.1, read as the reverse complement.
AGGATGTGGGGCCAGAAAGAAGGTGGGCAAAGTGATGGTCTGTCCTATGTGGAACGAGGTAACCACTTTGGAAAGAAAAGAAGGTCTAGTGCGAAGGACAACCTTGTACGGATGAACAGTCAGGAAAGGAGGTTCAGAAGAAAGAGCCTGCAGCTCACTCACCCTGCGAGCAGAGGTGATGGCAACCAAAAAGGAGGTTTTGAGAGTCAGTAGTCTGAGAGGACAATTATGTAGCGGCTCGAAAGGAGCGCACATAAGGTAAGTCAGAACAAAGTTCAAGTCCCACTGGGGCATTACGAAAGGAACAGGAGGAAACAGATGAGTAATGCCCCCAAGGCAACGAGTAACAATAGAGGACTTAAAAAGAGAAGGCTGTTCAGGAAGGCGAAGAAAGGCCGAAATGGCCAAAAGATAGCCTTTAAGAGTGCCCAGAGTAGAGCCCTGCTGGGCCAAAGAAAGAATGAAGAGGAGAACCTCTGAAAGAGGGGCAGAAAGGGGATCCACAGCCTTTGCTGCGCACCATGCCACAAATTTGTTCCATCTACAGGCGTATAGCGCTTTGGTGGAGGGACGCCTGGCTGCCAAGATAACGTTACAGACTTCGGGAGGAAGGTCGAAAGCGGTCAACTGTCGCCACTCAATCTCCACGCAAGGAGGTCGAGGCTGGACAGGTTCGGGTGAAGGACTATCCCCTGCTGCTGCGACAGAAGATCCTCCCGAAGAGGCAGTCTGATCGGAGGATCGATGGCCATGTTCAAGAGCTCGGGATACCAGACACTTCGTGCCCAGTTCAGAGCCACAAGAATTACTTGGGCCTGGTCGCGCTTGATCTTCTTCAGTACTCTGGGCAGAAGTGGTATAGGCGGAAAGGCGTATAGAAGACTGCAACTCCACTCGCGACGAAAAGCGTCGCCTAGCGAGTGCCACCTTGGAAATACCAACGCGCAGAACTGCTGACATTGCATGTTCTCTTCGGTGGTGAATAGATCTAACCAAGGCTCTCCCCACTGCTGAAAGAGACCTTGCACCACCTCCGAGTGAAGACGCCATTCGTGATCCATCATGCACCGACGGCTGAGTTTGTCCACCCTGGCATTCAGGGAACCCACCAGGTGTTGAACCACCACGGACATGCCCTGATGTTCCAGCCACTGCCAGAGAGGAAGGGCCTCCTGACAGATGGTCCACGACCCCACCCTGCCCTGTTTGTTGCAATATCACATGGCGGTGGTGTTGTCCGTGAACACCTGCACTACTGTCCCTTTGACAGAAGGAAGGAATGCCTTCAGTGCAAGACGAATCACCCAGAACTCCAGAAGGTTGATGTGGAGTCTGACTCCATCGGAGACCAGAGGCCTCTGATCTCCGCCTCCCCCTTGTGGCTGCCCCACCCTAGAAGTGATGCATCTGTCACCACTGTGAACTCTGGGTGGGGAAGGGAGAGGGATCTGCCATTGACGCAATCCTGGTCCGTTAGCCACCACTGCAATTGGTGTGCAGTGCCCTCCGAAATCTGGACGCAATCAGAAAGATTCCCCTGATGCTGTGCCCATTGGAACTTCAGGTCCCACTGCAGAGCCCACATGTGCCACCTGGCATGATCCACCAGCAGGATGCAGGAGGCCATGAGGCCCAGCAACCTCCGAGTCCATCTGACTGAAATCCGGGATAGAGGCTGAAAGACCGGAATCATAGCCCGAATATCCCGGACTCGCTGCTCGGGAGGTTAGGCCCGAAACTGCGCTGTGTCCAGAACCGCCCGGGTGAAAAGGAGCTTCTGAGAGGGAATCAGGTGTGACTTCGGCACATTGATAGTGAACCCCAGCGAATGCAAGCAGTCCGCCGTAGTCTGGATGTGGGAGACGACAGCCTGGGGCGAACTCGCCTTCAACAGCCAGTCATCGAGATAGGGGAAGACTGAAACCCCAGATCTGCGCAGATGAGCTGTGACCACCGCCATCCCTTTCGTGAACACCAGAGGGGCGCTGGTAAGGCCGAAGGGGAGCACAGTGAACTGAAAATGCTCGTGGCCTACCGTGAACCGCAGGTAACGCCGGTGGGCCGGCAGGATGGGGATGTGAAAATAGGCGTCCTGCAAGTCCAACGCTACCATCCAGACTCCAGGGTCGAGGGCAGACAGGACCTGAGCCAGTGTCAACATTTTGAACTTCTCCTTCCGGAGGAAGCGGTTGACGTCCCTGAGATCCAAGATAGGACGTACGCCTTTGTCCTTCTTGGGCGCCAGGAAGTAGTGGGAATAACAACCACGACCTACTTCTGGCACAGGGACTCGCTCAATGGCCCCCCTTGGCCAAGAGAGCCGCAACTTCCTGACGGAGAAGGGCCAAGTGATCCTCCGACATGTGATGGAGTGTTGGTAGCATGGAGGGAGGGGTAGTCTTGAAGGGGAGGGAGTAGCCCCTTCAGACTATCGGCAACACCCACCTGTCTGACGTGATGTGGTGCCAGTGGGGGAGGTGATGGCAAATCCTCCCGCCCACTGACAACTGGTGGCCCTGAAAAGTTGGACTAGGAAAGTTTGGAGGCTGCTGCAGAGGGGGTGCTGGTGGACTGGCCTGCCCGCTGGCGCCCAGACCCACAACGCTGGGTCCCACGTCCCCGGCCGCGCAGAGGCTGGACAGCTTGCGCAGGCCTGTGGCTCTGGGCGGAACGTGGTGGGGCGCCCCTTCCGTAGCCACGAAAGGGGCGAAAAGCGGACTGCGCGGGGCGAGAGGTGGTAGCGAGGCCCAAGGATCTGGCCATAGCCCTAGAATCCTTAAAGCGCTCGAGCGCGGTGTCCGCTTTGTCACCAAACAAGCGACGGCTATCAAAGGGCATGAAAAAAAGAGTCAATTGGACATCACCTGAAAAGCCAGTGGACCTCAGCCCACATCGTATGGCGAACTTCGCTGCATGGCTACCCTCAGCCACTGCACATGAGAGAACGGCCCAGGCCTCCTCCGGGCACTGTGGCAGCACCTGCGCGACCGAGTCCCATACAGAGTGGGTGTAACGGCCCAAGAGACATGCAGTGTTGACCGACCGCAGTCCTAAGCTGTCGGAAGAAAACATCTTCTTTCCAAGGTGATCCAGCTTCTTGGATTCCCTATAAGGTGGAGCAGCAGGGAACGCGCCCTTGGAAGTTGAGGCTTGGACCACCAAGCTCTCGGGGATAGGGTGTTGGGAGAGGAAAATGGGGTCGCCCAGGGCCGGGCGGTGGCGTCGGGCAATCATCCTATCCACAGGAGCCCCTGTGCTGGGCTTGGACCAAGTCCCAAGAAGGATGTCCGTGAGGGCCTCATCGAATGGCAGCAGGGGCTCCGAAGAGGCCGCTGCCGGTTGAAGCACCTCGGTCAGGAGGTTAGTCCTGACCATCACCATAGTGTGAAAGGCAGCGAGTCTTCTAAGACCCTCAATGCTGCCCGGTGCAGGGTTCCACCTCTAATTCACTTTGGGTTCGCTATCAAAATAATGAGGCAAGTGTTCTGAGGGAGGTGTTCTGCTGATAACTCCTTTGGCTCTTCCTTTTATACAGGTTTGACACAATGCATTGGTTTCATCAACATGGTTACACAAGCTTGGGGTCCCCGCCCCGGGCAGGTTGTCACACAAGCCCAACAGTAATTCTCTTCCCACCCAGGTCAAACAGACAATCTTATCTTGCAGCTGGACCTTGCTTCAGGGTCTAAAACCTTGTGAGACCAGCCAGATCTAAGAGTCCGTTCTGTTGATAAAAACAGGTCCCACTGTTGGTAACAACAAGTCTTGCTGTTTGCAGTGCAATAAATCATGTTGCAAGAGTCTTTTTGGTGTTTGGAACCTGTTTGTGTAACTAGGTGCAGTGAGGGGTAGAGTGTCCAAAGGTTTGCCTGAAAACAGAGATGAGAGGAAAAACGAGTTTGTGGCAGCAAGTGGAGCTGAGGTTTGTTGCGGCAAATAGAGTTTATAGCCCCCAGCACACGTACCAGGTCGGTCAGAGGGTCAGAGGGATGCTAGTAAGGGCAGGGTGAAACAAAGGTGACCAACAGAGTACAAAATAGCTGTGATAGATTAAAATGACTGCAACTTATGTGCACATAGAATTCCACCAGACAAGATGGCGCAGGTAATGTTCACGATTGTCGTTTTGCTTTTAACAATAGGAAGCTCAAGGTTCAAAGCCTCAGCCGCCCTACGCAACACCACAGCGTAAGAGGCTCTCTCCTCCGTAGCTACGGTAGGGGGAGAAAGCATGCCAAGGTCTGGAGAAGTGTCCAGACTACTGGCCTCACCCAACTCCTCTCTCCAGTCCGGTTCTTCCAACTGGTCTGCCAAAGGGTCCACAGACCCCTCCCAGTCCTCCTCACCCTCCTCCGGTTGCCACTCAGGGCGATAGGGAACACCAGGGTAGAACAGAGGTACAAAAGTACAGGGCGGCGCCAGTACCGATGTCGGTCCACACCGGTCCGGCTCCGTGTCCATGTCGAGGGGGAGGCTGGGGTCGACGTCGGTTGGAGACACAACCAGCGTCGGAGGGGGCGGAGGTGTCATCAATGGATTTGGCGCTGGAGGATGTGTCATAAGGTCGATCGGCGCAGATCCGGACCCAGGCTTGGATCCCTGGGGGCCTTGCGGTGCCGGGTTCCGAAGCCGCCGGCATGGAAGGCCTAGAACCCCCAATCAAGCCCGCAGGGCCCGAAGGCGCGCCGGCGGAGTCGGGCTGCCCAAAGATGGAGTGGAGGGCTTCGTAAAAACTACCGAGTTGGGCAGGGGTCGCTTCGGCTCCCGGAAAGGGAGGGAGGCTCGAAGCCGACCCAGTAGGTTCCGCGGGTGGAGCCGAAGGACGACGACCTTCCGCATCCCGCGTCGGCCGACGGGGAGAACGCAAAGAGGGACGGTGCTTCTTCACCTTCTTTTTGTGCTTAGAATTACCCGAAGACTTCGAAGAGGAGGGATGGTGGTGACTCCGCGACTGGTCCTGCGACCTCCCTCTCGACCAGGACCTTGAGCGGCACGGAGCCGACTGCCGGGCCTCCAAAAGCTTTCGGGACCGCTCCGCAAAGACTTCGGATTCATGGCCCGACAGTTGGAGCATGACTTCGGGTCGTGGTCACGCTCCAAGCACCACAGGCACACAAGGTGCGGATCCGTAACCGACATCAATTTGTGACAAGAGTCACAAGGTTTGAAGCCAGTCCGCCGATGTGACATCCCTGTGCACCAGGAGTCGAACAACTCGAAAAAGATGTCGACAAAAGTCGAAAAATGACAGTCAAAAAGTGACTAGAGGTACCGCTCTCTCCAGATCTGCGCTGGCTGGCGCGGAAAAAGAAAGAACTGACGTCAGCACACATGGGTGGCGTCTAAGTAGATACCGCAACATCATTCTGGCGATCACAACGCCAACGACGAACGCAGAGTCGACCGACGCCACCTGCAGACGCGCAGGGGTACTGCTGAAGAGTTAGTTCTAAGGTAAGGAATCTATAACTAATAGTCTCTTTCAGATATACATTTATCTGAGGTCGGTCCCTTTTCCGATCTAGGTGTTCAATTTGACTCTCGTGCAAGTTGGAAGCCTTTAATATTGACTAGGAAACACCAATTTGATCAAACAATTACTGCAGCATTTAGTTTTTCTGCTAAACTTGGAATAAAACATTTAAAAGAAATGGCCAAAATATATCTGGCTAAATGACTTTCCACAGTTACGTATGGGACTGAAGTGTGGGGTTACAAGAGGCCCAACTACCTTAAGGTTTCTGAAAAAGTGTTTCTGAGAACTTTGCTGGCACTTCCCTTTGGTTGCTCCATCTAAATCTCCCATAGAAAGTTGGGCATTAGCCAATAGGAAGATCTTATTTGGCTTCACCCCCTTCTTTTGTGGCACATGATTTGGACGCAGCTGGAAGCCTGCCTTAATACACATATTGTTAGAGAGTGTCTGTCACTGGATTTATCCTTAGAAGTCCCTTGGTTTTAGATGCATTAAGATGAATGTGATTGGATGGGCAGACTGGAATTTTAAGAGTCTCCAGTTTTGCTAAGTGAGATCAGCTAAAGGGATTTTAAAGCCGTATTTTTACACAGACTGAAGGATGACAGATCAATTAAGGAGCATCACCAACGGAGTGTCATCTCCCACTTAGTCTTATTCATCAAGGAGGGTGTACAAACCTACCTGGAGATGGTAACAAAGAACCAGCAGAAATTTGTTTTAACTCTTTTTAGACTTAACATGAGACACTTTTTTGTGTCCTTTCCTCGACAAAATGCCAATCATAAGATTTTACCATCCTGTCCCTGTGATAGGTATTTGCCAAAGAGTACTTTCCACTTTCTGTTCTTCTGTAAATATATTTTGTTGAGCAGAGCAGAAGATTTATTAAACCATTGTTATTGGATATGCACTTGAGATAGTGTAGACTGGCTTTGATTTATTTACAGCAGCTACACTCTATGAGGTCTGTGTTGCTGTTTCCTCATATATTTGGAAAGCTATTTATCTAAAAAAATGTTTAGGAGTTTGAGCACAAGATAGGGCCACAGACGTCAAGCTGTTTTAATTATTATCTAGATTATTAATTCATTTTGCTTTGTATGTAGATTTCTCACATGACTAAATTTAGCACTCTATAATATGAATTTATGAGAACAATGTGATGAAATGTTTTATGTATGTACTTTTATGGCTTCTTTGTATAAATAAAGCTTGTTGATTGATTGATTTAATACATCTTAAAGCCACATTCATCTGAAAAATATGTCTGTTAATGAATCAGACATGTTGGTACTTATTCGATCAAGATCGAAGGCTTCAAACAGTTTCTGATTCTCAAAGGCTTAACAATTATTCCATTCATTAGATGATCACTGCCAACTCTAGCTTCACGGTGCTAGAGTTCCACTTATTCAGGTCTGGTTCACCATCGTCCAGCAAATATTGCATGTGTGAATCTAGCCCATAAACATACACCAAAGAGAAACAATCCTACATATCATGAATTATATCTGAATTTGGGTCATTAACACAGATACTTATAGATTGTATAGACATGTTTTTGGCCCAGATGGTCATGAAAATTCCATCATATATTAAATATCCTAAAGATTCAAAACATCTTATGATATAGCATCCGAAGACAATTTTATTTTAGTTACTTGGGATGTCAAAAGACTTTGTCCAATCATTTATCATAATTTTGGGGTTAAAGGCACTGGAAAAGCTCTTTTCCACCAAATCTGCAAGTTATTTACATTATTTTAAACTAATCCTGAGCATGTGTAAACTTATGTTACAAAATAACTGTCTCTTATAGCAAGATGATTAATACTAACAGATTTGTGGCCCTGACATGGGGGCATGGTTTGCTCCCTCTTATGCCAACTTTTTATGGGTTGGTATGAGAGGGATAATACCTTCAATAATGCCTGTTAATGGGATAGAGACATGTCACTATATAGGTGAAGTTCACTGATAGAATTCTGCTAAGATGGAATGGCACAGAGAGTGGACTGTTAGACTGCCACAAGTCTCTTAATGAAAACTTGTACAATGTTCAACTTTCATTAGAAAATAATAAAAATGCATACATTTTCTTAATTTGGAAATCTACACCTTGGAAGGGAGTGTGCAATTTTGTCCGTTTAGAAAACCCACTCCCACTAATAGTATTCTTTGGTACTATTCAGACCATCCCTCTAACCAGAAGAACAATATTTCTTATAGAATATTACTGAGAATAGTTCATTAAAAAATGATGATGAATGTTTGGAAATAGTTTGAATCAAAAGCAGAGGATTTCCAAGCACATTTTAACTCAGGCTTTTAAATAAGTAAAAACATCTCCAGAGAGGAACATTTGAAAAGTAAGATCAAAACCAAAACCACCCAGAGAAATAGGATTAGATTCATTTCACAGGTCAGTGTGGAAAATAAGATCATGCATGAGATTCTGAAAAGGCACTGGAAAATACTTAAACCTGACAATGTTATAGCTAGATATTCTAAGATAGGCTCTGTGAGCACATGGTTACCTAATGTACCTAAATGTTGCTACATCTGTTGCAAATAAACTCTGGATGGTACACATATCTTTAGTCACTATACAAATACTATGATATCCAAAACTGAGGATTTAATAAATTGCAAAATAACCTATTGTGTTTATGGCACACAATGTGTATATCTGAAACACTATATTGGATATTCAAAAAGGATGTCAAAGGAAAGAGGGAAGGTTAAAACAACAGACATGGAGGAGATAGGGAGAAGTGCCTCAAAGAAAAGGAGATATGGTGGAATGAGAAATTGCAAGGAGTAAATAAAGGACTACATACAGAGAATAAGCAATATACCCTTTTACAATTTTGGGGATTTATATTTCAAGCTATACAGACCTACAGTCTATTAAGTGTTATTACATTCTTTGAATGAATAAAAGAGGGCATTTTTGCTGTTACTTATCTCCATTAATGATTAGAATTCACTAAAGATCTTTCCATGTAGCAAATTGATAAAGTGCCTATTTCCTGTAGTAGTTGGTTTTTCCTGTGTGGCTAATTTAGCAAAATGGTCAAAGCTTTGAGACCGCAATCAGTGGTTTTGAAGTTTCAACACTAATATCAGGTGATAGTATAAATAGTTCAAATCTGTATTAGAAAGAAGTTGGTGGCTGGTTGAATATGTTCAGTACTAAAAATGTATTTCTACTCTATGGTTAGAGATTATATTTTGGGTAAGATTATGAGAAAATTGAAGATGTACTATGGGTCTAAACGCCACTGTTGTCAACCTCTTCTCCAGCACAGTGATGTAGCACTGGGGAGTAGAGTAACAGAGTTTAATCATTTGGTCATGAGTTTGACCCTCAGTACATGAATTATATTTCATCCTCAATTGTTTTCTTTGCTGAAATTTGGCGTCCTGTATTCATATCTAGCAATGGGTTTAAGTTTAAAAAAAAAACTTTTTTAAATAAATCAAGCTAGACATTTAAGGCATCATAGTTTTGTATATATGATCAATTAGCATATGGACAGTATATGACGGTTAAGGCTTTTCCTCCTTTCATTCGCCTAATTATGTCAGATGCTCTCAGATTAACTGAAATTATAAATAAAGCTCACCATGGCGATGCATGTGCACATGCAGATCATGTCCTGATAAGCACCCCATGTACTCTTTTGGTAAGTGTCAAAAGCACCTTTTAGAAATTCTATATTCTCAGCATCTTTGCCTTTAGACAAATTCAGCTCTTTTTTTATAATATTATTTTTTCTTTTAGATGGCCCTATTGTAGGACATAATTTCAAATCTCATTTTCAAACACAGAACTGTTATCGTATATCATATGGATATCCTGAAATATTGATTTCTGGAATCATCTGTGACCTGCCTGTAAATACTGTGTGAATGATCTGAGGTCAGTAGCATTAGCAGCATTGAATTTATTTTTAATGACCTGCGCTTTGGTTAGCTAAATAAAATATGTATTTTTTCAATGTTATAGAAATTAAGTACAAGAATTACTCCTCATAAAATCTCAGAGGTTAACTCTTTGAAATACAGAAACAGGGTTTGGCTGACTCACAATCTTTGATTTTGTTTAGATATGAGGTACTTTGCACATTAAGTCATAATTCTTTCTGTAGATTGTGTATTCACTTGTTTGAATTTATACTTTTTTTACAGGAGTTTCAAAAAACAAGTGTTTTCTATTAAACTTGATTCTTTTAGATAAATTAAAATTGGCCTGTTTTAAAGGTATTTTACACAGACAGTTATGCTAATCATATTTAAAGGATAGAAATTAAAAAAAAAATGTTTTGCCTCGGATTATTTTTAGTAATTGATGTAGTAAAATAATGTGCTGCTCAAATACTAAAAATAAGAGTATATTGAAGCATATTTATAAATTGTGTAAAAACAGTAGGCGCTACTATTTGTGCTCTTGTAACATTTAAGTTAGATAAATAAATGACATTTTAAAATAATTTAAAATGGCATTCATGTTGATTTGTTTTCTCTTTTCTTTTTTTCTGTTTTATTTATTTTCTGTTTTTATCTTGTCACTCATTAATGTATGCTCTTGGGTTCGGGCTTTATATGCAGTGTTTGCTGGATAATTGATGAAACAGTCCTGCAGAAGCAGAACTCTTATACCATGAAACACTTGTTCTCAGAGATCATCTAATGCACTAAATAATTGTTAAACCTTTCAAAGTCAAGAACCATTAGAAGGCTTTGATCTTCTAATGGACTGAATAATTACCAACTTGTTCTAATTTATGAAAAGCTTTTATTTGTACATGGAAATGTGTCATTTAAGATGTATTATTTTTTACATCATCCTGTAGCCGTGACCTTAAATATAATTTTGAATTAAAATTATTTCTTGCAGTGGTGATAAGAACTTATTGAAGTTTACTCGAGTCATATTCATGAGACCTAACGTTTCTTCAATTTTCTTTATTGGACCCAAGTGGTGAGAGCAATAATTGACAGTCACAGAGTTTCCACCCTCCCTTTCAACTTGAAGAAATTCTGCAGGCTGGGAACCAATCAGAGCCAGTTGTCTGTATCAAACTTTTGTTTGTTTTTTTGTGGGCTGAGCAAGAATAAAATGTTTGCGTGGATCTCAAGATCCCTTTTGGGTATAAGATTAGTACTTGTTTTTCAACACAGCAGAGCTGGGCACCATCAGTCATATATCAGGTTTTTCTATAAAAGGCCAGTTAGGTCAGAATCAGTCATATAATAAGTTTTCCTTCAAGTGGTTCAGAGACGGTCCCTGACAATGATTTCTGATGCAACCTCACTACACACAGTACTATTCCATCATTTGATGAAAACTGAGTAAACTTAAAAAAACATTTGTAGAGTGCACACCAAGTGAGTGTGAACCTTGGCACAAGATGATAGTTCTTCTTTAGTCATTGTGAGAAAGTGCCCTCTTTCTGCATGGTTGCCCCCACTTTTTGCTGAATTGCTGATGTGCTTTGACTAGGTGTGCCCTGGGCTCCTGCTAATCAGGTACCCAGGGCCTATGTTCTTTCCCTAAAACTGCATTGAAGCCTAAACCCAATTGGCATCTCTGGCCACAGGTCAGCCCCTGGTAAATGGTACCACAGGTACCCAGGGCACTGTGACCAGAGAAGGCCTCTAAGGGCTGCAGCACTTATTGTGCCACCCTTAGAGGTCCTGTACCCTGACACTCACACACTGCCTTTGCAGGCTGCGTGTCTTGGTGCAGAAAAAAGTCTAGAGTCGACAGGGCACACATCCCTGTGTGCCATGCCTACAACCCACTGCCCTGGCATAGATCAGTCACCCCTCTAGCTGGGTGCACTATACCAGTGATGAGGGTACAGGTGCATGAGCCCTGCACCCCTACAGTGTCTAAGTCCATTCTTAGACTTTGTAAGTGCAGTGCCGCCATTAAGAGTATATGGTGCTGGGAGTTTGTCATTACGAACTCCACAGCACCATAATGGCTACACTGAAAACTGAGAAGTTTGTTATCAAACTTCTCAGCACATTAACCCACACGGATGCCAGTGTGGGATTTAATGAAAAATGCACACAGAGGGCATCTTAGAGATGCCCCCTGAAAACTAACCCGCCTCTAGTGTCCAGGCTGAGTGGCTGCTTTCAGCTGCCACCACCAGACATGTTTCTGGGCCCCTGGGTCAAGAGCCTGCTGCTCTCTTGGGCCTGAAACAATGTACATCCTGGGACGAGGTGCCAAGCCTCCTCCCCCAGGATGGGCAGGATTCAGGAAGGGGAAGCTTCAAAGGCTTGCCGCCTTTGTGAGCTTCCCCAGGCCACTTGCTGCTCTCAGCAACTGGTCCCCACTGTTTCTGACCCCCACTTTGGGTGGGAGAACCGGCGGGAAAAACAAGTGAGGAAGAGAGGTGTGCCCACCTCTGCCAACTCCACCCCTCAGGTGGGGGAGGCGAGGTGAAGCACAACTCTCAGTCCATGCCATCTTGAAGATGGGGGGACTCAGCCAACCAGGGACAGGTTCATGCCCCCCTCCCACTGGAGGGTGGCATAATAGGGGGTGTACCCACCCCAGGGAAGAGACACATTGGTCCCTGCCTTTTACCTACCTGTAACACCCCTAAATCTAGTATATAGGGGCACCCCTGAACCTTGCTTCTTCAGACAAGAACCTGCAACAAGAAAAGAAGAAGAAGGACCGAACAGCCGTGCCAAAGCTAACAAGAGGAAGACGTCCACTGACTTGGCCCCAGCCCTACCGGCCGGTCTCCACCTCGAACCTGCTCCTGCGAAATCCCGCTGTGTCCTGCAGCCAGCAACCTCGAAAACACCGGAGGACCTGCCTGCCTTCAAGCACAAAGACTTTGTCTTCCGTAAACACCGGATTTGTTAATCTGTAACCTCTGGCTCCGGCCGGACACCGCAGATCCGCCCCACTCTGCACCTGCCGCCCACGGCCCGAGCTAGAGGGGGCAAACACCACGAGGTCACCCCGGCGATCCTGACCCGAGATCCAGTGACCCCTGACCTGCCTCAAGCCTCCAGCCGACGCCTGCAGCCTAAATCCAGAAGACCCCCTAACCGCGACCAGGAGCTGGTAAGAAGATCCGACCCCAAAAGGCACCCCTGCACCCAACGCCCTTGTATGCCCAAACCAACGGTGCCTAACCAACCCCTAACTTCCCAACTTACCTCTCGAAGTGGTGGTCGCACCCAGAAGACCTTCGTCCCCGAGCCTGCAGTGCCTTTGCAAACCGGAAGTTCCCCATTGAAACCAACAGGGCGCCCGACGTCGAAACAGCACCCTGCACCCGGCCGCCCTAGTGCCGCTGAGGGTGCACCTTTGGTGCTACTTTGTTTCCCCATTTGCCCTGAGCTAAAGTCCAGGAGCTTTGCTCCCACAACCCAGTGGCCTGCTTGCCAGCAGCCACCAACCGGAGGCCCCCTATCCCCCGATGGATAACATTGGGCCTCAGCACTCTGCCCACGGCCGCCCTAGTGCCGCTGAGGGTGTAACGAGAGTGCATCCTTGACCCTGGGGAACCCTTGTTCTAACCCCAGAAGCTCAACTCCAAAGACCGATTACTTACCTGGTAACCATTAACTTCATTTCCCTCCATAGGAACCTATTGACTGTTTTTCTCTGAAAAATGTTCTAAGTGTGGAGTTGATTTGTATGGAAACCTGAAAAATAACAATTGTGCAAAACTGATTTTACTTACCTTTTCTCTAGGAAATGTCCCAGTGTGATATCTAGGCATATCACACTGAGTAGAAAAAGTAATCTCAAAAGTAATCTCATAAGTAACGTAAAAGTAATTTACCTGTAATTTTCATTGCAAAGTCGATACAAAGTATATGTACAGCATTTCACAGTATTGCATTACTAGTAATTCAAACTGTAACCATTTCAAAGTACATTTACAACTGCATTTCAAACTATATATTTACTGCAAAGTATTTATCAACTTACCTGTGCCAGGCTTGCTTGGTTCTAGAAAATAAAATAACTAAAAGAATATTTTTATACAAAACCAATTGGTCTGAAGTTCAGTCTTTGAGTGTGTCAAATCATTTGCTGATTGAGTGGGTACAACAAATGCTTAACACTGTCCTCTGATACTGCCTTACTGCTCGACCACACTACCACAAATAGAGAGTGAGGTGCTATCTAACTTTACCTCTGCCTACCTTTGGGGATCCACTGGACTCTGTGCACACTATACCTCACTTTGGTATAGTATATACAGGGCCAGCTTCCTACAGTCATATACCTTGTAAATACCACAGTGTATATCTTATTTCATTATGGAACATCCTCCATTTAATACTTTGTTTAAATCTTTACCAGGTCACTGTAGAATTGTGTTTCCTCAACGTCATAGAATCTGTTTCTCCATTGAGAAATATCACTTCTAAGAAAACTCTTTAAAGCAATGAAATACATATCGGACCAAACTTCAGATAGTAATACAGAATTAGATCGTTCTGCAAACTGATTTAGTTGTGTTGATTACAGCAAAACATTCATTTGTGATCCTAATTAATTGATTACCACTGTGAACCTTGGCACAAGATGATAGTTCTTCTTTTGTCATATACCTTGTAAATACCACAGTGTATATCTTATTTCATTATGGAACATCCTCCATTTAATACTTTGTTTAAACCTTTACCAGGTCACTGTAGAATTGTGTTTCCTCGACGTCATAGAATCTGTTTCTCCATTGAGAAATATCACTTGTAAGAAAACTCTTTAAAGCAATGAAATACATATTGGACCTAACTTCAGATAGTAATACAGAATTAGATCGTTCTGCAAACTGAATTAGTTGTGTGGATTACAGCAAAACATTCATTTGTGATCCTAATTAATTGATTACCACTGTGAACCTTGGCACAAGATGATAGTTCTTCTTTTGTCATATACCTTGTAAATACCACAGTGTATATCTTATTTCATTATGGAACATCCTCCATTTAATACTTTGTTTAAACCTTTACCAGGTCACTGTAGAATTGTGTTTCCTCGACGTCATAGAATCTGTTTCTCCATTGAGAAATATCACTTGTAAGAAAACTCTTTAAAGCAATGAAATACATATTGGACCTAACTTCAGATAGTAATACAGAATTAGATCGTTCTGCAAACTGATTTAGTTGTGTTGATTACAGCAAAACATTCATTTGTGATCCTAATTAATTGATTACCACTGTGAACCTTGGCACAAGATGATAGTTCTTCTTTTGTCATATACCTTGTAAATACCACAGTGTATATCTTATTTCATTATGGAACATCCTCCATTTAATACTTTGTTTAAACCTTTACCAGGTCACTGTAGAATTGTGTTTCCTCGACGTCATAGAATCTGTTTCTCCATTGAGAAATATCACTTGTAAGAAAACTCTTTAAAGCAATGAAATACATATTGACCTAACTTCAGATAGTAATACAGAATTAGGTCGTTCTGCAAACTGATTTAGTTGTGTTGATTACTGCAAAACATTCATTTGTAATCCTAATTAATTGATTACCACTGGAAGCCACATAAAATGTATGTTTTTCTTAATTATATACTAAGGTTGTCTGAGAAATTAATGACAAAGATAATTTCAAGGGACATGAGTACGGAATATTCTAGAGAGCGCCCCAGTGAAGGGGACTGATGTCATTTCACTAAAGCCCTAAGAGAGAGTGCTGCTGGGCCACTGTCACCAGTGGTGGATCTCCTCCTGCAGACCCACTCATGTTTTGTGTTGCAGAAGAGTAGAGTGACTCTGGTGATGTGACAATTTCCAAGCACATGTATCTGAACATTTAGATAAAAGACAAGACTGCAGATGCCTATGGAGAGGTGGATGTCAAGAAATGAATGTTGATAGGCCCTCATGTTATGAACCCCAATGTACCCCAATATAGGCCAAGGTAGTTACACGACCTTTTACCTACATCTGTCCTACCATTGTTCTACATAACGGGTCTGACGTTGACCTTTTACCTAGTTAGGTGCTACATGATTGTCGTGTGGTTTTCTCCAAAAACCAGCCTCATGTATTATGCATGAGGATTCTCAGTATCACAGCAGGATTACCATCCTTTGCATAATAACTCTGTATACGGGTCACCTCTATCGTCATCCTTGCCCGACATGCCCATAGTACACTTTAGATAGAACCCCTGAGGGTACCTTTTGGGTATATATATGCACATCTTCACTGGGCAAACCAGAGGAGAGAGACTTCCATGCTGACAAGCTGAGGTTCCTGCACGAAGACACTCCAGCACGCAGTGGTCTGACATCCCTCGCGGGGTGTCCATCTCGAGACCATGACGGGGTCCTTCGCTCTCCCACATCAGGTAATGGGGTTGGCTCTATCCTAAGGGGATTCTTGGCTTTACACCTACATACATGCTAGATACACTTAGGTACATCTAGTTAGGGTTGCATTGTAGGAGTATGCATTATTACTGTCATGTATTCATATGCCTGTATATATTCATTGTTTTAGCACAATGGTAGAATTCTACCTTTTCTATACTCTACTGGTGCTTATAACCATATATATCTGCTTCTGTCTCATGGTTGTTGCAGCACACATATTTTTTACTAGAATGATGCTGGTTCAATAAATGTTTATTGAAAACGTCCCCACTGTTTATTCTGTGCATCTCTCTGAGACAAAGTGAGCACGAGTGACTGAGCGAAAAGTACTGTACTGTTTCCACGATCCCTGGGGGGGTCAGAGTTGTCATATTCGATAATCCATAAACTATTCGCTTCTGGTAAGAGGGGCTCATAGTGGCACTGTGAGCTAGCTGGTCTACAGACTAACATATCCTTTGGGGGTGTCTGGAATCAGTCTGGACACCAATCCCTTAGTTTATGTTGTCTAAACGCGCAGATCCTATATAGATTTGTAGGAACTACATGACATGGCGCCACCAACGTTGCTTTGGTTCTTAAGTAATGGTCAAATCTGAGTAGTTCAGTCGTGCTTTTCTCAGAGACCCCTACTCACATCTACCCAGAGACGTCTGGAGTGGGAAGGGAAATAAAATCTGCCACAGCTGAGTAGGCATATCCTATTTATTGGCTGTAGGTTTATTCAAGCTTGAAGGATAGTAGTTCCCTACATTGTGCATAAAACCTTATCTCATTTGCATTGAAACTCTTTCAACAATGCTTGTCGAAGAGAACACTGCGTTACATGCGAATGCAGCGGGGGATGGGGAACAGGAAGGTGCTATAAACATTTCAGTAAATGTCAGAAATGCACTCACTTTAAAACTAGCAGAGTTTGGAGTCTCAGCATTAGGTGGGACTGTAACATTCGTGATTGAGGCACACGAGTCATTCAGGACGGAGGTATTCTATTCATGGGTTAAATTCCCACCTGCAGATGCACAGACAAATACATTTCATACTTACACCCCGGATGAAGCACCGGAAGAATATTGTCCATACGAGGACACTGAAGTTCCACTCAGTTACCAGGAGCATATAAACTGGTTTAAAGTCGCCCTTCCACACACCACAGATAAAGTAAGACTTGGCCGGTCCTAGCGGCTTACACACCGCATCCAGACGTTGACACATTGCCAATAGCAGACTTACGTCCACTTCACAAGGAAATAATAAAACTTTACAGAAATTTGACACAGTTTGTTATGAGAACACTCACATTTCAACCAACTAAAATTTCCCCAGCAGGACAAGAAACTGCAACTAAAATGACCCCTCAAACACTGAACGCAGTTATGGGAAGAATGCCCACTAAACGTGAGCAAATGCCATTCTGGATAGCACAGAAAATAGCACAATTAGAGGCAGTGTTTCCACACACAGGCCCACAAGAAAAACACAGAATATTGACAATTTGCTTGCCAATGGGAATAGCTCCCCCGATAGAGGATTGTACCACTTGGGGTACAGGTATCCCTTCAATAGCAGTGATACCAGAAGTATTAAGACAAATACAGAATGAGTATGGAGCAGAACCAGCTCTGAACTTTGGGATGAAATTATTAGGCAATTTTTTCCCCGGTATCTACAATTCTGTTAGCAAACATAAAAGGGGAGTCAGCAGCGGTGGCTATACGCCAAGGCCTGACGGAATGCACTCCTGCACAACAGGAGCAAGATTTGCCAAAAATTATCAAAGATACATACGCTGTATTAGGTAGATATAATTTGGGAGCCACAGCTAAGAAACCACAAGTAATGGGTAGTCCTGAAAAGGATAACACCAAGCAAGCACCTGATTCTTCAAAAAAAAAAATGGGATAATAAAAAACAAAAAAATAGAGAGAATAGATCACAATCAAGGGGTGGGTCTCCTCAGCAGGAGCCGTCCGAAAGGAGGTATAACCTCAAAAATCGTGATATTATTAAAAAACCTGACAGGTATTAGGATACTGATACACACTCCTCTCGTTCCTTTCAGGGTTCATCGAAAAACTCCGAGAGGGAAGGACGGTCAGAATACAGATCTGAAGAATGAACAAAGTCAAGAGACACACAACGCAGTTCAGACTTTAATATCAAAAAAGAAGATAAACTAAAATCAAAACCTGAACTTAAGAATAAGAAATTAGCAGGACTTAAAATAATAAATGCCCAGGCTACTGAGGACTCAACTTCTGAATGGGGAATGGGCTCTGACGATGCTAGACAGCGCAGCAGAAGTAACAATAGCTCGCCAGAACCTGATGGAATTTCCGGTGACAGCGGTGTTGAATGACCATATCACTGTGGAAACACCTGATACTAGGGTAAGTGGCCCAAACCAGTTATATGAAATAACACTCCATATGGAAGGGGACATACCTAGGATGGTTAAAGGTCTCTTTTGGGAAAACCTGTCCTCTGGATACGACATTCTTTTAGCAGAAAAAGATTGGCCTCCTGAGTTTGTTGTGGATTGCCCAAAAGGAGAAATGGTAATTTTACCAGCTTTCTCTGACCTCGTTCCAGAATCACTAAAACATTCATACACGCAGGAGTGGGAGGTAGCACTAGCTCCTGCATTATACCGCAATCATGCAAGGTGGGATGCTGAGTCTTCTCACCATGTAATCCCAGTAAAAACTACTTCAACTCCGCAGAGACAATACCCAATAAAGCATGACGTGAAAAAACAAGTCAGGGAGATCTGAGATCAACTTGAATACCAAGGTGTAATAGAGAATTGCACCTCTTCCATGAATAATCCTTTGTTTCCCGTAATGAAACCCGATAATTCATATCGTCTAGTTTTGGACTACAGGCATTTGAACACATGCACATAGACATTTGCCTTACAAAATGCACACAGTGCCGCATTAATGAATAACATTGTGCGGAAAAATACAAAACAACACTAGATATCTCAAATGGATTCTTCTGCCAGAATATAGCGCCTGAAAGCAGATATTTGACAGCATTTTCAGCCCTAGGCTCACAGCGTCAATTCTGTCGACTGCCCAAAGGGTATAAGAATAGCCCCGGGCTGTTCTCAGCAAGAGTAACAGAGTTACTTCAAAGCTTTGATGAGGAGGCATTGTCCTTTGTAGATGATATCTATCTGACGGACGATGAATTATTGGATCATTTGACCAGAGTGAACAACATAATTTTGGGGTTCGCTTCTGAGGGCTACAAATTTAACTTTAAAAAATCAAAAATTGCCCACCTCAATGTCCTATTTTTGGGATATGAGCTCTCGTATGAAGGGAAAAGCCTTGCAGCTAACTTTTTGGAAAAATGTGCGCTGCTCCAACCTCCAAAGACTGAAAAACGTACAATCCATTTTAGGATTCCTAAATTTTGGCAGAACATACATTTTGGATTACGCAGAAAGGGTAAAACCTTTCTACGATTTAATCAGACCCGATTTCGCAGTTCAACATTGGACACAGGAACACACAGAGATACTTCGTTCCCTACAAGCTGACATGATAGCTTCCAAGCATTTACACACACGTGTAAACACCACAAATTTGGTGATCCGTTCAATCGCAAGTCAATCCGGGCACACCTACCTCACCTTCAATGAAGGCGAAACGGTACCCACCGCATACAAATCACATTTGTACACAAACGCTGAAATGCGTTTTGCATCAACTGAAAAAATATTGACAGCAGTACAGACTGCTGTAGTGAGAGAAAGAGCACTGGCTCAGGGGAAACGAATAATTGTCGTAACTCCGGTACAAACCTTAAAGGCTGTTACAAAAGCAAGCGTTCCTAACGCCAAGGCACTACATCCACGATGGATACAATGGGCTAATTCTCTCACTGCAACAGATGTAGACTACAAATGTGATTCTACATTAAAAACTCAAGCATTTCTTTAGTACGAACAAGAATATCCTCTCCTGAATTAAATAATGCCTCTAGATCAGTATGAATACATCATTTACACTGACGGTTCAGCTCAGCCAGCCATAGGAAGTAAACAACAATACAGCGCAGCATGTGCGATTGTAAAGGGTTGTATGTGGGACGGCAAGTTCCGTCCTAGCAATACGCAGACGCAGACTCTAGGAGATTGCACGGCTCAGCTGGCAGAACTAAAAGCCCAAGTACTGGCACTAAAAAATACGGATCGAGAATTCCCCACACTTATTGTGTGCAATTCATTTTATTGTGTCCAGTCATACAATGAATATCTTCACTATTAGGGACATAATGGATTTAAAGATACAAAAGGTTGCACAATAAAGCACAAGTTGCTTTGGGAACAAGTGGCAGAGCTGAAAAAGGCTTGCCGCTGGCATACGTGATTCATACGCTGAGTCATCAGCGTGTTGGCGTGCACGTGGAAGGGAATTCATTGGCTGATGAAGCCGCCAAGGCGACAGTATGAACTGCTGCCGTAGCTGCAATCACTCGTTCTCGCACGAGAGTAGACAGACACATAATGGTAGTTGTCATTGCTTTGCGAAAAGATAGCACAGCCTTGCCAAAAGGTTTTCCACTTAAGTACTCCTACAAGTTAGATGCAAAAATATACTGTATGCTCAAATTCCAGGAATGGGGGATAGAGTAATACCAAACATGGATCGCAGGTTAGGTTTAATACTAGCTGCACACGAGGGTCTGGGCTCAGCATACGCAGGTATCACCGCGACAGTTTCATTGCTGAAACGTTATTGGTGGCCAGGTCTTACCAAACAGACAAAATCCTTTGTCGTTAAGAGCGACATCTGTCAGCAGATGAAGGGTTCCACCATAGCACGGCCACCAGAAACACCACTACTGATTTCAGACAAATCTCTTGCAGGTGTCCACTTGGACCACTGCAGCCCCTTACAATCTGATGGGGCTTACAAGTACATCTTGGTGGCAGTGGACTCATGCTCTAGATTCCTGTGGGTTTGGCCTCAGCGCTTGGCTGATGCCAGAACTGTTGTAAAGGATTTGCGAGTCTTCATAGGGACATACGCAATTGGCACATTACATTCTGACTGTGGCCCGCGTTTAGCTCTCGGGCTTACAAGAAAGCCATGGGAAGTTTGGGTGTAGCAGTGCGGTACTCGTCTCCGTATCACCCCGAGGGAAATTCAACTGTGGAAAGTAAAAAACTTAAAGCAATCCTTAACAGCAAGGGTACTAGGCTCGGGTGGCAGTTGGGTCAATCACCTATATGGGGTCCAGAGGGCACTCAATAACATGCCAAGAAGCTCCCTGGGAGGCCGTACTCCATACGAGGTCATGTGTGGGACGTGAATGTGGGTACCCAACCTCGATTGTGGTAGCACAGTGGCAGATGAAAAAGCATTCAACATCAATAATCATTTGGCTGTTTTACAGGAACTCAATGAATTCCGGGCATGACAAAGCACGTCCAAGTAAAACGCACCGCCACTGGGGAAGTTAAAGCTGTTACGGAAAGACCTGCCTGGGTCCCAAAGATCGGGGACCTGTTCAGAGAAAAGATTGTGGACAAAAATGAATTTGGACCATTATACAGAATGCCTGTACCTGTCCTGGCTGTCGAAGGAACAAGAACAATACTTCTTCCGCCTCTTGCTGGCAAAAAAGAAAAGAAATTTGTCTCCATTGATCTGATTAAACCACACTATGTGGCCGATACTGAATAGCATGCCGCGTGGGCTCCTGGGTTGCCGTCGATCTCCTCTTGCTACCATACAGGAAGTTCAGACAGGAAGATTAATAACGTTTGAAGATTCTACTCTACAAAGTAACAGAGTTGCCAACAATGGAATGGAACTCATGCCTATTGAAATTGAACAACAACAAAGCACATATGAAACACAGATCTCAATTCGACCTAATACCGACATCTATGTGAATCTGCCTCAAAACAAGTCATCTGCCAGTTCAACAAAACCTGCTGAGCTACCAAAGATAGATCGAACGGCGTCTGGCTACTTCATTGATTTTGATACCTTCTCTCTGGATCCGAGTGAACCTGAGTCACCGCCAGCTTCTGTTTCCCACAAAGAAAAAGTATATACCATCTACCTTTGGTTGAAAAAGACTTACTTTGTTTTTCCCTGGCTACAGCTCTGGATTGCAATCGGTCTACTGTTCCTAGTCCTCTGGGTAGGTGTAGTGACTGTCTTTATCCTGCTTCTGAATGGACATTATCTCCCAGAACGCTCTGCAGTACCTCATGTGAACTTGGTCCTGAAACCACATCCCTCATCTCATCGTGAAAGAAGAGACCTGTCCTTTGTGAACATTACAGCAGTGCCAATTCCTGAAGGAATAGTTTGGGATAGGGTTTCATATGATGTATTTGGTCCCACTGAACTTTTAAAAATACCACATGTATTTAAAATTTCTTTAAATGATATCATCACCTCCAGTACATTCTCTGATGATTGGGACTTTACAAGGTTTTGACTTTTGGAGGGACACTATAGACACAAAATCCGTCTGGGGGACTAAAGATTGGCAAGTTCAGGGAACTGAGGTGTTATTTAGAGCATGCCTCATACTACAGCAGATTATATTCTTGAACGAAACAGTGCAACAAACTTCCTGTCTTGGACTAGCCAAGATTAAGGACTTGAACACACCTCGGATTCCTTCGCTTTCACACTTTGAGGGATGGCAAAACTATACACAACATAGTGAGAATACACTTGATGACATCATACATGAGGGTTCATACAATTCGTCAGACCCCAATTGGAAGGGATGGTTAGTTTGGCCTATAGACACAAATGGGTGTCAGTCAAGATTCAAGGGTACCACCAAAAGGTTTAGTATCCACAGGCCTGACCAGCGCTATGTACAACGAGAACATCCGGGGGTGGTGACATCCTACAGTGTTGGGAAGTTATGCCTAGATTGGCTAAAAACCTCAACATTGTCCCAGGTGAAACAACACTTGTCCTTACTCTCAGATGACATGGATTTAAGGGATTTTTTGTTAGGTCCCCGGAAACCACGTCGCAAACGCTTCTTACATGCTATTTACAACAAAGTTTGGAAGATGTCTCAACAGGAAGCTGCAGAGAGGTTACGTGAAATTGACAGGGTTAACTTAGAAAAGGCTTTGGCAGTAGTCAATAATGGCTTGACCACACTAACATCAAGGATTTATTCACTGGGCAACATTGTGTCTTCTGC
Organism: Calotriton arnoldi; assembly: GCA_963921515.1. Taxonomy (NCBI): domain Eukaryota; kingdom Metazoa; phylum Chordata; class Amphibia; order Caudata; family Salamandridae; genus Calotriton; species Calotriton arnoldi. The sequence goes on along the minus strand of CAWUFW010000049.1, from coordinate 4,071,504 downwards.
TATAGATATAATGGAACAGAATCTGTCCATCCTACAACATGGGCAATCCCAGTTACGATCCATTCTATTGTTTAGCTGGACGCTACAAACATTGCGCTCTGGTCAAGTGCCCTGGCGATATATTATCAGTAAGTCTCTGTTTTCTGCTTATAATTTAACAACGAGGGAGACAGCAATGGCACAAAGAGATGTGAAATATACAATGCTGCACATTGAAAAATTGGACCAATTACCTTTTACGGTGGTTGGGTCACCATCCACAGAATGGTTATTTCATGGCCATATAACATTGCCTGTAACAACATTCCAATTTCAATATTGCCTAGAAACCAGGTAGGCAGGTATGAAGCGATGAGAAAGGATTACATCAATGAATCTTGGGAATTACCGTACAGATTTAGATGCAGGAATGTGGACACTGAAGTATTTCTCAGCGGTTCAAACTGTGAAAATTCATTAAGTGGGTCTCTAATTTTCCAGGATATTATGCTTCACGGAGCTTGTAACGCTTCGGTTTCAAACCTATCTTGCCACTTGAAATGATCACCAGCTGCCATTGTTCATCCACTGTTCAAACTGCCCTCGAGTGGGAGTTATTTACTGCTGAATGATCAAGGTTGTTGTGGGATGCTACCGGGCATCGCATATCTGGTCACAGTAAGTTCCAGGGTTACTTGTTGTATGCAAGTATTGTTTCCACCGACCCACACAGTCAGGAGGCGCCGCTCTGGCCTTCATTGAATGTTTTATACAGTTTGATTCTCTGAGCAGACTGAAAGCCATACTTTTACACAAGAAAGTGACCTTAACCTCAGCTTGAGAGACTTTTGATCTCCAGGTTGCAAGGTCTTCCGCTGAGATACAGGCTCTAGTCCGAAATAACTTCCCGCTCCATTTCGGAGAAATGGTACATCGTATCTTTAACATGTCTGATACAAGTGGGATAATTCACCTATTTAAGACCATAGGTTCTGGGCTATTAAACAACTTTCAGACGGTTTTCGGAGTTATTCCATCTTTAATACACTCCGTATTTGGAAGCATTTTTTGGAGGGCTTCCGCTGATTCTGCTACTAGTAGTGGGTATCCTGATTTTAATTTTTCTCCTACGCAATGGAAGTCCCCAATTCCAAGGAGATGGACAAAGTGCTCTTGGAGCGACGTTGCCGTGAACGCATGGTACATCATCTGGGCACAACTCTGGTTCAGGAGCTAAGCGAGCATTGGTTTCTATCGTTCAGATCAGTCTGGGTAGACTGCGTCTTGCCTGTACTCCACTGCTTATTCTGCGGACACGAATGCGTGTTCGACATTTGTCTAACACTTCCATCGGTTGCACCTTCGGACGTGGATGTATTGCTGGACCCGCTAAAGGACCATGTAGTGCAGTGTCCTCAGCGTATTCCAATCCTGATGACAGCATTCTTAGAGCCACCACTGGATGCTTCAGCTCCTGTTGGAATGGACACCAGCTCTGTACCAGGCTTACAGGCATCAAGTGATTCCTCAGCAACGGCTGTGGGAACCAGAGAAGATCACCTTTGCTCCATTGACCTGATCCAAGAGGTGCTACAGGGACCGTCGTCTGCGAAGGCAGGCAACAGTAATGTTGCGTATCCCACACAGGACACAAACATTTGGCTCTCTGTGTGCTGGGAACAATTTGGCCCTTTTTCGAAAACAACTAAAACTGGAATTCGAAAACATGATTTTTGTTTTATTTTTCCTTTTCTGCTCTCACTGAGCACTATGGCTTTCGGCATGCTCAGTTGGTCTCACAGTATATTGACTTTATAGAGGACTCATAGGGCTTTGTACTACTACATCATTTACTTTTTTAACATATACCGTGTTTTTAGATGTTTTTATACTCATATTTCAGCAATGTTTTTATGCTTTTTTAAACAGGCATATTTTAGCATTTATTATGTCATCCAGTCGGATGAGGAGTGGGTGTTATGAACCCCAATGTACCCCAATATAGGCCTAGGTAGTTACACAACCTTTTACCTACATCTGTCCTTCCATTGTTCTACATAACGGGTCTGACACTGACCTTTCACCAAGTTAGGTGCTACATGACTGTAGTGTTGTTTTCTCCGAAAACCAGCCTCATGTATTATGCATGAGGATTCTCAGTATCACAGCAGGATTACCATCCTCTGCATAATAACTCTGTATAAGGGTCAACTCTATCGTCATCCTTGCCCAACAAGCCCATAGTACACTTTAGGTAGAACCCCCGAGGGTACCTTTCGGGTATATATACGCACTACATCTTCACTGGGCAAACCACAGGAGAAAGACTTCGATGCTGACGCGAGACGCTGAGGTTCCTGCACGCAGACACTCCAGCATGCAGTGGTCTGACATCCCTTGCGGGGTGTCCATCTCGAGACCACGACTGGGTCCTTCGCTCTCCCACATCAGGTAATGGGGTTGGCTCTATCCTAAGGGGATTCTTGGATTTACACCCACATACATGCTAGGTACACTAGGTACACTTAGGTACATCTAGTTATGGTTGCATTGTAGGAGTACTCATTATTACTGTCATGTATTCATTTGCCTGCATATATTCATTGTTTTAGCACTATGGTAGAATTCTACCTTTCCTTTACTCTACTGGTGCTTATAACCATATATATCTGTTTCTGTCTCATGGTTGTTGCAGCACACATATTTTATACTAGAATGACGCTGGTTCAATAGATGTTTATTGAAAACGTCCCCACCGTTTATTCTGTGTATCTCTCTGAGACAAAGTGAGCACGAGTGACTGAGCGAAAAGTACTGTACTGTTTCCACGATCCCTGATGGGTCAGAGTTGCCATGTTCGATAGTTGCTAGAAACTATTCGCTCCTTGCACTGTGAGCTAGCTGGTCTACAGACTAACATATCCTTTGGGGTGTCTGGAATCAGTCTGGACACCAATCCCTTAGTTTATGTTGTCTAAACGTGCAGATCCTATATAGATTTGTAGGAACTACACGACACTCAAGAGACTGTTAAAGAAGTTGGTTAACCCAAAAAAGTATCAAGCTATTTGCTGTGCTAATGCTGCTCTTTAATTAACTGAAGATCTGGTAAATCTTCCAGATTTCCCAGTGCTTAATTTATGTCATTGTTTGTGACTGGGACTCATTTTACATCATCTTTTGTCTCAGGGCAAGAGGGCGCAAGGAAGAAAATGGAGAAATAAGTAGGATGAGACAGACAGGAAAATACCCATGTATGGAATACGTTGGGTTTTCAAAAGACCTGGCAACACTGAGATAAAGAGACAGAAAGTATGTGTTGTGGAAGAAAGAGACATGAGTTGGAAAGACGGTTAGGCAGGCTTGTTTTCAGGCAACCCAGGCATTCTTCAGTAGGCTCCTAAGAGAAATTTTGTATATCTGAACTTTTTTTTTTTAATTAACACTGGATAAACACTGGATGAATGTAGAGAGGGCTTTCTCAGAAACAAAAAGATATTGCAGATCTTTAAACAACTTGTATTTCAAATAAAGCAATGCTCAAGCCATATAACTGTGTAATGTTAACATATTTAAAAAATAACTTTTGTCTTGCTTTCATAACATCATATGCTCTCAAGGGGTAAGGTTTGCAGTTATTTGAATAAATAATTGTTCAGAAGTTCTGCCTAATGGTCATAACCACAAAACTCCAGTTTTTATTTTAGAATTAGTGACCATAACACAGGTTTGAGAGAGTCTGTCTTTTGTTTTGTGAACCTGGTCTATTCCTTTGCCAGAACGGGACCTTTTGATATCCGAGTAATCGAAACAAGTTACTTTTATCAACTTCATATTGTTTATTCAGGAAGCAGTGGTATTTAATATTCTTTAATCAAATGCTGTAAATTTACATTCGTGACATGGATGGTGAGGTTCTTGGCAGAACAATACCACTCAGTGGATGCCAAAGCAGATATGATCATTTTCTACTCCATGCTTAAAGCACAACCTCATCTGACTATGTGAAGGCAGAAACCTGGATTGTTGCTTAGCGTAGGAACATCACTATACTGGGTTTGATGGATGAGATGCAAAGCATTAAAGAAGATGTTACTATGTGCTGTTATCACCGCCAAGCCCTTGATTACTTCTTTGAAGATCTATATCTCAAAGACATTGAAAATTGTGAGGAAATCAGATAAAAAATTATTTAATTTATCATGTTGAGGCCAAGAGGGGAAATATTATGATTTAATGGTAATTTGACAATGGTAATCTACAAAAACGAGGAACAGTACTTGTTCCTTGTAATAAATGCAAATGCAAAAGTTAAACTGGATTCAAGTTAGAGCCTCAGAAAAACTGTCCAGCTATCAGTACAGTTACCCACTTGAATAGCATCTACTGTGATGTGATTTGAATCTCATTTCCATAAGACTTTAAGTACATTCTTCATAAAGTAGTGCATAATAGTATAATAATTCTTCCAGCACCTCAGAAACAACTTGTAGCAGTTTGCTTTCCTGTAGCCTGTCTAATCCTGAAGACAAGAAACTCCCTCTTGCTCCTCGCCCTGCAACCACTCTCTCGAATCCCCCTTACCAGACTCCCTCTCCTGCATTTTCTTCCCTGCTGCCCCACTCCCTACTGCAAACCTTTAGTCTGTTGGTATATCACTCCTTTTCTATCCCCTTTCCACGTCCTTAGTGCACTTTGACCCTGGAGTGTTTTACAATATTTATCGCATCTAGAAAAATCAGATACCCTGGAGCACAGAATTTATCAGGTGTGATGAACAGCACCTTTTGCAAGGATTGCCCACAAAATGAGGCAAAACATATGGATGTTGGTCCTTTGTGTTCCAATATCCTCATGTCCCCTTATTTTCTAGGCATTTTTTTAACAGCTTATTCCGGAGAGATTAACCAGTCAAAATGTCCCTTGGAACAATCACAGGAATGAGGGGTTTATCAAACAGGGTAAATACAGAGTGCAGTAATTTCTGCATTACATATGATTCCGATGCCTACACTAACAGGTGTCTGCAACCTCTTTGTCTACTCACCCTTGTAACCCCGGCTCTTGCACAGCTCTTTCAGAGCGCTTCATTGTTTTCTATGTAGGTTCAAGCATTGAACCATGGGGGTCTCACTTATCTCGACACCAGTTTTACTATAGGTAAGCAGTGTTACACTCTCATTGTAACTCCTTGTTTTTTAAAAACAAAATTGTGTTCCCATTCTCCTTCAGATGCTACTTTACATAGCTGGTGGTACCCTCAAACATCTGATTTATTTATTTGCCATGCAAGGTCCATTTGGTAGGTCTCCCATGCCCTGGACTCTTACAGCCAGTCTGACATAATCATTAGACTTCAGGTTGTATGACATTTTGTTCTCCAGCTCTGATACATAGACCATAATTCAATTGTCTTATTATCCGGATAAGTCTGAAGGTCCAATTTGCACAAGATTTCTATTGATTTTCTCTAGTTTAAACTGGTTGGGGGGATGGGTTATAACCAATTTATGCAGATCTCTCTCCTTGTGATTAAAATCAGATAGAAGAAAAGTCTCTTTATAGATGGAGGTATACCGGTATTTACTTGACTGTCAGTACCAAAAAGAATCAAAAGGGGACTTACCTTGATTTCCTGTGTTAGCAATTTCAGATACGGTGTCACTTTGTGCTAGAAACCTTCTAATACTGGACATATCACAAACATATGCATGTCATCTGCACTTTCATCTCCACATCTGTTGCATCTTGGAATTTCTCCCTTAGAAAACCAAAACTTAGCTTTTTTAGGATTCAGTAGATTCTATTTAAAGTCAAGAAATTGTTCTTCTTTAAAGTATCTGGTGTCGCAATAGAATAAAGGAGAGAAAAGGATACTTGCCATAAGTTAGGGTGTTCCAGTGTTAGTAGGATGCTGTCCCATGGGTGAGGAGGGATCTTTGCTGTCTTGTTCTTGGCGTTTGCTAGCTCCCAGTACCAAAGTGATAACTCCATTGCCATCTCCTTACGATGTTGTATTCTTTCTTCATAATCTCAGTCTGTACTAAAGTCCCCTTTATGCACAGTGTACCAAGAGGCAAGTTGAGGATACTTACATCTTGACAGTGTAGCCTTAGTTGTACTGCAAGGGCCTCCCAAGTTATCAGATCGGACCCAACTCACAAATGTCCCCAGAGATTCAGGCCAGCTTTTTACAGTGGGAGGCTTAGCCTATTATCGAAGAAATACAAGGGTACCTGGTGAGCTCCAGATTGGAGCATACGACAAGCAGTACCCAATACCTACTGTTTTTCTAAAGTTATACCATTTTTCTAGATTGCTTCTTAACACCTTTAATCGCACTTCATGAAACAATTTTGGATCACCGAGTAAGTACAAAAACGATCTTGACCTAGATCTCCTAGCATACAGGAATATAGTTTCCCCTTACAAATAAATTCAGGGTGTGAAAGAAGCAGTGGCAGCCGCCACAAACAAAGGGTGGTGGGTGGGTGGAGGGAACGAGGGGGGGAGGGTAGCGCGGGGGGGTTAATCATTATATTTTTTTTAAAAGGAACTTACCTTAAGCTGCTGGCACCCTCCAGCGTCGCGCCTCCATGTTCTTCCTCCCAGCAGACAGTGGGACAGACTTCCTGTGTAATCCCCGCACTGATCTCATGCTATGGGAGCAGCGTGGGGATTGGCCTGAGTGGGCTGAAAAGACGCTCCGCTCAGGACAGGGAGTCTGTGCTGTTTCTCCAGCCTGGCTGTTCAATACAGCCAGGTGGGAGAAACCTCAGTGCACATGTGTGTTTGACCAGCCTGAGACGGCTGGCCAAACACACATACGCACTTAGAAGTGCACATTGCACTCCTCCTCCCCCTCCCATGGCCCAGCCCGCCCCTTCCTACATGCGCTGGCTCAGAGCCAGCAGATGAAAAATAAAACGATGATAGAACATTGTTTTATTTTTCACCTGCTGTCTCTGAGCCCGTAGGGCAACACTCCTCTGCCTTTGCGAAGGAGCTGCCCCTGGAAAGAAGGAACCTACAATTCTTAAACTGAAAGTCATGACAGTAAGCTTGTACAACGGAAACCACTAGTCCATCTTTGTCTAGTGTTCTCAATTTTTTTCTACTGAAGCCTATGGTTTTTCAAGGCCCAGACAAAACTATACAGGTTGCTTTGGATTTGTGAAATGGAAGCTTTTGAAAAACTTAATGGGATGTTATCAAAGAGGAAGGTTCATTTTGGTAGAATAGACATCTTTATTAAATTTGTGCGGCCAAAAATCGCTTTATTTACTTGTTTCTTAGTTTTATCTCATTTTACTTTAGAGATCTCTTCTAATTTTGGTGTAATTTGTCGGCTGAGATATTTAAGTTTGGGTTGGATTCCCGGATTGTGCCATACTCTCTGCCTTTATTAGTCTGTTAATCTGACAGCCTGAAATAGGCATAAAACTGTCAGTGATCTTTTTCATCCATCTAAGAGGATTTTTGGGGTCACTAGTGTACAGTATAATATCATCTGCATAGAGAGTGATCTTTTTTTCAAAGTTTTGGCTTATGACAACTGAGTGAGAGGTTCTATATTAAGATCAAAAGGCAGGGATGAGAGCGGACACCCGTGTCTGGTACTTGTTATCTTCGTTAAAGACCCGTTAATTATCATTTGTGCTGATGGTGCTTTATAGAGCTTTCTAACCACTTCTATAGAGGTAGTGGGTAGGGGCAGATGGAGGATGTGGTGATCAAGGGGAAGAAGGGACGGGGCCCTCAGATGAGTTTATTTCAGGTACGAGCCCCAGCTGAAAATAATGACTTCCCCACAATGGCGCTGCAGGCCTGGACCCCTTAGGTTCACATGACCATTTCATGACCTTGGCAACCTATGGTATAATGGACATCCCTATTAAAAATAAATTTGAGGCCCTAAACCCCTTTGGAGGAAAGGTGGGAAAGGTGGCCATGCTTCTATTCCAGAAGCTGACTCACATATGCCTCCAAACCTCCCAAGCTTGTCTTCATCAGCCAAAGGACACACTGCATCCTCCATTACAAGTGGGATTTAATTTACACCTCTGGACCTTAAATCCAAGATGCAGAAAAGATTAGAAACCTCATAATCTAATCAGAAAGCTGTACAGGGGTCTAGCTGCGAGCTGGAAATAAAGCTCAATGAATTAATACATAGAAAGACAGCGCCCAAGATTATTATGGAAAAGCTCGAACAGAAGCTCAAATGTAACTCTTGGGAGTTGACCACCTTAAGAGCCTCAAATCCTGCCCTACAAGAAGATCTCAAGAAATTAGAGAGCCACTCTCGAAACATGAATCTGAGGATACTGAATATCACAAAATGGGTTAAGTGAAAGGGCATCTGAAAGGGCATGTGATCTCCGTCTTCAGAGAAGGATTATTAAAAGGTAATGTGGAGATCGATCTGAAAAGGGTGATTCAGCGAATCCACAGGGATCCATTTACGCACAACGAAACCCAAAAGAAGCCCACGAAAATCTTGATCAATTTTCTGTCATACTGGATTAAGGAATTGATCCTTAGTTTGGCATTAAACGAAAAAACCTTGCATGAGAAAGATTTTATGTAGAGTGTCAGATCAGACATCTGCAGGGCCACTGAGCACTGGCTGTGGTATTTGTGTCAGAAAATGACAGCTTCGGAATCTAGGTGCTAAGGTACAGTTAAGATTCCCAGCCATGCTCAAGGTTATGTGGAGAAACGACATGCATAACATCAGAAGAGTTGAGCAGGCCGATGAACTAATTGAGACAATCCAAAGCTCAACTTAGGAGAGTTCATTTCACTCCTAAAGCAAAGAATTAAGGCAGCAACCCTAAAAGATGTAAACACTTAATAAAATAGTAACATTAGTAATAAGAAGCTGTAGAAGGAGCTATAGAACATGCAGAGCCCTGTTTATAATACATTTCTATATTTCTGGGTTAAATGTGCACAATAGTGATTATAATTCACTAGGAGGGGACCCAAATAGGCATTAGGATAATGTCACTGAACTTTGGGGGTTTCCTACAGGGAGGGTCACTGGGTGGGGAGCATAGTGGGAGAAAAATAAATTGTCCTCATTCCTGACATGACTAAAGTATGGTGTTTAGAAAGAAAGAGATAAACCTCACTAAATGGGGGTAGATAAGACCACAGAAATCAAAATATTAACCTGGAACGTCAATGGACTCTGTACCCATAAACAAATAATTTTCCAATATTTGAGAGATAGTGAAGCACAAGTCCTCATACTTCAGGAAAAGCATCTTATGTTAACAGAATGCAAGACTCTATTTTGGAAATAGGGTTGGGTCCACTAAGTGGTAGGCAAAGTCCAAACAATTAGCTCAAAAGGGGTAGCTATTATTATTAAAAATGCAAGGCTGGAATTACAGGATTACAGAACTGATACAAAACTTATACATCGGGGTGGTGGATATTAGGAAAATTGGCTGGTAGACAGAGTCATTACTTGTGCCGATTTTTATGGCCCCAATTAGGATGATGTATCACCATTTAACACTCTGGCTTTAAACATTCTTGATTTTCCCTCCCCCCCGTGCTTACTGGAAGCGACTTTAATGTCCTGTTGAATGGGGGGCTAGATAGTTCTTCCAAAGGGAGAGTGCAGAATAATCCCAAAATAAGTAAGACACTTAAAAATGTAATGTCTGATCTCGGTCTTTGCAATGCTTGGCGTAAGAAGGTAGGAGTTAGAAGACGATATACCTTTTCCAGTAAAAAATATTTTAAAAAAATACTGCAGAATACATTTCTTCTGGGTGGAAAAAAGCTTAATAGGTAAAGTAAGGGATATTATGCAACTTCAAGCCCTTTGTTCAGACAACAGTGGTATTATTAGAACTGCAATTTACTGACCGCAGGACTCATTTTAGGTGGACGATTGACCGGACTCTCTTATTAGTCCCCAACGTAGTGAGAGAATTAGAGGGGGAGGCATCTCAATTTTTCAAAGATAACCTTGAATCTGCAAAGCCTACTACGGTCTGGCATGTCTATAAGCCATTTATCTGGGGCATATTATGCAAGGTGGGAAGTTACAAACAAAAATGAGTTAGAATACATGGCCAAAAAGTGTGGGGGGTGAGGGGGAGATTGGGGAATTAGTTTTGATCCAGCACTGAGGAAGATCAACACAGCACATGGCAGGAATTAGAGGAGCACTAGAGCGCCTATAAACAATCAGTGGGGGAAAAGTGCAGAGCCAGGTGGGAAGATAGTAAACTGTCTCATGAATATGGGGAAAGGAGTGGTCATCTATTGGCCTGGAAAATGAAGGGAGATTGAGAAAGACATTTAATCAGCGAATTATTAATAGACGTGAGTGAAAAATATCTAATAACTCAGATGAGATAGAGTCCCACATGCTTAAAATATTACAAACACTTTATACAGAAACTGCTACAGCAGATATACTGGCTTTAATAGAATAGCTGGAGGAAAGAAAGCTACCCTGTCTCTCAGAAATAGAAAAACATTTCTTCCAGAGTGAGATCAATATCGGTGAAATCCCCACGCATATAAACAAGTCTGGCAGGGGTGAAGCTGATGGGCAAACGCCCTACCAGGAGAACTTTTACATCTTTGCAAGATGTTATTGCCCCCATATGGAAAGACCTGTTCAATGAAATCTACTTAAGTAATGTGGAGGCACCATCATCCAGAAAGGAGGGTATTCTTTCCCTAATTCTAAAACCTAATAAAGACCCCCAAATCGTTGAATCGTAAAGGCCTATATAACCCCTAAATTATGATTATAAGATATTTGCAGGCATTCTTGCAAATAGGCTTGCAAAGTCTGTCGACCGCATTATTCATTTAGACCAGAATGGCTTCCTCCCAGGAAGGAGACTACATGAATTAACGCACCTACTAATCTCTTCAATTGACCTCACTGAAGCACATTCAGACACAGTGGCAATAATAACTATAGCATTTAGTAAGTTAAGCTGGATCTTTCCATAGGAGGCAATGACAGGCTTCGGCCTTGGTAATTCCTGGTTTCTCATATATATAGCACACTCTTCCCAATGCAATAGGTTGTGTGGTATTCTCCATGCATGGAGCAAAACTGAAGAAGCCTACTTCGACTTTGTTGTCACAACAAAAATGTCCAAAAATAGAGGGGAGTCTTCAGCTTGCATGTATGGTACTTATCTTGTGCCTTGCATTCTTGATCAACTGACGTAGCGCTCACCTTAGGTATTTCTAGTAACCACTACTAACGTGCTGGTCAACTCACTTTCCCTTGTTACAGTTTACCTTTCTGCACCCATTCCAACCTTCACCCTGTCCGCCTGCAGTATGATTTGCTGCTTTTATTCACGCCCCCACCCCCCAGTTATATGTGATCCTGATTACAGATCTTTGGTGCAGTGGTGTCCTAAGCTATGGCACCCTTCAGAGCAGCGGCAATCAGTGCAATATGCCTGGGCCATATTATCAAAAGTGTCTAGAGGGGCATAGGGTGTGTGCATCCACTTTCTGCACTGCCAGGGCACTTTGGTATTATAGAAAGGGCCAGAGGTGCTTGTGCGGTCCATTCTGTAATACAGATCATGACCGCACACATGCAACACCAGTGAAATCTGAAAGAAGCATTCCCTCATTTGCATGGAGGCCTGGCTCCATGCAAATGATGAAACACTTGTCACTGTGCGGGTGCCATATTAGAGACAAGGCGATACCAAAGGGGATGATGGACGGAGCGTTTGAGCAAATCAAACACTCACCCCCAGTCAACTGATCTGGGTTTAATCCATCATCATTCTTTAGCTCACTCCACCACCCCAGTTCAGACATGGCCATATGCAAATCAGTCTGACCCTGTGCCTCATGGGAACAGTCCAGCCCGAACTGCCAAGCCATGTCTTCCTGGACCGGAAACAAGCATCCTGGGACCGGTTTCTGGCTATTCAGCCGTCATCAGCCAGGCTAGCTTGAATCCAGTGGCAAAGTGAGCAAGGGACCCACGTCTGGGCATACCCTGCCAACTTAGGGCGAACAAAGCGATACTCAAAGGGGATGATGGACGGAGCGTTTGAGCAAATCAAACACTCACCCCCAGTCAACTGATCTGGGTTTAATCCATCATCATTCTTTAGCTCACTCTACCACCCCAGTTCAGACATGGCCATATGCAAATCAGTCTGACCCTGTGCCTCATGGGAACAGTCCAGCCCGAACTGCCAAGCCATGTCTTCCCTGGACCGGAAACAAGCATCCTGGGACCGGTTTCTGGCTATTCAGCCGTCATCAGCCAGGCTAGCTTGAATCCAGTGGCAAAGTGAGCAAGGGACCCACGTCTGGGCATACCCTGCCAACTTAGGGCGAACAAAGCGATACCAAAGGGGATGATGGACGGAGCGTTTGAGCAAATCAAACACTCACCCCCAGTCAACTGATCTGGGTTTAATCCATCATCATTCTTTAGCTCACTCCACCACTCCAGTTCAGACATGGCCATATGCAAATCAGTCTGACCCTGTGCCTCATGGGAACAGTCCAGCCCGAACTGCCAAGCCATGTCTTCCTGGACCGGAAACAAGCATCCTGGGACCGGTTTCTGGCTATTCAGCCGTCATCAGCCAGGCTAGCTTGAATCCAGTGGCAAAGTGAGCAAGGGACCCACGTCTGGGCATACCCTGCCAACTTAGGGCGAACAAAGCGATACCAAAGGGGATGATGGACGGAGCGTTTGAGCAAATCAAACACTCACCCCCAGTCAACTGATCTGGGTTTAATCCATCATCATTCTTTAGCTCACTCCACCACCCCAGTTCAGACATGGCCATATGCAAATCAGTCTGACCCTGTGCCTCATGGGAACAGTCCAGCCCGAACTGCCAAGCCATGTCTTCCCTGGACCGGAAACAAGCATCCCGGGACCGGTTTCTGGCTATTCAGCCGTCATCAGCCAGGCTAGCTTGAATCCAGTGGCAAAGTGAGCAAGGGACCCACGCCTGGGCATACCATGCCAACTTAGGGCGAACAAAGCGATACTCAAAGGGGATGATGGACGGAGCGTTTGAGCAAATCAAACACTCACCCCCAGTCAACTGATCTGGGTTTAATCCATCATCATTCTTTAGCTCACTCCACCACCCCAGTTCAGACATGGCCATATGCAAATCAGTCTGACCCTGTGCCTCATGGGAACAGTCCAGCCCGAACTGCCAAGCCATGTCTTCCCTGGACCGGAAACAAGCATCCTGGGACCGGTTTCTGGCTATTCAGCCGTCATCAGCCAGGCTAGCTTGAATCCAGTGGCAAAGTGAGCAAGGGACCCACGCCTGGGCATACCCTGCCAACTTAGGGCGAACAAAGCGATACCAAAGGGGATGATGGACGGAGCGCTTGAGCAAATCAAACACTCACCCCCAGTCAACTGATCTGGGTTTAATCCATCATCATTCTTTAGCTCACTCCACCACCCCAGTTCAGACATGGCCATATGCAAATCAGTCTGACCATGTGCCTCATGGGAACAGTCCAGCCCGAACTGCCAAGCCATGTCTTCCCTGGACCGGAAACAAGCATCCTGGGACCGGTTTCTGGCTATTCAGCCGTCATCAGCCAGGCTAGCTTGAATCCAGTGGCAAAGTGAGCAAGGGACCCACGTCTGGGCATACCCTGCCAACTTAGGGCGAACAAAGCGATACCAAAGGGGATGGTGGACGGAGCGTTTGAGCAAATCAAACACTCACCCCCAGTCAACTGATCTGGGTTTAATCCATCATCATTCTTTAGCTCACTCCACCACCCCAGTTCAGACATGGCCATATGCAAATCAGTCTGACCCTGTGCCTCATGGGAACAGTCCAGCCCGAACTGCCAAGCCATGTCTTCCCTGGACCGGAAACAAGCATCCTGGGACCGGTTTCTGGCTATTTAGCCGTCATCAGCCAGGCTAGCTTGAATCCAGTGGCAAAGTGAGCAAGGGACCCACGTCTGGGCATACCCTGCCAACTTAGGGCGAACAAAGCGATACCAAAGGGGATGATGGACGGAGCGCTTGAGCAAATCAAACACTCACCCCCAGTCAACTGACCTGGGTTTAATCCATCATCATTCTTTAGCTCACTCCACCACCCCAGTTCAGACATGGCCATATGCAAATCAGTCTGACCCTGTGCCTCATGGGAACAGTCCAGCCCGAACTGCCAAGCCATGTCTTCCCTGGACCGGAAACAAGCATCCTGGGACCGGTTTCTGGCTATTCAGCCGTCATCAGCCAGGCTAGCTTGAATCCAGTGGCAAAGTGAGCAAGGGACCCACGTCTGGGCATACCCTGCTAACTTAGGGTGAACAAAGCGATACCAAAGGGGATGATGGACGGAGCGTTTGAGCAAATCAAACACTCACCCCCAGTCAACTGATCTGGGTTTAATCCATCATCATTCTTTAGCTCACTCCACCACCCCAGCTCAGACATGGCCATATGCAAATCAGTCTGACCCTGTGCCTCATGGGAACAGTCCAGCCCGAACTGCCAAGCCATGTCTTCCCTGGACCGGAAACAAGCATCCTGGGACCGGTTTCTGGCTATTCAGCCGTCATCAGCCAGGCTAGCTTGAATCCAGTGGCAAAGTGAGCAAGGGACCCAAGTCTGGGCATACCCTGCCAACTTAGGGCGAACAAAGCGATACCAAAGGAGATGATGGACGGAGCGTTTGAGCAAATCAAACACTCACCCCCAGTCAACTGATCTGGGTTTAATCCATCATCATTCTTTAGCTCACTCCACCACCCCAGTTCAGACATGGCCATATGCAAATCAGTCTGACCCTGTGCCTCATGGGAACAGTCCAGCCCGAACTGCCAAGCCATGTCTTCCCTGGACCGGAAACAAGCATCCCGGGACCGGTTTCTGGCTATTCAGCTGTCATCAGCCAGGCTAGCTAGAATCCAGTGGCAAAGTGAGCAAGGGACCCACGTCTGGGCATACCCTGCCAACTTAGGGCGAACAAAGCGATACCAAAGGGGATGATGGACGGAGCGCTTGAGCAAATCAAACACTCACCCCCAGTCAACTGATCTGGGTTTAATCCATCATCATTCTTTAGCTCACTCCACCACCCCCAGTTCAGACATGGCCATATGCAAATCAGTCTGACCCTGTGCCTCATGGGAACAGTCCAGCCCGAACTGCCAAGCCATGTCTTCCTGGACCGAAAACAAGCATCCTGGGACCGGTTTCTGGCTATTCAGCTGTCATCAGCCAGGCTAGCTAGAATCCAGTGGCAAAGTGAGCAAGGGACCCACGTCTGGGCATACCCTGCCAACTTAGGGCGAACAAAGCGATACCAAAGGGGATGATGGACGGAGCGTTTGAGCAAATCAAACACTCACCCCCAGTCAACTGATCTGGGTTTAATCCATCATCATTCTTTAGCTCACTCCACCACCCCAGTTCAGACATGGCCATATGCAAATCAGTCTGACCCTGTGCCTCATGGGAACAGTCCAGCCCGAACTGCCAAGACATGTCTTCCCTGGACCGGAAACAAGCATCCTGGGACCGGTTTCTGGCTATTCAGCCGTCATCAGCCAGGCTAGCTTGAATCCAGTGGCAAAGTGAGCAAGGGACCCACGTCTGGGCATACCCTGCCAACTTAGGGCGAACAAAGCGATACCAAAGGGGATGATGGACGGAGCGCTTGAGCAAATCAAACACTCACCCCCAGTCAACTGACCTGGGTTTAATCCATCATCATTCTTTAGCTCACTCCACCACCCCAGTTCAGACATGGCCATATGCAAATCAGTCTGACCCTGTGCCTCATGGGAACAGTCCAGCCCGAACTGCCAAGCCATGTCTTCCTGGACCGGAAACAAGCATCCTGGGAGCGGTTTCTGGCTATTCAGCCGTCATCAGCCAGGCTAGCTTGAATCCAGTGGCAAAGTGAGCAAGGGACCCACGTCTGGGCATACCCTGCCAACTTAGGGCGAACAAAGCGATACCAAAGGGGATGATGGACGGAGCGTTTGAGCAAATCAAAACTCACCCCCAGTCAAGTGATCTGGGTTTAATCCATCATCATTCTTTAGCTCACTCCACCACCCCAGTTCAGACATGGCCATATGCAAATCAGTCTGACCCTGTGCCTCATGGGAACAGTCCAGCCCGAACTGCCAAGCCATGTCTTCCCTAGACCGGAAACAAGCATCCTGGGACCGGTTTCTGGCTATTCAGCCGTCATCAGCCAGGCTAGCTTGAATCCAGTGGCAAAGTGAGCAAGGGACCCACGTCTGGGCATACCCTGCCAACTTAGGGCGAACAAAGCGATACCAAAGGGGATGATGGACGGAGCGTTTGAGCAAATCAAACACTCACCCCCAGTCAACTGATCTGGGTTTAATCCATCATCATTCTTTAGCTCACTCCACCACCCCAGTTCAGACATGGCCATATGCAAATCAGTCTGACCCTGTGCCTCATGGGAACAGTCCAGCCCGAACTGCCAAGCCATGTCGTCCCTAGACCGGAAACAAGCATCCTGGGACCGGTTTCTGGCTATTCAGCCGTCATCAGCCAGGCTAGCTTGAATCCAGTGGCAAAGTGAGCAAGGGACCCACGTCTGGGCATACCCTGCCAACTTAGGGCGAACAAAGCGATACCAAAGGGGATGATGGACGGAGCGTTTGAGCAAATCAAACACTCACCCCCAGTCAACTGATCTGGGTTTAATCCATCATCATTCTTTAGCTCACTCCACCACCCCAGTTCAGACATAGCCATATGCAAATCAGTCTGACCCTGTGCCTCATGGGAACAGTCCAGCCCGAACTGCCAAGCCATGTCTTCCCTGGACCGGAAACAAGCATCCTGGGACCGGTTTCTGGCTATTCAGCCGTCATCAGCCAGGCTAGCTTGAATCCAGTGGCAAAGTGAGCAAGGGACCCACGTCTGGGCGTACCCTGCCAACTTAGGGCGAACAAAGCGATACTCAAAGGGGATGATGGACGGAGCGTTTGAGCAAATCAAACACTCACCCCCAGTCAACTGATCTGGTTTAATCCATCATCATTCTTTAGCTCACTCCACCACTCCCAGTTCAGACATGGCCATATGCAAATCAGTCTGACCCTGTGCCTCATGGGAACAGTCCAGCCCGAGCTGCCAAGCCATTGTCTTCCCTGGACCGGAAACAAGCATCCTGGGACTGGTTTCTGGCTATTCAGCCGTCATCAGCCAGGCTAGCTTGAATCCAGTGGCAAAGTGAGCAAGGGACCCACGTCTGGGCATACCCTGCCAACTTAGGGCGAACAAAGCGATACCAAAGGGGATGATGGACGGAGCGCTTGAGCAAATCAAACACTCACCCCCAGTCAACTGACCTGGGTTTAATCCATCATCATTCTTTAGCTCACTCCACCACCCCAGTTCAGACATGGCCATATGCAAATCAGTCTGTCCCTGTGCCTCATGGGAACAGTCCAGCCCGAACTGCCAAGCCATGTCTTCCCTGGACCGGAAACAAGCATCCTGGGACCGGTTTCTGGCTATTCAGCCGTCATCAGCCAGGCTAGCTTGAATCCAGTGGCAAAGTGAGCAAGGGACCCACGTCTGGGCATACCCTGCCAACTTAGGGCGAACAAAGCGATACCAAAGGGGATGATGGACGGAGCGTTTGAGCAAATCAAACACTCACCCCAGTCAACTGATCTGGGTTTAATCCATCATCATTCTTTAGCTCACTCCACCACCCCAGTTCAGACATGGCCATATGCAAATCAGTCTGACCCTGTGCCTCATGGGAACAGTCCAGCCCGAACTGCCAAGCCATGTCTTCCCTGGACCGGAAACAAGCATCCTGGGACCGGTTTCTGGCTATTCAGCCGTCATCAGCCAGGCTAGCTTGAATCCAGTGGCAAAGTGAGCAAGGGACCCACGTCTGGGCATACCCTGCCAACTTAGGGCGAACAAAGCGATACCAAAGGGGATGATGGACGGAGCGCTTGAGCAAATCAAACACTCACCCCCAGTCAACTGATCTGGGTTTAATCCATCATCATTCTTTAGCTCACTCCACCACCCCAGTTCAGACATGGCCATATGCAAATCAGTCTGACCCTGTGCCTCATGGGAACAGTCCAGCCCGAACTGCCAAGACATGTCTTCCCTGGACCGGAAACAAGCATCCTGGGACCGGTTTCTGGCTATTCAGCCGTCATCAGCCAGGCTAGCTTGAATCCAGTGGCAAAGTGAGCAAGGGACCCACGTCTGGGCATACCCTGCCAACTTAGGGCGAACAAAGCGATACCAAAGGGGATGATGGACGGAGCGTTTGAGCAAATCAAACACTCACCCCCAGTCAACTGATCTGGGTTTAATCCATCATCATTCTTAAGCTCACTCCACCACCCCAGTTCAGACAACGCCATATGCAAATCAGTCTGACCCTGTGCCTCATGGGAACAGTCCAGCCCGAACTGCCAAGCCATTGTCTTCCCTGGACCGAAAACAAGCATCCTGGGACCGGTTTCTGGCTATTCAGCTGTCATCAGCCAGGCTAGCTAGAATCCAGTGGCAAAGTGAGCAAGGGACCCACGTCTGGGCATACCCTGCCAACTTAGGGCGAACAAAGCGATACCAAAGGGGATGATGGACGGAGCGTTTGAGCAAATCAAACACTCACCCCCAGTCAACTGATCTGGGTTTAATCCATCATCATTCTTTAGCTCACTCCACCACCCCAGTTCAGACATGGCCATATGCAAATCAGTCTGACCCTGTGCCTCATGGGAACAGTCCAGCCCGAACTGCCAAGACATGTCTTCCCTGGACCGGAAACAAGCATCCTGGGACCGGTTTCTGGCTATTCAGCCGTCATCAGCCAGGCTAGCTTGAATCCAGTGGCAAAGTGAGCAAGGGACCCACGTCTGGGCATACCCTGCCAACTTAGGGCGAACAAAGCGATACCAAAGGGGATGATGGACGGAGCGTTTGAGCAAATCAAACACTCACCCCCAGTCAACTGATCTGGGTTTAATCCATCATCATTCTTAAGCTCACTCCACCACCCCAGTTCAGACAAGGCCATATGCAAATCAGTCTGACCCTGTGCCTCATGGGAACAGTCCAGCCCGAACTGCCAAGCCATGTCTTCCCTGGACCGGAAACAAGCATCCTGGGACCGGTTTCTGGCTATTCAGCCGTCATCAGCCAGGCTAGCTTGAATCCAGTGGCAAAGTGAGCAAGGGACCCACGCCTGGGCATACCCTGCCAACTTACGGGCGAACAAAGCGATACCAAAGGGGATGATGGACGGAGCGTTTGAGCAAATCAAACACTCACCCCCAGTCAACTGATCTGGGTTTAATCCATCATCATTCTTTAGCTCACTCCACCACCCCAGTTCAGACATGGCCATATGCAAATCAGTCTGACCCTGTGCCTCATGGGAACAGTCCAGCCCGAACTGCCAAGCCATGTCGTCCCTAGACCGGAAACAAGCATCCTGGGACCGGTTTCTGGCTATTCAGCCGTCATCAGCCAGGCTAGCTTGAATCCAGTGGCAAAGTGAGCAAGGGACCCACGTCTGGGCATACCCTGCCAACTTAGGGCGAACAAAGCGATACCAAAGGGGATGATGGACGGAGCGTTTGAGCAAATCAAACACTCACCCCCAGTCAACTGATCTGGGTTTAATCCATCATCATTCTTTAGCTCACTCCACCACCCCAGTTCAGACATAGCCATATGCAAATCAGTCTGACCCTGTGCCTCATGGGAACAGTCCAGCCCGAACTGCCAAGCCATGTCTTCCCTGGACCGGAAACAAGCATCCTGGGACCGGTTTCTGGCTATTCAGCCGTCATCAGCCAGGCTAGCTTGAATCCAGTGGCAAAGTGAGCAAGGGACCCACGCCTGGGCGTACCCTGCCAACTTAGGGCGAACAAAGCGATACCAAAGGGGATGATGGACGGAGCGTTTGAGCAAATCAAACACTCACCCCAGTCAACTGATCTGGTTTAATCCATCATCATTCTTTAGCTCACTCCACCACTCCCAGTTCAGACATGGCCATATGCAAATCAGTCTGACCCTGTGCCTCATGGGAACAGTCCAGCCCGAGCTGCCAAGCCATTGTCTTCCCTGGACCGGAAACAAGCATCCTGGGACTGGTTTCTGGCTATTCAGCCGTCATCAGCCAGGCTAGCTTGAATCCAGTGGCAAAGTGAGCAAGGGACCCACGTCTGGGCATACCCTGCCAACTTAGGGCGAACAAAGCGATACCAAAGGGGATGATGGACGGAGCGTTTGAGCAAATCAAACACTCACCCCCAGTCAACTGACCTGGGTTTAATCCATCATCATTCTTTAGCTCACTCCACCACCCCAGTTCAGACATGGCCATATGCAAATCAGTCTGTCCCTGTGCCTCATGGGAACAGTCCAGCCCGAACTGCCAAGCCATGTCTTCCCTGGACCGGAAACAAGCATCCTGGGACCGGTTTCTGGCTATTCAGCCGTCATCAGCCAGGCTAGCTTGAATCCAGTGGCAAAGTGAGCAAGGGACCCACGTCTGGGCATACCCTGCCAACTTAGGGCGAACAAAGCGATACCAAAGGGGATGATGGACGGAGCGTTTGAGCAAATCAAACACTCACCCCCAGTCAACTGATCTGGGTTTAATCCATCATCATTCTTTAGCTCACTTCCACCACCCCAGTTCAGACATGGCCATATGCAAATCAGTCTGACCCTGTGCCTCATGGGAACAGTCCAGCCCGAACTGCCAAGCCATGTCTTCCCTGGACCGGAAACAAGCATCCTGGGACGCGGTTTCTGGCTATTCAGCCGTCATCAGCCAGGCTAGCTTGAATCCAGTGGCAAAGTGAGCAAGGGACCCACGTCTGGGCATACCCTGCCAACTTAGGGCGAACAAAGCGATACCAAAGGGGATGATGGACGGAGCGTTTGAGCAAATCAAACACTCACCCCCAGTCAACTGATCTGGGTTTAATCCATCATCATTCTTTAGCTCACTCCACCACCCCAGTTCAGACATGGCCATATGCAAATCAGTCTGACCCTGTGCCTCATGGGAACAGTCCAGCCCGAACTGCCAAGACATGTCTTCCCTGGACCGGAAACAAGCATCCTGGGACCGGTTTCTGGCTATTCAGCCGTCATCAGCCAGGCTAGCTTGAATCCAGTGGCAAAGTGAGCAAGGGACCCACGTCTGGGCATACCCTGCCAACTTAGGGCGAACAAAGCGATACCAAAGGGGATGATGGACGGAGCGTTTGAGCAAATCAAACACTCACCCCCAGTCAACTGATCTGGGTTTAATCCATCATCATTCTTAAGCTCACTCCACCACCCCAGTTCAGACAAGGCCATATGCAAATCAGTCTGACCCTGTGCCTCATGGGAACAGTCCAGCCCGAACTGCCAAGCCATGTCTTCCCTGGACCGGAAACAAGCATCCTGGGACCGGTTTCTGGCTATTCAGCCGTCATCAGCCAGGCTAGCTTGAATCCAGTGGCAAAGTGAGCAAGGGACCCACGTCTGGGCATACCCTGCCAACTTAGGGCGAACAAAGCGATACCAAAGGGGATGATGGACGGAGCGTTTGGGCAAATCAAACACTCACCCCCAGTCAACTGATCTGGGTTTAATCCATCATCATTCTTTAGCTCACTCCACCACCCCAGTTCAGACATGGCCATATGCAAATCAGTCTGACCCTGTGCCTCATGGGAACAGTCCAGCCCGAACTGCCAAGCCATGTCTTCCCTGGACCGGAAACAAGCATCCTGGGACCGGTTTCTGGCTATTCAGCCGTCATCAGCCAGGCTAGCTTGAATCCAGTGGCAAAGTGAGCAAGGGACCCACGTCTGGGCATACCCTGCCAACTTAGGGCGAACAAAGCAATACCAAAGGGGATGATGGACGGAGTGTTTGAGCAAATCAAACACTCACCCCCAGTCAACTGATCTGGGTTTAATCCAGCATCATTCTTTAGCTTACTCCACCACCCCAGTTCAGACATGGCCATATGCAAATCAGTCTGACCCTGTGCCTCATGGGAACAGTCCAGCCCGAACTGCCAAGCCATGTCGTCCCTAGACCGGAAACAAGCATCCTGGGACCGGTTTCTGGCTATTCAGCCGTCATCAGCCAGGCTAGCTTGAATCCAGTGGCAAAGTGAGCAAGGGACCCACGTCTGGGCATACCCTGCCAACTTAGGGCGAACAAAGCGATACTCAAAGGGGATGATGGACGGAGCGCTTGAGCAAATCAAACACTCACCCCCAGTCAACTGATCTGGGTTTAATCCATCATCATTCTTTAGCTCACTCCACCACCCCAGTTCAGACATAGCCATATGCAAATCAGTCTGACCCTGTGCCTCATGGGAACAGTCCAGCCCGAACTGCCAAGCCATGTCTTCCCTGGACCGGAAACAAGCATCCTGGGACCGGTTTCTGGCTATTCAGCCGTCATCAGCCAGGCTAGCTTGAATCCAGTGGCAAAGTGAGCAAGGGACCCACGTCTGGGCGTACCCTGCCAACTTAGGGCGAACAAAGCGATACCAAAGGGGATGATGGACGGAGCGTTTGAGCAAATCAAACACTCACCCCCAGTCAACTGATCTGGTTTAATCCATCATCATTCTTTAGCTCACTCCACCACCCCAGTTCAGACATGGCCATATGCAAATCAGTCTGACCCTGTGCCTCATGGGAACAGTCCAGCCCGAGCTGCCAAGCCATTGTCTTCCCTGGACCGGAAACAAGCATCCTGGGACTGGTTTCTGGCTATTCAGCCGTCATCAGCCAGGCTAGCTTGAATCCAGTGGCAAAGTGAGCAAGGGACCCACGCCTGGGCATACCCTGCCAACTTAGGGCGAACAAAGCGATACCAAAGGGGATGATGGACGGAGCGTTTGAGCAAATCAAACACTCACCCCCAGTCAACTGACCTGGGTTTAATCCATCATCATTCTTTAGCTCACTCCACCACCCCAGTTCAGACATGGCCATATGCAAATCAGTCTGTCCCTGTGCCTCATGGGAACAGTCCAGCCCGAACTGCCAAGCCATGTCTTCCCTGGACCGGAAACAAGCATCCTGGGACCGGTTTCTGGCTATTCAGCCGTCATCAGCCAGGCTAGCTTGAATCCAGTGGCAAAGTGAGCAAGGGACCCACGTCTGGGCATACCCTGCCAACTTAGGGCGAACAAAGCGATACTCAAAGGGGATGATGGACGGAGCGTTTGAGCAAATCAAACACTCACCCCCAGTCAACTGATCTGGGTTTAATCCATCATCATTCTTTAGCTCACTCCACCACCCCAGTTCAGACATGGCCATATGCAAATCAGTCTGACCCTGTGCCTCATGGGAACAGTCCAGCCCGAACTGCCAAGCCATGTCTTCCCTGGACCGGAAACAAGCATCCTGGGACCGGTTTCTGGCTATTCAGCCGTCATCAGCCAGGCTAGCTTGAATCCAGTGGCAAAGTGAGCAAGGGACCCACGTCTGGGCATACCCTGCCAACTTAGGGCGAACAAAGCGATACCAAAGGGGATGATGGACGGAGCGTTTGAGCAAATCAAACACTCACCCCCAGTCAACTGATCTGGGTTTAATCCATCATCATTCTTTAGCTCACTCCACCACCCCAGTTCAGACATGGCCATATGCAAATCAGTCTGACCCTGTGCCTCATGGGAACAGTCCAGCCCGAACTGCCAAGACATGTCTTCCCTGGACCGGAAACAAGCATCCTGGGACCGGTTTCTGGCTATTCAGCCGTCATCAGCCAGGCTAGCTTGAATCCAGTGGCAAAGTGAGCAAGGGACCCACGTCTGGGCATACCCTGCCAACTTAGGGCGAACAAAGCGATACCAAAGGGGATGATGGACGGAGCGCTTGAGCAAATCAAACACTCACCCCCAGTCAACTGATCTGGGTTTAATCCATCATCATTCTTAAGCTCACTCCACCACCCCAGTTCAGACAAGGCCATATGCAAATCAGTCTGACCCTGTGCCTCATGGGAACAGTCCAGCCCGAACTGCCAAGCCATGTCTTCCCTGGACCGGAAACAAGCATCCTGGGACCGGTTTCTGGCTATTCAGCCGTCATCAGCCAGGCTAGCTTGAATCCAGTGGCAAAGTGAGCAAGGGACCCACGTCTGGGCATACCCTGCCAACTTAGGGCGAACAAAGCGATACCAAAGGGGATGATGGACGGAGCGTTTGGGCAAATCAAACACTCACCCCCAGTCAACTGATCTGGGTTTAATCCATCATCATTCTTTAGCTCACTCCACCACCCCAGTTCAGACATGGCCATATGCAAATCAGTCTGACCCTGTGCCTCATGGGAACAGTCCAGCCCGAACTGCCAAGCCATGTCTTCCCTGGACCGGAAACAAGCATCCTGGGACCGGTTTCTGGCTATTCAGCCGTCATCAGCCAGGCTAGCTTGAATCCAGTGGCAAAGTGAGCAAGGGACCCACGTCTGGGCATACCCTGCCAACTTAGGGCGAACAAAGCAATACCAAAGGGGATGATGGACGGAGTGTTTGAGCAAATCAAACACTCACCCCCAGTCAACTGATCTGGGTTTAATCCATCATCATTCTTTAGCTCACTCCACCACCCCAGTTCAGACATGGCCATATGCAAATCAGTCTGACCCTGTGCCTCATGGGAACAGTCCAGCCCGAACTGCCAAGCCATGTCTTCCCTGGACCGGCAACAAGCATCCTGAAACCGGTTTCTGGCTATTCAGCCGTCATCAGCCAGGCTAGCTTGAATCCAGTGGCAAAGTGAGCAAGGGACCCACGTCTGGGCATACCCTGCCAACTTAGGGCGAACAAAGCGATACCAAAGGGGATGATGGACAGAGCGTTTGAGCAAATCAAACACTCACCCCCAGTCAACTGATCTGGGTTTAATCCATCATCATTCTTTAGCTCACTCCACCACCCCAGTTCAGACATAGCCATATACAAATCAGTCTGACCCTGTGCCTCATGGGAACAGTCCAGCCCGAACTGCCAAGCCATGTCTTCCCTGGATCGGAAACAAGCATCCTGGGACCGGTTTCTGGCTATTCAGCCGTCATCAGCCAGGCTAGCTTGAATCCAGTGGCAAAGTGAGCAAGGGACCCACGTCTGGGCATACCCTGCCAACTTAGGGCGAACAAAGCGATACCAAAGGGGATGATGGACGGAGCGTTTGAGCAAATCAAACACTCACCCCCAGTCAACTGATCTGTGTTTAATCCATCATCATTCTTTAGCTCACTCCACCACCCCAGTTCAGACATGGCCATATGCAAATCAGTCTGACCCTGTGCCTCATGGGAACAGTCCAGCCCGAACTGCCAAGCCATGTCTTCCCTGGACCGGAAACAAGCATCCTGGGACCGGTTTCTGGCTATTCAGCCGTCATCAGCCAGGCTAGCTTGAATCCAGTGGCAAAGTGAGCAAGGGACCCACGTCTGGGCGTACCCTGCCAACTTAGGGCGAACAAAGCGATACCAAAGGGGATGATGGACGGAGCGTTTGAGCAAATCAAACACTCACCCCCAGTCAACTGATCTGGTTTAATCCATCATCATTCTTTAGCTCACTCCACCACCCCAGTTCAGACATGGCCATATGCAAATCAGTCTGACCCTGTGCCTCATGGGAACAGTCCAGCCCGAACTGCCAAGCCATGTCTTCCCTGGACCGGAAACAAGCATCCTGGGACCGGTTTCTGGCTATTCAGCCGTCATCAGCCAGGCTAGCTTGAATCCAGTGGCAAAGTGAGCAAGGGACCCACGTCTGGGCATACCCTGCCAACTTAGGGCGAACAAAGCGATACCAAAGGGGATGATGGACGGAGCGTTTGAGCAAATCAAACACTCACCCCCAGTCAACTGATCTGGGTTTAATCCATCATCATTCTTTAGCTCACTCCACCACCCCAGTTCAGACATAGCCATATGCAAATCAGTCTGACCCTGTGCCTCATGGGAACAGTCCAGCCCGAACTGCCAAGCCATGTCTTCCCTGGACCGGAAACAAGCATCCTGGGACCGGTTTCTGGCTATTCAGCCGTCATCAGCCAGGCTAGCTTGAATCCAGTGGCAAAGTGAGCAAGGGACCCACGTCTGGGCATACCCTGCCAACTTAGGGCGAACAAAGCGATACCAAAAGGGATGATGGACGGAGCGTTTGAGCAAATCAAACACTCACCCCCAGTCAACTGATCTGGGTTTAATCCATCATCATTCTTAAGCTCACTCCACCACCCCGGTTCAGACAAGGCCATATGCAAATCAGTCTGACCCTGTGCCTCATGGGAACAGTCCAGCCCGAACTGCCAAGCCATGTCTTCCCTGGACCGGAAACAAGCATCCTGGGACCGGTTTCTGGCTATTCAGCCGTCATCAGCCAGGCTAGCTTGAATCCAGTGGCAAAGTGAGCAAGGGACCCACGTCTGGGCATACCCTGCCAACTTAGGGCGAACAAAGCGATACCAAAGGGGATGATGGACGGAGCGTTTGGGCAAATCAAACACTCACCCCCAGTCAACTGATCTGGGTTTAATCCATCATCATTCTTTATCTCACTCCACCACCCCAGTTCAGACATGGCCATATGCAAATCAGTCTGACCCTGTGCCTCATGGGAACAGTCCAGCCCGAACTGCCAAGCCATGTCTTCCCTGGACCGGAAACAAGCATCCTGGGACCGGTTTCTGGCTATTCAGCCGTCATCAGCCAGGCTAGCTTGCATCCAGTGGCAAAGTGAGCAAGGGACCCACGTCTGGGCATACCCTGCCAACTTAGGGCGAACAAAGCAATACCAAAGGGGATGATGGACGGAGTGTTTGAGCAAATCAAACACTCACCCCCAGTCAACTGATCTGGGTTTAATCCATCATCATTCTTTAGCTCACTCCACCACCCCAGTTCAGACATGGCCATATGCAAATCAGTCTGACCCTGTGCCTCATGGGAACAGTCCAGCCCGAACTGCCAAGCCATGTCTTCCCTGGACCGGAAACAAGCATCCTGAAACCGGTTTCTGGCTATTCAGCCGTCATCAGCCAGGCTAGCTTGAATCCAGTGGCAAAGTGAGCAAGGGACCCACGTCTGGGCATACCCTGCCAACTTAGGGCGAACAAAGCGATACCAAAGGGGATGATGGACGGAGCGTTTGAGCAAATCAAACACTCACCCCAGTCAACTGATCTGGGTTTAATCCATCATCATTCTTTAGCTCACTCCACCACCCCAGTTCAGACATAGCCATATGCAAATCAGTCTGACCCTGTGCCTCATGGGAACAGTCCAGCCCGAACTGCCAAGCCATGTCTTCCCTGGATCGGAAACAAGCATCCTGGGACCGGCTTCTGGCTATTCAGCCGTCATCAGCCAGGCTAGCTTGAATCCAGTGGCAAAGTGAGCAAGGGACCCACGTCTGGGCATACCCTGCCAACTTAGGGCGAACAAAGCGATACCAAAGGGGATGATGGACGGAGCGTTTGAGCAAATCAAACACTCACCCCAGTCAACTGATCTGTGTTTAATCCATCATCATTCTTTAGCTCACTCCACCACCCCAGTTCAGACATGGCCATATGCAAATCAGTCTGACCCTGTGCCTCATGGGAACAGTCCAGCCCGAACTGCCAAGCCATGTCTTCCCTGGACCGGAAACAAGCATCCTGGGACCGGTTTCTGGCTATTCAGCCGTCATCAGCCAGGGTAGCTTGAATCCAGTGGCAAAGTGAGCAAGGGACCCACGTCTGGGCATACCCTGCCAACTTAGGGCGAACAAAGCGATACCAAAGGGGATGATGGACGGAGCTCACTTTGCCACTGGATTCAAGATAGCCTGGCTGATGACGGCTGAATAGCCAGAAACCGGTCCCAGGATGCTTGTTTCCGGTCCAGGGAAGACATGGCTTGGCAGTTCGGGCTGGACAGTTCCCATGAGGCACAGGGTCAGACTGATTTGCATATGGCCATGTCTGAACTGGGGTGGCGGAGTGAGCTAAAGAATGATGATGGATTAAACCCAGATCAGTTGACTGGGGGTGAGTGTTTGCAATGTTCAACACTCCGTCCATCATCCCCTTTGGTTTTGCTATGTTCGCCCTAAGTTGGCAGGGTATGCCCAGACGTGGGTCCCTTGCTCACTTTGCCACTGGATTCAAGATAGCCTGGCTGATGACGGCTGTAAGCCAGAAACCAGTCCCAGGATGCTTGTTTCCCGGTCCAGGGAAGACATGGCTTGGCAGTTCGGGCTGGACTGTTCCCATGAGGCACAGGGTCAGACTGATTTGCATATGGCCATGTCTGAACTGGGGTGGCGGAGTGAGCTAAAGAATGATGATGGATTAAACCCAGATCAGTTGACTGGGGGTGAGTGTTTGCAATGTTCAACACTCCGTCCATCATCCCCTTTGGTTTTGCTATGTTCGCCCTAAGTTGGCAGGGTATGCCCAGACCTGGGTCCCTTGCTCACTTTGCCACTGAATTCAAGATAGCCTGGCTGATGACGGCTGTAAGCCAGAAACCGGTCCCAGGATGCTTGTTTCCGGTCCAGGGAAGACATGGCTTGGCAGTTCGGGCTGGACTGTTCCCATGAGGCACAGGGTCAGACTGATTTGCATATGGCCATGTCTGAACTGGGGTGGCGGAGTGAGCTAAAGAATGATGATGGATTAAACCCAGATCAGTTGACTGGGGGTGAGTGTTTGCAATGTTCAACACTCCGTCCATCATCCCCTTTGGTTTTGCTATATTAGAGACATGGGCACAGAAGCAAAGGAGCTGTAACAGTGCACCACAAAGCGGTGGTGTCTAATTAGTGCACTTTTCATACGGGCCTCTTTAGAATGGGGAAGGAATGGGAGGGGACCAACAGGGTCCTACTGACACCCCAAAATATCCCCTGCCGGTGGGTGCAGTGACGTACTGCATGCACATGCAGGAAGTTCTCAGTCCCCTTCAATTTGCAGGCCGTGTTGTCGCCGGCACAGGCACAGTGAATCAGAGGTTTCAAACAACAGGTTTGTCTCACTTATGCGCTGCCCCCAGGGCAGGCCCTAACTTGCAGCTGCACGGAGGGCTGCACATTCATTGTGAAAGACCACACTGACCCAGTCTGCACCCAGCACACCCGTGCACACCTCGGAAGTGTTCCCTATCTTTGATATGGGCTATGGTCCTCAGTATATCTCAAATAGATAACATGACAGAGGGACAGATTCCACTGGATCGTCTTATATTTAGAAATGCTGCAGCAAAATGTGTCGTTTCACTAAACTTAGTGATCTCACGCAGGGGGTATTCCTTTAAAAGCACGGTGACCCTGACCCACCGACATAGCATGTTTCATCATCGGGCCCTTCCTCTCTGAAATTTCAAAAAGTTTCCATGGTGGACTCTCCCTGGAGCTCTTAAGAGGGGGTTCAAAAGGTTGAATACCTCCCTACTTGTGATTTGAATGGGACATATATCCCTCAAATAGGGGAAGTAGAAGGACATAGCACAAAGATATAGTCAACCATAATAAATCAAAAGGAATGCAAATAGAAGCCCCTACTAAAAACCACAATGTGGTTTAAAAGGACTCTGATACACATTTTATGGCATGCTTCATCATAGAGTTCGATTTCCAGAATGACAAAGCATCTGGATTAAGAAAATTTAATCTTAAAGGGGGTGTAGGAAAGTGGGTTACTGGTTGACTGGGGTGCGAGCCCTGGTCAAGCAGCAATAACAATCCTTGTCAGGGTAAGGCACAAGCAAACCCCAAATTAACCTGTGTTCACCCCCTTGGTAGCTTAGCACAGACCAGTCGGGCTTAACTTAGAGGCAATGTGTAAAGTATTTGTGCAACACTTCAAACAGTAACACAGTGAAAACACACCACAAAAGAAGCATACAACAAGGTTAGAAAATAGAGTAGCATTTAATAAATTAAAAAAAACAGAACAAACATCCAATTAGTAGAACCGGAGATGCTGAATTTGAAAGCTTTTAAAGAAAATAGCACCAAAAGGCGTAAAGCGACAACCGTGGATATCTGGTCACAGCGTGCAGGGACGAAGTCACAAATTCATGCCGACTGTTGGAACACGGGTCGGCTGTGGGGACCCAGTTAGGGCCGCTGAAAAAAAGAGCCTTCAAACCTGGTTTGCGAGCGCTACCTGGATCCGCATCGAAGATGCACTGCGCAGCCGAAGCAAGGCATTACTTCCAAGATGCAGCGAGGCTACAATGAAAGGTCATGTTGTGTCATCGTCGAGGGTCCTGACGATCAGGCTTGCAAAGCAAAGTCCGGTGTCAAGGATGCGGCGTGCAGTCGGGGCGATGTGTCGGTGCCGAAGAGCTGTAAGTCTGCGATAAGGAGTCTGTCGTCATCGTAGAGGCTGCCATCGATGAGAGATAAAAGGGATTGCGCTGAGGATGCATCACGCAGTGGTGGTTCCAAAGGCGATGTGGACTGCGCCGGCGATGCGAGTCTTTGCAACGGGTCCAATCAAAGCAGCAGCGGTTCTGCTTAGGTTTGCATGGCACAGCAGAGGAGATGCGTTGGTTCCACTAGATCCACAGAAGCTGGCAAAGCATCCTAGGCCCTCTTCCAAGGGTCTAGGACTGGGTTGGCACCACTTGGCAGGGTAGACTCAAAGATGGCAGAGTCTAGGTGCAGATGCAAAGTTGTTGGAAGCCTGTTATGTCCCTGAGGCTTCAGATCAGGAGGCCAGCCAACTAGCCATTGGAGTCACTCTGGGCTCTGAGTTCAAGTGATGCAGGTTTAGTCCTTCTCACCCAGACAAGAGTGAAGCAGGTCAACAGCAAAACAGGAGTCAAACATAGTGTAGTCCAGCAGAGTGGCTGTCCTTCAACAGCACAGCAATCCTTCCTGGCAGAATATCCACAGGTGCAGATGTGTACTGAAGTGGTTGTGTCTGAGGTCCATCTTTTATACCCTGGTGCTCAGGTTCTGGAAGGTGGGAGAAGATTCTTGACAGTGCCTTTGAAGAGCAAGGAATTCCCTACCTCCCCGGCCCTGGCTCCAAGCTGGCTGAAGTGACAATGCAGGGTTGTTAAGCCCTTTCTGTGGAAACAGGACACAGCCAATTCAGGTGTAAGTGAGCCTGGGCTTAGCTTATCCCTCCCATCCTGCCAGTGATGTCACATCCAGTCACACCTAAGTTCCCATTGTGTGTGGTTGTCTAGGAGGAATACACAAATTCCAACTCCACATAGTCATGTGACCAGAGACAGGCTGCAGGTACCAAATAGCTAAGGCAAGAAAATGGCAACTTCTAAAAGTGGCTTTTTCAGAATTGCAATTAAAACTCAGACTTCATCATAAGTTAGGATTTAAAATTGTGATTCCAGAGACACCAAACATGAGCTGCTCATCTCTTCCCATTTGGAGATTACACTTATAAAAGGTAATAAGGCAATTCCAATGTTTCCCTATGGGAGAGATAGGCCTTGCAATAGTGAAAAACGAATTTAAGAGTTTTTCACTACGAAGACATGTAAGATTTAAAAGTACATGTCCTTGTTTTTAATACATTACACTCTGCCCTCTGGGCTGTCTCGGGCCTTCCCTAGGTGTGACTTATATGTATTAAAAAGGAAGGTTTGGCCTGGCAAAAGGTTTATTTTGCCAGGTCGATATGGCAGTTTAAAACTGCACACACAGGCTCTGCAATTCCAGGACTGAAAGGGCTACTTAAGTGGGTGGCACAATCAGTGTTTCAGGCCCACTAGTAGCATTTAATTTACATGCCCCGGGCACAGGTAGTGCCACTTTACTGGGGTCATTGAGAAAAGCCAATAGTACCATGTTTAGAAGAGAGAGCACAAGCACTTTAGCACTGGTTAACAGTGGTAAAGTGCACAGAGTCCTAATACCAGCAAAAACAAGGTAAAACAAATGTAGGAGGAAGGCAAAAAGTTGGGGGAAGACCACCCTAAGGCTGTCAGATCTAACACGGAGCATTTAATATTACATGTATGATGGATCTAGGTGGGAAGAAAATTACCTAATAAGAATGCCCAATAATGTCTTTATTGATGGGCTCCTATGATAAGGTAAAAAGATAGTTTGGGGAAGAAAAATAGAAAGAAAAATGTAAGGAAGTGACTTAGTAGTTGGTCCCAGGAAAGCTTCAAGAGTGAAATAAAAAATTTACTTTTCCAACAACACTTTGAGCAGAGCAAAAACTTCAATCTGCCTTATTATTGTTAGTGGTTAGATTATCCCACACTTGAATTTACCAGGTGAGAAAAAACTTACACTGCAAGTTGAGGAAACAAATTGAATGCTAATACTATGTACCAAGTGCCTCAAAGCAGGTGGTGGTTCTAAATAAAATTGTTTATCAGAGGCTTGTTTCTGAAAAGAGTTTTGGTTAAGTCACTTGTGATCACGGCAAACAACACGCAAAGTGCACCACCATGAAATTTCTCAGACCACATCTTTACGGATAAAAGTAGATTGGGGATTTTGTGGCATAGACCAGAATTTAGTTGACAAGAGATCCTTGCGCATATTCCAACTTGCTTTAGTGCTTTCTGACATTTAACACAAGATCCTCGAATCACATCCAGGTCAACAAATAGCATCCGGGTTAGCAGTGTTCTTGATCAAATAATTACTTTCCAGGTCCTCTGGTGATTTCCAGACCAAGTTGTGTGTTCAGCCCCTCTCCACCCCAATTCTTCTTCTTCTTCTTCTTGAAGTTTTATATAGCGCGAACTTGACCCGAAAATCAGGTATCAGAGCGCTTTACATGAGAACACATTCATTCATTTTTGTTAGGCACGGGCGATAAGTGATTTTCCCAGAATCATAGGATGTTGAGCGACTCGAACCCGGTCCCCTTGCTCCGAGGTCGACCGCCGTAGCCGTTAGGCTACATCCTTTACTGGGTTAATATGGGAGACATTAGTGAGGATCCCCTTTATGGGGATAATGTTATCTTTATAGCTGACCCTGAATATACCATCCCGAGAGAGATGAACATGTTCAGGAATTTTGGCTCTTTTTCCAGACTTACTATTATTTGAAACATGTCTGGTGTGTTCCTGATTAGCGTCTTCTCACTTTGAGTAAAAGTGAAATATCACCTTCAAGTTTGTGTATATGTGGTTTGAATACCTCGGAACAATTATTACAAAAAGAGGGAACAATTAATTGAGAGTAATTTGCCGATACTTCTAGACTGATTTAGAGAAGATGTCCATCACTGGAACACCCTCTCTGTTTCTCATTGGTATGCAAAGGCAAACCAAGGTGGTTTTATTATAAAGTACTCCAAAGTAAATGCCATGTCATACTATCTTTCTAAGTTTACAAAAAACAAGGGAAACCCATGGATATGATCCAGCGCAATATTAGCCAACAACATTCATACAACATATACTCACTTGGGCCCATACATTCACACTACACTAATACTTACGCTGGGTGTCAGATGTTCTCTTTTATCAAAGTCCCTGCTACCAATTACCTTCTGATTGAAGAGTAATAACTTACCAATGGATCCTTTGCTAATTGGGAAGTTTAAAATGAGTGACATTCATTATAGTACATAATCCTGAAATAACCACTGAGTCAGGAAGTTTTAAAATGTTTATCTAAAGTTTTAGCAGAGTAAAATACAGAAAACACGG
Source organism: Calotriton arnoldi (assembly GCA_963921515.1). Classification (NCBI taxonomy): domain Eukaryota; kingdom Metazoa; phylum Chordata; class Amphibia; order Caudata; family Salamandridae; genus Calotriton; species Calotriton arnoldi. The sequence continues at coordinate 4,037,829 of CAWUFW010000049.1, read as the reverse complement.
TACTTGATTGAAATACCCAAGAAAAAGCAGTGCTCATTATAAGCAAAATGTCATCCTTTATTGAAACATCTTTGACCGACCGTTATTTGTGATTATTATACAGGCCTGTTACTTGTGGTCCAGCAGTGGGACAGTTTCACACCACACTAGAGATGGGGATGTGAGCGTAGCAGCTCCTCAAATTTACATAATAAAGGAGGATGAGACACTCTCCAAGGGAATTTAAGGGGAGCCCAACTACTTGGAGGTGTGGTTAGCATCCCGACTGCCTGTAGGCAACCAACAGCTGAATGTCTCTGACTTAAAAAAAAAAGGGAAAAGCACATGTCCGAGTATTCACCTCTAATCCAGCAAGGCTTGATAGGCTTTCATGTCCTTCATTGGCTTGGACCAACCACCTTCTTTGAATGTATTTCTTTAGCTGGGGTTCAAGTGAAACCAGAAAATTTCCAATCATTCTGACAAGCCTTTCTACACTTGTTCTCCTTGAACTATGCATATATTCTTAAGCAAAACTTATTCCAAGCCACTTTTTGTGCCTGAAGTGAATTTACAGTTATGATTGAACCCGTCTTTGCTAATGGTTTTCCTCCAGCCCCTGAAATGAGAGCAGTGCTCAGCTTCAGAAATAAGGGGAAATATGGCATAGCTCTCATACATCAAAATGACCAGCATCTACCTACAGACCCTAAAACCAGACTCAAGTAAGTAAACCCTCAAAAGACTACAGCTTCTTGACGTAGGGGGAGAGAAAATGCTCTTGGTGTTAGAAGATCACATAAAGATAACTGCCCTTTTTCTGGGGGCCCTTGTTAATAGTAAACTAGCACATAGGGCCATATGTAACAAAAACGTGTTTTGCGATTCTCAAATTGCGATTTTTAGGGAATCTCAATTAGAGAATCGCAAAATGCAATGTATGTAGGCTTTGCTAAATATTTTGCGAATCCTACATATTCCTTATTTGCGAATCGCAAATTGAGATTCGCAAATAAGGAATACCGGGCCAGATGTATCAAAGGGTTTTGCCCATTCTGTGTCTATGGAGAAATGTGTTGATACATATGGCCCACCTTCCCATTCATTCCTATGGGCTAGAAGGCCCATAGGAATGAATGGGAAGACATTCTCAATTTGCGATTCCCAATTAGAGAATCGCAAATTGAGAATGCAATTTCAAGCTTGCAAGGGTGTCAATAGGACAACCTGTTGCACCCTGAAATAGGCATGTGTGCACATGTGGCGCACATACATGCCCTAAGGGCATGTATGTGCGCCACATGGCCCTTTCAAAAATGCAAAAAAGTGCATTTTTCAAAGAAATCGCAAATTACCACCAACCTGAAGTTGGTGGTAATTTGCGATTCCTAAGCCAAAATCGCACAACTTGGGTGCTTCCTACATTGCATTTAAGGAATCGCAATTTGGGATTCCTTAAATGCATTCACAAAATAGGGAATCGCAAATTTTGCGATTCCTTATTTTGCGAGTGGGTTTTTGTGTGCTACATTGCACACTGCCTAAATTACGATCGCAAACGCTGAAATTCTGCGAATTTCAGCGTTTGCGATCGCAATTTGGCTTCATACATATGGCCCATGGCCCATAGACTCCAGAGAACAGACACAGGGAGCCCCTGTTCCAATAAATTACAACTTGCTTAGTTGCGTGCTCTGGCTCTGCTTCATTTTACAAAGGAATGAAGATAAATAAGTAGGCAGAATGATGTTCTGCTCACTGATGTTTTTAGACCCTAGGTGTAACTGATGGCTTCTTAGTACTATCGTAAGGGGAAACAGCCATAACATCGCATGCTTTTACAACGTGGTCGTTACAACGACCGTGTTGTTACAACGCAAGCCATTACATCGCAAGTCGTTTCAACGACTTGCTGTAGGGGGCGCACTGGTGTTGGATTTACAATCCAACACCTTCCCTGCTGTTGCGCAAACAGGAGTAAGAATAGTAAATTATACTATTCCTAAGTCCAGCGCGCCCCCTACAGCAAGTCGTTGAAACGACTTGCGATATAATGGCTCGCGTTGTAACAACACAGTCGTTTTAACAACCGCGTTGTAAAAGCATGGAATGTAACGCATGCGAAGTAATAGTATATATTCGGAATCCATGGACTGTATATACGAGTCGGGGAGGAGAGTACGTAGAGATGATGGGTAAGATGACTGGAGAGAAGTTGAAGGGTTTTGAAAGAAAGAACGAAAGTGAGGGATGGAGGACATAGAGTAGAAGAACGGAGTGAGAAAGGAATGGATATAAGGAAGAAAGGAGAGAGGAAAGAAAATGAAAGAAAAGTAGTGACTGAAGATAGGAGCATGGAAAAAACAAGAAAGGATGGGAGGAATGAAGGGCAAGTGAAAAAAGAAAAATGGAAGGAAAGGAGAAAAATAATGAAGGAATGAAGGGAGAGAGGAAGGAAGAAAGGTTTAGTTGAAAAAGAAGGAAAGAAGTTAGAGAAGAAAGCACAGCACTAATTGGAAATACAGCATAAGCGCAAAAATGAGACAAGAAAGGTCTGATGTAGAGCATGAAAGAAAAGTGATGACGGATATATTGAACAGAAAATTTGGGATGGATTAAGGGAGTGACTAAAGGAGAGAGAGAGAGGGAGCTACACCATCGCCTATATTTATAGAAGGCTTAAAACTCAGACCATAAGAAAGGAGCAACATGCAGCCCCTCCGGGTGCTCAAACAGGTAGGCTTTCTGTCCCTCTTTTTCCTCCGAGACCATTTTGTGGGCAGAAGAATCTATCAGAGGAGTTCCAAGCAAGATGTACTTGTTTTTCTGTAAATGAGAAACTTGAGAAGATGATGTCCTCTCTGTACTCCTCGCGTCTCTATCCCAATCAAAACATTACTTGAATGTAATTAAAACATTTTGTCCTGAGATTATTTTTTTTTAAATTCACTGAGACCTTATGTACTTAGTATTCTGTTAAATAGCAATTAGGTTGCCCTCTATATAATTAGAATAGTGTTTCTGTTCCCTTTTTTCAATGCTGATTGTTATAGTAATTGAAAACTGTCAATCAAATATGAATTAGCTGTTACTTATGAGGAAATAGGATCCTCTGGTCACATACCATTTCAGTGCTAGAAATAGGGGACGTGGGAGGAGGGGAGACAGCTTCCTTCCTCCCACCTAGGGCTACTGGGTGGGCAGAGTAGTAGCAGTAAAATTCTTTATTCGGTTAAAATAGATATAACCATAAAAGATACATACATCGAATAAAACAATCAATGCATGAAATCACTATTAAAAATGTTCAAAGTACATAACCATAGTACAATAAACATTAATGTACAGCCATTCTACCTTGGAAACAAACAGGTCTTTTCCAATCTCAGTTATAAACAATTTTCAACAACGGAAAAAGACCTCGACAAAAGAAGAAAAAGGGACAAAGTGCATAACCTCAGTGAAATAAACATTACTACGCAGCTAATCAGCCTAGGTAACAGATAAATCTTTCCTGTCAAAATTGCAAATTTCAAAAACAGGGTTCCCTGACCGGGCATCGAACCTGGGCTGCAGTGGTGAAATCGCTGAATCCTATTAAAAACCTCGGATATCCTACCCAGGCGACGGCCAAATTAAGGCCAGGCCTCCCATAATTTAACGATGCTGCTTAAAAAGCAAGTTTGAATATCCCTAAGCATACAGAGAAACAGCATCGCAGGCCTTACTTGATTACATTTTAAAAGATTTAGGATGGGCATTAAAAATATTTCCCTAGGGAAAGTATAAAGAGTGCAGAACAAAACAAAATGGGCAATGGTCTGGGCCGAAATTTTGTCACATTCACAGGGACCAAGGGTAGGTACCCTGGGCTGCCCAGCCCATAGGAAAGCTAATTAATGGGAAAAAAGATTACTTCTGAACCTGGTTAAAAGCTTACAGTGATGCACATTGTTTACCCACATTAAATACAGCTCAATTGAGGATACAGTTTTAGTCAGACAATGGGAGAGAACAGCAGGTTTCTGCAATTCAATTCCTTCCCTGTCAGCGATAATCCGAGTTCAGAAAATCTGTTTGACCCATCTATAATCTGCTTTAACAATTCCTTCAACACAGGAAAAACAAACTTGTACGGCCCAAAGCAATGAATTCGGACTTAATACAACTCATCCAGGGGATCCCTCTCATGTTATCCAGGGAAAGGCAGTCCCTGATGATCAGTCTGTTCCAGGTTGGCTCGCTTTTTTGCCAGATGGAGATCAAATGTAACAATGACCTAAGTTTGATAGCGTTCGAGGTATATTTGAGGCCCAATTCCTCATGAGCAGCATGGGTTGATGTGATGTGCAGGACAGTCAATAAACGCCTAGCAAACCTATAGCATGTAGCGGATACACATTTTGCTTTGTAGATGTGAAGCAGGGGTATTCCTATCATCAAGAAGAATGCACAGGTAGCTGATTGTGTGTACCTGACTAATCTTGGTTTCATTGCAGGTTTGAAGCCAGTAACCAAAACAAAAGATTTAGTATTATCTATTGAGAGGTCTAAGCGGGCCATAAAATCAGCAAAAGAAGCCCAAATATACTACATGGGGGTGTCCACACAAACATGACAAGCTATCGGGTGGTGGGGGGCATTTTATGGTTTGGGAATGTGATTTCTTATGTGGTTAACTGTTTTGTGCAGGTGCTATACAGATGTCATTGTTTTCAAAGCGGTGTTGTTTGGAAATCTAATAAAAAGTATGTTATAAAAAAAATCTGAAAAAGAATCAAGTAACAGTTGAAGTCCTAATGTTGTCCTTGACACAAGGACAGCATCATCTACAAATAAAAGGACTGGTAATGGGCAGGCACCTACACGGGGCGTCACACTGTTTTCCTATCAGCGCCTCCTCTAGGCCATTAATATAAATGGTGAATAAAAGAGGGGCCAAGATGCACCCCTGTCTAACACCTCAAGTAATGGGGAAGTGTTTGGTGCATGAGCTGTCCTCCCCAAATCTTACAGACGCAGACATGTCCATATGAATGTCCCCCAAAAGGACATCAGAGCTGGATTAACACCTAGAGACAGCAACATTGACCAGAGCTTAGAACGGCTAATCCGATTAGTAAATACAAACTCTGATCGATAGTACTCAGGCCAGGCCTGAACCCATATTGGGAGTCAGAGATGATGCTTTTATCCCCGGCCCACAGAGACAACCTTTCTAGGAGAACCTGACTCAAAACCTTAATGGTAGTATCAATCAGAGATATGGGCCTATAGCATCTTGGGTCAGCCCGGTCAGCTTTTTTGAAAATTGGTACAATGATGGAATGGGACCATGAGATAGGGGGGCGTTTTTACACGGCAGCATTTAGTATATTAGACAGGAGGGCGGCCAAGATGACTACATCACTCCTAGAGCCTTATTACCAGCTAAGCGCCTAATGGCGCATGTAACTTCTTTAATTGAAATAGAAAGGCTGGAGTTGCCCAGTACCTTTTTACCAGTATTTTGAACTGAAGACTCCATCCCATCCTCAAATGAATACATTTGGAAAAAGTGATCATGCTATTTAGTTTCCACTATCACTGAGGACAAGGTTAGGGCAGCCTCAGCAATTAGAAAAATATGGTTAAGAATTCTCCAGAAGGTAGCGCTATCATTAAGATCACTAGCTCTCATTACCTGTTCCCAGACATTATCTTTAAGGGACTCTTTTCTCTCCTTTGTGACCTTCTTATAGCTGGCACGTAAGCATTTTATCTCCCCCGTCAATTGGGGAATATTTAAGGGCCTTCATTAAGGCACAATGAGCATTAGAACAAGGCTCATTAAACCAACGAGCCCCCCTGAAGATAGTATGGCCTGAGCTGGGTGTGGTGAGGGCAGCCCCCACACCGGCAATACAGAAACGGCATCTAGAATGCAAGTGGGGGCTAGATTTGGATTCTAACTCATGGCTCCTCTGCCTAAACAGATGAGCACAAAACTCCTCTGGTATCACTTTACATCATTTCAGACATCTACCCTGGTCTGAAGGAGCCAGATGTTTAGTGGGAAGGGCTAGGGGTGGCGTTCTCTGGCACTGAAATGTTAATTCTAGTGCTAAAGGATTATGATCGCTCCAACAAGGCCATTTGGTCTGGTAATCAACTAGAGAGCTAGAAAGGGGCGTGGAGATCAAGATGTAATTCGCAATTGATTCCAGCCCTCTTCCAGCATAGGTAGGGGATACCCGGATGCTGGGTATAATCAGATTCAAGGATTGGATTAATACATTTATCTGGTCGCCTTGAGCCAATTGAAGATGATCTCCAAGGAGAAATCCTGAAAAATTTGGCAAGTTTTTAAACAAGGGTGGCTGTTAAGGTCGTCAGAAACAAAATTGATATGTATGAGGTGAAGCTTAGGCCCGGAACCGAAAAAAGGGTCTTATGTTTCTTTATGACCTCACCCAATGAAGAAATAACCTCAGAATAAGGAATGTGTCCATTAGAATTATAAACATTTACAATCAATAAGATTGATTTATCCGGAAAAGTAAGTAGTACCGCCACTATATTTGAACAATTTATCTCCACCTCAGTCATAACACAGTTCAGGGACAAAGATATTAGAGTGCACAACCCCACCTTGGCTTGCCTCGAAGGAGATGGAATTGCTAGGTGGAAAAAATTAGTGAAGTCATCCAAAAAAGGCATGTTATGACAGACCAGGTTTCCTGGCGGGCCAATATATGACCTGGTCTGATGAAGTCTGACCAATTCGGATCCCTGACCTTCTCCCCAAGCCCTGCTACATTCCATAAAAGAAAGCTAAGCTGATCATTGGAATCTGGCCCTAAAAAAAAACTATTGCCTCCCCCACCTTTCTTGGCAAACTCATCATCAGGCTCACTAGAGGGTAGTCAATCCACTTCCTCAAGAGAATCTAGAACTCCAAATCTATTAGAGGAGATAAGAGAGAAGGCAGGCATCCTTCGGCGCCTAAGATGCGTCTCGTGGGGACCTCGGAGCGACTAGGGGTAAGTGGGCCTAGAAGTTCTCGCATTGAGTGCAGGTCCTGGTTTATAGAAAAACCCCAGCGGCCGCAGCCTTATGCTCAAAGAAGAGCCTTCTGTCCCCTGAAAACAGGCTAAGATTCTACCAGTGACCCAACTAATGCTAAAGTTCACCACAATGCAATCACCATGGAACAATTTGGTGTCTTGACCAACCCAGCTTACCCTTCCTACCATGTTAGTTTGTTTATGGATATTAACATCAACCCCAACCCTCCTAGAGAGCCAATGTGTTACTTTGTTCTTTAGCTGTAAAAACCCTTCGCTAGCATTTGACTTAAGTGGGGGCACATCTACCAGAACCACCACGTAGAGTGTGCAATCAGGAAGAAGGTCTAATTGATAAGGCATCGGTGAGAGTCCTCCAGAGCCCGCCCCAGATGAAATCTCAGGGTGAGCCCTATTGAAGGAAGATGGGGCATAGCCATATCCTGGCTCTGAGGGATGAATGGAGGAGGCTCTGTTGTGATTACCACTAAGGGGTACATTTTTCCCATTAGTGTGACCTCCCTGTGATAAGGCACCGGAACTAGCTAAGCTAGAGATGCGTTTAAGCTGGTTATTTACACATGCCCCATGTTTACCAGACTCACTTGCCAAAAGGTTCCCCAAAAATCTATTGTTAGATATGGGAAAATCCATCACGCTTGTGTTTAAAGAAAGAGCAGCATGTCTAACAATATTAAACTCAGACCTCAAGTTCTCTAAAATGGCTTTGATATTATCCAAACTAACAACAGTGGCAGCATTAATGTCCAGGCGAATTGCCGGCCCATCCTTAAGTCTTTTTGCCTCAGTTGATGGAGTATAACCAATAGCTGAGAATGACAAAGATGAGTGGGGTACAGAATTAGTTATTGCTAGTAGATTCATTCCAAGGGCCTTGCCTCCTTCTCAGAATGTAAATTAGTAGCAGGGGATTTTTAACGTTTGATTGAGCACTATTTGGCAGTCCCTTCCCCTTATAGAATTGAGTAATCTTAGATTTGGTGGCTCTAGGAACTGGCAATGCAGGTATGTTTCTTTCGCTATTGAGGAAGTCTTCCACCTCCACAATGAAGTCATCTATGACTTGCAGTGCACAATTCTCGGCGCATGGCGCCTGGTTGGCCGATTTAGGCTCCCTCCCAACTCCCAGCAAATTGTCAGTTGCCTTTCGTTTACCCATTGGAAATAAAACCGGGCTAAAAACACTCACCAATGATAATCACATTATGGCACGGGGTAAAAGACAGACAGTAAAACAGGCCGTAGTCACAATGGAGATAAAAAGTCCATAACAAGGCCACAAAACATCAAATGAGGCTTACCGAGAGAAGATCAGACAGAATGGTACACAAAGGCAAGGGGGGTTGGCCTGCCATCCGTCTTCCTGATGCTGACGGGCCCGCCCTTGGCCCGGGATTTGCGTGGGCGCATCCCACGCAGCTGTAAAGGGCTTCGCGCTTTATGGCGCGTTGTCAAGATATCACGCCTCTTCCAGCAACAGCAGAGTCCTGGGACAGGTACTCCCCCAGAAAAGTCTCAGTGCATCCCATGCAACGGTGAAGGGCTTCGCACTTTATAGCGCCAGAGGTCATGTCCCCTCCAGCAACAGCAGACTCCTGGGCAGGGCACAAGTGCTAAAAAAAGAGGTGGGGGGACTAACCTAGTTAATCAGTATGCAAGTGACATCACGGCGCGTGACATCACGACGCGTGACATCGCGGCACGTGACATCGCAGTGCGTGACATCACAGCGCGTGACATCACAGGAACTGGCATCACAAGAAGTGACATCAGATCTTAAGCACTCACATATATGTTTAGCAGGTCTATCATGTGTACATTTGAGCGCATTTCAAGTAAACATGCAAACCCTCCTGATTTAGGCAGAAGATTCACACTTTTGTAGGCTACACATAAAACAATGTTACCGTTTATCAGCGTTAAGTTTTCTCTAGCCATAGTGCTTTAAAAGAAATAGTGATATTTAAATTATTACAACGCCTCCTCAGGGGTATAAGCGCTATATAAATGCTATTTAATTTGTGCAAATGCTGGGAAACATCAACACATCTGAAGTTTCTACAGTGCATGCATATCTCCTAAACAGAGCCTGAACAAAGTTAAAAGCTGCCTCTCTTCAGTATGTGTGAAGTGCTAACAAGGTGTGAGCCTTTGTTTCCCCTCTGCTGCATTTGCATCAGGTGTGAGGCTCCTGACTGCTGGCAGCCAGGAGACTCCAACAAAAGGAGGCCTGATGACCCCTCAGATTGGGCCTTTGTTATGGGCCCAGCAGGAGTCAGAACTAAGAGAGCCCCATCCCGTCCCCGCCTGCACGTTGTTGCAGATAGAAAGCAGATAACAACGTGCAGGCGCTGCAGGATGTGTCCCGGTGTTTGTAAATTACACCGGGACGAATTCAGCATATTTTACAGTGGGGCCACACTTCTTGGCAGGGTGGACGGTGTCCACCCTATGAAAAAAGTGGGGGGACGCCGTCCACCCACGTGTACCCCCGACTCGGACAGGTACCTGTCCTGGGACAGGTAGCCCCCCCCAGCAAAACCTCAGCGCATCCCGCGCAGCAGTGAAGGGCTTTGAGCTTTATAGCGACTGGGGCCAGAGGTCACACTGCCTCCAGCAACAGCAGAGTCCTAGGACAGGTAGCCCCCCCAGCAAAGCCTCGGCGTGTCCCCCACAGCAGTGAAGGGCTTTGCGCTTTATAGCGCCTGAGGCCAATTAGTAATGACACAGTACTGGGGCGATTTTACTGCACGGAAATGGTGAAATCGCAATGTGATTTTACTGTGCTGTTACATCAACTCGTAATTTGGGCTTTTCTTATTTGATTGGCAACAGAAGTAACTTTGTTTTCAGTTTTGCCCTGTGAGAGTCTTTGACCTTAACTGGGTCTCTTCTGTTACGGTAATTCAAAAGTATGATTGGCTCCAACTGGTTGTATATTCGAATATTGTCAGAAAGAACATCTGATATAAATATGGATTCCTAAACAGTGGCTCGCGGGTGCCGGGGCGAGTTGGGGTTGTCGCGCGAGGATGCGCATAATAAAAAAGCTTTGTGATTGGTAGGCTCCCCAGACCAATCGTTGTAATTGATTTTCAGCTTCCTGGTTTGACGCTCAACCAGGTAATGGGGGCCTGGGCATGTTCTCCACGCAGGCTGCGGGGAAAGTGCGCATGACTGTTTTGGGTGGCCCCAGAGGGCCGACCAAACAGTCATTGGCCACTTAGGAGTGGGCAAACCACTCCTCCCCTGCCCAGCTCCTAGAGCAGAGCAGCCCCGCCCGCCCGCAAAGTAGCACAAACATAAAATGATAATAACTGAAAGTTATTATCATTTTATGTTTCTCTTCTCCAACTGCTGGAAAGCAGTGGGGCGATGCTCCTCCGCCATAGCGGAAGAGCTGCCACTGTTCCGAAATATCTTTTGAAAAATATCATCCCATTGGGTGTAGATTTATTTCATTATCTGTAAAGGGGGGATATTTTTGGAAGACAATCACACCCTCCGACCATGCCCCTCAAAACAGAACGTGAATACCATAAGCTGTACACATTTCTTTGCAACCTTTTCATGGTTTGGTCATGTTCCCATGTTATATTGTACCTATTTATTTATTTAAATTGCCCTGGCTTCTCTTGGATCTAAACCATAGTAATTAAAAGAATAATAACACTAGCTACGTCCTGGGTGAGCTGGCGATTGCCCTGACCAGTGAGGGAGATCCACTGGCTATGAGAGGAAGAAAGACAAACTTTTTTCTATAACAGTTCAAAATGGCAGACAGATATATCTCCCAGTATGAACCTTCAAATTTAGATAATTGCATACATGGAAGATGATGTAGTGCCTTTGAATTAACACGTGATAAAAGAAAGGGATACTTGCTCTCTCAATCGTACTTTCCAACCCACTCACGTGTTTGATCCAAGGTGAATCAATATTTTTTTCTTCTTGAAGTTTTATATAGCGCGAACTTGACCCGAAAATCAGGTATCAGAGCGCTTTACATGAGAACACATTCATTCATTTTTGTTAGGCACGGGCGATAAGTGATTTTCCCAGAATCATAGGATGTTGAGCGACTCGAACCCGGTCCCCTTGCTCCGAGGTCGACCGCCGTAGCCGTTAGGCTACATCCTTTACTGGGTTAATATGGGAGACATTAGTGAGGATCCCCTTTATGGGGATAATGTTATCTTTATAGCTGACCCTGAATATACCATCCCGAGAGATGAACATGTTCAGGAATTTTGGCTCTTTTTCCAGACTTACTATTATTTGAAACATGTCTGGTGTGTTCCTGATTAGCGTCTTCTCACTTTGAGTAAAAGTGAAATATCACCTTCAAGTTTGTGTATATGTGGTTTGAATACCTCGGAACAATTATTACAAAAAAGAGGGAACAATTAATTGAGAGTAATTTGCCGATACTTCTAGACTGATTTAGAGAAGATGTCCATCACTGGAACACCCTCTCTGTTTCTCATTGGTATGCAAAGGCAAACCAAGGTGGTTTTATTATAAAGTACTCCAAAGTAAATGCCATGTCATACTATCTTTCTAAGTTTACAAAAAACAAGGGAAACCCATGGATATGATCCAGCGCAATATTAGCCAACAACATTCATACACCATATACTCACTTGGGCCCATACATTCACACTACACTAATACTTACGCTGGGTGTCAGATGTACTCTTTTATCAAAGTCCCTGCTACCAATTACCTTCTGATTGAAGAGTAATAACTTACCAATGGATCCTTTGCTAATTGGGAAGTTTAAAATGAGTGACATTCATTATAGTACATAATCCTGAAATAACCACTGAGTCAGGAAGTTTTAAAATGTTTATCTAAAGTTTTAGCAGAGTAAAATACAGAAAACACGGTACTTGATTGAAATACCCAAGAAAAAGCATAGAAATGATTTTGCTAATAAATGACGGTGTTTAAGGAAGAGGAGAAGAATAGAGACAGCAGCGCAACTAAAGGTTGCAGTATAGTTACCTAAATGCGAGAACCAAGCCCCTTGGCCAAGGAGTTGGAAAAGATAGGACCCAGGAAGGATGAAGAGCAAAGACTTCTTCCAGGATCAGGACAGGACCGGTGACCTCTCTACAACGACGCCTGCGCCGTTCCCCTCTCTGATACTCGACTTCTCCTCGATTCTCCCGTTCTAATGGACTCCGCCGCCCCCTCCTCAGGACCTCTTCTGGACAGGGATTCAGTCAGCAACCGATCAGCATGGCAGTCTGGAGCTAAGAGTGCTCTCGCAGCATGGACGCCTGTTCTTCGTGAAAGCATGCTCTCTAATTAACTAATGCTATATTCTATTATACCCTTCTACGCACATGTACCTCCCCTTAATGTTGCTAAAATATGGGACCACTACTTCTGATTGGACAGGGACAGGGGGTGGATTCTCGCACCATATCGATTTGGCCTAAATTGTAAAGCCTATTGTCTTTACGTTCCCGCCCCTTCAAATTAATACATTCGCTTTAATTCCCACCCGTCTCACGACAAATGTTATACATTTTACAGGGGAAAAGTATCATTTTGTCCACCGGAAACATAAAGTACAGCATCTTCGGCCAATGGGTCATGGCCTTGGAAGACGTCCAAGTTGACTTCACTTGGCAGGCACACAGGACACATGCGCAGAACCATCTGTCTCTCGAGTTTCAAATCACCAACCCAGGCCCAAGTTTACGAATTACTAAAAGTGCAAGAAGAAAATATTAAAATCACAAATAAAATGTTTCACTGTATGCCCACTTTCCCTACTCTATTCCCAATTAATTATAATACTATCCTGCATTAGTAGCATTAAGAAAACGACAATTTAATAATGACATGAGAGCAAGCTGAAGCATGTGAAAACATTTAGCGGCCATTTTAGCGCACACTGCGCAGAAGCAGAAGTTTCCCACCAAGCAAAGAAAGACGTCACACCATGTGATCAGGTTGCGACATGCGCAATGAAGTTCCCGCGCTTTAGCGGACATTTTGGATTACAGACAAGCGTTATTCATTAGTAAAACACATAGGCAAGCTTCTGTCCCTCTTGTGTTTGTGAATGCAAAGGTTAGTTTTGACAATACAAGTTTAATAAATTAATACTATGAGGAGGATTGCGTACAAGCAAGTTTCATTTTTGAAACCTTGCTCCATCAATCCCCTCTCTGATGGCGTTTCTGAGCCATCAAAAATACTACCCTCAATCAGATGCCAACTTCTAGCAATTCGTTTCATTCTCATTTTTACATTTTCTGTTTTTCACATCCCCTTTCAACTTTTTGTATAAATCACTTCTCCATTCTTCAAGTTCTATTTCATCTAGTTTTCTCTTCTTTCCTTTTCCTGTCACTTTATATGTTCCATTCTTTCTACAGCATTTGCACCATATTGTTATTGCCAATATTATTATTGCTATCCCTGCTAGGGGTACTAATATTTGACCTATAAGTCCTTTCCCTACATTAGCAAACCAGGTTCCAATTGACGAAATACTATTTGTCAATCTTTCCCATACACTATCAACTTCCAGTGGTTTAAGTTCTTTCTCAAGTTTAGTTATGTTCTGAATATACGTTCCAATTTCTGCACTCTTATCAGGAATATAAGTGCAACAATGTTTCGTCTTCAATAATTTACAGACTCCTCCCTCTTTTGCCAATAGAATGTCAAGAGTAAGTCGATTTTGCATCACCATAGATCTAATCGCAACCATCTCCGCATTAATCATTAGAAAACCTCCAGCAGTATCCGTTGATAAACGATCAACCACTGTAGACAATTTACATATTTTCCTTGAGTTCAGAATTATTCCCACTGAAGGTATCAATGCACCAAATATATCACCTACAATTTCTGAAAAACTAGCTCTTTTACTACGTATTAATTCATTATTGTTTTCATTGCTCCCAGTGTTTCTTTTTACGTGGTATATCTTTGGAAAAACTATTCCAAAATAACAACTTCCATACCACCGTGCAGGAAGCCTAAAGTAAGCCTTATTCCCGCATACATAATAAATTCCAGGAAAAACTGAATCTGTTCCTCCTTTGAGTCCCCAACCTCCAAGAATTAAAAAATTGTGTTCACATTCACTGGTACCGATGAAAACATTGTTATAATCAGTCTTTAACCTATGAAGACAAATTTTCCCTTTCTTTACGAAATCCAGAGCCATTGCAGCTTGAGCTTTACCAGGTGTATAACTCCCTTCCTTCTCCGCCCAAGGTGGCAACTGAGCCTTATGCTCTGAAGCTTTCTTTTGAAAATCATGTCTTCTATCTTCTACTAAATTCAAAAATATCTTTTCTTCTTCTAGTAAAGAACATGTTAGATTGTGTCTATGTGCATGTGTTATGTCTATCGATTTCATTGTTAAGAAAAACTCTCCCATAAACTGTGCGTCTTGACTACTAAGCACTGGGTTCATACTCTTGCGAATCGGAACCTCAGAAAATATCACATCTAAGTTTGAATAATAATACTGTAGCCTACCTGTTCTATAAAATAAACTTGTTAATACACTACATGAGATGCCATATGTCAGTGGTAAATGATGGTATGTTAATCCTTCCGCTACTGATTCAGGTAACTTCATACAGACATAACAATTACTAACTTCCATTGTGTCTACATACTGAAACAATAACTTTGTGAAAACATTTAAACTAGTGTCGTTATCAGCTATTTCATGATGAATTTCTGCCTCATCTTCTGCCATTAATTCTACTCTATTGCCCTTCATGTTTGCTGTCCTCCCTTTAGTTTCATTATTAATCTTCTTATCTATTATCATAAGGTAAGGAATTGCTACAATCAGGACTAACCATACTATAAGCACCAATACTAGACTACATATGCAGATTGCACAGCATCTCCTACAACAATTTCGTTTTGGTCTCCCAGTAACTCTATCGTCAGGCATTTTTCGACAAGGAAGATTGCTCTTCTTATCTCTTCTTCTTTTCTTTAGAGGATTCTTTTGTTTAGTCAGGGTGGTCTTGTTTCTTCTTCGTATGTTAGTTCTGCACTTGTTCCTTCGCCACCACTGTCACTTGACTCTGAGCTTTCAAAATCTTCAAGAATGATATAAGTCCAGTCAGGACCCTTGAATTTGTTATTCACAAGTCTCAGTCTTTTACTTTTTCTTTTTCCTGACTTTTTCTCTTGTTCAGTTTGACTTGTCACTTCAGGTACTTGTTCTGGATCTTCACTTCTGGTTGTTATGTGGTACTTTACTCTTTTAATGACACTTGGCCAATGATCTCCTTTTCTTGTCTTCTTGGTTGGCACTGTTTCTCTGTTTACATCTTCAGAGATCTTGTTATTTTCACTGCTCAATACTGTTTTGTTTTCTTTGATTACTGCTTCTTTTGTTTGTTCTTTTTCAGGTCTGATTGGTTTCTCTTCAATAGCTCCACAATGACTTTCAAGATGTTGGCTTTGTTCCTTTTTTATTTCTTTATGTTCATTTGTATCAACCCCTTTTTCTTTAGTGAATTCTTCTTGATCTAACTGCTTCTGATCAGGGCTTATTGCACTGTGAACTTCTGCAGCCTGACCGGATTCTTCTAAACCTGTCTGTTCCTGTGTAAAGTCTATTAAATCTTCACTGTTTTGTGTCCAATTTTCTTTCCCTATCTTATTTTGTTCAGGATCTTTTACTGTCTTTTCTTCTTGATCCTGAACTGCTTCTTCTTCACCTATCTGATCTTCTTCAATTTCTTCCAATTTAGTTTGATTTCTCGTTCTGTGGTATACTTCAGGAACTTCTACCACTGGTATCCAATCCTGACTTGTGCTCGGTTGTTCTCCGTCAGCTTCTCTCGAACCTCGATCCTGAGATTCCTCTGCTGGGCAACCTTCAGCTTCTTCAGTGATTGGTGTTGTCTGTGATTTCTCCTCTTCAGGGTCTGGTACTCTCTTTGTGTGGCTTACGTGAATCCAATTAGGAAATCTTGCACACTTCACTGCTGTATTGGTGGTCAATATAACTTGACAAGGTCTGCTCCACCTGGGTGATAGACACGTTTCTCTGGTGTGATTCTTCACTACCACCCAATCACCAGGATTCAGATCATGTTCTAGTTCAGGCTGCCTGGAAACTGCATCTTCTCCAACCTGATGAGAGACAGAACGCACTAGGTCAGCCAATCCTTTGCAATAATCCAGAACCATATCATCAGAAATATTTACTAATTTGTTTGTGGGAACATGTGTTTGTCTCATTGCTCTTCCCATCATTATTTCATGGGGGCTTAATCCTGTCGTTCTGTCAGGTATGCTTCTGATTCCCATCAAGACAAGTGGCAATGCGTCTGGCCACTCTAATGATGTTGATGCACACATTTTTCCCAATCTTGACTTTATAGTGCCATTTAATTGTTCAACCACTCCAGAAGCCTCTGGGCGATATGCACAGTGCAATTTCTGTTTGATTTGAAATGCTTCACAGATTATCTGGATCACTTCGCTATTAAAGTGTTTTCCTCTATCTGATTCCAAAGATACTGGGAAACCAAACCTAGGTATGAGCTCACGTAACAACAGTTTTGCAACTGTAATACTGTCATTTCTCCTAGTAGGGTAAGCCTCCACCCACTTTGAAAACAGACACACTATGACTAGTACATATTTTAGTCCTCTGCATGGTGGTAACTGTATGAAGTCGAACTGGAGTCTTATAAATGGGCCCTCTGCCTTTCCAATCTTTCCAAACCCAATTATCGTTTTCCTGCCTGGATTATGCATTTGGCAAGTTAGACATCTCTGGCAAAGACTTTCTGCAACAGCCCTGAATTTGGGATTGTACCACTTTTGTCTGAACAGCCTAATCATTGCATCTCTCCCTATGTGTGTGTCTCCATGATGCATTCTGGCCATTTGTGAGAGTAAACAGTCTGGCATGACTGGTCTGCCATCTGCACTGATCCACACTTCATCTTCTCCTCTTTGGGAGCAACCCACTTTGATCCACAAATTTTTCTCACTTTCATCAACCTCATCTTGCAATTTCTTCACCTCATTCCAAGTTTCAGGTGGCATATACAGCATAAGTTGGCAGCTGATTCCCATTCTTTCCACCCTCTTATTGACTGACGTTCTGGTTTTGGCACAATGTTGAGCCACCAGGTCTGCATATCTGTTGCCGACTACCACCCAGTCATCTCCTGACTGGTGTGCGGCACATTTCACCACAGCCAATTCTTTTGGTGATTGTATTGCTTCTAGCAATTCCCTTACAAATTGTCCATTTTTAATGGGGGATCCTGAAGAAGTCATGAAATCCCTCTGCATCCACAGTTGGCCAAAATCATGCACAACCCCGTAACCATATTGACTATCTGTAAATATGGTCACTCTCTGATTCCTCCCAATTTTGCAAGCTTTTATCAAAGCAATCAATTCAGCTACTTGTGCAGATTTTACTCCTGGTAAATAGGATGCTTCGACTATTCCAGTTAATTCACATACCGCATAGGCAGCAGTTAGTTTACCATCTTCATGTCTTTGACATGAACCATCGACAAATAGCTCCCTGTCTGGCTTTTTAAGAGGCTGTTCCTCTATGTCTGGGCGTGGTTTTGTACATAATTCTGTAATTTGTACACAATCATGTTCATCTTCTTCGTCATCTTTATTTGTTTCATGATATGGGTCCGGCAATAAAGTTGCTGGATTTATTATTGTACACCTTACCATGGTCACATTTTCAGCACCCATTATTATCCTCTCATATTTAGTCAGCCGACTAGGAGTAAGATGCTGAGTTCGGGTTCTTGTCAACAGAATCACAACTGCATGTGGAACATACACTTTTACAGGATGTCCCATCACAATTGACTCGCTTTGTTCAATGCTCAAACAAGTTGCTGCCACTGCTTTTAAGCATCCTGGCAACGCGGCTGCTACTGGGTCCAATGTAGCAGAAAAGTACGCTATAGGACGTCTGTCTAGTCCATGTCTCTGAGTTAGGACAGAAAGTGCACAATTTTCTCTCTCTTGACAGAATAATGCAAATTCTCTTTTATAATCAGGCATGCCTAAGGCAGGTGCTGAACAAAGTGCGTTTCTCAATTTTACAAAAGCTTCTACACTTTCATCCTCCCACTCAACAGGGTCCTTTGCTTTCTTTTTCGTCATGTTAATTAAGGGCTTAGCTAACATGGAAAAATTTGGTATCCATTGTCGACAGTAGCCTACTATTCCTAGGAACATCCGCACTTGTCTTTGGGTTACAGGCATTTGCATTCTCTTTATTAATTCTACTCTTTCAGAGGTTATTCTTCTTTTTCCCCTCTCAATTTGATGTCCCAGATATTTAACAGCTGTCCTGCAAAACTGTAACTTTTCAGGTGAGACTTTATGCCCTTCCTCAGCCAAAAGATTTAATAATGCTATGGAGTCAACAACACAGTCTTCTCTGGTGGTCGACGCCACCAATAAGTCGTCGATATATTGGACTAAGACTGAGCTTCCTGGCATCACTAGTTTTTCCAGGCACTTTTTCAGTATCTGGTTGAAGATGGAAGGACTTTCTGTGTACCCCTGAGGAACACGATTCCACACATAGACTTTGTTCTCGAATTTGAATGAGAAAAGATACTGGCTGTCTGGATGCAATGGTATTGAAAAGAATGCTTGACATAAATCAATTACTGTGAACCATCCTGCATTCCAAGGGATCTGGTATAGAATTACTGCAGGATTTGGTACTATGGGACAACATGGTTCCACAATCTTGTTTATTTTACGCAGGTCCTGAACAATCCTATATTTTCCACTAGGTTTCTTTAATCCCATGATTGGTGAATTACATGGGCTACTCATTACTTCTTTTAGTATGTTTTGTTCTACCATTCGATTTATTTCTTCAATGACTCCTGCTTTTACTTCTGCACTCATTTTGTACTGTCTGGTATTTGGGAAAATTGCACCTTCTTTTACCGTAATTTGAACTGGATCTATTTTTGCCATAAGTCCTACTTCTTTTCCGGTGAAATCCCATACTATGGGGTTTACTGTACCTTTTAATTCTTCTGGCAACTCATCTCTTGTTATTAACGAAAACATTTCATCTATTTCTGTACCTTGTTTTGCAACCATAATTTTATATACATGGTCCTCATCTGGTGTCTGAACTGCCACACCATCTGGCGTGCAGAAAATTGTACAGTTCATTTTGCACAATAAATCCCTACCTAATAAATTCACTGGGCTAGAATCGCACACTACAAATTGGTGCATTTCTCTGAAGTTTCCTATTTTGACTTCCATTGGTTCTGTAAGAGGCGTTCTAATTCTTTGATTAGCTACCCCTACTACTTGGATATCTTCACCAGAGAGAGGAAGGTCTGGGATATCTGCTGATCTCACCGTAGACCTGGTAGCACCAGTGTCCAAAAGGAAAGTAATATCATTACCTTTCACATTTCCTTCAACATATGGACCAGACTGATCTACCTGTAAGGATGCGCCAAGTACGCACTCCTTCTTCCCCTCTCCTAGGCACCGTCATGAGTTGAATTCACAGTAATTGTCCTGCAAAAGAAATTGTGATGTCATATAATCATTCTTACCACTCCCTCCTGGGTATCCAATGTCAGTACCATGCTTTGCTCTGCTTACATTACCCTGAACAGGTGGAGGTGGTAATTGACTCTGGGGATTTACACCCTGCTGTGAGTCATTCTGCGTCTGTGGATTTAAGTTTTGATTTGGGCCATTATTATTCCGAATCTTTTTACATTCGTCCTTCCAATGCCCCAATTTTCCGCATCCATGACAAGGAAATTTTTTTAGCTTCTTCTCTTCTCATTCGTCCTCTAAATTTTCCACCATTTCCCGTATCACCACTTGTTCCAGAATCTTTTCCTGGATTTTCACTCGGATTTCCCAAATTAATTCCCTGCTTCTCTGCCATTTTCATCTGTGCCCACGTCACCTTTTCTTGTAATTTCTTGTGTCTATCCTCAATATCGTCTCCACAATATTTTGCATACTTCAGAATCTCATCTATAGGCTTTCCCTGCCAACACAGCATGTGTTGTTTAATCATCTGGCAAATCTCTGGCTTCAGACCGTAAACAAACCGATACACAAACTGACTCATGTTTTTGTCTCCAATGTCCTCAAATCCACTATACTGTTTAAACACCTGCAATAGACGCTCATAATAGGAATGTACTGATTCACTGGCTTCTTGGGTGGTTCGATCTATTTTCACCCAATCTGTTTCTTTCGGGGTATTTTCCCTTTCAGGTATGTTATCACCTGCTGATACTTTTTCATTACATCATTTGACGGGGCACCTGTCTTCGGATCTCTAGGATATTCATCACTAGGCCAATCGACTGTAATTTTACAATCTGTCCACAAATCGGCAGGTACCACTATGTCAAACAGACCATCTAAATCCTTCAACAATACCTTTGACACCTTCACAAACCTTTCAACCTGCTTGTACCATTCAATTGGCTTTTCCCTCAGCTTTGGAAAATCATTCGTAAATGATAAAATATCCTGTCTGCTCCATGGGACATGTACATATCCTCCTCCCGCAACTTCTCGCATTGGATACATCTGGTCTGCTTTTCCTGCTTCCTTCATCACATATTCTGATGCTGTTCTACTTGTTCGTGCTTCTTCCTTTTTCTTGGCCCACCTAGTTTTCCATTTATCTAGGTCTCCCCATTTTTGTAAAACTAACATTAATTCTCTTATTTGTAGTCTTCTTCCAGAGGCATTCATATTTTCTAAATCTTTGTCTGAAAATTCTGCTCTATAGGGTTTCTGTAGTACCTTTGATCTCCCTATTTCTATTCCCATCTGTAATGCTAAATTGGACAATTTTTCATGAAATAACCTCACATTTCTGGTGATACTCCTGCATAGGAACAATAATTCTTCTTCATCATAGGTATTTAAGCGTTCTAGTCCTACATTTCCTGCTATTATTTCTTCTAATTCGACTTTAATTTATGAATGTCCATTATTTTCGGAGGTGTGCACTGTTTAACTGACCCTTGCACCCATCTTTCTAGATCTTCAGGTGTTACTATGGTAGCACTTTTTGCTCCTGATGAAGTTACTAAACTTACATCTTTTGAACCTCCAGGTACATCTTTTCTTGGAGTACTATTTACAGAACCTCGAATAGGCAAGTCCATAAGTGATATTGTGGATTCACAGTCACTAAATTGATCCTCAATTATAACTGGAGCTTCAGGTCTGGGATTACTCACAGGAGTAGGTGCAAGTATCGGGTGGAGGACAATTTCCCTGAGTACCATATAATGGAACTACTGGACCAATTGTTACAGGTATGGTCAACGAATCAGGATGTACTTTTATCTGAGTTATTTTCTGTATTAATTCTGCTCTGGTCTTTTCTAGGGCTTCTTTTTCTTTGTCATGCAGTATTCTAGTCGGGGTAAATTCATGCATTACTTGTGGCACTAATGGAGTTTTCGGTGGTGCACTTGGGTTGCATCCACTTGTCCCTTCTTGATCTGGTGGGGGATTTCTTAACATTTCCTCCATAAATTCATCTTCAGACTCCTCATTTCTCATTAAATGTTTTGTCTTTTCTGTACATTTTCCTCCTGATTTCTCTCCTTCTGTGAATAATGGATACAGTCCCTCTGTAATCATTGCCCTTCTCCATTGTTTCATCTGACCCTCTCTCGACTCACGTAAATATCTGGGGAAAAATCCTGGGTAACTCCTATTACTTCTAGATCTATCCCGCTCAAATGCCTCGGTTTCCCATTCTTCTAGAGCTTCGTACTGAGTTAATCTAGGTCTGGGTTCTAAGTCATTCATCCTCAATCTCAAGTTCTGAAGAATTCTTCCATTGAAGGTACCATTCTCGGGAAATGCTAATACTCCATCATTTTTGGTGTATTCTATCCAATTCTCCATCCATACACAAGTATGATAACCTCTCTCCATCATCATAAATGATGCTGGCGTTTTAGCTGGTGGAATAATAATTCCTTCTCTAGTTTTGATTGGTTTGTCCTTTTTAAAATAATTCTTAATCTTTTGCAAAAATGAAATTTTTCTCCTTTCTCCGTACATACTATCTAATCTTCTGTGTACAAAATTATATTCTGCAAAACCTAGGAATCTCCTATCCGGACGAGTTCCTGTTAAAGTCGGATCGCGTTTTAACATGCAATCCTTATCCACTAAGAATTTTGCTTCTAAAATCTCGACCAATCAAATGTCTGCTATCTTTTATTTCCGAGCCAATCCTTGCACGGCCTTTTGGTGACGTTTCTCTGTTAACCCCTCCTTTACAATCTGCTCTTTTCTGTCCTCGCTGGTTTAACCAATCCCAGCGCGGCACCTGTGACGTCAGTACTACTCCTGACTACTGACCCCTCCTTTACAAGTGTCTCTCCACACCCGCTGTTTCAACCTACCACAGCGCGGTGTTTTGTGACGTCAGCTCCCTCTCCGGCAACTGACCCTCCCTTTACAAAAATTTACGCAAACTTATTTTCTCTATAAATCTTAATTAAATTTCAGTAACAACATAAAACATTCGCTATCGTGCCAGTTTCTCTAAAATAGAAAAGATAGTTTCTTCCACACTTTAGTAAAACCTTTCCGTTTACTAAAACATACACTACGAGTAAAACACTTCCGTCTACTCTTCACACAAGCTCCAGAAGTACCTGTTACTTCTCCAATGTTACCCTTTCTAGGTGATATAACATCAAATTTTCATCAGCGTACCCTTTTTGCTATTACTCACACGCATAGAGTCCCTAACGAGTACTGAAAGTCCTGCTTAACTTCTCAGTACTATTTCTGCCTGACAGATAACCTCACTGCAGTATGGCTTCCACTTGCCACCCACTATTCTTTTTACCCCGGGGTATTCTGGACAACATAAAACAAACTCAAAATTTTAAGTGGATGTTAGTTCATAAAAATACAAATAAAAATTCTCATTACCCAATTAACAAAGAGTAACCATAACCGTCCTCTGCTTACCAGAAAACTGATCCAGCGCAATATTAGCCAACAACATTCATACAACATATACTCACTTGGGCCCATACATTCACACTACACTAATACGTACGCTGGGTGTCAGATGTACTCTTTTATCAAAGTCCCTGCTACCAATTACCTTCTGATTGAAGAGTAATAACTTACCAATGGATCCTTTGCTAATTGGGAAGTTTAAAATGAGTGACATTCATTATAGTACATAATCCTGAAATAACCACTGAGTCAGGAAGTTTTAAAATGTTTATCTGAAGTTTTAGCAGAGTAAAATACAGAAAACACGGTACTTGATTGAAATACCCAAGAAAAAGCATAGAAATGATTTTGCTAATAAATGACGGTGTTTAAGGAAGAGGAGAAGATAGAGACAGCAGCGCAACTAAAGGTTGCAGTATAGTTACCTAAATGCGAGAACCAAGCCCCTTGGCCAAGGAGTTGGAAAAGATAGGACCCAGGAAGGATGAAGAGCAAAGACTTCTTCCAGGATCAGGACAGGACCGGTGACCTCTCTACAACGACGCCTGCGCCGTTCCCCTCTCTGATACTCGACTTCTCCTCGATTCTCCCGTTCTAATGGACTCCGCCGCCCCCTCCTCAGGACCTCTTCTGGACAGGGATTGAGTCAGCAACCGATCAGCATGGCAGTCTGGAGCTAAGAGTGCTCTCGCAGCATGGACGCCTGTTCTTCGTGAAAGCATGCTCTGACTAATTAACTAATGCTATATTCTATTATACCCTTCTACGCACATGTACCTCCCCTTAATGTTGCTAAAATATGGGACCACTACTTCTGATTGGACAGGGGGTGGATTCTCGCACCATATCGATTTGGCCTAATTTGTAAAGCCTATTGTCTTTACGTTCCCTCCCCTTCAGATTAATACATTCGCTTTATTTCCCACCCGTCTCACGACAAATGTTATACATTTTACAGGGGAAAAGTATCATTTTGTCCACCGGAAACATAAAGTACAGCATCTTCGGCCAATGGGTCATGGCCTTGGAATACGTCCAAGTTGACTTCACTTGGCAGGCACACAGGACACATGCGCAGAACCATCTGTCTCTCGAGTTTCAAATCACCAACCCAGGCCCAAGTTTACGAATTACTAAAAGTGCAAGAAGAAAATATTAAAATCACAAATAAAATGTTTCACTGTATGCCCACTTTCCCTACTCTATTCCCAATTAATTATAATACTATCCTGCATTAGTAGCATTAAGAAAACGACAATTTAATAATGACATGAGAGCAAGCTTAAGCATGTGAAAACATTTAGCGGCCATTTTAGCGCACACTGCGCAGAAGCAGAAGTTTCCCACCAAGCAAAGAAAGACGTCACACCATGTGATCAGGTTGCGACATGCGCAATGAAGTTCCCGCGCTTTAGCGGACATTTTGGATTACAGACAAGCGTTATTCATTAGTAAAACACATAGGCAAGCTTCTGTCCCTCTTGTGTTTGTGAATGCAAAGGTTAGTATTGACAATACAAGTTTAATAAGTTAATACTATGAGGAGGATTGCGTACAAGCAAGTTTCATTTTTGAAACCTTGCTCCATCAATCCCCTCTCTGATGGCGTTTCTGAGCCATCAAAAATACTACCCTCAATCAGATGCCAACTTCTAGCAATTCGTTTCATTCTCATTTTTACATTTTCTGTTTTCCACATCCCCTTTCAACTTTTGTATAAATCACTTCTCCATTCTTCAAGTTCTATTTCATCTAGTTTTCTCTTCTTTCCTTTTCCTGTCACTTTATATGTTCCATTCTTTCTACAGCATTTGCACCATATTGTTATTGCCAATATTATTATTGCTATCCCTGCTAGGGGTACTAATATTTGACCTATAAGTCCTTTCCCTACATTAGCAAACCAGGTTCCAATTGACGAAATACTATTTGTCAATCTTTCCCATACACTATCAACTTCCAGTGGTTTAAGTTCTTTCTCAAGTTTAGTTATGTTCTGAATATACGTTCCAATTTCTGCACTCTTATCAGGAATATAAGTGCAACAATGTTTCGTCTTCAATAATTTACAGACTCCTCCCTCTTTTGCCAATAGAATGTCAAGAGCAAGTCGATTTTGCATCACCATAGATCTAATCGCAACCATCTCCGCATTAATCATTAGAAAACCTCCAGCAATATCCGTTGATAAACGATCAACCACTGTAGACAATTTACATATTTTCCTTGAGTTCAGAATTATTCCCACTGAAGGTATCAATGCACCAAATATATCACCTACAATTTCTGAAAAACTAGCTCTTTTACTACGTATTAATTCGCTATTGTTTTCATTGCTCCCAGTGTTTCTTTTTACGAGGTATATCTTTGGAAAAACTATTCCAAAATAACAACTTCCATACCACCGTGCAGGAAGCCTAAAGTAAGCCTTATTCCCGCATACATAATAAATTCCAGGAAAAACTGAATCTGTTCCTCCTTTGAGTCCCCAACCTCCAAGAATAAAAAAATTGTTTTCACATTCAATGCTAGTTTAAATACAAATTAAGATTCACTCCTAATCTGTACATTCTGCTGCCTCCCACTCCTTCCTTTTCTTCATCTCCAAGACCTACTCCTTTTTCTTCAAGCACCTTTGGATTTCATATTTATAACACTTATATTTTTCCTTCTAAGTCTCCTGGCCATACTTTCATCCCATTTACAATCAAGTTTAATCTGCTCCAGCTTGCTGATTATAAATTCAAGTTTTGTAACTCTTATCAACAAAGCATAATTTGAAAAATAACACCCAAATAAAAACCCAAGGGTTACACTCGTTGTGCCAATATCAGTAGTCAATCCTATTGATGCATGGATCTCAAGATATCCTTTTTCAGATGTGAGTAGTGTAGTGACGTGGTGTGGTGTACCTGGCCATTTTGGACATACTTTAGAATATTAAGTGTGGGTGCAGTGACAATGTGATTGTGTATGGAATGTTGAGGTCTGTGTGCTTTAGGCTAGGCTGGCAGTAGGTTACTGTTGAAGGGAGGTTGGAGCTCTGTCAGGTGATGAAGCTGCAGGAGTAACTATGGATCTAACATTGAATTTAGATCTAATTACTGTCTATCCAAGTTTATCTCTATATTTGTGTGTATATATATATAAAGGCCCTGCCCTCCACCCTCAACATTTAGCTGCTCATCTAGTTCAGCTTTTTTTATTTGCATTCTGGGGTTTGGAGTAATGACCTTGTGGAAACTAAACCCCAATATTTTACTGCACCCCAATATTTTGATCACTTCAAAATTTACCACTAACGGCTCGGCTTCTGCACCCTTGATCTTGCAACATCAAGCCCAACAAATTATCAGAGTAGAGTATATTAATAAAAATAGAGACTAAGACCACTCCATAACAGAGTTCTAGATTGTAGGGAAAAGGTTTTATTACAAAAATCTCAAATTAGGTAACACCGAGAAATGCAAGATATATGTCATGAAGACTCAGATACAAGAGTATATAGTTAGAAATCTGAATTATTTTAAGTCCACATAGGCAACAAAAATCATAAATGGAATGAACAAAGTGTCGGGAGGAAATGGAAAGTCATCTTTCTCACACCCAAAACTAAGGGGTTTTATACACATTTTATGAATAGGTCATAAGCAATAACTGCAAATTCAGCATGGCATGACTAGCGAGATCACATATTGAGCAAATCAGAATATAGATCGTCAAAAGCAGAAAAATAACACTAACCCATTTCAAAGGAAAAAGAAAAAATCCATTAGCTTCCACAGCAACAGCACAGTCCAGAGACGTAGAACCCAATATGAAACATTTTTCAAAGACTCATAGGCAAATGTATACTAGCTAGCCTACATTGATACGTCCAGCGGAAGTGTCCTTCAGAATGATGCATTCAGTATACGAAGAAAGTTTCATTCACAATGCAAGCTCTCTGAGGAAAATAACCAACTGCGTCACAGTGTGCTCTGTGAAGACAGTAGGAGAGAAGACATGCAGGGGAACGTTAAATGGGAGAGGTAATGAGCAGGAGCTAGATGAACAGAACACCAAAACAGCATCCATATTAATAAAATGATGTCTCTGCAAAAATGTGGCACAACTAAATTACATTAATAAACACACTTCTGAACATCTAATAAACCTCGTTTCAAGTGCAACATTAATAATTCATCAGTTAAAACTATATTTATCATTGAAATCGTTAGTATTCAAAAACAATTTGCCTCTCAAAATTGTGCATTTAGAAAAGGCTACCACAAAGTTATAGTTGAAAAAGCAAAAACCACAAGTGTCAGAATGCATCTTAATTGCTCTGATTCTATAAGGCTCAACTAAATGATAAAAACTGTAAATTTGTACACATTATGATGGGTTAGTTTATTTCACCACAGAAATAAAACTGTGAGCAGGTACATTCCCTTTCCTCTTCTATCGTTTACATTTTTTACAAAAGGAGTGTGCAGTGACTTGCCTTTTTTAGTTGGTACATTTGTTTTAGGAAAGAGAAAAATAAACTTGCTCGTCCGTTTTCTATTTTTGCCATAGTTTACTTGTGTTGGTGAAGTCTGAATGGGCTACGCCGCGTCATCGGATCCACAATTGTGAGGTCATCTGGGTACCTGGTTATCAGCCAATCAATCTCCTTGGGGTGAAAAGGAAAGTCTAAAGACATGGCTGTTGCTCAACTCAAGTGGGGAGCACACTCCAAATGTTCATCTCTTCTGGCGACAGGTGTGCCCGGCTGTAGGCTCAAACGCTTGTTCAGGTTAGTGCTTTTTTTTCTAAAGTTGCCTTGAAATGATAGGCAGGCAAGTCGGCGAAAGACAACTTTAAGATTTTGAGCACACTGTCGAACCACTTTCATGATTTAGCTAAGTGATATACAATTTTAATGTGGCCTTATTTTAACCCATGCCTTGTAGTATTTAGTGAGAAAAATAAATATGCATGCCGAAACTGAAGTATAATTATGCCTGATTGCTTGATATTGTTTATGAAACAAAATTGTGAACCATTATTTGTTTTAAGGTGATAGAAACTACATTAAGAAATGTATGTTTCTATCAATTTACTCAGTGTATAACGTATACACACTTCATATAAACACACGAGAATGATCCTAAAAAATACATAAATCCAGATGTACAAAAGTCTTTCTTTTTTTCAATTCTGTTCATAGCACTTCAATATAAATGACGTTTCCACTGAGCCACGTTATCAACAAAGATATTTTTTTAGAGGAAGAAAGTTAAAATGGTCTTTTGAAAATAACCGAGTTTACTTTTTAAGATAGAGCAGTCTCTGCTGACAGATTTTTTAAGGTTATATGTTAACAGAGATTTTTTCAAGACTTTAATGCCATTAATATGACCGCACCGAAACTTTTCAAAGTGCTGAGCTTTAAATTTATATATTTTTTGCGCATGCAACAAGAATGCATCCTAATTCTGATTATCCAAGCCACCAACGACAAATTAGGGTACTAGTTTTTTTAATATATAATCCGTAAAGAGTAGTATTTACATGATGTAATTAAAATGTCGATACCAGCTATCTATTAACCAATTAAAGCCCCTAATACCTCAAAAGCAGGGCTGGTTCTCAGACAAAGAAATTGCGGTGGTTAATGAGGGTTTAACCAGCAAGGAACCTGGTAGGATTTACAAAAACCAGGGATGACCACATTGCCAGGGAACCACATGGCAAAATGTCACTTTTACTTAAAGCTTGAGAAATTCTTGCATCAGCTCTACTCAAAGGCTTATTTTTAAAAATTCTGTCTGCACATCATCTATACTGGTCCAAATTAAGGTGTTATGACCACCTTACTGAAAACACAAATGATTTCCAACACTTTAAACAATGGTTGACATTCATTGTTTCAAGTAACTGATACCCAGTTTGTGCTATCCTTCAGGTTCACAGGTGACAACTCTTGAGCAATATCAGGGAGTTATATATTATCACATGCATTTAGATTCACTAATGAGTAACTGATCTCCTGCAGCTTTAGAATAAAAAGTCACTGGAACCCCAATTCTCTTTGGGTGGGATTGGCAGATGGAATTCCTCATCTTATTGTTCAGAGTCTTTTCTCAATATGATCGTAAAGACTAAGGGGCACTTGCATGAAGCATTTTTGTCTTCGCAAACTGGCCGATTTGTAGAATCGGCCCGTTTGCGAACGCAAAAAAGGCTTTTTACATGCATCAAACCCAAATTGCAATTCGGTAACCTGTTACCGAATTGCAAATTGGGTTTTGCGATTCGGTATTAGGTATGCATGAATGTTTTGTGACCGAAATGCGGTCGCAAAACATTAACATTTTACCACCAACTTCAAGTAGGTGGTAACCCATTCGCAAATGTTTGTAAAAGCATTTTTTAAGAGTATTTTTTACGAGTAGGCAGTGGTCCCATGGACTACTGCCTGCTATTAAAAAATGAAAGGAAAACTTTTTCTTTTTCTAAAGCATCCCGTTTTCCTTTAAGGAAAACGGGCTGCTTTACAAAAAAAGATTGCTTTATTTAAAAGCAATCACAGACATGGTGGTCTGCTGTCCTCAGCAGGCCACCATGTGATTTTTACGATTCCTAGGGGGATGCAAATTGCGAGCTACCTCATTAATATTAATGAGGTACATCGGTTTGCGACCCACTACGAATTGGTATATGCAACTCATGGAGTTTCATACATTGACAATTCTCAGAAAATCGCAATTAGGTAATCGCAATTTCCAATTTTGAAACATGTGGCCCTAAAACTCCTCTGCTTGGTTAAGTTGGAATAAACCTCTACATATCATATTAAGAAGGGGCATAGCAGTGATGTTCCACTTTTAGAGCAACAGCTCTGTGCTGCATTCAGAATAAGAAATGTGCTATGTCAAACCAAATTATGTGGTTGATCATCATGTTTGCAGTAGCCTGATTCAAAAACACTTGGATTGTATGGAGTGCTGCTAATCCCAGCAAAATGTGTAAGGATAATTCTCTTTTTTGTTTTAATAATGAGATATCCTTCGCGTGGTTGAAAATACGGTACACATGAAACTTCTGTCGGGAGTGTAAGCATGTTTGGGCGCCTACATGGTCGAATAACAATCCATTGTTTTCTTCTGTATAAAACTGGAGTGTAGGCTAATTCAGTTTACCAAACAAGTATTTTGTTTCAGCTTTTGGTTAAAACTGCTGTTAATAATATTTTAAAGGATACTAAGCCTAGTACCTTAATTATGCTTAAAAAATGTACACAATGTGATCTTGTTTATAACCTGTTTCAGCAGCGTCACCGGAAATCACCATGCTGTAAATACATTTTTACTTTTTATATAAAGCACTACCATGCCATACAATAAACCAATAACACTACACCAATTGCAAGGTATTCTACATGAATCCAAGTCAACAAATAAGATTCAACTAAAATTAGTTCTGTGCATTTTCTAAACCGCTTGCCGACAAATCATCAATAAATGCATACATTTGTGGAACGTTATATGATATTGCATTGGATTTATACTCACAAATTATTTAGTTGTTAGGGTGTAGGTTTGAAGTGTGACCCAATATTAGACCTGACATCCTTGGAGTGGTCTTCCCCCAAGTTATTTGCCTTCACCCATCCTGTTTTTCTGAATTAGGTTTTATTGGCATTAGGATTCTTGTGCACTTTACCACTCCTAACCAGTGCTAAACTGCTTGTGCCATAAAACATTGTAAAATTGGCCTACACCTGATTGACACATGTAATTTATTTATAAGTCCCTAGCATATGGTACTACATGTATCCAGGGCCTGTAAATTAAATGATACTAGTGGGCAGCAGCACTCATTGTGCCACCAACTCAAGTAGCCTCTTAAAAAAATGTCTCAAGCCTGCCATTGCAGCCTGTAGAGCAGTTTAAACTGCCTTTCGACCTGGCAAAAGAAACTCCTAGATTCATTTTTCACTCCTGTAAGGCCTATCTCTTCAGTTGGATAACAATTGGCTACTGTATTGCATTTAATAAGTGCTAACTTTGGATTGGGAGCAGATAGGGGTATTATATTTGGACTGAAACGAATTGTAATTTAAAATACTCTTTAATGGAAAAGTAGGATTTAAAGTCACAATTCTGAAAATGCCACTTTTAGAAAGTTACTAAATATACAAAAAAGTGATGGATGGAATTATTGAATTAATCTCAGCCACTGGTAATTACTCGGCACAAGCACGTACCAGGACTTGTTTTGCCCTACGTAGGGCTCATCAGCCAGGTATAGCTTGGTTCCAGTGGCACAGTGGGCACAGGACCCATGTCTTGACCAGTGGCGGCCAGCATGACTCGCGGATGGCTGGGCGGGGCATGAGGGCGGGAGCAGGGGGAGGGAGGAAGCACAATGTTTAAGTGTTAAACTTTAACAATGTAAAAGAAATAAAAAATATATAACACACTTAACTTGCCGCCGGGACCGGCGTCTCTGCTTCTTGCTCCTGCTCCCCTCGCGGGACAGGAAGCCAGGAATAGCCAGGCTCCCCTGACCAATCACAACGCTGCAATGCAGCGTTGTGATTGGTTTTGAGCGACCTGGTTCAACGCTCAACCAGGGAATGGGGGCCTGGGCATGTTCTCCATACAGGCTGTAATGCAGCCTGCATGGAGAACGGGGAAAGTGTGCATGACTGATTTGGGCGGCCCGAGAGGGCCGACCAAACAGTCATTGCGCACTTAGGAGAGGGCAAACCACTCTTCTCCTGCCCTGCTCGGTGAGCAGAGCAGCCCACCCGCAAAGGAAACATAAAATGATAATAACTAAAAGTTATTATCATTTTATATTTCCTTTGCTTTCCACTGCTCGAAAGCAGTGGGGCGACACTCCTCCGCCTTAGCGGAGGAGCCGCCACTGGTCTGGACATACCTGTTTCACTTAGGACGACACATTAAAGTATTTTAAAAAGTGATGGATGGAATCCTTGAATTAATCTCAGCCACTGGTAATGACTCAGGTGACGTCCCAATCCATCCTTATTTTGCACACCATGCCACCTCAGATTGGACCCAGTTATATGCAAATCAGTCTTGACCCTGCTCCAATGGGAACAGTCCAACCCGAACTGCTAAGCCAGGTCCTCCCTCAAACAAACACAAGGAACTGAGAATCAGTTTTGCCCTACTTAAGGCTCATCAGCCAGGTATAGCTTGGTTGCAGTGACACAGTGTGCATGGGACCCATGTCTGGGCATACTCGTCCCACTTAGGGTGCCACACTAAAGTACAAAAAAAGTGTTGGATGGCATGCTTCATTAATCTCAGCCACTAGTAATTACTTGGGCCGCACCCCAATTCATCGTTATTTTGGACACCATGCCGCCTCAGATTGGACCCAGCTATATGCAAATCAATTTTTACCATACTCCAATGGGACCAGTCCAGCTCGAACTGCCAAGCCAGGTCCTCCCTGAACTGGAAAACAAACAACCCAGGACTGGTCTGCCCTACTTAGGGCTCCTCAGTCAGGTAAAGCTTGGTTCGTCATACAGTGTGCACGGGACCCACATCTGGGCATACTCATCCCACTTAGGGTGCCACACTAAATTATAACAAAAGTGATGGATGGAATGCTTGAATTTGGATGATCTCAGCCACTGGTAATTACTCGTAACAGCATCCCAATCCATCATTATTTTGCACACCATGTCACTCAGATTGGACACAGCTATATGCAAATCAATCTTGTCCCTGCTCCAAATGGAACAAGGCAGCCCGAACTACCATGCCAGGTCCTCCCTAAATCAGAATACAAGCAACCCAGGACAAGTCTCTCCCTATTTAGAGCTCATCTGCCAGGTATAGCTTGATTTCAGAGGCACAGTGTGCACGAGGCCCATGTCTGGGCATACCTGTCCCACTTAGGGTGACACACTAAAGTATACAAAAAAGAGAAGGATGGAATGCTTGAATTAATCTCAGCCATTGGTAATTACTCAGGCCGCATTCCAATCCATCCTTATTTTTGACACTATAGCACCTCAGATTGGACCCAGCTGTATGCAAATCAATCTTGGCCCTGCTCCAATGGGAACAGTCTTCCCCAAACTTCCAAGCCAGGTCCTCCGTGAACCAGAACACAAGCAACCCATGACTGGTTTTGCCCTACTTAGGGCTCCCCGGCCAGTTACTGCTTTGTTCCAGGGACTGTGTGGACGGGACCCACATTTAGGCATACCCGTCCAACATAGTGTGACACACTAAAGTATACAAAAAAGTTAACACAAAAGTGATGGATGGAATGCTTGAATTAATCTCAGCCACTTGTAATTACTTGGGTCTTATCCCAATCCGTCGTTATTACCATACCACCTCAGTTTGGACCCAGCCATTTGGAAATCCGTCCTGGGTTGCCTGTATGCTGGTTCAAAGAGGACTGTCTTGGCAGTTCAAGCACGACTGTTCCCATTGGGCCATGGTCAAGCCTGATTTGCATGTACCTTGGCCCAGTCTGAAGTGGCATGGTGTGCAAATTAACAATGGATTGGGATGCCACCATGAGTAAATACCAGTTGCTGAGATTAATTCAAGCATTCCATCCAGCACTTTTTTTGTACTTTAGTGTGTAGCCTAAGTGGGACAGGCATGCCTGGACGTGGGTCCCCGTGCACACTTTTTCACTGAAACCAAACTATACCTGGCTGATGAGCCCTAATTAGGGCAAAGCTGTGTTGTCTGTTTTTAATGCTAATAAAAGGAGTGCTCTCTTTAACACTGTTAGTTTTTTGAAAGACAACTAATGTTTAACATTTTGTTTGTGATAAACATATTTCGTAAAGCTAACTTAATACATCACTTACTTGTAGTCACCACCTAGGCAGCCTCAATGAAAGCCACTGTTGGCAGTGTACGCGTACAATTCTTTTCGTATAGCCAATGTATTGAACACTGTAAGCTCCCCTTATAACAAGGAGCTGCACATACTGCAGTTATTCAAAGACAGTTATTGTCATACGGCTAAACCTATTGCACATTGAGATGAAAACATAAATTAGTATGCACAATTCAAGTTGAATTCTATATCGAACATTTAATAGTGATGAACATTGATCTTCTGTTTACATTTTCCACTTATTCAGCCCCCTTGTGTTTCACCCTGTATAGGCGCGCAGACCTAGTACTTTTTCAAGGCTTTTAATGGTTCGGGACCTCAATTTATGGCTGATCCTGGCAGTCATGGAATTTGAGTGGTGCTCCTGTAGGGGCTTTTAGTTGTTGTTAAAGCGTGGTTAAAAGATACTTCATAGGACCAGTAGGTGTATCTTAAGATTCACTAATTGTAGTAATAAGTAGATCAACCTTGAAATGTGACTAAGAAGTCCATGAGGTCCTTGGTTCGGGAGCCAGGAAAGCACTGTGAATCAGACACATTCATATGCCATTCAAGTTTAAGGGGAGTGGTCTTTCACTAGTCTCATGTGGTATGAGCTGAGATTCCAAGGTACTAGTGAAAGACTGCCAGGATCAAGTAAAGAATGAGGTCATGAACCTCTGGAAGCCACAAAAAAGTAAACAAATGAAGTATGTACTATGGCAAACACTGTTTTTCAATAACGCTTGTATGGGCATCCCCTTGTAATGAATGCTGCATTTAACTCAGTAAAAGAGCCTTTACCTATCTTGGATACATAAACAAAACCATAAAACTGTACTCACGCTTATTTAACAATTAAATTGGGTATTCTGATGGGACTGGAGGAGCTACTTAGGCAGCCTGGAGTTTCCAGGATCCCTTGGTTTGGGCACATCAAGACTTACCTGATAAAGCTGGGATTTTAATGCCTGTGGAGTAATCCAGGAGCTATGACCGGTGTGTCAAATTCTGTACTTAAGGGGATTTCCTGGAGGTATATAGATGGAGAATTAAGCAGGAGTGTGGATGCTTTGACTCTAGCTTTCGTGGAATTGAAATATACCTTGTTTATGGAAGAATACATGGACTCCATTGAACTCCCATTGGCAAAAACCCCGTACATCAAATTTCGTTTCGGGACCTTACCATTGTGTACATTCACCACTAAATGGAGGTAACATGATACTGACCCAGACATAACCTGCCCTGTCTGTCCCCAGACAAAGGAATGTATAAATCATATTTTATTTTTCTGCCGATATTATAACCACAGGAAGACGTTAAAATTGCTACTCTGTCGGATTATGGGGATTAAGGACTTTAGGATTGTTTCTAGAATCCTCAGATCCAATACAGCACCCATGATCGTATTTACTGTGTCCTGTTTTTTATTTACTGGGAGTGTGGAGAACCAGTCAGGGCAGTGTAGAGACCTGAATACTATAGTGCACTGATCCTTGTTGTTGGTAATGTGATCCATCGGAAATATTTTAGCTCCACCTTCTAACTTAATGGCCTTCTCCAATGAGGTACTAATTTTCTATTGGAATCCAGAAGTACAAGTTATTTGGCTGTAGCTTGTTCAGTGTAATTTCACGACTAGCAATGTTTACAGATTATGCTGCTACCTAAGTCCCGCTCATTAATGGCTTTTTATGATGCTTTTCAAAGATTTATTTGTTTTTTATCGATTTTAAAGTTTTTATGTGAATTGTATTTATGTGAACTTTTAAGGCAGCACTTGCTGAATAAAGATTATTTGATTGATTGATTGATTGAATTGGGTATTCAAGGTCGCATAGGATTTAGTCAACAGCTCTCCTCTCTCCAACAATGCAAGCTTCCTGTCTATAAATGTAAAGAGGCTATATAACTTTAGCTGCATGTATAATATCAAACGCTTTTTAGAAATAAATCCCTACTGTTAATGTTGGTCACTCACTTTCTTACTTTCACGTTTATTTGCTGAATGTTTAATAACAAAACGAGTGCCTACTTTGAGGGAGTGCTTTCTAAACAACCCGAGGGCTGCAAAGTGTACCACAGCGTGTAGTTCACAGCTCTTATTTAAGCCACTTTACTTTAATTTCTAACAATGCAAAACAGAGCATGGGGTTATCAGGAGCTACACAGGATAATTTGATTATCAAGCACAGAAATTCTTACAACCTTGAGAGCATTAGGCTGAGGACGAGCAAAACTAGCATTCCCTGTTCTACCGGAAGAACACACGCAGACCCCAAAAAAGTTTCTTAAGAAAGTATGGGTCGTATTTATTCACAAAACAAGAAAACACTAAAGGACAGATTTACTTAGAATTCACACAACGCAGTGCAACAAGGCAAGTTGCTGCGCTGTGTGAATGGGAGAGAGCTGAAGTGCGCTATATATTGATAAAGATACGGTGCTCTTCAGCTCTCTTCCAGCGCTGGCGTGCTTGTGGTTGCCTAGCACTAACGCAGGCACCCTTGTGCCATGCTGCAAGGCAGCCTACTTTACCGGCAGGATTGTTTTTGTGCAGGAAGGAATACCTTCTTGCTCAAAAACAATCCAGAGAGGCATTTTCTTCTTTCTGTGTGTGATACAGAATGCATCATGCATAGAATGTGGAAAGAATATGCAACCCCTTGGTAGGCGTATAAATTTCACATAATTTCAGCTTTACAAACGTTATTAGAACATTGGAATGTTGGAAGCTACATTGGAAACAATGGAGTGCTCCGGGTTTTTAATGGTCGGTGGAAGCCCGGAGCTCCAACATCCCAATGTTGTCGTTCACAGCTGTTGCTGTGAACAAAGGCCTCATGGAGCCCGAGGGGATTTCAGTCCCCTCAGGCTCCGTGAGGCCTTTGTTTTATTTGTTAGAACATTCTGCCCTCTAGTGGCATAGTGCTCTAAAAGCCTTATAGCCCTACGCAGCTGGGCTATATTGGCATAAAAACATTACAAAAATGCATTTTTTTGGAACAGCACAATCAACTAATCTACTAATAGCCTCGGGGACTACATTCAAGTGCCACAGACAGTTTCATTTCACTCAAGGGATCACTGGTAAAACCTAAGGTACTACAGCAATGAAAAAGTGCCAATTGGAGCTCTCCAAGAGCAAGTGAATGTAATTTACACTGCTCTCTAAAAATAGTGAGACCTATTGGCTTTGCCAATACTTGTTCATAGATTTATGGAGACCCTGATGTGTTCTCTAGAAATCAGGCTTGGATTTGTTTGGCCTTTGTAGAAAGCTGGCTTTTTCCCCTTCATTTGCATCAGCAATCTGAGAGGCCTGTGGTCAGTTTGAATAAGGAAGTGAATCCCAAACAGGTAGGGTCTCAGCTTCTTCTGTTCCCTAGGGAGTAACCTCCTGCTAATAAAAGCTTAAGGCTGGTCTTGGCCATCATCGTTGGTCAGGGATAGAACTGCCCCTATCCAATGCTAAGAGGCATCAGTCTGCACAATGAACTGCTTTGTATAATCTTGAGCTTTTAGAATGGGTGCTGAGCACATTGCTTCCTTTAGAGTGTAAAATGTCTTTTGACAGCTCACTGTCCAGTTTACTTTCTTGTGTAGTTTCTTGGAGGTCAATTCTGTGAGGAGTGCCACAATAGTACCCTACCCCTTCACAAACCGCCTGTAATACCCAGTCAAGCCAAGGAATGCCCTGACTTGAGTCTGGGTGGTTGGAGCTAACCAGTCCAGAATAGTCTGGATCTTGGGCTGCAAAGGTTGAACTTGACCTCAACCTGCAAGGTGGCCCAAGTATACAACAGAACTTTGCTCTATCTAGCACTTGCTTGCCTTGATAGTGAGTTCTTCATGTTGCAGGCCATCAAGGACCTTTCCAAGGTGGATCAGGTGATCCTGCCAAGTGGAGCTATAGACAGCAATATCATCAGAATATGCTACACTAAAAGACTCCAGCGCAGCCAGGACTGGGTTCACCAGCTTTTGGAAGGTGACAGGGGCATTTTTAAGCCAAATGACATCACAGTAAACTGGTAATGCCCATCTGGGGTGGAGAATGCTGACTTTTATTTTGAAGACCACTGGGCTGGCCCAGGGGCTCTCCGAGTGTTCAATTTCTCCTAATTCCAGCACCTTGCTGATTTCAGCTCTGATGCTTTATTTGGCTTGGTCAGACTGCATGTAAATTTTGTTTTTGACAGGTAGGCTTTCCCCAGTGCCATCATGTGTACACCAGGCTGTCTGCAAGGGGTCAGAGTAAAGAGCTCAGCTTACTGCCTTAGGAATTGCCTGCAGTCAATTTTCTGTTGGGCAGTGAGGGCCCTGGCAACTGCGGAAGCAGTGACAGTCCTAAGTGGAATTTCTTCAGGATACCTGGTGGCATGATCCACTACCACCAGTATGAATCTGTTTCCTGAGGCTGTTTGGGGGTCAAGGGGACCAACAATGTCAATCCCAACCGTCTCAAAGAGGACCCCCAACCACTGGTAGTGGAATTAAGGGGGCTTTTGGTCTGCTACCTGTCTTGCCACTGGCTTGACAGATAACACAGGAGCTGCAAAACTCCTTTACTTTCAGGGACATACCTGGCCAGTAGAAGTGGGTGACTGACCAACTCCAAGTCTTTGTCTGACCAAGATGCCCAGCTAGGCGGATGCCATGTGCTGCAGCTAGAGAGAGTAAGAACAATGTGTACTGCTGCAGCACTACCACTCTAATAGTGGCACCAGGTTTGGGGTCTCTGGCCTCAGTATACAGGAGTTCCTCCTCCCAACAACCTCTATGGGAGCCACTAACATTACCATTTTCCTGCTCAGCAGGTTCTTGTCTAAGACTCTCAAGAGTTGGACAGGTCCTCTTTCTCTGGCAAACATCTTCCTTAGAGGGTCCCCCTGGGCCTAGGAGCTCTGCCTGGTAAGACCCAAGTTCCTGGGGGCCAGTTCCCTCAAGTGCTGACAGGTTCTTCTCCCTGAGGAGAAGGATCCTGAACTTTTGTCTTTGTAGAAGTTGGTTTCCCAGACTTCATGCCTTTTCTCTTGGAGGATTGGGCCATTATTCCAGGCTCCAATTCCTCTTGTTCAGTCTGGTCTTTGCACTGTGCTCTTGTTTTCACACACACTCAATCAGGTATTCCCAGCATGGCTGAATGGGTTTTCATCTCTACTTCAACCCATGCGGAGGTCTCCAGATGATTCCCTAGCAGACATTCTATTGGAATGGTAGAGGACACAACCACCTTTTTTGGCCAGTAACCCCTCCCCACTCTAAGGTCACCACAGCCAGGGGATGAACCTTAAGAATGTTATCAGCATTGATAACTGGATACATTTTTCCAGTTATGTACTGCTCTGGGGATATCAGTATTTCAGTCACCATGGTTACACTTGCACCTGTATCCTTCAGTGCTTCTACTTCAACTCCATTTATATGTGGCTTTTGTCTGTACTTCTCCAGGTTACTGGGCCAGACAGCCAGGGAAGCTATATCCCCCCTTCAGAGACTAAAGTAGCTTCAGTATGCTCGCTTACCTGGGCAGGGCACACGTAGGATTCCATCTGGAGACTCGCAAACCCTGAGGGTGCTGCACTAGTGGGGCCTTTTTGGGACAGGAAGAGTCCCTAGTTTGTGCCCATTCTGCTTACAGTTGAAACACCAAGCCTCTTTGGGATTCCAGTTTTTACCCTGGTACCAACCCTTTGATTGGGAAGCGTCTCTGGGCCCACCCTCCTGAATAGGTTTTTGGGTGCCTTTAGAAGACTCTTTGGGTTTTCCCCTTTTGTGTCCTACATCTTTAACTTGTGGGGGGATTAGAAACCCATTTCTTTTGGTCACCCCCTCAGCGGGCCTTTCTGAACACCCTTGTTTAGACCCAATGGTCACCCTGCTCTACGGGTCACTTACATATATTACATGGAATGACTTTGGCATGGCACACAGTGAGTGTGCCATGTTGTGTTTTCACACATGGTTTGCACCATGTCACGCAGTCTGAAATGCTATCCGGCATGCAATTTGTATGGGGGGCCCTTAGGGAGGCATAATACATGCTGCAGCCCTTAGGGACCCTATTTAGTACCCATGCCCTAGGTACGAGGGGTACCATTCTCTAGGGGCTTACAGGGGTGCTAAAGTGTGTCCAATTATGGTACAATTAGGCCATTTTACCTTCTTTTTAGGGAAAGAGCACTGGCATTGCAGCCTGGTTAGCAGGGACGCAGTTCACATCAGTCAAAAACATCAGTACCAGTGGCAAAAAGTGGGGGTGACCATGACAAAAAGGGGCACTTTTCTACAGCGTTGTGGATATTTTCAATTATTTATTGGAACATTTATGTAAATGTTATATATAAACAGAATTTACGTTTAAAAAAACCTTTTAAAAGTAAAAGATAACAGTTTTAAAATCATTGTACACTCCAGATGAATGTTATGGTAGGAAGAACCAGAGTCATAGCATGACTGGACATTAAGGCTAAATCTAAACAAATTAAGAAGCCATGGATCAGCAGTATATGATAAGTGTTTCAAATGCAAAATTGATGATGTCATACAAAATATATAAATTGCATCACTACAAGTTTCAGCCCAAATAACAGAAGCACATCCGTTGTGAAAACCAGGTGTGATAAAAATCCCTTGCGAAATGTATCATATGTGCTATTTATTGCACCAAGTATTTAATGTACATGCACAAAAATGCCAAAAGAGCCCAGCAGGTGCTAAAATATACACAAAGGAGACAATATGACTGCAATACCGTAAAAACCACAGCAGGGCACACCATCTGCAGAACCTTACCTACATCAACAAGCAGAGGTATCTGCCAATGTCAAGGGGGCTATCATTTTGAATTGAGCACATTGCTCCAAGATCACCAGCCAGAATCCCGAAGACAGACAGTGGCCTTCTTAACTCTTTTAGTATGCATCAAAATTGCTGTCAGAGTCAGTATAAATATAAATGTATTGACCCATAGCTAGAGATACAAGCATAGGAGGTGGTGAGCCATAAAGACCACATGATGAATCACCAAATGATGAAGAGCCCACTAAAGACCCAGAGTCGCCAATGACAAAATATAACTCAAAAGGTGACTGCTGTTTCAGCACATACATTTGACATGGAAGATGTAAAAACAGACTTAAACCACAAAAGGAGAATAAGTGATATCATTGGACGCGGGACCCAGTTGACAGGATGTGGACCAGCACCACCAATGTATCTATAGCCTTGAGAGGGGTGGAGGTGGAGGGGCACAATCCTTGATCTCTCAAGCATTGATTGCAATGGCACCCAAGACAAACTAGGTTTGTGCACACAAGTCAGGTATGTGCACATACAAGTCAATTCGTACAGAATGCTGCTCGGAATGTGTAGGGTGTGGCATCATTGAAATGCAATGCTGTGCCGTGGCTGCCAAGCTGTCCATTATATGTGGAACACTGTGCATGGGATCGAATGAGCAATTTATTTGCTTCTGCACCCCAACAACAAGCAGGTTTTCACACTTAAAAAGAGGTTTAACCTACATTGTTTGGAGAGGAGGGCAATGGACATTGCAGAAGGTAGTGTGTTCCTAGAGTTTTTTGTATAATGTTCAATGTCTATTAAAATTGTCTTAGGGCAGGGAAATCTGTCAGACATTTAGTTATTGTGCTGTGAAAGGCAGCGAGTCTTCTAAGACCCTCAATGCTGCCCGGTGCAGGGTTCCACCTCTAATTCACTTTGGGTTCGCTATCAAAATAATGAGGCAAGCGCTGGAAACTGGAAGACAAGAAAAAGGTTTATTTCTCATGAGGAGATCACGTCAACTGCAGACACCGGGATGTCTGAGGGAGGTGTTCTGCTGATAACTCCTTTGGCTCTTCCTTTTATACAGGTTTGACACAATGCATTGGTTTCATCAACATGGTTACACAAGCTTGGGGTCCCCGCCCCGGGCAGGTTGTCACACAAGCCCAACAGTAATTCTCTTCCCACCCAGGTCAAACAGACAATCTTATCTTGCAGCTGGACCTTGCTTCAGGGTCTAAAACATGTGAGACCGGCCAGATCTAAGAGTCCCTTCTGTTGATAAAACAGGTCCCATTGTTGGTAACAACAAGTCTTGCTGTTTGCAGTGCAATAAATCATGTTGCAAGAGTCTTTTTGGTGTTTGGAACCTGTTTGTGTAACTAGGTGCAGTGAGGGGTAGAGTGTCCAAAGGTTTGCCTGAAAACAGAGATGAGAGGAAAAACGAGTTTGTGGCAGCAAGTGGCGCTGAGGTTTGTTGCGGCAAATAGAGTTTATAGCCCCCAGCACACGTACCAGGTCGGTCAGAGGGTCAGAGGGATGCTAGTAAGGGCAGGGTGAAACAAAGGTGACCAACAGAGTACAAAATGGCTGTGATAGATTAAAATGACTGCAACTTATGTGCACATAGAATTCCACCAGACAAGATGGCGCAGGTAATGTTCACGATTGTCGTTTTGCTTTTAACAGTGGCCCCTTTGAACATAACTAGCCAGCTTGTCAGTCTATTTCGATCTCCATAATGTCCTGTATCTCTTGATCATACATTACTCTCGTTTTTGTTAGCTGAGTGTCCATAGTCTTAGGGTGCAAGGTAGTTATGCAAAGAGAACACAAAGGTGGTATACAGTGTATACCCAAACAACAACCACATATTGTCAATACTGGGACCAAGAGAATCATTGATATTTTCCAACCCCACTCCTTCAAGATGCCCCAAAGCCAACTTCCAATTGTCCAAGTCTCTGATTCTTGAACAGCCCACAGACCCAACAGTTGGTAGCATTGGTGGCAAGATTGTGCTGGTGCAACATCTGCACGAAAGAATTATTCCAGAATTCTTTGCGTCGTTCTCGGAGATGTGGCGGTAGTGATACCAGGTAGTGTTCTTTCTTGGTGGTTGGTTGCATGGTGTGTGACAATGTTCTGTATGCAGGTGCATTCTCATCAATGATCCAGAGTGCGACCATTAGCAGGAGACAGGTGAGAAATGCGGCTACAAGTGCAATTGCCTTTGTGCTGTGCAGGTTAGCAGTCTTGGTGTCTTTGCGGTGGTTTTGCAGGTGTTCAGTTTCTTCCATCATCTTCGAGGAGCTCAAC
This sequence comes from Calotriton arnoldi, assembly GCA_963921515.1. Lineage (NCBI taxonomy): Eukaryota > Metazoa > Chordata > Amphibia > Caudata > Salamandridae > Calotriton > Calotriton arnoldi. Next base: position 3,994,795 of record CAWUFW010000049.1, on the reverse strand, counting down.
AACTGTTAGGACCACAGACTTTTGTCTGGCGCTTTCCTGGTAGCGTTGTTTGACTGTGCTACTGATCTGAGACCTTGACTTAGTTAGTGGCCTGGTCGTTGGAGCTCCCTCCTTTCGTCGATCTTAGGTTGTACCCTTTCCTGGATGGCACCGTGGGGTCGGGAAATTCTGATAGTTCGAGGGTGTCTTCTTGTGGGTAGCAACTCAGAGCTGGTCGGTGTCTCGCGAGTACTTCCTCTTGCACCTCCACCCCTTCACAGGTTGCCAGGGTTGGAGGGACTCGTTTGCAATGATGAGCGTGCAGCCAGTTTCGTTTTCCTTCCACTCGGAGGGCAGTTCGGGTGGTGATCAGGACTTGCCAGGGGCCCGTCCACCTAGGCTCCAGATTCTTCGTTCTTGGGAAGTTGCGAATCAATACATGGTCGCCTGGCTTTATTTCATGTCCCGGGCCCCTGGATACGTCAGGCAAGGCTTGCTGCACCTGTTGGTGGATAATTGTTAGCTCGTTTGTCAATTTATGCAAGAAATCCGACATTAATATGTTCGGGACATCGTTAATGTAGGTGGGTCTTGGTGCCGCCCAAATGCTCATAGGCCTGCCGAAGACCACCTCATCCGGGGTCAGTCGGTGTTTGGTTGGGGTGGAGCGCATCGATAACAATGCCAATGGGAGGGCGTCGGGCCATTTCAACCCGGTCGTGGCAACTATTTTGGCTAGTTTTAGTTTCAACGTTGCATTGTGTCTCTCTACCAGGCTCGCTGATTGGGGGTGGAAGACGGCATGGAACTTTTGTTTTACCCCCAACCCTCTCAGTATGTTCTGTATCACCTCGGCTACGAAGTGGGGGCCGTTGTCGCTCCATAAAATTCTGCAAAGGCCGTATCGGGGAAGAATTCTTTCAGCAATACTTTTGCAGTGGCTAAGGCGGTATTGTCGCGGGTGGGATATGCCTCCACCCATTTGCTAAAAGCGCACACAACCACCAGGACATATTTTAGACCAAGGCATCTCTCTAGTTGAATGTAATCCATTTGAAGGATTTCAAAGGGGTGGTCAGGGACTCCAAACCCTCCCCGTGGTACTACTGTCCCCTTCCCTGGGTTGTGTTGTAGGCAGACCATACATTGTTGTACTATGCGTTTTGCAGATTCTGCTATCTTGACGTTATACCATACTCTGGTGATTAGTTCAATCATGGGGGTGGAGCCTATGTGTGCTGGTAAATGTGCCATGGTCAATATGGGGATGAGGTAGGCATTGGGTAACAGCCATTTATTTCCGTCTTTAGTTCTCCAGCAATCTTCCTCGTCTTTTAGTCCCACCTTTTCCCACTCGGTCAATTCGTCTTGTGTGCCTGTAGTCTGTATGTCCCTTACAGTGGTCCTAGCGTCAGTCCATCGTTCAGCTTGTGACCTGGTCACATACATTCGTGTCGTAGTTCTGTCTCCTGCCGTGGCTCGGGCAGTAACGTCTGCTAGTGCATTTCCCTGTCCAATGAGATCAGTCACTTTCCTATGTGCTTGGCATTTTATCACTGCTAACTTCTTGGGGAGGAGGACTGCTTGCGTCAAGGCGGAGACTAAATCTCCATGCAGGATGGGTGTACCGTGTGAAGTCAGGAACCCTCTTTCTTTCCATAAGATCCCAAAATGGTGAACCACCCCGAAGGCATATTGGCTGTCGGTGTATATGTTAACTGTCGTGTCAGTCGCTAAGATACATGCTCGTGTGAGGGCAATGAGTTCTGCAGCCTGGGCTGAACGTTGGGGAATACGGGCTGGTTCCAGAACGGTTCGGGCTGTGGTGACAGCGTATGCAGCTGAGGTGGTGCCGTCGGGGAGTTTGATGCACGAACCATCCACCCTTAGTTCTCCATCTGGTTCTAGAAAGGCGGTGTCTCTGAGATCTATTCTACTCTTTGTTTGTTCATCGGTTAGTGTCACACAGTCGTGTAGTGGAGTCACGCTAGGATCATTTTTGGGTAGGGGTAACAGTGTGGCTGGATTGAGGGTGGTGCATCGCTTTAGGGTAATGTGCGGTGCTAGCAGGGTCAACTCATATCCTGTCAGTCGGGCGCTAGTCAAGTGTTGGGTTTTGGTCTGGTTTAGTAGTGTGTCGAATGCATGGGGTACTAAAACAGTGACTGGATTGGAGAGTACTATTCCTTCGCTCTGGCGTATCGATACTGCTGCAGGTGCCACAGCGCGCAGGCACGCTGGCAGCGCTCTGGATACTGGATCGAGGGTGGCAGAGAAATATGCACAAGGGCGTTGTTTGTGACCAATTGATTGTGTTAGGACAGACAATGCACATCCTTCCCTCTCGTGCGTGTAGAGGAAGAATGGTTTGGAGTAATCCGGGGTTCCTAGGACAGGCGCTGAACAAAGGGCATTGCGTAGTTCTTTAAAGGCTGACTGGCATTCGGGGGTCCAGGGGAGAGGTGAGGGGATGTCTTTAGCTAGGAGGGAGAGAAGGGGTTTGACAACGAGGCTAAAGTTCGGTGACCACTGTCGGCAAAATGAAGTGAGACCTATCAAAGAGCGGACTTGTTTCTGATCTTTGGGGACAGGGGTGTCTAGAATTGTCTGGATCCTGTCAGGCGTGAGTTTCCTCCCTTCTTTGGATAAAAGGTGACCCAAATAGGTCACTTGTGATTTACAGAACTGCAATTTCTTTTGGGAGACCTTGTGACCATTCTCAGCAAGAAAATGGAGTAGTTTGATGGTGGCTGTGACGGCTATTGGTATGGTGTCCGCTGCTAGAAGGATGTTGTCTACATATTGTATTAGTGCCACTCCATCTGGCAATTGTATGGCGTCCAACTGTCTTTTAAGCGCCTGGCTATAGATGCTTGGGCTCTCAGTGTACCCCTGAGGTGCTCTGCAAAATCTGTACGAACGGGAGTTTAGGGTGAATCCAAATAGATAGCGGCTGTCCTTGTGTATAGGTATGGAAAAGAATGCGTTTTTGAGGTCAATTACAGTGAAGGTGGTGGCAGTGGAGGGGATTAAAGTCAAAATTGTCGTGATGTCGGAAACTACTGGGTATTGTGGCACTACGATTTTGTTTATCTCCCGCAGGTCAATGATGAAGAGGTAGGCTTTTCCGTCTCCCTCTCCCTGTCTCTTTACAATTGGTAGTATGGGACTGTTACAAACGTTGCTCACTACTTCCTCTACCACCCCTGCCTCTACCAAAGAGTGTATGATCTCTGTCAGTGCCTTCTCACCCTCTGGCGATATTTTGTACTGCGGTACTTTCGGTAGGGTTGCGTCCTGTCGTATTGTTACGTGTACTGGGTCAATCATCATTCGTCCTACGTCTGAATCAGCCCTAGCCCATAAGTGTGATGGCAAAGTGTCCAGTAGGGATGCGTCAGTCTCGGAGATGGGAAACATGTGCTGAGAAGGGTTCTCTCTATGGCGCTGGGGGTTGTCATACAGGACGACACGCACTCCGTCTGGTGAGCATCTGATAGTCGCATGGAAGTGTTTCAAAAGGTCGAGACCCATAATGGCGTCTGGGGTGTTGGAAGAGAGGAGGAATGTCGTTTCGACGCTATTGTTGTCAAGGTTAAAAGGGATCGGTCGGGACAAAGGGTTGGTGGAGGGCGTACCGTCAAATCCTATTGAGGTCACATGTGAGCCTGACAAGGGTGCCCTTGGAATCAGTCGTTTGGATAGTGCACTACGTGTTGCTCCCGTGTCTACCAGAAATGGCGACTTTGTGCCCAGGACCTCAGCGGTAACATAAGGGCCTTGCTGATCAACATAGAGCTCGACTGGATCCCTCCCTTGCCCCTGGCTGTCCTATGCAAAGTCGTACGTATTGTCATAATCTGTCTGTTGGTACTGATTCTGTTTGGGATGGTCGAATGTGTTCACTCTTCCTGGCCTTTCCTCGCTTGCTTCACTCGCGTACCCTCTCCCACGTCCTCTTCCTCTCTGTCCACTTGCTATTTCCCTCGCCCCTCTGCCCCTACCAGCTCCTAACAAAGCCGGGCATTGGGTTTTCCAGTGTCCATATTCTTTGCAAAATGCACATTGATCCTGTCCTAGGTCTTGGCGTCCTACATATGATGTCGATGAATTGTTTCTAGGTGGCTGTACTCTAGGGGTATTCTGCTGGTATCCTCCCCTATATTGCTCCCTTCCTGTATTCGCCCCCTGGAGTTGTGCTACCATTACCCTTTCCTTCAAGTCCTTCTTTTTCCTTTCTGTAGCCCTGTCATTTTCGTTTCTCTGATGCTCATAGTACTGGGCCATTTGGAGAATGGCCGCCGGTTTAGATGCTGCCCAACTACTTTCGCTGGCTTGTAATTTCTGGGATACATCTGGCAGTAGTCCTTTGACATAGTTCTGCACAAATAAGTGGTGTCCGGTTGCGGTGGACATGTCTTGTCCACTGTAATCGGAGAACACCGTTTCAAATCTGGAGAAATACTCTGAGACATCCTCTTGTGGTTTCTGGCGGCACGCGGTTACTATGGACCAGTCTATCTTTTTCTCTGGGATCAGCGTTTTCACTTTCTGCACTATTTTGTCAGGGAGGTCCAATATTGCTTTAACCGGTTTTTGACCAGGGTTCCGCTGTTTATCTAGTGTGTTGAGTTGTTCCCAGGTATGACCAAGCAGTTCGGTATGGTCTATTTTCCTAATCTGTTTCCACACATCTGCTGGCAAACATAACCCGAAGAACAAGTCTATGTCGGCAAGTGTCATTATTGTTGATCCCAGAGCGGTACCTAGCTCGGTGTAAAAGGCGGTGGGGTTCTTTCGTAAATCCGGTAAAGATTTACGGAACGTCAAAATGTCCTGTCTGTCCCATGGTTGATACACCCAATTGTAGACCACCCTTCCTCTAGCGTCTTGATGGTTCATATCGTCATGAGTCCTTTGTCCTCTAGGAGGTACCCAATAAGGGGCAGCTTCTTTTATCGGCATCATGCTATCTTGTTTTTCCACCGGGGGTCCTGCTATCTTAGATGTCCTGTCCTTATCTATCCGTCCTTGTTCCACGAGGTGACGGAATACCGCCAGTGTGGATGAAAAGAGTTCTGTAACATCGTTGTCGCCTTCATCTCCGGTGTCTACCTTCCTATAGAGAGCCACTAGCCGCTCAGGCCCTACATCTTGGTACTTCTCTTCATATGCAGTAAGAGTGTGGTAACAGAGACGTACAATAAAGTATCGTTTGCGGTTTTCAACATAGGAGTTGCATATGTCAGTTACATACTCTTCTGTCTCCTTCCTATCTATGAGGGATTTAACTATTTTATCAATGCCTGCTCGCTCATTTTTACTTAATCGCGGGACCCTGGGCGCTCCTTTTTCTTTTGATCCTACCTCTACTACTGTATCCTTTGATGAGGCATTTGGTGTGGGTGACTCGGTGGGAGCAGAGGCGGTGGAGACTGAGGCGATCGTGCCATCTCCGGCTATACTTTGGTGGTCCTGGCGTTGTTCTACGGGATGAGTAGGGGCGTAAGGGGGTGGCATGTATATGATTGGGGGACCTAACAATAAATCATCATCTACCCTTTGTTTTGTGGGTAACTTGGGGTAAAGAGTCGAGGGCGTTCTAACAGGGCATTGACCTGATATTTTTGATTCCTGTTCCTTTTTATCGATTTCCTTTTCTTTTAGTTTTTCTTCTAATCTTTTACAGGCTTGGTAAGCTGATTTTCGCGTTTCTTTATCTTGTCTAGCTTCGTCCCTTTTCTTTCTTGGAGCTGCCTCTTTTCGCCATAAACCAAAACTGTCAAACATGGCTGGTCTAGTTTTCTTTTTGTGGAGAGCTAATTCTAACGTTTCTATTTTAGCGGGATCGAAAGATCCCGTCAGTGGCCACTGATTTACCCGGTCCTTCCTAGTGTATTTATGCCATAGTTTGCTATAAGCTACGGTGGCTAATCCATACTTTACGTACATGTCCTTGTTAGGGGTGCCTTCCGGCGGTGCCGGCTGACTGACCTCTAACGAACGGTCTGGTCCAAAACAATTACACTCAAACAATCTAGAGAAAACAGGCATGACGTATTTATTGGTCAAAAATGAATATCTCAATCAATCAATTTAGACAAAAAGTCTGCACTACCTGTCCTTCGCTGCATGCAAAGAGAGAGAATATTCCTATTCTTCGTTGTTTGCAAGCAGGGAAATGTCGCAAATAACTCAATATCAAAAAAGGAATACTAGTATTTCAATCAAACTATTCAATCAATCAATCAATTTAAGTTGTTTTTTCACGACCTTACCCGGACCGTATGGACGGTTCTTCGTCTTCCCCTTCCAGCGCCTGGTTGTCCTCTCACTCCAACACTCAATGCGGCGTTCCTCTAAGGTCCCAGTCAGGACCGCAGGTCACTCGAGAGAGGTCCGTTCGGAACCGGTGAAGTTCAGTCGATCGGCAGCCAGACAAGGGTCTTCTCAGGCAGGTATACCCCAATCGTTTAGTCGTTCACTCCGTCGTTAGGACCTCTCTACCGGACCCACGCGTCGCTGATGGGCCCCCACGTTTGGGCGCCAATTTGTGAAAGGCAGCGAGTCTTCTAAGACCCTCAATGCTGCCCGGTGCAGGGTTCCACCACTAATTCACTTTGGGTTCGCTATCAAAATAATGAGGCAAGCGCTGGAAACTGGAAGACAAGAAAAAGGTTTATTTCTCATGAGGAGATCACGTCAACTGCAGACACCGGGATGTCTGAGGGAGGTGTTCTGCTGATAACTCCTTTGGCTCTTCCTTTTATACAGGTTTGACACAATGCATTGGTTTCATCAACACGGTTACACAAGCTTGGGGTCCCCGCCCCGGGCAGGTTGTCACACAAGCCCAACAGTAATTCTCTTCCCACCCAGGTCAAACAGAATCTTATCTTGCAGCTGGACCTTGCTTCAGGGTCTAAAACATGTGAGACCGGCCAGATCTAAGAGTCCGTTCTGTTGATAAAACAGGTCCCATTGTTGGTAACAACAAGTCTTGCTGTTTGCAGTGCAAAAAATCATGTTGCAAGAGTCTTTTTGGTGTTTGGAACCTGTTTGTGTAACTAGGTGCAGTGAGGGGTAGAGTGTCCAAAGGTTTGCCTGAAAACAGAGATGAGAGGAAAAACGAGTTTGTGGCAGCAAGTGGTGCTGAGGTTTGTTGCGGCAAATAGAGTTTATAGCCCCCAGCACGGTCGGTCAGAGGGATGCTAGTAAGGGCAGGGTGAAACAAAGGTGACCAACAGAGAACAAAATGGCTGTGATAGATTAAAATGACTGCAACTTATGTGCACATAGAATTCCACCAGACAAGATGGCGCAGGTAATGTTCACGATTGTCGTTTTGCTTTTAACAGTGCCTGTTCTGTACAAGCTTAAAAATATAAATTGGGTAGTGGGTAAAAGAAGTAACTATTAGGGTTACTCTCTCAAACACCCTTCTTGGTTCAAGAGTTCACCCTCATATAAATGAAGCTCTATGAACACAAAGAGTTCAAGGCTAGCCCACCTTGCACTACTAAGATCCTGATGACGGAAACCCCTATGAAGTGGCGGCTCCTCCGCTATGGTGGAGGAGCGTCACCCCACTGCCTTTAAGCAGTGCGAAGTAGAAACATAAAATGATAACTTTGAGTTATTATCATTTTATGCTTGTGCTACTTTGCGGGCAGGTGGGCATGCGCTGCTCTGCTCTCGGAGCAGGGCAGGGGAGGAGTGGTTTGTCCACTCTTAAGCGCACATGACTGTTTGTCCTGCCCTCTCCGGCTGCCCAAAACAGTCATGCGCACTTTCCCTGTTCTCCATGCAGTCTGCATTACAGCCTGTGTGGAGAACATACCCAGGCCCCCATTCCCTGGCTGAGCATCGAACAAGGACACTCAGACCAATCACAACGCTGGGTGCTTACCAATCACAACCCTGCACTGCAGCATTGTGATTGGTCAGTGGGGCCTGGCTGTGCTTCCTGTTCCTCGAGTTCAACAAGGAGAGCAGGAGCAGAGACGCAGGACACGGTGGCAAGGTAAGTTTATTTGTTTTTTTATATTGCGCCCCCGCGAAACCCCCCGCCCCAGGACACCCCCACTTCCCCGCGCTCGCCCCCGCCACCCGTGAGCCATGCTGGTCGCCACAGACCCTATGAAGAGCTGTGTCACCAAATATGAGTGGGGGCTATCATCCTTTTTTATACGAAGCTGAAAGAAGATGAGTTGCAATGTTATAGGATTTATTTTTTGACAGAGAGGAAAGGAAATGTAGGCGGTTTGGAGTAGTTTCTTTACTACCGATGTAATAGAGCCCCCTATCTTTATGTGGATGATTAATGGACGGTATGGAGGTTTTTACTGATAGCTGACGCTTTAATCCCTCTCTCTCCCCAACTGAAGGGCAGGTTAATATAAGAAATGACAAATTTCTCGTGGCCCTTCTTAAGAGAAATTCTAAAGTAGGCCTCAGGTGACACAAGCTGTTTAGGCTCATGACGTCATTCTGAACTTGTGCAGCCTTGTAAACAAGTTCGCCTGAAGTGGTGCAAAATGATCTGAAAGCCCTTGCAATATGGAATGGAGAACAATTCAAGAAATCTATGAGTTCTAATTCTCCTTTCTCATCTTTTTGGAACATGGTTCTGCTGTAAGAGAGAGATTCAAATAGGGCTGAAAAAGTATTTCATTAGAAGTTATGAAAAGAGGACACTGGCCCCTCCCTCTTGTGTATCACCAACTATCACTACCCACGTCTTCCATCTCAAATGGCACAGTCAGGCTGCGTTAGTGGTGTAGCAAGAGTGCAGGCGACCTAATGCAAGCAAGGGAAAAGGGCTACTTTTTCTGGTTTCTTGGTTTAAAATCAGATGAAATGTAACATACAATAATTATTGAAAAATAATGAAAAATATAATAACATTATATTGTGAGGAATAATAAAATTATAATAAAATATTAAATATGCGGGATAATAATATTGTACCAAGAAGAACAATGTATACTTGCAATATTGATAAGTTATTAACAACAATGTATTTCCTAAGAGAAGATGTCAAAACATAAATAATATATTTACATTTTTTCAATTTGTGTTTATAATATTATTTAAAAGTTCTCAGAATAATTGATACAAAGAAGACATTTTGATTAACTTAGATAAAAAGACATCAAAGCAGTTCAAATAAAAATAACTCAAGCCTACACTTATGTACTCCAATTTTTCAAGTTTGAGGTAATAGATTTAATATTTAATGAGATAAGAAAAAGAGAAATTTTAGTCTGACTTATGGAAAGCGGAGAGGTAAGTATCCCAGCATTACAAAGTATAACTAAAGATGAAATATCATCAAAATCGGCAACATTTAATAATCACTTCCTAGACCCTTTTCCAAAATTCAGATATAACTGAACAATCGAATAAGCCCTTTACAGCTTTACAGTGCAAACATTATAAAGAATCAGATAGTATAGCTTTATATAATTTGTCTGATGTTCAAAAGCATCTCTATAAAATCCACACATTAATTTGATAAGGAGATACTGGAAATGTTCCGCTTATATTACCCAACTTATTTTTTGTCATTACTCAGCATAGATATGTAGAGATAATTCTACATTCCAGCTAGAAAACTCAATGAACAATTTAGGTAAGTTAGGGTTATTGAACGTATATTTTAGAGGCTAAATGAAATTTTTCTTTAGAAATATTGAGAAATAATAGAGTCGGGGATTTTAACAACAGCTAGAGCTTGAGGGAAAACATTACTATAGGGTCACATAACATTTCATATTTATAAAACTTTTACCAATGGTATATTATAATCTCTTTGCAATTGCTAAAAAGAGTAGGAAACATTTCCTTGACAAATATCAATATAAAAAAGACCTCTGCAGCAGTAATTTCCAGAAAGAGATATTCTTATTTAGTTTTAATTTTAACTGAGAATTGTACCAGAAGAAAAATATTTTATGAGATGAAACTTTATATGGAATAAGGAATCAAGCTTCAATATTTGCCCGAATTATAGGGGATGTTATAATATAATTTGTTACGAGATAAGAAGTAAAGCTAGTAAAGGAAAAGGATAAACCAAATTGTATTAATTGAAAAAATAATGTCCCAGCAGCTGTTAAATAGGAATTTACAAACATCCAGTAAACCTAATCCATCGTTTACCCTAGTATTCCTAAATTTATTTTAAAGTATTCCGGGTTTTTATTATTCCAAATAACCTTTGAAATAACTTTATATCAGCTGTTGGAAAACAATTAGTAGGAAACTGCATTGGAAGCGTTAAAATTAAATATATTTGTGGCATAAGAACCATCTTCACAGCTTCAATTGTACGCCACCAAGTTCATTGCTCTCTTTGATCTTTCATAAATTAATATTAGAATTATTTTTCACTGTATCTTTAATAGTTTTAGAAAAATAAATCCCTAGGTTTTTCTATGAATTTCAACACCATGAGAAGCTAGAGTTAGACATCATAACAGGAGTAAAATGCCCTTTCCAATGGAAGAACTCAGTCTTGGAAATATTCAACTAGTATCCAGAAACGTTTGAATATGTATCTATAATTTGTAGTATATGTAGTTACACACTAATAGTTCTTCAATAAGCAATAAAACATTATCCGCATATGCTGTTTTTAAAGTGACATTTGATACCTTAATGTATGTTAGATTTATAAATTAAACATAAAAGAGGTTCAGTTGCTAATAGAAATAATAAAGGGACAAAGGAAAACCGTGCGTAGCACCTATTAATAGTGTAAAAGAATCTGATGTAAAACTAATAACCTACATTTTGGCAGTAGGCTCGGTATATAAAGCTCCAATCACATTTATTGAACACTGGAGGCAAGATGGTGCCTGTGGAAGCGGTCGCGTCCGGCCGCTCCTCTCCAGCTCCGGCCCAAGTTCCATGTAGTTGCGTGAGACATGTGGAATAGCGTATGCAGGCTTTATGAAACGTGCCGGCAATACAGTTGGTGTCCAGAAGTATGCCCAGCAGCAAGGAAAGCAGAATGCCACCTGCCTGAGTCCCGGGAGGTGATTACAGCGGTACTAGCCTGAGCGGTCCGATGTGCTGTGAGAGCGTTGCGGTAAGCTGATCCCAGAGTCCACCGTAGTCCTACGAGACTCGGGTGGCTTGAGGCTTGAGCGTCCCCGGAAAGTGAAATGCCGCCGAAGGCTATACGGTCGACTCGGGACCGAATTGCTGAAACAGCAATGGCGGCACCGCTGGTCCCTTTGGTCTGCCCCGCTACAAGCAAGATCAGAGTGGAGGCAGGAATGGAGGGGGAAAGAAAAAAACCAGGCCCAGAAACATTAAAAGCACTGAGCCTCAACTTGCGATAGAGTGGAATAGTATCAACATCAGCGAACCGATTTACAGGCCACAACTCCCCCTTATATACATTTATGTTTGCATTGTGCACAGAGTTCTTCTCTTTGACGATGGCGGCCGTTTCAGCCCAGCGGGAACTGGCCTCAGAGCAGTTGGGCTCTGACAAATAGACGGTCCTTGGCAGCCCTGCTCAGACTGAAAGCTTTACCATGGACCCAGAATACGATCCGTTTCCCGCCACCGAGCCAAGTACCACCATTCCAGCAGGAGAGACCGGCTCAGCTCAGAAGAATTTGGCCATATGGCAGGGCGGTAGAGTGGCAGTGAAATCCAATCCCCAGGGCAGCGATGTGTCCGGGGTTGCAGTGATGGGGGAGAACTCCCTTTTGAAAAAAGGCACCCAGACGGGGGCAGCCCTTTATGTACCTGGGATACGAGATATCCAGAGTAAGGGAATTACGGCTGGGCTGGAGATCCTAATTGGTGCCTCAATAGCACTGCCCCTCCCCCTGCCTATTAGATCTTCTGGACATTTGAATAGTTATGCAATAGGCACTGATTTTAACGCTAAGCATGTGGAATGGCCGGGCCCAAGAGTGCCCGAAAAACTGACAATGCAGTCTTCTGGGAGGAGGGAACTCCCTTTGCCTATTCTATCAGGACCGAGCAGTAGTCAGGAGGTAAAAGATGGCCTCACTGTAAATAAAGCCCACAACAAGGATGTCAGGGCTCTGATAGAGGGGGCAGCGCACAAAACCCCCTTGATGACTCTCTGGAACTGGGGGATAAATTATTTTCACTCACTGATGGTTCTGATACTACTAGCCCACGGGAGTCAGAAGTGGAAAGTCAATCTGTGGCACTAGCCTAAATAGTTTATCAGATAGGGCTGGTACAGCAATTAGGCAAGCAAGGCAACATAGGAAGACCAAAAAGCAGGGCCAACCAAAAATCTGTAAAAGTGACCAAAAAGACCATGTCGGTCATTGAAATGGGATTACTCTGCGACGCAGCAGGTCTACACGGATTCACAGGGCCAAAGCCAGACTCACTTGGGGGTTGGGGACTCTCAGGTTGCTGCAGACATTACAGAGGAGCCATCTCTGAATTTAATATATAGTTCCATTAAACAACATCAGTAAGAGACTCGCTCTGATGGCCGGAAGGCTAGGTTGGCCACTAAGAAGCTTAAGGGGGCGATAAGAAAAGTTACCTGAGCTTGTGCTGAGATCAGAGAGAGGATAACATCAGGCAAAAACCGGACTACAGCATTAGAGTCGGATGTGGGGGCGATGAAAGCCCAATCAGATGCTCAGGGCTCTCAAGTTAATGATATACAATGGAAACTTGAGGACTTTGAGAACAGACAGAGGCGTAATAACTTGCAATTTCTTAGCATAGAAGAAGGGCCGGAAGGTAATGATGTCAGGACATTTATGGTCAACTTGTTAAAAGGGACTTTCCTGGAAATGGTCTCCTGGAATTGGGAGGTGGAAATCCAGAGAGTGCACCAATTTCCCCTGATGCTGAGGAAGCCGATTCTCACTCAAGTCGAAAGTCTTAGCAGACCAATCGTAATTTTGATGGGCACTCTTTTTTTGTAAGACCAGACTTTTGTTACATGACAGTGGAGAGATTGTGGAGGCTGAGGCAGCTTATAAAAGCATGCAAGGGAATTGGGGCAGAAGCATCTTTGATGAACCCTACCCTCCTAAGATGGTCTTTAACACCAGGACCCAGGTGTTCAAGTCAGAGATCAAGGAGTATATGTATGAATTGACAGGTGGGACTTCATCTGTAATGCTTCTACAGTGTTATTTCTATTTGTCTTTATTTAACTCAATATGCATGTATGAAGAATTTCCTAGGGTGCCATGCCTCTTCCAGCCTTCTAGTCTGTGCGACAGGCTTTCAGTTAGAGACAGATACACCATCATGTGATTTGCGGGAAGTCAAGTGACAATTGCCCCCTTTCTTTTTTTATTCCTTTGTCTCACATTGGTTTTCTTTTTTGTTCGTATGACAAAGTGTGGGTATTGCTGGCTTGGAGCGTGGGAGGAGGAGGAGCACAGTAGCCATTATTCAGACCAGTGGTGGTCTGATTGCCTCGCTTTATAGGTTGGGGGTGAGGGTCGGGGGTTAGCTCGATTAGGGTTTTGGGGGCATAGAGTGCACTCCACAAGGGGAGAAAGGAAAACTGAATGAGTCCATTGGGTATTTTTTTCCATAGCAGGGTGGTCTAGTTTGGATGGAGGGTAAAAGAATTTTGAGGAAGCTGCTAGACAATCTAGGTTACTTATATGGCCAGTACTGCTAAGATATGCATTGCCTCAATTAACATCTGTGGACTGAATGATCATACCAAAAGGCGTAATATCACAGAAGATCTTAAAATCTCAGAGCAGACACGGTGTGTCTTCAAGAAACACACATTGAGGACTCAAGAAGAAAGCTCCTTGAAACTCTAGGCTTTAGTCTAGGGGGTAAGTACAACACAAAGTACGAACACTCGTGGGGTGGCTGTCTTAGTTCAATGAAATATCTGCAGTGTTAGACAATCCTCTTCTGACAAATTCGGCAGATTTGTGATCGCTGAATGACAATCCGCTAGGAGTTCAATTAAACTCTGTTCTATCTATGACTCTAATTCCGACAATATGGCTTTGTTTGATTTTCCTGAATAATGAGCTGGCCTTATGGTCAACACCAATTATAATGTGTGGGGATCTGAATATTAACTTGCTTGGCGGGTTACTTGAAATCGCAGACAATTGCTATGTAGGCCGTATGCCAAGGGTCTTTTGGATGCTGCAGCATTTAAAGAGTAACCACATGCCGGTAGACGTCTGGCATAAAAATAATCGATCTGAACCCGAATATACTTTTTTTCGCCCTTTCCCCACAGGAAACATGTCCTCTGGACTACTTTTTACATCACTCAGTCGGTTCAGGGGATGTCAATTGAGAAGTACCCTGGAGTCATGTCCGATCATAACCCCCTGGTCATTGAAATACAGAATTTTATTGGTACAGGGCAAGCCTGGTCATTTGAAAGAGGCTTACTACAGGATGAGAGATATATTGCTCATATGAATCAGTGGATCTCGGAGTTCCTAGATAGTGACTGGGGCAGTGCCCGTTCTGGGATAGTTTGGGATGTTTTCAAGGCAGGGTTCAGGGGGCAGACACTTAGCTTTAGCCTTCACCGCCGGAAACCTCAACCACAGTTATTGAAAAGACTTTATGGGCTTTAGTGGTAGCTGAGACCCAATTTATCACGGCTGCCGAAAGAGGAGATAGTCTAGTAGTGACTCAACAGAATATTGCCCTCAATAGTATCTCGTCCAATAAAGTGGCTGAAAAGTATCTATCCCACAAAATGGAATGCTATGAATTTAGCGAGCGGGTTGGCCATCTGCTTGCAGTACGCACTAGACAGAAAATGACACAGGGTTAGATTACCGAAATTAAGGATAAGGGGGGGCCACCTGGTCACTGACTCTATGGGAATTCGTTAAGTATTTAGAGACTTCTGTGAGGCATAGTATCGGGTGGAGGGGGTAACCAATAACATTGAGATAACAGAATATCTTGAATTAGTCTCAGGCTTTCTTAGATGCCCCTTTCAGTAGTAATGAGGTTTAGGTGGCCCTTTCGGAACTCCCCTTTGGCAAAGCTGTTGGGGTTGATAGAGTACCATTAGAATTTTACAATGTGTTTTTTCGGCTTTAGGAGAAGATCTGGTTGAGCTATTTCTCAAGGCACAAAAAGTTGTACACATACCTGTCTCTTGGGCCCTGACAAACATAGTGGTGCTTCTCAAAAAAGGAAAGCCTCTGCAAGACCCCGGATCATATAGACCCACACATTAATTATCAGTGATTCCAAGATATATTCCAAAGTCTTAGCAACAAGGCTGTGTAATGTCATCACCAAGCTGGTTTCCTTCTGGCAGCATGGCTTCATCCCAGGGCTGGGTACCACAGATAATGTCTGTCATGTTATCACGCTCTTTGATGCATCTGCAGTCTATGAGTAACCCATGACCCTGGCCTGTTAGACCCAGAGAAAGCATTTGACAGGGTGGCCTGGGACTATCTTTGGGGAGTGATGAAGTGGCATGGAATTGGGCAAGTCTATATCAAGGCCATTCAGTCTGCCTATCATAACCCCACTGGTAGGCTTCATATAATGGGGGGGGGGCAGTATGATGTTATCAGAATTATGAGAGGGACAAAACAGGGGCATCCTTGTTCACTTTTCTTGTTTGCTCTTTACTAGATCCTCTGATCAGGAGGTTAGAGTCTGATGCTTTAATATAGCCTATGCAATTTCACGTCAGAAGCACTAAGATTTCGGCGTACGTTGATGATATTGCAGTAGTAACATTTGACCCTGTGATAACTATGCGAGAGGTAGGAAAAGAAGCCTCAGAATTTGGGAAACTGTCAGGATATTCTCTAAACCCGCTCAAAGCACAGGTGGTGGCCAATACATTTGTACAAACTACTGTTGGCCACACCGTTAAAGAAGCAGTCTACCTGGGAGTTAGCATTACAGCAGATTGTGGAGGTGAATTTATCCCAGATTCTCTGCAAAACCAATCACATTTAGAAAGTTGGTACCACATTAAAAAAGTATACAGATTTAAATAAAAAATTCCGATTCATTTTTATAAAAGCCTTCTCAGCATCTAAATCCATAGGGCTAATTGGGGATTTAAAATGCTTATTTGAATAATATATAACAAATTATTCTAATTTTATATGAAGAAAACCTTTCGTTCATAAACCCAGTTAGATCATTGTCCATTATTGAGGGGAGAACTTTGAATAAACAATTTACTAACACTTTTGCATACATTTTATAATCATGATTTAGAAGAGTTAGGCATAGAGTTTTGATAGCGGTAATGGGTCTATAAAGGATCCTTCCATGAAGACATTTCTGACATTCCTGATACAAACTAACAGCTATGGAGGAAATTGGTGGGAAACCTCCTTGTAAAAATTCGCTGGCATGCCATTGTGATCAGGAGATCTACCAGAATTATGTGATTTACTAGCATTAATCCAATAATGTCCTAACATGTACCCAGATTGTAGGTAATTAACAAGTTAATAGAAACTTATTTATAACTTCATTTTGAACAGTTATAGGTTTATCATATAATTGGGTATAGCAAGGCAAAAAATAATTAGCAATGTCTTTTGAACTGGTTAATAATTTACCTTGGAAAGATCTTATAACATGAATGAGTTTTTGGCTTTCGAAACACGTAATAATTGGCCTAAAGTTTACCAGACTGGTTGGCCTTGTATTAACACATAGCATAGTCACTGGACTACTGTCTTCTCATCCCTTTACTGAGCATTTTATTGAATTTATAATGTATATTTTATGTTTTGAATGTTTATGTATTGTCATCAAAGAAACAAATGATCTCTCATATTTAGCAATTTATTTAAGTGTGGTCTGATATTTTAGTTTTAAAATTCCTGTTCTTAATAGACATAATAGAAATGGGAATGCCTCAGGTAAATACTTAAAGGCTTCCCAGTTAATAAACCTTGTTGTGTCCTAGGGTTTATTGGAACTAAAGAAATTATTGATAAGAGTTAAGAGCTTGGCTATATTATCTTTATTTAGGATAATGTCTGCATTCCTTCTTCACTTGAATTGGGAGACCCTTCAAAGTGATGCAAATAGAAATGAAGGTGTGTTTTGAAATGAATGGGAACAAGAATAAAAAGAAAACTCCCTAGTTGTAGAAAAGTGCAATATCCAATTGTCCACAATGCTGGTACTGTTGAAGAAAGCGTTCAATAATATAAAGCAGTGATTCCTAAACTTTTAGAGTCATGACCTACTTTTTAGAACAACAAACTTTCACGACTCACCTAGCTCTAGTGGGCATGAGGTGGGCAATTTTTGTATGTAATTAAAGCACTGTGTTGCAGGGCACTGTTATTTACAGACAGCAAATTTTCCATTGAAATGGCCGCTAAATTTGCACTTAATTGAGCAGGCCTGTTGCACCTGATCGCAAACGCCGAGATCCTGGTCTGCATTACTCCTGCACACGGCGCCCGGTACCTGGTGCCGCTCCCTTTGAGTACCACTTACGGAGGACCACCACGGCTCTCAGAAACGAGGGCACTACTCATTAATTTCCACAAACAGGATGCCCCTTGTCGGGAGATCTTGCACCGGCATGTAGGGGTGAGTTAGTTACAGTTGTACACTTCATGCCAGCCCCAATTGTATCGAGAAAAACAACAAGGGAACCCTACTCACTTGGAACCAGGGTACTGAAATTATTATCAAAAACAATGGCTCCTGTGGACTAATGGCAAGAAAATCTCAATAAAATAACGCACTATGGCAATTTAATGGGTTATTGTGATGTTAAAAAGAGAAGGAGTCGAACACACCTTAGATTAGTATTTCATTCATAATTCTTGTTTATATAGTTCTTTGAAGCAAAATTACATTCTTGACATTTAACAATCAATTGATTGTAGTGAGTGGTGTCCCAGTGAAAAAAGGAACCTAAACAAATAAACCTAAATAATTTGTGACATATTCGTGACATATATACAAGGTTTCCTATATTTCATGAAAGCGACCATTGAAAGATATATATTATATAAACCACGCTTTTATACAATGATAAGTGCTGGCTTGTAATGATTCGCTTTGAAAAACTGTCAACGGCGTTTAGACCCTGTGTGCAATGTAGGGTCTCTTCAGGACCTAAGATAGTAGGGACACCTGCGAGAAGAGGAAGGATAATGTCAGTATGTGCTTGTAATGGAGCAGCTGTGCTCGTGGAAAAAGGATGTAGGCAATCAGTATAGTACCTGAAGGAAGGGTTTGCGCACCCTCGTGTGGAATTTGTGGCACCGTGAGTAAAGTGAAAAGGAAGGATACTCACATGGGACCCGGCCGGGCACTGTTCATATGAGAAATAGAAGCGTGTTAATATCAGTCTTTTAAGTAGAGTACATATGACTCTACTACATAGGTGCACTATGATAAGAGACTTACCCCATGTGAGGGTAGCTGTCGGCTGGCAAAATTCGGTTAGCACAATAGGAGGATTCCGCAGGTATGGAATAGAAGGGCGCGGTGAGTGTGCAGATCAAGCACGAGCTATATAGAAAAAATACAGTTATTGTCGGTGTCTATTGGCCAAACAGCGTTAGAGCGCTTAGGAAGTCTATAATTGTACAGGCTTACCCGATAGGGTTTTAAGTAGAAGTAGCAGGCTTCTTCCATGTGTTATGGCACTTGATAATTATTTAAGACGGCTATGCGCCTCTTTGTGTCGCCAGTTGATAAGTAATGGGGGTCTGAAACCAAATAAAGTAAGAGTATATTTAGTATTGAGGTCTAATCTTAACCAAGGCGCTCTATGCTTGTATTGGACAGCCAAACTAATGCTGGCCCGCTTACCTTACTCAAGAATCAGTATGTTCGTGCCTGCATCAAGGATATCTGTGGAGCAGAACAGCATCTGTCTGTCTGCCTTGGTTCAATGACACCGAGCCTGTGAAAGGCTTGAGGTATATAGCTTCTCTTTTCCCGCCTGAAAAATGACAGTGCAGTTTTGACAGACCCGAAAAATGGAGCCGCAGCTGTAGATCTAATCTGCTGCTCTGTGATCTATCATGGAAATGGACAGCAGACCGTCATGAGTCTGGCTTCCAAAGAGGGTGTAATCTCCTGGGTGACGCATGGCGAATATAATTGCCTATCCTAATTGGTGTAAAGCAGGGGATTTTTATCATGATGGGGTCTTGGGTGTTGACATATCAGAAATGTTCTTGCGCATGAAAGACGACTGACAGGGAACGCGAGTAGACGGTATGCCTGTGATCTCAGTAATTAAGGATGCTGGCTTGTACTTGTGTTTTTAACCATGTAGTAATTTTATTCGATACATTGTGTATTCCCAAAAATTCAAATTCAATCTCTTGGTGTACTCTTACAGTTACAATCATTGCATTTTTGTCGAACACTTAGGGGTCTATTATGATGGCGGGCGGACTTTGTCCGCCCGCCATCGCCCCGGGAAATGGGACCGCCCGCTAAGGATGCAGCGGTCCCGCATGGGCAATTAGGATGCGCCCGCCACACTGGCGGGCGCATCCCGCATTTTTTGTATTGCGGCGGGCGGTGCTCTCAGCAGCACCCGCCGCAATACCAAAAAGGCATGCGCGCATTTGCATGCACAACGTGGCAGGCACCGCGCGGTGCCTGCCACGTCATCCATGCAAATGCGTGGGGGGGTACCTCTGCCCCCCCCAACATCCTGAGGGCCCGCAACAGGCCCCCAACTATGGAGACCGCATGCCTTTCCGTGGCGGCAACGCCGCCACGGAAAGGCTGCTTCCCGCTGCCATCATAATAGGGATGGCGGTGTCTAGCAGACACTGCCACCATATCAGGCCCCTTTTCCGCCCGGTCACCTGTGTGACCGGCGGAAAACCGGCGGACGGTCTTTCCGTCCGCCGGGGTCCCCCCGCCATACTAATATGGCGGGGGGAAATGGCATGCGGGCGGGGGAGAATGTCGGGCGGATCGCCACCGCCATGCGGGCGGTGGCGATCCGCCCGACATTCTAATAGACCCCTTAGTGTTTACATATGCAAGCAATTTTCTTACTGGATACATTATGTATTTAATTCAAAACACAAACAATTCCTGCTGTGTACCTAGTAAGCATACTATGTTGATCACATTAGTGATTTCATCTGCTATAGGACACATAGATGTGGCAGGATGTGGGTATGCATAGTACACTGACAATATGTTGCATTTGTCATATTTAAATTATTTTGCCATACCACCCTTTACATTGTTATGGATTAACTTGTTATGGATTGGTATGGATGTATAGTACAGTGACAATATGTTGCATCTGTCAGATCTAGATTGTTTACCACATCACCCATTATTTTGGTATAGATAACACAGTTTTAAAGACAATAATAATATGTTCACAGGTAATTTAAAACGATTTTTCACATAGTGACTGACAATTATGGAAATCTTAATAGGTAATCTGTAAGCGTATTTAACAGTAGATACAGGCTGTGATGTTCATTGTTTGGAGTGGTGACACTTCCTCGCCACTCCTCTGTGGAGCTACCCTTCAGCTAACTAGTGCGTTCCTTTTTCAACCCATTGGTGTCAGTTACTTAGTGTGGTAACAAAACCACGCCACTCCTCTGCGGAGTTTAATCCTTTAGCTATTGAGTTGGTACGTTCTATCCAACGACATTCTAGTCGTTGGAGAATCTGCGAGATGTCTCCTCCTCTTTCCGGAATTGAAGCTTTGTCTATGACTTGCCATCTTATGTCATCTGCTGTGTGACATGTCCCTGTCAGTTGCCCTACATTGGTCAGACACAGCAACCGATAAAAGCAAGAATTGGGCAACACCGGAGCCGCATTAGACACTCAGTAGCCAACGCCCCATTGGTGAGCCATTTTATCGAGAAAAAAAACACACAGCAGATGACATAAGATGGCAAGTCATAGACAAAGCTTCATTTGGTTTCAGACCCCCCATTACTTATCAACTGGCGACACAAAGAGGCGCATAGCCGTCTTAAATAATTATCAAGAGCCATAACACATGGAAGAAGCCTGCTACTTCTACTTAAAAACCCTATCGGGTAAGCCTGTACAATTATAGACTTACTAAGCGCTCTAACGCTGTTTGGCCAATAGACACCGACAATAACTGTATTTTTTCTATATAGCTCGTGCTTGATCTGCACACTCACCGTGCCCTTCTATTCCATACCTGCGGAATCCTCCTATTGTGCTAACCGAATTTTGCCAGCCGACAGCTACCCTCACATGGGGTAAGTCTCTTATCATAGTGCACCTATGTAGTAGAGTCATATGTACTCTGCTTAAAAGACTGATATTAACACGCTTATATTTCTCACATGAACATGTGAGTATCCTTCCTTTTCACTTTACTCACGGTGCCACAAATTCCACACGAGGCTGCGCAAACCCTTCCTTCAGGTACTATACTGATTGCCTAGATCCTTTTTCCACGAGCACAGCTGCTCCATTACAGACACATACTGACATTATCCTTCCTCTTCTCGCAGGTGTCCCTACTATCTTAGGTCCTGAAGAGACCCTACATTGCACACAGGGTCGAAACGCCGTCGACAGTTTTTTCAAAGCGAATCATTACAAGCCGGCACTTATCATTGTATAAAAGCGTGGTTTATATAACATATATCTTTCAATGGTCGCTTTCATGAAATATAGGAAACCTTGTATATATGTCACGAATATGTCACAAATTATTTAGGTTTATTTGTTTAGGTTCCTTTTTTTCACTGGGACACCACTCACTACAATCAATTGATTGTTAAATGTCATGAATGTAATTTTGCTTCAAAGAACTATATAAACAAGAATTATGAATGAAATACTAATCTAAGGTGTGTTCGACTCCTTCTCTTTTTGACATCACAATAACCCATTACATTGCCATAGTGTGTTATTTTATTGAGATTTTCTTGCCATTAGTCCACAGGAGCCATTGTTTTTGATAATAATAGCCCCAATTGTGTAGCTGCCTTTCCTAAGTACTTGAGCTGCATGTACCTACTCCTCCACACGCTCACATGATTCACCACTGCATAACATTAAATGTCATAAGTTGGACAGTGGCGAAGGCAAGTCAGAGCCAGCATCAGTGTGGAACCTTGATCACCGCGGCGGGCACCCCATAAGATATGCTCTGATCCGGGCCGCCCCACCCCTCCCCACTGTGCTTTGCAGGCCTTTGTTGGTCCTGGCCAACAAGGTGGAGAGCTCAGCTTACCTAATACTAGCTGCTCCTGAATCAGTGAGGTTCTGTTATTCAGACGCTGCAGTCACATCCTATCGTGTTGAGCCCATCACAAACTTGCTTTTGTTGACCAATCCCTCCCCTTGGTGTATTCTGATACGGTCATTTCAATTGCCCTTGCCTCCTGTCTTCTGTGGGACCTCTGATACAGTGCAGGGTGCATCACCTTGTGCCGCCTACATACAATTGGTGGTCGGGTAGGTTCAGAGAAAGAGTAGGACATACCCAGAGTGAACCTATGGATGTTGCTAATGCCCAGTTGACCCCAACCACTACTTTAAGCCATGCCATCAGTCGAACAGGTTGAGTCGCCTGCCGCTCTACCACTGCACTATCCGCTTGCCACTACAGGGTATTTGCAGCCTCAGAACACGTCTCTTTTGGCACAATGGTGAAGACCAAACCAGACAAGACCCCTGCACCAACAGGAGGTACACAGGGGTCGGAAACACATCTGAAGGACAGTGATCCTGCAGATAAAACTTTGGTGGCCATACTGTCTGACTATTCCTGCAGAAGTCATGGACATTTAGTCCACCTTAGAGCTGAAACTTGATTCTCTCTGTATTGAAATGGGCCTCCAACGAGAGGATCACAAGAAACTGAAGGACTGGGTTGCAGAATCCGAATCCACGCTTGCTGCCCTGAGGCCCACCGTAACAGAATCAAACCAACGCCTCCGTGCCCTGCAGGGCAAGGTGGAATACCTAGGAGGCCGACTCAAGGACCAGGAATGAAGGTCACGGCGCAACAACGTATGTGTAGTCGGCCTCCCTGAGCAGGCGGAAGGCCCTAACATGGAGCTCTTCTTGGAGGACTGGTTTGTCAATATGACTTTACAGGGCAAGCAATCTACTTTCTTCTCAGTAGAAAGAGCCCACAAGGTCCCGGGGAGACCGCCTTATCCGGGCACCCTACAGAGTACGGTGGTGGCGCACCTGTTCAATTACAGAGACAGAGATCACATACTCCAGGCGACAAGAGCGAGGGGTCCGTGGACCGTCGAGAGCACCCCGGTGCATATTTTCCCTGACTACACCCTAGAGGTCCAATGACACAGGTCCTCCTTCATCGGGGTGAAGAAGTCCTTAAGCGACCACAACATAAAATACGCCTTACAATTCCCTGCCACCCTCCGGGTACAACATGAGGGCTCCACTCATTTCTGGTGACTCCAGAGGAAGCATGGGCCTGGCTTGAGCAAACGGGACAGGTGCCCCCTCCATGACCTCTCCATGGCAAGTACAACGACAACGCAGAACGCGCTCTAGGCTTCAAACGCGAGGACCAACCAAAGAGCAAGCAGCAAAGGAAAGGGCCAGAGCGGTGAAAGATGTGGAAAGGCATGCCTCAGTACCTTCTCCCTGTGCTTCAGGTTCGGAGGTGGAGAACCATCAGGGCAACTCATCGTTGCTGTCCGACTCCAGGTTGCAGTGGTGCTGGGCGGTGGCCCCACTTTCACACCCCAAACATCTGAGGACCCAATGTAATTTGCTTCAAATAGGTTTGGAGAGGGTGTGGGTGGCCAGGCGGGATTGTTTTATCATTGGCAGCTCGCAACTACAAGATTGAATTTCAGGGTTGAGCAGCGGGTGGGGATGTTTACTGTGTGGGCCCACCGCCACCACTAGATCGTCCTCCCCCCGCAACTACACAGACTTTCTGCAACAGACACTTTACCTGTCTTGTTATTATTGCATTTCAGTGCCAATGGCTGGCCGCCCATTGGCACTCTGGCCTGGGAGTGGGAGTTGGGTTTTACTGTTGTTTAGTATTGCTTATGTACCTTAATTTATTCTAAAGTGGGGGACTAACCATGCTGTGTACATGGGTGGGCTCAGCCGGTGTGTGGGTGGGGGTTGTTTAGACTTCGTGGGACATGTCGGATTGTACTACTATGGCCTCGCTGACCAGTGACCAGAACGCCACAATACTGTTGTTAACTTGGAAAGTCCGTGGTCTGGCAGGTTACACCAAGCGCTATCCAGTGTATCAATACCTCCGCAGGTGCAAAATTCAAATAGCACTCCTACAGGAAACCCATCTCACTGCACAAACACTAGATGTAATGCGCAGGCACTGGAGGGGGACTTTGATAACGACGATGTACTCTAGCTATGCCAGGGGAGCATTGAGTCGGGTCACCCCTAGGACACCACTGGAGGTCCAGTTACCAACACTGACACCGAAGGCCGTTAAGTTATACTCGAGGGACAATTAGACGGCCTCGTGATATCGTTGGTGTCGCTATATGCCCCTAATGCTAACCAAGCCACCTTTTTGCACTCACTAACTCCTGCACTGTTAAAGAACACACTGGCCCAGTATAGTGGGGCGGGAATTTTTATTGCACCCCCAATCTTGACAAGGATCATTCCTGCTCCCCTCTCCCCGGTGCTCAATCAACTGCGTTCACGCACGGCTTACAGACGTGGTCTTCCAATCTCATGATACAGGACGCCTGGAGGGGCCTACATCCGGATGCTAGGGAGTACTCCCACTACTCTTGGTTACACGACCTAGATCTGGTCTTTGGTTCGCGTGATGCCATTGCCAAGGTGTCCCAAGCAGAATACCTCGGGTGCAACCTGTCTAACCAATGCCCGCTGCAGTTGTGGTTGTCCTGGGGAAGGAGCAAACCAAATATCCAGACATGGCGACTACCCATAGAGGCGCTCCGAGATGCCCCACTTCGCTCCTCCCTTTCAAATAATATTGCCTCTTACTTTCAAGAAAATGGGGGTACCGCCTCCGGGCCCGGGGTGGAATGAGATGCATTTAAGGTCGTACTTAGGGACATATGATTAAGGTAGTTACAGCACTAGAATGACCCTACGCAAAGAGCTTGCCCACTTGGTGTCACAGATACGTTGGACTGAACTGGTGTCTCCTGATACCCCGCCGGCGGTGGCTTCAGTGGCCCAGGCAAGATTGACGTATAGGACGGCGCTAGATCGCCAGGGCACACTCGCCTCTAGGGAAAACATGGCCAGGCGACATGCAGAGGGCGATAAAGCTGGCAAATTATTGGCATGGCTGTTACGCTCTGACATGCTTGGGAGTCTGGTCATGGCTATCAGAAATAACGAGGGACGTATAGTTAATATGCAGCTCAACATTAACACTGCCTTTCACTCGTACTATGCCTCCCTGTACAGTGCTCCTCAGGAATGCAAACCAGCTGAGTTTCAAAATTTCTTAGAAGGTATCACACTTCCACGTGTTCCGCCCACACAGTTTGTGGAACTGGAGTCCCCCATCACCATACCTGAGATAGAAGACGCCATCCAACAGATGGCAAGAGGGAAGACTCCTGGGGCAGACGGATGGCCCCTTGAGTTCCATGCGACTTTCCGAACCCAACTTGCATAGAGATGATGAACATTCCTGGGTAGCCTCACTCGACATAGGCTTTCGATTCCTTGGGCTGGCGCTACCTACGGGCAGTGCTTGTGCGCTTTGGGATAGGCCCCCACTTTCTAAAATAGATATCCTTGCTCCACAATTCTCCAACGGCACGAGTGAGGACCGAATCTGTTATATCAGACCCCTTTGTCATTGAACAAGGCCCCCGTCAAGGGGGCCCCCTATCACCGATTATATTTGCGCTGGCAGTGGAACCACTTGCATGTGCACTCCGCCAACGAGCCGTGGACTGGGGAATAAGGGCATATAATAAATGGCATGTTGTTTCCCTATACGCCAACAACGCATTGATATACTTGCGCGGCGATGCGTTAAACCTACCAGAACTGATGGCGTTGCTGCAACAGTTCGGGAATTTGTCAGGCCTGAAAGTGAATTGGGACAAGTCGCTTTTGTTTCCTATGATATCCTTAACCCCTGACCAGAGAAGAGCACTTCCCTATACACCGCTCCCTGGATCCTATGATTCTTTCAAATACTTGTGTGTCCAGGTGTACCACTCGCCCGCGTACTTTTGGATGGAAATTTGGGTAAAGCGCTGACTAGAGTCTGATCCTCTCTGCCGTTTTGGACGAAGTTACCACTCCCATCCATGGGTCGCATAGCCATTTCTAAAATGCTAATACTGCCCAGACTGCTGTACTTTTTTGCTGCCCTCCCCCTCCTAGTGCCCCAGGAATGTTTCAAACCTCAGGTCCCTACTGGTAGCCCTTATATGGGGTAAGAACAGGAAGCGGGTCTCACTTTCGAAACGTTATGCACCATTGACCGAGGGTGGGCTGGGAGCACCGAATTAGAAATAATATTACACAGCTACATCGGCCAATTCAATGGCTTGCTGGCCAGAATGTAATGGAGCTGGGACGCTGGGCTACTGGAATCTGCCCAACTGCGGTGCTAGAATGGCTGCTAGGCTCAGACGTTATAATTCCGAAAAGATCTTGGAATTTCCTAATGTCCACGGCCCGTTCCTGTTAGTCCCTTTAATTACACAGGAAACACTCCCTGCTCCCATATGCCCCAATGCTGCCTCTCTGGGTGATTCCGGGTAATGTAGCGCAGGGTCTAAGACCTGAAACGACAGACTGGGTCAATGTCCACATGGGGGGAGCATACTCATCACAAAAAGGACACAAAACCTGCCATATCTTTCCCTGTGGGTTCTTCATTCTGCTGTGCTGTTTAAACACTTGGAAAAACTTCTCATGGTAGGCATGCACTGTATCTTAAGAATCCTGTATACCATCAGTCTTTACCCAATCAATATCTTTCGCAGACACCTTCCTTTCAGAAACATGATCGACTGTTGAAAATGTTTCATCACCTCAGGCGACTGTGCATTTATTATTGGATTCTAGTGAGGCTCCCTTTACGGCCACTGATTAGACACTTTGCATTCAGCCCATAGATTGCTCGGCACCACAATGTCAAAAAAGGTATTCAAATCCACCCATAACACCTGTGAAATTTTGACAAACCTCTCATACTTTATCAGTAAAAATTGGCTTTGGACTTTGTACTTGTGGAAGACTGATTCATACACACCAGCAGGATATGTTGGCCTTAGTCCTAACTAGCTTACAGTGCACCCTCAGGACCTCTGAACCTTACAAGGCACCAGAAGGCATGTGCAACCTCAGAACATGACAACTCTGACTCCCCAAGGAAATTGTGGAAACAGATCAGTCCCTTTTGTTAGTAACTCATGCATGCTCAAGGGTAGACACAAGAAATACTTGACATTTCAATAATTTATTGAAGCATTGTGATTCTTTTGTAAAATACATGCGCTACAATAGAAGGAAACAGAACAGAGTAATCAGCATTACTGGAATCGTACAGAAGATGAACAATTCAACCATCGTGCTGTTACACTGATCATAAGCATATATGTATAATCATATCTATACTCCTACCTAGCCCTTTTTAACCTAGTGGGCTTAGGGGATGTGAATCTGCCAGAATACCCTAGGGTGATCTAACTCCTCAGTTACTTGTGGGTATGTTTAATCTGGGATCCCGTTCTTCTGTAGAGCTGACCATCGTCCTTCTCAGGAAGGTAGACAGGATTTTGCTGGGCTGGAATTCCGGCATTGGGCAACCTCTACAGTGACAGCGAAATGCTTCTCTGTCTAAACAAAGGATTGGCGTAATTTATATATAATAAACTTCACCTGTGTTACCATAACAGAGCCCCAGTCAGGCCGTCATTATTGATTCCACCCTTGCAGAGCTGTCACTGAGCAGACAGCAACAAACATCAACATTTTGTGCAGTGAACTTAAGCCTGGTACAGAATGTTCAAGGCCCTGTTAATATGACTACAAAGAAGTATAAATGTAAACAAAACCATTTCATAGAATATTATCCGATATGTGTGTGCAGGCAAATGTGTTTCAAGAGTCAAAGTTTAAGGAGAATGTCAACTTTAAACGTGAACATGTAAAATGGTGGTGTTCCTCACCCGAGGCCTATGCAACCATATAACACCCACTCCTTGGACATACGCAACTGAAAGCTTACTTACACATGTCCACTAAAATATAAGGTCAAAGTCTCATTTAATATTAAAAGCATAAAGAAAGCCAAACATATTAAAAAGGTGATATAAAAAAACGTATTACAAAGGTGATATAAAAAAGCAATTTTGTCAAGAAAAACATTGCCGAATTAAAAAAAAATCTTCAATGCTCAAAACTGCTAGATTGTTTAAATGCTCCGAGAAGCAGAGAAAACAAAGCTGTTCCCAGCTGCCGCAGACAATGTTTCTGTTGGCACCCTTCTCACAAGTTTCAATGAATAAACATGGTCAAATCCACCCTGTCAGCAGCCACTGAAGGTGTGCATCCGCAGGGGAAGAGCCAAGATTCAGAACTGGAGAAGCTTAAGCATCCCAGGAAGGTTCATAATATGCATTATCTAGTAATGACAATCGTGCAGGGCAACTTTGCAATTGAGCTTTTAACGGGCTCATCAGCAATCCTATGTCCATAGATTAAACCAGTTGAATTCCAAGGCATATATCTAGGGCACACTCAAAAGTGCACAGGAGATAGCGGAACACAGGCTGCAAGCAGTGTAACCAAATGTGCTGAAAGGACAAGAACTAGTTATCATTTAGTTCCTGAAGCAAAGGTGTGCCAAAATTCAGTATCCTCCTCTCACGACACATGATCACATGTGGCAGTGCCATCCCCATTTGGCCGCGTGATGGAGCATCAATTGCAAAGCAGATAAAATAAAATCAGTATTCTGACAATGAGGAACAGCACAAGAGGTAAGCCTCCAAAAACGTTTCAAGATCGGAGTGTATTAAAGATGGAATTTCTATGAAGACAGTCTGAAAGATACTAACAAACCCGAAGCCAGTTGTCTTAAAAAAGTTTACTACACCCGCAGTATTCAAGGCATTAAAAAAGTGGTGCACAAGCTCCCCAAAATGGTGTGGGAGGTTAGTGCGAAGTAAAGACTGTATCTCAGAAGAAGACCTTGCAACCTGAAGATCAAACATCTCTCGTGCAGATGTTAGGCAACTTCCTTCTGAAACATAATGGCTTTCAGTCTGCTTGAAGCATCAAAGTTCACATTTGAAATCAGAATTGAAGGCCAAACTGTCACCTCCCTAACTGTGCGCACTGGTGGAAAAAGCACTTGTGTACAACAGGTCACAACCCTAGAAACCGTAACCAGATATGGTATTCCCGGTTTCATCCCACAGCAACCTTGGTCATCCAACATCAAATACTCCTATTTGAAAGCAATGTGAATGCCGGATGAATTACAGCAGCTGGGAAACTTGTCAGATAACAGGACAAGTTTGCCTTGGACGCTTTACAAGCCCCATGAAGTATAATCCCTGCAAATTAAAGAATGGCCTTAAGTGTTCTCTAAGTCTATACCACTAAGAAAAACCACAGTTGCACCATTCCTACATCTGTAAGTGAAAGGTAAGACCCATGCCTCATGTACAAATCCCTCCCTTAGCGCTTCATATCTGCCTACTTGATAGTGTTGTAAGCAGTATTTAAAGTGAAAAGTTGAAATTGGCAGAGAAATAAACTCATGTATTATCCAATCCGCTATAATGAATGGTAATTTTTCTGTTTTTTCTTTGTGTAACATTGTGTATGCCCAGTCTTTCTGGCCATGGTTTTCAGTTCTTTTGTCAAAATATATGGTAAAAACTAATTTGTGGCATTTGAATGCTTTCATGGAATGCGACCATAGTGCAAAGCCTGCAAAGTCCAGCTCAGTAACATAATAGACCTAAGCTGCGTCTGCCCATCCGGTAAAAGGGACATGTCACTCTGTATGATGTCAATAGCAGATGACACAATGTTACTCAGAGAATATATCCTAGTGGATAATGTAGTCATACCATTGTCTACTTCCACTAAAACCTTCCCCAAATTTGCTCTGTCAATTTCATGTATTCGCTCAGCAGCTTCCTGCTGTGAAACCTTCTATACTTCATTGTATATTGCATACAAAAAGCGCTTTTGACGTGGTTTTCGAAATCCTGTAGGACCATGTCATCAGAAAGGAGAGACAAGTGTTGTTTTACCTCATCTAACATTAAATGTCGTAGCCAGTCCAGGAATAACTTTCCAACGCTATATGTTGTTCCTACTCCTGAGTCTTGTTTCTGTGTGTAACTTGGGTCTGGCCTATTGACCTTGGAAACAAGGAGAGGGGCTCAAACGTACCAAAGGGACAGAGCACCGAAAACCAGAAGGTTAAAAATAATGATTCTCTTTGGAGGTATTGCACATCTAAATCACTGACCTGTTGACCACAATCGACATTCACACAGTATTAGGTTAAAATTCCACTCGGGATGCTAAAGCACTTATACGAAAAAAATATGTATTTTTATTACAAAATCACAATATGTTAAAAACATGTGCAAATGAACAATTAATATAAAAAGAATTTTTCAAAACATATTAAAATCCATCTCTATTACATAGGTAGGACAATCAAACAAACTCATTATACTACAAAGATTCCTGGAAAGGAATGTGGTGAGACAATTGTATTTGTCTTGACACTGTTAATCCTGGAGTAATAAACAGCACAACCCAAAAGAATAAAGTGTTTGTATTGCTGCTGTCTTTCCACAGATCTAACACAGTTTTTTAAGCGTCG
The DNA here is from genome assembly GCA_963921515.1 of Calotriton arnoldi. NCBI lineage: Eukaryota > Metazoa > Chordata > Amphibia > Caudata > Salamandridae > Calotriton > Calotriton arnoldi. The sequence continues at coordinate 3,964,011 of CAWUFW010000049.1, read as the reverse complement.
ACGCGTTTCAGTGGCATAACATCATTAAAGACACCTTCTTCAGGACAAGGGGTTTGGTTCATTCCTTTCCACAATTGAGTGTTCCACACACCTAGGTTGAAACAAATAAACATATAGGTGTTTGTGGGGAACAGTTACACCTAATATCTAACATAATTAATATCTCCTACCTAAAAAATGTTTTCGTACATTTGCATAATTTTTTTTAAATTATATATATATAAACCATGACAAGTTTTACATGGAACTAAAATTTTGTGTGTGGTACATATTACCCAAAGGTCCATAAGTGCTGTAAACATCCCAGCAGAGATCGAACAAAGTTCAATCACCTCCAGTTATAACCCATTCAACCATTCACTCCTTCATTCGTTAAGTGACTTACCGTTGCAAAAGCACTCAGTTGGATTTCATTCCTTAAGGTTATGTATCTCCCCTTATGACGACGCACCAAATGTCTATCGTTTTATTCTCTAAAATGGGGACATAAGGGTAACATAATTGTCATCTCATTTTTAGGTCTCGCCTAGCGATGCAGCGCAAAGCGCTGCTCGCTATGCGAGATCTATTGTTGCCGACTTTTGGTCGGAAGCGGGACAGGACATGTGCACGCGCACAAAGGACTGCAGTTGTGCACGCGTACGGCGGCGTTAGCACAACTCCAAGGACATGAGATGTGCACGCGTACAGGTCACGGCGTTTCCTTCTAAGCGCGTCTGGGGCAGACACATGCTGCACACAGGGTGCATTCACTCTACCCCTTGCACCCGGCACGTAATGCACTGCATCGCGGCGTTTAAGCAGAATGCTCCCATGGCCCGCTTTCGCTTTCTCTCCCGTCATGTGTTGACGTCCAGTTCTCGCCTCCTCCCGATGTCCGCGTGCCTTCTAAGCGCGTCTGGGGCAGACACATGCTGCACACATGCTGCACAGGGTGCATTCACTCTACCCCCTTGCACCCGGCACATAATGCACTGCACTTACAACAGCGCGTGTGCATACTCACCTCCTCCAGCGCCCCTTAGCACTGTATTCCCAGTAGGCGCTTTACAGCACTGCGCGCTCTATCGCACTTTGCTCCAGCGGCACTACCCGTACTGCACCCCCCCACTGTCACGAGACCATGGACGGACTCACCTAGGGTGTCAGCCAGCACGCAGTGCAGAGGCAGCACGCCCAGCACCAAGCAGGAGCCCCGGCCGGCTTCCTGGCTACCCCGGAGCAGAAGCATGTTCCTCAAGCGTCGGTCCGTTCCTCCTCTCCCAGGCTTCTCCAGTGCTAACTTTCAGCCAGCCCTCCGCTCCTGCTCCAGTCAGTGTCCACCCTTGCCCGCTGCTGCCTCCTTCCAAGTGAGACTGTCGGGCGGCCGAGGTGGCAGCTGGGCAGGCCAGTCCCGCCTCGCACCGGGTGCTGCCGGAGTTCCTCTCTGGGCTCCCCGTTTGCTGTCACCCAGGAGTAGCGCAGACTTCCAGCACTTTCTGTGGCTCCTCCTATCGCACAGTGGGCGGGAAACAGAAACACAGAGGCCGGCTCTTTTCATGGCGCATGTTCCTCGCAGGGATTTCGCGGTCTTGTAGCGCGCGCACCACTCGCGGGCTTGTGTGCGCACCACTAGCGGGACTGTGCTTTCTGATGGCGCCCGCTCCTCACAGGCATCTTGCGGCCCAGGAGATGTGCACACCCGGACAGGAGATGTGCACGCGTACGGCGTCTTGTGCCAAGAGACACGCGTGCAAGCCACAGCAACAGAGATAGCTCACGGGGACACATACCTGCGGCAGGACTGTGGCCACGCTGGGACATCCGGCGGTGAGTTTGTTTCAATTTTCTTAATTGTTTTTTTTTGCGGAGCATGTGCGCAGTGCGCATCCCCACCCGGCTACCATGGCTTAAAGTCGGGGTTGCATCCACATCCTGTGATTCTGGGCAAATCACTTAATCTCCCCGTGCCTGAATGTGTAATGTAAATACGGTGCTCATGTAAAGCGCTCCAATACCTTCGGGTCGAGTTCGCGCTATATAAATATGCAATAAAAATAAAAAAATACGTGGTTTTCTGGTGCCAGCAATCGGTTTGTTGAAAGAGGTGTGCAGGTGTTACGATATTTTGAGAGAAAAGTAGTGTGCTTTACGAGGCATATTGCACAGTAATGGACATTCGCAGCATTGCCTGAGTATTTTTATGCAACACGTTGGTGGAAAGGAAAGTGTCAGGCATTATATACAAAAGGCGGAACAGTGCCCAAATTATGGCTTTGATTCTCTGAAAGAATAATACATCTGAACAATCGTTCTATCAGGGTAAAAGGCACAAGCCCACAACAGTACCACATCAGTTTCCTGCACTTGAGAAGTGGCCAAAAGGGTTAATGTAGGGCACTCGCCTAATGTTATGTGCCCCCCTAAAAATAATGTTTGGAACAGGGAGTGTACACTATGTTCTGTTTAGGCAGCGCGTAGAATAATTAAAAGGACGTCTTCAAATCGGGATGAAGATAACTTTGGTTGAGCATTAGAGATTTTTTTTTTTTTAAGAGGTCAGTATGGCCAAACAAAATGAAATTCGGATCGGATGGCTGTGACAATCCAATGAGATTTTCAACATGGTAAATATATTTTTTTATATTACAAGGAAACGATCTTAGAAAATGCCTATTTCTCCTCACGTTTACTAAAGCATAGCATGAGTACATCAACACGAAGCTCTCTCTAGGAAGCTAAGTATCTTTTTTTCTTTTTTTTTTAAATATTTTTTTTAATTAAAAGGGCACAGTTGGCACTGCTCCGAACTAGAACTTTCTTGCTGCTTCCTAAAAGACTGCCCTGCGCCGTAGTCAAAGATATAAAGGGATTAATGTGGCTTGCGCATTTTCAAGTGTACTTCCGGACACCATCCAGCGTTCTTTGATTGTTTCTGGAGCTTTAGAGAGCGCTCATTTGTGACCTTTAGGGACACTTTAGGGCACTAAGCTGCCGCAGGAGAGGTACGGGTTGTGGTTAAGTGCCAGTGTTTAGGGACATGCTGGGCTGCCAGCTTGAAGTGCTATAAAGAAATAAGCCATTTTCTAGCTGTGTGAAACTCCTCCCAGGCATTTGCTAGTCCATGTTTCTTTGCTCCTTCCCAGTCAGCTCACTGCAGCTTCCCATAGCAGGCGAGAGGGGTGCCGGGGTTGGTGCCAACTGTGCCCACCAGTAATCACTTGCTTTCTCAATCTTAGCTCTCAAACATCGTACTACCTTTAAAGCACACGTTCTGCAGACAGGTGTGTGAAGCAAACTTTTCACAAGGTTGCCCTGAATAATTACATATTTCGGTAATTGGTTAGCTGTTGGTGTGAAATTCACAACAGTCTTTTAAATGTTTCACACTTTTGGCTTCTATGAACTGTTACCTTCCTGTTCCTCCTCACGCTATGCACTGGTCCACCTCTACCACCCCCACTCCCCCAGGTGCTCTTCCCACTCGCCCCTCTCTCTCGTACCATATCTTACACCTTCTCTCGCTCTCTCACACACACTTTCCACCTCTCATGTGGTTCACTTCAGGTCTTCGAGCACAGCTTCTTTCCTGTGCCTTTTCAAGGTTTACCTCCTTGAAACCCGCCCTCTCCTCCTCTTCTTGTGGTGTCTACTGCATTCACAGGCGCTCCCTCTTTATGCGTCTGTGGCCTGCTCTCCACCTCTTTATTTCTTTCTTACACTCTTTCTGCGCCTCCATCTGCAGTTCATTCACCACTTCATGCGCAAACTACCTATCCCTCTCTATCTTCCTTTCTAACTATTCTGTGCAGCTCTCACCCCTATCTATTCACCATGCCACATAATTCCACTACACAAATCCACTACTCACAACACAATTCCATCACACTCAATTCCACAACTAACAATTCAAATCCAACACACATAATTCCACTCCACTCCAAACCAAAATACATAGGTGTAAGGCATTGTCATTTACAACGCCAATAGCTCAAACTTTCATAAATGCGAGACCTATTGCATTGCAAATGCTTGTTATTAACTCTAATCAAAATTTATTGTTAGCTTTGGTCGTCCCACTGTTTACCTGTGGGACTCTTTTTTAGTCCTATTTGCGTGTAGCCACTGTTCAATCCGTGGTTTGATAATGATAAGTTCCACCCTATACATAAAAAGGGGGTTTATTAAGTTTGGGGCCATATTTATATAGTCGTTACTATTCCCATCATCCCCAGGTTTTAAGTCTCAAATATCTCACCTGGTTTCAATCCCCTTGATTTTTATAATTTAGTTCTGTTTACTGGAGCGCATACCCTTGGCTATGTTAAAGGTATAAACATGTGTGTTAGATCAATAATCTGGGGCACAAAGTCCTCAAATTCTCCTCAAATTCTATTACTGGGGCGCATAACATTAGCTGTGATAACGGTATAAACATGTGTATTAAATACACAATATGGGGCACAGAGTCCTCAAATTTCATTATCTCATTGTTCGCACTACATCATATCGTGCAAACCTAAATCCTGCATTTAGTAGGAACATATTCCTCATCTATTAATTATGTATATCTCAATATTCATTTCTGAACCCTCATATATTAGTCAACTATGCCATATCAGAACGGGTAGTGATCTTTAAAGAAACAAGCCTTTTTCTTCCCAAGTGGCGTCATTTCGTATTTTTAACTTATTGCGCACCGTGTCACATAAAGATACACTAAACATATGCGTAAATCGCTGTGCAGCCGTCTTCCCCTACTGTTAACAGGAGTGCACATTACCAACATCGCCGATTGCACCAACATTAAATAATTAGAGTCCTAACTTCTCGTGAGGTATTTTCACTCATTATGCTACATTCTGTAAAGGTTTATCTTACAATAACTCCTCGTACACGCTCAAACCGTGTCATTCTCCTCACGATCCGCTTACCTATTATGATCACTACCCGTTCTGATATGGCATAGTTGACTAATATATGAGGGTCAGAAATGAATATTGAGATATACAATATTGATCTAACACACATGTTTATACCTTTATCATAGCCAAGGGTATGCGCTCCAGTAAACAGAACTAAATTATAAAAATCAAGTGGATTGAAACCAGGTGAGATATTTGAGACGTAAAACCTGGGGATGATGGGAATAGTAATGACTATATAAATATGGCCCCAAACTTAATAAACCCCCTTTTTTATGTATAGGGTGGAACTTATCATTATCAAACCACGGATTGAACAGTGGCTACACGCAAATAGGACTAAAAAAGGAGTCCCGCAGGTAAACAGTAGGACGACCAAAGCTAACAATAAATTTTGATTAGAGTTAATAAAAATGAGATGACAATTATGTTACCCTTATGTCCCCATTTTAGAGAATAAAACGATAGACATTTGGTGCGTCGTCATAAGGGGAGATACATAACCTTATGAAATGAAATTCAACTGAGTGCTTTTGCACCAGTAAGTCACTTAACGAATGAAGGAGTGAATGGTTGAATGGGTTATAACTGGAGGTGATTGAATTTTGTTGGATCTCTGCTGGGATGTTTATAGCACTTATGGACCTTTGGGTAATATGTAGCACACACAAAATTTTAGTTCCATGTAAAACTTGTCATGGTTTATATATATATAATTTAAAAAAATGTATGCAAATGTACGATTTTTTTTTTTAGGTAGGAGATATTAATTATGTTAGATATTAGGTGTAACTGTTCCCCACAAACACCTATATGTTTATTTGTCTCAACCTAGGTGTGTGGAACACTCAATTGTGGAAAGGAATGAACCAAACCCCTTGTCCTGAAGAAGGTGGCTTTAATGATGTTATACCACTGAAACGCGTCGACGCTTAAAAAACTGTGTTAGATCTGTGGAAAGACAGCAGCAATACAAACACTTTATTCTTTTGGGATTGTGCTGTTTATTACTCCAGGATTAACAGTGTCAAGACAAATACAATTGTCTCACCATATTCCTTTCCAGGAATCTTTGTAGTGTAATGAGTTTGTTTGATTGTCCTACCTATGTAATAGAGATGGATTTTAATATGTTTTGAAAAATTCTTTTTATATTAATTGTTAATTTGCACATGTTTTTAACATATTGTGTGATTTTGTAATAAAAATACATATTTTTTTCGTATAAGTGCTTTAGCATCTCGAGTGGAATTTTAACCTAATACTGTGTGAATATCGCTTGTGGTCAACAGGTCAGTGATTTAGATGTGCAATACCTCCAAAGGGAATCATTATTTTTAACCTTCTGGCCTATTGATCCAAAACTCTTTCATGTTGTTAAGAAAACATGTGTGACATCTATTGGTATCTAATGGCAACACTAACCATCACTCTGGACTAGAACAGGAAGAATTGTATGTACCATTCCTAAGCATGTTGTTGAATGTTTCCTCCGTGTAGTTTGTGACTTGTTCTCAAATTTCGAACGTGCAAATTGCAGAATATTTGGCGTATTCATATCCCTTATACACCCGGCTAGGCCAAGACAGAGCGTTTGCTGCACTGTTTTCTTCAGGGAAACCATTTGTTGTGGTTTAAGGCATGCTCTAAACAAAGCCTCATTTCCCTGAACCTGCTTATCTTTAGTTCTTCAGATGGATTTCAATTCAGTATTATCTTTCCAAAAGTCATACCCTTGTATCAACACCTGTGAACTCAAAGGGGCTGAATAAATTAGTATTGTGTCAGTTAGCATATTTTCCTTTGCTGGTGACTGGAGAAGCTTATAACAATAGGACTCTGGGTGGTGTAGGGCAGTGTTCCCATTGTGTGTAATTAAATACTGCACATGGAGTAGTTGCTTTGTGAAATATTGCTGACCATAATGGTGAAAATAAAACATTACATCATAACATTATATCATAATTAGATGTACCAGTATACATATATTCACTTTCAAATATAGTATAATGTTCTAAATCATCAAGCATTTCGCTTTACTGTTCAAATGTCCCAATCAGAGATGCTGCCAGGAGTGATGACATCATTCAGTGAAATACAAAAAACATAAGGAACTTGTAAAGTTTCCGTTGGTACAAATATATCATAGGGTACCTTATCCCAAACAATTCCATCAGGAACCGGAACAGATGAAATGTTCACAAGGGACGAGTCTCTTTGCACTTTCTGTGATGAAGAATGAGGCTTCAAAGCCATGCTTACCAGTTCAACAGCAGAGCGTTCTGGGAAATAGTGTCCATTCAGAAGCAAGAAAAAGACAGTCACAAAACCAATCCAAAGGAAGAGGAAAAGTACGAAATTTTAGTCCAAATGTACACCCAGGGTGGGATAAAGTATGTCTTTTTAACCAAATCAAAAACGCACGTGCAGATTGTTTAAGGCTCTCTGTACCCCATGCAGGTGATGGACACAACTGCAACCTGAACCTAATACTCTAGCTGTTAAAGACTGCTTTAAGTCACAGTTTTTCCTTTCCACAACCGCATTTCCCTTGGTATGGTATGGGGAGGAGTAGTGCACAGTATCACCCAATGTTCCCATGGTGTATCAGTAAGCCCTAGAGGCAAACACTGGACCCTGGTGCGAATGGAATGCGATACTGCATATGCGCCTATGAAGACTTGCAAGTCGTTTATAACAGTTTGAGTGTCAGCTGATGGCTGTGGCCACACCCATAGGAATCTGGAGCAGGAATCCCCTGCTAACATGATGTATTATAAGACCCATCAGAATTTAGGGGTCCGCAGTGGTCCAAATAAACACAAGCAAGAGACTAGTTTGAGTTCAATAGAAGTGTCTGTGGTGGGTGAGCTGTGATGGAAATCTTTATTTGTTAACAAATGTCACATTGCATGAGCAGATGCTAGACCCTCGTGTGCTGCTAGGATGAATCCTAACCTTTGATTAGAATTAGGGATTACTCTATCCCCCACTCCGTGAAGATGAACAAACTGAAAGTGTTGGGTACTCAGATGATAGGAGTATTTTATCGGAACCCCTTTCGGTAAGGGGGTGCCACAATGTAAAGCCGTGACATTCTTCATAATGTCTCCATCTATTCTTGTGCTGGAACGAGACACTGCAGCTACGGCAGCAGTCTGTACCATTGCCTTTGTGGCTTCTGCCTGTGAATTCCCTGCAACGTGTATTCCTACACAGTGGTGGCTTAGCATGTGAATATCATGAACCTCGCTTTGAACTTCACCACTTGTCCCCACTTTTCTGATTGATTGTGTAACCTTTTGAATCTCTGAATCTATTATGGTTCCAATAGTGTAGATACTCATTATAAGACTGGACACAATAATACGAATCACACACTATAAGTGTGGGGAATTCAGGATCAGTAGTGCCAGAATTAGAGCTTTCAGTTCAGCCAGCTGTGCAGTGAAATTACCTAAATTTCATGTACATATTGGAGATGCATGTGTTTGTAGAGTAAAGTCGAAGACATAATCTACATCTGTTGCTGTTAGTGAATTGGCTCACTGTATCCACCTTGGATGGTAAGCTTTCGCGTTAGGAAACCTTGCCTTTGTTACAGCCTCTAAGGCTGGAATCGGACTCACAACATTTATTCGTTTTCCCTGAGCCAATGATCTTTCTTTCACTACTGCAGTCTGTACTGCCGTCAGTATCTTTTCAGTCGGTGCAAAACCCATCTCTGCTTTGATGTATAAATGCGATTTATATGCAGTTAGTACGGTTTCACCCTCACTGAATGTGGCATTTGTGTAACCTGAGGTTCCAGCGATAGGTGGATCACCAAATTCATGATGATAACACATGTTTTTTTTTTACGGAGTTTTATATAGCGCGAACTTGACCCGGTATCGGGTATCAGAGCGCTTTACATAGCACCAGTTGCGTTACATGAGGGCACATTCATTTTTTGTTAGGCACGGGGAGATTAAGTGATTTGCCCAGAATCACAGGATGTTCAGCGCCATTGCCGAGACTCGAACCCGGTTCCCCAGATTCGAGGACGACCGCCCTAGCCGTTAGGCCAACTCCTCTCCCCATGTGTGTAAGTACTTTGACGCTAGTATATCAGCTTGTACTGAGTGCAAAATCGCAGTATGTTTGGGGTCCATAGTGTGCTTGAAAAGTCTGGACGAATTAAATCATAAAACAGTTTTACCTGTTGTGCATAATCTGTTATGTATGTTCTGTTAAAATTTAGAAAGCCCAATATTGATTGGAGTTTTTTCATTGTTTGGTGGTTGTAAAAGTGCACACTTTTCTAGGAAATGTGTCACTAGACTTTTGCCATCACTTGACAACTGGTATCCCACAAACAGGACACTGAGATAGGCAATTCCTGATTTTTTAAATTGAATTTGTAGCCCATGTGAGCAAACTGGCTTCATTACTGGAAACAAAGGATTGTTCATTCGTGAGGTGCAACTTTCTATTACACCCTGATATTCAAGTTGTGTGAGTATTTCTCTAACCTGTTGTTTTGCCTCAAGTTTAATGGGATATTGTGGTTGTTCTTGTCGGCTTGACCTTATGGGTATGATGTGGTTCAATCAATCAATCAGGATTTGAAGAGCGCAGCTGCATCACCCTTGAGGTCTCGAGGCGCTGGGAGATCCTGCTACTGTTCTCCTATTGGTTGAACATCCAGGTCTTGAGGTCCTTTCTGAACTGCTGGAGTGATGGTGTTTCTCTGAGGTGCAGGGTGAGGTTGCTCCAAGACTTAGCCGCTAAGTGGGAGAAGGAGCAGCCTCCGCTGCTCGTCCGGCGGATTAGTTGGGTGACTGCTAGGTAGAGGGATTCGGAGCGGGGTTTCCTGGTATGTTGGTGGAAATTCATTCGATTGTTGAGGTACGCCGGTCCTTCATTGTATATTGCCTTGTAAGCATGGGTGAGCAGCTTGAACTGGTATCTGTTCATTACTGGTAGGCAGTGGAGTTTCCTGAGGTGAGGGGTTATATGCGCCCATTTGGGGATGTCAAGATGAGTCTGGCTGCTGTGCTCTGGATAGTCTGGAGTTTCGTCATGAATTGAGCAGTGATTCCTACTTTGAGGGCGTTGCCGTAGTCTAGTCTGCTGATGATGAGAGCTTGCGTGGCTGTTCGCATGGTGTTGGTTAGGAGCCGTCTGAAGACCTTACTAAGCATTCGGAGATTGAGGTAGCAAGCGGAGGAGACGGCTCCTAACCTATTTCTTCATGGATAGCTGTCTGTAGAGCATGACGTGAGGTTGCGGGCATGTTCAGTGGGTTCGAGGGTAGGGCCCAGCTCAGGTGGCCACCATTCCTTGTTCCAGAGGGTATCCTTGCCTTTCCCGAAGATGAGTGCTTCTGTCTTGTCGGTGTTGAGTTTGAGGCAGTTGTTGTTCATCTAGGCAGCCACATCTTTCATGAATCTTTGGAACTTGTTATTGGTGGTCGTTGCTCAGAGAAAGGATGAGTTGGGTGTTGTCGGCTTAGGATCTGATGTTGAGTCTGTGGCTCTTGATGATGTTGGCCAGGGGTGTCATGTATACATTAAATAGTTTTTTTTTTTTTGTCGGAGTTTTATATAGCGCGAATTTGACCCGAAGGTATCAGAGCGCTTTACATGAGCACCAGTTGCGTTACAGATTAACACATTCATTTTTGTTAGGCACGGGGAGATTAAGTGATTTGCCCAGAATCACAAGATGTTGAGCGACCCTTGCAGAGACTCGCACCCGATTACCTAGCTTTGAGGTCGACCGCTCTAGCCATCAAGCTACATCCTCTCCCCAGGGTTGGGCTGAGGGATGAGCCATGAGGTACACCACATCTGATGTTCTAAGGGAGCTAGGAGTAAGAGAGAGGATGACCCTCTGCATTCTTCCTGTGAGGTAGGATGCGATACACTTGAGGGCTGCTCCTTGGATTCCGATCTGGTAGAGTTTGTTGATCAGTGTGTGGTGGGATATGGTGATGAAAGCTGCTGAGAAGTCGAGGAGGATGAGGGCTGCTGTTTCCCTGTGGTCTAGCAGCATTCTGATGTCATCTTTGACTGCGACTAGGGCTGTCTCTGTGCTGTGGTTTGCTCTGAAGCCAGATTGAGAGGGGTCCAGAAGGTTGTGGTTTTCCAGATGTCTGGTGAGCTGGATGTTGAAGACTTTCTTAATGACTGTGGCTGGGAAAGGGAGCAGGGAGATGGGTCGGTAGTTCAAAGGTTCTCCTGGGTCCGTGGATAGCTTCTTCAGCAGCAGCTTCACGTCGGCATATTTCCATTTCCATGGGAGGTGGGTGGTGATAGAGGAGTTAAGGCCCTTGATGAGTTCTTTGTTGATTGCCGAGGTTGAATATATGGTGTGGGCAGGGGTCTGCTGGGGCTCTGGAGTGGATGGATCTCACAATGGCGCTGTTTCCTTCTTGGTGAGATGTTCCACGAGGTGAGCTGGTGTGTGAGTGTGTTGGAAGGATGGTAGTATTACTGTTTCTCCTGGTGGGACATTTCTAATAAAATCAGGTGGCCAATCTTTTTCAGCGAAGAGAATCTCAAAGCCGAATGACAAGTTCTCCCAAGAGACAACATTAATAGTATGTGGTATATCCCCCTCCATCTAGAGTTGTAATTCATATAATTGACTTGGAACACTCTGGTCTGCTGTTTCCACCTGGATGTAGTCACTCCTTGCTATTGCCGCCAGACACTCCATAAGAGTCTGGCGAACTATTGTGACTTCCTCCGTGCTGTTTAGCAGAGTCAGAGCCCACTCCCCGTTCAGAAGCAGAGTACTCAATATTTGTGGCATGTTTAACTTTTGTCTCAGGCACTTTCTTCTTTTTAAATTGAGGCTTTTGCTGTGCAAGTTTCTCTTCCTTTTTATTATGAAGTCAGAATAGCATTGTGAGTCCTTCGGTTTCACGTACTCCTCTGATCTGCGCTCTGATCGTCCTCCTCTCTCCGAGCATTTTTCGAATGATTCCTGAAAAGAACAAGATGGACATGTATCAGTATCCTGATACCTATCAAGCTGTTTAATTGTATGACCTTTGCACAAGTTATAGCACTTATCAGAGGACTCGTGTTGAGGAGATCCACCCGTGGCTTAGTCTTTTCTTTATTTTTCCTATTGTTCCCGCGTTTTTTATTAGAAGACTCTGGTGCCTGTTTCGAGTTATCCTTTTCAGAATTATCCTTTAGTTGTGGTGAATTAGCTCTCGCTCCCAAATGATCTCGACTTTTTGAGAAATTGGTTTCTGCAATAATTTTAGGTAGTTTGTGCTCTGGGTCCACTGAAGCAACATGCGCAATTCGCTTCTGGACTGCCAACGCTGCTGCTTCCCTTTTTATATTACTTAATATCATTGAGAATACTGTAGAAAAATTGCCCATTAATTTCATCCCCGAATCCAGGGCCAGGGCTGCCCCATATTCATTTTGAATCTGTTTGAGCACCTCTGGCAACACAAATAATGATGGTATACCATGTGCAATGGTATAGACTGCAGCAAAGACTGTGCCCCAAGTGGCACAGTCTTCCATCGGCGGAACCATCCCTAATAGTAGGCTCAATGTGAGAATTCTATGTTTTTCTTGGTGTCCCATATGGGGAAATACCGCTTCAAGCTGATTTCTTTTTCTGCAATCCAGAACAGAAGCTCATTTACCCATTATTGCATTATTAGTTACTGGACTAGTTCTAGGCATCGCCAATTATGGGTGAGCAGCTTGAACAGCCCTGGCTGGGTTTGCTGTTAAGGTTCGCATAATGAATTGTTTTAGGCGTCTATACAATGTAACTATATCTGTGTATAGTACATGTAGCTCTGGAGCCGTAAGGTTTCTTATATCTGGGTAAGGTGTGTAACCGGCTAGGACTGGCCATGTTGCTACCTCATTACTGAGGGGACCTAGTCTGACATTTTGTATTGTATGTGGTAGGGAGTTAAGTAATGTTAATGGGATTTTTAAATCCTCATATGGTCGATCGTTGTTTGTTACTTGTGCTTTAGGGTATGTGTGAAAATTCCTGTGTTGGCATTTGCTACCTGGAATGTGATCCATAAGTAGAATACCTCTGTTCTATACGCTTGGTGGTCCTCTACCACGAAGGTAATGACCCCACTCATCAGGGAGAGCCCATGGTGTAATAACATTTGTTTTAGTGCATGTTTGTAATTTAGTGGCAAAGCCACTTTTGCTGGATTAGCCATGTAAAACTCTGGAATTCGGGAAGGGCACCTCTGTGTGGTGAGCCTTTTAAAGATTCAAGCTTGAACAACCTACAATCAGAGGTAGGGGTTCCCTACTTTGCTGAGGAGTATTTTTTCTCTAACACCATGGACAACTCTGGTTAATTGGTGATTAGGGTATTTGGGCACACAAAAGAAAAACTACTTGGGAGACCCATTAAATAAGTACCCAAGCTAGAATGTTGGTAGCGCAATATCGTATGGTTCATACTTTATCAGTAATACTTTGCGTTTGGACAACATAAACATCAAAGTTGTGCGAGACTGATTCCACACACACCATCAGGATATGTTGGCCTTAGTCCTGACTAGCTCACAGTGCACCCTCTGGACCTCTAAACCTTACAAGGTAACGGAGGGCATGTGCAACCTAAGGACATGACAAATCTGACTCCCCAAGGAAATCGTGGAAATAGATCAGTACCTTTCGTAAGTAACTCATGCATGCCCAAGGGGAGACACAAAAAATATTCAAATTGACATTTCAATTATTTATTAAAGTCTTGTGATTCTTGTGAAATATACGTGTGCTGCAATGATTAATAGAAGAAAACAGAACAGAGTAATCAGCAGTCTGTTAAATCCTTTATAGCGTAATTAAATAAAATCATTACAATGTGTGTACAGAAGCTTAAATGTAAATCAGGTTTTGTCTGGTGAAAATAAAGGCTGTAAAAAGTTGCTTTCCAGACGTAAACAAGCTCGGAGATATTCAACATACTAAGCCACATTAAATAAGTGCCATAAAATAAAAATTGCAAGTTTGTGAGCAGAGCCAAGGCTCAAACCAGATCATTGGTGTTTCAAAAATGGCAAGGCTGTGCAAACTATACATATAATGCATATTGTCTTGGATGCAAGATAAATAAAATTAGATTTAAATAAGTCCAGTGAAAGTTTGGGAGTCATAGATAGTACCTGAGGATAGATGTCTGCTCAAACCTGTACAAAATGTTTTAAGCGTGCAAAACAGTGTTTAAAGTGCATGCGATCTAGTAAGCCATAAAGCGAATTGCTGCCTACTCATGTACTAGGCGAACGGCTAATAAAAAAGCATTTAAAAGGTCCATCCGAACATATATTAAAAGCCAATCATTCAAAACGTTAAAATTCATTAACTCTTGGTAATCTTAGTTAGGGAGGTGAGCAGACTTTGTCAGTGTCTTTAAGTAATACTTGTAACTGGCTGATGTATTTACCAAATTTTGCCAAGTCGCACGGCTCCACTATGTTAAAAATTAAATTCATGGCCTCTTTGCAGGCTTGTGTCCCATGTGTGAGGAACAAGGGTTTTAACAAGGTAAGACGGGTATTCAAGAGCGTGGGGCAGCAGCACAAGAGGTGGTCAGACGTTTCCTTTTGGTATCCGCAAAGTCTGCACTTAACTATCATGGAAAGGGAGTGCCATTTTGGGTTCATCTCTTTAGCCTGTAAGCACATCAACCTTGCAGCCATGATTTGTTTTAAACATGACTTTCCAATCGCTTGCCGAAGGTATGGCTGTGGTCTCAGATACGGAGGTTTGTGGTGTCATATGAGGTGGCCACTGCTGCAAATGCCAGAGTACTCTTTGATTTTAATTTTGCCAAATCAGATAGCATTTTATCTGTCTTTTAAGGATTTTTTTAAGGGCCGAATGTGATAGCAGTTTATTGTTTAGCACTGACAGATCTATTTGGAGTGTGTCCACTGATTTGCTTAAATAATTCGACCAAGGGTTCATCTTTAGGGTGAAGATCTGTTGGAGAATTCATTTTCAAGATGTTTGGTGGTGCCTTTGTGATCCTATAACAGTATTTTAAAAATGCACCCATGTTAGACAACATTTGCGCCTCCAAACCCAGTTCTAATCTGATCATTTAACCTCTTGTGTGGTTTGGGAGTCTAAAAATTCTTTTGTATGCTTGGAGTTGAAATTTGTCAAGCGTTTAGGTGAGATTATTCAGAAAGGCCACAGTTAACTGCTGGTAAAAGGGAGGCCTAGAGAACCTGTTGAATTGGTGTTGTAGATGGGCTCTCTAAAATTGTGTTGAGTTGGCTTAATATCGTGGTGAACAGTGCTGACTTGGTTTTAAGGTGGCCCAAATATGTTTTGGGTCCTCTCTTTGTTGTTAGCCACACACCCAGATAATTATAGGCGTTTGTCCTTTAGACTTTTAGGGGGCCCAGACTCCAAACAGTGTTTTTTTTTCTTGCTTGTTAGTCCGAAGACAACCACTTTTGTCTTTGCCCCATTGACATTCATTTTGTTTACTTCATTGTATTTATGAAGAGCGTTCAGTGCTTTTTGAACACCCATTCGCGAGTGGTCCAATAACACTATATCATCTGCACATTGCAGTACTGTAATCTTAGATGCCCCGATTTTAGGTGGAATCAGATTCGCATGTTTTAGGTCTGAAAACATGTCAGCTGTGTACAGATTAAATAAAAGAGGGGCCAGGGCACACACAACTTTAATCCACTGTCTGTCTGTATTTTCCCTGTTGTGACTGTTTCAGAAAGCTTAATCTTCACCCAAGTTGAGGTGTATAATGACATTATTGCCCACAGCAGGTTATTTGGAATGCCCCAGTTCTGTAATTTCTGCCGCAATTTGTTCCTGTCTACTGAATCGAAGGCGGAGGAATGATCAATAAAACATACATATAAAGGATGAACGTTGCGGCTTAGGGTTTGTTGAATTAAAAAGGATATGGCCACTATATTGTCTGTCGGTGATGAGTTTGTCCTAAAGCCGGTTTGACAAAATGGGATCAGTTTGTTTTCTTCCACCCAGGAATCCAGCTCTTTCAAGAGGAGTGAGGCATAACCCTTGGCTTCAATATCAAGCAGCGCAATAAGGCGGTAATTGCCTGGATCCAATCTGTCACCCTTCTTAAATTTTGGATGAAGTATCGAGCCGCTCCCACTTTCGGGTGTGTGTGCAGTAGATAAACATGTGTGGTATAATGGGAGAAGTATGGAAGTCCGTAGATCTATGTCATTCTTAAAAAGTTGGGCTGGCATGCCATTTGTTCCAGGAGCCCCCTTGGATCTGATTCTTGACAAGGTGTTAGAAATTAGTTTTGCTGTAAAATGTCATTCTTTGTTGGACGCCTCAAGGTCTGTGCTAAGGTTGTGGTTAAGCAGAACGCTGAATGTTTTGGCTAGGAGTAGAGTAATCAGGATTACTAGAATCGTAAAGATAATGAACCTTTCAACCATTGTGCTGTTACACTGATTACAAGCATACATGTATAATCATATCTATACTCCTACCTAGTGCTTCCTAACCTAGTGGGCTTAGGGGTGCGAAACTGCCAGAATACCCTAGGGTGATCTAACTCCCTAGTTACCTATATGTATATTTCATCTGGGATTCCGTTCTTGTGTAGAGCAGGCCATCGTCCTTCTCAGGAATGTAAGCATAATTCAGCTGGGCTGGAGATTCCTACATGGGCGACCTCGACAGTGGCAGCGAAATGCTCCTCTGTCTAAACAAAGGATTGGTGTTGTTTATATAATAAACATCACCCATGGTACCATAGTGGAGCCCCAGTCAGGCCATCGCGACCCTATTAATACTCACTCTCCTCAGCTACTGAAACTCCTTCTGAACGACTTTAGCACCGCTGATCCTCCAAACTGGGTCATGGACTCTAAGGGCTCAGACTGGGCTTGTGCAACTCCGAATTTTATCCAAGGTTATTCTAGCTCCCATTGATTAACCATCCTCTACTACCACATGATGGAGCAGGGATATCTAAACCTCAATCTCTTGGTAAAATCATCAAACAAATTCCCCCACGGGTTGTATGGAACTTTGTTAGTCGATTTGAAGCATTGTGAGGGAGCTAGCATCAGAAATGAATTTCAGTCTCTGCGAAACCAATGCGGCTTCACAATGAAGACCAAGTGTCCGTTATCTCAACCATGAAGGTTTATTTTAAACCATTTATCCAACCACTATATATGCAAAGCAAGAACAGATCTAAAAGTAATACCAATACAGTCCAGAGACCAAAATGGTCCAGTAAGTTAAGTTGTAATAAATAAAATACAAAATAGTAACAGCCACAATGCAGAGGAAACAGATTGACCTGATCATGTGTTCCATAAAATAACATTTTTCTTTCTAGTCTGTACCTAAATTAGGACTGAGGAACTATAAAAGATTTCTTGAAGGGAAGCATAGAAGGTGTCAGCACGGTTCGATCTCCAGTAGAAGTTCGAAGAAAATGAAAGTGTTCAGCATGAAGCTTTACACTCGGAAAATCCCAGCAGAGAGAGATTGGCTCCCTCTCAAATTCATGATGAAGTCTGCCTAACTAAGTATGAAACACCAATTAAAAGTACAATCAACAGCTTTATTCATATCTCGTTCACACCAGTGGGAGCAAATCCCAACCATATTAGAGGAGAGTCGACATACCCCGTAAGTTCCCATCTCCGCATAATTAGGTACACATCTGTTGTCCTTGGGTGTTGCATCCTGCTGGTACACCGTGAACAGAAGGATTTCTCTCACCATTATTATAGTCTTTCCTCGGCAAAGGAGGAAAGTCCTATGAAGCCATCAAGTTTTGCATATGCTACAGATTGTATATTTTGTATTGCGTAAGTCTTGCAGTGTATTTTGTATTTCTTTTATTCAAGATATCAGAGGAGTGGTTCTAAGGCGATATCAATTGCTGTGGGAGCTATTCTGCAGCAGTGTCTCCTGTGTAATTTCGTTTCTTCCATTTTTTTCCAGGTTCCTAACCTACATATTATTAATATTATTGAGTACATTGTTTGGAACAGGTGGAGCATTGGGACTGGCTGCTATACTTCTCTTGGAGATTACATCTAGCCCATAAATACTGAAAAGTAAATATTCAACCGCTGGCTATTCATCAAATGATTTGTGCCTCTCTGCGCTACACAGAAATTATTCTAGACATGGTAAGGTAGCCCAACAAATACAAAATGCATATAGTGACATTGGTCATCTAACAAAAATCTAAAAAAACTCGTCCCAGCTGTTGGCTAACATTGGATTGTTTGAAAATGGCTGTTGACAAGTCAAACTCCATCCCTTAGTTGCCATCAACGAAATGTCTATGAAGTATTCATGAATTTTCTTGTTCCATCTACTTACATAAATCTTGTAGAAAAGAACATAATATTCAAGTAGCAAGTCAAGAAAGCAATAGAAGAAAAAAGTATTACAAGACTGAAAAGTATACTGGTTAATAGTACCCAATCTTGTTTAATTGCCATTCTGTAGGCCTTGCAAAACACATTACTGTTTTGGAGTTTCACCTTTGTGTGCTTTGTGTTTTTTGTTTTGCACCTCTGGCACGTAAATATCATGTACATGTCTCCATAATATCAACACCATAAACAATCTTCTACTTTCATTCGCCTTGATTTCGCTGCGGCATTCAACATAGTGGATCAGTCTATTTTTATTTATTCTTTATCTCAAATTAGTATTTCTGGCACTGTTCGTAAGTGGTTCCATCTTATTACATGGATTGCTCCTTTACAGTTTCCTAAAGATGGGCTGTATCCCTTTAATATCCTGTACTCGATGATGTTCCTCAAGGTTCGGTTACTGGCCCACTACATTTTATCTGTCTGCTATTTCTTTAGCCTTAATTATTTCTTCCTTTGACTTTAATTTACACTTTTATGCTGTTGACTTTCAGATGTATTTTTATTTTCCTTTTTCACTGTTTCTCTCTGCAACCAGATCACTGCTTGTCTATTTGCTGCTGTAAACTACACGTTGTTGTATTTCCCAAAACTCAACCTCATGAAAATTGAGATTCTACTTTTTCTTGTCTCATCAATTGTAATTACTCCTTCTCCCAATCACATTTCCTCTTGTCCAATTCTGTTTTCTTCTTCAGCTAGTTATTTTGGAATCATCTTTAACTCTTCATTGACTTTTTCAACTAACTTTCATCTGTTTTCAAGAACTGTTACTTGATCTTCATAACATCTGAAAAAGTAAATGTTTTATCTTTCACTTTGCTCAAGAAGCTGCTTCACTAATTTTTCTCAAATAAACTGCTGTTCCTCACTAGGGCCCTCATTACGATCTTGGGCGGACCGCTACAAACCGGCTGTCGGTAGCAGTCAGCCCGATATCTAGGGCACCGTCCAACTGCTGGATTACAATACTGGCGGTCAGATTGCAGAGGGCGGTGGGAAAGATCGCCGCCTCTGACAGGCTCAAGAAGCCCGTAGGGGCAGCGGTCGGACCGCAATCCCTACAATGAAGGCGGTGCCTGCTCAGGCGCCACTGTAGGGATTAGGATGTCCATTTCCCACAGCCTTTTCATGGCGGTCCCACCATCATGAGAAGGATGTCGGAAAGGGACTTTGGGGGCCCCTAGCAGGGTCCCCGTCCCTTGTGGGCCTCCGCTATGTGGCAACCCCAAACATCCATGCACCGTGTGCCAGGCACCACATTGTGCCTGGCACACAGTGCAAAGATGTTTGCGAACATGCCTTTTACTACTGCAGCTTGTGCTGCAACCTTTTCTGGGCCGCAGCACAATCCACAATAGTAAAAGGCATGTTTCCGACCGCCTACACGGCGGTTTCATCATAAAATGGCGGGTGGAACCGCCAACTACTTGTCACTCGGTCTCCATCCCGCTGCGATAGTGGTCGGACACTCGTCCGATCGCCATCTTAATGAGGCCCTATATATTGCCCTTCCAAAATACCTGTCCACTCTGCTCCACCAGGGTTGAACTAGCCTACAGGGCAATCAGGCAGTGCTTTACGGGCCAGTCTGACAGGTCAGTGTGAGGGCTGGTATTTTGGTTGTCTGCGGGCTTGTTTTGTGGTCTACCGGGCCGGTTTTTACAGTTCATTTCCCATATATTAAAACAAAGCTCAATTCCGTGCAGCCATCCATACCTTACACAACACATATAGCAAGTCTTTACAAGTTCAAAACTACCCCGATTTGCAAACATTGGCCACTTTTTAGCTAACTAACTCACTAATGAGAGCCATTTTATTTTGGTGCCCGGGCCTATTTTGTGCCCCATTCCCACCCTGTGCTCCACTCTAGCCAAAACTTCTGTGTCAGTCTTCTCCTTTGTCTTGATTATCAAACTTATATTTTTCCCTAAAAGGCTCAGGTCAGATTCCGTTGTCTTTACAAATTTTTAATGGATTCTCCTCTCTTGCTGCACCTTCCCCATGTTCTTTTATATCTTTCTTTGCACCCCAGCTCATTCACTTTGCTTTAGCTCCTAATTTGTCCTCTCTGCCCCTCTCTTTCTCTTACCCTTTCTTCTCTCTTTTAAATCTCAGGCATTCTCTTTCCTCTGTCTGCACCCCACCCTTCTATCCCCTACCCCTCCTTAAATACCGGTCCATTCTCCTTCGTTTCCCTCATTTTACATCTTGTCTTTGCTTCTCTATCTCCCACCTACTCCCTCCAGAAATTTTCCTGAATTTCTTTTTTTTTAGTTCATATCTTTCCTCTACCCTTACCCCTATATTCTCCCCACCGCTGCCCCTTTCCCCAGGGTAAACTGTGCCAGGACCCAGGTAAGTTCTGTGTTTAAATCATTCAAAGCAAGTGACCTCTAATGTAACTGCAGCTGGTGCAGGGCAGGCTGTTCCCTCTTTCCTCCTACGGGCCGCGGTACCACTGCCCCAGGTACAGCGCTGATAGCTACACCCCTAGGACCAAGGTTAATTGGAAGAGTTGGAAGTCACCTTGAATGCAATGGAAATCCATCTACTCTGCTCCATTGATATGGTGCTTCTAGCCTCATCCCTTTCCTTTTATTACTAATGGTATTGTAACGTTTAAGTTGCCTTATGTTTTATGAGTTATGAGTTTATGTTATGAATGAAATGTGGTCCATTAAGGCGTAAAAGTTTTTTGGAACCAAAATAAACTTTTTTTGATTGACCTATGAAATCTACAACCTTCTTAATTAATCTAACGAAATCTAACATATGCTTATCAATGAATTAGTTAAATATTCTTGAACAGTAAAGGACCTGATTTACAAACTTTATTATGGGCATAAATACCTACATTTGCACCTGGTAAGATTTCACCAAGGGATGCCTGGCAGATATAAATGGATTTACTTCTGTAAATTTCTATGCCGTAAGTGTGGAGAAATCTGTAGTGGTAAATCCCACATAAAGGTTGGGAAATTGGTATAACAAGGTGTGGTTTGCTATATAACTTAGTGAAAGTCCGTAAACACTAAGGTTGTGGGCATTCACAAACTCAGCTCTGGCCCTTCACACCCTGGAAATGGCTGGATATTTACTTCCAGGATGGATGAGAGAATGGGTTACCTCCAGATTTAGTAGGGGTGAAGGCAAAGGAGAAAAAAAGAGAAAAATTGCATTTTCACTACAGTCTCCTTCCCTGTAGCAGACCTATAAACCTGCACATGGCACACCTTTCCTCTTGTACTATTGGGAATGTTTGTGGATTCAGGTGGAAATGTAAAAATCTGCATATCCTTTTCGTTTTTTCATGAATTGTGCTCAAAATGTCTAGGAGTTAAAAATATATCTGCAGGAAGAAAGCCCTTTGTCCAAGCTTAATTATACAGCGATGAATGACCAATCACATGCAAAGATTTTGATGGCTGCTTATCATTTATATTTCAGGATCTCAAGTGGCAGGAAAAAGATATTTTGGGTACAACATCAAAGGAACCAGGATGGACAGACGATTTACAGAAAGCCCCCTTTGTAAAAAACTCCATAAGCCAGCCTTTACAGTATGTTGCTGCTATTGGTATATGATAAGGCTCTTAACTGTAATTAAGGGATACTAATGTTATAAATTAGGTAATAATGATATCATTAAAAAATAATGGTGAACTCACTTCTGTCACTCTTTTTTCATGGAGTATGATTAAATTGGCTCTTCTGTGGCTATCTTCCTGCCTTTGTAAACGCTCTTAAGCCCTCATTCTTCAGGCCCGTAATACCTATTTGGGTTCAAACTGCAGTCTGCGCCTTAAGTGGGATTGCAATGTCTGAGAACGGCACATGTTTTGAAAGATTTGTACAGGTAATATCTTCAAGATTCCAGGTTTTGTACCCTCAAATGGTGAAAACATGCAGTATTAATACCATGCCATCACCCATTGTGAGGTTTTGAATAGGGAGGGAATACAGTATAAGGGATCAGTAATTACTGGGTGTGGTAGTACCGTACATAATAATGGGTCCCTCAGAATGAGAGGTTTATTCAAGACATTTTCTGAGGGTCACTTCATTGACACCTTAATTTGTGGCTAGCAATTTTGTCCTGGGGAAGTATTTCCCCTTGGCTTATTACCCAGTTCCAAGTATTGCATCTCTTAATAGGATTAAAACCATGGACGTCATTTAAGGGCCGCTGCTGCGACCTCTCGCATGCGCCTTGTGACCCCTGGCACTGCCTTTGCAATCCCTAGCGTCAGCAGTGGCAAAATCAGTGGCAGGAACAGAAGCAGCTCGTCCTTATGGACGTCGGTGGGGGCTTCACTCCCCGTTTTTTGTAAATTATTTATTATACTGATAGTGAATACTATTACATTATTCACTAGTAGTTTTAAAAAAATGGAGTACAATTAGCTGGAATATGACTTTCTCTATCAGCTGAGGTAAGTAAAAAAAATGCCTTTTAATGTATATATGCTGTGTGCGTGCTAGCAGTTTTGGGTGTGTTTATGTAAGATAGAGTGTGTGTATGTGTGTGCATGTGTAGGCAGAGTGTGTGTGTGTGTATGTGTGAATTCGTGTGTATTTATAAGCATATGTATGTGTGAGTGAAAGTAAAGGTCAAGGGGCATGTGAAGTCACTTCCGATACCCCTGGCATTTTGGTGAATTGACGTCCATGGGTAAAATGCAGACACAGTTTTTCTGCACTGCAAAACTGTATGATTTCCACATTCACAGTTCAAAAGTGGAACTTGTTTTTTCCCTTCAAACATTTTGTGAGAATTGAAATACCGATTGATGCAATTTCTCACTGCTTAAGACTCTTGGATGGAGAATGAGGACCTCTGTGTATCACCTCAATTTCTTCTATCATATTTTCATTTAGTGTTTACTCTTTCTTAAAAGAAATAATTTTGCAGCCACAAACGTTCGGGGGGGGGAGGGGGGATTTGCACAAGGCAGGCAAGATCGACTGGACCTCAAGCATGGTGTTTGGGGTAATTTGCATCTTCTGTCCTACGGTGGCTCTGCAAACTTGGCCAAGTATACCCTTTTCACACTTGACTCTCATGGTAGAGAACTCAAAGATTCATAAGCTTTACACTGAGGTAGAGACTGAGAACTGAAGCAGCCAAGCAACAGACACAATCACTAACCGTCCAGCCCAGTGCTTGTCTTACTTTAATATCACAGCAGACAGAAATACTACAAACACCAATGGGGATTTAGCAACAGGGTTCTCCAATCAAACCTACGCGACTCTAATCAACTATGGATTTTCCACACCATCTACAGAGAGCTAATATGACTCCTTTGGTGGCCATAATGTCTACAATGTCTAGCAGAGATAAAAGGTCATAGACAGAATAAGGCACACTTGCAGGCTTACAACCAGGCTGTCCATGTAACTAGCAAGTTGCATAGCCCATAGGTCAATTTGTTCAGATCTTGAGTTAAAAAGTTCATGCCAGCATGGGTGCAGGCTATTCTCCTAACAGACAGTCTTACCTTTAAGAGTTCAAGATAGTGTAGAGGCTAACCCGGGTACCTATATTTGTGGTTCTATTAGTAAGAATATCTCTACCACATCTGGGTACTAAATGTCTACCCCTCTGCTTTCATAATATTGGCCGGTTGCACCTCATGCACTACCTTTACGGACAACATTGTTCACCCGTACAGGATACCAGATTGAGGGGTGCCTATCTGTTGCCTCCCTCACCCCTGTGCTTCCCCTATGCCCTTCACGATTTTTTCTGTTTACAGACTTGCAGTAACGTCCATGATTCTTCTGCCTGTTCTCCCTCCCACTCGTGCTTTCCTCCCCACTGAATGAATGTATCACAAGGTTTGTTCTTGGTCCATCTCTAGAATGTTGGGGGTGTTGGTTATACATTTGGTTACGAAGTTGAAAAGGCATGTATCATGTGCATCACAAATACATCTGCCAGCACAACCAACGCTGAGGGTTAGGATCCTTTAATGCATAAACTCAAGTGCGGTACAAGGCTCTCCATCCCACTTATGGGCAACAAAGCTTGTGAATATTTGCTGTAATAACATCTAAAATACTGATTGCATGGGAGAGTCTCTCAACTATCATGCAAAGTATAACTGTGTGTTTTATTGGAAATTGCAATAAAAAATAGTTTAAAAAAAAAGTTCACGATACAGCTTCTCAGGCTTTGAGTCTAGGCCTGTCTGGTGGCTCAGTGGACTATTGTGTCCTCTGCAGGGGCCTGTGTTCGACCTCATGGTCACATGTTCAATCCCGTCCGGTCCAGTCAGCTTTTCATCCATCTGAGGTAGATAAAATGAGTACAGTTGAGTAACAATAAACATCTGTTATTCAACGGCAAGATTCCCATTCCCATGGGTGAACTTGCGCTTTACAAATACACGTTATGTTTTACCTTGGCTCTGCCTAGAGATTTATTGTGCAGTGTTTGCAATCACAACATCAACAGCGGGCACATGATCGTGGGCAGCAGCTCCACCTATTAGGTGTTGTGGCTGGGAATAAACAGTACAGCAGGCATTGGCAGTGGTTGCCTTTCTTCAGCATTTACGCCCTGCAGGCCACTGGGAAGGTCCTTTACGAAGCCAGTGTTGTTACTCCTTGCTGGTAACGCAGCACATTAGCCATCTGGGCTTGTTGCAGTATTTGGATGCAAAACAGCACTCTGTTGCTTGAGGTCATGGATGTTTCACGCAGTTCACAATATGAACCATGCAGGTAGGCTGAGTTGTCCTCTTGGCTCGGGTTGGCACCGGTCACGCTGCTGGTACTTCTGAGTGCTGTACTTTCTAGGAACAAAGCTGGGCTTCTCCTTCTGGACAGTCTCTCCACCTACAGTGCCAGGCACTCTCCTTCAATACTAGAGCAGACAGGCAGGCTTCTATGCACAAAGCAGACTTACATCTTCTCTAGCAAGTTGCACAGTCGTTGCTATGTCCTCTCACCTTTGGGAGATGGGCTGCCATGTATATACCAGCTCGTGATCACATCAGCTCTTTGAGTAATCTTTAAGTACTCCGCAGAGAATTCTCTTCCTTTGTCAAGAAGCACTTGGAATTGGAACAAAGTGGGATGGTTTAGCTCCCAACTTTATGCTAATTTTCCAGCCAGGGGATGTTGATCCGCTCTCTAAAGTTCAGGAACTGGTTCAGTTTCAAATTTAATTTTCTGGCTGCAATGCAGATACAGCCTTTGTAAAAGGGGATGGCTCTCATAGTAGGTAATGAGGATGTTGTCTCCAAGCAGGATTATTGATAACAATGGAGTATGAACAATCTGCCCTTGGCTGTCATCAGCCTTACTGAAGTACAATTGTGGGAAAGTCAAAAGGGCAGACACTATCTAGAAATTTTCTCACCGTTAAGAACAGAAACTGCTAACTCCTGTACCTTCAGCCAAATGGCAGTGCTCAGGAAGGACTAATTTGCAATTCCCTGCTAAAAATTCCTCCTAGAGTTTCCAAAGGTAGCCCAGTCCCCATCCTCCCATACTTCAACGCCTGGAGCTTCTCACTTCAACTCCAGAAATGCAGGCAATAATCTTCCACTTTTTGGGAAAGCTATATTCCATCATCCATTGTGTGCCATGTCAGACCAGGTGCTATCCAAAATCAATCCCACTCGTCCCAGCAGTCAGACTGTTACCACAACACGGATTCTTACTACGATATGTGCCTAATATCCAAGCTCTCAACATGCAAATGGGATGACAGACCAAGGTTCTGGGTGTAAAGAAGAACTTTACAAAAATGGGACCACTAGGCCACAATCCTGAACCAGAGAAAAGATATGTTTAGTATTATAAATCCACACAAATCTGTATTCTGCCACCACTTCTTTATTTCTACAATACATGCGATTTATAGTAGTCCTATGTTGTGAGGAAAACATTTTTTTTATATGTGTGGTTGGGAGACCTCACAAGTAATAAACTTGCAACTCAGGGTTGAGCTAAGGCTTTTAAACGAAGATCCAGTCATCTTTGTTTGAAAACCCCCTTTTTTTAAACCTTTATTTATCATTTTACAGACAACAATTAACAGATTAGCATTGTCAATAATGAGTCGCATTGAGATAACTATGGCAGTACAGTCGTACACACTTTGTATACATGAGCAGTAAGATATTACAGTACATCACAGTAGCATTGATTTGGACATCGAACAGGGTACAACACCTAACCAACATGGTCTTCCAAGTATGCTCCTAGTCATCTCCATAAGACAGAGACGATTCACTGTCAGCTGCACTATCTTTGGGAGTACCCCCTCTCGTCTCCCAGAAACCTGTTGCTCAGTTACCCCAAAGCTCCAGGTCGGCCTGCAATTTCATATCTGTTTGTGGGCTACAGAGCTGAAGTTCCTCCGCCTTTGACCACTCCGAGACATCCCAGACCCACTGGTCCACCATGGGGGCCCTCACTCACTCCCGTCCAGGTAATGGCAACCCTCCTCCTAACCAGCACCAGGGCCAGTTGTAAGAAGCGGTATGCCATCTTGTGCTTCTTGGGTCGAGCAATATTTCCCAACAAGCAATGCTGTGGGACTAATTCACACGAAATGGCATCTGTACGATGCAGCTTGGCCACCACATCTGACCAAAAGGCCCTCACTTACGGGCAAACCCATGCTAGATGTGAATTACACCTATGCAAGCACCGGGGTCATATACGTACGATGCACAAAACTGAAGTGAATCAACTTAAAACATGTGTTTACTCATTTGAAAAACTTTAGCTCAACCCTGGGTAGCTGTGGCTCTGAGCAGTCAGGCTTTATTAAAGGAACATGTGTAAAGCATTAAGAAGTACCACAACAGTCAAATATGAAAGAAATCGGACAAGATAAAAACCCAAGCACCAATTTATAAAAATAGGTTGTATTTTTGTCTTCAAATAGACACCTCAATAGACATAAATCCACCAGGGGCGGCTCCTCCGTTGGAGTGCATCGCCCCACTTAAAATCCCCCCAAAACCCCATGAAAAATAAAATGGTAATTTATTACCATTTTATTTTTCATCCCCATCCCGAGCCAAGCATCAGGACGGGGGCGGGGTCGCTGCTGAGTGACAGCAGCAGGGAGGAGGGTGGGTTGTCTATGCACTTATGTTTAAAGTGCGCATGTCTTTTTGGCCGGCCATCTTCACACGGCCAACCACACATGCGCACTTTAAACATCTCTAACCCAGCTGTCTTAAGACAGCTGGGTTAGAGCAAGTGCAGGACTCCAGGGCAGTGTGGAGCACCGAGTGAGGCTGCTACCTCCAATCAGGGCGTTGCTCTCACAGCATGAGAGCAGCACCCTGATTAGTCAAGGGTGTTCCAGGCTCCAGCTTCAATTTCTGTGAAGGTCCAAAGCGGAGGACGTCGCGTTCGCCTGCTAAGTTTTTTCAAATAATATATTTATTTTTTTGCACGCGCCCACCTCCCCCTCTACCCGTAGATGCCAGCCGCAGGTTAGGAAAATCCGCTTTGCGAAATAGAAATCAATTGCATGTTTTTCAAATAAACAGGTGAAAAGGCTACCTCACAAACTTGGCTAGCAGCAGAACACAGGTGATATGAGCTAAAAGGGACAAGGTGGGTAAATGGCTATCAATGGAGCAGATACCTGACTGGCTAACGCCAGGAGTAAGATCTGACCAAGGACCACCAAACTTAGAGGCCCTCACTCGAATATCCTTCATCATTATAGTTTACCACTCACAATAATATGCCCTAATAGGGAGGAGAGAGGGTATCCATGAATTCGTAAGAGACCTTTCGAAATATAGATTCAATGAATCTGAAAGGGCAGCACTGGACACAGAATTCTCTGTTTAGAACCTCTCAGATGCCTTGGGGACCATGCAATCCCGAACTTTCATGTTGTTTGGGAACAGAGGTGGCCATCGTTGAAGTTGAGTATAAGTCTCCTAGTGGTTCACACTCTAGTTGCTAGGCAGTCAAGATGTTTAACTGCTGCAGCTGGATCTTGGGGCTAGATGTACAAAGCCTTTTTGTGGTCGCAAACAAAGGGATTTGCAGAATCGGGCTGTTTGTGAACGCAAAAAGGCATTTTCAAATGTACAAAGTCCTAATTGCGATTCACAATTTTGGGTTTGTGAATTGGTATTTGGAAATGGCATGTTTAGGGTGTTCCTTCCCAATACCATTCACACTTTACCGCCTACTCAAAGTTGGTGGTAACCCATTGACAAATGGGAAGCAGTCCCCAAAGGACCTATTCCCCTTCCCTTTTGAGAATAGTTGAAAAAAATATTTTTTAAAAGCAGGCAGTTGTCTTAAAAAGTGAAACTTAAAATGTTTCATTTTTTTCTATTTTAACGCATCCCGTTTTCTTTTAAGGAAAACAGTCTGCGTTTGAAAAAAAAAAGATTGCTTTATTTAAAACCAATCACAGACATGGTGGTCTGCTGACCCCCGCAGGCCTCCAGCCCTGTGATGACAGCAAATTGTAGGTCACAAATTGCTACCTACCTCATTAATATTCATTAGGTGGTTTTATTTGTGACCCACTACAAATCACTATTTAAGGAATAAGGGCTTAATAACCCCTTTGTACATTAGTGATAGCGATTTCCAAATAGCGATTCGCAAAAAAGGAAATCACTATTTGAATTGTTCGGACATTAAGCCCTTGTTACCTGAAACTAATGACACAGATACCTTGTTTTCTGGAACCATTAACTTTGTTCAGAAATATCCCAGAGATGCAATTGATTTAACGAAGTGACTTTGAACATTCATATTCAGGGACTATTCCATTTGATAAATTCAGGAACTAGAAACCAAACACTGACTACAATTTAAAGTGATTTCTGAACTAACATTTCTCAGTGCATATGGATCCATATTACATTAAGTTAATAGATAGGATCTTTAAAACTCATGATGTTTATCATGTTTACGAATGTGTATATTGTGTTTAAGGTATTGATAATTCAAGGAGGGTAATTGGTGGAGTCAGCCAAGTAATGCAATACAGATTCATGTTGTATATTTCAGTGTACCGAAGTCCTAAGTAGAAATTCATGTTACATTCAACAAGAGTTGGAAGTGTAACTACGTTTATATTGTCCATTAATATATTTGAAGTGATACAAGGAAATGTTAAAATATACTTGGGACATTAAACTCTTTAACTATGTTTTCAGTTTTCACAAACATCAAAGTTTCCACTTCACATGAAAGTCAAAAGTAAGGAGATAATCTGGAGGCATATTGGTGACTATGTATCTGTACGAAATTAGATGTAGTATAATTCATAGGGAACTAATAGTCATATCTATTTTAGATAACTGTCATGATCAATTGAAGGTCACGCCAAGCAGGACAGATGAGTCTAGTGTCTTTGTTTTTTCTCTCTTTTCCTGTTCTCTCCTGCTGACTAACAAGTTGCTTCTGTATCGAGTGGTAGTGGATACATCACTCCAGCTGGATACAGACTACAAAGTCAGTGCTTTTTCACACTGAAACATTGTTCAAATTGGGTTTCCTGCTGGCCAAGTGAGCTCTGGCAAGGTATTGGAGGTCTATGTCACCCCCGGTGAGTGAATGGCTCAGAAGTAAGGTTTTTTTTCAAAAGTTTATTTATTGAGTTTTTCCCTCATTAATCAAAAAAGTCACATTAACATGTCATGTTATTGTTACAGTTTAACAGTATCCAAACAGTTTATCATATTGCACGGTTGCATTTATCCCCTATATGTATTTAGACGCCACATTCATTTTAGTACCCAACATGTGCCAACAGTCTTGGATTCTGTGGCCCATCAGGTCATCTCTGATTCAGAGGCAGCGCCGGTGGTATGAGTTGCGAGGTAGGTTCGTAGGGCATCCCTGATATCCCTGGGTCGGGATGTCGGGGGGAGTAGTGTGAAATAGAGGTCTGTGAGTGTATTGCACCGTGCTAGGTCACTAAGCCATTCTACTGCTTCAGGGGATAGCCCTCTGCCCCAGCACAGTGCCAATCATCTTTTGCCCAGTAATAAGGCCAAGCCTACCAGATTTCTGCTATTCTTGGGCACTGTCTTTAGATAGCCAAGCAGAGCCAACATTGGGTCCGCAGGTAGAGTCAGTCCTTTCATATGATTCAGCATTCCAACCAGTTCTTGCAATTAGTGGGCAATAACCAGGCAGTGCCACACCAGGTGTATAAACCGTGCTTTCGGTGAGGCACATCTGTCACAGTTAGCATTGTCCTTCCAACCGTATCTGCGCAATTTGAGCGGTGTACAGTAGAGTTGATGTGAATAGTTGTAGTGTATAAGGCAGTGTCTCACATTTATCAATACCTTCTTGGTATGCTGGCAGCAGTATTCCCACTATGTGTCAGTGATTGTAGACGTTAAGTCTCTGGACCACTGTTGCCGGGTTTGATGTCCTATCTTTGGCATGTTAGTGATAGTCAATGTATAAAGCACACTTATGATTTGTTTAGGAGCTGGGCCAGCGACAACTAAGCTAAGCAGAAGCCAGTCTTTGGGCTCTTGTGGGTATGTCGGGAAGGCCTCTTACCAATTCCCTCAGTCCATGGTATGAGAACACATCTAGGGGAGTGGCTGTTCTTTTGAGCAGGTAAGTTTCTAGTGATATAAATGCACTGTCTGTGTAGAGGTCTCCAAGTGTGACAAGTTGTCTATCTCGTAGGGATCGAATAATTGTTAGTTGTTCTTGGTGCGACAGGGCCCACACGGTAGAGTCCAACGTATGACTCCTGTTGACGGGTATGAGATTTCATTGCTACTGTATTTAGGTTCCAATTGGCCGCTAGTCCTTCCTCTAAATGAAGATGAGGGACTTGCCTACAGTTGTGGAACCAATGCAAGGCAAAGTGGGCCTGCTCAACATTATAATATGCTTCAAAATGCAGTGCTGAGGGCTTTTCAGATCCCGCTTATGTATCTGAGGGGTGGGCGTTGTGCTCACATACTTTGTTACACTTGCTGTATGGGGGTCCAGTCCCTTGGGCTTTCCCTCCGGTGACCCACGTGGTTGGAGATGTGGAGAATGACGAGGAGATCCATGGGATGGGAGGAACGTCTCACTGAGTAAACCCCCTTGTAGGAGGGTACAGTCCTCCGTCAGGTGGCTGGCTTGCAGGGATTCGGTCACTGGGATTTAATAGGTATTTCTAAATTGGGGGAAGTCCTTCACAGGGCTGAACTGAAGTCCTTTGCCACCCTTCAAGACAACTTCCAGCTCCATCGACCCCATTTCTACAAATACCTACAGCTACGCCATGCACTTACACCCTACCTGACCCACGTGGTGACTAGCCCGGAAAATGGCCCTTTAGAGGCCAAAATATTATTGACCAATATTCCAGAGCACAAAATATCAGTAATTTACTGTTCACTGGTGATCAACGCCGGGGACACTTTTCCGGTCTGTAAAGAGGCTAAGAGTGTGGCTTGAGTCCACTGGAAGATGACGATTGGAAAGAGGCTTTGGCATCCCCGCGGGAGGTGGCGATTGCTTCTCAGTTCTGCCTCATTCAACTGAAGTATACCTGCATAGGGTGTATTACACCAGGGATAGACTGTGGAGAAGGGGCCTTATTGCTTCAACCGACTGTCTGCGCTGTTCAACTGCACCAGGTCTATATACAGTATGGGGATGCCGTATCCTAACACCATTTTGGGATGGGGTTTTCGCTTGCTTGGAGGTGGTGGAGGGCCTTCCCCTTCCACGGTCTCCGCGATGTGCCATTTTACAGTTATCCAACAACATTGATAGAAGTCGATATCTCCGGACACTTCTGTAATTGGACCTCACCGTGGCTAAACGTGATATCGCCAGGGCTTGAAGGGAGGCATTGGCTCCTTCACTAAAGTTTTGGAGGGAGGGTCTGGATCATTGCATGGGCCTGGAACGTCCTATATACGTAGTTAGGGGTTGCCTGAAGAAATACTACAACATTTGGAAATGCTGGGCTATCTATCGAGGGATAAAGCTAGAACCATCTTCCCAGCTCCTGGGCTCTCTGGAAGCCGAAATCAGAACGTTTGCACCTTAGGGGCTGCTGGGGGGGCTCAGGCAGGGGGGGTGTTGGTGAGCTCTGGGGTGCGGGTCTCTTCTTTCTTCTCCTTTCCCCATCCTGCGAGCAGCCGGTTTCAAGGGTTGGTCTGGCAGTAGATTCTTTGTTATGGTCGTTTTCGTAACTGTATTACTTGCTTTATGTTTTATTTCAGTTTCTGCAATGCGGTTGACAATGATTATGACTAGCAATGTGATTGTGCTGGATAACCTCAATATATTAACCGTTTTGTGGAAATGTTTCTTATCGTATGTTTTTTATCTTCATTGTATCATTTTCCTTTTTCATGATGGCAAAACTAATAAAAAATTGGGAGAAACAATGGGGTGCTGCAAAGCCCCCGGGCTGTGTGGTCTCTGCAGGCTTTTTCAACTTATGTGCGGACATGTTACCTTCCCAAGTTAGTTTTATAAGTAGTGTGTGGAGCGGAGTTAAAAAAAACTGTGGGACAGGGGGACGGAATATTTTGAAATACGTAGAGTAAATGTGGGAGCATTACCATTCTGATTAATGCAGTCTGGCCCCCCACATGAAGGGGCAGTCAGATACATTTGTTTATTTTGGAGGCTGTCTTAGGCATTGTTTTGCCATAGTTTTCCCTCATAAGGACATCTATGTCTCTGTGAATCTGTATGCCCAGATATCTTATCGGCTACTTCCACCACTGCAGAGGGTAGTCCAATACAGGTTGGACAGTGGCCAAGGTAAAGGGCATCATCTGTTATTTGGACCAGTTTATTGTCAACCCTGACCATTTATCTATGTGGACAATCTCCGTTACTCTGGGAGCAATGTTGGTCACAAGGTCTTTAACCATGAGCATGATGTCGTCTGCATTGAGGAAGGCCAGGTTTCTGCAGACCCCGAAACAGATGCCTCTATCGGAGTGTTCTTACCTCAAGGGCTCACTAGCGGTTCCATCGCCAGGGCGAATATATTAGGAGAGAGAGGGCATCCCTACCTAGTCATGTGCTTTATAGTTATTGGGGTACACACTAGGTCATTTACTTTATTCAGGCTGTGGACTTAGTATAGAGCAAGCCTATCCACTAGAGTGTCGCCTTTCCAGTCGAGAAACAACGTCACAGTCTTCGTCTCTGGGTTAATCTACTGTAACAGTGTGAAGAGTGTGCGAAGACTGTCTGACTTGGAGTGGCCCGGAATGAACTCGGACTGCTCCGGAAGGACCAGACTGTGCAGCAACAGTAAGAGTCATACCACCATAATTTTGTTGTCTTTGTTGATGAGGGAAAACGGACGGTAGGAGCCGAGTCCCGGGTTTAAGTAACATGATGACTAGTATTTCTGTGACAGTGGGGTGGAAGTCCCCCTTTTGGATTGCCTTCCCATACATCTCTAGCAAGTGAGCGGCATGGATTGATGCTTGTTAATCGAGAAACTGATATACCAAATGAGAGGTTGTCCTGCCAGACACGCATATATCTCAGGCCTATGGTAGAAATGCTTTGCTATAGCGATTACTCCCTTGATGAGTACATTGGTGATTTGTATGGCCTAGCTGACATAGCCAATATTGAAACAAATGTGCAAGGTAATAGATTATTGCAATGTGCTTTCTTGAGTCTGTTGTGTCACTTGTATTGTAGTTTTTTCAGATGTACAATTCTCGTAAATGGCAATTATATATTTTATTTTTCAAAAATGAACAATGGTGCAGCAGGTATACAGACGGAACTCATACTCCCCCATACCAGCCTCGTCAAGATTAAAGATTATGGTTTGCGGGATGATGGTCAGCAATGTAAAAAATATGTTTATATTGGTTTCAAATATGGCCCTTAATCAGCACCTAATATTGGGCAATTAGCTAGCACAGGGGGTTTTGTATTACATTTTAGCATTTAGATGAATTGCTTATGCCTTTAATCATCTTATTCAGCTTGCAATATTCCTGGCATATGGATTGATACTTCCATAGTCTCAGTTTAGCAGTTTTTAATGCTTCCTTAATTGTAGTAATGAACTGTATTAATCTCTTCTAGCTAAAACCATCGCCTGACACTACCTAGTAGCAAGAGTATCGAGATCACTGAGGGTTGTTCCACTAACAACCTGTACAAACCCAGTTCAATGTCTGCTCTTATATCCCATTGGGTAAGAGGAAGTAGAAGTGGGATAAACTAATCATATTACCCCATTTGGGACTAACTTACTGTGAGATATCTTACTTTAGAGGTGTTATTGCCTGTATGGCTCAGCCTATGTTTAAGTGTACATTCGCCATATCTGTCTACTTCCAAGATGACAAATGTTTCTTTAACCAAGGTGTAAACCCAATTGGAATCGTCCATGTGCCTGAGTTACTCATAAACCAGGAAGAAGATTTGAGTTTCCTTATAGTGCTGTAATTTGGTAATGGAAAAGTAGTCACAGGGAACCTTCAGAATATATTGTGGTAAAATAAGAATCCATAATGTTGCTGTTCATTCCTCCACTGACAATAAACCATAGTAGCTATTGTATACGCGTGTCAGCCTAATTAAAACATGTAGCCCCTTTTAGCTGAGCAGACAAATGGTATTGCTACAGTTTTGGAATGCCATACTTGTCCCGTACAAAATCCTTTGTGTAAATGTCAGCACTGCATTATTTTTTTGTTTTTCTTTTACAGCAGACACAATACATTTGGGTAGGAGGCTATGAGGGGACTAACACCATTCTCCTGCCCTTGGGCAAGACATGGGTCATGCCATCCCCTCCACAAATGGGTTTAGTGGGACAGCATAAAATATCGTCCCTGCCCGTCGCCAAGGAGAGAGGTATGATTTTCCCCCTCTCTTGGAGATTCAGTGCATCAACGCGCCCTACACATAAGATTGGTAAGTGGTCATGGAATGTCCTTCTCCAAGTGTTCCCAATGCATGGGAGATACGATTTCTACCCCCACCCTTGGGCAAGGCCACAGGCTCAATGATCACGCTACCATTGGGCAAAGCTAAAGGGGTGAAGTGGGCATAACTTACCTCACCCTTGAGCAAAGCAGGGACAATGACAGTGGGACACACTTTTGGGGGCATAGCAGACCACATTCCCCATAATCCTTGGCCCACCTGAAAGTGGGGGAGTGCCAGCAGGCCTGGCGCTGGTAATTTAAACCTGACTTATTTCCACCCGTGCCAGGCTATAGTGGTTATATCAAAAGAAATTGAGCTTGCTGAGCGACGACTTTCCTTTACGGAAGAGACCTCTCATCTTTGCTTGTGCCACTATTACAGCAAAATTCTTTATGCATTCTCTCAGCTGCTGGTGTCCCCAGCCCCACAATGGAGTCTCCCCCGCTGGTCTTCCTGCCATCTGAGGCATTGATATCTGTTTGTTTACGGGACTCTCAGGATAACTTCGCATCCCAGGGATGAGCTCAGCGGCCAAGCACAGGAAAAAACCCACCAGGATAAGGGAAAGGGTGAATAATGTTAGTACTGAGACACAGGCAAGCAGTTTGGTGAGGACGAATCAGAGCCGTGATGATGAATTTGATTAACTATTCAGTGCCAAACTTACTGCCCTTGTAGATCTCAAATTTACCTCCCTCAATAATCCGTTGACCTTAGCCTGGAAAAACAAATGCGGCAAGGATAAGAGGACCTGTTCCGGAAGTGGCATGAGCTCTTGCATATTTGGCCTCTAATAATTTCATTAATGTTAATGTTGGGGAATGCATTTTACCAACTAAACGTTTATGCCACCATTACTTACCTGGCGAGGTAAGATGTATGCAGGGAGGGCATGCCTCTTTGGCTAAGGAGGGCAGTGTCTGAGGTGATGGCAGGATTTGTTAAAGAGCTGCAGAGGCACCCCAAACACGGGAGGAGGGGATATCAACTCTACACTTGCCACCTGTCTCGATTATTTGGATCAACACGGTCTTTTACCATTCCCTCGATAAATCTGGAGGGGGAGGGATGTCGATGTAAATCTAATTGACAATATCTTGTCACATCCGCAGTGTTAAAATTCTTAGTTGGAAGATAGTGGGTGTAAAGGCCAAGTTGGGGGTCACTGAAATGGTTGGATTACATCAAGCTCTTTAATATTGTCTAACTGCAGGAAAGCTGAACTGAAGGTGATGTACCTTGCAATGGCTTTGTGAACTATATGCAGCATGCCTTTCCATCTTCCTAGGGGCGGGCTAGAGCTGGGCTTCTAGCTTGGTTTAAGGTTAGATTGTGTTGGTATCCCAGTAGATACTGGTAGAGGGCTATGTCAAACTTTCTAACTAAATTGGGCCTTGAATCTGGGGTCATTTATAATCAATTTCTATAATGATTACTTTTCTGTACGTGCCAATACCAAATTTAGTTCTCTCTTTTTCTTTGATCGATACTCTATGCAATAGCCTGCTTTTTAAAGGGGGGTGGTTTAATTTGTTGTTAGCTGGTGATTTCAACTCTAAGTTGGGTGATATTTCGTCCTTATTGCGGCTAAACTCTTATAAAGTGATCAATTCCTTATACCCTTGCCAGGGCCAAGATGTTTTACGCTCTGTTAGTCAGTCATGACTTATGTAATGCCTTCTAGCTCTTGGGTTTTGGTGTCCCAAAGATAGCTACGTTTAGCGGCAGGGGCCAATATTATATAATCAATAAGGAAATGCGAGGTGAGGACTGAGTGCTGGGAAAGTTTAGTCTGTGCTTGCTTGACCAAAGAGACCAGGACCTGTTGGAAAATTGCTAACAATAATTTCTTGCCCGATTCACGTAAGTCAGCATTGAATTGTCATATTGCCCCAGAGGCATGGGTGATGCACTTCAGTAGATTATATTGTCCCGCTGATAATGGTGAATAGATCCTGACCCACCCAAATTTCCAATTAACATCCCCTTTTCCTAGGAAGAGGTCACTGCCATTGTGATGAGTCCATCTGACAAAGCACCTGGCACTGATGGCATCCCAATTGACTTTTACAAGGGTAATTTTTGAATTCTGGGTACCTCTCTTAACAAATTTGTTTAATCAACCCTGTAAAGTTGGCTTTCCAAATCCTGAAAGACACTGATTATTATACCCGTATTCAAAAGGGGAACCCGCAGGAGCCATCCTGTTATCGTCCTATCTCTTTGCTAGACTCCTTAGTGGGTTGAATCATTTTAGATAGACTGGTAACCTGGCTCTCAGATGATAACATCTTGTCTGAGTTACAGTACTGCTTTCGTTCTGGACTTGGGATTATAGAAGAATGTTTTGACCTACATCTGTTGATCTATAAGTACAGTTTGGCCAAATGCAGTTCCATTCATCTTGCTTTTATGGTCCTTTCAAGCGCGTTTGATAGCGTGAATAGATCAAAGCTCTGGGCCCTGTTGACTTCTGCAGGGGTTGGCAGGGGTGTTGGTGTACTTCCTACGCACGTAGCATTTCAATCTTTCTGCCTCTGAGGTTTGGGGATAAAGGAGAATGTAATGATCCCTTCAAGCTAACTTGTGGAGTTTGCCAGGGCTGTGTGGTGGCCCCTATTCAATTTTTATTGCATATTAATAAACTAGAGACTGTCCTTCTGGAAGTAGGGAAGGATCCACTAATATGTTGTTGCCTGCGCTCCTTTATGCTGATGATGCAGTCTTGGTAGCCAGAACCACAAACGGGCTTGAGACCCATACAGATGGGTTTGTGAGTTTTATGGAGAACTTGAATTTAGAGACCAACAGGTCCAAAACCTTTATTATAGCATTAGCCCCAAAAGACATGAAAAACTCTTAAAAGTTCCTGGAGGGAGTTCATTTCTTCCCCTACTTGGGTGTAACATTTGAGCAAAAAAATACCTGAGCTGCTTGTCTGTCGAGCAGGAGAGCATGTTTTTCATGGGCAGTTGGTTCGATATTCAGTTTTTCCTCCAGGATTGGGAATAAGCCCATTCACTCGCTCGTGGAGATTTATAAATGAAAGAGTATTTCCATTCTTTGGTCTGGGGCTACTGTAATGGTACAGATTTGCAGGCTGAAAAAAACAGAGTGCTTAGAAGGATCCTGGGAATTCCAGTAAGCAATCCCTGTTTCATGGTGCACAAAGAACTAGGTCTGGATTACGTAGAGTAACATGTTAAATTGACACCTTTGTTCTTATGGTGCTCTTTTTAGACTAACAACCAGGGCATACTTGATAGGGATATTATTGAGGACTGCCTGGTGTGTGCTCTAGGCCCCTCGATACCTCAAATACATTTAGTCCAACTTCCTGAAATTGGGTAGACCCTCTCTCTTACTTAATCCGAGGACCCTTAGAAAGGAAGATAAAGTTTGGGCCATTTTTTGATGAGCAGGGCACGGGAGAGGGAACTATTTTAGTCTGCAAAGCACGCCTTTAAGGAGTGTGCACTGATTCAAACAAGCCCAGGGCAGGAGCCATATTTGGAATGGGTTAGTAACCCCCGTGAAAGAATGTTACTCACCAGGTTTCTACTGTGATCAATTAGATGGAAACTTTGCTTCCAGCATATCCTATTGCCCCTGCGACAAAACTTCACACCAAACCCTGTTTCATTTTGTATTCTTCTGTAAATATTACAAACATCTGTCAAGAGGCCTTTTGATCCCAATTTTAAAGAAGTTACAGTTCAAAAAATGTAGAGCAGCATTGATCTATTTGCAGTATCTATGCACAGAGGAGGTATGTCACAGAGTTGGTTGTTTTTTAAAATCTGCTATTAGACTTTGTAATTCTGTATTGTTTTGATTGATATGGCTTGTGTTTTTATTTAGATACTGTCTATAGCATATACTCTTGATGCACTATCATCAAGCGATTTTTAAGGATGTAAATTAACTGTGTTTTTATGATCGCTTTTTAGTCGTCTGAATAACGAATATCTGATGATAACTTCTTTTGGTCTCCCTATGATAATTGAGCATTGTAACTTTTGGTTTGCTTATAGTATTTTGTATTCCTTTTGTTTATTTGTAATGACTTTTATCTAGGTTTTTATACATGTGCTTTTATGGTTTAAATTGACCAAAATAAAGAATTTTCGAGTGGCAGTGGCATGAATTTTCCCCCACCGGTTGCCCAGGCAGGATTATGAGGAGGGCATCAGTCCATCCCACCAGGGTTATAACAGTCCTCCCACCACTGAGCTAGACGGGGAAACCAATTTGCCTCAACCTTGTCGCAAGGCAGAGGAAGGCAACAAAATTGCTCCAGCTGTCATCCAGCCAGGCAAGGAACGGAGGTTGGCATGGAGGGGTTGTAACAGACAGAGTAGCTGTCAGCGGCCACAGGACTCCATGGCCGCCACAATTTTATAGGCCAATTGCCAATTGCAAAGATGATATCAGGTTAACAACTTGTTAGCTGCCAGCCTTTTTTTAGATGCATTTTTTGTAATACCCCTGTTGGACAAGATGTGGTAGGGAGAACAAGCCCTCAACATCCTTGGAGAAGGGTGGGCATGAGAAGGCGACCCTGCACTTTGAGAAAGCGGGAGGAACCAATCGAGTATAAAAGAGGGTTGCAGGGTCTATGTTTTCCCTTTAATTAATTTTTAAAAGAAATTCTCCCTCTCTTCTTAAACATGAGAGCCGATAAAATGCCAAATATTAGCTACCTATGAATGTGTCAGGCTTCAAGCTGTATCATGCAATACAATTTTGATCTCTCCTAGTGTTTGTGAATACTGGGAAAATGTAATGTCCATGTGGAGTGGTGGGGGTGTTTGTGAGCCCCCACCCTGCCCACTTTCAGGAGTATTTATCACACCCCAGAACTGCTGAAGAGCAGGGGATGCGTTTGTTCCCCCATATTATCCAAAGGTGGAAAGGGAACTTTGTAAGCCACCCACTAGTACTGGCACTTGCCTTGCCAATGGTGTGACGCCTTTTCCAGACCAAACCCTACTAACGTCTGGTTGAAGTGTGTTGCCACCGAATATAGCAAGCTACAACGCATGCTTTTACATCGCGTTCCATAACAACGCGGTTGTTACAACGACCGCGTTGTTAGAACACGATACCTTTACAACGCAAGTCATTAGATCGACTTGCACTAGATGGCGCTCCAACATTAGGAATAGTATAATTTAATATTCCAACTCCACCCTGCGCAACAGTAGGGAAGGTGTTGGAATAGTAAATCATACTATTCCTTAGGTTGGAGCGCCATCTAGAGCAAGTCGATCTAATGACTTGCGATGTAATGGCATCGCGTTGTAACAACGCAGTCGTTGTAATGACCGCGTTGTAATGCTAACACGATGTAACAACCGAGTTGTAAAGGTTGTTTCCTGTTGCCACCAGTGCACACAGTACCAATATGTTTGTTGAGAACAACATAACCAGAGAAAGGCGGAAGGGACATCTATCATAAAGCTTCTTGATACTGAATCAGTGAGTTAACAGTCAACTAAGTCTGAGGCCCAGGTAATGTTCTCTGACATAAGTATTGTTTCCCAAAAATCGTTGACAAAAATATAGTCCCATTGTATAAGTAAGTGTTCTATTATTTCTGCCAATTGAGTGTTTTGTTGTGGAAAATATTTAATGCGCAATATTTACATCAGGCGATATTCTGATAAGACTATTTTTGTACCACACAGGAGTTTTGTTTCACTTGTGCCTTGTGCTCAGGTGCAGTCATGAAGAAAGGCTCCAAAAGAACCTGAAGTTCATTAAACATCATTAATGATCCTTATCTCAATAAGTGTTCTCACAAAAGGTACACTTACACCTACAATAACAACCCCCTGAAGAGACGTGGGAGGGAGCATGTACGTAAAGTACAGTAATGTTACTGATGCATTTTGGAATAATTGAAAAGTCCAGAAATCTGGCTATTGATCCTATACAATCAAGAGGGAATTATGAGGAAACGAACTTGCTATTACTTTCACAGCAAGACGAGATCAAATAGCTCACAATGGTGCGCAAGGACTTCAGTTCCAATTAAATCTAAGTACCTAATTACTCTTGCCCAGGTGGAGGCATGTGCATTTAACACCTTGAGACTGAGTTTACGTGCTGTGATGCTCATGCATTGTTACACACAAAAGTACTGGACTTATGTCTGTCTGTTGTCTTTCTTGCCTTACAGGTAACAAGGAATTTTGCTAGACGAGTAGGAAGTCTTGCCAGACGATCCAGTGGAGAACTAGATCTCATGAAAGGTAACAGGATGGAGCAGCACCTTCAGGCAAAGGACCATCAACATAAGAGGGTGAGCTATGAACTATCATGCTAATCAAGTTAGGTGTTGGCAGCCTGCGGGTAGGGGAGTTAAATGGTGCTGTGCACAAGATGGCTGCCATACTCTCGCAAGATATCAAAATCTCAAAGTCTGTGAGGGGTGAAACTCTCAAGAGACCTTTGAGATGAAGTCTTGGGAGGGTTCACTCCCATTTGTGGTAGCAAGGAAGTGAAGAGGCTGAAGGTGTGCTACCGAATATTGTGGAAGCCTACCTCAAGTGTTACATCCAGTGGTGTGGCGTTTCTAGGGTTAGGGTATTAGGGAACCAACAGAAGGATAGAATGTTGTTGGGGCTATGTGTTGGGACTTACAGTGTCAAGGACTTGGGGACACCATACATGAAATTGAAGGCAAACATTTCCGCCCGTGACAGTACTGAGAAACAAAAATGCTGGGAGCTCATAGATGCCCCAGTGCTTTAACATTTGCAAAGGAAGCACTGTGGCAGCTGTTAGCTGCTTTGTCTGCCAGCATCATGCAAACCAAATAGGACTCTTGCAACCCAAATAGAAACCAGCACCTGCCTGTTATTCAGAAGACAGCCCCAAAACAGTTGTCAACTGTCTGGTTGCCCTTCAGCCTCCAGCAATTAGAGCAGCCATTTATTTGCATGCAAATAATTAATGTTTACCAGAGCTCTGTACCTTGGCAAAGCAAACAAAATCCCAACTGCACTTCATCATTGAAGGGGGGGGGGGGGAGTGGAAAACCCTCACCGAAAGGCAAGGTATGGGGAGGTATGAGGTTGTGACAGTAAGACCCCTCATGGTGATCCTGCACGTACCCCTGCTCTGAGTGCACAACTGCATATATAGCTGGTATACTGGCTTTTATTTTGGTCCTAGTGTCACACTAATTTAGCTTGTGCAGATATCTAGGCCTGTCTGAGACCATGCAAGACTGAGGACCTGCCCTGTGACCAAATGGGCCCCCATAGTGGGCAGAGTACTACAGTCCCTGTTGTGGGTTTAGCAAATAAAGCAGTGGTGGCAGCATACTGTAGTTTGTGAACCTATATAGATGACCAGTCCTTTTAATGCGTATCAGTGTGGCTTACTCCCCCTGCTACATAAATCCAAGAACCAGGCGCTCACATACCAATTGTATTTCAAGCGCATGTCATGTATACTTTGTGTCCAGCACATGAGTGGTAGTAAGACTCTGTGTGCATATCAGTCTGAGTCCTGAAGCCAGTGGGATCCATTTTGGATGCCCCTGATTTAGCACAGTACATGATGAAGGATAAGTACAGCTTCCACAGAGAATTTATTTAGTGGATGCTGTCGGCATTTGCCTTTTGAACAAAGACTATACAGAAATGTTAAATATATTATACAAAATGATATGAAAATATTAATAAGTAAACAATATTTACAAACAAAAATAGCACACACACACAGACCTTCATGAGTTCTTCCTCAGTCCCTGTACATATAGATATTTATGTGAATGTCACTTAGTTATTTCCTACCTGGTTATGATTTCTCATCCTTTTTCTCTGAGTTCCCAGGGTCTGACAAGAAACTTTTCCATTCGCTTGGCTATTTCTTCGGAGATATCACTCAGCTGGAAAAAGATGCAATTCTCGTCACTGTCTAGTTTTTCTCTGCTAAGCAAACGTTTGAAGGTGTAGCCTCTGACCCTAGTGTAGAAGGGACAGTTCAGCAGAAAGTGGCTCAGGTCTTCAGTTTCCCCACATAAGCAATTGTCAGAGCTTGCTTGCTTCTTTTACTTAAGGGGCATATTAAGAGGTAGCATGCCACTTTTTGCTAGAGCAAAAAGTCTCCTGTCTGTTAAGTTTAACAGGCTTGTTACATAAGGCTGGACAACTGGAGATGAGTCAATAGGATGGCTTGTCTACTGGCCACAAGGACTCAAGAGCTTTCAGTTTCCTTTCTATTGCTAGTGTGGTAAATCGTTTGTTGATTATCTTGCTCATCTGTTTTGTTGACATTATTTTAAGAGCTGGATTTGCTGATGATATATCTAGACCTAGTCTCTTGCTTTCTTTATTCCAACACATTGCAAAGATTGATTTGTGGCTGAGTTTAAAATGTTCTCTCCTCGCTTTGTTGACTAGCTTGTTTCCTGCCACCTTTAGCCTTCTCATACCATATTTCTTTGAGGTAGTTTGGCATCCTCTCTGAATTGAGAAGTAGCTGACATCTATGTCCATGGCCATTGGTGGAAAACCTGATGGTAATATTAGCAAAGACTTCCAAAACTTTCTGTCGTAGGTTACTATTTTTGACGTTAATTTGTCCAGTTCCTATAGTTCCACACCATAGGCTATTTAGCTTCCTGCTTTCTCCTGGACAACCCAATCAATATTTTACGAGAATTAATTTCCATGGGGGATGTGACATTTTACAGATGGCACTTAGAGTTGGTACTGATTTGTCTATGACTGTCTGAATGTGTGTACATCCCATTAAAGGTTGGTGGAAATCAACAGTACTCGGTATGTAAATGTTTTTTCTTCTTCCATTCGTATGTTATTGATTTTGAAGATATCTCATGAACTTTTATTTTTTTAAATTATTTTTATTCAATTTTTTACATATTTTCCCCATGGATCAACACACAATCACAATAGAGTCAGGGTACATAATTAACGTTTTATATAAAAACATACTTAGTGTTATATATGACAACCGAAATTGTGAAACAGTCTAACCCAAAGGAAAGGGGACCTTAAATACATCAGGTAGAGGCCCTGGTCTAAATTCACAACTCTAATATTGCACTTTGAACTGGTTAATTACACTTGCGGTAACTCAGTATCCTTCCATCTCGCCAGCGGTGCCCATATACTCCGCCCTAACAATTTCGATTTTTTTTCCCCTTCCTCTCATAAATAGCTCTTTCAGTTGTATATATTGAGAGTAAGCGTGACAGCCATTGATGGAAAGTAGGAGGTAGAGGGTCGAGCCAGGCAGAAGCAATGCTCAGCCGCAATACAGCCATAGCCAAAAAGAGGAATTTATAAGCCATGTCATTCCGCTCGGTGCTGCTTACTCCCATCAAAACTAAGGCAGGTGTTAACGTAATTTTTAGCCCCAGTGACATATCCAAAAATCTCGTAATAGATTCAAGCAGAGACTTAAGGTGTGGGCAAGAAGCGAACATATGCACGAGATCTGCTGCCCCCGCACCACACCGTGAGCAGGTAGTCCCTGTGAGCCCACCCCACTGCTTTATTCTTGCTGGCGTATAATATAATGCAAAAACAGTTTTATAATGTTGTGCCTGAAGCCCGGCAGAACACAGGACCGTCTGAGCAAGCTCCAG
Organism: Calotriton arnoldi; assembly: GCA_963921515.1. Taxonomy (NCBI): domain Eukaryota; kingdom Metazoa; phylum Chordata; class Amphibia; order Caudata; family Salamandridae; genus Calotriton; species Calotriton arnoldi. The sequence goes on along the minus strand of CAWUFW010000049.1, from coordinate 3,919,139 downwards.
AGATTCTGCCAGCCCCTCTTGTGCGGCTCCCACTCGTTCCACCCATTTATTCTCGTGCTTAACTAAGTCATCTTGTTTTAATGCAATCAGCTCTATATACAATAGCTTAATAGCACCCTTGGTGCTGCCCCTAATAATATCTACAATTTTATTTCTACTAAACCCGTTGGGGCCCCCCCAGCTTTTTCACGAAGAAGCTACGCAGCTGCAAGTATTTAAAAAAGTTACACCTTTCCAACCCGAACTCCGACTGCATATCCCCAAACTGGCGAAACCCTTCTTGTGTTATTAAATCCCCGGCTATCCGAACTCCCTTCATTACCCAAACTGCCATAACCTCATCTGAAAAAATGTCAGGAAGGGTGGGGTTTTTATAGAGCAGAGTATAATAATTAAATCTCCCCACACCAATCGTTCTTTTAAGTGCAGCCCAGATCTTAAAGGCAGCTACAAGGGTCTTAAATTTTGTCCTTTTATAATAACTATACTCTGTAAATTTAAAAAACAATTCTCAGCCTGCTCCCCCAGTAATAACTTATAAACATCTGGTAGTTCAGCTTTCCCATCCTTATCCCGAGGGGGTGTACCAAACAATATACCCATATATTGGAGAGCAGCAGCCCAATAATAGCTTCGAAAGTCCGGTACTGAGAACCCACCTCTCTCTCGTGGTAAGGACATAAACCGAATAGCCCGCCTTGTCTTCCCTTGTGCCCAAATAAAACGATTAACTATGCTTTCCAAAATAGTAAACCAGTGTTTTGAAAATTCCAACGGAATTGCCCGAAATAAATAGAGAATTTTTGGCAGAAACATCATTTTCACCAAATTACACCGCCCTACCATTGATAAATGCAGATTATTTAGTCTATTAAAATCACCTTTCGCCTTCTTAAGTACTGGCTCAATGTTCTTGGCTACTAGATTCTCTAGGTCAGACGTGATCAATATTCCCAAGTATACTCCTGAATCTGTAACACGTGGATCATCCATTTTAACAAACTGATTCAAAATAGCTTGAGTCTTAATTCCATTTAAAGCATACCCGGAGTATCTACCAAATTCTTGTGCTATAGACTCCACCACCATTAATGCCGAAGACGGATCGGGTGTGAGGATGGCTACATCATCAGCGTAGGCTAACACTTTAGATTCAACGCCCTGACAGATTATTGGGGGGATTCCATTACTGGCCTCAAATAATCGAATTAAGGGATCCATAAATATAGCAAATAACAGGGGTGAAGACGGGCACCCCTGCCGGGTCCCCCGTTGTATAGCAAAAGGCTGCGTATATACACCGTTTAGCCTCAAGCGAGCTGTGGGTGCAGAATAAAGTACCTGAATACTTTTAATGAAGCCCTCCCCCAGCCCAAACCATCTCATCGATTCCCACAGATACCCCCAGGAGACCCTATCAAATGCTTTCTCAGCATCTAGCAACAAAGCGGACATAGGGTCTCCTGAGGTTTCTGTTGCATCAAAGAGTGTTATCACTCGCCGTACATGTTGCGTAGTCCCACGGCCCATTATAAACCCGTGTTGACAGGGGTGAATTGTTTTCCTTATAATATTATTTAGCCTTATCGCCAAAGCTTTCGAGTAAACTTTCACATCACTGTTCAACAACGTTATAGGGCGATATGAGCCTGGTTCCTTCGGTGGTTTGTCTTTTTTTAAGAAGACTATAACATCAGCTCCAGCCCAAGACTCGGGTATGGACCCCCCCCCCCTTTGAGCCTGCTGAATAACCTCGCTCAATTCCGGCCCAATAATATCTATAAATGTTTTATAGAACTCCACCGGAATCTGGTCAGGGCCAGCCGCCTTGCCGGATGGTAAATCTTGCAAGGCTCTCATTATCTCTTCTTGAGTCAAAACCCGTTCAAGACTCTCCCTATCAACCGTATTAACCTTAGTTACAGCTATTCTTTCTAAATATTTTCGTATTTCAAGTGGCGTCTCTAATGATTCCTCGCTATATAAATGTTGATAAAAGAGCCTAAATGTCTCACAAATCCCTGAAGAATCTGTTATGACCCTCTTATGAATGTCGTAAATTTCAGAGATCTGGCCAGCCGCCATTTTTTGTCTTGCTCTTACTGCCAATGTGTGCCCCACTCGCTCATTATATTCATGGCAGTGCTCTCTTTTTGCCAAATAAACTTCTGCAGCTTTAACAGCAATTTGTTCACTCGCCTCAGCCTTTTTTATAGCGAGCTGATGTGTAGCCTCCTCAACCGGCCCGCCCATACTAAGAATAGTAGCCAATGCCTCTTCCAGCTTTATTAACTCAGTTTTGATCACTTCCTCCCATTGTCGCTCCTTCTTCTGACGATGCAAGCTATAGCTAGTTGTCTCCCCTCTAACCCCCGCTTTAAAAGCATCCCATACCATTCCCGCATTTGTACTCCCTCGGTTAAACCCCCAAAATTCTTTGATCCACCCTTTCATGTGTAAGACATACTCTGGATCAAATAACAACCTCCGCTCAAAAGTCCATCCCCGAGGTTGCTTACCCCCCCCCCCGAAAAGCTAATTGTAAGCACTAATGGATTATGATCTGACAGTATCCGTGGGTACCGCTCTATACGGGAGTTGGGGAGAAGCTGGTGGGAAACAAAAAAGTAATCTAGTCGAGAAATAACCTTATGCGGTGCAGAAAAAAATGTACTGCCTGGATCGGTAGGCTTCAAATGTGCCCATAAATCCGTTAAACCATTATTACTAACTAGGTTAGTTAAAGCATTGCCAACACTTCTTTTCCTACCAGAATAGTTACTTCTTAAGGTGCCCCACTGAACCCCCAAACCATTGATATTAAAGTCCCCACATATCACCAACGGGGTAGGCCACGTTGCTAGATTTGAATCTAAAAATTCGAGCATTTCCGGATCATCCCCCGTAGATCCATAAAGAGAGCACAATGTACATTTTTTACCATTTAATACACATTCTGCTAATGCCCAACGCCCCCATTGATCTCCAGACTTCCTTACAACTTTACCATCACTCCTCCGAGTAAGAATTGCCACCCCTCTTATACGCGAGCCCTGTGTTGTATGCACCAGAAGTTTATATCCTAGTTGTTCCAGAATAGGAGCTCTGCAGCTTTCTATATGTGTCTCTTGAACACAGAGAAAATCTGCACTTAAAGATTTTAACCAAGTTGCCACCTTAAACCTCTTATTTCGGTCATTCAGTCCACAAATATTCACTGTCGCAATCCGTAGGCTCATGATTTAATATTCCCTTTCCTTACAGAAAATCCCCTCCGTACAATCCACTTCAAATCTCATAATATTTGCTTCAACGGTCCAAACCCTCTTTCGACCATCATTATGAAGCCACTGACGAACAGCTTGCCTCCAACTCCACAACTTCTTCCTAGCCCACACTGATCGTGCTAACTCAGATTGTGCTGATCCAGAACCAAACCCCACGAAAAAGCCAACGCTCCCCCCCACCCCCTTTACAGGCAACCAGGTCAGGCATGACCTAGGTGCGGCAGCTGAACTTCCATCTCAGGCAGCGCCAACCCTCCCCCTCCCCAGATACCCCCTCCAAACCAATTAATAAATAGCCTCGGTGGACCTTTACCCCCCTGAATTATATCCATTGACAATGAATCCCTGCACAGACTCATACATCATAACCTCCCATATTTCATTAATCATCGATTATTACCCCTTCCACTTCCACTATTAACTGTAGCCATTTGCCCCCGCATTTCAGTTAGCTCCGTAAGAAATTCCTGAGCCTTCACCTCGGAGAAGAACATTCTAACCTTCCCCTGATGGAGAACTTTAAGCCTAGCGGGAAAAAGCAAAAACGCTTCACAACCCGCCCCCTGAAATGGGGTTATCATCTGTCGGAGTCTCCATCTCCGCTCGACCGTTGTATGGCAAAAGTCCGGCCGAGCGAAGAAGGTATGTCCCTCAAACGATCGCTTTGAGTCCGGTCTCGCCATGTCTATTATAGCCTGCCTTAACAAATAATTGCCAACAAAGATTAAAATGGCTCTTGGGCGCTCCCCTTGACTTTTCGCATGGGCTTTCCTAAACATTGGAAAGCGATGAGCCCGCTGAATTTCCACCTCCCAATTCCAGTGGGCTAGATCAGGTAAAGCGCCCTTCAATAATGTAACAACAAAGGCCATAATATTCTCTCCCTCAACATTCTCTTCCATACCTAGCAGCCGTACATTGTTGCGGCGCTGCCGATTTTCAAATTCCTCAAGCTTTCAGGATACATCTAGCGATTGTTTCTCCTGCATAACCTTAAATGTTTGTAGTTTATCGACCTCCGCCTCCACAGCAACAGTACGTTCTTCAACATGAGTGACCCGTTCTGAGATATCGGTGCACACTTTATTCATTTTCCGGATAGCCCCCTGTAGTTTCTTAGTGGCTAAGAATGATCTTTTACTCTCCTGTCGTGCCTCCCCCTGCATTTGTTTTAAAGTGGAATATAATAATTCCAATGTAGTAGGGGGAGTAGGGGGAGGCACATTGCCAGATTCATTAAATCCTCCTATACCACTTTGACACATATTTCCTAGATCGGGCCCGCTCCCGCTATATGCTGTCAACATAGACGCAGAATAATCCCATTCCAGCTTCCGAGTAGCTGAATCCGAAGGTCTCGCTTTAGTCTTGGCCCGCCGCCTTGAGTTCGTAGATCGGCTGCGGTGCGTCTTCTGTGTGGTGGAGGACTCCCCAGAGGACGTTTCCTGTGATGATTCCAGCTCACTAAACTCTGATGTGTCAGAATCATCATTTAGCGAGAAATATTTATCCCCTTCTGGGGAGAGCGAAGGAGCATTTAACCAGGGAGTTGTTACACCATGATTACTCTGAGCTCCCAGAGCACTGCTGATGTGACAGCCATCCGTGACCTGAGTATCTAATAGTACCGAAGCTTGCATCGCAGTATGCTCCTGAGTGAGGGCCGATTGACAGCACACATCATTTGGGGTAATAACTCCCCTACCCCCGTTAGTGCATTCCTTGTCCTTATCATTTGTAGCATTTCCATCGTTGAATGCCTTATGAGCCACCATTGCATCCGTACTCATCCCGGACTCTGCGCCCCCAGTTTCAACAGTCTTATTCAAGGAGATGAAAGACTGGGGCTCACCCTCTATGGTAACATCCAAATGGCTCACTCCACTCTGTTCCCGACCAGCGTTTGTGAGCGTTGTGAGTTGGAGGAGAGAACTACCAGACCCAGAATCCCCCTGGACGGCCACTGCAGGGATGCTACCCGGCAAGTGTATCACAGGGTTAGCTGATAGGAGGGATAGGCTGTCTTCGCATTCTGAGGGAGTAGTGATTGCCACAGGGGGGCCAGGGGAGCCTACAGTATTTGAGGGCATTGTAACTGCCATCAAAGCTGTCGTGAGTCCAAATACCTCCAGAACTGAAGGCTGCCGCAACACACTTTCCCCGACAGCAGCGTCAGCCATGCGCCGCCTGCCACACCGGAATCTTTTGTCTTAGAAGTGTTATCTACGACCTTCTTTTGGGGGCCCCCACGTCGAATCTGACCTGCAATTGATGCTGCATCCAGCATGCCACCCTTCGAGGCTCCCTTAGCCTCCTTTACAACATCCTTTGCGGCAGCCAAGTCTCTCGCGGGTTTACTTGTCTTCGGGGCCATCCTGGACTTCAGCTGCGATGTAAAACGCCGGATGAATATGGAAATCGGCCACAGGATCGGGCCGAGCCGTGTCCACAGTATCAGCTGCACCAGCCGAGGAACACTGCGGGGAGCACCGTAGGAGCCCCCGGCCCCACAAGCATCACAAGCCTGCACAGCCGCAGGGTAAGTCCACCCAAGCATCTCAGTCACAGATGCCTAACATTGTATGGGGGTTTCACTAGGGAGAGTAGAGTCAGAGCCGCCCTCCCTGAGGTCAGTCAGCGGCCATCTTGCCCTATCTCGAACTTTTATTTTTTCTAATAAACATTACTTTGTTTTTTTGTGTTTATTTTGATTCCATTTTCTTGGCAGTATGTTTCTACTGCTAAGGGCTGTGCTTGGGGACCTGCCGTACAAGAGGGCATGAATGTGAAAGCCCTCAAATGCTGGGACATCATTCTTTGCCTTCAAGACTTCGCTGTCTAGATTGTTTGTGTATAGTGAGAAAGTAAGGATGAAAGCAAACATTCTTGTTTCACTCCACTTACAGTACCAAATATTTTGCTAAAATGGCCTTTTTGATTAAGCCTAACCTGTGAAGATTACAGCATTTCTACAGCAGAAGTCCTGGATCAAGCCCCAACTTATTCAGCTTTTTCCATAGCCTAGGCCGAAGTATTCGGTCAAAGGCTGCTATGAAGTCAAAGTGCGCTACATAAATTGGCATTTTATTTTTTGCTGTGCTTTCTTTGTGTATAATTTATGGGAATGTTTAAATTTAATCCACTGTGATCCACCGTGGACAAGCATCCTCTAAGCCCACCCTCCCCTTGGATCGGGGTTAGCTTTTTATCATTTCAAACCCATTCGTCGAGAACCTTGAGTTTAGGTTTGCAGGAGTGTGCATTCCAGATCAGTTAGGCTATAAGATTTTGGGTTGTTTCGGGGCCTTTTATGTACAAAGGTACACTGATGATGTTCTGAGAAGATTCCGGGCAAATATCTGTTGTAGTGATTTCAATGAAAGTTTCAGTTAGGATTATGGCCACAAACCTTTGTTTTTGTTTGAAGGCCTCTGCTGGTGCCTTACCTTTTAACAATTCATTTATTGCTGATGGTATACTTTCCTGTGTGAGATCTTCTCAAAGAGATTTCTTTCTCTTTTGTCTATTTCTCCGACTGTTTCCTCGAGGGGCTGATTCTGTGATTTGTCAGGAATTACTTCAGTATGTTAGAATATAGAAGAGAAGTGCTGTATCAAATAAATGTCTTCTGTGATATTGGCCTCTAGCACATTTCTTTTTATTCCGAGGCCCTGTGCAATTTTTCACAAGGAGGTTGGCAGATCTTTTTCCAGTTTGGCTTTATCCAAGGATAGTCATTTATACATCATGGCCTCTTCTTTTTTTGAGTTGATCAGCAATTGGTAGACCCTTCTTGCATTTTTAATTTCGTCCTGTGCTCCTTTTATTTGTAAAAGGGGTTTTAGTCCTTCTTTCACTGTCTTGCATTCTTCTTTGAACCTGCCAGTATTCATATTTCTTTTGGGATTTCTGTTTTAAGAAAACCTCTTTGACACTAAGGGATATAGGGAGGTCATGAGCTCCTGATAACACGCTGCCTATGTACATTGTTTGTTTATTTCTTACTTCAACTTGGCGAGCAGCTTGACTGTGTCTGAACTGTTTTGCTGCTTGTTGATGTTTAATTCCATGTCCTCGCTCCATCTTATCTTTATTGACCACGGCATTCCCATTCACTAATCGGGTCGTGGCTTTCCTTAGTTTAGTTAGAGATGTTTCCTTTAAAGTCCAGTGATAATGCACTGCCATCATTTTCCATATGATTCTTGGATTTTCAAATCTCGTCCAGTCCTCCTATTTGTCAAGGATGCAGTCAATAAAGTTTTGGGCCGCTCTTGCATTGTAAGGGGCTCATTACGATGGCGGGCGGATCGCCATGAGATTTACCCCCCGCCACATTATGATAGCGGTGGGTACCGCGGCAGACGGAAAGTCACCTGAGGTTTCCGCAGGAATGAGAGACAGGAGACTGAAGATAGTTCCCAACTTCCCGCTACCGCCAATCCGCCCAACGGAGTCAAAGCGGAATCAGCACGTAGGGGGAAGAGGGGAGAGAAGGGGAAGAGATAAATGGAGACGGTCCCTCTGCACAGTCTGGCATCCAGGTACGGCACTGGAGACTTCTGTGATCCTGTAGACAAAAGCTTCGTCAATACACTACTCTATCAAAATAGCGAGATAAGACAATGATACAATCATTAAGTGTAGTACAAGACTCTACCTGTCTTACTCCCCTCTTCCACCTGTGTTCAATAAAAATGCGTCGCAGGAATCAATAATCAATCTGCCTAAATAAACATAGAACAGATAGACAGAATCAACAGTGGTGCAGTACTACTTTCTCTTTATAATAATTGTTTTTAGGTGTGGGGGCTTACCAGTATAGGTTACTGCCAAAGTAAAAGTGTAGCCCAAAAGAAATAGGACTGACTACTCAGTGCAGTCTCAAAACAACAAACAAAATATGCAGGAACGGTGGGCCACTATATTATCGTTTCTAATCACTCATGAGGGAATTAGTGTACCCACAGCACAGTGCACCCACTGAAAGGCTTGTGTCTAGTGACTCCTTACTTCAGGAGTTTTGCAAGGATTATAACCAATTGTGCGAACAAACAGGAAAACTTTGATGTCACGTCTCCTTAACCTCAGGAGTTCGTGACCAGCAAACTCTAATATGGTGCTCTTTAGGTATTTAGCAACAAAGACAAATGCAGATGCCCAAAAGCGCGCCACAGAACCCATCAGATAGCACTCGTGCAGTTGTATCTGGCTAACAGCATTCAACCCAGCGCAAGCGCGTTACCGTCGTAGTTCAGAGGAGGAGCGGTGTAGCGAGTGTGGCCCTTCAGGGTATCTGCAAGGCAATGGGACGGAGAAGTCGCCACCCCCACCGAGACAGCCCGGCGAAGTGCTGGAGATGTACGAGAGCCCAACATGGAGGAGGATGAGGTTGGGCGTCTGGGAGCAGAGGGGAAAAACCCGGAAGTGCCACAAATGCCCCGGAAGTGAGGAAAATGGAACTGGGAGGCTAGAACGCTAAGCGTTCTTCCCGGCAGCGTCGAGTCTTTTAAGTGGGCGGGGCCCCGCCCTCTCTATCTCCGGCAGTGGGAACGGAGCATTTATGACAGGCTGTATCTTAGTCACCTCTCACCTCTACCAGTCCCATGTGTGTCACAAGCAAATCATCTTCCTTTACTCCTCCTGTCATGATCACCTTGCTGTCAAAACCAAATGGTATCCAAGACAGCCATTAGTTCTGCTTGGGTTGAGCATGCCACACAAGTGCATGCATCTCTTCATACGTGAGACCAACAGGGGTACAATTGAGTGGGCTCTCTGCTCACCCTCGCCTCACTCTCCAAGATTCCTAAATAGGAGAGAAAATGGGATACCTTTTTCATGGAGCATCAGACATCAGAGTCTTGGGTGGCCATCTTGATCAGCTCTTAGCCATGGTCTGTCATTCAGCTTTTTTAGAGTTGTTAAAGACAAACATCCCCTCTGCCAATTTCAATGGCATTTTGTAAGATCACTGATTTGGGAACCGTTATACCATTTGAACCCTTTGACCATTATGCTTGTCGGCCCCAGATCACAGGAGCTACTGGGCCGCAACTTTGGTTGTTGGGGCTGTTTGCCTTTGGAGTCCTGGGGTCTGTCTCACTATGGCTCTGCAGACTGGGCCAAGTACACCCTTTCCACACTGCCAGGGTAGTGAGGGAGAGAAAAGGATGTCCACGGAGGAAGTGTTGGGAACAACAGCTCAGAACTCAACAGTCAACTAAGAGACCCAATTAGGTAATGCCCAGTCCAGTACTTATCTTTACTTAAAACGACAGTACTTTAATCTCACAAACTAGAATACCACACAGTTCAATAAAGGTGCAGCTTGAGGATTGCAATCTCGTTTCGTTTATAAACCCCAGCAAGATGCAGCCCCCCACCCCTTGTGCCCTCTAGCTTCTCTCAAATTTGTAATGTCTACGGTCCTGGTCAAGTGGGCATGCCATTTATCAACCACGGTTGCAGTCTGCTCAGGATTGCTCCACAAGCTGATAATGCGTGTAACATTTCCACAAAGGGTAAATGCAGGCAGACGTCCACTGTTCATCCAGCAGATCCCGCTGAATGCTCCTTCATTCACTCTGTTTTCAATTGGGCCTTCTCATACCTGCCAACTCACACAGTGCCACAGTGTGACACACGATATTGGCTCCCATCACAAGGTCACCCGGTGAGGAGCCAATATCACACTGTGGCAGGGAAAACTAGCTGAAAACCCCTGTAAATAGTGGTTTTCAAGCTCGTTTTCCGAGGCTTTGAACTGACGACCTCCATTAAGGGTTGTGAAAACACCCCAGGACATTGGCACTAGCCTCAGCAAGCTTTTTTCGGGGGGGGGGGGGGGTGAGGTGGGGGGCTTGGGGGTGGGGTGGGTTTCAAAAGTGCCTCCTAGGTACTTCTCGGCACAAGGTCCTGCCCCCTTCAAGGCCCCACCCTGTGAGATTGTTCTTCAAGTTGGCAGATATACCTTTTTTACCTGTTCGGTGGAGCCGCCACTATTGTGGCACTACACTTTTGGAGATACCAATCTTGTAGCAGAAACTAGCCAGAAAAGTATCTGGAGGACCAGGACAAGGCACCAATGTTTCCCAAGGAAGGAACAACGGAGCAGAGGAATAATAGCAGGTTTGTCTTTCCGCCATACTTCGAATCTACAGAGGGAGAGCAGAAAAGATGTATCTGATCTAGTGGAGCTTTCTATAGCCACAGCCTCCTGCCTCTCCCAGCCGAACAAATGTGTCATGCAGAACAAAGATTGCATCCGAATGTGGGAGTTGGGACTGTGCTGAAGCAACATATTCATCCCAGTGGTGTTGTTCTACTTGGGGCTTTTGGGGCCAGAACAGAAGTCTTCAGTGGGAGCTCGACAACAGCGTAAAAGTCCCAAGATAAAACGTCTGACAAATGTGATCCGCAGACTTTTTCCAACATCTGCTCGATTGGTGTGAGTCTGAAATCACACCTTGGTTTCAGTCTACTGTGAATATTGACTTTAATCATGCTGTGTCTCCTTACCTTGATGCTTTTTGCATTACAGTTTTAAAAATAAAATTTTCCAGTTCCATTCATTTGGTTTTAACCCCATTTTAACTTTTTGGCAGTAAGTTTATTCTTGATTTTTTCCGGTGCTTAATTTGTGAAAAAATAATTGCCAGGGCTCTCGTCAGGAGGCCACTGCAGCCTGTACCACACATTGCCCGTGTCATGCTGCCAATGATAGTAACCATCACACTCCTCCTACAAGTGCGACAATTCGGACTATTTCATGCCCCCAAAGCTATAAGAATGGCTTGGGCGCCATGTAATAGTAATTTTTAATGCATATTGAATTAATAATTGACTGTTGTTGTGGTTATCTCTATATTAGCTAGCCAGCGTTACCTTGTGGCAGACTGTCAGAAGCCCCGGTATTGATAATTAAGTGCCGGTGCAGAGCACCGGAAACCACCAGCTCAAATTAAGCACTGATTTTTTCTAAATTGGATTGGAAACTTTATTCTGCCGTGTCTTAACTTTAAAGTTGTTTGCTGCTGCTTGAATCCATTATGCATTTCTCAGGGGAATAGCCTGCTGTTTGTACCATAGGTACCAAAGGAGAGCTTCTCAGTGACTTGTGATGTGACCTAACAAGAGTGTGGATTATTAAATTGGTAGTGACAGACTAAGAACTGAGGTGGTATAGTGAGCAAACAGCAATGGTTTGGAATGCAACCCAGAGTGATTGCCAGTGGTTAGACATATTGCAAGCATTCCCCCATCACCTTTTGTATGCCCCGATGTGGGTCCCATGCTCACTGTGCCACTGAAACCAAGTTATATCTGACTGATGAGTCCAAATCAGGACAAAACTGGTGCAGGGTTGCTTATGTTCCACTTCAGGGTGGACCTGGCCTGGCACTTCAGGCTGGACTGTTCCCATTGGAGTATGGTCAAGACTGATTTGCATATGGCTGGGTCCAAACTGAGGTGGCATAATGTGCAAAATAATGGTGGACTATGACGCAACCTTGAATAATTGCCAGTGGCTGCGATTATTCAAGCATTCTATTCATCACTTTTTTTGTATACATAAGTTTGATGTAAGTCATTTCAGCATTATTTGCTGTACTGGTGAGCAAAATTTATTGAGGGAGTTCCAGCAGGAAAACACAAATTTTGTAAAGATGGGAGGGCATAGCCTTAATTCTCTTCTCCCGATCCCAAGGTAAGACTGGGGAGTCAGTAAATTATCTCCCTCTGCATTGGCAGAGCAGGGGGCTAGTGAGATTATCTCCCTCGGTCCTAGCCAGTCAGGGATAGGGTGGTGGGGGAGGGGGGGGGGACAGGGTAGGTTAAAGGCAAAGACCTTCTTTAAAAAAAATCTTTTTATTGAGCTTCTTAAATGTAGTAATACCATAAATAGGTAACTTAACTACACAATTTTGCCGCAGTCCATTGAGAAGCTCCGTTTATATAAGAAGAAATAACATTTCATTTCACAGACAGTTAAAATAACAAAGTACAAGCACAATGATAGATGGGCATCAATCCAGTCAAACCACTCAGCTTCATAGACCTATGGCACTACAGTAGTCGAGTGAAGCTGGTTCAGCCAACCACCCCAGATATTTTTATATTTATGGGGGCATATGCTGGCTTTGTACACTGCTTCCTCCACCACTACACATATATACATACCACTATACTACTCTGCATTAAGTGGTGGTGGGTGCTCTACAGTGTCTCACTATATCCCTTTTAGCAAGTAGGAGGCCAATAAACGCAAGTCTCCTTCCAGCCCACTCTCTGTCTTAATCAGTTTTTATCCCAAGCAGGAAGACGCGAGGGTCAGGGATCAGCAGCCTCCCCCTGATTTGTGTAACTAAAGTGTGAATTCCCAATCAGTATAATTGGATCACTGGGCAGTCCCATAGCATGTGAAAGAATGTACCCACTGACAACCGGCATCACAGATATGTCATTTTTACTTTCCCCCATTTTTAGTAACCTTGAAGGTATATAGAATATTCTGTGGAAATATTTGAAGTGTAAGAGATGTAACCGGGCTGGTATGACCATCTGCTGGGCAGCCATCCTAGCCTCCACCCAATCGTCGTCATCAAGGTGGCCCAGATCGTGCTCCCACTTCTCTCTAAGGGATTGAAGAGGATCCAGTGTGTCTATCATTAGCACCATGTAGACATAGGGAATGCCTTCATTTTCTGTTTTTACTAAGACCAGTTCAGACTCAAAGTTGGGGACTGTGACTAAATCTGCCTTGTACCAATCTATGGCATGTCAAAGTTGTACATATCTAAAAAAAACCTGCAAATTATATAACTGAAATTCTTTCTGAAATTGTTCAAATGATGGCCTCTTTATTTTTTAACCTGTACTCGAATTGTGAAACAGGCCCAGAATAGGTATTTCTGTGATGGCATTTATCATGGCTCATATTCTTCTGAGTTATTTTGTACTTACGTTTAGAGCTCGAAAGCTATACCCGTTTATAGAGCAATATGCACTGAAAAAGCTTGGATGATGTCTTCAGTGATGTCATCAGTAATGTCATCAATGTCATTTGATATATCATCAGTGATGGCATACAACATGTAATGAGTGATGTCATATGTGAGGTCATGAGCAGTGCACGGCAGGGCGAAAATTATAGTGCTGCTAACTATAACATGTGAATTTCTGTGGTTTTTTTAGTTCCGAAAGTTAATATTCAAACTGACAAGTTCACCTAATTATAACGTTACTTTAACCTTTGTTTTTTCCAGTGGATTTCTAAGGTTTAAAAAAAAAACAGACGCTTTTATAACACCCAACTATAACGTTATGTTAGAGGGAAGATCTTTTGAAAGAACACCAGGAAACAAGTTGACAAAGTAATATGGGTTTATTACAGTACTGCAGTGAAGATCAGTCACTACAGGAGAGATCAGTTCACCTCAGTGGAGATGCAACCTGATGTCAGAAGTACAACTCAAAAGCAGTGTTATTTATGCCACCAAACCACAAAGGAAAGGTTACAAGTTCATCACGTACGTAAGCAATGTTCACACAGGACATTCAAGATAGCATCAGTAGATGTAGCAATTTCTCAGAAACAGCAGCACATGTAGGTGGGCCTAGCCCCACATGATAAACGTGGAAACCTCCTATGTGGGTTTCAGGTTTTCGGAATTTAAGCGGAGCAAAGACATATTTATCTAACTATGCAGTGCCTGGTTATATCCTGCTCAGGGCTGATCGGCCAAGCTTATCTGACCTTTTTCCATGTGGTTTCTTTCAGCAAGCCAACTAGCCAGTTAGGTGTGCAGCTGTGGTTTCTGCAGAAGCGAGTAAACAGAAATCTGATTTTTAGGTGTCATCTTGGCAGAAGCGTGCACATGTGCGTCAGTACGTACTAAGGCAGGATGAGACACTTAGTATTTCTTCTTATGTATGTCTTCAAGCTAAAGGTGTAAAAGTCTGCAGTGCTTCAGAGGAAGTGGTCTCTTATGTAATTGGTGCATCTCGGCTTGTTTCTCTAGCAGATGGAGATTGTTGTGATCTATTTTTATGACCTATTTGTGACTTATTTGGTACAATGGTTCCTCTGAACTCACCACTAAATGTTCTGTCAAGTTTCCTGAGACTGAGAGGAAATGTGACCTATTTTCGTGTAGCAGCTCAACTTGAACTAACCACATGATGTTTCCTGACCTTTACCGTACGATGTGACCTGTTTATTTCTGCTAAACACATTATTTTACATCACATCGCTGCTTCTGTGCATGGACCTGGCCTGTGTTGCTTACAGGGGCCTAAAACTATCTCTAACCTGAAAGATTCGCCTGGGGGTCTCAGGCCTTAAATCATGTTGGCCTTTATATAATGCATTCCATTTTTCCATCTATCATTCCCCCCTCTAGTTGATTTTTCAACTACCTCTCCTAATCTCCCATCTTCTAGGGGGATCACCTCATACTCACTCCTCTGTCCCTTGACATCCTTAGCACACTTCCTAACCATAAACTATCCTCCTAAGTTAGCTGTTATCCTCTTGCAGCACACTATTACAACCTGAAAAATAAGATACGTCAAGAGCAACACAACAATCAAAGGCAACAAGGCCTTGAACAACCCCGACATCCAGGACAGCAGCCATTCGAACTAGCCCTCGAACAACTCATTCGGAGCAACACCCTCTATGACCATCTTCTTGTGTAGGTCATGCAATTTCTGAATGGCCTCAGTCAATGTCTCATTGTCCTCTTGCACACACCCCCCTTCATGACCGTCATTGTCATTTTTAATTCTAGTTCTACTTCAAAATCAAGAGCGGGGGAGCTCACAGGGGGCTTGCAAACCGCATTTGGGCCTAGCCAGACAGTCTTCGCTCCCCCCCGGCTCAACTCTCTGGTGGCTACTATGACCACTTCTGTCATTGAATAGTCTGTGTTCCTGTGGGACATTTTCCCAAACCGCCGTGCCATAGTATTCTGTAGATCTTTTCTTCTGGTGATAGTGAAACAAAGTCTTTTAGATAGCTCATGGAATGGTCATAGTCCTTGGCCCCGCCTGGAATCGGGGGAGTGACAGCAGGCCCGGCATGGGTAGTTTAAACCTGGCTTATTTCCCGCGGTTCGGTACGCACTTTTTGGGGCATAGCGGACCACATGGTGTTTTGGTGCGGGCTGTGAGGGTTATATCAAAAGAAATTGAGCTTGCTGAGCGACAACTTTCCTTTGTGAAAGAGACTCTCTCATCTTTGCCTGTGCCACTATTACAGAAAAACTCTTTGCACATTCTCTCAGCTGCTGGTGTCTCCCGCAGGATTTAGAAAACAGCTGCAGAGGCATCCCAAACACATGAGGAGGGGGTACCAACTCTGCACTTGCCACCTGCCTCGATTATGTGGATCAAAATAGTGTTTCATCATTCCCTCGATATATCTGGAGAGGAGGGATGTCAATGTAAATCTTGTTGACAATCTCTTGTCACATCCGCACGGTGTTAAAATTCTTAGTTGGAATATAGCAGGTGAAAAGGCCAAGTTGGGATCACTGGAATGGTTGGATTACATCAAGCTCTTTGATATTGTCTAACTGCAGGAAACCTGAGCTGAAAGTGATTTATCTTGCGATGGCTTTGTGAACTATATGCAGCATGCCTTTCCATCTTCCTCGGGGCGGGATAGAGCTGAGCTTCTAACTTGGTTTAAGGCAACCCTAGATTGTGTTGGTATCCCAGTAGATACTGGTAGCGTGCTATGTCAAGCTTTCTATCTAAATTGGGCCTTGTGTCTGGGGTCATTTATAATCAATTTCTATAATAATGACTTTTCTGTACGTGCCAATACCAATTTTAGTTCTCTTTTTCCTTCAATCAATCAATGGCTTGTAAAGCGCGACTACTCACCCGTAAGGGTGTAAAGGCAGTGGCGGGGGGAGGAGGGGCGGTGGATGGAGCTGCTGGTCCGTCGAAGGTGCTTTGGTTCAGTCTAGGAGCCAGGTCTTGAGATCCTTCCTGAATTGAGGCAGTGACTGTGATTGCTTGAGGTGGAAAGGCAGGGTGTTCCAGGTCTTCGCTGCAAAGTAGGAGAAGAATCTTTAATCCTTCGGTCGACGCTCTTTAAGGGGGGGGTTAATTTGTTGTTAGCTGGTGATTTCAACTCTGAGTTGAGCGATATTTCATTCTTATTGCGGCTAAACCCTTATAAAGCGAACAATTCCTTATACCCATGCCAGGACGGAGATGCTAGGGGCTCTGTGTTTTAACTTCTGTTAGTCAGTCATGATTTATGTAATGCCTTCGTGCTCTTGCGTTCTGGCACCACAAAGATAGCTATGTTTACCTGCAGGGGCCATTATTCTATAATCAATAAAGAAAGCTGAGGTGAGGATCCTAGTGCTGGGAAAATTTAGTCTGTACTTGCTTGACCAAAGATACCAGGACCTGTTGGAAAATTGTTAACAATAATTCCTTTCCCGATTCCCCTAAGTCCGCTTTGAAATGTAATATTGCCCAGGAGACATGGGTGATGCACTTTAGTAGGTTATATTGTCCCGCTGATAATGGTGAATAGATCCTGACCCACCCAAATTTCCAATTACCATCTCCTTCTCCTTGGAAGAGGTCATTACTGCAATTGTGCTGAGTCCATCTAACAAAGCACCTGACCCCGATGGCATCCCTATAGACCTTTACAAGTGTAATGTTGAATTCTGGGCACCTCTATTAACTAATTTGTTTATTCAACTTTGTGGGGTTGGCTTTCATAAGACCTGGAAGACCTTGATTATTGTACAGATATTCAATAAGGGGAACTGGCAGGAGACATCCTGTTATAGTCCTATCTCTTGGTTAGACTCCTCAGTTAAATTAGTGGATTGAATCATTTTAGAAAGACTAGTAACCTGACTCCTAGACAATAACATCTTGTCTGAGTTACAGTAAGTACTGCTTTCGTTTTGGACTTGGAATGATAGAACTGTTTCAACCTACATCTGTTGATTGGTAAGAACAATTTGGCCAAATGCAGTTTTATTCATTTTGCTTTTATGGACAGTTCAAGCGCGTTTGATAGCGTGAATAGATCAAAGCTCTGGGCCCTGTTGACTTCTGCAGGGTTGGGGTTGGGTTGGTGTACTTCCTGCAGGCGTAGCATTTCAATCTTTCTGCCTCTGAGGTTTGGGGATCAGGAAGAATGCACTGATCTCTTCAGGCTAACTCATGGAGTTCGTCAGGGCTATGTCCTGGCCCCTATTCTATTTTTATTGCATATTAATAAACTAGAGACTGTCCTTCTGGAAGTAGGGAAGAAACTACCAGTTGTGAAAAATAGGCCGTTGCCTGCGCTCCTTTACGCTGATGATGCATTCTTGGTAGCCAGAACCCCTAACGGACTTAAGACCCGAGATATGGGTTTGTAGGTTTTATGGAGAACTTGAATTTAGAGGCCTACAGGTCCAAAACCTTTATTACAGCATGTGCTCCAAAAAACATGAAAACCTGTAATCTTACAATTAAGGGAAAGTTCCTGGAGAGAGTTAATTTCTTCCCCTATTTGGGTGTAACATTTGAGCAAACCAATACCTGGGCTGCTTGTCTGTCGAGCAGGAGAGCATGTTTTTCACGGGTAGTTGGCTCTATTTTCAGTTTTTCCTCCAGGATTGGGAATAAGCTCATTTGCTCGCTGAGATTTCTAAGTGAAAGGGTATTTCCATTCTTACATATGGTGCAGGGGTCTGGAGCTACTGTAATGGTATAAAGATTTGCAGGCTGAAGAAAACAGGGTGCTCAGAAGGGTCCTATGAATTCCAGTAAGCAATCCCCATTTCATGGTGCACGAAGAACTAGGCCTGGATTACTTAGAGGAACATGTTAAATTGGAACCTTTGCTCTTATGGTGCTCTATTTGGAGTAACGACCAGGCCATACTTGATAGATATTATTGAGGACTGCCTGGCGTGTGCTCTAGGCCCCTCGATACCTCAAATATATTCATTCCAACTTTCTGAAATTGGGAAGACACTCTCTCTTCCTTAATCCGGGGACCCTTAGAAAGGAAGATACAGTTTGGGACGTTTTTTGATGAGCTGGGCCGGGAGAGGAAATATTTGAGTCAGCAAAGCACGTCTTTAAAGAGTACGCACTGATTCAAACAAGGCCAGGGCTGGAGCCATATTTGGAATGGGTTAGTAACCCCCGTGAAAGAATGTTACTCACCAGGTTTCTACTGTGCCCAATTAGATGGAAACTTTGCTTCCAGCATATGCTATTGCCCCTGCGAAGAAACTTCTCACCAAACCCTGCTGCGTTCTGAATTCTGAAATAAAGAATTTTCAAGTGACAGTGGCATGAATGTTTCCCCACCGGGTGCCAAGGCAGGATTATGAGGGGGCATCAGTCCATCCCACCAGGGTGTATAACAGTCCTCCCACCACTGAGCAAGCCGGAGAAACCATTTTGCCTCAACTTTGTCACAAGGCAGAGGAAGGCAACAAATTTCCACCTGGAGTCACCCAGCAAGGCAACGAACGGAGGTCGGCATGAGAGGGTTGCAACAGACAGAGCAGCTATCAGCGGCTTCAGGACTCCATGGCCTCCACAATTTTATAGGCCATGAAGGACCATGGCAGCTGACAGATAGTCTGTTGACATCTTTCCAATTGCAAAGATGATATCAGGCTAACTTGTTAGCTGCCAGCCTTTTTAGGTCTCGCCTGGCGTTAACAGCGCGCATGCGCTGCTCTCGCCATGCGAGGGCTTCTTGGAATCAATACGGTTCCAGAAGTCGTGTCTCTGCTCCGACTGCAAATTTCATTCGTGCGCGTCGTTTTGCGTAATGGATTATGCAAAACACAGTGTGATGATTGCACCAGAGGCATTTTAAACCCTCCTGGTTGCCACCCTGTCCGCTTTTGGCCCCGCCCCCCGGGATTGGATCTTTTACTTGCGGCGGGAGACAGTGTCTCTTAATTAGCCGCTAAGCACTTTTTTTTGCTATTACCGCGTTTGTGTTCAACAATGGCTGACGCGCCTTTCATTTCTCTGGCGGCTTGTTTAAAGCGCCGCAGCCGTGCTTTTGCTACTTTGTTACAAGCATTTATTTTTTAAAGCGCCGCAGCTGTGCTTTTGCTACTTTGTTACAAGCATTTATTTTTTATTTAAAGCGCCGCAGCTGGGCTTACACGCACGGTTCTTCTCCTGCCCGTGATGCACCAAGGGCTGTGGCGCGGCCGTCCGCATGAAATGAAGTTGGCTGAAGCGCCTTTCATTTCTCTGGCGGCTTGTTTAAAGTGCCGCAGCTGTGCTTTTGCTACTTTGTTACAAGCATTTATTTTTTATTTAAAGCGCCGCAGCTGTGCTTACACGCATGGTTCTTCTCCTGCCCGTGATGCACCAAGGGCTGTGGCGCGGGCGTCCGCATGAAGTGAAGTTAACAGTGAGGCGGGCCACAGTACTACTTTGTTACAAACATTTTTTTTTTTAATGCGCCGCAGCTGTGCTTGCATGCACAGTTCTTCTCCCGCCCGCGATGCACCAAGGGCTGTGGCTCGGGCGTCCGCATGAAGGGAAGTTAACAATGAGGCGGGCCACAGTGCTAGCGGGCGGAAGTTATGGATTTGTTTCAGTTTGAGGTCCACCACTTTAAGAGATTCCTCCATGCCTGCCTGTAATAAACTGTCTCCTCCGAGCAGTTTCAATATAGACGTCCCACCAGGGAAGCCCTGGCCTCTCCAGCATCTAGAGGTGAGCGAGAGACGCCGTCTTTCTTCTCCAACCTGCTTAGCTCCAAGCGTGTCCCTGCTCCTCCAGGAGTACCATGCCCCTCCCCCCATTAGCGCATTGGTTCGTGGAGGCACCAAACTCCGTGAGGGCCAGAAACAGAGCCTGCTTGTACTTCACAAAAGACCCCATAAAAGTACATGCGTGTTCTAGGCGCAATGGAAAAGGCATTGAAGATCACGCATCGGTAAGTCTTTACAGCTGCCTCTAGTGAGGCCTCAGTCCTCAGCACAAGTTTGCTCTCACACTTGCAGAGGCGACCATTATGTTAGGAACTGGCAGCGCTAGTGGAAGCGAGTGGGAGAGGCTGAGCTCTCGATGCGAGATCAGCCCGACATCTACCCTTCCCTGTCAAACTTTTTCATGTTAAGTGAAGAGTTAGCTCAGAAATTAAGTCTGTATATTCAATCTAAACATGTCACGCAGCTAAATAATGGCCAAGCAAACAAGCGAGTATCGCAATTTGAATTATAAAAGGCAAAACACTTATTGTTAAGCATGCTGGGAACAAAGGAACTGTGCTTTCCAAGGAGGTTCATGTTTTTTTTGTAACTGGTGAATAAAAAATGTTGTTAGCGCCGCATTCCTTAGGATATTATTTTTGTTACTCTGTTAACCCTCTAGCTGCTGCTTCTTCTTGCGATATGGCTGTAAATCGTCCGCCCTTCCACCACCCTCCCACACAAACGGAACGTTTCCCTGGTTGCTTTCACCGTCGCTGCTTCCGGCCTCCCATCCACCCTCTGACCTCCTTTTTTTTTTTTTTTTTTATTTGGTCACAGTTTTGTACAACACATTGTCACTGTAGGGCACTGTTAGGACAGAAACGCCTAACAGCAGGTGTGAATTCTTTTTGCAGTATGCTAATTGTTGTTAATAATACATAATGCACTCTGTGGTTTTTAAACTCTTTAATTAACCGACCACGGGAAAGTTTAGGCTCCCCTTGTATGTTTCCTCCCCTCTCCCTGTGCTCACCCTCCCTTTCTTTTAGCCCGTACCTTCGTGCGCCGAGGCCTCTACACCACCCCTCCCCTGTTTATCTCTACTCCCCTGCGTGCTGTGTGTTTATTCAGCAGCAGAAAAATCGGGGCTTGTTTAGCGCTGGGGGCACAAAGGGGCTTCACATAACAAATTATTACATCGCTGGCCTAACGATATTTGAACAAACCATACCGTCTTTTCAATTTGAATATCAGTAGGTCTCTACATTTATTTTAGGGACTTTCCCACGTGAAGAGCACTTTGTACATTTAACTAAGTGCCCCAGGTCCAACGTAGGGGCATGTATCTGATTTTTTGGGGGGGATTGGGGGGAGGGGTGTTGAAAATGCAATAGGTCTCGCCTTTGATTAAGTTAAAGCCATTTGCTTTGCTAATGGTATTGTATAGCAAAGCAAATGGCTTTAACTTAATGAAAGGCGAGACCTATTGCATTTTTAATGCTTGTGTTCACTTGTACTGCATCATTTACTGCTTGCCCACCTTATACAGATTGCCCTCTTTCCTGCAGGCAAGGCCGCTTTGATCAGTTCTTTGTTTTTTTCTGCGAAACTTTGTGGATCAAACATTTCTTTTCTTTTGCTCACCAAATTATGAAGACAGGGTCTTGGCCCCAGTACTCCTAGGATCTTTTGATCGTCTTGAGCCTTTTACTGTTTGTTTTTTTACCCTGCCATCATTTTCTTGCTCTAAATAAGTTGTCTTATTTCACAGAAAAGATGGTTCATGCCATATACACCTGTGACCATTTGCATCAAATGACCCTCATAACATTTGTGCCATTCTTAGTGAACAATCATCTGTTGTATGCCTCAATTCTGTGGTCTGTTACTGGTAGAGGGCACGCTCTAAAAAGTGCACCAATTCCACTAGAGATATTTGATTTTCAATATTATCTGTAGATGACTCCAAGTTCTGCCTCTGGGTGGCATATCAAATCTATTGTATCAACAAAGGACAGTGGTGTAGCAAGGGGGTGTGTGGGGGAGGTCCAGGGTGGCATGAGTTTTGGGGGCAGCGGCCTCCTCACTCCTCCCCCTCTCTTCCATGCATTTGCCGCTGGAATATTGCCACCTCTCCCCCTGCTCTCACGGCCTCCACTGGGCGGCAAAGTCAAGGACCGTCTAGCTACACCACTGACAAAGGAGCATGATTTCCTGCCCAGCCTCCCCACTTCTGCTTTCTCACCAGTCCTTTTCAGTTGTGATAAACCCACGGTATTTGAAAGTTGCTGGAATCAAGACTGTTTCGTTCCAGTGCCAGACAGCTTGTTTTATATGGATCCTGTTCTTGCTACTGCTAGGAAGCCTTACACTGGAGCTTACTATAAGTGCAACAGCCTGGGATTCTGCATCTGGACACTGCCAAAGAGCCTCAACTTTTTTAGTGGCTCTATATGAATTTGTCTTGCATGTGTTACCTGGCTGCGATGTGGTTGCAGGCCCCCAGTAGACTTACCTTGTGGCCAATGGAATATACTGAAACAGTCCTAGACTAGTGTAGTGTCTTCCATGATGGATGATGTCAAAAAACATCTAATGCGCTATGAACCTGGCCTGAATGATTCATAATTTTGAACCCTTAGCATTTTGTGATTTACAGCTACTTTGAAGTCTTCTTTCTGGGTGACCATAACTCTGTCCAGGTGCACAAGTAAGTTGCAAGCCCTAAATGTCTCAGAATATTTCCAGGTTTTAAGTACTCTCCCCACTTTTCTTTCAAAATTACTATAGGATTTTCATCTTAAGCCGATAATTATCCTGGCATTTTCTCCTTGGCCTCATTCCTCATTCCTTATTGACTGAGGAGACAATGCATACCCTGGACTTTGTATGCCTTGTGCTTTTGTCTCAGCACAACTGCGTGTTCTATTGATCAACTGTTTGTGACTTTTGGTGGCAGTGATGCTATCTCAGCAACTGCTAAGGAGCAATTGCATGATCGTTTTGGTTCCACGATCATGCACTGCTACATCCTGCATGGAACCCAAACTTTATCTGCTATCCGCACATATTAAGGTGTAATGCTGCACCATTGACATTGCACAGGCATGTATCTGTCGAAAATGTAGGATGAGGGCTAGGTGGGCTATTTATACACATTCCAATGACAATACATTTTCAAGGCTTCCTTGTGGAGCAATGCATGTCTAGGCGAGGATGTCCACTGCAGCCAGTTTGCGGAGGCTCAGGCTGTCTTAAGCAGCATTCTTCTTTCTCATTATTATTTGCTGTGGAATCCACCCTCTAGTCTATTTAATCCTGTGTTTTCATTGTGGTTACTGTTTGAGATAGCATAGTTATAGGTGAACCCTGATTGGAGAAGACTTGTGAAGCAAGGTCTCGCCCCTCGCACACCTTTTTGAACTCCCTATGCACTGGTGCCATGCTCAGTTCTCATACATTTCTGCTTTTAGTTAGTTTTTGACTGAATTTAGCTGGCTAATGTCTGCCACAGTCAGTTCAATGAATATCAACTTGTACTGGCCATTTTACCCTTCTTGGGATTGCATAAGGAATACACTACGTTTGTGCATGACTCAGACTAAATGGCTTCCATGCACTCTCACTGTGTTTGGGCCTTCTAGGATGAGCACTGGCTGCTGTTTGGCTAAGTTTTATTATAATACATTTGTACCTAGCGCCGGACAAATCGTTTTCCTTGTATTTAATGAACTATGGAGGTTTGAATCCTGTCAGTGAAAACTCAGCCACACCTTTTTAAAGTACTATAGTCTGTTTTTGGTCGGACTGTTACTTGGAACATTACACATGTATAAGACTGGAAACAAACACCATGTAACAGAAAAGTTGTTACGACTCTAGAGGAACATGTGCAAGTGACAGCCATCTGCTTTCGTGATCCCACAAACCTATGCCTACTTCTCATAATCCGTGTTGACTGCAGGCTGTCTAGAGCGTGAACAGACTGGATTCAAACGGAGAAATTCAATTAATATTTTAGACTACTTTTTTCAGGATTTTTTTTTAATTAGCTTATTGTCAGAGTGGTGACATGATGTACCTTTTTCTGAGCTTCTTATCCAATTGATACAAGAACATGTAGGCAGTGCTTTGACCAAAGAGGTTTCGATAAATTTAACTTTAATGAAATGCTCAAGATAATTCTGAAATACTTACTAAAGTGCACACAAATAATTAAATAATGGGAAATTGATTTTTAATTGCTTTTGAGTATGCTTTGCTTTATTGCTTGTTGCCGATTGCAGCATCATATTGTTACAAGACTACCACAGGTTCTTCTGGCCTCGCAGGGTAGCAGCAAATCCAACTAGAGGAACCTACAGTGGAGGAATGTAATTCAGACAGATAAGGTTGGAGGATCAAGGGAGGGGAGTTCATAGCTTGGACTGAAGAATATATATCATTGCGCTGTTTAGTTGTGCTGTTGGTGGAATGAGGTGAGTGGGAGACTCTGGGGGGGTGGGGGGGGAATAAACAACAGGGAATTGCCTCTGTTAAATGAGTTAGTTTCTCATGGAGGATCCAGTGCAGGGGTTGGTGGGGGAATCGGTAGGGGATGGGGAGAGGTAAATTATTCACTACTAAAATACAACAAATGCTGTAAAAAAGAAAGAAAAGAAATGAGCTCAGATGAATGCAAATACAATTATGTCCTCTTGTCAGTCACATAGGAGGTAACACATAAATTCTTGTTTAGCACAGGAACGTCAATACCTGTTTAATTGGCAATTTCTTTTTACCTCACTAATTGCTTCTTCCTACATTGAGATTGTGTAGGTAGGCAAAACTCAGAACCAAAAATATTGCTGTTTTTGATGATTAGGATAAAATAATTGTTTCAATATTTTGATACAGTTAGAAACATTATTTTATCCTGAAACCACTGTCAACGCTTGTTGGCAGTAGTACACGCATTTAGTATTCTATAAATGAGCCAAAAGCTAGTGCTGTATATGGGCGTTCTTAATTACCTAAAGCAAATTCATAATTGAGTAAGCTTGTTCAAAATAGTTTTTAAAATGTCCATTAAAATGCAGCCCCATTTTTTAGACTCAACCTCCACCCTTTGCAGTGTCTAATGATGGATACGGTCCTAATCGTGAATTTTGTTGCTTGTGTATTTCACAATGGGTATTTGGTGTCCTTATAACTTTGGGATAACTACTTGAGACTGCAGCTTAAACTTTTGTTGCATGCTAATATTTATACACAGCAGGAAAATAGGCGTTTCTAGGTAAAATAGTAGGTGTAGCAGTTTCATCTACGTTCTGAAGAATCTAGTATATATTTCATAGCCTTCACTTAAAATGTGCTGGAGATATCCTCTAGCTACACACCTAGTTGATAACTGTGACGTAATTTGTGATTTTTCTTTTTTTTTTTAAAGTAGATGCCTTAAAAAATATAATTTGAGGAGAGTGTCTTTTAGCTGTTTGCCTTAGCACAAACCATGGAATTGAGACAGTCATTGAGGGCTGAAGAATACAGATAATGAAATTAGGGTACCTGCTGGATGGAGTTGGAACAATGACGTTAAGCCTCTGTGTCCAAGTGTCAGTTTTGTTATGGGGTTTGTAAAGTTAACCCCTTTGCTGCTAGGCCTTTTCCCCCCCCTGTGCTAAGCCTTTTTTTTGGCTATTTGGTAGAAATGGGTATGAAAGCAATAATGGATCCTGGAAAGCTATACATTTTAGAAAAGTAGACTAAATTCTGAATTCAGCAAGGGGTCATTTGTGTAGATCCTTCAAGGTTTCTTCATAGAAACTAACAGTTAAATATAGGAAAAATTGAAAATTAGTTGAAAAAAACAGCCATTTGTGTCAACGTTTTCACCTGTAACTTGTTCTAATTATGACAGTTGTTTGAAAGCAATATACCATTACATCCGCTAGACCTTTCTGGTTGTGGGGATATATAGGACTTGTAGGTTCACCAAGAACCCGACGAACCCAGAGCCAATAACTGAGCAGCATCTTGCAATGGTTTTTTATTATGTACCGGGTATATAGCAATTCATTTGGGAAAATGTATACATGGAAAAATCGGTATGAAAGACACCTATGTATTTCTGAAATGGGAACAAAATATAGAGTTTAGAAACAGTAGATATTTGCACATTTCCGAAATTGGGAGTACCCATACTAGCATGAGAATTATAGGTCATTTTTCAAAATGACTTCTTTTTACACATTGTCTTTCATTTGGAAGGCAGAAATGCATCGAAAGTCAATAGGTAATAACAGTTGCTCTACAATTCTGTGTTACCCTAAGTCTCCCGATAAAAATGGTACCTCACTTGTGTGGGTAGGCCTTGTGCCCACGACAGGAAACGGCTCAAAACGCAACGTGGACACTCCACATTTTCACAATGAAAAATGACCCTTTTTTTGCAAAGTGCCTAGCTGTAGTTTTTGAACCCTAGCACTGCCGCCACCTAGGGAAACCTAGCAAAGCTATACATTTTTGAAAACTAGACACCCAGGGAAATCCAGGATGTGGTGACTTGACACATTTTCCTCACATTTTTGTGGTGAAAAGTTCTGACATCTGTGTGGATCCACAAAATTCCACCCACCCAGCGTTCCCCAAAGTCTTCCGAGAAAAATGGTACCTCACTTGTGTGGGTAGGCCTAGTGCCCGCGACAGGAAACGGCCCAAAACGCAAGGTGGACACACCACATTTTCACAGTGAAAAATGACCCTTTTTTTGCAAAGTGCCTAGCTGTAGTTTTTGAACCCTAGCTCTGCCGGCACCTAGAAAAACCTAGCAAACCTATACATTTTCGAAAAGTAGACACCCAGGGGAATCCAGGATGGGGTGACTTGACTGGCTCTCACCAGGTTCTGTTACCCAGAATCCCTTGCAAACCTAAAAAATTGTCCAAAAAAAACACATTTTCCTCACATTTCTGTGGTGGAAAGTTCTGGAATCTGTGTGGATCCACAAAATTCCACCCACCCAGCGTTCCCCAAAGTCTTCCGAGAAAAATGGTACCTCACTTGTGTGGGTAGGCCTAGTGCCCGCGACAGGAAACAGCCCAAAACGCAAGGTGGACACACCACATTTTCACAGTGAAAAATTACCCGTTTTTTGCAAAGTACCTAGCTGTAGTTTTTGAACCCTAGCTCTGCCGGCACCTAGGGAAACCTAGCAAACCTATACATTTTTGAAAACTAGACACCCAGGGGGATCCAGGATGGGGTGACTTGACTGGCTCTCACCAGGTTCTGTTACCCAGAATCCCTTGCAAACCTAAAAAATTGTTCAAAAAACACATTTTCCTCACATTTCTGTGGCGGAAAGTTCTGGAATCTGCGTGGATCCATAAAATTCCACCCACCTCGCGTTCCCCAAAGTCTTCTGAGAAAAATGGTACCTCACTTGTGTGGGTAGGGCTAGTGCCTGCGACAGGAAACGGCCCAAAACGCAACGTGGACACACCACATTTTCACAGTGAAAAATGACCCTTTTTTTGCAAAGTGCCTAAGCTGTACTTTTTGAACCCTAGCTCTGCCAGCACCTAGGGAAACCTAGCAAACCTATACATTTTTGAAAACTAGACACCCGGGGGATGCCAGGGAGGTATGGCTTGTGTGGACCCCCCATCGTTTTCTTACCCAGAATCCCCTGCAAACCTCAAATTTAGCTGAAATAAATCACTTTTTCCACACATTTTTGTGTGGGAAAGTTGTGGCATCACCGGGCTGACACAAATTTCCTACCACCCAGCGTTCCCCCAGGTCTCCCGATCAAAATGGTGCCTCACTCGTGTGGGAGGCCCAAGTACCCACAACAGGCAAGGGCCCAAAACATATTGAGGCGACATCAAAATTGCCTATCACAAGAAGACCTATTTTGCAAGGGGGGTCACCTGGGTTTTCGGCCCCGTGCTCTACTGCCAGCTAGGGAAACCTACCAAACTCACACATGTCTGAAAAACAAACACCCGGGGGGTTCCACGGAGGTATGGCTTGCGTGGATCCCCCAACGTTTTCTTACCCAGAATCCCCTGCAAACCTCAATTTTAGCTGAAAAAATCACTTTTTCCACACATTTTGTGTGGGAAAGTTGTGGCATCACCGGGCTGACACAAATTTCCTACCACCCAGCGTTCTCCAGGTCTCCCGATAAAAATGGCGCCTCACTCGTGTGGGAGGCCTAAGTACCCGCGACAGGCAAGGGCCCAAAACATATTGAGGCAACATCAAAATTGCCTGTCACAAAACAACCTGGTTTTGCAAGGGGGGGGTCACCTGGGTTTTTGGCCCCGTGCTTGGCGGCCAGCTAGGGAAACCTCCCAAACCCACACATTTCTGAAAATTAGACACCCGGAGGGTTCCAGGGAGGTATGGCTTGCGTGGATCCCCCAAAGTTTTCTTACCCAGAATCCCCTGCAAACCTCAATTTTAGCTGCAAAAAATCACTTTTTCCGCACATTTTTGTGTGGGAAAGTTGTGGCATCACCGGGCTGACACAAATTTCCTACCACCCAGCGTTCCCCCAGGTCTCCCGATAAAAATGTTGCCTCACTTGTGTGGGAGGCCCAAGTACCCGCAACAGGCAAGGGCCTAAAACGTATTGAGGCGACATCAAAATTGCCGACCACAAAACGACCTGGTTTTGCAAGGGGGGGTCACCTGGGTTTGTGGCCCCGTGCTCAGCGGCCAGCTAGGGAACCCTACCAAACCCACACATTTCTGAAAACTAGACACCCGGGGGTTCGAGGAGGTATGGCTTGCGTGGATCCCCAAAGTTTTCTTACCCAGAATCCCCTGCAAACCTCAATTTCAGCTGAAAAATCACTTTTTCCACACAATTTTGTGTTGGAAAGTTGTGGCATCACTGGGCTGACACAAATTTCCTACCACCCAGCGTTCCCCAGGTCTCCCGATAAAAATGGTGCCTCACTCGTGTGGTAGGCCCAACTAACCGCGACAGGCAAGGGCCCAAAACTTATTGAGGCGACATCAAAATTGCCTATCACAAAACTACCTGGATTTGCAAGGGGGGTCACCTGGGTTTTTGGCACCGTGCTCGGCGGCCAGCTAGGGCAACCTACCAAACCCACACATTTCTGACAACTAGACACCCGTGGGGATCCAGGGAGGTATGCTTGCGTGGATCCCCCAACCTTTCTACCCAGAATCCCCTGCAAGCCTCAATTTTAGCTTAAAAAATCACTTTTTCCGCACATTTTTGTGTGGGAAAGTTGTGGCATCACCGGGCTGACACAAATTTCGTACCACCCAGCGTTCCCAGGTCTCCCGATAAAAATGGTGCCTCACTCGTGTGGGAGGCCCAAGTACCCGCGACAGGCAAGGGCCCAAAACGTATTGAGGCGACATCAAAATTGCCTCATCAGAAAACAACCTGGTTTTGCAAGGGGTCACCAGAGTTTTGGCCCCGTGCTCGGCGGCCAGCTAGGAAACCTACCAAACCCACACATTTCTGAAAACTAGACATCCGGGGGGTTCCAGGGAGGTATGGCTTGCGTGGATCCCCCAACGTTTTCTTACCCAGAATCCCCTGCAAACCTCAATTTTAGCTGAAACAATCACTTTTTCCACACATTTTTGTGTGGGAAAGTTGTGGCATCACCGGGCTGACACAAATTTCCTACCACCCAGCGTTCCCCCAGGTCTCCCGATAAAAATGTTGCCTCACTAGTGTGGGAGGCCCAAGTACCCGCGACAGGCAACGGCCCAAAACGTATTGAGGCGACATCAAAATTGCCTATCACAAAACGACCTGGTTTTGCAAGGGGGGGTCACCTGGGTATTTGGCCCCGTGCTCGGCGGCCAGCTAGGGAAACCTTCCAAACCCACACATTTCTGAAAACTAGACACCCGGGGGGTTCCAGGGAGGTATGGCTTGCGTGGATCCCCCAATGTTTTTTTACCCAGAATCCCCTGCAAACCTCAATTTTAGCTGAAATAAATCACTTTTTCCATACAATTTTGTGTGGGAAAGTTGTAGCATCACCGGGCTGACACAAATTTCCTACCACCCAGCGTTCCCCCAGGTCTTCCGATAAAATGGTGCCTCACTCGTGTGGGAGGCCCAAGTAACCGCGACAGGCAAGGGCTCAAAACGCATTGAGGCTGACATCAAATTGCCTATCACAAAACTACCTGGTTTTGCAAGGGGGTCACCTGGGTTTGGCCCCGTGCTCGGCCGCCAGCTGGGGAAACCTACCAAACCCACACATTTCTGAAAACTAGACACCCGGGGGTTCCAGGGAGGTATGGCTTGTGTGGATCCCCCAACGTTTTCTTACCAGAATCCCTGCAAACCTCAATTTTAGCTGAAAAATCACCTTTTCCACACATTTTTGTGTGGGAAAGTTGTGGCATCACCGGGCTGACACAAATCTCCTACCACGCAGCGTTCCTCCAGGTCTCCCGATAAAAATGTTGCCTCACTTGTGTGGGAGGCCCAAGTACCGCGACAGGCAAGGGCCCAAAACGTATTGAGGCGACATCAAAATTGCCTATCACAAAACGACCTGGTTTTGCAAGGGGGTCACCTGGGTTTTGGCCCGTGCTCGGCGGCCAGCTAGGGAAACCTTCCAAACCCACACATTTCTGAAAACTAGACACCCGGGGGGTTCCAGGGAGGTATGGCTTGCGTGGATCCCCCAATGTTTTCTTACCCAGAATCCCCTGCAAACCTCAATTTTAGCTGAAATAAATCACTTTTTCCATACAATTTTGTGTTGGAAAGTTGTGGCATCACCGGGCTGACACAAATTTCCTACCACCCAGCGTTCCCCCAGGTCTTCCGATAAAAATGGTGCCTCACTCGTGTGGGAGGCCCAAGTAACCGCGACAGGCAAGGGCCCAAAACGTATTGAGGCGACATCAAAATTGCCTATCACAAAATGTTTTGGGCCCTTGCCTGTCGCGGGTACTTGGGCCTCCCACACGAGTCAGGCATCATTTTTATCGGGAGACCTGGGAGAACGCTGGGTGGTAGGAAATTTGTGTCAGCCCAGTGATGCCACAACTTTCCCACACAAAAATGTGTGGAAAAAGTGATTTTTTCAGCTAAATTTGAGGTTGGCAGGGGATTCTGGGTAAGAAAACGTTGGGGGATCCATGCAAGCCATACCTCCCTGGAATCCCCTGGGTGTCTAGTTTTCAGAAATGTGTGGGTTTGGTAGGTTTCCCTAGCTGGCCGCCGAGCACGGGCCAAAACCCAGGTAACCCCGCTTGCAAAACCAGGTCGTTTTGTGATAGGCAATTTTGATGTCGCCTCAATACGTTTTGGGCCATTGCCTGTCGCGGGTACTTGGGCCTCCCACACGAGTGAGGCACCATTTTTATCGGGAGACCTGGGGGAACGCTGGGTGGTAGGAAATTTGTGTCAGCCCGGTGATGCCACAACTTTCCCACACAAAAATGTGTGGAAAAAGTGATTTTTTCAGCTAAAATTGAGGTTTGCAGGGGATTCTGGGTAAGAAAACGTTGGGGGATCCACGCAAGCCATACCTCCCTGGAACCCCCCGGGTGTCTAGTTTTCAGAAATTTGTGGATTTGTTAGGTTTCCCTAGCTGGCCGCCGAGCACGGGGCCAGAAACCCTGGTGACTCCCTTGCAAAACCAGGTCGTTTTGTGATAGGCAATTTTGATGTCGCCTCAATACGTTTTGGGCCCTTGCCTGTCGCGGGTACTTGGGCCTCCCACACGAGTGAGGCACCATTTTTATCGGGAGACCTGGGGGAACGCTGGGTGGTAGGAAATTTGTGTCAGCCCGGTGATGCCACAACTTTCCCACACAAAAATGTGTGGAAAAAGTGATTTTTTCAGCTAAAATTGAGGTTTGCAGGGGATTGTGGGTAAGAAAACCTTGGGGAATCCACGCAAGCCATACCTCCCTGGAACCCCCCCGGGTGTCTAGTTTTCAGAAATGTGTGGGTTTGGTAGGTTTCCCTAGCTGGCCGCCGAGCACGGGGCAAAAACCCAGGTGACCCCCCTTGCAAAACCAGGTCTTTTTGTGATAGGCAAGTTTGATGTCGCATCAATACGTTTTGGGCACTTGCCTGTCGCGGGTACTTGGGCCTCCCACACGAGTGAGGCACCATTTTTATCGGGAGACCTGGGGGAACGCTGGGTGGTAGGAAATTTGTGTCAGCCCGGTGGTGCTACAACTTTCCCACACAAAAATGTGTGGAAAAAGTGCTTTTTTCAGCTAAATTTGAGGTTTGCAGGGGATTCAGGGTAAGAAAACGTTGAGGGATCCACGCAAGCCATACCTCCCTGGAACCCCCGGGTGTCTAGTTTTCAGAAATGTGTGGGTTTGTTAGGTTTCCTAGCTGGCCGCCGAGCACGGGCCAAAACCCAGGTGACTCCCTTGCAAAACCAGGTCGTTTTGTGATAGGCAATTTTGATGTCGCCTCAATACGTTTTGGGCCGTTGCCTGTCGCGGGTACTTCGGCCTCCCACACGAGTGAGGCAACATTTTTATCGGGAGACCTGGGGGAACGCTGGGTGGTAGGTAATTTGTGTCAGCCCGGTGATGCCACAACTTTCCCACACAAAAATATGCGGAAAAAGTGATTTTTCAGTTAAAATTGAGGTTTGCAGGGGATTGTGGGTAAGAAAACCTTGAGGGATCCACGCAAGCCATGCCTCCCTGGAACCCCCCGGGTGTCTAGTTTTCAGAAATGTGTGGGTTTGGTAGGTTTCCCTAGCTGGCCGCCGAGCACGCGGCCAAAACCCAGGTGACCCCCCTTGCAAAACCAGGTCGTTTTGTGATAGGCAATTTTGATGTCGCACCAATACATTTTGGGCCCTTGCCTGTCGCGGGTACTTGGGCCTCCCACACGAGTGAGGCACCAATTTTACCGGGAGACCTGTGGGAACGCTGGGTGGTAGGAAATTTGTGTCAGCCCGGTGATGCCGCAACTTTCCCACACAAAAATGTGTGGAAAAAGTGATTTTTTTCAGCTAAAATTGAGGTTTGCAAGGGATTCTGGGTAAGAAAACGTTGGGGAATCCACGCAAGCCATACCTCCCTGGAACCTCCCGGGTGTCTAGTTTTCAGAAATGTGTGGGTTTGGTAGGTTTCCCTAGCTGGCC
Organism: Calotriton arnoldi; assembly: GCA_963921515.1. Lineage (NCBI taxonomy): Eukaryota > Metazoa > Chordata > Amphibia > Caudata > Salamandridae > Calotriton > Calotriton arnoldi. The sequence goes on along the minus strand of CAWUFW010000049.1, from coordinate 3,886,019 downwards.
GGCGAGCACGGGGCCAAAAACCCAGGTGACCCCCCTGCAAAACCAGGTCGTTTTGTGATAGGCAATTTTGATGTCGCCTCAATACGTTTTGGGCCCTTGCCTGTCGCGGGTACTTGGGCCTCCCACACGAAGGAGGCACCATTTGTATCGGGAGACCTGGGGGAACGCTGGGTGGTAGGAAATTTGTGTCAGCCCAGTGATGCCACAACTTTCCCACACAAAAATATGCGGAAAAAGTGATTTTTCAGTTAAAATTGAGGTTTGCAGGGGATTGTGGGTAAGAAAACCTTGAGGGATCCACGCAAGCCATGCCTCCCTGGAACCCCTCGGGTGTCTAGTTTTCAGAAATGTGTGGGTTTGGTAGGTTTCCCTAACTGGCCGCCGAGCACGGGGCCAAAAACCCAGGTGACCCCCCTTGCAAAACCAGGTCGTTTTGTGATAGGCAATTTTGATGTCTCCTCAATACGTTTTGGGCCCTTGCCTATCACGGGTACTTGGGCCTCCCACAAGAGTGAGGCACCATTTTTATCGGGAGACCTGGGCGAACGCTGAGTGGTAGGAAATTTGTGTCAGCCCAGTGATCCCACAACTTTCCCACACAGAAATGTGAGAACATTTTTATTTTTTTCAACAAAATTTGAGGTTTGCAGGGGATTCTGGGTAGGGAAATGTTGGGGGACCGACGCAAGCCATACCTTGCTGGACTCCCCCGGGTGTCTAGTTTTCAGAAATGTGTGGGTTTGGTAGGTTTCCCTACATGGCCGCTGAGCCCGGGGCCAAAAACTCATGGGATCCCCCTTGCAAAACCAGGTTGTTTTGTGATAGGCAATTTTGATGTCGCCGTAATAGGTTTTGGGCCCTTGCCTGCCTCGGGTACTTGACCCACCCACACAAGTGAGGTACCATTTTTCTCAGAAGACTTTGGGGAATGCGTGGGGGTGGAATTTTGTGGATGCACACAGATTCCAGAACTTTCCACCACAGAAATGTGAGGAAAATGTGTTTTTTGTTTTTTTACAAATTTTGAGGTTTGCAAGGGATTCTGGGTAACAGAACCTGGTGAGAGCCAGTCAAGTCACCGCATCCTGGATTCCCCTGCGTGTCTAGTTTTCAAAAATGTATAGGTTTGCTAGGTTTCCCTATGTGCCGGCTGCGCTAGGGCCCAAAATCCACAGGCAGGCACATTGCTAAAAACAAGTCTGTGCCTAGTGGGCTTTCTGCCGCCCTGAGGGGGAATTGGGGGGGGGGTTACCCCGATATGCCCCCAAGGGGGGCATAAAGACTGGCTATGATTTTGGGGGCTGGGGGCATTGGTATGCCCATTCTGGGCAGCCCCCACGCATAAAAAAAGCCAGAGTAATCGCTGGCGCATAATGGGCTTTCTGCCTCCCCGGGGCAGATCAGGGGCCACGGCCCCCATCCGCCCCTCGGGGGGCAGAAAGACTGTGGCACTTTTTGGGGAGGTGTGGGCATTGGCATGCCCATTCTGGGTTGACCTCAACCCTGAATAAAAATTTAAAAAATCCTGAGGCCTAGTGGGCTTTCTGCCCCCCCCCCCCGGGGGGCAGATATGGGGCTATTGCCCCAATATGCCTCTGGGGAGGGGCAGAAAGACTGTGGTAAATGTTTTTGGGGCGGGGGATTATCATGCCCATTCTGGGCAGCCCCCAACCCTACATTATTAAAAAAAAAAAAAATCCCTCGTGCCTAGTGGGCTTTCTGCCCCCCCGGGGGCAGATCAGGGGCTATTGCCCCCATCTGGCCCTGGGGGGGAGGGGGCAGAAAGACTGACATTTCCCAGGGGGGGTGGGGGCATTGCCATGCCCTTTTTAGGCAGCCCCCACCCCAACATCAATAAAAAAAACAATCCCTGGTTTCTAATGGGCTTTCTACCCCCCCGGGGGCAGATTGGGGGCTACTGCCCCCATCTGCCCCCTGGGGGGGCAGAAAGACTGACATTTCTCTGGGGGGAGGGGTGGGGGCATTGCCATGCCCTTTTTGGGCAGCCCCCACTTCAATGTCAATAAAAAAAAAAAGATCCCTGGTTTCTAGTGGGCTTTCTGCCCCCCCGGGGGGCATATTGGGGGCTACTGCCCCCGTCTGCCCCCTGGGGGGGCAGAAAGACTGACATTTCTCTGGGGGGGGAATGGGGGCTGCCCTTTTTGGGCAGCCCCCACCCTAACGTCAATAAAAGACTGTGGTGCACAAACAAATATGGGGGGAGCAAAGGCCCTTGCCCAAGGGGCCGCTCCCCCCTCCCTGGTGTCTAGTGGGTGGATCCCTGCTTGGGGAAACGCAGCATTTTCATTAGCTTTATTGACTGAACGTTCTGCTAATTCAGTATGTTTGCTAATTTATGACAGCTGTGGAGGTTAGGGTGCTACTGTCATTTCAAAATAATTGTAATTGTGTTCAGGAATCTGCATCTTTTAAAATGTAATCTTCACAGAGGCTGTGTATGTTTGTTGGAGGGATAAGACATGCAGGCTTGCCTTATCAGCCAGTGCTCAATGTCAAATGGATATTTCAAACACAATTGTTGTTTATATTGCTGTTACTGTGAATATGCTGCAGCCAGCACTGAATTTTGCATATACATGAATCCTGCTTTTACTGGTTAATTTGGTCTACTCCAATAGTTGAGTGTTTTGTGGTGCGCTTCTTTGAAGTAAGAATTCATTGTCATTTTTTTTCAGTGTGTCATATCACAGAGCACCTTTCCCTTGTCAAAAGGTTGATGATATTGTGTGCATCTCCATTGCTTTTCAGTCTTTTACCTGCAGTGATAGCTACAGTTCTCTGTCCTCATAGAACACTTGAAGCAGATCTGTTGTACGATTTTTGTGTGCACCTCGAACAGTCTGTGTTTAGTTTTCCTAGTAGTTTCTTATCACAATTCAATGTCATTGACATAATTCAGTTTAGCCTGTGCACCATAAACTAGCGTGTTAACAAGATGTCAATCCGTAATGGAGATTTCAGGTGCGACTGTCTCAGTGTCTGTTCTTTGTTCTGCAATGCAAGTCTGGTGTTGCAAGTCGTGATTTCCCAGTGTAGGAGAATGTAACTAATCCCACTAGAGGCTAGATTGGTGCACAGGAGCACATAGCTAGCCTACTTTGTCATGGCCTACTTCGAGGCCGTGTGGGACCCATACAGTTAACACCGATTTTCTATTGTATTGTATTTTTCGGCCATAGTATTCATGGATAAAACTAATTTCTGAGACAATTGCATTTAGTCCTATCTTCCCTATATGAAACGTTTAGTTTAATAGTAGCCTAATAATCTGCTACTGAAATAGCTTTCTTTTCTCTGTGCTAGTTGAAAGCTTTCTAGTTACTCCTCTTGACACATCACTGAGAAGCTCTGTATAATTTCTGGGTTTCTTATTATAGTAATAGTTGTAGTCTCTCTTTGGATCTTTTAACATCCAAAAATTATGACCTGTGCTGTGAGCTTGTGCTTCAACTTTAGAATTTGATAATTTTTGTTCCCTTTCAGGTTTATGGCTTCATTTAAATTCCCAGCTAACTGAATTGCTGCCATCTTGTGGTCGGGACCATAAACTTGCGAACATTTTTAAATTGGAATATTTAGCATATGTATCTTCATCCATGTTCTATTTTTCTGGTGTACCAGGTCATGCTTAAGACACTGATCGCCTTACTTCCTGTAAACTATAATATTTCAAGATTTACATTTCTTTCCTATCACCATATAGTTTACTAAATGAGGCACACAGGTGGATTTCAGCAAATCAGTTATTGTTTTTGAAGAAGATTATATGGTCAATAGCTATTGTTTCAGACTGTGTTACACTAGTTATGTCATCCAATCTTCTCATCTTGACTTTTCTATGTCACTTATATGTATTCACTAAACATTTGAATTCCATATTGTGCTTGTGTTTCCGCTCTTGGGCAGTGGGGGCTAGATGCTAAATGCGTAGGATGACTTTGGACGTTTAGAAAAGATGTGTATGATATTTTAGTCCAAGAGCTTTAATGTTGTTTCAGTTTGACAGTCAATATTGGTAGTGAGAAGTTGTTGCTATTATGATTTGTAGGATGACTCTTTGTAAAAACACTCCAAAAGTCATCTGCCTATCTTCAACCCGCACTAGATTTTTATGGTGGGCATATATTTTTCATCAGCCTTTAAATGTATATCCGTATTTACTTGCAATATTTTTAAAACACTTGCTATTGGGTCTAGCCTCACTATTTGAGAACTCAGTGAGTAAATCTTTTGGGGGCAGGAATTATCACATTACTCTTACTCAGCAAATGAACTGCATTACGTTTCACATTCTCCCAGCTTCTCAGTTCTCAAATTGCCTAACCACAAAGCTGGCGCTGTTCATTTTTCCCCCCCAATAATTTGGATTCATGGATGGCTCCGCTTTCAAAATGGTTTACTACAGTAACAATAGAAAACATGTTCTTTGCATTTCTTTCATCAGATAGATGAATATATACTCAAGTTTATTTCCTATGAGCTACGGTAGTGCATTTTTCAAGGCCAACAGAACTTTCAACCTACATATTATTATTATTATTGTTATTATTGATAGATTTGAATGCATTCACAATACATTTGATCACGAATAAGCCAACATAAATTTGTTGTATTCTGAAATCAAATCCAGATTTTTGGCCATCCTGCTCTGTAGAAACATGATCCCAAAGTTTGCACCTGCCTCATTGTGAGTGAGTTGCCTGATGATTGCGTTAGGATTTGTTATTGTGACGTTTGTTGTCACTGATCACCCCAGGTGCATTGCCATGTTTTATATTCCAAGGACGTGGCGCCCTACCTAGCGAGTAGCTTAATAAGAAATCTTAAGCATAATTAGTTTTAGAAAAGTGGGAATTTGTTAAACTGCCCTCAAGAGCGACTTTGTAACTTCAAGAACATATTTGTGTATTTAATGGTTTCGTTTGTTTATCTCCCAAATAGCAGTAGATAATTGTCTCGTGATTCAAAGAAGTGATATCAAGAAAGCCCAATAATGAAAAGTTGACTATTGATAATGGCTTCACTCCTCACCAGACCTTTACCTACCCTGATTGTCTGGCATCAGGATTTCCTGCTATCACAAACTCGTTCTGCAAGCACAATGAGCCCTCCGAGCAAACTTAAAGAAAGAAACCTGAAAAGTTACCTCCCCACACACAGGCCCAGTTCAAGTTTAAACGTAAAATAACGATTTTTCATTGCTCTTTATACAGATTTACTGCAGTTTATCAAAAACCTACATCTGTATTCTTATTACAGATTTCACTGAATGTTCTTCTTTAATACTAAAAATTAACACTTCTGTGCCTTCCCCTTGTTATAGAAAAATGCATTACGAGTTGCTATAAAGTACATGCTTTTGGTGCCATCTAGGACATTTGATACTAGAAAATCGGTTTGCTTTGTCTCTAGATTAATGATTTATCAGAACTCTTTGATGGCACTGTAAGTCTGTAATTCACAATGTGCCTGTATTAATGTATGCATATTTACTCACACACTGTGCCCTCTCATTTATCAATGGGTCCATGATCCATAGTTCCCAGGTGGTGCAATTCATTTATTTGTGACTGACTGCCTAAATTTGAAATAATAACACACACACAATTGCGAACTGTGTTTTATTGTTCTATATAATAATATCCTGTGGTTCTAGTACTCTTTGCAAGCTGCTCTATTTTTGGCATTGGTGTTTAATTTACAAAAACACATTGATAGCTTTGTGTCCTATTTTTCTCCTTCCTTAACCCTTTATGTATCCCTTTGCTTTTTTTTCTTCTATTTCCTAAAATCAGCCTACAGGAATGTTCAACTGTACCAGAAAAATTTCCTGAGAAATTTACAATCCAATATCTGCAACAATACAAGACCTTTGGAGTCTATGTTGACCAGACAACAGTAAATGGAGTATATTGTTAATCACCCTCAATTCTTTGGTATTGGGGCATTTACGTGTGTTAGTGAATTTTTGTTTTTTAATCAAAATATCTGGCTCTCCTATGCCATGATTTCCCATTGGAGACACATAGAAGTTTTCTCATCTCTTAATTACTTTGTGGTTTACATAGTTTATTTTTTCTACCAAGCGGTGTTGGTTAATTTTCAGTTTGCGAAACACAAAGTATATTGCTGCTTTTATCTCTGCAGAAACGCACACTATTATTTTTATAACAGAATAAGAGATGGCGCTGTTATTTTACAAATGTTTTTAACAAGTGTCTGCATTTCTAAATAGAAATACTTGTTTTTATGAAATGTTATGATCAATTTTGAAGAATGATAAAGCCTTTATATATTTAATATTGCAGAAAGTTTGTTAATATGCTGCTAAAGTTACGCACTGGAGCTGCGTTAAAATAAAGTATTTGTCAAATATTTCTTTGTTCAGTTTGTCATTTTTTTTAAAGGTTTTAAATGTACTGTAAGCCTTGTTGTAAGCGCTTGTGTAAAAAGAGTCAGTCTGAGGTCAGTCACCATCTGGCATGCCATCAAAATGTTAAGGGATTTAAATCTTCGTGGCTTTCAAATCCAGATTCATTCTGAATTTTGTATGCTTTGCTCCTTTAATAGCACCCTTGCAAATATACATTTCATCACTTTCCTCTCCATAATACAATGTGTTTTATCCTAATCCTTCTTGAAGGCCCTCTGGGGCTTGATGTAGTTGACCACCCCAACGTGGTCCAGCAGCCCTTTGGAATTACCAACTCAGCGCTTTACTGTTGTTTCTTCTACTTAAAAAGCTATGAGTTTGTGTGTGACTCAAATGGCACCTTCCAAGATTCCCGAACTCTTACTTTCTGTGCACCTCCTCCCTTGGAGTTCTCCTCTGCTGGCTTCTTATATTTGCGGTGGTGACACGCAATCATCTTTCCATGGTTTACCTCACACCTCCAGGTCTACATTTTAAAATGTTTGACAGTGAATTGACTCTGGATGACTCCAAGCTGAACCAAAAACGAAGTCCTGTTTATCCCAGGTTTCTCTCTTCAACCTCATTGCTGCCCCCCGCACAGTCACTTAAACTACATCTCTGGCTGCTAAGAACCTTGGTGAACTGTTTGATCTCAAGTGTCTGGAAGTGTTAGTCTCCCCCTCACTCACCAGCTTTGGTCAGTTCTGAACAGAGATAAACCTACTCTCACCTTGGTTGCCAGACTGCTAAATCCTTTTTCATTAACATCATAGTGAGTAAACTTGATTATTCTAATTGACCTCCAGTAATAAATGTTCCCTGCCGTGGAGCAACTGTTATACAAACTCTTGCCAACTGGCCCTGTTGTGCATCTTTTTTCTCCGTACCAGCATCAATGTGATGGTCATCTACTTTAATGCCTCCACTCTCCAATTCCTTACTCTGATATTTCAGGGCTACCTTGACACTGTCACACTAACACTAAAATGTATTTTGCTACAATCCTCCCCATGATCTGCACTTCATTCACCATAACCTCCTTAAAGTTCGTAAACTTCCTTGTGCTGCTTCTTACCCTCGCTCTGCATTTAAAACTGCTCCAGATGCCAGCTAAAATTCTATACTGTTTAGCCCAGCCTCAGTCACACTCCATCTAAACATGTTAACTATGAGGATTCCAGATACACATCAATCTCATGCATTTGCCTTTAACCCTTTGGCTTCCCTGTTGACGTATATACAGGTCATGAAAGGATGTCTCCAAGATGTCCATGGAATGGAATGGAGTGAAACTTATAGAGTGCACATTTACCCAATGGGCATCTTTGCACTAAAATGACAAGAGAGACAAACTGGTGCTTCTGACCATAAAGAATAAATAACCAGCAAGACAATTGGCAGAATAGATCATTTTTATAACAATTTCTACAATATAGATAAGGGCTGATAGGTGTGATTCCCAAAGGAAGTTTATTCCATAGCGTAGGTCCAAGATAAGGCAGCGTTCTATCTCCTAATCTAAATTTCTTTACGCCTGATAATGAAAAAAATAACTGTAAATTAGAACAAAGATGTCTAGATGAGTTACAGTGCTGGCACCAGCGATTAAGTGGAGATTTCTCCGGACCATAATAGCTCTTCTACATTATGCACAGGACTTTAAAGACAACCTTCTTAGCTGGCAGCTAGGTTGGTCCGAGCCTGGGAAACTTGATCATACTTTCTCAGTCCACATACTGCTCTGACTACCAAGTTCTGAATCCTCTGGGAAGTATTTTGTGAAGTTTGTGGCAAGCCTTAGTAGAGTAAGTTACAATAGTCTAGTTTAGACAAAACAAATGTAGAGACTACATGGGCATTCACAGGTTTGGAGATAAATGGAAGAACCTAATAGTTTTAAGTTGAAGAAAAAAACGCAGAAACAGCTTTAATATAGTGTATCATAGAGAGCTATTCGTCCAGATAGAAACCCAGAAACCCCGTAGATGCTGACCCTAGCATCCTCCCGCACCGAGAGCTCTGCTGAGGCCCAATGGACAACATCTTTCTGCCATAAGGGAACCAGAGGTGCCGGTCTCTTGGGCAGTGGGAGGTAGATGCTAAATGCGTATGATGACTTTGGACGTTTAGGAATAATTTAAAGTTTATGCTTTTTTAAAAAGGAGAGAGGTAATAGTTGAATTCAATTTAATTGGAGGAATTAAAATACTAGTTTTTTACAAGCGTGTCTGATCCCATAGGTTTTTCTATTATAGGAGGCTTTGAGCTTTCAACGCTACTGCATTTTAAAAGATGTGTATGATATTTTAGTCCAAGAGCTTTAATATTAAGTACCAGGCCAATCCCTAGATCCCAACCAGCTGTTTTGTCTGTTTAGTCACTACTCCAGTGTTGAGAAAGCAGCGGGCGGGGTCCAGTGGCAAAATGGAGGTGGTGACCTCTGATATGCATAAGGTCAGCTGCCAAACGTCCAAGATTACCGGGCATATCCATACCATAATGAGAGGTCCGCATCCGCCTGCTGATATCCGGGACATGACCAATGCAAAAAGAAAAGATGATGGACTGAATGCTGAACAAATCAAACATTCACCCTGTCACAGCTCTGGGTTAAATTTCATCGTTTTTAGGTCGAGCCTAGCGCGCATGCGCAGCTCTAGGAAAAGGCCTTTTGGAAACCCTTCAGCTTTTCTTCAAGCTCGTGAGTGTGGTGCTCACACGCTATTGGCCTTTGCATCTGGCTTTCAAAATTGAAAGCAAGCAATTGGCCAAAGCGTGTGGATGTCCCAGCTTTTTGGGAAATGTTTACTCCCAGAGCGTTTTGCTCTCGGGAGCCAGCAGCGGCGCGCAGGCTGCCATCTGTTTTGGGTCATGTTTCATCCTTTGAACGCCGCTCCTCGTCCCCGACCCGCTTCTTCACTCCAGAGGCTTCCCTGGGAACGCGCGAGCTTCAAAACCATTTCAGCGTGTCTGGCTGAGGTCGTGTGCGCACGCACACAGTCCTGGCGTTATTCCGCAGAGCCGAACTGTTGGCGCTAGCTTGTTTTCTTTTTAGTTAAGTACTCTACGGGAGTGTGTGCTTTTTAGCTGTACCGTACATGATTGATCTCTGTATTCAAGTCAAGCAAATCAGCTTGTAAAATCAGTCGCTAGCACAGCGCAGAGGAAGACTCGTTCGGTAGAAACTCCATGAACCCTTTTCCGTATTAAAAGCAAAATTTCATTTGTAACCCTAAAAAGAGCGTAATTGGTTTTGGACTCTTGGCACAGGTATTCTTGATTTGACAGGAGGAATACTAGACCACCTCAGCCCCTCCCCTACCGTACCATTTCACTGACACCAGTTGCTATTTGCTGTTGTAAATAAATTTGTTAATCATGTAGTCATTGCTTTTCTTAATGTAGTGTAGATTCTAATGCGGTTTTCACAAATTGCTGAAATTCTGTAAACCCAGACCTCTTTCTCGAGCAGCGGCGGGCGCAGGGGCCATCTGTTTTTTTGCTCCCTGTGCTGGCTCGAAGAAATGTTACTTTGTCCTCCTCCCAGTGGTGATTGTGAACCAGTCTTTGTTGCCAGTTGTGCTACACCCTGTTCTCAAATTAGGGTGACGTAATGTTTGCGTGTCCCTCTACACTGGCCTTTCCCTTTACGATCGATAATCTTCCTTAGTCTTTCACTCACTCACCCCACAACCCACGCATTCTAACCCTCAGCCTGTTTATATCACGCTTTGCCCATCTCTCTCATCTTGCCTTTGCTTTGCTGTGTGTCTCTTTGCAACACGTTCTCAGCGGTCAGTTCATCTCACCACACTCCTGACTTTGACTTTCTCCTCTGATCCTGTAGTGCTCGTTTCTGCTGTGTTTGCGCGCATTTCTTGCTCTCTGTGCATGCGTTCCTCTCCCTGCCTGTCTTCTATGGCCTGTCATTTCCAGATTCTTTCGACCCCTCGGTCCGTGCTGTCTCTGCCTCTCCCTTGTCTGCAGAGGGTCCTTATTTAGGCTGCCTGTTTGTCTCTCGTTATCATCACGGCCTGTCTTGTCTAGTGTCACTCTCTCCAGCCTCCCCCGAGTCTTCCCTCTCTTGTTAGTTTTTCCCCTCTCTAGCCCCGTCTCTTCACTCCATGTGACCCTCCACTTGTCCTGCGTGTGCTCCCATCGCTCGGTGACTCCTCCTTGTCAGCTCCCCAACCACCCTCCGCCCGTCTGCGCCTTGTTTTTTGCTAGTCATAAATATTAAAAAATGTAAATTGTGCTAAACTAAATGCACCAATACCAAGACTCTTAAAAAAAGAAAATACTAACGTTTATTGAGTATTTGTAAGTTTTATGTAGCCAGGAGTGCGCTGAACGCTGGGGGTTTTAATCCAATACAACACTAAAATTAGGCCTGTAGAAAACCGATCAGGTGGCACCCTAGATATGAGGTATTCTTGCTGCGAGTTTCTTGTATTTGGCACACTTAAGAATCAACAACAGTAATGAGAGGTGCATTTAAAAGGGGGGGCTCTCTCGGGAGCCATGCAATTCCTCTGAGCACCCAAAACTTCCAGTGAGCAAGGAGTCTTGAACTGTCCAGTGTATTGGAGCACTTGCATTTACGTCATCTGTGGGACACAGGCTTGAAAACCAGCGGGGTTTATGCAGCCTTTCATTCTTATTAGGTCGGTAAAATAAATACCAATGAGTTGTGTAACGCAAACACCTGCTAATTCAAGAGCTACAAATGGGCAACATCTTTCTATGGCATTCCTAACCATATATTCTAAATTCTGCATTTTTTTTTTACGATTTTGGGGTGCCAGAATTCTTTTTCACATCGAATTCTAGTTTTTCCTTTGCTTTGGAATCCGATGTGGTGACTAAAAAGTTGTTACAGCTGCAGATTGCTCTGCTAAGCACTCTGCCCCAGCCCTGCAAGCTTATCTGAGGCTTCTTACACGACCACATTTCTGCAGCATCATCAAGTAACAGTAGATGTTATAGCACCCGGGATAATGTGTTGCATGGCTAAATACTTCGAAGGTCCTAAAGGCGAGACCTATTGGCTATGCCAATGCTTGTTTTTAGATGCATCGTTTGTAATACCCCTGTGGGACAAGATGTGGTAGGGAAAACAAACCCTCACTATCCTTGGAGAAGAGTGGGCATGATAAAGCTACCCTGCACTTTCACAAAGCGGGAGGAACCAATACAAATCGAGTATAAAAGAGGGTTCCAGGGTCTATGTTTTTCATTTAATTAATTTGTAAAATAATTTCTCCCTCTCTTCTCCAAACCCATGAGAGATGATAAAATGTATCTATCATGCACCATAATTTTTGTAAATCTCTCCTGGTTTTTGCGAATATTGGGAAAATTTAAATAATGTCCATGTGAAGTGGTGGGGTGTTTGTGAGGCCACCCTCCCCACTATCAGGAGTATTTATTGTCATCCCCCAGAACTGCTCAAGAGCAGGGGATGTATTTGTTCCCACATATTGTCCAAAGGTGGAAAGGAACTTTGTAAGCCGCCCACTAGTACTGACACCTGCCTTGCCAATGGTGAGAGGCCTTTTCCAGACCAAACCCTACTTCTGGTTTAAGTGTTTTGCTACCAGTGCACACAGTACCAATATGGTTGTTGAGAAGGGCCAAAGAGACATCTATCATAGAGCTTCTTGATACTGAACCATTGAGTTAACATATTCAATAAGGTCTGAGTCCCAGGTAATGTTCTCTAACATAAGTATTGTTCCATTGGCATAAGTGTTCTATTATTACCGGCAACTGGGTGTTTTTTTGTGGAAAATATTTAGTACACAATATTTATGTCAGACGATATTCTGATAAGACTATTTTGGTACCACACAGGAATTTTGTTTCACTTGTGCCTTGTGCTCAGGTGCAGTCATGAAGAAGGGCTCCAAGGGACTGGAAGATCAAAAACATCATTAATGATTCTTATCTCAATAAGTGTTCTCACAAAAGGCACAACAATATACAATCTGACAATAACAACCCGCTGAAGAAACGTGGGAGGGAGCATGTACGTAAAGTAAAGTAATGTTACTGATGTATTTTGGAACAATTGAAAAAGTCCAGAAGTCTGGCTATTGATCCTATACAATCAAGAGGGATTTATGAGGAAACAACCTTGCTCTTACTTTCACAGCAAGAAGAGATCAAATAACTCACAATGGTGAGCATGGACTTGAGTTCCAATTAGTTCTAAGCATTAAATTACTCTTGCCCAGGTGGAGGCATCTGCATCTAACACCTTGAGACTGAGAATACGTGCTGTGATGCTCATGCGTTTGTGCACACAAAAGTACTGGACTTATGTCTGTCTGTTGTCTTTCTTGTCTTACAGGTAACAAGGAATTTTGCTAGACGAGTAGGAAGTCTTGCCAGACGATCCAGTGGAGAACTAGATCTCAGGAGAGGTTCCAGGATGGAGCAGCACCTTCAGGCACAGGACCAGCGACATAAGAGGGTGAGCTATGAGCTATCATGCTTATGAAATTAGGTGATGGCAGCCTGCGGGTAGGGTAGTTAAATGGTGCTGTGCCCAAGATGGTTGCCATACTCTCGCAAGATATCAAAATCTCAAAGTCTATGAGGGGTGAAACTCTCAAGAGACCTTTGAGAAGAAGTCTTGGGAGGGTTCACTCCCATATGTGGTAGCAATGAAGTGAAGAGGCTGAAGGTGTGCTGCCGAATATTGTGGAAGCCTACCTCAAGTGTTGCATCCAGTGGCATTGTGTTTCTAGGTTTACGGTATTAGGGTACCAACACAAGGATACAATGTTAGGGATATTTGTTGGGTCTTACAGTGTCAAGGACTTGGGGACACCATACTGGAAATTGAAGGCAAACTTCTCCAGCCATGACAGTACTGAGAAATAAATGCTGGGAGCTAACAGGTGCCCAAGTTCTTCAACATTCGCAAAGGAAGCACTGTGGCAGCTGTTAGCTGCTGTGGTCTGCCAGCATCATGCAAACCAAATAGAACCCAGCACTTGCCTGTTATTCAGAAGACAGCCCCAAAACAGTTGTCAACTGTCTGGCTCCCCTTCAGCCTCCAAGTAAGTAAGGCGCCATTTATTTGTGTGCGGATAATTAATGTTTACCATAGTTCTGTACCTTGGCAAAGCAAAGCAAACAAAATCCGACCTGCACTTCATCATTGCAGGGGGGGTGGAAAAACCCCACCCATAGCCAAGGTATGGGGAGGTATGGCGTTGTGACAGTAAGTCCCCTCATGATGATCCTGCTCTGAGTGCACAAATTGCATATATAGTTGGTATACTGTCTTTTATTTTGGCCCTGATGTCACGCTAATTTAGCTCATGCAGATGCCTAGGCCTGTATCAGACAATGCAAGATCCAGGACCTGGCTTATGACCAAGTGGATTCCCGTTGTGGGCAGAGCACTACTGTTCCTGTTCTGGGATTAGCATATAAAGCAGTGGTTGGCATCATTCTGTGATTTCTGATCATATACAGTTGACCAGACCTTTTTATGCCTATCAGTGAGAGTGTGGCTTACTCCCCCTATTACATGAAACCCAGAAGCTTGCACTCACATCCCAAGTGTATTTCAAGTGTATGTGCATGTATAGTTTGTGCCCAGTACATGTGTGGTAGTAAGGCTCTGTGTGCATATGAGTCAGAGTACTGAAGCCAGTGGGATCCATTTTGGATGCCCTTGATTTTGCACAGTACATGATGAAGGATAAGGACAGCTTCCACAGAGAATTTGAATTTATTTAATAAAGGCTTTCGGCATTCAAAGCTACCTTTCGAAAAAGACTATACAGAAATGTTAAATATATTATACAAAATGATTTAAAAAAATGAATAAGTTAAAAATATTTACAAACAAAAATTGCACACACAGACCTTCATGAGTTCTTCCTCAGTCCCTGTACATATAGATATTTATGTGAATGTCACTTAGTTATTTCCTACCTGGTCATGATTTCTCAGATTTTTTTCTGAGTTCCCATGGTTTGAGAAGAAACTTTTCCATTCGCTTGGCTATTTCTTCGGAGATATCACTCAGCTGGAAAAATATACAATTCTCATCACTGTGCAGTTTTTCCCTGCTAAGCAAACGTTTGAAGGTGTAGCCTCTGACCCTAGTGTAGAAGGCCATTATAATAATGGGGTAACCCAATAATAGTCTGTAGGACCTGGGTGTAGATAGATAGTAGAAACAATGGTCCTAGACCTTTTTTGACGATTGGTTAAATCAAACAACAATCACTTATTTAGATCTTTTTAAACATGCGTAACGTCAGCTCACGGTAAACTAAGTTCCATGTGTAGTTTGAAAATATAATGTGCAACAACCAATGGATTGTAAAACAACATGTATTTATTTAATCATAATTTCAATACCAATAAATGTTATACTGTATTTTAGAAAGGATAAGGGAAAGAAAAGGTTTCTCAATCTTGAACGTGCAGAAGAGGGTGCTCAATATAAGAAGAAAAATTGAGGTAAGGAGGGGAAAGAGTTCCCAAGGTAATCGTGAAACAATAGTTTACAAAATTCTAGACAGACTGATAACAATTTTATCAATCAATGAAGGCCTGGCCAAGTGAAGTGTAAAAACAATCTCTTTTCAACATAATTTATTTCATTATTTAAGAGATATATCATTATTTACACATAATTAGCACGTTAAAATGAGGGGGCTGTTGGTCCAGGCCTAGCTGGGGGTAAAGGCGTCGACGTTTCGACCCGACTTGGGGCGCAAAGGGAATTTTTAGCCTCGGCCTGCGGGTCTTCTTCAGGACAGGGATAGGCAACCTAAATGATTAAGGAACCGTGTTACAGATTGGCTCATAATATTGCCATTATATAATTAGTAGAATTAGTAGCCATGTTGTTAACCAACCTGATCACGGTGTGCGTTGCTCCCGTGATAACCACCTGGGTAAGGATGGAAAGGTAGTGCACATAAGCCATTGTACTGAATAGGATGACTGAAAAGTAAAACATTTTTATTCAAAAATAAGGCTCACCCGCTGTGGTAGGAGGTGTGAAGGGTATGGCTTCCTGTAGTTTCTATTCTTCAATTTGCATCAGTATTAATCTGAAAGCAAAACGGCTTTTTATTATTATTATTACTACCAGGGTCTAAGGGTCTTTCGAAAGATTACACTGATAGAATATGCATAACACTTACCCGTATTAGGTAGGGCAGTGTAGGCCGATTGGATCGGCGCAGAATTATTAGGTCAGCAACTGAAATTACAGAATATAAGGATCGGGATAGTGTGCAGGCGTTGAGAATTTAACATCGGGTGCGAGCGCACCTGCCAGCTGAACGAATTTACCTTAATTGTCTTATGGCGGCTCCTCACTCGGGCGGCTCTAAAGTAGGAATGAGCCCGAGATACACGGAGCTATAAGAAGAGCCGCGAGAACGTTCAAGGAAACGTGCCGGCTGCGTGAGTCTCACGCTGATCGAGAGGCCGGTGAACATGCCGCTAGAGATAGAAAAAAGCCTCTAAGCCTACATTAAATGGGGACGGAATGAATTCCGGTGGGACCAATCGTGAATTAAAAACATATTATTTTCAATACAGGGATATTCTAGAAATTACCTAGTATGTTTACATGAATATGAGCAACCCGACCCGGTTCAGTGTAAATATGGACATAACTGGACAAACAAATCAGGTTCAGAGTTCATTAATCCACACGCACAATATTTACAATACATCCTGGAGGACATGGACAATAACATAAATTGCATTTTGTAAGAGATCCATGATACCACATTGTTTCACTTGGATATTGGCACGAGACGTGATCATCATTATAAAACAACATTTCTTAAAGTCTGTTGTTAAAATGCTGCGCATACAATTAAGTGTACAGCCTCGACATATCATGGAGTACAGGTTCCTAGTTACATTAGTATACATATAATTGAACAGCCAAAGAAACTTGATTATGTCTATTGGATAAGGAGAAAGTCAATGTGACGGACACCTGTATGCTTGTGCATAGGGTCAATGAGGATGGAGCAGGGCATATTTTCAGAGCTCACAACCTAGAGGCCTAAGGATGTAAAACCTCAACCCAATGGTCTATGTGGTATGTAGGGTGATAGTGTTAGCCATTGTTAAGGATTGATACCTGTTTACTGATCTCCTCATACTCATTGAGGCCCCTTGCTACAGTGTCAAATAAATGTATCCATCTGCATTCGCGGGTATTCAAGATGTTACAGAAATCTCCTCCCCTGGGATTGGGTCTCACTTTTTCTATTACCCACCATCTTAAACTTTCTGGTGAATGCCCAAAGGTGGTGAAGTGGTCCACCAACGGTGCACCCTGTACTTGGCAGCGTATGCGGCTGCAATGTTGCAGAATGCGTGCCTTAATTTTCTGTATCGTTTGGCCGATATACATAAAGTCACAGGGGCATGTTATAGCGTAAATCACTCCAGTGGAGTTACAGTTACTGTGATCTTGCAAAATGTGAGTCTGGTTATTATGCGTGAATTGTTTGATTTCCCTTGTCATAGGACATGCCTTGCATGATCCACATTTGTGGTGTCCTTTCACTGGAGGGATGCCCCATAGGGTAGACTGTTGGGCCCCATCTGTGATAGGTAGCAGTGACCTGACAACGTGATCCCTCACATTTTTGCCTTTTCGAAACGCATGTAGTGGTGGTGTCATCATACCTAGTTCATCTGCCACCAAATGCCAATGTCGATTAAGGATCTTCTTGATCGTGTTGCTTTTGGTGGAAAAGGTGGTTACACAAACTAAGCGTTCTTGTTGATCAACATTTTTAGGTTTAGGTTGAAGGAGGAACTCTCTATGGTTAAACCATGCACACTTGCGTGCTTTCTTGAGTAGCCTCATGGGGTAACCTCTCTCTGTAAGGCGGGATATCAAATCAGAGGATTCCTCAAAATAATCCTCTTTCTTTGAACAATTCCTACGTAACCTCAAGAATTGCCCAAATGGTAGGTTGTCCCTGAGGTTACGAGGATGACGGCTTGAGTAGCGTAAAAGGGTGTTGCGTTCGCTACTTTTCCTATAAAGACTGGTATAAAGTCTGTCACCCTCTGCTCTGATGGTGATATCTAAAAAATTGACCATTAGTCTGTTAGATTCTAATAAAAATTGAATGTCATTAGAGCAAGTATTAAGCCAAATATGGAAGTTCTTCAAATGTTCCTCACTACCTCTCCATTATCTATATATTTCAAGTGTATGTGCATGTATAGTTTGTGCCCAGTACATGTGTGGTAGTAAGGCTCTGTGTGCATATGAGTCAGAGTACTGAAGCCAGTGGGATCCATTTTGGATGCCCTTGATTTTGCACAGTACATGATGAAGGATAAGGACAGCTTCCACAGAGAATTTGAATTTATTTAATAAAGGCTTTCGGCATTCAAAGCGACCTTTCGAAAAAGACTATACAGAAATGTTAAATATATTATACAAAATGATTAAAAAAATAAGTTAAAAATATTTACAAACAAATTGCACACACAGACCTTCATGAGTTCTTCCTCAGTCCCTGTACATATAGATATTTATGTGAATGTCACTTAGTTATTTCCTACCTGGTCATGATTTCTCTGATTTTTTTCTGAGTTCCCAGGGTTTGAGAAGAAACTTTTCCATTCGCTTGGCTATTTCTTCGGAGATATCACTCAGCTGGAAAAATATACAATTCTCGTCACTGTGCAGTTTTTCCCTGTTAAGCAAACGTTTGAAGGTGTAGCCTCTGACCCTAGTGTAGAAGGGACAATTCAGCAGAAAGCGGCTCAGGTCTTCAGTTTCCCCACATAAGCACATGTCAGAGCTTGCTTTCATCTTTTTCTTTGGGATCATATTAAGAGGTAGCATGCCACTTGGTGCTTGAGCAAAGTCTTCTTTCTGTTTAGTTTAACAGGCTTGTTACATAAGGCTGAACAACTGGAAATGGGTCAATAAGACTGGCTTGTCTACTGGCCAAAAGGACTCAAGAACATTCAGTTTCCTTTCTATTGCTGGTGTGGTAAATCTTTTGTTGATTGTCTTGCCCATCTGTTTTGTTGACATTTTTTGTAGAGCTGAATTTGCTGATGATTAGGGCCAGTATACCTTTCCAAAAGATTTACAGTATACACGACAATGAGGACACTCAGATCCACCTCTGCAAACCTACTTAAATTGCCAGGCTTCAAACTTAAAACCAGGGGAGGGAAATCGCCCACTGTGTTAGGGGCAAGGGCATGGAACTTTATGCCAAATAAACTCAGATCAATTGAATCTGAAGAGCAGTTTAGAAAGGCCCTAAAGACATGGATCTATGGAACATCAGATGACCCATGCTTTGCACTCATCTAGATTCTAACTCTGCACTATTGAAACGCGTTATCAGATAGCGCCAGGAGGCTCCCCTGGGAGCGACAGTTTGCGCTTTATAAATATCACATTTCATTTAATTTCATTTCATTTCATGATATATCTAGGCCTATTCTCTTGTTTTCTTTAATCCAACATATTCCAAAGATTGATTTGTTGCTGAGTTTAAAATGTTCTCTCCAGGCTTTGTCGACTAGATTGTTTCCTGCCACTTTTAGCCTTTTCATACCATATTTCATTGGAGTAGGTTGGCATCCTCTCTGAATTGAGGAGTAGCTGACATCTATGTCCATGGCCATTGGTGGAAAAACTGATTGTAATATTAGCAAAGAATTCCAAAACTTTCTTTCATAGGTTACTATTTTTTATGTTAATTTGTCCAGTTTCCACAGTTTCGCACCATAGACTATTTGGCTTTCTGCTTTCTCCTGGACAAACAGATTGATGTTTTGTGAGAAGTAATTTCCACAGGGATGTGACATTTTACCGATGGCACTTAGAGTTGGTACTGATTTGTTTATGACTGTCTGAATGTGTGTATCCCATTTAAGGTTGTTGGAAATCAACAGTCCTAGGTATGTACATGTTTTTTCTTCTTCCATTCGTATGTTATTGATTTTGAAGATATCACATGAACTTCTATTTTTTCTAATGAACATTACTTTGTTTTTTTCTGTGTTTATTTTTAATTAATTTTCTTGACAATATGTTTCTACTGCCAAGGGCTTTGCTTGGAGACCCATCGTACAAGAGGGCAGGAATGTGGATCCCTCAAATGTTGGGACATCATTGTTTGCCTTCAAGACATCGATGCACAGATCGTTTGTGTATAGTGAGAAAAGTAAGGATGTAAGCAAACATTCTTGTTTCACTCCACTTACAGCACCAAATATTTTGCTAATATTTTGCTAAAATGGTCTTTTTGATTAAGCCTAACCTGTGAGGATTACAGCATTTATACATCAGAAGTGCTGGATTTAGCCCCAACTCAATCAGCGTTTTTCATAGCCTAGGCCAAGCTATTCGATCAAAAGCTGCTGTGAAGTCAAAGTGCGCTACATAAATTGGTATTTTATTTTTGCTGTGCTGTGTTTGTGTATAATTTAATGTAGTGATTTCAATGCAAGTTTCAAGAAGAATTGTTCCCACAAACCTTTGTATTTGTTGGAAGGCCTCTGCTGGTGCCTTACCTTTTAACAATTCATTTATTGCTGATGGTATACTTTCCTGTGTGAGGATCTTCTCAAAGAGATTTATTCTCTCTTTTGTCTATTTCTCCGACTGTTTCCTCTGCTGCATGATTCTGTGATTTGTCAGAAATTACTTCAATATGTTAGAATATAGAAGAGAAGTGCTATATCAAATGTCTTCTGTGTTATTGGCCTCTAGCACACATCTTTTCATTCCGAGGCTCTGCCCAATTGTTCACCAGGAGGTGGGCAGATTTTGTTTCCAGTTTGGCTTTATCCAAGGCTAGTCATTTATAGATCGTGGCCTCTTCTTTTTTTGATTTGATCAGCAATTTGTAGGCCCTTCTTGCATTTTTAATTTCGTCCTGTGCTCCTTTTGTTTGAAAAATGGGGTTTAGTCTTTCCTTCACTGTCTTGCATTCTTCTTTGAACCTGCCATTATTATTTTGGGCTTTGTGTTTTAGGACAATCTCTTTAACACTAAGGGTTATAGGGAGGCCATGAGCTCCTGATAGCACGCTGCCCATGTACATTGTTAGATTGTTTCATACTTCAACTTGGCAAGCAACTCAACTGTGTCTGAACTGTTTTGCCACTCGTTGATGGTTAATTCCATATCTTCGCTCCATCTTATCTGTATTGACCAAGGCATTCTCATTCACTTCTCGGGGTGGGGCTTTCTTTAGTTTAGTTAGAGATATTTCTTTTAAAGTCCAGTGATAATGAGCTGATGTCACTTTCCACTTTCCATATGATTCTTGGATTTACAAATCTCGTCCAGTCCTCCTATTTGACAAGGACACAGTCAATAACGTTTTGGGCCTCTCTTGCATTGTATGTTGGGATCTTGAGGTCTGTATTTTCAAATGAGTTTCTGGCCATGGTAAGGCCTTCTTTGCTGCAAACGTTTTGCAGCGTTTTGCCTTTGGTGGCAGGTTTAGAGATGTTATGTTATAACGGCTTGTAAAGCGCACGGCTGCCCCAGCAAAGGGGCGTCCCGGCGCTGAAGGCAGAAAACTGCACAGCTTGTAGCAAAAAGACATCTTACAACGGAGGGAAGAGGAATGTTTTAACAGCTTTACGGAAAGGCAGATAGGTCTTTATACTGCGGATGGAAGTGGGGAGCACATTCCAGAGTTTCGAGGCCAGCACACGGAAGGAGCGCCCTCCAGCACGGACCCTCCTCACCCTAGGGACAGCCACAAGAATCTGTCCCATAGATCGAAGTTGGCGGGAGGGGATGTAAAAAGTATGCAGATTGGCCAGAATACATGAAGATTAAAAATTCAGGATTTTGAAAGTAATGCAGAGGGCCTTGAACTCTAAACGTTTGGCCACAGGCAGCCAATGGAGGCGACGAATGGCATTAGAAGTAGTACACCTCCTAGGCAGGCCAAGGAGAGCTCGAGCCTCCGCATTCTGGACCCTTTGTAGTCTGACAATTTCGGACTGGTTGGCCCCCAAATAAAGGGAACTGGCATAGTCCAGTTTTGACAGGATCAAAGCCTGGACGATAACCTGCCTGATTATGCCATGCCAAATAGATGGAATGCCAAAGGCTGACTTTATTTCTATATTTTTCTCTATGTCAAATCCCCATTCACCCATTTTGCAGTTGAAATCTCCACAGACAACAATGATTGGTTTTGACTTAGTAGGGCTCAATGATGCTTTGCTGATACAAGTGAGCAGGTTTATAGGGCCATCCTGTTTCTGTGGTTGTGCAAAAAAAGTTTATTAGATGTAGTATGAACTTATCTAATATTGTGATGTCAAACATCTGTATGTTCTCATGTAGAATGTCCCATGCTTTAAATTATGCATAATTGTCACTTCAGCAAGATATTTGGAGGCCTCCGCTGTTTCTTGTGGCTTGCAGGCGCTTTGAGCATTTTGATTGGTTTATGTAGCCCAGAAATTCCCATTCTAATATTAGCCAAGTTTCTTTTAAGGCTAGGATTTCGTAGCTTTTTAGGAAATTTATCACATTGTTACTCCTGAGTTTTTGGGGGATGTCAGCAACATTCCATGAAAAAGGTGTGGTCTTTTTCCCCCCATTTCCACAGCTCACTTTCTGTTTTATGGGAGTACGGTTCTAGTCAATCTTGAGTAGATAAGTTTAGTATCACTAGTACTGAGCATGAACTTTGTTTTGATGTGAGCATCTAGCTTCTATTTCCTTTCCCTTAATCATTGGATTTGAGCAATGTAGGTTTCCAGCAACTGCTGTTATAAAGGTCTCTTTTGTTGTTCTTTCTTTAGTCAGTTCCATTTCGTGATTTTCCATGGAGATGTTTCTGACATCTTGTTTTTTTTTCTCTCCTTATCCCACATCCTACGTCCATGTTTAGTCGGATCCTCAGTCATATGCCCTTCTAGCCTTACTTGTGTTGTTTTGTGGCCTCTTATAATTTTTATCATGCTCTCAGTAAATGTGTTAGTAAGTGGGGCTGATTTTATCATGAACTCAATCAAGTTTGAGCTTCAAGTGCCCACGAGGATCTCATTTAACGGGTGCCTTTGTTATATCATTTCACCAGATCAGTTCGTTCATTTGGAGTGTCCCGTCCCCTACTTTCTCAGTTAGACATTTGTATTTTTGAGGAGGGTGTCTTCCTTCTTTGACTAGACATTTTTCTATGTTAATTATAGTGAAGTTTTGTGGATCTTCCAGCCCCTTGTTAATTGTGGCATCTTCTCTTCTCTGATATGTATTAGCCTTACATTGTCTAGTTCATGCCTTTTGTTGGTTTCTGGTCATTGTGAAAGATCCACTGAATCGCTGACATGGACCTCTGCCTTGTTTTTTGATTTTTCATTAGCAGCCTCGTCTTTTAAGTCCCACATTATCTTGCTGAAGTGCTGATCAAAATATGGTTGAGAAAGTTTGTGCCATTCTAGTTTTTGTTGTAAGTCCTTCTTGAATGGATTTCCTTTTTCCCATATGTCTGTTTTTCCATTCTATGGGGTTTATCATTTGTTTTGCATGAAATATTTAATGTGCAATTTCTATTCTATTCAAAGTATCTTGTCTTTCTTTCCATTCTTCCGGTTAGGTCTGATTCATTTTGCGTTGTCCTCACAGCTTTGACTCTGCCATAACTTGCATCAAGTTCCTTACAACTTTGCTTAGTTTTGTCAATGTTGGAATTAGCTCTAACCATATACAGTAGGATACCTCAGTATGATGGTTCTGTTTATTTATTATTCAGTCAGTTTCATTTTCAGGCCTGTCCCTTTGTTCTACTGAGGTGCAATGTGTTCCTATGTTTTGTTCTGAAGTTTACAATTTGCTTCTTCTGTAGTACAATTTGTTTCAACAGTGTAGACCACATTTTTCTACCTTGTTTTCCTATTTAAGCTGCTCCTTGATCACTTTTTCTAGCTCTTCACTTTAGAAATGGAGATGCAAAGTCGTTTTTGTGTTTAGTTTTTCCTCCTTGCGATACTCAATTCCTTTTATTTCAGTTGACAACTCCTGCTGTATTTTAATCTCATCTACCTTCTCTTTGATATAATTTGGTATTATTGACATGATGAGTGCATTGATTTCATTCATTATACACGATTTAATTGTTTCCTATGTCTGGGAGGCATTGGTTAAGTGTTGCTTAGAGAATTTTAACCTCTCCTTTCTCCCCCTGCTTGCTGCCATTACTCTTCTCAGGGCAGGGTTTACCTTGTTGGGTGTCTGTCCTCCGACCACAGGGTCTAAAATTAGTTTCACATTGCCTTTCCCATTTTATTCATTTATTGTTCTCGTATTTCTCTTATCTCTTTCACACTTTGCTCCTTGATGTTGACGTGGTTAGTTTTTTTCTGATTTGATTTCCTGGTTGCTGGTAAGTCCCTTGTCACTTTCACACCCTGTCATTTCATCCATGAAGTTCAGTTTCATCGATGTTTTGGCTCTCTGTTATTATGTCCCTGCCCTCCATGTGAATTATGAGGCATAATTTTCCTAGCGGAGAGCCATTTAGATGCTCTATTTCCTCCAGCGTAGAACATTTTTTAAGTATCTATTTTAAGTAGATTTTTTCATGTTAACCTCAAGAGTCAACTGTAAATTATGGTTGAGTAAAGGCAGTGGTTTTTATTCTTGCTTCCCTTTCCCTTCTTATGTTCTTTCTGCCAGTTCTAGCCTAGTCTCATCGGAATTAATTTTTATGTGTTTTATGCACCTCGTAACCCCACTTCATTTGGGTGGAACTACCTGGGTAGGATCGTTTCCCTTTGACAAATATCTGGGTAGCTTGGTTTGAACTACTTGTTTGGCACTGATTGCCAGGGCCGGACTGGGAACGCAAACTTGCCATGGCAATTAAGTCAAACCGGCCACGCGCCAGGGGGGAGGAAGGGGCGGGTGGGTATGGTGGGAAACACTGCTGCTGCTTTTGGTACAGAGGGCCGATATTGCAGCACTGCTGCAAAACCAGCCCCCTGTACCAAAACCGGCCTCCCCGGTCCAAAACCGGCCCTCACCCTTCCGGTCCACTGGGAAAACACCTGGTGCCCGCTATGGGCAGTCCGGCTCTGATGATTGCCTCCAGAGTATTGACAGGCACCTGTCCTTCCATTCAACTGGATTGGCGTTTTGCCCTCCTGTGTGCTGTACACTATAGGAATGGTATACAATACTTGCTGTATGCAAACTGTGCTGGCTATTTTGTTAAGCATCTCGTTCAGCATCCTGTTTTGCTTTCAATCACCATTGCTTGGCCTTGTGAAGTGGGGCTCATGCCCCACTAGAGCATTTGGCTGTTTTGGTATGATTGGGAATGAGGCAATAAATAATGCAGCAACAACGGACCAAACTGCACGCTGTCGGACATGAATCAAGAGGCAGAGAGACAAAGGCGGACTATGGGCTATGAGACTATGAACTACTAACACACATGTTCAACCTCCATCTCCGCCTCACCATCAGAAGCCCTACCACGTTAGATGCCTGAAATACTGATGGAAATCTCGCCTGCACAGAGAGTGGAAGCATATTGTCTGAATTTCTGTGACCAAAGGGTAGAGATTGAGACACTGAAGTGAGGAGGATGGAGATAGGGCTACATCTGGAAGATGAATGTAGATTTTGTTAACAAGGGGTTTCAGATTAGTTCTTTCTTAACACTGCCATTTTTTTGATAGTAGGGATGAGGGGTAGGACTGCAGATTCTGTTGTGCAAGGGGAGAAACTTTCTAGGAAAGGCCTGTCATTTTGTCTGTCCCTAATTACTGATTCAAGAATGTTGTTGATGATAGCAAGGTACAGAAACTCACACTTCATTGTGCTCATGTTGCGGGTGCTCCAGCTTGGAGACAACTCCAGTCTATCTGCTGTGAGAAGCATTACTTTACACAAAGTTGTGTCCCCAGGGCAGTCTGAGAAGGACACTTAAAATAGAACTACTCTAACTGGTTCTGCAGTTGGAGACAGTGGATCCCCATTTCCTGTCTAGAAAATGCGTATAAAGCTGGACTCCAAACAACCCAACTTTGTTCCAGTTCCTAGTTCTTCATGAACAAAGAAGTGAATGCTCCCCTGAGTACTTGTGGGTCTGCTGAATGACCAGGACTGGAGTCTGCCTGACAGTGAGCTTCCCAGAGATGAGAGGACATCAGCTGAACTCTGCACTCTTTGCTGGATGAAACGTAGGGTTTTCCAACTGCCTAGAAGCCTGCCAGCCCAGATGGTGGACAGACTGTTCTGGACAGGCATGCTTGTGGCCTGGGTAGCACCCAGAAAGCAGACTGCCATGATCAACAGCAGGAGTTCGAGTGCAACTGACTTTCTGTGTGCCTTGGCCTGAATTAGCCTTCTGCTGCCTAGCAGTGTGCATCAACCCAGGTTGGGCTGCAAACTGCATTGCTGAGCATCCATACCAACCCAAGGGGCTGCTACTGCCGAAGCCACCAGTCTGCAGTACTTGAGCCCATCAAGCAGCATCTGTCGGTCTTGGGGGCTGCAACCGCCAAAGACACAGGCTATGCCCAGCCTCCCCCCCCCATGACTGCCACTGAGATAACAAGTGAGCGCTGGGGACCTTGGCCTGTGGTCAGGACTGAGCCTCTGTAGCTCACTCCAGTGAGAGAAAAGAATTAAGGCTGTTTTGTTTTCTTTCCACTAGAACAAGGATAAGAACAAAACTGATCTGGTTGCACATTTGAACTTATGTGGAAAGTAATCTGCACCTGAACCCAGTCATGCGGCTGCCGCTGCTTACTGGGAGTCTGTCTTCAATAGGGTCATCTGTGTAGGAGAGAGCAAGGATAGTAGGGAGGGCAGCGGTAGCTCCTCCGCAATTGCGGAAGAGCGTCGCCCCACTGGCTCAGAGCCAGCAACTGAGCCAGCATGTGTAGGGAGGGGGCGGGCCGGGCCATGGGAGGGTAGAGGAATGAATGCTATGGCCACTTCTAAGTGCACATGTCTGTTTGGCTGTCTGTCTTAGGCTGGCCAAACAGACATGAACACTTAGGTTTCTATAACCTGGCTGTGGAGAAATAGCACAGACTCCCTGTACCTGAGAGGAGTGTCGCACCAGCCCTCTCAGGCCAATCCCAGCGCTGCTCTCATAATATGAGAGCAGCTTCTGGATTGGATTGGGAGCCTGTCCCAGGGACTGCCGGGAGCAGCAGGAGAATGGAGGAGGACCGGAGCGCGAGGCGGTTGCAGGATCAGGTATATTTAAAAAAACGTTATCTTTTTAATTCAACCCCCCCCTCCCACCCCCACGTCGCTGCTGCAGCCCTGCTGCTGTATATTGGCATCAGCCGCGACTAAGGGAGGGTGTACCGCTCACATGGGAATTGTGACCAGGGGTATTATCCTGATTTCTTAAATTGGATTGCGTAGTATTTGTATTGCTGGGTGACTAATAATGTTGTTTTTTTCCAAAAAGACAAGCACTGGGATGGATATCACGTTATTGTGTCTGTTGGTTGTTTGTTGAGCTCTGAACTTGTGCTCCCAACACTAACTCTATGAATAACCTGTGACTCCTTGTCTTAGATATCGTTGTGCTTAGCCAAGTTTGCAGAGCCATAGTAGGACGGACCCCAGGACACCAGTGCAAATGATCTCAACCACTACGGGGTTTAACACAAGCTTTCCACCACTCCTGGGGAAGGGCAGGGGGACAAAAATTCTCCCTTGAGCAAGATGCATACAACAAATTCCCCTTTCTTGGACAAGGTGGGAGACAACCCCCACAGCCTTGTGCTTAGCAGGGGGTTTATAAATCCCTGGTATCTTGTTATACCAGTGCGTAGAAAGGCCCACAGCATTGGGGCGACTGTCAGCTGCCTCTCCTACTTGGCCGACAAAATGCTTGGGGGCATGGAGGACCAGGGTAGATGACAGGTGATCTCATGCCCTATTCAGAATTGAAAACAGAGTGTTGAGAATGCTTTCAGCCAATCCGGGCCTCCTCCCCATAATATGAAGGTGAAGGGAACTAAGGACAGTGGAAAGCCACCATGTTACTTTGTAGCCCGCAACATGTTATAGCCATATACCGCATAGCCATAGAATATTAGGGTAGCTGCCTAGCCTTTATTTTTTTTTTTCACAGTACTTCTATTGCCTTTGGCTAGGTTGAAAGCGGGGAGGTAATAAGTATCCCTCAGGTGGTGTGACAATATATATGCTCCCTTGTCTTGGGCATTGGGGGGAGGGGCAGGTTACAAAATAATCTTTATCTATCACCATGGCAGGATTGAGAGAGGCGTAGTTGTCTCTGCCCTTGGACAAAGTGCAGAGCACAAGGTGCTGAAGGAAACAAATTCTCCCTGTCCACCACAAGAGTGGGGGCACAGGAGGAAGGAGTCCCAATCCTTGGGCAAGCTAGGAATGTAACAAATTCCATCTTTTTTGGGAAATGCAGGGAGGTACAACAAACCCTTCTGCCCTTGAGCAAGGTCAGAGCACCCAAGACTATCCTCCAGTATTTGATATTTCTTAGTTCCAAATCGTTCCTTCCTTCTTATGTCCATTGCATTAGCTCCCTGGCTGTGCTGCTTCTGTTTTTTTGTATCCTTCCAATGTTTGCAAACTTTGAGTGATGGTAAGTAAGTGTCCTTTACTTCTGGCAGGCAATGCTGCATAATCAGAATTGGGCCTTGGGATGGGCAGTGCTTCTGGAGATCCGTCAGGTGTTACTGGGCCTGCTTCCTTCTCCTGCAAAGAAAGAATTGAGTAGAAAACTTGTTCCCTTGCCCTGGTTTTAGCGAAGTGCCGTATAGCGATAGGGTGGCTTAGCCCTCTACCTCCTACATATGTGGCATGGTTGAAAGATATTTCTGAGTGGGCAGTTGCAGAAGAGGATGCATCAAGGGTTGATAAGTTCAAAGAAGACTTGGGAGCTTGGTCTGCAATGTTATCCGAATTGAAGGTACCATAGGGTCTAACTGCCTCCCGAGACAGACCCACATGATGTACTGAATACACCCTAACATTGTTGAAATGAGAACCAGGAAAACCCTGGACTACGGAAGGTTACACCAAGGACACCCACACACCATTTATTATGGAATTATTTTGTACCAATAGCAGGGACCAAGCACAGGAGTGAGGGAAGTGTAGGGAGGGGGTTTCGTTTTTTAGTTTCTTGGACGATCTATGGACAGTTACTTGATCCGTATCACTAATGATGCCCGGTTGTAACTATTGTTGATGTCACCTTATGATAATGCTTACCTTTTTGTATGAGAATGTATCCTATAAAAAGTGTTTCTTTCTCCCTTCTCTCCAATGTGCTGAATACTGATGTGAATAGTATGTGACTCACTTGTTCTGCATTTGAAATACCAGTTTATAGCTATGCCTATAGAGACTGTGCAGTGGAAAACTGCACTATGTACTAAACTGAAACTCCTTCATTACGCTGTTTAGTGATATTACCCAAAATCAAAAGGTTTATTAAAAAAAAATGTGTCCTTTACAGTAAGTGTCTCCCTGCACAAGGGCCAAAATAGCATGTGGACAATGTAATTATTTTCTTTCTTCATGAATAATTATC
Source organism: Calotriton arnoldi (assembly GCA_963921515.1). NCBI lineage: Eukaryota > Metazoa > Chordata > Amphibia > Caudata > Salamandridae > Calotriton > Calotriton arnoldi. Next base: position 3,857,009 of record CAWUFW010000049.1, on the reverse strand, counting down.
TATATTTTGCCATGACTGCAAACATTTTGTAGGCCAAAGAGGAACCAGGCAGCCAGCTGCCTGGCATTTATTTTCTTTATTATAGCACAGCTCTTTCTCTTGGGATAAGCTAGTAGGGGTGGAGGCTACCAAACACTTCTTAACATTTGAGCACGGTATGTGGACGAAATACCCCCGCACTTGGTCACAGCAGGGGGCACAAAATACCTTCCTGGCCATTACTGGGGTGGGAAGAGTGAAGTGTAAATTCCTAACCAGATGGTATTGTAGAGGACAACAATCCACCCCCACCATTAAACAAGGTATTAAGGGGGAACAAACTCTACCTGCCAGTTGCTGCGATGGAGCAACGGAATCATGATTTTATTACCACCCTTGCGGGGGGGGGGGCACAACAAACTCCCCAGCACTTCCACAAGGCAAGGGTTTCAAGATACTGCACTGCCCTTTGGCATGGTAGGGCCACGCAATACACAACCCCCGGACTTTTTTATTTAGATTTCTCCACTGCATAATGCTTATGTATATAGCTTTCTTTTGGCTTTCTCACCGTGCTGATCCTTCTTTTTTATTGTATCCTCCCAATGATCACAAACATTAGCAGATAATATGTGTCTTTCTGTACATGGGCCTAAAAAGGCATATGAAATGTAATCAATTTTCTTTATTCGCAAAGGTTCTGTTCCACAGAGTTGGAAAAACGCCATCGTGCGTCCGCTCCTAAAAAGAACCCAACCAATTGAATGGACTGCTTACAACGTATGTGGAGGCTCATAATCTTCTGCATCCCTCGCAGTCGGGTTTCAGGGCTGAACACAGTACTGAATTCGCCCTCCTAGGAGTCACTGATCTCTCAGATGACTCTTGGATGGGGGTGAAACAGCCGTGCTTATTTTATTAGATCTTAGCGTGGCCTTTGATACTGTGTCTCACTCCATCTTAATTTAAAGACTGGCAACATTAGGTCTCAAAGGAACAGCGCTGGCCTGTCTAATATCATTCCTAAGGGACTGGATGTTCCAAGTCTTTTCAGCCAATGGTAAGTCGGAGACGAGGGCTCTAACCTCTGGAGTTCCTCAGGGCTCAGTGTTAAGCCCAATGGTGTTTAATATTTACATCCACCCACTGGCAGATGTAGTAGAGAGTTGTGATCTGACCTCATTCTCTTATGCAGATGACACTCAAATCATCTTCTCCTTGTCATCTGCACAGGATCATGGACCATCCGATCTTAACCTTGGCTTTTGTCACATCGTTTCTTGGATGAATGATAACTCCCCAAGCTAAATGGCGTTAAGAGGGAGGTCATGAACCTGGGCAGGAATCCCCACCTCTGGGGCCCTCAGCATTGGCGGGAATTATTCGGGTCTCCCCTACCCTGTCCCCTAAGGTTAAGAATTTGGGCTTTGTATTGGATGAGAATCTTTCCATGAAGCCGCTGGTGATCAAGGTTACTGCCACCTGTTTCACTGTGCTCAAGTAGTTGAAAAAGATCATCTGGATAATTCCCGAAACAGCGCAAAGGACTGTGGTCCAAACCCTATTCTTGTCTATATTGGACTATGATAACATCTTGTACTTAGGTATAGATCAAGCATCCATCCATCACCTACAGATAGTTCAGAATTCAGTTGCTAGACTCCTGTACAGGCTCCCAATGCACACCTCTGTCTATCACCTTCTGCAAGATATCCACTGGCTCACAGTCTCAAAGCGCATTCAATTCAAAGCCCTGTGCTACATCTTCAAACCAGAGTTTGAGCCGGCCCATGCTACATAACAGGGTCAGCCCACACGCACACTGAGATCTCGGAACTTGATCCTGTGCACTGTGCAAAGATTTCGCTTTGCTCGCATTGGAGTGCGCTCCTTCGCTGTTCTCGGTCCGAAACTGTGGAACTCTGTGACAAGGTGGGCCCGTCCGAGGTGAAACGCATGGACGTCATGGAATGGTGGGCCGTTAGCCCCCCCCCTCTCCACCTCTTGTTTCTTCCCGGCAGGACACCTGGACTACAGGTCCCAGAAGCCCTTCCGGCCTGGACGACTCCATAGAGGACAACGGGACTGGATGGGGGATCTCGAATGACGTAACTCCGCCCCTTGACGTCACACTCCCTGGACCCATAAGGAAGCTGGAGACCCGGAAGAAGGTGTGTGCTAACACCGGCGACGGAGTCGAGTCGGAGTTGGAGGAGGATACTGCCCTGTACGGAGAGAGCGGATCGCCGAGAGAGCAGGCGGAGCGAGAGGCCGTGACAGCGGGAGCCCCGACGGAGCCTGGAGGCCAACGACCCCACGAGTCGCCCAGCCACGCTCCAGGAGGAGCGTGGCTTTCACAGGTACGCAAACGCTTCGTGGGTTGGTACGGGAGGCGGGATAGCGTAACCCCATAGACCCTGAAGCCGCGTTTTCCTTCTCTTTCTTGTTTGGTGGTCGGGTTGGTTTGCGGTGTCACCTATCACCTGAGCACAACACATCTGAGGAGTGGAATTCACGAGTGAGCCGGTGCCCCATCACAACCCTTTCCTCTCACTGAGAAAACAAGCAGAACCTATCCCTTACCCCGGTTTTTGTCTCCTTATGTTTCCTGCTACATGGCCACGGCATCACCGAGGACCCGCCGCCAGTCAAGGAGGGAGTCGATAAGAGGCGAACGGAGTCCTGTCTACACACCCAACCCCGGCCCCTACGCGACCAAGACTTTGGCAACAAGGAAGAAACATTTGTCAATGCCAATAAAACCCTCTTTACCACGCCCTGTTGTCCTCCCTGATCCTTTGCCCACGCTACAAACTCGCTCCCTGAGCCCCTGAGAAACTGCACTTCCTTACTTGCATTCCATAAAGGCCTAAAGACCTGGCAGTTTTAAGCTGTTAATATGCCATCTTCTCTTTTGCTCAGCACCGGGAAACCCTTTTTTGGGTAGCTGCGTGCTTTATAAGTTTACAAATAATAATGGTAAATAATAATTCACAAAGGATTGTCCAGATGTTCCAGTGATCGTGAACATTGATAGACAAATAAAGCAGTAGCGCATGTGTACTGGACACTTTGTTTTTTAGGGAAAAGTCAGAAATGTGTAGAGAAAAATGTACCCAGCCTAACAAATGCACCAAATGGAGCCAAGCAGAGCATCTTTGCAAAAGTAGGTGGACATTTGTTCGGCGTTTTTAAGTCTCTTCTACCAGACAGCACAAGCTCTGTGCTTGCAAAATGACCTACTGTCAGTTTACATTAGGCTTAGAGCCCACCAATTGGTACCATTGATTTGCTTTATTGCCACTCTCATCTCCTTGAATTGTATTCATTAGTTTGTGTAGGTTTTCCTTCCTCCTCTTGTGTTTGTCCCTCCACTGGAGCAGGGTCTCATTATTTGTGCCTTTCCACTGCTTAATTTCCAGGCACAACTTCTTTTCTTTTTGGTTAAGCACTCCATGAGAGTGCATCTGTTTTCCAGCTGTCTCACTCTTACCTCTTCTGCTGCTCTATTTTCGCTGTGTGCTTCTCCTCTGCCCCACCCATTGTGAGCCCACCCTTGTGTGCTTCTACCTCGTTTTCTTTCTTGCCCTTGTGCTTCACCACAGTGCTTTACGTCGTTCTCTCGCGCCCATGTCATGTAATTCTCCCCCACCCTCCATGTTACTTCTGCTCCATGCCCTTTGTGTTGTTTCCCTCCCCCTGTGCACTCCGTGTTATTTCACCCTACTCAGGCCCTCTGTGTTGCTTCCCACACCCACACCATCTGTGTTGCTTCTCCCACCCCCTTTAAAAAACACTTAGTTCAATTGGTAAATGAAAAAAAAAGGGTCAGCGTCATTTTGTAGGTCAGAGCATGCTTTGTGCACGTGCCTACGAAGATGTCGTGCCTGCTGCTTCATAGGCTTTTTTAAAAATCCCTCCTCTCCAGCTTTGTAATATACAACATCTTCGATGCTGTACACCAAACGTGAGACCTATTGGCTTTGCCAATACTTCTTTAAACTTTATTTTCATTTACCAAATACCGCATATCAGGATGTTTAAACATAATATTACCATATTGTAAATGACATGAAAACAAGAAAAAGAAACATTGGGCGCTTTTTGGTATGAATATGGAAACCTCTACAGTAGTCCACATTCGATATTGAAGTTTGGCCACCGTTTTACCTTTCACTTTGTAGGCCACATGGGATTCCTAACAAGTAACTGGAACTGGTGTCCTGAGTCCAGATATGGGGGTAGTCCAAATGTGTTCTAAGTATGAGAAAACCTAGCGAGAAATAATCTATTTAAATTAGAAGGGACACAGAGGTCTGTGACCCTAAATATATAACATCGCAAAATCTGGAAACCAGAGAGGATTGAAAGCCAGAGCGCTATTAATAAAACATTGAAGCAGTGTTTCATTATTCAGTCGGAGCTTTACAACCCTCCTTTTGCACACTTCTTGCCAAGGCTTCCCCTTAGACTGCAACTCCCTTCACTTGGGTAAATGCTGAAACTTCCTCTCCTGGTACTACCTTCATGCAGGCTTTAGGACTCGGGCATAGCGTCTTTTTTTTCTCTTGGATCCTTCTTTTTCTGTCTCCTTGTCATAACCAAATGGCTCACGTCATGGAACCCCTTCACTGCTACCACTTTTGTGTTGCGAGAATCTTCATTTTGGTACACTGCAAGGACTGTACCGCAGTTTTTTCACGTCATTCACAAAGCCTATAGCAGGAAGTCATGCCACCTTCCTCAGGTTACTGGATAGCTCCTAAAATGTGGTAATCATCTCACAATGAAGGGAAGTCTTGAGCACAGTCACAAGATCAGAGCTACCATTGATTGGGCGCTATCATAGTATACTGATTGTTCTAAATCTACGCAGGTTCTACATCTGCTGCAGATGATCTTCCAGTTGGAAAACTGAGGTTAAGACACAGCTTTGAAATACAAATGTCTTCAACCTTCATTGTGTATCTGTCATACTTTCTTCACTGTTGTTTTCATTTTTCCTTCTGCAAAGGTGACTGACTTCTTTATCTTGGTCAGCCATAGCTTGGTTTGGTTGAGCTTGATCTCGTAGTCCAACGTTCTCTCTTCCATAGCATTTATTTAAGTGTAGACTTTCCCAAAGGAGGTAACAAAGCTCCTCTCCCTTTGTTAAACTGGATAAGGCATCCACAGGCTTTTAACTTGGGAAGAGATTCTCTGCTGGAAAAATGTTTCCTCTGAGGTGTTCCCTGACCTGGTTTCAGCAAGGGGCCACAGGGCTCCATCTATCTCTCTGGTTACATTTTACCCATAGTGCCTGTGATCAATAGTCTCCTGTGCAGCGGTATGAGGAAACGTTCCGCATTCTTTCTCTGTGGGATAGGTCGATATAGGTGTGTGTGAGATGGTTCCCGAATGCTACCATCACTGCACCTCCTACACCCGGCGCCCTCACCAACAAAGAGGAATGAACAAACGTGCTACCGATGCGGACTAGAGTTTCCGCACATCGGTGCGTGCCCGGCGATGGGCCAGAGGTGCAGGAAATGCAACAGGGACAATCACTTCGCAAGCGCCTGTATGAGCAGACAGGGGAGAAGTGAGAGGGGGAGAGCGGCAAGACCAAGGATGACCAACAGCCGGTATGTCAGACACATGAAAACAGCGAGTCGCAGTTCCTCTGACGAGTCGGAAGAAACAGTAGCACCTGTGGGTGTGGCACGACTATATCTAATGTCAGACGCCCATAAAGAAGACAGGAGACCAGAACACATTAATCTCGTGGAGAAGCATCATATCAAGAAAACCGCAACAGTGGACATTGCAATAGGGCAACATACCACACAGTTCGTGCTTGACAGCGGAGCCACATGCAACATCATGTGCATGTCGGAGTATGAGAAAATGAAAGTGAAGCCGCCGCTATCACCGTCCACGGTGGATGTGTTCACGTGGGGCTCTCAAAGGCCAGTAGAAAACATGGGAAAGTTCACAGAGACTCTGACGTACAAGGACATGTCCTGCCAAGAAGAGATACACGTGCTGAAAGGTGACGTCCCAGCACCATGCCTGCTAAGCAACGTTACGGCGCAGGTGATGGGCCTGCAGGCAATGACATATCACATGTCAGATAAGTGGAACATTCTACAGGAGCATCCGGCCCTGCTGCACGGGCTAGGAAAACTGAAAGGGAAACAAATAACATTGCACATCAATGAGGCGATCAAGCCAGTAGCTCAACACCATCGACGGGTGCCCATACACTTACAACCACAAGTTGAAGAGGAAATTAAAAGTCTACTGGCCCAGGATATCATTGAGCCCGCAGAAGGGCCGACGCTATGGGTGTCTCCAATAGTGGCAGTCCCAAAAAAGAACACCTCCAAGATCCGCATATGTGTGGACATGAGGATACCAAACACAGCCATTGAGCGAGAGCGCCACCCAGGACCACATCTAAACGAAATGATCAGCTGTCTCACTGGGGCCTGCCGATTCTCGAAGTTAGACTTGTGCAAAGGGTACCACCAACTAGAGCTGGACCAACAGTCGAGATACATCACCACATTCTCGACGCACATGGGCCTGTTCCGCTACAAGAGACTGAGTTTTGGGATCTCATCGGCTGCTGAGATTTTTCAAGAGACTATAAGACAGGTGATAAGGCCGGTAAAAAACAGCCTAACTATAGTGATGACATCCTGGTATTTGGGCGATCAGATGAGGAACATGACAAGGCTCTGCATCAAATATGCCTGCAGCTGGAACAAGCGGGACTAACATTGAACGCAGACAAGTGCGAGCTGGGGAGGAGTGAGCTGGTATTCTTTGGACACATCTTCTCCAAGAAAGGAATGAGGCCAGATCCCAGCAAAGTAGAGACACTGAGAAACGCGAATCCTCCGTCGGATGTTGCAGAGGTACGGTCATTTCTGGGGCTGGCCAGCTACTGCGCTCGCTACATCAAGGATTTTGCCACAGTGAGCACACCGCTCCGGGAGCTAACCAAGCAAGGGCAGAAGTTCCTCTGGTCACAGGAATGCGGTCGGGAGTTTGAAGCTATCAGAAACGCTGTAATGACTGTAGAGCATCTTGCCTATTTTGACCCCTCAATGTGCACTGAGTTGACAGTAGATGCCAGCCCAGTCGGTCTGGGAGCCATACTAGCGCAGCACCTACCGGGAAGAGACTCGCCAAGAAAAATTGCTGCGTATGCAAGCAAAAGCTTGTCTGACATTGAGAAGGCATACTCTCAACCAGAAAAAGAAAGCTTAGCAGTGGTGTGGGCGTGTGAACACTATCACATGTTTATATACGGGAAGCCGTTTACCATCTTAACAGATCATCAGGCTCTGGTGACGATATATGGAAATCCGTCGGCAAAAATGCCACCTCGCATTGAGCGCTGGGGCATACAGTTGATGGACTATGATTTTAAAATTGTGCACAAGCCTGGGAAGGAACATAACCCGGCCGACTACATGTCGAGACACCCGCTACCACGGGTACCGGAGTCTGCATCGATGGCTGAGGAATATCTCAATTTTGTACTAAAGCAAAACACTCCGGCGCCAATAACATTAGCAGAGCTAGAGCGGGAGACAGAGAAAGATGCCACCATGCAGCTGGCCAAAGAAACGACAAGGATGCAAAGATGGAGACACGTCAACAACAACTGCACCTGGGGAACAGGAGTGAACAGGGAGGAAATGCTGGCACTAAAGAAAATACATGAAGAACTGTCAGAGACAGTAACAGGAATAATGATGCGAGTAACGAGGATAGTGATACCAAGGTCACTAAGGCGACAGACAGTCAATGTGGCCCACGAGTCACACCGCGGGATGGTGGCAACAAAACAACTGCTAAGGGAGAAGATATGGTTCCCTGGCCTGGATAGAATGGTAGAAGACACCATCGTGACGTGTCACATCTGTCAAACGACAGGACAGCCTGCCAAACCCGAACCGCTACAAATGTCAAAACTCCCAAGGGCGGTGTGGACAACGCTGGCAGCGGACTTCTTTGGGCCACTGGACACGGGCAACTACCTGCTCGTGATCATCGACGAGTACTCACGATTCCCCATAGTCCGACACGTGTCATCAACGTCAGCAGCAGTGACGCTACCAATCCTGGATGATATATTCGCGGCCTGGGGCTCCCCAGAAATGTTAAAGACAGACAATGGTCCTCCATTCTCAGGAGAAGAATTCAGAAAGTTTATGTCCTACCTCGGCATTCGTCACAGGAAGATAACACCGCTGTGGCCACAAGCAAACGGCATGGTGGAACGATTCATGGGGAACATAAAGAAAGCGGTCCAACGAGCAAAGCTGGCGCAGATCTCCACCGGACAGGCTCTATGTCAGGTCTTACGAGACTACAGAAACGCACCCCACAGCTCCACGGGTAGATGCCCCGCTGAGTTGGTATTGGGGAGGACAAGCAGGACCAGACTACCACAGATAGAAGCCATGGCGCCAACAGATCACAGTAACATCGCAGCCACAGACAAGGAAGCTAAAGGAAAAATGAAAGCATATGCAGATGCAAGGCGTCACGCCACTCCGTCACACCTCAAAGAAGGAGACACAGTGGTAGCACGTCAGCGACAGCAAAGAAAGTCCGACAGCCTGTTCTCAAAGGAACCGCTAACGATCATAAACGTGAAGGGGCCAATGATTACGGCTGCATCGGAACATCGCCGAATAACAAGAAACAGTTCTCATTTCAAAGAATTGAATACAGGGAATGAAGACGGCCAAGACACTGCAACAGGAGAAGATGAAGTGATGGGTCACAACGGGACGGGAACGGACAAGGGTGAAAAGCCAGCAGAAGAATTTCAGGAAGAGACTTGTCCAAAAAGAGTGAGCAGAAGGCCGAAAAGACTTATTGAAGAAATGCAGTGATGGGGATACACACATATCAATTTGTTCTGAGCTATTTTCTTTTCTCCATATCTCTACCACTTTATCTCTCTCTTTACTTTCATCATTTCTTTATGACACAGGGGGGAGATGTAGTGGCCTGGGTGAAGGGCACTAGGACCCTGCACCGGACCACCAGGCAGGAAGGGAACTGGACACCAGTTCCGGTTAAGGGGTGGGACGGGCATTCAGTACGAGGAGGGCTACGAGGACGGACATGCATGTGGGCATGCGAGCAACACCTGATAATAAAGAACCTCAAACCCTTACCCGACTCCTGCGTGGTCCTTAGAAGAAAGAGAACACGACAGGCACCGATTCCTTCTGGGTACCCATCCTCCCCTCATGCCTAGTCAACTTATGCAGGCGCATACGTACAGCCACAAAGTGCCTCATTTACCACCTCTGAAGCTGTGTCAAAACTAAGAAGTCTGCCTGTAGCCCTCTGCCTCCTGAGTAATGTACCTCCATTCTCACTAGTCCCATCCTCGGATACCACATATCAGAGGAGCAGAAGCTGCCATCTTGGGACCAGCGAGCAAAGGAAGAGTCACAGTGTTCACTTACTTGTATGTGCCCCTGTGTAGTCATCAGCCTTCAGCAATCCATTTCATTCCCACCTCACGTAAGTCAGTTTGAGCATAGGTAGGCCTCCCGTCTGGTGGCTATTAGAGACTTTTATTGGTCCTTCAGCTTCGATCCAGTGGGGTTGGTCCTACATTTCAGAGTTTGATCTAGAGCAGTGGTGCTTAACCTGTGGTCCGGGAACCCCTTGGGATCTGTGATGCCTACTCAGGGAGCTAAGAAAATTAAATATGATCAGATTACTAAGGTGCATTAAAATAAAGAAGCAACATGTAAAAAGGAAAATATTCTGTAAATGTGAAGGAATTTGAAATTGAAGGCTAAAAATCAAGTTGGTATCTTGAGATTGACTTGTGGAAGCAATGCAAGTGTATCAAATAGAATATAGTATGGATGATGGGGGGCCTGAATTGAATTCAGAAACGCTACAACCTTCCCAATAACATTTCTAATTTTTTATATTTGTTTGTGAATTAAATAAAATATTTCATCATTTGTGTATTTGTTTTATTAATGATTGTTTCCATATTTTCGTGTATTGTTTTGTGGTTCACATCATCAAAATTGCTTAGACTGGGGGTCCCCTAATTCAATAATGATTTGGTGGTGGTCCCCAAATTTCAATAATAATTCAGTGGGGGTCTCCAGATTCCAGTAATGATTTATTGGGTTAAGGACTACTAATCTAGAGGATGTCTGTGTCTTAGTCGCCTCTTTCCTCTGCCAGTCCCATGTGTTTCATAAGCAAATCATCTTCCTTTACTCCTCCTGTCATGAGCACCTTGCTGCCAAAATCAAATGGACTCTAAGACAGCCATTAGTTCTGCTTGGGTTGAGCATGCCGCACAAGTGCATGCATCTCTTCATACATGACACCACCAGGGGTACAATTGAGTGGGGGTTCTCTGCTTACCCTTGCCTCATTCTCTAAGACTTCTAATTATGGGAGAAAATGGGATACCTTTTTCATGGAGCAAAAGACATCAGCGTCTTGGGTGGCCATCTTGATCAGCTCTTAGACATGCCCTGTCATTCAGCTTTATTAGAGATGCCAAAGACAAACATCCCCTTTGCCAATTTCCATGTTATTTAGAAAGGCCACTAATTTTGGGAACCGTTATAACTTTTAAACCCTTTGACCATTATGCTTGTCGGCCCCAGATCAAGTGCCACAGCTGTGGTTGTTGGGGCCATTTGCCTTTGTGTCCTGGGCTCTGTCTTTCTATGGCTCTGCAAACTGGGCCAAGTACACCCTTTCCACACTGGCAGGGTAGCAAGGGCGAGAAAAGGCTGTCCACAGAGGAAATGTTTGGAACAAGAGCTCAGACCTCAACAGTCAACTAAGAGACCAAATTAGTAATACCCAGTCAAGAGCTTATTTTTACTTAAAAAGACAGTACTTTATCTCACAAACTAGAATACCACACAGTTCAATAAAGGTGCAGTTTGAGGATTGCAATCTTGTTTCGTTTATAAACCCCAGCAAGAAGCAGCCCTCCCCTTCCCCCCCCCCCCGTTGTGCACGCAAGCCTATCTCGAATTTGTAATGTCTACAGTGCTGGTATGTCACTGGGGCATAGGCATTAATCAACCATTGTTGCAGTTTGCTCAGGATTACTCCACTAGCTAATAATGCGTGTAAGAGTTCCACAAAGGGTTCATGCAGGCAGACGTCCCCGGTTCACCCAGCAGATTTCTCTGAATGCTCAGTCATCTACTCTATTTTCAACTGGGCCTTCTTTACCTGTTCAGTGGAGCCACTACTATTGTGGCACTACACGTTTGGCGATACCAATCTTATAGCAGAAATTAGCCAGAGAAGTATCTGGAGGGCCAGGACAAGGCACCAACGTTCCCCAAGAAAGGAAAAACGAAGCAGGGAAATAATAGCAGGTTTGTCTAGCTCTAAGATTTTCCACCATACCTCGAATCTACAGTGGGAAATCTGAACTTAACTTCCATAACTGTTTAACTAAAGTTGTCTTGTGGATGCAAAAAAATCATTTAAAATGCAACACAGACAAAACAGAGATTTTGCTATTTGGTAAATCCAACTGCTTTTCACGATCGCAATTGTGGCCAATTTTGGAACCCCCTTCCCCAGGCACAGTTGAAGTAGCCAGAAACCTAGGAGTAAAATTCGACACTTCACTCTCCTTTCGTTCACATGCTCCAGCTGTGACAGGGACTTGTTTTAATTTAATTAAATCTTTAAGGAAGTTCTTTGACTTCCTCCCACTAGCAGCTAGGAAGACTGTTGCTTTTGCACTTATTACAAACAGACTGCATTATTGCAATAGACTCTTTGCCGGCGCCTCAAAATACATCCTACATAAACTTCAGATGGCACAGCATACTTCAGCTCGACTTGTGCTGAAGCTCCCCAGACGTAGTTCGGCTTCTACAGCTTTGAAAGCCTTACACTGGATCCCGGTACACAAACAAATTCTCTATACGGTTCTTGTACTGTTTTACAGAGCTTTCAAAGCCACTGGTCCAAAATATTTGACGCCCAGATTTTCGCAATATACAATCCTCAGGACCCTCAGATCCTCCCAACATGAACCTTCTTGAGCAACCCTCATTTCGACTGAAAATGCGAGGTGTCAAATCTTTTTCAGTTTTGAGATCTAATGCATGGAATCAACTCCCCAGTCCTCTTCGATTCATAGAATCTGAAGCTTTCTTCAGAAAGCAGTTAAAGAACTGGCTTTTTCTGGCCCCAGACGCTCTTTGCAACTCCCTCATCTAGTAAGCTTTCTGGGTTATCAGTTCACAACCTGCAGTGCCAGGATGCTCCCTGTGAGTGACAGTGCGCTTTATAAATGTTTCATTCATTCATTTATTTATTCAGAGCAGGAAAGAAGTATTTGATCCAGTGGAGCATTCAATAGCCACAGTCTCCTGCCTCGCCCAGCCAAAGAAATGTGTCATTTCGGAACAAAGATTGCGTCCGAATGTAGACCTTGGGACTGTGTTGAAGCAAAATATTCATCCCAGTGGTGTTGTCCTACTTGGGGCTTTTGAGGCCAGTACAGAAGTCTTCAGCGGGAGCTCGACAATAGCGTAACTGTCTTTCAGCATCCTGCCTTGCTATGCTGGAAGATTCCTAGAACCAAAATCGTAACAAAGTCCCAAGATAAAACTTTTGGCAAATGTGAACCGCAAACCTTTTTCAACTTCTGCTCGATTGCCGTGAGTATGAAATCACACCTCGGTTTCAGTCTACTGGGAATATTGTCTTTAATCATACTGTGCCTTATGTTGGTGCTTTTTGCATTAAAGTTTTAAAAATCAAACTTTTCAGTTCAATTAATTAGTTTTTAACCTCTTTTACCTTTTTGGCTGTAAGTTTATTTTTGATTTTTTTCTAAATTGGATTGGAAACTTTATTTTGTTGTGTCTTAACTTTAAAGTTATTTGCTTTGCTGCTGCTTGAATCTACTATGCATTTCTTAGTGGAAAAGCCTGCTGTTAGTACCATTGATACCAGAGAAGAGCTACTCAGTGACATGTGATGTGACCTAACTAGAGAGTGAGTTATTAAGTTGGTAGTGACAAGCTAAGAACTGAGGGGGCATACTGAGCAAACAGCAATGGTTTGGAATGCTACCCCGAGTGATTGCCAGTGGTTAGACATATTGCAAGCATTCCCCAATCACCTTTTGTATGCCCCAATGTGGGTAACATGCTCACTGTGCCACTGAAACCAAGTTATATCTGACTGATAAGCCCAAATCAGGGCAAAACTGGTGCATGGTTGCGTGTTCCACTTCATGGTGGACCTGGCCTAGCAGTTTAGGCTGGACTGTTCCCATTTGAGTACGGTCGAGACTGATTTGCATATGGCTGGGTCCAAACTGAGGTGGCATAATGTGCATAATAATGGTGGACTATGACGCGATCTAGAATAACTACCAGTGGCTGAGATTATTCAAGCATTTTATTCATCCCTTTTTTTGTATCCATAACTTTGATGCAAGTCATTACAGCATTATTTGCTGTAGTAGTTAGCAAAATTTGTTGAGGGAGCTCAAATGGGAAAACATAATGTTTGTAAAGACGGGAGGGCTTAGCCTTAATTCTCTCATCCCGATCCCAAGGTAAGACTGGAGATTCAGTAAATTATCTCCCTCTGCATTGGCAGGGCAGGGGGCGAGCGAGATTATCTCCCTTGGTCCTAGCCAGTCTAGGGGGGTTTAAAGGCAAGATTTTTAAAAACATATATTTTTATTGAGCTTTTTAAATGCAGTAATACCATAAATAGGTAACATAACCACATAATTTTGCCATAATTCAATTCAGTAGCTCCGTTTATAGAAGAAGAAATAACATTTCATTTCACAGACAGTTACAATAGCAAAGTACAAGCACGATGATAGATGGGCATCAACCCAGTCAAACCACTCAGCTTCATAAACCTATGGCACCCTAGTGGTGGAGTGACGCTGGTTCAGCCAACCACCCCAGATATTTTTATATTTATGGGGGCCTCCACTGTCTTTGTACACTGCCTCCTCCACCATTTCACATATATCCATACCACTATACTACTCTGCATTAAGTGGGGTGGTGGGAGCTCTCCAGTGTCTCATTATATCCCTTTTAGCAAGTAGGAGGCCAGTAAACGCAAGTCCTCTTCCAGCCCACTCTCTGTCTTAATCAGTCATTATCCCAAGCAGGGAGACACGAGGGGAAAGAACTAAGTGTAAATTCCTGGCCAATAAAGTTGGATCACTGGGCAGTCCCATACCATGTGAAAGAATGTACCCACGGACAACCGGCATCACAGATATAAGCAGTTTTTACTTTTCCACATTTTGAGCAACCTTGAAGGTGTATAGAATATTCTGTGTCAATATTTAAAGTGTAAGAGATGTAACCATGCTGGTATGACCATCTCCTGGGCAGCCATTCTAGCCTCCACCCAATCATCGTCATCAAGGTGACCCAGGTTGTGCTCACACTTCTCTCTAAGGCTGGGGTGTTCAAACTGGGGGTGGACCCGCCTAGGGAGGTCTCAAGTGATCCCGGGAGGGGGGGCGCCAAGCTCTAGCCAAAAGAAGCATTATGCTAACAGTGCTTTGTTTTCAGCAGAAAAAAATGAGCAGCAGTAAGCCACTCTGTAATGGGCCATCATTAGCATCTTTTCTCATTTATATCCTGGCTGGGAGAAAGTGTCTAAAGGGAAGGAACTCCAAATATTCTTGAAAACCCCGCCCCCATTTCTAATGATTACACTGTGGATACTTTTACAGTTAGTAAGGCCTGCTTGACCAGAATAGTATGTTTAGCAATCATGTATTTGATTGCATTTTTAAAACGGTAACAGAACTTAAGTGCAATGTTTAAATAAGTATAGACATATTTAAACAGTGCCAGGTTATTAGAATAATTGTGAAAGTGTTTGAGGGAGGGCCCTGTGAATTTGTAATTTTTTACTGGGGGAGCACGGCATAAAAAAGTTTGAAGACCACTGCTCTAAGGGATTGAAGTGGATCCAGTGTGTCTATCATTAGCACCATGTAGACATAGGAAATGCCATCATTTTCTGTTCTTACTAAGACCAGTTAAGACTCAAAGTTGGGGTTTTTGACTAAATCTGCCTTGTACCCATCCATGGCATGTTGAAGTTGTACGTCCATGAATAATCCTTTGTTTCCTGTAATGAAACCGGACAAGTCATACAGTCTAGTCTTAGACTACAGTTTGAACACTTCCACAAGCACATTTGCAGTACAAAATGCAAACAGTGCCGCACTAATGAATAACATTGTGCGGAAGAAATACAAAACAACACTAGATATCTCAAATGGATTCTTCTGCCAGAATATAATGTCTGAAAGCAGATATTTGATCTCATTTTCAGCGCTAGGTTCACAGCGTCTATTTTGCCATTTACCTCAAGGGTATAAGGACAGCCCTGGGCTATTTTCAGCCAGGGTAACAGAGTTACTTCAAAGTTTTGATGAGGAGGCATTGTCCTATGTAGATGATATTTATCTGACGGACGATGAATTAATGGAACACTTGGCTAGAGTGAACCACATAATTCTTGGGTTCGCTCACCTGGGTTACAAATTTTATTTCAAAAAATCAAAAATTGCCATCTCAAAGTCCTGTTTCTGGGATACAAGTTGTCAAGAGAAGGCAAAATCCTGGCAGCACATTTTTTAGAAAAATGCGCACTGCTCCAACCTTCAACAACTCTGAAAAGACTACAATCCATTTTAGAATTTTAAAATTTTGTCAGAACATACATTCTAGATTACGCAGAACGAGTAAAACCGTTCTACGACTTTTTCAATCAACCATTGGACACAGGAACACACAAGCTATGATAGCTTCCAAACATTTTAACACACATGTAAACACAACTAACCTGGTGATCCGCGTAGTCGCTGGACCCACGGGGTACACCTATATCACTTTCAATGAAAATGATAAAGGACCTATAGCATACAAATCACATTTGTACACAAACACTGAAATTCGTTTTGTTATGCACCCACTGAGAAAATGCTCACAGCGGTACAGACTGCTGTAATGAGAGAAAGGCCACTGGCTCAGGGTAAGCGAATCATTGTCGTTACCCCGGTACCGACCCTAGAGGCTGTTACTAAAGCAAGCATTCCAAATGGCAAAGCATTACATCCAAGATGGATTCAATGGGCTAACTCTCTCACTGAAACAGATGTAAACTACAGATACGATTCTACATTACACACACAAGCATTCCTGCAGTACCAACAAGAATATCCTCTGCCAAATGAAATAATGCCTCTAGATCGATATGAATACGTCATTTTCATCATTGGATCTGCTCAGCCTGCCGTAGGGACACAACACCAATATTCTGCGGCATGCGCAATCGTAAAGGGGTGCATGCATGACCGAAAGTTCCGTCCTGAAAAAACACACGCTCAGTCTCTAGGGGACTGTACAGCGCAGTTGGCAGAACTCAAAGCCCTGATACTGGCACTACAAAGTACGGATCCCGAATTCCCCACACTTAAGAGCGTGTGATTCATACTACTGTGTCCAGTCCCATAATGAATATCATCTTTACTATTGGGGCCAGAATGGATTTCGAGATTCCAAGGGTTGCACAATCAAGCACAAGCTGCTTTGGGAACAGGTGGCGAAGCTGAAAGAATGCTTTCCACGGGCTCATGTTATCCATACATTGAGTCATCAACGTGTTGGCGTTCATGTTGAAGGGAATTCTATAGCCGATGAGGCTGCAAAGGCAACAGTCCGCACTGCTGCTGTTGCTGCAATCACTCGTTCTAGTACGAGATTAGACAGAGACATCATGGTGGCCGTCAATGAAGCCAGCAACGACACTCACCTGCCAAAAGGCTTTCCACTCAATGCTTCCGTGTTGGGAAGCATTTTTGGATGGCTCCCGCTTGTCCTGCTACTTGTGGCTGGAATCCTGATTTTAATGTTTCTGCTCTGCAATGTACGGCCCAGTTCAACCCGGAATGGAGACAGCACTGCTTGTGCTGGAGCGCCGTGAGCGCATGGTACACTGCTTTGGCACCCCACGGCTTCAAGAACTAAATGAGCACTGGTTCTTGTCCTTCAGGCCTGTTTGGTTTCACTGCGTACAACCTGTATTCCACTGCCTGCTTTGCAGCCATAAATGTGTATTGGATCTATACCTAGGATCACAATCAGTTGCGCCACTGGACATTGAGGTACTGATGGACCCATTAAAGACCCATGGGTATTGTTGTCCCTAGCGTATTCCATTGCTGATAAATGCATTCTTTGAGCCTCCCTGGGATGCTTTGGCTCCTAGTGAAAGGGACACCGGCTCAACGATAAGCTTTCAGGATGCAGTCCCTCTCTCAGCGGCTGCTGTGGGAAACGGATGGAATCACCGTTGCTCTATAAACCTGCTTTGACGTGCGCCTCTGGGACCTTCGTCTGCGGTTGTGGGCAACAGCAATGTTCCGTCTACCACTCAGAACACATAACCAATTGGCTTTTTCCGTGTGGGAACCATTTGGCCTGTTTTTTAAACAAAATGAATCAAAACAGCTTTTTGCTTTTTCTAGACACCATGGTTTTCTGAGTGCTTGGTATTTCAAATAGTATAATGAGTTTAAGGCTTATATATAAATATATTTTAGAGGGAAGCTTGCTTTTAGATGATTTTAAGAGTAGATTTTAACCCTTTTTAATTTTGCTTCATTATAGCCTGTTGGCTTTTTAGATAGCTTTTATATATCGACCCTTTGTATGAGGAGTGGGTGTTATGTTTCCGGGTTAGGCCCATGTAGCGAAGCTGCTTATTTCTTACATTGTCCTATTTTTCACAATAACATTTCTGCCGTAAACGTTTTCACATATTTGCATGCACTATAATGTTGGATTTGTTTCTCTGAAACTACTTTGTTTACACATCTAGCTTCGCACAACATTATCACGATGCCTCGTCATCATGTACAAGGCCTCTTTGCGCACTATGTACAAATGTTGTTCTATCTTCATCCACGGGGCGACAGATCCATAACATCGCTAATCTACAACGTACAGTGCAAGACTGCTTTCTATTATAAATAATGAGCATCCCAATAGATTAGCAGAGGAGGCACTTCAGCTGACACCGAGGGTCCCTGCATGCCGAGACTTCACCACGTAGGGGTCTGACATCTTCGTGAGGGGGTGTCCAGTTCGTGACCAAGAAGGGCTCTTACATTCTCTCCCGCCAGGTAATGGGGTTGGATCGTCCCTTGAAGGGAATTCTTGGCTTCACATGTGTAGAAGCCATCTTTCTTATTTGATACCAAATGCTGAAGCTTCAGGCCCTGTTAAGTTGACATAAGAATCGCCGCACCAAGATGTTTGGTACTTCTCCATTGAGCTTCAGTAGAACTGCTTTTGTAACGCAAGGCTTGCTCAAGAAAGCTACGGGAACAGAGGAAGATGTGAGCTTCGGCAGAAGTATTTCAGCATATCATGTTTAGAAACATTTCTGGTACGTTCTATGGTATTGCAAATTATTAACTGGTAAAGTACCAAGGCTGATACATCGCATTACAGTGGAAAGTCCCAGAAGCTGCCTACTTGGGACACGTGGTCAGCAACAGTACATTTCGGACCATAAATGGTATAGCACAGCCTAGGCCTGTGCTAATTGGCCAAGTGGCCCATGCTTAATTTGTGCTACGTATGTTATGATGCTGCATCCTCTTGTGGTTTGGGCCTATAAAAGCTGTCAGAAACGTCACATCTTTGGACACTCAGTGACTATACTGTCTATCTCCGTGCTGCACGTATTTTGCATTGTTTGTTGGTCTCCAATAAATTCTGCTCTCTTCTGTGCTGACAGAGAACCGTATCTGTGGTATTATTTCTCATTCTTTATTTCGACTACCACATTTGGTGAGAGAATGCGACTCCAGAATGCATGTCTTCTGCTGCGGCGGGCTGCTGCCTTCCCCTTCGAGCGGAGGTCTGAGGTCCGACCACGACGCTTCCCTGCCTTCGAGGTCTCTCTCTCTTCCTCCGCTCTGGGCTGGATGCTGCCAAAAGCCGTGAGTAGTTGTCACATCTCTGGGCTGCTTTGCTCCTTGTTTCCCCAGGTTCTCACAGCACATAATGATGGCTTTGTGAGCCAGCTTTGGTGGCTGTTGTGCCTATTGTTGTGTGCTCTTTCTCCTTCTGACTCACCCTAATCCTCGTGGTTGGGTTTTTTGGCATTGTGTGATCTCTGTGGTTGCCCTGCTGGTGGGAGTCTTGGCCCCTCGTTTTCGGGTTTGTCGCCACGCTGTCAATGACGGCTCTGTTGGTGACTGTGTCTCTCACTGGCTTGCACTTCTGGCGCTGGGCCAGTGCTGCACCATCTTGTTGCCTCTAGCCTCTGGCAGACACGGTTGCCATTTCCCTGCGTGTTTCCTTTCGGTTGTCCCTGGCGGTGGGCCAGTTACAAAGGGGAGGAGTATTTGTTTTGGTATCTGTTTTGGGTTTCCTCTCATGTGTATCCTCTGATTGTGCTGTCCTCTGTTTTATTCCCTCTCTTTTTCCGTCTGCTGTTGTTGCCACTGGGTGACCGTTGGGTCACAGGCCCCATTGATTTTGCGGTCCCTTGGGCCTTGGCCATCTGCTGCTGACCTTCGCTTCCAGGCCCCCCTATGAGAGGGTGGATTTCTGCCTCCAGACCCTGTTTCAGCCTGCAGTGACACTTTGAGGACGGTTCAGATGGGCAAAATGCTGCTCCTCCTGCCTGTGGTAACTCTCATAGCAGGGGGGGGGCCGGACGCTCCACTCAGCACTGGCTGGTCAACTCCTTGGTAAGATTTTTTCCGCTATTTTATATTTTTTCTCCGTTCACTTCACCTGCTGCTTATGTCTCCACAGTGGCTCTGTGTATTCTTTTTACTGCTCTGTGCGTGGGCATTCTTTGCCTAGCTTTCTTTTCTGGTCCAAAGGGGACCTGCATCTGTTTGTTCCTGAGGGGACAGAAAAGGGAAGATTAGGGTGCCGTCGCAGCTAGAGCACCCCTATTGGCTGGCCAGAGTTCTGAGGGAACTCAGTCAAGAGTGGGCTGACGAGCCCCTTTAGGACCTTGGTTGGAGGGACTGGCGGAGGGTTGGTGATCAGCATCCCCTCCAGATTTACATATTAGTTAAGAGGTGTGAACTGTTTGCAGCTGGTGCTTCATTCAGAATTTAGATTAGGGTTACATTTGTGTTTCTAGGCAGCCAGTGGCGCTCCAACCAGACTGATAGGTCCGGGGACCCTGCTCGGTGGGAGCAGGGTCAGGAGGATTCGGTGGGAATTCTCGGAAGTGGGCCCACGGGTGCCGTCGCAGTTTGAGCACACCCAGCGTCACGAGGGGTTGTAACTGCAGATACTCCCCTGGTATTCTCTCGCTGTCTATGATTCAGGGTTCACCTCGCTCCTTGATGATGTGCTTTGTACTTGGATTATACTTGCTGCACTGTCACCTTCACCACTGGGGTTCGGCGAGGGCAAACATTCGCATTTTTTCCTTGACCACACAGTAACTCCCAGAAAATAGGCAGCACAAGACTACTGATGTTTCAAGGAGGGTGGAATTCTGCAGTTTCCTGTCTTGCCTGCGGACACTCACTGGCTCCAGGGGTGGAAGGTGTCGGATGCTGAGAAAAGGAGGGGGGGTGAACGCCTTGTTTCACACAGGGGAGGGATACGTAATTTATTGTTTTCCTTGATTTGCATTAATAGGTTTCTTGAGTTTTATGATTTTTGTTGTTAATACCTGTGTTCATCAGTTATCAAATTTGCCTGTACATCTACATTTTTGACTGATCTGACTTTGACACGATGACACCGATTTATGTTGCCATTTTTCATACAATAATGCTTCTAGACTGCTCAAATAGACACTTTCACATTGTTTTTATATTGCACATTACCCTATGTCTGTGCACTGCTACTTATGAAATGACAGATTCCAGCTCTCCTTATGATTACACTCATGCTACTTTGGGATTAAATAACACACCGGGAACAGGTGCTCGGGTAGATTCGCACCACCTAGGGATAGACCCCGGCTATTT
Source organism: Calotriton arnoldi (assembly GCA_963921515.1). Classification (NCBI taxonomy): domain Eukaryota; kingdom Metazoa; phylum Chordata; class Amphibia; order Caudata; family Salamandridae; genus Calotriton; species Calotriton arnoldi. The sequence continues at coordinate 3,835,975 of CAWUFW010000049.1, read as the reverse complement.
GTGTTATATGTGTGTGCCTGTGTAAGTGCAGAGTTCACCTGTTTTTGTCTCACCTTTTTTGTGATTCTACAAATTTCGTTCAGCCACACCTCTGTGGGTCTACGTGGCCCAAAGAGAAATGAAGGGGACGAAATATCTTACTCTACCTCTGCCTCTTTTCTTCCTATCTGTGAATATTTTCGGTGAACTTGTAGCAAATGCCATTTCATGTCACGTTGTCTGATGATCGGCGCTTGCTCTGCTTCATTTAACAATGCGCAGCTGGCTGTTTGATCGCTGCATGATTAGTTGAACGTATCTGTTATCCATACCCCCACACCTCAGGAATGAGCAGCCAGAAATAGTCTGCTGGCTACCTTCGGTGTCACTGTATCGAAGTGTGTCTGTAAGTTTGTCTACTGCAATAGGGACAGCTGAGCTCTTTCCCACATACACTTACAAAGAGTAATAATTGGGGTACGAGTGCCTTACAAGTAACACAACTGCATTGCTGTTTCCTATCTTTTGAAAATGGTGGGAGGAGGATGGTCAGGGATAATTAGCATTGCATATAACAATAGACAGGGTAAAACGAGAAGAAGGGACCAGTCTACAGCAGAAGTGTTAAAGATGTCTTGTAAAGTTCTCCAAGTTCAAAGTGTATTTCATGAACATGCACAACTGTTTCATTTCTGTTCATCAGGTTATTTCAGTGCATTGATAGGTATTTTGGCGCTGGTTTTTGTGACAACTCTGGTGTTGGAGCTGGTAGCTACACTATAGTGTAGCCAGAGAGCGGTCGGCTCTGGTGCACTGCCTCCTGCTGGACACCAAGGGTGGTCTCCAGATGTGAATAGGAGTTCACCTACTCACAACAAGGAGGGGGTTGGTATTGCATTATATGCATTCATTTGAAGTGCTTTTATTTTTTGATATGCTGTCTTTGATTGTCACATAATGTATTGTGATTCATTGAGATTCTTAGTATTTTGCGACTGACATTTCATATGCGGATTATATGTCAAATGCCAGATTACCAGTCGCCTTACTACAAATGTTACTTTGAAATGTCACAATACTATGTTAATACAAACAAGCCAGCAGAATGGGGAAGTTCAGGCTCCCCTGCCCAACACAGATTACACACCGGCATTCTCTGCCACAGGGGCACAACGCACAGAGCTGTCATATGATGAACAGACCTTTTGCAAATCTCTCGCGCACAAACTCATGAATGGGGAAGTTAACGAAATGGAACTTTGAATAGAATGTTTCAAATATTGCTTCTATTGTAACAATGGGACAGGAAGCAGCCTATGTGGCTTCCAAGTTCTGTAGAAAGAAAAATGAGCTGTTAAAATTATGCACAGAAAAACAAAATACAATACCGCGTCTTATTGATAATAAGTAGGAAAAAAAACATTTTGACGATAATTCACTAGATGACACATTTATGGCCAAAACATGGCGAACTTTGGTATGGGACATCTGCATTTATGCACATCAGACAGCCCACAATATCAGCACACTAGAAAGGCCTTAAATAGAACACAGTCAGCTGTGCCTCAACAGGCTCACAAAGAGAGTTTAGTCGTCCCAATTCCGGCACCACCACACCGCACTTCCCCCCGTAGTACAAAAGAATATTTACTTTGAAAAGATACGACTAAAAATGGCACCTCTAAATGCCAAGCACTTCTTGACGAACTGGTAGAGGGAAGGCTACAAGTAAAAGCCTTCACAGCCACTATCTCCAGATCATACCAGGATACCGTGCTCTTGCTAGCACGTGCAGAATTAATGGGCAAAGGTCCTTAGGCCCACTGTGCGTATGAGCTGCAAGCCACGGCCCTAAGAAAAGACGGAATACAGGAACAGCCCCCCCTCTCCAGATTATAGTTGGGATGTAGCCAAATTTACGTTCACAGATTTCTTTCCAAGTGCCCACAACACCCACATTGATAATGCCCCTGTGAAATGTGTCCCCTCCAGCTGGGGAGAAGGAAAATAAAGTAGCATATGTACATGTCCCATGGTCCAGAGCAGATCTCATGTCCTTTACCAAACACTTTCCGAAATTACGTGAAGAACAAAGAAGAGGGTACATAGAACTAAAGAGACAGGAAGAGAGACAAATAGGTGGAATGGAATGCAGACAAACGATACTCATTGTTCCAGGACCACTAGATTTAAATACAGCAGCAATAGTCTCTCAATTAACGCGCTTGGAGCTGGCCACATATGATTTCAAGCTTCTAAGGCACAAAAATACACTGGAAAGTGTGTTTCAGACCGCCCGAGGAGACATGACCTCTCCTGAGACACTTAGCACCCCTGATAATTTCGTAGAGTAAAAAGAGTGAAAAACAATAGTTACCGAGAAATGTTCTGCCCAGCAAGGCCTTTGATATTATGATATATTGAAGGGTTAAGGAAAACTCTTTTGGACTGGCTTTGAAATAACGATCCTGGCTGGCCACAGACTCTGGGCATTGCGCCAAGACCAAACCACACACTACAACAGTTTTCTGTGGGTGTGAACAGAACTGGTTAAAAGAAAAATGTATTCTTCGCAGCGGAGAATGGAAAGGAATGCAAATACTTAACGAAGAGAAGTGTTATTTTGTGTATATGCACTTTAATAAGTTTTGGTGCAACGGTTAGTTTCCTAACATTTTCATTTTCAGATGCAAGAACGTGGGAGAAAAGATGTTTGTTTGTCGTACGTGTCTGTTTTATGTCTTGCTTCATGGTATGTCTCTTGTCAATTGACATTGTAAGGGCAGGAGTGATGACATCCACAGGTCTCCCACCCCCATCTCCCAGAGTCATTTACAACAGGAGACATTTGCTGTTTTAAAGAACAAAAGATTGCATTACATTGCGCAAATAGCTACTTAATTAAAAAGCAGGGGGCAATAATAGTTCAGCAAAAGTATTAAAGGAAATTAAATGCCCAGGATCACACGATTAGGTCAGATTAGGTAGCTGGCTTGTTTTCCCCATTTCTCACTCCACAGACCGCCGCCTAAGATATAACACCGCCATCCTCACAAGCACATATAGAATAGCACTAGGTATATTGAGTTCTAGAAGGGTTTTGCCTAATTAAGTGGCGCAAGGAGAAGTACTGTTTTATGTATGTATCTAAAAGACATAATGTGTATGTATATTCATGTTTTTCATTTTCTAGGATTTTCAGACTTGCAGAAGATACTATTCTAAAGGGCTTAGATTGTGAGAGGAATGTGCCAAAATGCATGTGTGCAGATTTAATATGTCTTTTAATATACAGGTGCAGTCTTTATGGGTGTTTGCAAATAGGTTTCAAGGTATAAGGGATTGGCACAGTTTGACAACTATGAGTATTTTGATTCCCAAAGGTGTTACTGTTACAGAGATTTTCATCTGTGTTTGCTGTTGGGACAAGCTATAGTACAATGTTTTAATTCTTCTTTTGCTTTTGGAGATAATGGATTTAAAAAAAAAAAAAGTCTTGTACAGGGATGACAATATAATCTTTAGGTTCTTACCTTCATCCCCCTACAGAGTGTAATAGGTTTCCTGTTTTCAAAATGTTTGCATGCATGTGCTTAATGATAAAAGTTTTCACCCTCTCATATCTGGTTAGAAAGCTCCACTGGTGCAAATGTGTTCTATAATTCTGACAATTTGGCCCACACACTTCGCCACTCCTGATTTTTCACCTAGCAATGGGTCATAGACGGGGAGTGTTTGGTAAAGAATAGTCGATGTGTGCTAGCGACAGATAAGTATGCAAATGTTCAACATGATTTAAGAGACACACCTTTCCCCGATGCGGATGTAGATCTAATTGTTCATGGTTCATGCATCAGCAATAACGCAGGCTCACTGCAAACTTCTTACGCAGTGGTCACGGCTAGAAATGTGCTGGAATGTACTGCAAGATTAACAACATGAAGGAAGAATAGTGAACATTTACACGCGGCAAATATGCTTTTGGGGTGGCCCCTGATCTTAGCCAGCTGTGGGCTATGAGGGGATTCCTTACCTCAGCTGGCCAACAAATACAGCATGCACCATTAATAGCACAACCATTGCAAGGCCTGTTGCTACCAACGAGAGTTTCAATTGTAGAATGTGCTGCACATACCACCTCCAAGGACTATGTATCAAGAGGTAAAGCATTCATTGATCCAGAAATAAAAAACGAATAGCATTAACTGGTTGTGAGAACACAATGGTTCAAATTGCTTCTACTCCACATGATATCATGATATAAAGATAAAGGATGATGATATGTACTATGACCCAAAGTATATTGCACAAAGGGCGGGTGTGGAAGAGAAGGAAAAATGGAAAAGGGGATGATGTAGGAAAACAGAACAGAAGAGGGAATATGGATAGGCCCAAAAGGGAAAATACCGTCATGTGCTGGTAAACATCTGGCGGTAAGCAACAAAGGCACCAACGATTCCTTTCAAAGTGTTGCTGGCGCCTGCACCAATACACCCATAGGGGTTCAGGACCTGCTAGTTAGTGTTGCTGGAGCCTGCACCATCACACCAATAGCGGTGCAGGACCTGCTAGTTAGATACCAAGGACAAAAGTTCTTCGAATAAGAATATGCAGATCTTTCCAACTTCAAATGAACATTGTCAAGGATACGCCCAAAAATAAGTAGCCTCATCTGATCACAAATGCCTGTAATAAGATCTGGAAGGCTCAGATCCATACAAGTGAAAGTGGAAAAGTCAGAACTAGTAATTCGTATAGAACTATTGTCCCCTGGGTTAGAGGTAAACGGAGTACTGCAATTGACTGTGCCAAACCTCCTGCTACTGAGTGGGTTACGAAGCCTGATTTTGCAAGACATTTCATTCCCCACTTTTGGTTATCAGGCACCAGCACAAGATATCGCAGCAACACGCCTCGACATTTTAGATTGTGTGATCTACGCAATAGAGGACATTGGATCTGGTCTTATCAGAGACGTTAACTGAGCAGTGAACTGTAAAGAGGACTTCCAAAGAACTTAGTTATACAGTATAGGTCCGAGTGGAAGAAGAATAAAATTAGGGACCATTCCCAAGTAAAATTCAACGAGATTAAGGAAGTATTTCTTGGCATTTGGAAAACAGTACCAACAGCTGAGCCATGCAACGTCCAAGAAGAGAGGAAAGAAAATGGCCAGCAGTGCTAGTGGCAATATTATCGCCAGTCCCAGGAATAATAGTGACTGCATTAATAACCATATATGCAAAGGATCTTGAAATACCGTTCCTCAATGGTCAGGTGGGGGACATTAAAGGCGGAGGGGAACAGGAATTATGGGATGAATATGATGGAAATCAATAAGTTAAAATGCTAAAAATGTATGCACGCATTATGAACATATCTGGATGTTATGTTTGCACACACCTGCCTACAGACGCAGAAAGCAGCATGAGCTACAATGTCCTACCTGTCTCTAAATATGTGGGATGTGTCTTAATGCGCAATATGCTCTTCAGTCAGCACACCATGTCCATAGCAGTTGCACCTCCCGAGAGTAGCAAGGTAGCAACAGCACAGGGAACAGCTCTGACTAAAGCAAAGAGGGTGCCATGCATGAACATGCAACCAGCAAAAAGGGACCAAGAGATGCTAGACGCATTTGACACAACATCCCGGAATGAGGAATGGAAGGGCAGGGCAGGTTGGGATAACTTGGGCACAAAGAAGGAAGGAGAGTTAAAGATACCAAGGTTTAGGATAACACAACAGCTCACAGCACCGTCCTGCATTCAAAATGATAAACAGACGGCCCCTAAGCAGCCAGAAGTACTAATGCGCCCGCCTAAACAACCATGTACAATAGCACAACTAGTGAAGGGAAAGGAAGAATGGAAGAAATGCAGCTTCGGATGTAGCATTGCAGAATTAGCAAAGGGAAAGCAAGGATTGAGGGAATGTGAGAAAAGGACGGATGAAGGCCTAGGACTTTCAGACAAAAGAAAAAATTCAGACATTACACCAATTTTCGTTGGTGAAAGTAACTGCACGCACATAACCAGACTGTCACGGATTAGGAAAAGTGACCAGCGGTCCTCACCTGGACTAGTGGGTTACAAAGGACTGTTCTTTGTCTGCGGCCAATGGGCATACTTCTATTTGTCCCCAGGATGGTATGGCAGTTGCTATCTTGCCTCCATCCTGCCCTGAATGACCCACTTCACTGACCTACTGCAGATCAAGCACCAGGGCCATCAGCCAAGAAGAGCTAGAAAAACTGCAGAATGGGCAGATAATTTCATGACCGGTCTTGGGGTAATGATCCCTGGTGCGGGAGTGGTATAAACCACAGTGAGGATACGTCAGCTAGCAAGGATGATTGAGGACCTGGCTGACTCAACAGCAGCAGGGCTAGGACACATTACAGAGGAACTAACTGCCATGAGGGTCGTAGTGATACAAAACAGGGTTGCGTTAGACATCCTCCTGGCCAAGGAGGGTGGAGTCTGCCACGTCATCAAACAGAGGAAGCTGGGGATCATGCATATTAGAGGTGATCATCATAGTTATAACAGCATTGATCACCCTGTGCGTAATGATCCATGTCTGTCCAGCATGCTGCGCAGCCTTCACAGCAAGCTGTGCTCGCTGCAGGCCAAGAAGCGTTAGCAGTAAACACCACGAACACGAGGATGAAGGGCAAGAGATGATAATAACATAAAAATTTAAATGAGTGATTTGGTATCAGATGGGGCAATGTAGAAGCCATCTTTCTTATTTGATACCAAATGCTTGAAGCTTCAGGCCCTGTTAAGTTGACATAAGAATCGCCGCACAAGATGTTTGGTACTTCTCCACTGAGCTTCAGTAGAACTGCTTTTGTAACTGTCGGGCAGCACAACGTGACAGTGCACAAAACGGGGAAATAACGCTAGGTAAAAAGAGTAGATTCTTCGGGTCGTTTCTTTATTTGCTTTCTTAAACAAAATGAGGTCATTAACATAAATCCTCCGCTTTTGTCGGGCTTCCCGGTTCCGTGGATATCGTCCTTGAGCCTCGTACTGCCTCTTGCTTGGCTCGGAACAAACAAACGAAAAAACAAAAGAAGACCAATATCAGAATGGGAGAAGACAACGCTTCCTGGTTTAGGGAAGGGAGTGTGAGGGGAGCATCACCCGGATACCTCCACCATGTGAGCTACGGTAGTGACCTCCCGTTAATGTGTCCCCGTCCCCTGCCCGTACCCAGGAAACCCGCGGATCCTGGCCCGTACCTTGCTTAGCCACCCCCCTCCTGGAGAGTGGCTGGGCGGCACTTGATCCCGTTGGCCTCCTGGCATCTCCTTTTCGTCGAGGTTGGCGTCTCCGCAAGCGTTCCTCTTCTCCATCCAAGAATCGGCGAGGTCCGGCAGTCCTCCCGTCTCCCGCGTCTCTCCCGCTGTTCTTGCGCCGGCGTCCGCGCTCGTCACGGCACCCGGGTTTCTTCTTTGAGCCGGCCTAGCTTGTGATAAGCCCGTTGAAGGAAGCGTCACCGGCCACTCCCCTCGGGGCTCCTCCTGCTGGCAATCGAGGGGTTCTTTAAAGGGCCCGTCCCATGCCTGTATGCGAAGGGACAGTATGTCAGCTGGTGTCTCATTAGGGGAGTATGGGACTGTGGTTAGTTCGTCGTCATCGGTCCCCTGACAGTAACGCAAGGCTTGCTCAAGAAAGCTACGGAAACAGAGGAAGATGCGAGCTTCGGCAGAAGTATTTCAGCATATCATGTTTAGAAACATTTCTGGTACGTTCTATGGTATTGCAAATTATTAACTGGTAAAGTACCAAGGCTGATACATCGCATTACAGTGGAAAGTCCCAGAAGCTGCCTACTTGGGACACGTGGTCAGCAACAGTACATTTCGGACCATAAATGGTATAGCACAGGCCTAGGCCAAATGGCCCATGCTTAATTTGTGCTATGTATGTTATGATGCTGCATCCTCTTGTGGTTTGGGCCTATAAAAGCTGTCAGAAACGTCACATCTTTGGACACTCAGTGACTATACTGTCTGTCTTTGTGCTGCACGTATTTTGCATTGTTTGTTGGTCTCCAATACATTTTGCTATCTTCTGTGCTGACAGAGAACTGTATCTGTGGTATTATTTCTCATTCTTTATTTCAGCTACCACACATGTACACACACACTCTTGGTACACTTAGAGTAGGGTTTTGCATAGTAGGAGTACGCCTGATTACTGCCTTGTTATATGCCTGCATATATACACTGTTTTAGTACAATGGTAGAACTGTTTCTACTATTTACACTCCCGCGTCACTCCCGCTGTTCTTGCGCCGGCTTCCGCGCTCGTCATGGCATTTGGGTTTCTTCTTTGAGCCGGCCTAGCTTGTGATAGGCCCATTGAAGGAAGCGTCACCGGCCACTCCCCTCGGGGCTCCTCCTGCTGGCAATCGAGGTGTTCTTTAAAGGGCCCGTCCCATGCCTGTATGCGAAGGGACAGTATGTCAGCTGGTGTCTCATTAGGGGAGTATGGGACTGTAGTTAGTTCGTCGTCATCGGTCCCCTGACACATACCCCCCCTAGGATTTCCCCGATCGGGGGAAAGAGGAAAGCGCGATAGTAAGTCTGCATTACCCTGCTCCTTGCCCTTCCTGTTGTGAACTTCGAACTGGAATGGTTGCAGGGCTAAAAAGCATCGGAGAACCCGATCGTTGCAGCCCTTGTTCTTTTGGAGCCAGGTAAGGGGTGCGTGATCAGTGTATAACAAAAAAGGTCGCCCCTCCAAGTAGTATCGTAGCTTCTCTATGCTCCATTTCAGGGCCAAACACTCCTTTTCGATTGTAGGATAAGCTTGTTCCCTAGGGAAGAGCTTACGGCTTATATAAAGGATTGGCTTTTCCAGTCCGTCAGTATCCAATTGGGAGAGAACGGCACCTATGCCCACCCCGGAGGCGTCAGTTTGTAATATGAAGGGTTTTTGGAAGTTAGGGGTAAGTAATATGGGAGAGGTAGTAAGACAGTCCTTCAGCCTTTGGAAAGCTAGGAGCTCTTGGCCTGAAGGGGACCGAAGGCGAGAAGGGGTAGAGGTCTTTTTAAGTAGGTCGGTGAGGGGTGCCGCCACGTCAGAGAACTGGGGTATGAAGCGACGGTACTACCCAACCAGCCCAAGAAGAGCCCCTAATTCCTTTTTGCTTGTGGGATAGGGGGTGTCTTGAATGGCCCTGACCTTTTCTGTTTGAGGTTCAATCAGCCCCTTTCCTAATAAATACCCCAGATATTTAACTGTGTGGAATGCGAACTTGGATTTTTTTGCATTGATGTGCAAGTTGGCACCCCTTAACTCGGATAGGATGGCCACAAGATGGGTCAGGTGTTTGTCCCACGTTTTGCTGTACACAACAATATCGTCCAAGTAAGCTGATGCGTACCCAAGGTGCTGTTTCAAGAGGGCATCCATGAGTCTTTGAAAGCTAGCAGGGGCCCCATGCAGGCCAAACGGTAGCACGGTGAAATGGTACAACTGGTCTGGAGTGGCGAATGCCGTCTTTTCCTGGTCTTGAGGGTCTAGTGGGATTTGCCAATAGCCCTTGGTGAGGTCAATAGAACTGATATAACGAGCTTCCCCAAGCCGCTTGATGAGCTCGTCCACTCGGGGAAGGGGGTACCCGTCTTGCCTAGATGTGCGATTTACGGCTCTAAAGTCTATGCAAAAACGGGTACTCCCGTCCGGTTTTGGCACGAGCACAATAGGGGAGCACCAATTGCTCTTGGAGGGTACCACCACGCCTAAGTTTAGCATGTCCGCCACTTCTTTTTTTAGGGCTGCCCTACGGGCTTCTGGCACACGATAGGGTTTCTGTTTAATGGTGACCCCAGGGTTAGTGGGTATGGAATGGCTTGCTAAATGGGTCCTGCCGGGGACGTCTGAAAACACTTCAGCGAAAGAGTGCAGTAAACCCTTTAGTTCATGAAGTTTCTCTTTTGACAGGTCAGGACTAAGGACAGTGGCGGTGACTGTGGTAGAGGAAGCGGTTGCTACAGAAACCGCACGCGTCTTGCTTGGAATGGGACCCAACCACTTATTCAGTAAATTGACGTTGTACATCTGGGTTTTGGTGGGTGACAGGCGCAATATGTAAGTGGTTTTCCCTATTTTTCTCACTATCTCGTATGGTCCTTGCCACTCTTTTCTTAACTTATGGGTAGAGGAAGGTAGGAGTAGTAGGACCCAGTCGCCAATTTGGTGTTCTCTCCACCGTTTGCCTTTATCATATAACCTCTGCTGCTGGCTCTGTGCTTTGTCTAGGTTTTCGTGTGCCAAGGTCCTTAGCTTGTGAAGACGCGCCTTCACTTGATTGGCATAATCCAGCAGGGCCTGGGCTTCTGTAACACCCTGCTCCTCCCAACTTTCCTTGGTTATTTCCAGAAGGGTGCGAGGCCTCCGCCCAAACAGTAGTTCGAATGGGGAGACGCCCAAACTACTTTGGACAGTGCTGCGTATAACAAACACGGCCAGAGGGAGGAGCTGATCCCAGTTCCTTCCATCCCCTGTTAATAGCTTCTTCAGCGTGAGTTTTAGATTACCGTTATACCTTTCTACAAGGCCGTCCGTTTGGGGATGGTACACAGACGTTCTAATATGTTTGATGTTCAGTTGTTTACATACTTCCCTCATCAGTCGTGAGACGAAGGGAGTCCCCTGATCGGTGAGGATTTCCCGGGGAAAACCCATTCTGGAAAATACCTCAATTAATCTCTGGGCAATTACCCGGGTTGTGGCTGTTCGCAGGGGAAGCGCCTCAGGATACCTGGTGGCGTAATCTACAATCACTAGGACATATTGGTACCCCTTGGTGGACTTAGGAAGAGGGCCAATAAGATCCATTCCGATTCTTTCAAAGGGACGGCCTATAATAGGAAGAGGTTGTAAGGGAACCTTTGGGGGACAAAGGGGTTGCGTTTTTGGCATATAGGGCACTCCCGACAATATTTTTTTACCTGCAGGTGGACCCCTGGCCAATAGAAACTGTTCAGGATCGCCTGACTGGTTTTCTCGGCCCCACAATGACCAGCCAAGAGGTGGGAATGGGCGAAGAATAGGATTTGATCCCTGAAACTAGCTGGGACTAGTAATTGGGGTTCTGCTCCTTCCTTGGCGATTCGATACAGGAGACCGTTTCGCTCTGCAAAATGAGGATAGGTTTTTCTGGGGGCGTCTCGAGTTTCTCTGGCGCTTTGCCAGGCATTGGTAAGGGAGGCATCGTTTATCTGAGCTACTCTGAAGTGGTTGTCTAGAGCCCACGGTTCAGAAGTCAGGAGTGTGTTGTGAGAGGTTGGTGTTGTTGTATATGCCTTCAGGTTCTTTGCCAAGAGACTGGGAAAACAAGGGTTGTCTATACCTAGGATGAGCTGTTCTGGAAGTAAGGGGAGAACCCCTACGTCAGCAGTGGTTTCTAGGCCTGTTTCAGTACGGAGTGTTAACCGGGCTACTGGGTATTCCTTAACGTCTCCGTGAACACAGCGTATATTAACAGTCCTCTTTGGAATGATATGGGAATTGGGTACTATGTCTTCCCTGGCTACTGAGTGTTTACACCCCGAGTCAAGGAGGGCGGTCACGGTTTGGTGGTTTACTGTTAGACTTACGCAGTACACTGGCCCCATTTCTTGAGCGTATAGTATGGACCGAGGGGCATAGCTAACGTCCATCGGTTCATCTTCAGGTTTGTCTTTTCTTTTCCGGCAAAACCTGGCGATATGGCCCCACTCGCCACACTCAAAACACTGAGGACCTGTAGAGGGAAGGGCTTCGGGTCTCCCTGCTCGGGGTTTAAAAGGCTCACTGAAGGTTTTTGCTGGTTTCTTGTCACTTCGAAGTTGGGGAAGTCCCTTTTGCGTTTTCTCGGGCTCTTTCCCCACGTTACGTGACTGCGCTTGGGCGAAGGAGGTGGCCATCTCCACGGCATGTTCGATGGTTAGACCAGCGTGTTGACGGAGCCACCTCTGGGTTCCATAGGGTAATGCCTCGAGATATTGCTCCAAATAGATTTTGTTCATTACCTTGTCCATAGTAGAATCCAATGGCTTAAGCCAGCGGTCAGCGGCGTCCTTCATTTTATAAAAGAGGGTTTTCGGGGTGTCTCCTGGTGTCTCTTGCCTGAATTTAAGACGATGTGCCTCATCCTCAACCCCTAACCGATCTAGTATGTACTGTTTTATCACGCCATATACTGCAGTACCATCCTTGTTGATGACTTGATAGGCAGCTTGTGCCTCCCCCGTGAGCAACGGAGCGAGATAAAAAGGCCACCGGTCCGTTGGCCAGCCGCTGGCCCTTGCTGCTCTCTCAAAGTTCAAAAAGAAGGAAAGGGGGTCTTCTCCAGACGCGTATTTTTGTAGCGGAACCACTGTCACAGGAGGAGCGGGAGACCTCCCCTGTCCTAAGCCCAGGAGCATTTGCGACTGTCCTTCAGCTAGCTTGACCAAATTATCAGCCTGGGTCTGAATGGCTGAGGAAAAAACAGCCCGGTCCATCTCTGCCTGATTCGCATTTTTTTCAATGGCCCACTCCAATTTGGCCTGGCCTTCCTTCAACTGATGTACGAGAGTCTCCATCCTGTTTCGGTTGGCTATGCCCGCATTCTCCACCACTTTGTCGGGCAGCACGTGACAGTGCACAAAACGGGGAAATAACGCTAGGTAAACAGAGTAGATTCTTCGGGTCGTTTCTTTATTTGCTTTCTTAAACAAAATGAGGTCATTAACATAAATCCTCCGCTTTTGTCGGGCTTCCCGGTTCCGTGGATATCGTCCTTGAGCCTCGTACTGCCTCTTGCTTGGCCCGGAACAAACAAACAAAAAAACAAAAGAAGACCAATATCAGAATGGGGGAAGACAACGCTTCCTGGTTTAGGGAAGGGAGTGTGAGGGGAGCATCACCCGGATACCTCCACCATGTGAGCTACGGTAGTGACCTCCCGTTAATGCGTCCCCGTCCCCTGCCCGTGCCCAGTAAACCCGCGGATCCTGGCCCGTACCTTGCTTAGCCACCCCCCTCCTGGAGAGTGGCTGGGCGGCGCGTGATCCCGTTGGCCTCCTGGCGTCTCCTTTTCGTCGAGGTTGGCGTCTCCGCAAGCGTTCCTCTTCTCCGTCCAAGAATCGGCGAGGTCCGGCAGTCCTCCCGTCTCCCGCGTCTCTCCCGCGTCACGGCATCCGGGTTTCTTCTTTGAGCCGGCCTAGCTTGTGATAGGCCCGTTGAAGGAAGTGTCACCGGCCACTCCCCTCGGGGCTCCCCCTGCTGGCAATCGAAGGGTTCTTTAAAGGGCCCGACCCATGCCTGTATGCGAAGGGACAGTATGTCAGCTGGTGTCTCATTAGGGGAGTATGGGACTGTAGTTAGTTCGTCGTCATCGGTCCCCTGACAGTAACGCAAGGCTTGCTCAAGAAAGCTACGGGAACAGAGGAAGATGCGAGCTTCGGCAGAAGTATTTCAGCATATCATGTTTAGAAACATTTCTGGTACGTTCTATGGTATTGCAAATTATTAACTGGTAAAGTACCAAGGCTGATACATCGCATTACAGTGGAAAGTCCCAGAAGCTGCCTACTTGGGACACGTGGTCAGCAACAGTACATTTCGGACCATAAATGGTATAGCACAGGCCTAGGCCAAGTGGCCCATGCTTAATTTGTGCTATGTATGTTATGATGCTGCATCCTCTTGTGGTTTGGGCCTATAAAAGCTGTCAGAAACGTCACATCTTTGGACACTCAGTGACTATACTGTCTGTCTCCGTGCTGCACGTATTTTGCATTGTTTGTTGGTCTCCAATAAATTCTGCTATCTTCTGTGCTGACATATTATTTCTCATTCTTTATTTCAGCTACCACACGTACACACACACTCTAGGTACACTTAGAGTAGGGTTTTGCATAGTAGGAGTACGCCCGATTACTGCCTTGTTATATGCCTGCATATATACACTGTTTTAGTACAATGGTAGAACTGTTTCTACTATTTACACTCTTGCTTGTAATCACTTTCATCTGCTTCTGTCTACTGATTATCGCAGCACATGTATTCTATACAAGAATAACGTTGGTTCAATAAATATATTGAAAATGTCCCAGTGTGTAATCTGTAATACTTCTCTGAGCACGAGTAAGCATGAGTGACTGAGCGAAAGATTCTGATCTGTTTCCACGATCCATGAGGGGTCAGGGTTGTCATGTTCAGTGGTTGCCAGAAACTATCTGCTCCCTGGTAAGGTTAGGCCGGCTTACGGTGGCACTGTGAGCTAGCTGGTCTATAGGCCAACATATCCTGCGGGGTTGCCCGGAATCAGTCTAAGCACCTTGCCCAAAGTTTATGTTGTCCAACAAATGCACAGATCCTACGGATTGGTAGGAACTACACGACAATAGGAATTGTGAAAAATCCAAATGTCACACAAAGAACAAGTGTAGCACGTGAGCCATGCCCATTGAGCAGCAGAGTGGTATGGGTATGGTTTGTAGTGGTAGTGCATTTTACAGCACACTGTTGCAAATATATAACTAAAACATGGTGTGGAAGCGCACTGACAGCAAATTTTCCATTGAAATCCCCAAAAATTCGCAATGACATGCAGTTTTACTTATAAAACTATACAGCGCACAAATAATGTATGGAAACTGGATTTCGCACATCACCAAGCAGTGTCTTGATTTTGATGTGTTTGAATCTTTGTTCTCATCACACTTTGAGATTACACAAAAAGTGCTATTTTTGTGCTTTCCTAACAGCTGATATACTTTGAAATATTAGACAGTTCAATTACAGCTATTTAAATGTTGTGTGGTAGAAAAACTTGCATCCTACGGCCTTTCTTTTCACACTATCTGAACCCCAGCAAGAATATCGGATATGCTCTAACTTTTAAACCGCGAACTAGCTAGAGAGAGAAAAGTAAACACCAGTCTCCATATTACAAAAGTAAGCAACAATTTGTCAGAAAACCAGCTTGAATTTCTGTCTTTGATCTCACAGCAAATGTGACAAGATAAAAACAAAATGTAAAATAACTTTTACTGCTCATTCACCTTTTGAACTCCAGCATGCTGTAGCACCCCCACACGCCTATTGCTACACCTTAAAGAGGACAGATCTTTTGATGCCATAGAGCCAGATGTTTTGCAGCAGACCAATTAATAAGGAGTTTCTGACTGCTTCACCATTGGAAATAGTGGAAATCATCTCAAGATGAGTCAGGGAAGGCAGGAAGTGGGAGGGTGGGCCATCTGTAGATTTACAGTGGATGTCCCACCTATAAATGAAGCCCTTATTCTTTACTAGAAGATAGATCACCAAAAACTTTTTCTAACCAAAAGCCTTGCTATGACAATGTTTATTTCTTCTTTCAAAGTATTTTGCATGGAAAGATGTCCTGTTGTAGAATAATAACCACCTACTACGTTGATTAATGGTCTTTTTTTGAAAATGTTACTGATATATTATTTCTTTCTGTAGACATCAATAAAAGCATCAATAAAAGCAAAACCAAGGAGGGGTGTATCTGCTCCACCAGAGCTTTCTGACCTTCTTGAAAAGTTTACCAAATGTGCAATTAAAGCTCAACCCGATGACCTACTCGAGTGGACAAAAACGTAAGTTTAACATTTTTTTAGTAAGTGTTTTGTTAGAGAGACATAACGGGAGACATTAATCTTTGTAGTTTTGCAGAACTATAAACGACCTTTTAATTACAGGTGACTCAAGGTAGGTTGTTGCAGAGGCACGCATTGGTGACCAAGAAACTTGGCGTACTTTTCTAAATGTTCTAAGTTACCTGATTCGTGGAGCATGGACTGGTATAGGCTCCGTGAAGTGGGGTGGACCTGTCAGATTGTAAGGTAAAGCTACTAAATTGGGAAAAATGATCCATGTGCAGTGTTAAGTGGTTTAACGGCTCTCCTCCTGTCATTAACCCCTTCGATGCTCATGACGGAGCGGTTCCGTCATGAGCATCGGTTGGGCTGTGCTCATGACGGAACCGCTCCGTCATGGCACCCACCCATGGGGGAAGCGCTGGCGCTCCCCCCATGGGCAGCCCAACATGTTGCCACAAAGGGGGATGGCAGCGGAAGAGTTTCCGCTACCACCCCCGACCCCCCTCGGCGATCCTGTGACGTCAGCGCGCACCGACGTCATCAGGAAGCGATGGGACGCACGGAAGCCATTTGCTTCCAGGCGTCCCAAGGAGGAGGGTGAGTGTTTGTTTGTCCAGTGGGGCCGGGGGGGCAGATCCACATGCCCTGAGCCATCGGGGGAGAGGAAACAGTGTTTCCTCTCCCCCGATGGCTCAATGCGGGGCATTCCTGCTGCACGATCGCGCACAGCGTCGCGATCGTGCAGCAGGAATGCCCCCACTAGACACCAGGGATGTCTCTTTTATGTAAAGGAAGCGACCCCTTGGGCAAGGGTCGCTTCCTTAGAGACCAAATAAATTTTAAGACTTTTCTGCCCCCCCTGGGGACAGATCGCCGAATTTGTTGGCGTTTCTGGCCCCAGGGGGGGCAGAAAAGCCCACTAGAGCCAGGGATTTAAAAATAAATAAATTGGAAGCGACCCCTTGGGCAAGGGTCGCTTCCAGGGGCCTTATTTATTTAAAAAGTATATTCTCCCCCCCGTGGGGGCAGATTGTTTTTTTAATTTGGCCTTTCTGCCCCCAGAAAACCCCACTAGACACCAGGGTGTTTTTAATTTTGAAATGGAAGCGACCCCTTGGGCAAGGGTCGCTTCCTATGAGGGATAATTATTTTTAAGACTTTTCTGCCCCCTGGGGACAGATCGCCCAATTTGTTTGGGCGTTTCTGGCCCAGGGGGCAGAAAAGCCCACTAGAGCCAGGGATTTAAAAATAAATAAATTGGAAGCGACCCCTTGGGCAAGGGTCGCTTCCAGGGGACATATATTTTTTATGTGTATTCTGCTCCCCTGGGGGCAGATTTGCCCATTTATTTGGCCTTTCTGCCCCCATTTGGGTAGTGACATAGCGTGTTATAATGTTAATTGTTTTATTTCTTGTGAATTGCAATTGTAATGCTTTATTTCTCCCTTTTTGTTCTAGTTCAAGGCTTTTGCTCTTTAGACTGTTCCAGGTTGCGGTTTCGTTACTTTTGGTTCTGCTGTTTGTGTAGTTGCTTGTGTTTGGTAAGAGATTTTTTTTTGTACAATGTAAATGCGTTTTTTTCTCTGCATGAATGTGTTTTTTGCAAATGGTGTAATAATAGCAGTATGTTTAGCTTCTGTTTTTGAGTGTCAAAAACTTTTTGCATTTGTGCTCGATGTGTATTTTGTTGTCTTGTGAGTAATTGGTTTTGTTTTTTTCTTTCCAGTGGGATATCGTTGGTTTTTGCTGTCTCTCTGCAGAGTAGGTGCTGGTGAGTGTAGCTGTCTCTTGCAAGTGAATTGCATAGTTTGAGTATATAGATCTTTGTGATAAAGGCACACATTTTTTTTTACTTACTTATTTTGCACAGTGTTGGTTGTTGTTGAGTTGTTTGTGCAGTCTCCTTTCTTAGTAAGGATAATGGCTAGCCGCAGGATTACTGCTCAGCAGGTTGTTGGTATGCTCTTTGAGTCTTCCTCTGACCATGGTTCAGAGACTGACTCTCCATCTGAGGCAGAGGAGGGAGGGGAAGATTCAGGCAGTGAGTTTTCTCTCCACATGGAATCATCGGATGATGAAGCTACTCTCAGTGCGGATGAAGCTACTCTTAGTGCGGATGAAGTGCCTGTGTTAGAGGAGGACATTGATGTGCCGACAGTGCGCCAAGAGGCATCTGGGCTGCAGCCTGGGGCTGCAAGGCTTCCAGTT
Source organism: Calotriton arnoldi (assembly GCA_963921515.1). Taxonomy (NCBI): domain Eukaryota; kingdom Metazoa; phylum Chordata; class Amphibia; order Caudata; family Salamandridae; genus Calotriton; species Calotriton arnoldi. Next base: position 3,818,166 of record CAWUFW010000049.1, on the reverse strand, counting down.
GGAAGTGATGACCTCTGGGTTGCCCCAGGCATGGTGCAGCCGGCATTGCCAGACTTTACTGCTGTTCCAGGGTGCAGAGTGAACACAGAAAAGTTTTTGCCGATAAATTTTTTTCAGTTGTTTAAGGACGATGTGTTTTTGGCAGAGATTGTTGAGCAGACTAATTTGTATGCCGAACAGTTTTTGAGGGACAACAGTGCCAGCCTTAAGCCCCACTCTAGAGCTACCCGGTGGACTCCCACAAATCTGGAAGAGATGAAGAAGTTCTTGGGTTTAACTTTTTTGATGGGCTTGCTAAGGAAGCCATCAATGTCTTCATATTGGTCTACTAGTCCCTTGATGGCAACGGCTATATTTCCGGCAGTCATGAGTCGTGATAGGTATTTGCTTCTGCTTCGGATGCTGCATTTTGTCGATAATGGTTTAGCGTTGCCACGAGATCACCCTGAGTGTGACCGTCTTTTTAAGATTCGGCCTGTCATTGATCATTTTGTTGATCGATTTTCTGAGATCTGTGCTCCAGGCAAAGAAATAGCTATTGATGAGTCTTTGGTCCTGTTCAAGGGCCGCTTGGTTTTTAGGCAATACATTCCTAGTAAAAGGGCACGCTATGGAATTAAGCTGTATATGCTGTGTGACAGTAGGACTGGATATGTCTCTAATTTCAGGGTGTACACCGGTAAGGAATCCAGGATTAACCCCCCTGGTTGTCCGTCCACTTTTGGAGTGACTGAGAAAATTGTGTGGGAACTTGGGAGAGGACTTTTTAACAAAGGTCACCATTTATATGTAGATAACTTCTACACTGGTGTGCGGTTGTTCAGGGAATTGGCTAAAGTGGACACTGTTGCTTGTGGCACAATCCGCTCTAACCGTAAAGGTTTCCCTAAAGAACTAGTTTGTCAAAAGCTTGTGCGGGGACAGTGCAGTGCGTTGCGTTGCGAGGAACTTCTAGCTGTGAAGTTTTCAGACAGGAGAGATGTCTACATGCTGACTACCATCCATGATGAAAGCACTTCACCTGTGACTGTTTGGGGTCAGGTTGCTGAAGAGCGCAAACCTGTGTGCATTTTAGACTATAATAGGCACATGGGTGGTGTTGACAGAGTAGATCAGAGGTTGGAACCTTATGCTGCTCTTCGTAAGGCTTACATTTGGTATAAGAAGTTGGCTATCCATCTTTTCCACTTGGCAACCTTTAATGGTTTTGTTGTATTCAAGGATTCTTGTCCTGAGTCAAAGATGACTTTTGCTAAGTTTCAGGAGTCTGTAATAGGCAGCCTTGTTTTAGTGGAACAGGCAAGTGTTCCTAGAGTTGGAGTGGTGGAGGATGTGGCTAGATTGAAAGATCGTCACTTTCCTGATCACATTCCTCCCACACCCTCAAAAGACTTTCCCAGTAGGAGATGTAGAGTCTGTTGGTGAAGAGGTACGCGGAAGGAGACTCGTATGTACTGCCCCGAGTGTCCTTCTAACCCTGGGCTGTATGTGCCTGCTTGTTTTAGAATGTACCACACGCAAAATTATTTTTGGGAGCATCCATGAGTGCTAAAGTGAACTGCCTGGTCTCTATTGTTCTATATTTTTTGTTCAGTTTCAAGGTTGGCATTTGTGCAATGTATTAAGTTTCAGATTTTGTGTTAGTAGATTTGTTTCTATTTGCAATTTGTTTGTGTTTTCTTTTTTGTATTAAAAAATCCTAAATGTGATGGCGGTGTGTGTAGGCTGGCACTTGGCTGGTGGTGTGCGTGGACTGGCGCTTGGCTGGCAGTGTGTTTGGACTGGCGCTTGGCTGGCGGTGTGCGTGGACTGGCGCTTGGCTGGCGGTGTGCATGGACTGGCGCTTGGCTGGCGGTGTGCATGGACTGGCGCTTGGCTGGCGGTGTGCGTGGACTGGCGCTTGGCTGGCGGTGTGCGTGGACTGGCGATTGGCTGGCGGTGTGGGTGGACTTGCGCTTGGCTGGTGGTGTGAGTGGACTGGTGCTTGGCTGGCGGTGTGAGTGGGCTGGCGCTTGGCTGGCGGTGTGCGTGGACTGGCGCTTGGCTGGCGGTGTGGGTGGAGTGGCGCTTGGCTGGCGGTGTGTGAGTAGTGACTTGCTGCTGGTCACTACACACACTGCTAGCCAAACGCCACTCCGCGCAATCCGTGAGCTGGTGTGGTTGCTGTGTCAGGAATGTGGGCGTGTGAAAGTGATGGGCCCTTGAATGGCGCTGTCTGCTGGTGTGAGTGTTGTAATGTGCTGGGCCCGCAGCTGGCGGTGTGAATGGTTTTGTATGTGTCACACGTCTGAAAGGTGTATGAATGGCCTGTAAAGAGGTTGGTGCCTTGTCGTGGCTTTACAGCTCACGAGGTGTGAATCAATGGTTCAGTTTCTTGTCCTTTCAATTATTAACAGTGCATTTCATTTTTGTGAAATCTCTGGTTAATACAACTGTATATACTGAACCATCACTCACCCTCGTGCCAAATCCAACCAGTATGTCTGTGTGCTTGAGGAATAGGTGGTTGTGCAGAAATATTTGTCTTTTCTGTCTTTCTCAAGCCGGGTGTACCTTGTCCCTTTTTATGAATGTTGTAATGTGTTGGTTTCGTGCCTGGTGGTGTGAATGGTCTTGTGTGTATCACGTATGAAAGGTGTGTGAATGGCCTGTAAAGCGGTTGGGGCCTTGACGTGGCTTTACAGCTCACGAGCTGCGAGCCACTGGTTCAGTTTTTTGTCCTTTCAATTATTGACAGTGCATTTCATTTTTGTGAAATCTCTTGTTAATAACATTTTATATACTGAACCATCACTCGCCCTCGTGCCAAATCCAACCAGTATGTGTGTGTGCTTGAGGAATAGATGGCTGTGCAGTAATCTTTGTCTTTTTTGTCTCTCTGCCAAGGTGTACATTCTATCTAAGAATAACCTACCAACTGTAGATATTGTCGTAAACTAAACACCCATGGGAGTACATGCTGCTGTCTCTCTTGTGGATCCCAACAAGTTATCTTACCCACAATGTCCTGCAAACCTCAAATTGTGTCTGTCACATTTTTCTTGCATTATTGTGCCAAAATTTTCACGCTGCAGACAGAAACAACAAATTTCCTACCCCTCCGCCTTTTACCAAGTATCCCAATAGAAATGGTACCTCACTCGCGTGGGTGGGTCACGGACCCGCAACAGGCAAGGGCCCAAAACCTTGTGAGGCGACATCAAAATTACCTATCACAAACTAACCTGGTTTTCAAGTGGGGTCCCATGAGGTTTTGGCCCCGGGGTTGGCGGCCATCTAGGGAAACCTACCAAACCCACACATTTCTGAAAAGTAGACACCCAGGGGATTCCAGGGAGGTATGGCTTGCGTGGATCCCCCAACGTTTTCTTACCCAGAATCCCCTGCAAACCTGAAATTTAGCTGAAAAAATCACTTTTTTCACACATTTTTCTGTGGGAAAGTTGTGGCATCACCGGTCTGACACAAATTTCCTACCACCCAGCGTTCCCCCAGGTCTCCCGAAAAAAATGGTGCCTCACTTGGGTGGGAGGACCAAGTACCCGCGACAGGCAAGGGCCCAAAACGTATTGAGGCGACATCAAAATTGCCTATCACAAAACAACCTGGTTTTGCAAGGGGGGTCCCATGACTTTTTGGCCCGGGGCTCGGCGGCCACCTAGGGAAACCTACCAAACCCACACATTTATGAAAACTAGACACCCGGGGGATTCCAGGGAGGTATGGCTTGCGTGGATCCCCCAACGTTTTCTTACCCAGAATCCCCTGCAAACCTGAAATTTAGCTGAAGAAAATCACTTTTTTCACACATTTTTGTGTGGGAAAGTTGTGGCATCACGGGCTGACACAAATTTCCTACCACCCAGCGTTCCCCCAGGTCTCCCGATAAAAATGGTGCCTCACTCAGGTGGGAGGCCCAAGTACCCGCGACAGGCAAGGGCCCAAAACGTATTGAGGCGACATCAAAATTGCCTATCACAAAACGACCTGGTTTTGCAAGGGGGGGTCCCATGACTTTTTGGCCCGGGGCTCGGCGGCCACCTAGGGAAACCTACAAAACCCACACATTTATGAAAACTAGACACCCGGGGGATTCCAGGGAGGTATGGCTTGCGTGGATCCCCCAACGTTTTCTTACCCAGAATCCCCTGCAAACCTGAAATTTAGCTAAAAAAAATCACTTTCGTTCACATTTTTGTGTGGGAAAGTTGTGGCATCACCGGGCTGACACAAATTTCCTACCACCCAGCGTTCCCCCAGGTCTCTCCATAAAAATGGTGCCTCACTCGGGTGGGAGGCCCAAGTACCCGCGACAGGCAAGGGCCCAAAACGTATTGAGGCGACATCAAAATTGCCTATCACAAAACAACCTGGTTTTGCAAGGGGGGTCTCATGACTTTTTGGCCCGGGGCTCGGCGGCCACCTAGGGAAACCTACCAAACCTACACATTTCTGAAAACTAGATACCCGGGGGATTCCAGGGAGGTATGGCTTGCGTGGATCCCCCAAAGGTTTCTTACCCAGAATCCCCTGCAAACCTGAAATTTAGCTGAAAAAATCACTTTTTCACACATTTTTGTGTGGGAAGGTTGCGGCATCACCGGGCTGACACAAATTTCCTACCACCCAGCGTTCCCCCAGGTCTCCCGATAAAAATGGTGCTTCACTCGGGTGGGAGGCCCAAGTACCCGCGACAGGCAAGGGCCCAAAATGTATTGAGACAACATCAAAATTGCCTATCACAAAATGTTTTGGGCCCTTGCCTGTCGCGGGTACTTGGGCCTCCCACCCGAGTGAGCCACCATTTTTATCGGAAGACTTGGGGGAACGCGCGTGGGTGGAATTTTGTGGATCCACACAGATTCCAGAACTTTCCACCACAGAAAAGTGAGGAAAATGTGTTTTTTTGGACAATTGTTTAGGTTTGCAAGGGATTCTGGGTAACAGAACCTGGTGAGAGCCAATTAAGTCACCCCATCCTGGATTCCCCTGGGTGTCTACTTTTCAGAAATGTGTAGGTTTCCCTAGGTGCCGGCAGAGCTAGGGTTCAAAAACTACAGCTAGGCACTTTCCAAAAAAAGGGTCATTTTTCACTGTGAAAATGTGGTGTATCCACGTTCCGTTTTGCGCTGTTTCCTGTCGCGGGCACTAGGCCTACCCACACAAGTGAGGTACCATTTTTTTCGGAAGACTTTGGGGAACGCGGGGTGGGTGGAATTTTGTGGATCCACGCAGATTCCAGAACTTTCCACCACAGAAAAGTGAGGAAAATGTGGTTTTTTTGACACTTTTTTAGGTTTGCAAGGGATTCTGGGTAACAGAACCTGGTGAAAGCCAGTCAAGTCACCCCATCCTGGATTCCCCTGGGTGTCTACCTTTCAGAAATGTGTGGGTTTGGTAGGTTTCCCTAGGTGCCGGCAGAGCTAGGGTTAAAAAACTACAGCTATGCACTTTGCAAAAAAAGGGTCATTTTTCACTGTGAAAATGTGGTGTGTCCACGTTGCGTTTTGCGCTGTTTCCTGTCGCGGGCACTAGGCCTACCCACACAAGTGAGGTACCATTTGTTTCGGAAGACTTTGGGGAACGCGGGGTGGGTGGAATTTTGTGGATCCACGCAGATTCCAGAACTTTCCACCACAGAAAAGTGAGGAAAATGTGGTTTTTTTGACAATTTTTTAGGTTTGCAAGGGATTCTGGGTAACAGAACCTGGTGAGAGCCAGTTAAGTCACCCCATCCTGGATTCCCCTGGGTGTCTACTTTACAGAAATGTGTGGGTTTGGTAGGTTTCCCTAGGTGCTGGCAGAGCTAGGGTTCAAAAACTACAGCTAGGCACTTTGCAAAAAAAGGGGCATTTTTCACTGTGAAAATGTGGTGTGTCCACGTTGCGTTTTGCGCTGTTTCCTGTCGCGGGCACTAGGCCTACCCACACAAGTGAGGTACCATTTCTTTCGGAAGACTTTGGGGTACGCGGGGTGGGTGGAATTTTGTGGATCCACACAGATTCCAGAACTTTCCACCACAGAAAAGTGAGGAAAATGTGGGCTTTTTGACACTTTTTTAGGTTTGCAAGGGACTCTGGGTAACAAAACCTGGTGAGAGCCAGTCAAGTCACCCCATCCTGGATTCCCCTGGGTGTCAAGTTTTCAAAAATGTATAGGTTTGCTAGGTTTCCCTAGGTGCCGGCAGACTAGGGTTCAAAAACTACAGCTAGGCACTTTGCAAAAAAAGGGTAATTTTTTACTGTGAAAATGTGGTGTGTCCACGTTGCGTTTTGCGCTGTTTCCTGTCGCGGGCACTAGGCCTACCCACACAAGCGAGATACCATTTTTTTCGGAAGACTTTAGGGAACGCGGGGTGGGTGGAATTTTGTGGATCCAGGCAGATTCCAGAACTTTCCACCACAGAAAAGTGAGGAAAATGTGGGTTTTTTGACAATTTTTTAGGTTTGCAAGAAATTCTGGGTAACAGAACCTGGTGAGAGCCAGTCAAGTCACCCCATCCTGGATTCCCCTGGGTGTCTACTTTTCAGAAATGTGTGGGTTTGGTAGGTTTCCCTAGGTGCCAGCAGAGCTAGGGTTCAAAAACTACAGCTAGGCACTTTGCAAAAAAAGGGTCATTTTTCACTGTGAAAATGTGGTGTGTCCATGTTGCGTTTTGCGCTGTTTCCTGTCGCGGGCACTAGGCCTACCCACACAAGCGAGGCACCATTTTTTTCGGAAGACTTTAGGGAACACGGGGTGGGTGGAATTTTGTGGATCCACGCAGATTCCAGAACTTTCCACCACAGAAAAGTGAGGAAAATGTGGGTTTTTTGACAATTTTTTAGGTTTGCAAGGGATTCTGGGTAACAGAACCTGGTGAGAGCCAGTCAAGTCACCCCATCCTGGATTCCCCTGGGTGTCTAGATTTCAAAAATGTATAGGTTTGCTAGGTTTCCCTAGGTGCCGGCAGAGCTAGGGTTAAAAAACTACAGCTAGGCACTTTGCAAAAAAAGGGTCATTTTTCACTGTGAAAATGTAGTGTGTCCACGTTGCGTTTTGCGCTGTTTCCTGTCGCGGGCATTAGGCCTACCCACACAAGTGAGGTACCATTTTTCTCGGAAGACTTTGGGGAACGCGGGGTGGGTGGAATTTTGTGGATCCACGCAGATTCCAGAACTTTCCACCACAGAAAACTGAGGAAAATGTGGTTTTTTTGACAATGTTTTAGGTTTGCAAGGAATTCTGGGTAACAGAACCTGGTGAGAGCCAGTCAAGTCACCCCATCCTGGATTCCCCTGGGTGTCTACTTTTCAGAAATGTGTGGGTTTGGTAGGTTTCCCTAGGTGCCGGCAGAGCTAGGGTTAAAAAACTACAGCTAGGCACTTTGCAAAAAAAGGGTCATTTTTCACTGTGAAAATGTGGTGTGTCCACGTTGCGTTTTGCGCTGTTTCCTGTCGCGGGCACTAAGCCTACCCACACAATTGAGGTACCATTTTTTTCGGAAGACTTTGGGGAACGCGGGGTGGGTGGAATTTTGTGGATCCATGCAGATTCCAGAACTTTCCACCACAGAAAAGTGAGGAAAATGTGTTTTTTTTGACAATTTTTTAGGTTTGCAAGGGATTCTGGGGAACAGAACCTGGTAAGAGCCAGTCAAGTCACCCCATCCTGGATTCCCCTGGGTGTCTAGTGTTCAAAAATGTATGGGTTTGTTAGGTTTCCCTAGGTGCCGGCAGAGCTAGGGTTCAAAAACTACAGCTAGGCACTTTGCAAAAAAAGGGTCATTTTTCACTGTGAAAATGTGGTGTGTCCACGTTGCGTTTTGCGCTGTTTCCTGGCACGGGCACTAGACCTACCCACACAAGTGAGGTACCATTTTTCTTGGAAGACTTTGGGGAACGCGGGGTGTGTGGAATTTTGTGGATCCACACAGATTCCAGAACTTTCCACCACAGAAAAGTGAGGAAAATGTGGTTTTTTTTATAATGTTTTAGGTTTGCAAGGGATTCTGGGTAACAGAACCTGGTGAGAGCCAGTCAAGTCACCCCATCCTGGATTCCCCTGGGTGTCTAGTTTTCAAAAATGTATAGGTTTGCTAGGTTTCCCTAGGTGCCGGCAGAGCTAGGGTTAAAAAACTACAGCTAGGCACTTTGCAAAAAAGGGGTCATTTTTCACTGTGAAAATGTGGTGTGTCCACGTTGCGTTTTGAGCCCTTTCCTGTCATGGGCACAAGGCCTACCCACACAAGTGAGGTACCATTTTTATCGGGAGACTTAGGGTAACACAGAAGTGTAGAGCAACTGTTATTACCTATTGACTTTCGATGCATTTCCGCCTTCCAAATGAAAGACAATGTGTAAAAAATAAGTCATTTTGAAAAATGACCTATAATTCACATGCTAGTATGGGTACTCCCAATTTTGGAAATGTGCAAATATCTACTGTTTCTAAACTCAACATTTTGTTCCCATTTCAGAAATACATAGGTGTCTTTCATACCGATTTTTCCATGTATACATTTTCCCAGAATAATTGCTATATACCCGGTACATAATAAAAAAACATTGCAAGACGCTGCTCAGTTATTGGCTCTGGGTTCGTCGGGTTCTTGGTGAACCTACAAGTCCTATATATCGCCACAACCAGAAAGGTACAGCGGATGTAACGGTATATTGCTTTCAAATAGCTGTCATAATTAGAAGAAGTTACAGGTGAAAACGTTGACACAGATGGCTGTTTTTTTCAACTAATTTTCAATTTTTCCTTTATTTAACTGTTAGTTTCTATAAAGAAAACTTAAAGGATCTACACAAATGACCCCTTGCTGAATTCAGAATTTTGTCTACTTTTTAAAAATGTATAGCTTTCCAGGATCCATTATTGCTTTCATACCCATTTCTACCATTAACTGGAAGGAGGTTGAAAGCACAAAAAATAGCAAAAATAGGCTATGTCCCAGAAAAATACCAAAACTGTGTAAAAAAATTTGGTTTTCTGACAAAAGTCTACTTGTCCCTGAAAGCTTGGAAGATGGTGATTTCATCCCCACAACCCCTTTTTTGATACCATTTGCAGGGAAAAAACCAGACGCTTTCATCTGTAGCCCTTTTTTCGGATTTTTCCCCAAAAAAACAAAATGTAGCTGTATTTTGGCTAATTTCTGGGTCCCCTCCAGGGAAATCCACAAACCCTGGGTACCTTTAGAATCCCCATGATGTTGGAAAAAAAGGACGCAAATTTGGCGTGGATACCTTATGTGGTCAAAAGTTACAGGGGCCTAAGCGCGAACTACCCCAAATAGCCAAAAAAGGCTTAGCACAGGGGGGGAAAAGGCCTAGCAGCGAAGGGGTTAAGGGGTCCTTTGGTAAGGGCAATTATAGTCTAGGCACAGTTGACTTGAACTCATTGTTGTCTGCTCAAGCAATAATTAGGAATGTCTAGGTATAGTCCATCCTGGATAGAAACATTGTCATGATTACTAAACTTCAGAAACTAAACATTTTGATAAAGGGCTGTCTGGATGGGCTGACTATATTTATTGCTTGCGTGTAAAAGTCAGAGCATGCTCTTAGTACACATCCAGATTTTTAGCAATAGAGGCCTCTCAAGGTGGTGCCCTCATTTTTAAGTCACTAGTCCTTTGCCCAGAGGTGCAACTTTAGTTCCAACACAAAAACCTCATTCTTTGTTATTTCAATTCATCTAGACAGTTCAGTTACCTATTTCAGCCTGGCTACGTGATCCTTCCTGTGAGTAAGGGTCAGACTGACAGCCCACCGGGCACTGTGAACCTTAATCATATGCTAGTACCTGTCATTATCAGAAGGACTCTGGCAAGAGAGAAGTTAAGAAATAGGGAAGCCCAATACCCTTATGTTTGAGTCGCTACTGATCATAAGGCACTGCATCAGGAGATTCCTGTGTGTTGACGAATGAGCAGTCTCTTGCTGGCTTCTGGCATTGGGTGGTCGGGCTCACTATTGTGAAGGAAATCAGGCACTTGGGAACCTTGTTGAAGTCTAAAATATATTTAATGCAAAAATAGCAAGCAAGCATCAACAAATTCTAACTGCAATTTCAATGGATCAGCACTTCATGTCTGATCAGATGGACATATAATTCTAAATTCTATCCATTTTATACACTATTTTTAAACAACTTTTTCTCAATGTAATAAGCAGAGGACAGGATATGTGATCAAATAAAAAACTCCAGAGAGACAATAGCGATCAGGTGCCAGGCCAGGCTCTTCTTGTGGAAAGAATGCAAGAAGGCCTTAAAATAAAGATAAAATAATCTGTAGTGAAAAGCTGACCACTAAATCTGCAGTTCTCACTTTGTTGTGGCAACTTCAGAACGAGGCTATTGTTACGTGAACAGTCTGGCTAAATGCACAACACAGGATAACAAGATGGCAGTACAGTTAAAATTGGTGTAAATGTGCAATAAAGCTGAGGCTCTAGTAGTGCTTTAAGCAGGTATAAAAACAAATTTAAAAATGTTATTATAAATAGCCTTGTCTACATACAATGGTGTTCTCACTTTGTAGAGGTAAATGTTTCTAAGCCACACTGAACTTACTGAAGTTTCCTGCTGTTGAGGACTGATCCTAAGTTGCCTTCCAATGGCCCCAAAGTTAGGGCATTTATCTAAGCATTGCAGAATTTCTCCTGGGACTCTCCTATACCATTTAACAGCTCCTGCTGCTCTAGAAAGAGTGCAGATTCCAACACACTGTCTACCTTAGGGTGCTCAACTTCTCTGTTTGGAGCTGGGGTCAATGGCACTTGGACTGGAGCCCAGTCAGAGCCTGCCCTTGCCTTCTCCTTAGGCCTGACCTTCTTTAGACTCTCCTCCTCCTCTGGAGGGACAGCTGCTTCACCAGGAAACTGACAAATTGTCTGTACCCTCATGAGCACAGTTGATGTCAACCAATGCGTGTATGCTTCAGGCCACTTTCGCCAACCTGGGCTTTATCAGGTCATTAGAAAGATGGCAGCAACATCCCACTTCTCCTGAAGACCCACATCAACTATCCATTCTTGCCATTCACTTCCATTTCACCCAATCGCTAAGCAATAGGATGTGTCCTTTCCAGTTACCATGAGACCATAACCTTCCGAGTTGGTCGTTAATCTTGCTTGCTAGTTGGCATTCCCTTCCCATTACAGTCTGATGGATGATGCTGTCTTGTAACGCAGAGATCTTGGAGCCTCCTACACAATCGCCATCGAGTTTAAGTGGATGTGTTTCAGGGCCTCTCTTATGCCGTTATGTTCAGCTCATTGGATTGTCTCTGGTATGTTCCTGTAAGTGAACGTAGTGGCTACAAAGGGAGATGCCAGCAAGGGGTCTTCAACTCTGCAGCCCTTCTTATTTTGCCCCTCTTAGTTGCACCTAAAGCACTTGACTGTCTGTGGCGTAGAAGACCTGTCTTTTTCTCTGCTCCCCTTGTGGAGAGGAAGTCTCATACCCTTAAGATTCCCTCCCAGCTGTAAGTGCGCTGAGAATCGCTGTGAGTCTTTCTGTCACTTTTGAGTATGCTGGTAGGAACTCTTGTCCCCCTTTGACTTATAGCTATGCTGCTGCTGTCCCTTCATGAACCTGTTCACTAACCACCAGTTTACCAAGGGAGCAAGCAGCTTCGGATCTGTTTCTGTTAAATCTGACAAATACTGTCTGAGGGCTGTAGTACAAGCCTCCTCAAATTTCGCAGTAACCACAAGGTGCTTGTAAGCTTTAAAATCTTTTACCCCCATCCCTTTCATTGATTCATTTTAATCCCTCTTAATATCATGTATCAAGATCTCAAAAGAGACCTTATCGCTTTTCTTGATATCCTTAAAATTCAGTTCAGAACTTCTGGCAACCCAAATCACCCAAATATGATCCTAACCCAGCTGCTCACGGGCATGCAGTTTCTTGATGGATTCTCTCCTCCCAGTGGGGAGTTCACTCAGTAGGTTTATGGCAATAGCAGCAAGTGTCTACTTCTTGGCCTTTCCTGTGAGCTTACATGTATCCAGCCAGACTAGGACACCATAGCCCATGCTAGACATGGGTATTATATCCCTAGAGGCCATTTCAGTAGGTTCAAAAGTGGGGTGTAGATTCTGTGGGGCTACCGTAGCTGCTTATATCCCCTTCATAAGCCTTCATTTTCAGTTCAGCCTCTAACTCCTCCCCCAACGTCCTATCCTTTTCCTTCTCTGCCCTATCCTCCTCCTCCTTATCTCCTTCTTCCTGTTCTCTTACTTTCTCCTTCAAAACCACTCCTTTGCTTTGTTCCTCCACCCGTCTTCTTCATTGTGGTGAGCTAACCTACTCCTCTCCAGCTCAAACTCTGCATCTTTATCATCTGCTGCCGCTTTTGCAGGTTTAGCTCTGTCTGAGTCATACAGCCTCCGCTAAGTCAATCTCACCCGTCCAGGACAGAGGGCATCATGACCCTGAAGATAGGGGATAGACAAGCCTGAGGAAACTCTGCACTTTCGAACCTACTGTAAGGAAATCTTCAGGGTGTCCACACTTGTCACTACCTCGGTGTCATAGGTTCCCTGTTAACTAATCTGCAACTCCAGCATGTACGAGACTTGCTGATCTTTTTACATGTCATAAGGCTATATTCCAATAGCATTACACATCTCCCTCAGCCTCTCAACTGCCAATGCCTGCAGCGCAGTCTGCGCTAACTGCAATTAGCCATTTAATGTATAGCCTTATATATAATAAATTAAGTTATTAAATGGTATCAGTGTCTCCTTAAACTGAAGTTTAAATATCTCCACTCCTTGCCCACCAAATTAAGATCTTGGTTCCTGGGGTGCCAGGACAGCAAGCCAAGTGTTTTGCTGCTTGACTCTCTCAACGTAGCAAGGCCGAGCAGTCCAAGGCTTATTCCAAGCGGCGATGCAGGTTTAGACAATCAGATTTCATTTAACACGGCAATACCAGCCAAAGTTTTCCGATTCACACAATACCTTTTGTAATTTGCACAAATATGTTTTGCTGTCGCAAAAACTGTGATTTTCTGAATAGCAAGCTTTGTGACCACGAAATAATTTTGTACATTTGGTCCATTATCCTTCAACTCTTTCACAAACGATTTTGCATCAGGGTGTTGTCACTTTTTTGATGCAGATCTGATTCAAATCATTTGTGGTACTAACCAAGCAATGCAAAAGGTTATTTGAATTGCTTTGTAAAAAAAAAAAAATAACACAAGTCAGCACATATTGCTGCCTTGTGTTACTTTGCGTCAGGTAGGCATTCATGGCTGGTGCATGGGCATTCCTGTGCATCCTCCCATGGATTTTTAAACATACCCATATCTACAAAGTCTTGTAGACATGGGTGTGCTCCAAAATGTTGCTCGTACCTGAGGTTGGCGTAACTAGGAAATGTCTTTATTTCTCATCGTTATTTCCTCTTTTATGAATGCTGCATTGTGCAGCACACAGACAAAGAGAAAATATCCTCAAAGGATAGCTTTTTTGCAGGAAGGTACCCCATCCTGCAAAGAAACTATCCTGCACTATAGTGCATGAGTACCTGCGTTGCCTCTAGGCAGCACAAAGTGCATGGAGAGAGCAGCACTGCGCCAGTTCTTTGAAGATATGGCTTAGTTCTGCTCTTTCTTCTTCTTGCAATGCCCAGCAGCAACTACACTTGCTGCACTGTGTTGCGTGAACCCTTTGAAAATGTCCCTTTTTTTTTTGTATTGATTTTTTATTGCCATTTTATAAATACAGTACATACATTTTTAAAACAGCAGCAAACATTAAATATTATGACTTAATTAAATATCAAAATAAGTTATATCATTAAAGCATAAGATAACAATATATCTGATATATTAATAAATGGACATTGAAGTCATTTAGATATAAGTTAGGTAATACAATAAGCCAAAAATTAACACAATTCAAAAATAGAATTATTATTGAATTAATAAATTATTAAATTGTTAAAATTATTAAAATTATCAAGTTACAGACTACATTTTAAGATGAGTTAAGAAGATGAATATAATAATGCAATATAAATAGATAAAAAAGACAATATTATAACAGTATAATGAAATAATTGAAATTTCCTCGTACCATTAGAAAAAGAAAAGACAATTATAGAATAGGTATTAAATCAGCTGCATTTTCCTAGCTATATTACATTCATCTAAGCGTAAAAGCAACATCAGAGTACAAGGATAAGAAAGGGAAAGAGAATTATCACAGAGACATCAATTTGATGAAACATTCAGTAGAGGAGTGATAACGACATCTCCTATAGAAATACCATCTGTTTTCAAAAAGGGGCCCAAACTTGATTAAAGAGATCAATTTGATCTTGTAAATTATAAATAACTCTTTCATATGAGGCAGTTTGAATCATGGCTGTCAACCAGGACTCTTGAGGTGGTGGAGTTGGAGATTTCCATTGTCTTAATATACATATTTTGGCCGTAGCTAAAGCAGTGTGTAAAAGACGGCATTGCGGCTTAGAAAGATGTTGAGAATTTCATGAGTCATGCAAAAGGATGGAAGATGATGTTAACGGTAAGTGTAAGGGCATGGAGTTATGTAAAATCTGGCCTATATAGGACCAATAGGCTTGAACCTTAGGGCAGTCACAGATAATATGAACAATGTCACAGCCCAGAACGTCACATCTCCAACAATTTGCATGCGGAAGCAATCCTGCTTTGTGTAACTTTACCGGAGACCAGTGCCAATCATGTATAATTTTAAACAAGCAAAATTTCAATCTAGCCTCCCGAGCTCCTTTATCTAAATGTTCCAATACATCCATCCATTCCTGGTCATTGTAAAGAACTGACAAACGCGTTTGCCATTTAATACGAAGATCCTTTGATAATGGCTGTGAAAACAAGTGTGATGTAAATACATTATATAAACCAGATGTAACTCCCTTAAGTTTCCCCCAGGTATGTAAATAAGATACTATAGGTGAGGTTTGTAAGATCTGTGGATGTGATCCCAGAATTTTAGAAAATGTCCCTTTTAGTATCCTCAGACACCCAGTTATTGTTTTCCCAAATAGTAGGAACTGACTAGTGTGGGCAGGGCCGGATTGGGAACAGAAACCGGCCCTGGCAAACTGCTCAGCCGGCCCCCCCTGGGTGAGGGGGAGTGCAGCCGAGCAGTTTCGAGGGCCGGTTTCGGCCGATTTTGTTACAGGGGGCCGATATTGCCGACCCCTGGTAACAAAAACGGCCCCCACCCTAGCGGCCTACCGGGGAAACGCCCGGTGCCCGCTATGGCCAGTCCGGCCCTGAGTGTGGGCACATACCTGACATTTAATGGTATTTCTCTGAGCTCTGGATGGAACTATGTGAAAGCAGGGTCGGACTAGCCGTAGCGGGCACCGGGCGTTTCCCCGGTGAGTCGCCAGGGTGGGGGCCGGTTTTACAGCACAACTGAAATATCGGCCCCCTGTAAGAAAAAAGCAGCTGCAGTGTTTTCAGCACGCACCCCCCCACCCCCTCCAACCCCGCCTCCCTCTCCGCTGCGGCCAGCCCGACTCAATTGCCTGGGCTGGTTTGCGTTCCTGTGTGAAAGCTTCTCTGCTATTTTCATTTTGCAGATGTTCTAACACTTTTCCAGCCAACCACCCTTCATTGAATGCAGCTACATCACTGGCGATCAAGTAATGTATAAGAATTAGGAAGAACCCATCCTAAAATAATTACCTGATAAGACAGCATTACATACATGCCAACAGACCCGACTAAGGCAGGAGACTCCCGACTTTTTAAGTTAAAAAGGACCTTATTTTTAATGTCTTCCTCATCTCCTTCAGTAGAAGTCAATTGGGGACATAAATTCCCTCGATTTTTTTTTCCCCAAAATCTCCCCCTTCCCTGTTCTGAAATGTTGGCACCTATGGTATCAATATAGACGTTAACATTGATCAACAAGGACTTGTGTTGATGTTTGACAGCAAGGTGAAAAGGGAGGGTCATACAGAATGCTTTTAAGGTGGGATTAGGTACAATAATTGCATGCGTTACCAGATTTGGAAGACGGCATTTTTTTGGTGAGTCGATTTACTGGCCTTTTTATTAGAAAGTTAAGGAGCTTTGCCGTGCCTGAAAAATAACATTATAGTTTGTTTCTTGTACTGGGAGAGTCAGCTCTTGAATAAAAAGCTCTTTTGCACAACAGTTTCTGAATCGGCATCCTTTAAAATAAAGCTTATATAATGGTAGATCTGCATACAGAAAAACTCAAAAATAAATTTATTCTTCAGATACTTCGACGACTTGAATACCAGAAAGCGTCATTCAATAAAAGAAAAACTCAAAAGCATATCTTTACCACAACTCAGCGTCGTTACCCCAGAACTCTTAAAGGTTTTGCACGCAAATGTAAGTATAATATTGTATTAGTTAAAGAGGGAAAATAAATCCTATTAAGATGGATTACAACAGGAGTTTGAGAGTGAGACGATTCGTTGCAAAATGGCTGTTCAGGTATAATTTGGCCGACCCGATTTCTATTTTTGCAACTTAAAGTAGGATTTGACTTTCTAAAATTCATCTGCAGTACATATATTTTTTATTTTAAAGTATAATATTTGCAGGAACACCCAGGCCTATGGATAGTCTTACTTTTCCCGCTTCTGTCAGATCAAGTGGTAGCCTGCTTTTTTTGTAGTTTTGCCACCAGCATCTATTTATACGTGCCAGTGGGCACATTTGTGTAATATGAATGTATCAACTCCACAGATTTACCCATTGTGTTCATGTGATAGCAGGCAGCGTTTGTGCTGCCCTAGTGATCAGCGTTGTTTGGGGTTTGACAGGAAGCAACCTGGAGAGAAAGTAAACATGGCACCTCTGGGACATCACCGAGGTGTTAAAGGGTGAGTAACGTTACTTCTGCTATCCCTGGCATTTTGATGGGCAAATGTGGGCTCCCAGGGGTTGTGGCCCTCAGGGTGTCCACCCCTGGGATGCTTCAGGCGAGTGGGGTAGTTCAGGTCCAGGATAGTAGGAGATTGGCCATTTGGGAGCAGGAGTGGAGTTTTTGTGGTAGTTAAGGAGGCCCACTGCTGTATAGCACATTGTAAGGTATGCTGTAGTCCTGCAGGCAGTGTAGGTGCAGTTTCTCCTTTGTTCCTGCACTCCCACTCCGTTTTTCCTGATTAGATGGCAGGCTGTTTCTTTTCCTGGGTCCACTTTATTGGTAATGCAGGTTGGGGTTAAGCTTTAGTTGTCACTAGTCAGGACAGGTGGCAGACAAGCTTAGGGCTCTTTCACTAGGCCGAAAGGGTTGGAGCCTTGCCGAGGGATGGTGGTAGAGGGAGTATAGGGGAGTGACGCTTGCATCAGGTGTGAACGAACAGTGAATGAAATGAAGGGGGTCGTGGTGAATGTTGGGATGTTTTGATGGGGTGTGTGCAGGTTGGGGGTGGGGTTTAAGGGTGGGAGGGAATGGCTTATGTATTGTAATAGTGAGGTGCAGTTGTTTGTAATGAATATAACGTTTCAGCTGCTTTAAAGCAGCCTTTTGCTCTTAGAATGGCCTGTTCATTCTTCACCATCTCGCCCCATGTCAAGGGGGTGTTCAGGTCTATTGAACAGTAAAAAAAGAGACCGGTCGCTCGGAAAACACTAAAGCAACTTGTTGGTGTCTAGTGAAATAAAGATCTTGCATAAACCGCTCAAAGAGGCACTGAAATGTCAAGACTGCCCTTTATTAATCTGTCTCTCCATGAAATAAGCAAATTGCAGCAAGTGGTCTACATTAGCAATTGTTAATTTTGTACCTACTGCACAAGGTTATTTATTTCTTTATTTTTATTTGCAAAGTTTCATATAGCGCTGGCTAGACCCGGAGGTATCAGAGCGCTTTACATGATGATCAGCAAGTTACAGATTACATGATTACTTCAGTTACAGATTCCAAGTATAGACATAGGAGAAAGATAGAGGGAAGGAAACATAACGGGGAGGCGAGGCGAGGAAAACAATGTCAGATGTCCGGCTGGGTAGGTGACGGCCGAGGGGGTGAACCAGGGCCAAACTCCTCTAGAGCTGCATAGGACAGCTCCACTGGGCATCAGCCAAGGTTGTTCGGACTCCGCGGTGAGAACAGACAGTAGAAAAACATTACACGATAACATAAGTTATATTCGCGTTACGTAGCAAAGACAAAACGTCTTAGGTGTAATGGAAGGTAGAGGGGGAAAGGTAAGCATGGGAAAAGGAATGCAGATAGCGTCAGGCAGCCCAGAGGGGGGAAGGGACTTCAGGGGAAACAAGCAGTCAAATTGAAAGATAGACAAGACCGTGAAGCACCGTTAAAAACAATGTCCGATGTCTGGCTGGGAAGGTGACGGCCGAGGGGGTGAACCATAGCCAGACTCCTCTATAGCTGCATAGGACAGCTCCACTGGGCATCGGCGAAGGTTGCTCGGACTCCGCGGTGAGAACAGACATTAGAAAAACATGAGATTACACGATAACAAGTTATTTTCGCATTACATAGCAAAGACAAAACGTCTTATGTGGAATGGAAGGTAGAGGGGGAAAGGTAAACAGGGGAAAAGGAATGCAGATGGCGTCAGGCAGACCAGAGGGGGGAAGGGACTTCAGGGGAAACAAGCAGTCAAAGTGAAAGATAGACAAGACCGTGAAGCACCGTTAAAAACAATGCCCGATGTCCGGCTGGGTAGGTGACGGCCGAGGGGGTGAACCATAGCCAGACTCCTCTATAGCTGCATAGGACAGCTCCACCGGGTAACGGCCAATGGTACTCGGGTTCAGCGGTAAGTACAAACAGATTCGGTTTTCGCCCATGGAGCATCATCATAGTTCAATCGAAGGCATCGGTCCCGGTGTAATTGGGAAACACCCTCCGCTTCGTCCTCCCGCTAGCCTCATGAGTGGAGAGGTGAAAGAGACAGATTATCAGTCCTCAGGGGGCTTGCTCCCAGAAGCGGTAGCCCAATGCTGAGCACTATCAGTGTTTGATGGCCTATGGGAAAGGCCACGATCCCCTCCTTCTTTACATCCCTCATGCTGCACTGCGGAACTAGATGCCGCAGAGGCACTTTAATGCGGCATCCCCTTCAATTAGGAGATCCTCGGCAGCGGGCTGGGCCGCCATCTTGGGGCCAGGCGTGGATCTGATTAGCTGCCGTTGCTAGCCTGAGGCGGGCTGACCGTTCCTGATAATGCTCCTGATCCCAACCAGCTGTAGAGTATATGCCCAAGTAAATAAATAAAGAGCTCGCACACCGCGAGGTCCGGATTCGCTTGCCGCTCACAAAACCTGTGTCACAAGGGAAACGCACCCCCACCTGCCCGTTGAGCCAATCCGCCTTAGAGTGGGGGTCGGGCGCGATCCACTCACTGCACCATATGAAACGATGCTGCCTGGGCAGATGCGTCGTCTCCACACTCACGGTGCCTTCGTTGATAATAGGTAGCCCCTTGGAGTGACCGACATCTGTGCATAGTGGTGCTTTCGCGCTGGAGACCTTGTAGAGGACCTTCGGGCTTCTCCGTCGTGAGAGGGTGGTAGCTTCCCCATCGTTTGAATGTTCATGGGCAGCGATTTCACTGAACTATGGCCTGGCGGGAGGTTAGTATTTAGACCCTCGCTCATGTTAGGTGGTTTGTACAAAAATAAGAGGTCCTAACACTGGGTAAACTGACGGGTCTGATCCAATTGAATTCACTGGTAAGAGAGATAGCAGAAGATGGAAAAAATAACTTGGAAGAATACAAAAAACACAGAAAAAGTTGGGTGTGTTTGAGAGAGGGTGGGAACGAGAGAGAAGAAAAGGGTGTGAGAAACAAGACCAGGAAAAGAGGGAGAGACATGTAGAGAGAGATATCAGATGTGTTCAGTTTTTACAGGATGCATGTTGAATTGAGGAGCACGCATTTCAGTAAGCTATTTGGAAACTATAAGGTAGATTAGAAAATTGGAATGTTGGAAGCTCCTTTGAAAACAATAGAGTGCTCTGAATAGCCGGTAGAAGTCCGGAGCTCCAGCGTTCCAATGTGGTCCTTCACAGCTGTTTCTGTGAACAAAGGCCTCACAGAACCTTAGGGTATTTCAATCCCCTCGACTTCCCTGAGGCCTTTGTTTTATTTCTTTGAACTTTCTGCCCTCTAGTTTTGGAATGTTCTAATAGCCTTATTGCCCTCTGTAGCTGGGCTACACCGGCATTAAAGTCCCGCTCCCTTGCTGGAGGCCCTCGCCTACGGCTCGGACCTTTCACACTGGAGCGGGCCTTTAATGGCCGGTATGGTCCGCTGCGGCAGGCAATAAGGCTATCATGAACCAAAAGAATTCTTAAGTAATGCTTGTATTTGTAAGAATCTCCAAGAGTACATGTGTTCTGTTCTGAGGCATATCCTTGAGTATGGGGTGACACAGTGTTTACTTTCAGTTGGGTAACATGCCAAAGCTGACTGGCCAGTCGGGTCTGACCATCTGTTGGCTATGTCCCTGGCTGTAGAGTATGATGCTGTTGCAGGTCCCTGTCCTAGGCCTTTTCACAACATCAGAAACAGATACTGTCTGCTGACGGGCCCCTGTCACTGAGACTGAAAATATTGCATTACAGACAATAGTATGAAATGATGAATTACAGACAATAGTATGGGTCACCCACTGTGGGTGACCACTTGTCCGTTAATTACACGGACTGTCCGTACTTTGAGCACAATGTCTGTTGTCTGTTATTGTTGTCATAACGGACAGCATTTCTCCATAAATTTATGAATTTCAATTTTACAGGTTTGTGTCACACTCTGCAGTTAGCTGCTATGATGTTATAATATTGTGGAACATCTAAAAAGCACTGTCCTATAACTTGCCACAAAGTTTTTAAGCATCTATGTTTTTATTTATCCTGAGCATATTAAATAATGTTGGTGTTTTTGCTATTGTTTATGGTTGACTGGGAGACTGATGGGCAGATGGATGGACAAATAGATGGATGAAGAGGGGAAATGGATGGATGAAGAGGGGTTTAATGCAGAGGGTGGAGATGGGTGCATGGATGAATGGAGAATGCATTGGTCTGAAAGATGGATGGATAGATGGGTGGATAGATGAACCTGGGTGGATATATAGATGTGGGTGGGAGCATGAATAGATAGGTGGATGGATTGGCACATTGATGGCTGGGTGGATGGGTGGGTTATTGGATAGATGGGTGCATGGATGGACTGATATAGGTGGGTGGATGAATCCTGATGGGTGCATGATTGGCAGCAGGATGTATTCATGGATTGATAGTTCTGGGTGGATGGATAGATCTAGGTAGGTGCATGGACAGATACATGTATGAATGAATAGGTATGAACAAACATTTTTTAACAATAAACTTTATTGCCATTTTTGATAGAACCTAGAAAGAAGCACACATCTTTGCATTATCACCCAGCATATCTTCTCAATTCAAGTATACAAGTAGATGATGGGTCTCCAACCTTTTTACTAACAACAGCTACTTATGTTCAATAACAAATATCCCAAAATCCCATTAATATTATTAGTGTTGTGTACGTCAGACAAGATTACTTGTGTGGCCATCCTATGCAAGATTGCAAGATTATCAGCCGTGGTCACCTCAGTGCAGGATTGCCACAGTAATGTTAAAAAGGCTTAGTCAATTTGGAATGCCTCTGATCCAGGGTAATACATAACAGCCGCAGCTGCAATGCCAACTGGCACCAAGGTAATAATATAGTAATAGGTCTCCCAATGCTGCATGATTTATCATTCAAATATCAGCTTTAAGTATATTTTGGAAATGGTGGGCTCTGAAAATACACACATTTTCATATCAAATGCACACTTTTCAATTTTGGTATACATATATGAATTGAACCAAACAAAAGTTTATAATTTAGTAGACTGTACTGCACACAGGAGAGCTACCAGTAGCTCATGAGTTACTCGCTGGAGAAGCTTGATGTAGACAAATCAGTGCTGACAGTGGCAAAGCAAGAACAATTGGCAGTCAGAAATACTTGTCTGTTGGCCATCCTCTCAGTAAGCCCTTTCCACACGTATCAGTGCCCCATACATCTGTCACAGTATTTCTCTGGAATGCCAGGAATATTAATTCACAGGAATCGCATATTTTCTTGAACTTGTCAGGGCAGCCCTGGGGCATGTATACCAGCATCTCAACATGTGTCTCACAACTTTTCATTCAGTGGGCTAAGGCCTGCCTCCCAAGTCTTGCACAGCGTGGAAAAGGGACTGGGAGTGTTGATTATGAGTGGTCAGTATAGGTGAGATAT
The DNA here is from genome assembly GCA_963921515.1 of Calotriton arnoldi. Taxonomy (NCBI): domain Eukaryota; kingdom Metazoa; phylum Chordata; class Amphibia; order Caudata; family Salamandridae; genus Calotriton; species Calotriton arnoldi. The sequence goes on along the minus strand of CAWUFW010000049.1, from coordinate 3,795,890 downwards.
TCTAAGCCAGCCCACTGCACCCATCAATAGTTTGGCTTCAAGTGGGTTAAACTCTACTCTATCCTACTTAATGGTTGCAGTATAATTGTCTTGGAGGTCAGTGGCAAGAGACTGGGGTGGGGGACTTCCTTTATATAAAAGAAGCAGAGGGTATGAATCATCCATAGACCACCACTCAGCAGTTGGGATTGAGAAAATATGGTAGCATGTCAGCCATGACTAATCCTCCATCGAAGCAAACACAAGGAGATGATGGATGGAGTGCTGAAATTTTTCAAACACTCACCCCCAGTCACAGATCTGGGTTGAATCCGTCATCGTGTTCTTTAGCTCACTTCGCCACCCCAGTTCAGACAAAGCTATACGCAAATCAGTCTTGACCCTGTGCCTCATGGGAACAGTCCAGCCCGAACTGCCAAGCCATGTCTTCCCTGGACCGGAAACAAGCATCCTGGGACCGGTTTCGGGCTAACAGCCCTCATCAGCCAGGCTAGCTTGAATCCAGTGGCACAGTGAGCAAGGGACCAACGTCTGGGCATGCCCTGCCAACTTAGGGCGAACAAAGCAAACACAAGGAGATGATGGACGGAGTGCTGAAACTTTTCAAACACTCACACCCAGTCACAGATCTGGGTTGAATCCATCATAGTTCTTTAGCTCACTTTGCACCCCAGTTCAGACACAGCTATATGCAAATCAGTCTTGACCCTGTGCCTCATGGGAACAGTCCAGCCCGAACTGCCAAGCCATGTCTTCCCTGGACCGGAAACAAGCATCCTCGGACCGGTTTCAGGCTAACAGCCCTCATCAGCCAGGCTAGCTTGAATCCAGTGGCAAAGTGAGCAAGGGACCCACGTCTGGGCATGCCCTGCCAACTTAGGGCGAACAAAGCAAACACAAGGAGATGATGGACGGAGTGCTGAAACTTTTCAAACACTCACCCCCAGTCACAGATCTGGGTTGAATCCATCATTGTTCTTTAGCTCACTTCGCCACCCCAGTTCAGACTCAGCTATATGCAAATCAGTCTTGACCATGTGCCTCATGGGAACAGTCCAGCCCGAACTGCCAAGCCATGTCCTCCCTGGACCGGAAACAAGCATCCTGGGACAGGTTTCGGGCTAACAGTCCTCATCAGCCAGGCTAGCTTGAATCCAATGGCAAAGTGAGCAAGGGACCCACGTCTGGGCATGCCCTGCCAACTTAGGGCGAACAAAGCAAACACAAGGAGATGATGGACGGAGTGCCGAAACTTTTCAGACACTCACCCCCAGTCACAGATCTGGGTTGAATCCATCATCGTTCTTTAGCTCACTTCGCCACCCCAGTTCAGACACAGCTATATGCAAATCAATCTTGACCCTGTGCCTCATGGGAACAGTCCAGCCCGAACTGTTTGCAAGTGGACCGCCAGCTGTCGAGGGCATTGGGCCATGAATAGTATGTCGTCCAAGTAAACAATGAGACGGATGCAGCGCTCCCGAAGGTGCTCCACCACCGGCTTGAGAACCTTGGTGAAGCACCAAGGAGCGGAGGACAGTCCGAAAGGAAGGCTTGAAAATTTGAACTCCTGTTGGTGCCAACAGAACTGAAGGAAACGCCGGTGTGGTAGAAATATGGGAATCGCTAGGTAAACGTCCTTGAGGTCGAGGCGCACCATCCAAACCGATGGCCGCAAGACATCTCTCAGGAGGTGAATACCCTCCATCTTGAAGTGCATGTAGACCAGCCACTCATTGAACTCCCGCAAATTTACCACGGGACGTTGACCCCCATCGGCCTTGTCCACAAGAAAAATATTGCTGACAAACCCGCAGGGGTGTATAGTAGTCGGTTGGACCGCTCACTTGGCTAACAGAGCCTGAACTTCGGTGTCTATCAACACAGTTTCTGCTGCAGAAAACTGAATTGGGCCGGTCTGGCTGCCTGGAAGGGGGTCCCATAAAACCCTATGTGGAAACCCTGAACAGTCTGTAGGACCCATGTGTCTGTTGTTAAAGCCCACCAAGCTTCTGGAAAGGACGCTAATCTGCCTCCCACATATGTATTTAAAGAAGGAAGAACACTCACCGGAATTGGAGTTGGCGGCATGTCCTCTGGATCCTTTCCCTCAGAAACGTTGTCCCCTGGTGGGGTAAAAGTTTGCGAAGCAGGATTTATCCTGGTAGCTATTGCCTCGCCTGGAGCCTTGTCCTCTGGAGTAGGGCTGGGATGCAAAGCGGCCGGCCGAGTGGCCCCTACCACATCCAGCCCCTTGGAAAACCCGGGAGGGAAACACCTTCTTAATGGACGCCGGGGCCTTGTCTAAAGAAGTGAAAGTATTAACAAACTTTCCGAGTTCTTTGATAAAAGGGTCTCCGTAGAGGCCCCCTTGGGCCACTGCGCCCGCTTCCAAGATGGCCAGGTCTCCAAGCTCCGGATCCACCTTTATCAGAAGAGACCGTCTGCGTTCCATGGACAGAGCGCAGTTGGCGTTACCTAAAAAGATAACCGCCTTCTTGCCCATCCCGAAAGGGTCTCAGGAAAATCATGGCGCCTGAAGCCTTGGGGTCCTCCGCCATATCCAGTATCTTTGTCAAAGGGCTCACTGCGTCTAAATGCTGGTCCTGGCAAGCTCGCTAAGAGCGATCTATACCTTTCTTAGGGTCTTTAATAAACGTATCCAGGAACATGGCCATTTTCGGGTCCATCTCAGGCGTTTGGGCCCTAAGCTGGCTCTCGGGCATTCTGCTCTCAAGCACCTATGCGCTTCTTTTTCCAAAGGCCTGCAGTTGGCCACGTACTGCGCAACCTTGTCGCAGGGGACCCATTCAGCAGACCGTGGATGTAGGATCTGGTCCGGGTTTAACATGTCAGACTGTACGGGCCCTGAGAGTACCTCATTGGAGGTGGTGGCGGGGGCCAGGGGGGGTGGCAAGGGGAATGGTCACCATGGTCTGTACCCGACCTGGGGGTCTGGGGACAATGAAGGGGGGGCGCCTCTAACTGAGGCTCTAGGATTGAAGGGGGTATAGCTAGGAGACTTTTCACCATGGAGGCATGCTTTAAGCGCTCGAAGGCATCTAAGTCAACTCCTTCCTCCCAGGGCGCTTCACAGGTGCGCTTCACAGGTGCAGACTTAGGGTCTAGGGGGGCTGGGTCCGGTACAGGGGAAGGACCAGACACATATAGCGCTGCCTGTGGTCTCTTGGCGCACTCGAGCACAATGAGCTGCGCGAGGCGCTCTTCCATGGGCCCCATAGCCTCACTGACCACCCGATATATGAAGGCATCCATTGCATTATAAAAATCGTCATCCCAGGGGAGATAGCCCAAAGGATCCTCATACATCTCCTCTGAGGGCTCCATGAGAGGTAGGTAGTGTAGCCCTTTTTATCTTAGAGAAGGGTGGGCGGTATGTAGGCAGTACCCTGTGCTAGGGGTATAGAGGCAGACTATAGCTGCAAATTTATGGACTGAGGGTACAGTCACAGACTCTTATGTGGGCAAAGCCGCACCAGAAAGGGTTCTTGCTCTGGGAACACTCCCCCTGGTGCCAGAAATATATGTGATAGGGGTTCAGTGTTAGTGCCTGGGAGCTTGTGTTCCCTAACTGACCTGCAACACGGTCACGATCTCCAGACCCCAGCGGGCGTCAGCCACATCAATACAGACCCAGGCAGATAGCACTGGGTGTCATCTCTATTACGAGCAAGCAAATAGACACAGTACGGACCCCACACGAGGGGTGTCTCTCTCCAGGCAAGACTCTGGTCGGCACAGTACCCGGCGCGCATCGGATCTTGTCAGTTTCAAAACTGGCTGGAATTGCATCATCTGGTGGGCGGCGGACAGCACCGCACAGAAAATATCGTCCGCAAAGGAGCGGGAAGACACTCCCGCAGCCCAAGAAGTTTTCCTCGAGGATCGCTGACAGAGCAACAAACGAATAATACAATAGCATGCTGTACAATTATGCACACAGTTCTACACAGTAATGAATGGAAAACCCTGACTTAACTGTAGGCTGCGAGCAGCGAAGAAAGAGGGTGATTGCAGTTGGAGAAAGACTATTACAGGCATTTGGAGATCTGGATTGGCTGTCATTACGGACTACAGTTGTGATGTTATTGGTTGTTATGGGAGTGCCCTCCCGAGGACTCATGGGACTTGAAGTTTAAACGTTTTCTTTTTAAAAAGAAGAGTTGAAATGGGTTTTCTTCGCTCTCTTTTAAAAAAAAAAAAGTTTAAAGCAAGTGTTTTTGTAAGGCTGCTAGTTAATAAAAGCAAAGAGAGTTAAGCATAATCCTCGCCTCCGGTCCTGACACAGAATTAACTAGCATGATTATGTGGTTGAGATAGTGGGTGGTGTGAAGAGAAGGTAGCGCAACATGAGACAGCTACATGAAAATGTACAGTCTCTTTATCTAGAGATGCAATTTCTATACATCCACATCAGGCATGGGCAAACATATCTTGCCTTTTAAATTCTGCAAGATTTTGCCAGGAAACATTTACAGATGAGTTATACTTCATATTACCTAACGACCATGAATCGTGTTTCCATCAAGGTTATGCAGTTTCCTTTAATAACCTGTATTTGATCATTTAAATGCTAGGGAATTAACCTTGTAGCCCCTGTAGGTTATAAATAACTTAAAAGTGCACCAATATTGCATAAAACCATAATGGAAGTTTCCTAATGCAACTCGGAGAGCAGAAAATCATAATTTTAATTAAAGCATGGAAACTTAAATGACAACCCTAACATGGTGCCTTGTTAGCCTCATTCAAACCTATGGCTGTAGAATAATTCCTCAAAATGGCTGACTTAACGCATAGCACACAGCTAACTCTACTGACCAAAACTCAGACATCCACCTGGTAGGACAGGAATGTCTTCTGCACAGTAACAGGTGTGCAGCACTGCCTAGAGTGACCCAATTAAAACTGATAGCCTGACATTTTACCAGCCCAGCTAATATGCTAATCATCACTAGCTGCTGTAACAGCCATTGGCTTTCACAAAGGCTATGTGTGAACGACTGCCAGAAATTAACATTTGAAACAGAAACACAGAATACCGGGACTTTAAACAGTGAATTTGCATTCCCTGTTAGCTAAATGAACATAACATATGACCCAAAACACCCTACTTTATTATAGTTCCAAATTCTTCTTGACCAAGGAAGGCATTGCCCCACAGAGTACCCAAACAGGTGTGGTGAGGTTAGAGCTGGTGTCTGCATGACAGCCAGTCTCCCAAAGGCGAGGGAACTTCATCTGTAGTCTGCACAAATTTCTGTTGAAGCTGTGGGTCTGTCAATGTGCCTAGAACTCTGCCTGCTTGTTCAGAAAGGGAAGGAGAGTCATGGCTATGCAGGAGGAGAACTGTGTCCAGAAGGAGAATTTCAGCCGTGTTTCTGGCATGTGGAGCACCCAGAAGAAGCCAACTCCCAAGTGGGAGCATCAATGATACTTCTGATTCTGGAGGGTTCATCCGGTCTCCCAGAATGTAGTTTATGTGGTGAACTGCATAAAGAAATTTTAAGAAAAATAACGGGTGCTATCTGGCATGCCAGGAGCATTCCTGAAGCATTGGTGCTGCTGACTTGTGACCTATTCCCTGGGGAGTCGTCTCTGATGAAACGGAACACCAGCCCCCGGCCCAAAGGAGAGGATGTGGCCTAACAGCCAGAGCAGTCTGGAAGCAGACGCCACGGCCATATCCTTGTAGAGGAACACACGTATTCCACTGCTTGTACTGAATGAACTAAACAAATTTGGACCTTCACTATGCCAGCACACAATCAGGAACTGGCAAGTCCTATGCACAATCCAAAGCCCTGAAGAAGTCCTGTATGGAGGAAACGCTCAGCTACTGAGTTTTATCTTTCATTCATTTTTTTATTTTTTTATTTACTTTTTCAAGTTGACTTAATGCCCACATACACACATACAATGAACATAAAACATATACCAACAATACCCGCACCATATCCTTACTGTTACATAGTGTGTCTACATTCACTTATTTCCGTTCCCCTTCGTTCTCCAACTAGCAAAACAGAGATCACGGAAAAAACATTTAGGCCCCATACTCGTACAATGCAGTCAAGGTTATCAGACAACTTGTATATTGTATCAGCAGTCCCATTTCCATCCTCTGCTCCTAATATCACCCGCCATTACCGCTATTTGACTGCAAATAAGCCATCAGCAGTCCCCAATAATCCTTCGGTCATGAGGTGAGTGGTTGTTCCTCAGCATACAGTTCAAGTTGTTTCTGGCAGTGTGCCATATCAGTCAACCATGCCACTTTTGTTGGATTGGATTTACTGTCCCAATGTAGTGCCACTCTACGTTTTGCAAGTAATAGGCTCAAAGAAAGAAATTTCTTATTCAATGCCCTGAAATCTTTTAAGAGTCCCAGTAGGCAAATAGTCGGTTCACATATCACACGCATTCCAACCATTCCAGAATTGTTTCACCCGCAAACATCCCCATGCAAGATGCATGGAGTCTGCCTCCTCAGCCCCGCATCTTTCACAGCTAGATTCACCCCGTAGCCCATATTTATGCAATTGGATAGGGGTATAGTACATTTGATGGAGAAATTTAAACTGTATTTTTCGTAAATTGCAATTTGATGTCAGTGTAGCTAATTGTTCCCAACAATATCTCCACTCTTCTACCCCTATAGGCTGTTCTAGTTCTAAGTTCCATTTCATCATTGCCCTCCCGCCGCCAGGTATCCCATCCTTCTGTGCAGCAGCATATAATTTGGTGATAAGGTGCTGTCGGGACGGACTAGTGATCAGCACCTGCAGTGCCAGGAGAGTAGGTGGTTCTACGGGGAAGTACGGGTTAAGCGCTCTCACAGCCGCACGGAGGCGATAATAGAGAAAAGCCGATAGTGGGGTGTTATCTTGCGTTGCCTTTGCGTCTGTCAATGTCAGAAAGTTGCCATTTTTATACAAATCCCCCATAGTATGCAGACCTGCCTCGCGCAACCACCGAAGTGATCTATTTTTCTGTGTCACTGTTGTATCCGGGTGATGTAATAGAGGCATCGCCGGGGCATATATCAGCTCCCTCCCTGCCCGCCTAGCTAGTCCGCGCCATGCCAGGGACGTCGTATGGATAGTATTTATCTCAGTGAGATGCATCTCACTACGCTTATGCGGTAAGATAGCCTTGAGTGGTATCAGGGTAGCGTCATCATGCTCGATCGCCACATGCGGTATGAACTCATGCGCTGTGTAGCAATAATGCGCAAAGTGCGCCTGCACACACAGATAATACAGTTTAAAATCTGGGGTGTGAAATCCACCATATCTATATGGTAGGGTGAGAACCTCCCAGCTAATCCTAGGCTTCTTTCCCGCCCATACTAGCGTGATCAGCAGAGAACGTAGTTGCTTAAAGAAGGACTCGGTCAATACTATTGGGACATTGGTGAAGAGATACAAACATTGTGGTAACACTGTCATTTTAATGATAGCCAGTCTATCTGCTAGTGAGAGTGGAAGTGTCACCCATCTCGATACTCGGTCCTCCAATCTAGACACTGCCATACCATAATTTTCCTGTAAAATGATGGTAGGGTCCCTATGTACTCACACACCGAGATATTTAACAGGCCCCGTTGCCCATTCCAAAGGGTATTCCATTACGCAGCCTTTTGTGTCTGGTGTTAATGGTAGAATAACAGATTTCGTAGAATTAATACACAACCCAGAGAAATATTCAAATTTTACATATTCTCTAATAACTGGCACCAAATGGAGAGATGGCTCTCTGAGATAGAGCACCATGTCATCCGCATAGAGTGAAATAATCAGGGTTCGCAGCTGGAATCTCAGCGCAGCCGCTGCATATTTCTGCCGAATAACACATGCTAGTGGCTCGATCACCAGCACAAAAAGACAGGGGGCAGCCCTGCCTCATTCCCCTGCCTATTTCAATAACCCCTGATGTGTGTCCATTAATCCGCACACGTTCTATTGGTCTTTCATATGAGGCAGATCCAGCTAATAAATGACTCTAGCATCCCCATACGGCCCAGTAGCACAAACATGTAGGTCCATGCAATAGAATCAAAGGCCTTAGCCGCGTCTAGTAACACCGCCACCGCCTGCAACTTGGGGTCTAAATAATGCAACAATGCAAATATGGTGCGCAAGTTGTGTGCGGTTGACCTAGCAGGAACAAAACCTGACTGGTCAGGCAGTACCAGTAGGGGTACCAGGGGTTGTAGGCGCGTCGCAATTATTTTTGCCAAAATCTTGGCATCTATATTAATTAGGGACAAAGGCCTGTAGGACTCGCACCTTTACGGGCCCTTATCTGATTTGAGCAGTACCACTACCAGTACCTCCCTCAATGTTGCCGGTAATATACAATTTTGATATGCCTCCTCATACACCGCATGAAGTTGTGGGGCTATCAATTCGATATATTCCTTGTAGAATTCCCCAGTAATACCATCAATTCTGGGGGCCTTACTGTTTGGCAGGGCACGGATAGCATCTTTAACGTCGTCTACAGTCACTGGTTGTGCTAGGTATTCTCTCTGGCCTGGTGAGAGCCACGCCAGCGCCATCTCTCCTAAATATTGCTCCAATTCACTCTGCGATGCCGAGGGCCTTGCCTCATATAGTTTTGCATAATATTTCCAGAACGTCTCTAATATGTCTGCATTAGAGTAGTGCGCAGTACCTCCGTCGTCCACTAAATGGACCACAGCCGCTACGCCCCTGGGAGTTTGCAAGGCCATGTCCCGGTCTCCCACCCTCACCATATGCCCGTGCACTGTGTCTCTTAGTCAAAAAGTGTGCCTCTTGCTCTGCCAGCGTCTCAAATTCTGTCAGCTGTTCCCCAATAGCTGCTAGTATCCCTGCTGCTGGTTGCCGTTCATACTCTCTCTCCAGGGCGTTTAGTTTATCCTCAGTGTTTTTTAGCTGTGTCCTTATGGTTTTCAGCACCCCTGTTTGTGTGCCAATGCATTTACCGCAGATTGTCACTTTAAAAGCCTCCCAGAGTGCACTTGCTATCCACAGAGCCTGTATTTAATTCAAACCATTCACTTATCGCGCTACGCAGCTCTTCTTTAAAGGCTGCATCTAACAAGGCAGCTGGGCAAAAACGCCAAGTGAAAGGCGCCGGAGTCACGCCACGCATCCGCAATCTCAGAAGCCCCGGCGCATGGTCTGATAATGTTTTGGGTAGGTGCCACACCTCCACTATCCACTGACACACTTCCGTAGACATGAGCCAGTAGTCTAGCCTGGACCACGTGCCGTGTACCGAAGACACGAATGTTCCCTCTTTCTGTGTGGGGTGTCTTAGATGCCAGGCATCTACCAGTCCATATTCCTCCATTCCACCCTAATCACCTTGGCTGCCTGTTTCCCACGCTACTCTGTATCCGCCGATCAATCCATCCCTGGGTCCAAGTATGTATTGAGATCCCCTCCCCACATGACGTGCGTCGGCAGGGTGGAAACAATCTGTCTCCAAGTTGCTGTAAAATACTCAGGGTTGTCTCTATTTGGCGCATATGCATTTACAAACATGATATTCCTACCAGCCAGCACGCCCTGTGCAATGAGAAACTTACCCTGATCGTCCGCATAATGCTTCTGAAGCGTAAACGGGACCCCCCGCTTGACCCATATTAATACCCCCCTCGAGTACATGGAGTAGGAGGAAGCCAACCTACACTGTGCCCAGCGTGTGCCTATTTTGAATTCCGAGTGTTTGTCCAAATGTGTTTCTTGTAGAAACGCCACATGTACATTATGCATATCTAGTGACCTTAATTCCAGCTAACCTTACGAGGGTCATTGAGACCACGTACATTCCAAGTGATGCTATTTATACTATCTCTCACATTTATCATCTCGTTCTCGCCGGGGTGATGCGCATGCCGATATGTATGTGTGAATTAATTTTCCAAAGACCTATATATGCAATGGGCGGGTATATAACACAAACAACCCAACTCCCACCCTCCTCCCACTTCAGCTGCCCAACTAGCCAAAGACATCCCTACATAACCAACAACATACATGTCAGCATTAATCTTATACACAATACAAGATATTATAGCACAATCTGCTAGACTTATCTGGGGTGCTCCCTCGTAGGGGTACGCCAGGCCCCCAGCCTCCCTCCAGGTGTCAGGTTCTCAGCAGCCGCCTTGAGCCATCTTCGACCAACCGGTCTTTATTCTGTCTTTATCAGTTGCTCCCCAAGTCGGCCCCCCAATATCTCCAGTTATTCAACTATATCCTGCAGATGTGAGATACGCTGTTCCAGATGAGGTTTCACAGTCCGTCAGGGCTATCATATTTCTTCCTCGTCAGTGTCCACAGTGCTGCGCTCTTTCCTGCATGGCGATAGTGTCTTTAGGTATGCTTTGGCTGTTGTAAAAATCTTCTGTTGGCCTTTATACTTTACCCGCAGGCAAGCCTGGTATAACATGGCATATGTTATGTTTGCTTTTTGTAACTGTCTTTTGACTGGCAGGAACTCTCTCCTTGCTGATTGCACCGCAACTGTGAAGTCAGGGTAAAAGGTAATCTGGTTCCCTTGGTATTGTATTTCTCCTTTTTCTCTGGCCATTCGAAGCACTGCATCTCTATGTCTATAGTTCAATACTTTCGCTATTATAGAACGCAAGGGTGCTCCCAGCGGGGGTCGCGCCATGAGTGCACGGTGCGCCCGCTCCACCACCAACAGCTTTGACAAGTTCTTGGCACCAAATACCATTGTTAACATTGTTTATATGTAGGTTTCCATTTTTCCTGTATTTGTGGATTCTGGCACCCCTATTATTCGTAAGTTGTTATCGCGGGAGCGCGCCTCTAAATCCTCGTTTTTGGCCTGGATGACTGCCAAGACGCGCTCCATGTTCAGGCTTTTCGAACTTACAGTTTGCAGCTCATCCTCGGCTTTCGAGATCCTCTTCTCCGTTTCTGCAATCCGTGTGGCCTGTTTATCCAGCTTTGCTGACATGTTATCGATATGTATATTCAGCGTATCTATCTTGCCATCTACAGATTGCAGGCTATTCTGCATGGCTAGGAAAATTGCTTCCAAAACGCTCGCCTCCATTTTCCCAGCAGGTTGTCCCCCCTCCACTCCCATGTCTGGAGATTGTTTAGTCGATCCTATTGTTTCGAAAGTGAGCTTGGCTTGCGTTTAGTTCGCCTTTCCCATTTTGGTCGCAGCCAGTTAGCTCCCAGTTCAGGCCCGGCCTGTGTACTATGCCGTCTACCCTCAGTCTACTTGCGCTCTGCAGCAGGGGGTGAGCTGTATATAAAATCGATTGCCCAGCACTTTTAAGCACAATCTCACACAATGGCTTTGTGAGATGGGAGGGCAGGCGTCATTCGTCGCCAAGCTCACTTAGGCCACTGCACTTGTGGCTGTACTGTGGCACCCGCAACTCCTTAGCAAGTGTAACCCACCGGCAGCATGTGCGCTTATGTACCTCACCAGCAATTATCGTAGTAGTCACTGTCCATTACACTGAGCAGTGTTGCAATCCCATTATAGATCCTGTCAGCTGCACTTCCCGCCGTTATGCACTCCGCAGCCACTCTCAGCCACCTCAAATCAGCGTGGTGCGTCTCCCGGTTTCCAGCCACTGCTCGTGCTAGCCAGGCCTTCCTTTATAACTGCACAGGGACCCAGTTGCCCAACATCGCGGCCTAGCCCACTCTCGGCACCCCCAGGGCCGCACCTCTGCACTTCGCCACTTCTGTCTCGCCGCTGCTTTGCAGCGCCCCGGGCAGCTTTCAGTTATTTGCTTTGGCCGCTATTCACATCACTAGCGCATCAGCATGCAGCCAGTTGGATTCGCCTCACCTTCGCCATCTTAATGCGTCACACCGCGGTGCGGCCTACCCGTTCCTTCTTTGCCACTCGAGACAGGCCTTCTTTGCGGTCTTGCGTAGTTGCACGGCCCACAGGATCTCGTCCCCAGCCGCGGCCACCATATCGCCGATTCCAGCCGTTCCGCTACAGCCGCACTTCACACCCGCGGCTCCTAGTTGTCGCTGCGAGGTCCGCTGGGCAGGGGGTCGCAGGACCTCGCTTCACCGCGGCGATTGAAAAACGCCGTCAACCGCAACCTCAGGTACCCGGCCCAGCCGCTCTTAACTACGCGTCGCATTCTGTGCACTGTAGCACTCTCCGGTTTGTTTCCTGGCACACGCTGGATCACCGACCAAACTCAGGTGAGCGTGGAGAACTTTTGCTACTCAATGCTGGTCCGATGGCAAGATTAATAACGGTTTTCAGAACCCAACCGGCGGAGCTGCACTAATGTACAGCCATCTTGCCGTGGGCTCTCTGGCGCCCCCATTGATGTTTCATTCATGAGAAGAAAATTAATAAGGAACAATTGAAGAAAGAAAATATCGACATATATAATGATTATTGGTTGCATGTCAATACATTGTGAACCTTGCAGTGATGAATGGGACACAAAAGACTTTTACTGAACCTTAAATGCATTTTACTCAATATATCCACTAATCTTGAGTGCTGGACCATTGTTTGTTTAACAGTCAGAGCTGCTGACTTTGGAACTGGGGAACCAGGTTCGAGTCTCGGCATCAGCTCAACATCCTGTGATTCTGGCCAAATCACTTAATCTCCCCGTGCCTACCAAAAATGCATGTATCCTTGTGTAACATGACTGGTGCTCATGTAAAGCGCTCCAATACCTTTGGGTCGAGTTTGCGCTATATAAAACTGCAAAAAAACAAAAAAGGGCCATATCGGGTTATAATGAGAACCCGTTGGTCTGGCCTGATGTGCTGATTCTATCAGTGGCAGTAGTGAGGAGTATGACTGCTTCTGCAGTCAAATGAAGTGGAAGAAGACACTCACGGTGCAAGCCCAACAAGCATTCTATCTAGTGCTAGACAAGCTTAGACTCCAGTGAACTGATAACATTGGGCACAATCTCGAAAGACTGAAAGACTTTTTTACAAAGGCATTAAGACAATCCTGCCAGAGGAAGTTACCTTTGCCAATGAGAACGCTTTGGGCTTAAGAAGTGTTTGAACTGACCTGAAAGTTGCCAATGTGGCGATGATTTAGTGGACTCACACCTGCGTCTAATCTTGCCTAAGACTTAGTCATAGGGAACTCCCCATATATATTGGGGAATACTGTTGAGGTCCCCAATATCTATTTGTGTAGTATCCCATTGTCTTGTGACAATAAAGTATTTTCTTTTTCCTAAAAGATGAGCAAGGGACTGGACAGCAAATTATTGTTTCTGTTGTTTGTCTCCTTGAACTCACACTACCTCCTTGAGAATTATTTGACTTCATGTCCTCGATACCACTGAGAGTCAAGCGTGCAAAGGGTGTACTTGGCCCAGTTTGCAGAGCTGTACTAGCCCACACCCCAAAGTACCTGAGGCAAAAGACCCCAACTGCCACGGTTGTGGCCTAGTGGCCCTTGACTGCCCTGTGATCCCCACAAATGGGTCTCTCACATCCATACTTCTTACTGCACACAGTTTCCCCCTCAGGGACCAGCATGCTTGTTCAACAATAAGGTCGACCAAGATGCACACTCAAATCTTGACCGCCGCTCACACTGCAGTTTATACTCTTAATAAGTAGGGTCTGCCATGCAAGAGATAGCAGAGCCAAACCGATCAGTGGTTTAATTTTCCATGGGTCTCTCACATCCATACTTCTTACTGCACACAGTTTCCCCCTCGGGGTCCAGCGTGCTTGCTCGACAATAAGGTCGACCAAGATGCACACTCAAATCTTGACCGCCGCTCACACTGCAGTTTATACTCCTAATAAGTATTTTCCATCCACAAGTACATTCCTGTGGAGGAAGGGAAGGTGAGACAGGGCCTTTTGGTAGCAAGAGAATAATGTGGCAGGGAAGAACACAAAATATGTAAAACAAGAAAAAGCGGTAACACATTTGTTTAAAGCAGTACCTCATTGGATTGAAGAGGAGAAGAGTTAGAAGGCAAGAGAGGTTGACAGAAAAAGAACTGAAATTTATCAAAAAGATATAAAACGAAGGGACACTTTTGACAGTTGAAAAAAAAGAAATATGCATTACTGATACTGGATTGTATTAGCAGAGTTTTAATTGGATCTCCAGACTTATCACACCTGGTTGCATATGGCAAGAAAAATACGCTACGATCATTATGTCCACTGTTGACTATGACATAGAATGTCTCCGCCAACTGAGTGACCGGAGATATTACACCCCTATAAGAGAGGACCCCACATCCCGACTTGCCACCACCATTTCAACCATGGTCTTTACAGCTGAAACAGAGGGGTGGATCTCCAAGAAGGAGGCAACCTTCCTGATCGCTACGAACCCAAAAATCCCTTACTTCTATACTCTGCCCAAAGTGCATAAAGGAGTCTCACCGGTGCCTGGGAGACCGATAGTCTCGGGGATAGGCTCGATCCTCGAACCACTGTCCAAGTGTGTGACTACTTTCTTCAACCTTTGGTCAGAGCCACCCCCTCTTTTGTCAAAGATACAGCAGACGTCCTGCGCCTACTCGAGGGGGTCCAGCATCCAGAGGAGGTGAATCTACTAGTAACCCTGGATGTTGAGGCCCTCTATACTAATATCCCACAGAGGGCTACCCTGGACGTAATTGAGGATGTGTTGGGCAGGATCGAATGGGCCTCCTCCACCCCTGTGACTTTCATCCTTGAGTGTGCGACTTTGGCCCTTACTGAAAACTTTTTTGAATACAATAAACAATTGTATCACCAGACACAGGGCACATCCATGGGGAGCGATACCAAAGGGGATGATGGATGGAGCGTTGTCAAGCCATGTCTTCCCTGGACCGGAAACAAGCATCCTGGGACCGGTTTCGGGTTCAAAACCCTCATCAGCCAGGCTATCTTGAATCCAGTGGCAAAGTGAGCAAGGGACCCACGTCTGGGCATACCCTGCCAACTTAGGGCAAACAAAGCGATACCAAAGGGGATGATGGACGGAGCGTTAGAGCAAATCAAACACTCACCCCCAGTCAACTGATCTGGGTTTAATCCATCATCATTCTTTAGCTCACTCCACCACCCCAGTTCAGACATGGCCATATGCAAATCAGTCTGACCCTGTGCCTCATGGGAACAGTCCAGCCCGAACTGCCAAGCCATGTCTTCCCTGGACCGGAAACAAGCATCCTGGGACATCCATGGGGAGCACCTTCGCGCCGAGCCTGGCATGTCTTTACATGGCAGCGTTCGAGGAAAGGGAGATCCTTGATTCCAACAACCCCTTTCAGGCGAATGTGCTCCTATGGAAAAGATTCAACGGCGACATTTTGATCCTTTGGAAGGGAGATCGGACTAGGTGCGAAGACTTTTGCCAATGGATTAATACTCTTAACCCATTTCTCAAGTTTACTAGCTCTATCTCTGAATGTGAGATACCATTCCTGGACTTATTAATAAAACTGGACGGGGGTCAGATCAGCACTACTCTCTACCGTAAACCTACAGACAAGAACAGTCTGTTACATTTCAGCAGTCACCACCCGAGAGCCCTTAAACAAAACCTCCCGTTTGGCCAGTTCCTCCGTATCCGGAGGAACTGTAGCTCGGTGATGGACTTCCAAAAGGAGTCCCAGGTTCTGACAAGACACCTACGCAGTAGGGATTATCCCCAATGCAACATAGCTCTCTCTCAAAAAAGAGCAAGGAACAACAACAGAGAGGGCTTACTAGAAACCAGACCTAAAGAAACAAAAAATTATTCACTGACCTGTGTGACCACATTTACACCTGACTCCAACCATTTAAAAAGCATCATTAAATTAAGAAACATTGGGGGATCCTGAATACAGGGGATTTACAGTTCCCAACACCGAGGTTTGCTTTTAAACGGTCGAGTAACCTCAAAGACATGTTAATACATACGAGACCCACGGTACACACCACAATAGCCCAAAGATCTTTGTGGGATATGCCACCTGTGAAGGGACATTACCCCTGTGGTTCATGCACTGTGTGTCCGTTTACCAAGATGACTAAAGAAATCACATTTGCTAATGGGTTCAGGTGGCAGCTTAATAAACACACGAACTGCAACACGAATAACTGCATCTACATGTTGATGTGCCCGTGCAGTCTCCTTTATATAGGGATGACCACAAGACCCATAAAGATTCGCATCACGGAACACCGTAGCAATGTCAGGTGCCGCAAGACCAACACCAAGATGACGGCACACTTTAACACCTTGCACCATCCACCAGATTCCATCAGATGGTGTGTCCTAGAAGCACACCCTGGTATAACGAAAGGTGCCTCTTCAGAATCGAACAAAGATGGGTACTGCGATTGGCATCTGATAGAGAGGGTCTAAATGAAAACATTCCTTGGGCATCACTGACGAGATGAGTATCAAGCCTGGATTCAGTACACCTTCGGTATTAGTTCCATTACTTGGACGTCGGGAGAGTGTCAGTCGTTGACAGCTATACATCCAGGATGTAGTATGACGCTATTTGTCGTACATTACCTTCTCAATAGCTCTCACTTTGGCCACCTTAGCTCATTCCATTTATGAGTCCACCGGGTAACTGGATTCCTATAATTGGCACTTGGACTATGATCACTTAGCAACATTTTGTGCACAACAGGCAACATTAGGGTCATAAATGAACGGTTCACCCCCCGTGGTATCAGATAACACCCACCATCACGACCATGAGACTAACGCACTGTAGTCATGACATACCAGTATGGCGCATCCTGATGATTTTGATAGGCCTAGCGTTCCCTAGATATGACTCGATATACACCGCATATTACCTTTGCTTACCGACATAGACATTTTTAGTAAGGAGCAGCGCGACATCTAGGACGCTACTACCTCATTGGTTGGCTACGTACGGAACCAACCACAGACTTTACAAGCCAATCGCATGATGGCGCCGGTTGTAAACAGTGCGCATGACCGAACGCGGCTTACGTGCAGCCGGAAGTACCCACCCTTTGCATCAGCCGCTCGGTGTATATACGGGGAAGCACTGTCAGCTTCCAGTGTACCAGCGGGACCGGCGGAGCTGGGGTAGGTCTACCGACTTTTTGCGCGGATGTCCAAGTAAGTACCTGTGCCGGCTTAACTAGAGCTTGTGACACAATATGGGCGAGATTACAACCCATACCGGGGCACTATGTGGGAACTAATACTGATTCCACGAGTGGCGCACCGGTTCTAGTGTATGCTAAGAAACCTACTTCACTCACCAATACTTAACCATGACTCGTCACGGGGAGATGGGTGTGGCTATGTTGGGGGCAGTGGGTGACTTACCAGTAGACCAGAGGTGTACCCTGTGTGTTCAGCATTTTTTATTGTTATGTGGATAAGATGTGATTACACACGCTGAGGCTGTTCCCACACACGAGGCGGGTGGACCTCTCGGCTGACACCTCAGGTTTACCTACTAGGTGACGTCTGGGTTTGGTTTGCTGTGGGATCACACCGGTTAGTATGGGGGAAACATGACACATGCGCTACAAGAGCATCAACCCTCATTATTGGTGTACTCAACCTCTTGTGCCTGAGCACCCTATACTGATAGTTACTTTCCAGAACTTGACAAATTTCTTTGTATCTCTCGCCTATTCAAGGACACTGTACTATTCAGTGTTTGAGCTCGCCGGCCACCGATGTAACATCTCTCTGACCCGGACTGGGTGAGTTCTCTTGACGCTAGGAGCAATCATATTTTACATATTTCACACATAATGCTCCTTTGTTATCGTAGTTTTTAATTCTCCTTGCTACTCCATATCGCTTTGTGCATGGTCACTACCACTGTGTGTGATGCATGCCTTTTATCACAATTTTAATTAGAACACTATATAAGTATAGTAGGTTCATACAATGTCCTGACATACTTCTACACTTATATTTTTCTACAGGTTGATGTCATAGATCTGCAGGTACCACTTTTTAGGGTGCTGTATGGGTGGTCACTTTATTAGTTAATTGTGTACCACTACCAAAAAGTGTGGATAGATCTTGATTTGGTCCTGAAGAATTGCCTTCTAATTGAAGTATTGGCAAGAAACATGTTGACCCCAAATGCGCACAGCCCCGTGACCTTATAACAGGGGTGCGCAACTTTCACGTTTTTAATCAGGAGAGTGGCCACGATCATTAAAGTAGTTTTGTGTGGACCACTTCCTTCTGTTTTAACCTCACTTCTACACTCACCACATCTACACTCACTAGGGCCCTCACACGCACAGCACCTTACGACAAAAGGAAATAAAGATCTCCGCCAAAAGGCCCAGTTAAGGGCGCTGATCGGGTATTGCAGCGCCGACCCGATAAGGAGCAGACCCGATGATGAAGCAAGACACCCCACTGATGGGGGGTGTGTGAGGGTCTCTTTTCCAAAAGGAGGAAATGTTCTCCTGCTCTTAGTGTGTTACTCACTACACACTAACCATATGTCAACCTTTAGTGTTCACTAGGAACTGCATACCGTTCTGCTTCGTAAGAAAAATACTTGAGCATCAGGATTACATTAAAGAGTCAGAAACGTATATGTCAAAGCTTGCAAGAGCTTGGGGTAGGTTAGAACATACAAACTGGAATAGGTGTACCTGAACGCAAGAACAAGTATTGGAGCAAAGAACTCGGATGCCAAGGGAGAAACAAATGCAGTTGTGATGCAGTGGGTTCCATCAGAGGCTCCATGGATTGCAAAAGAAGTGTTACCAAAGTAAGACCACTACAATCACTCTTGCTCTGTAAGAGCATGTGCAATGTAAACCCTGGGGTGAAGGAGAATACAAATGTGTATGCATTTTTATTGCAAATGTATCCATTAGAATGGATAAACGTATGCACGTTATACTGTCACCTCCTAATGAATATAAATGTTATAACCTTATTATATTTTTTAAAGTTTTTGAAGACATTTTAATATTTTATTAATTGATCCCTTGATAATTATACTATTGAATACTCTCATTTTTATCTATATTTCTATATAACTAAAAATAGGATTGTTGACCTCAATTGCGATCTGAATCAATATTAAATACATAAACTGAAAACAAATGTGTATGATTGGCTTCTGGATCTGGAGAGGGAGGAAAGATGAACAGAGACAGAAACAGGCATTAGTGATCACTGTATTCCCATATTAAACCGCAAACCACAGTAAACTAAAACTCCATGCAGTAACTTTAGTGATATAATCCAAATCTTCAGACCGAATGAATTCTTGGAATAAGTTGAGCAGTGGTGTAATTTAGAGGAGGTTCAACACTTTCAGTTGTACAACCCAATAAGCCAGAGAAGGAATCTGTGAGACTGATTTCCTTGGTACTCAGTTTAGCTAGATTAAACCATCTGCTCATAGTTTGTTACATTTTTCTGCATGGTGGTGAGGTTAATCAACTATTGATGTCTTTGCAATGGAGTGTGCTAGTGACATACTGCACTGCCAGCTTTACTAAAATCTGCACAAGGTTTCAAGGTCCAGCAATGGGTGTTAAGATGCGTTTTAAGAAATATCAGGGCATCATGATTTGCATGATCCGACTAGAATGAACTGTGATCAGGACAGACAACAGAATCTCTTTTTCTCACCACACATATTCTTGTTGAGGACCACGAATCTTCAGAATACATGTCAACAAATAACTATGTCTTCAAAATAGCTGACAGATCAGCCAATGCCATTTTAAAACATCTGTGGGCAGCAAGGACAACTTTAGATCCGTAAATGCTGTCATTCTAGAAATCCGTATGATTTACTGCATACTACAAGAAATGTCCTGTGGGACACTAGAGAAGCAACCAAAATACCAAAGCCGCCTGATGTGAGTGGCAGCATGTTAACAAGAGTGAAAATAACTTTTCTAATCAAGGGTATGAAAGGGGAATCCATAAATAGTGCTCCAAGCCATTGTCGTTACTGGGTTCCAGCTAGCCAGAACCATGGAGCCTAACCTGACAGAAAGCACCTCTGCCCCTTCCAGAAGGTGGATTCTCACGTACTTCGGTCATTAAAAGGGGTGTATATGTGGTTCCCATTTTCCCACAAACAGTTCTCTTAACTAAATTCCCTGGTCCAGAAAGCAATGCATCACACACAACACCTCAAACCTCCTTGAGTCAACAAAGCCTTCCACTTTGCATTACAAATGCTGATACAGATGTATGTGATATGAAAAAGAGGTACATGCACAGAAGGATTTATCTGGCATAATAATGGGACACAGAAACAATTAAGTGTATTTTCAATGCAGCAGGCGCACCAAGCTGCATGAAAACTGAATTTACAGCATTTTTCACAGAAAAGCGTGAACAAATTTTTGCAAGAAATCCCATAAGCATAAAGCTCATTATTCCCTATGTGCTTGTGTTCTGGATATGGGACCCTTGCATAGGCACATACAACATGTATTACTTATTGCACACGTAAGCAACGGTATTACCATTACACCCTTTGCTTAAGATCCTTGAAAATGGCAAACCAGTTGCACGATTAGCATAAAGATGCATTGACAGAGCATAAATCTTAGCGCTGCAATGGTAAGGTGTTTTTGGATCAGGAGTTAGGTGCCTTAACAGAGTTTTTGTTACCAGATATATGAGTTTGTCAGTACTGTTGTGCATCAACAGAATTGTGAGCAAGTTCCAATAGTGAAAAAACAAGTGTGCTTCAGTTTACGACTAAGGTAAATTAGTAGACCTCTTTGTGGCTTCCGGTACAACATTATCAGCAGGTGTCACATGGCACAATGGAAGTGCATTGGCTGGATTGGGCAGGTATCTGTTGTGTCACATTGATGGAATATCAGCAGTCATAAGTAGCGTGAGATTGACTGAATATGTATTTTTGAAGGTTTGGGGTAATGAAGTGCATGTGAACGGGGATTCTTATTTTGAAGTTAACAGGTTTGTCCATTTCTCCAAGAAAATCGGTTTTTAGACAACATTCTTAACATGGGTTTGGACAACAGAGGATTAGGTTTGAGAGCATGTTTTTTTGGAAGTGGGTTCATTTTTAGCTAAAGTAGTTCACATTACGTTTATTCGAGGTATTTTACTGGCAGAAGGATTAGTGGCCATTTGTCAGTTGATTAGCCGTGGAAGTCTAAGTATACTGAAGAGTGCTCAGTAGAGTTAAGGGCGTAACACCTGAATTGACAAACTAGCAGCAGCAAAAAGAAGTTTGGTGATAGTATGGACAAGTGTAGGCAGCTGCCCAGAACTACTTTTGCTAGTAGTTTTGCAGGACCTGAGTGGGATCCCCTGATGTTGTAAGAGCAAAGCACCATTCAAAAGTGGAAGTACCTTAGAGGACATAGAATGCATGGCCTGTACATCATCTGGCCTGCAGCAGGTGACACCTTTCATCTACTGTTATGCGACAGAGTGAAGAGGGAGTTGGCAAAACTTCTCGAAATACATTTGAATAGTATCCCTACAACTCTCACCAATTGTACTTCTTTTATTCTTAGTGCAGTTTTCTAAATCAATAGAAATGGGGTAATCTATTGGAAGAATCTAAACTCAAGATAACAATACCATGGGTGTATTACAATTTACTCTTCCTCTATGCCACCTGCATGTACAGTGAGACATATGTAGTCAAGGAAGATAGAAGCTATCGTAAATGATTTAGGTATCTCAAACACATGTCCCCACATCACCATATGAACAGACCAAAGTAAATCTTGAATTTATACACTATTATCTGGACAAAATAACACTCCTCCAGATCAATGTCCCATATGGGGAATCCTTGGACGGTCACATAACAGCTAACAAGGTAATTGCATGAATGAACTTGATACAAGTGAGGAAATAAATAGATTTTAAATAGGATTTAACCCCTCTGTGCACCATGTTTTTGAATGACTATATACAAGAAGAACAATTTCCTGATGGATTGTAAATATCTGTTGAGACATTGATACCCACACTTCCAAAAAATCTTCAGAAATCTGCAAATGTTTGACTCCTGGGAACACTAAAGGAGACAATATCTTATACAAGTAGCTGATGACGAGCCAGTTCCGTAAAAGGAAGAGCAGATTGCAACAATATTAGAGAAGTGTTGAGGGTGGCAGAGTGCCTGGCTCCAAGATCACCGCACTCATGTGAGGCTCCTTGTGCGGGGTCCGGAATCTGTCCCAATCAGAGTGGATCGGGGCACGTTTGGCCACATTGAGACCTGTTGCATTAATTGGAAAGGCTCGACTTCTGGGATCCATGATATAAATCCACATTAGATGTCTGAATGCATTGAAATAAGCCACGTGGCCTCCCAGGGAGTTCACCCCGAAGATGGCGGCAAGGCTGTACAGGGAAGAGCAAACAGCCCTGGTAGATTGCTGCCCGACCGGCCCTGGGAGTGGGGTGGGGGGGTGGGGTGGGGGGGGGGGCAGAGGTTGCTAGCAAGAAGCAGCGCTCCTGCTTTTGTTACAGGAGGCCGATATTGCAGCACGGCTGCAAAACCGCATTCTGGTGGCTGTACTGCGATTCAAAGGTACAGGGCTGTGGCAGAATCAGCGATCCTGAATCTGCCTGTGCATGACTTCTCTGACGCGACTGAGGAGTTCCCTGTGCCTTGCATGGGCAGAGGCCTGAAGTGGTGACTGAAAGAATCCTTGCCCCCATGTACATCTGACCTCGAGGGCCACACAGCTGTTGCCTGCTTGAGCTCCCCGATGTTTATCCCTGGTGTTTATCGGACGCCTGGAGGGCGGGGCTCTTTGAACCCCGGCCCTGCTTTGAATGCGGTGGCAGTCTGGGATTGATACTGTGCCTGCGCACCTCCAGTCCCTCGAGGAACGAGCAATTCTTTGTCGGCCTGGGTCCCTGGATCCTTGGGATGCACATACTCCTCCTCATACCATAACGCTAGGAAAAAATACAACTCATTACAAACACACTATATAGATGTTTTGTATGTGCAGTTAGGCATGGATCTCCCGCTTGAACTCAAACCTAGTTGTGATAATATATCCTGAACCCACTACTGGTCTGACTCCCTCTGGCTATGCAGCACCGCAAAGGAGACCTTGGGACCCAGTAATTTGTCTCAACCAAATACGGGGCTCCAGTGGATCCTATTGCTTTGTGGCTGATAGGTGCCTTGCACTAGAATTGATGTTTCACGTAGGATACTGCCTGGTAACCTAACATTTTCTTCTGTGATGATTGAAGCAACCCATAAAATCTATTGGTGTCTGCAAGACAGGGCAATAATAATTTTGGTAACATCTTTACAAGTGACCCGGCCCCCTTCCCCTCTAAGTGGTAATCACACTTTCCTTAATTGCGATCTGTGCCATGCTGTCCCAGTAGAGACCTGGGAACAGATCATACTGGTTAAGACAATTGTCATGAGGATGGGTGACCCCTGTCTGAGTTGCAGAAAGTCTGGACAGTCCATTCGACTGCCGCATGACACCTTCACAGGGGGCTTGGGAGGACATTGAGGACCATGAGATAAAACCATTAATACTTCATACGCAGAAAAGATTAACCACAATTGATGCCAAATTAGAAACGTTGATAACCAGGGTTTCCAAAATGAACACCACTCTTCACAAATATAAAAAAGAATCACCACCTCAGAAACCCGGATATCCATTCTTGAAGATGACACAGCCAGTAGCAAGGCGAAACTCCTGGATATGGCCAAAGTCCTTAACGTCATCAAAGCAAAACACAAAGTCTTGGTGGCCAGATCAAGGCGTCATAATCTGCGAATAGGTGGTGTTCCAGAGTTCACCAATAATGGCAACATGGCTGACTACATCAAAGCTCTCCTTCAATCAATATTTGGTATAGAATGCTTTTCCCTGTTGTTCATTATAGAATGTTGTTAGACCTGGCATCCTTAGCATGGTTCCCCCCCAAACTTCTTGCCTTCACTCCTCCTGTTTGCTGAATTTGTTTGTGTTGGCTCTAGGACTCTGTGCACGTTACCACTGCTAACCAGTGTAAAAGTGCTTGTGTTCATCCCTTTAAACATGGTAAAGTTGTCTTAAACCAAATCTGCATATTCAATGTACTTTTAAGTCCCTACTAAAGTGCAATACCATATTCCCAGGGCTGGTAAATCAAATGCTACTGGTGAGCCTGAGGCACTTATTGTGCCACCCACTTAAGTAGCCCTTTAAAACCTGTCACAGGCTGGCCATTTCAGTCTGTGAGTGCAGTTTTAAACTACCATTTTGACCTGGCAAAATAAACCTTATGCCATGCATAAACCTTCCTTTTTATTACATATGTCACCCCTATGGTAGGCCCTAAACAGCCCATCGGGCGTGGGTGCAGTGTATTTAAAAAGTTGGGAATGTACTTTTTAAGAGTTTCATGTCCTGGTAGTGAAAAACTCTTAAATTCGTTTTTTCACTAGTGCAAGGCCTACCTCTCCCTTTGGATAACATTGGTGTAGTGTCTTGTGATATTTTATGACAGAGCCCTTTTGACTTCTAACGCACTCTGTAGAGCTGTGACGTAGGTGTTAGAGCGCAATGCCATGAAAGCTTGTTTTAGTATGTTGAGTTCGCAGTTACACGCAGCCGAATAAAGACGTGTAATACTAAGCTCCGAGCATGGACTGGTCATTGGCAGGTGCCCAGGAAGGGAAGACTCTACAAATGGCGACGAGATAGGCGCTAAGTAAACCGAAGAATGACTGTGCTCTCCCAGAGAGTTTGCCATGGTCCAAGCAAACTGCTCGTGTATGCCACGTATGTCGCTGTCGAAGAACGGAATCGGCGCTTCATGCACATGGAATCAAGGAGCAACACCAGCCGCTGTAAAGCAAATGAAGACAGCGGAAGCATTGCAAAGAATTTACACTTTGATGGTCGAGAACCTGCTGGTCAAGCCATAGATAAAGGCCCCGAGCTACCACGCAAGATAAAATTGTACAATGTACGGGTTGTTAATGTTGAAAGCGGATTCAACCTGCTTTATGAAACGCAGCCGCTGATAATCATAACTTGCAAAATAATGCAGCAAACAGAAGCGCTGCAAGGTGGAGATCACCCAGGTGTTACAAAATGCAAATTGGCATTTAGACGTAAAGAAATAAATGACTTTGTGAATGCTCTGTGGTAAGTCTTCATACTACCGCACTCAGTGAAGGTGGCTCAAGAAGTGTTCAGGGTTGTGCTTACAGAGCTGTCTATATCTGAAGCGATCCATTCATAAAGTTGCAGAGTGGGGCTTAGAACAACTTTACAGATCATCAGAAAATAAGGAGCCGAGAATGACTCTCGGAATAGTGAAATTTTACAGATGGCTGAAACGAAAGTCACTTTTCCAGTTCTCATTAAAGATGAGTCAGAGGCCAGCACACTGCAAGGTCTCACAGAGGAGCTGCAGACAATCAGTCACAGGGATCCACCTGAGGTGTCAGTAAGTTCCACACTGGTTTACAACGTTGCTGCATTCCTGAAACCACAACCTTTCCATACCGCCCAAAAATACAAAATATTGGTGATTGATGGTCTGCGTGAATAGAGCCGTTTGATGATTTCATTGATGCACTTGGAGAGACTGATAGCAAAAAGTTGATCAGGTATCTCAAAAATCTTGCTGGTGATAGTGTGAAATAAGTCATAAATAAAATGCCGCAAACTGACGAAGAAATGACATATTGTCAGATGACAGAAACTCTGAATCTCAAATTCAATTTGAACCAAGCGTTGATTACAAAAGACACATTTTCATCAAGAACGACAAAAAGTTGGTGAAACCATTGATGAATTTGTGGAGAGGTTTGATATGCTCATCAAACACTGTAAGTTCAATGAATTAATGATGAGGAAACTATGTGACCTATAGTTATTGACGGATGCTTATCAGATTCATTCAGATGACAAATACTGAGAGAAACTCTTAGTATGGAGCAAGTGTTTATGGCTGCCAGAGTTGAAGAGCGTGCTGAAAGACAGGCTGCTGACATGGAGGCCAGAGGTG
This sequence comes from Calotriton arnoldi, assembly GCA_963921515.1. Lineage (NCBI taxonomy): Eukaryota > Metazoa > Chordata > Amphibia > Caudata > Salamandridae > Calotriton > Calotriton arnoldi. Next base: position 3,769,895 of record CAWUFW010000049.1, on the reverse strand, counting down.
CTTAGAGTGAATCAGTCATGAGCATAAAAAGTAAGTCAAATCAAAAGACTGAAGGACACTAAGTACTGTCTACAAGTAAAAAGAAGTTATGTTTTAGATGTGGATTTTTGTTTCCACATGAAAGTAAATGTCCACCATTGAACAGAGATGTAAAGACTGTGGGAAATAGAACCAGTTTGTGATGGTTTGTAAACTGATGGGGGAAAAAAGTGCGTCACGGCGCAAAGACAAAATGGCCACTAAAAAACTCCAGAGGCAATGTTCGACTCACCCCCACAAGGCCAAGCAGCGACATCAATTGAGGCGAATTGACACTGAACGCAGTCTATTGTCATCTAAATCATCGGCAAACAGTTCATCCGCCTCAATATCCAGTGAAAGAGAGGACGACGAATGTGCCTTGTCAATGTTTACCTCGGAGAAATGTGCGCATGCAAGGAAAAATGTCAGTCAAAGAAAAGTCAACATACCAAAGCACCAAAGTCATACAAACATTGTCCGCAATTGACATTGAGAATAAATGACTGCTCGATACCTTTCATCATCGACAGTGGCGCATCAATAAACATAATGCCTGTAGAGAAATACAATGAATTGTCTCCATTGCCTCGACTTATGCCATTGAAAAACAAAATGTATACTTGGGCTGCATTAATGCCCGTAAAAAGTCAGGGTTAAGTTGTAGCGACATTGAAACACAAGAAGACGAAGGCGTAAGCACCCATCCATGTGCTCCTAGGTACAGCGGCAAGTGCCTTGTCTGCTCATTTTCAGTACTGCTGCTGAGATAGGACTGATTTCTGTGAATTACAATATGAATGCTCATCTCGAAGTAGTAAGCCAATTTCCTTCAGTGTTTCATGGTTTGGAAAAGCTAAAGACTATGAAAGTAAAGTTAAAATACACATTAATGGCAATGTCTGTCCTGTTGCTCAGAGACAGACGAGTTACTTTTCATTTACAAGAAGCTGTTGAAAAAGAACTTGAATCATTACTTAAGCATGACATTATTGAGCATTCAACTGGTCCAACACCATGGGTTTCTCCCATAGTGGTAGTGCCCAAAAAGGACACTGAAGGAGCTGTACGCATATGCGTTGATATGCGCCAAGCAAGCAAGGAAATTGAACAAGAACGACATCCAGGTCCACATATTGCTGACATGATAATGCAATTAAATGGTGCAAAGGTTTTTTCTCGCCTTGATTTAAATAAAGGTTATCATCAGTTGGAACTTGAAGAAGATTGCAGGTATATTACAACCTTTTCTACACGTTGGTCTGTTTCTATATAAAAGACTCCGTTTTGGTGTGTCATCGGTTGCAGAACTTTTCCAAGACGTCATTCGTCGTGTCATACAGCCAGTTGTGAATGCCTTTAACTACAGCGATATAGATTTTCGGAGCTACACAGAAGGAGCATGATAAAGCTCTCACCCAAGCATGTCGCTTACTGACTGATGCAGGCCTGACTATGAATACAGACAAGTGTGAGTTCCTCCAAAGTTACGATTCTTTGGCCATATCTTTTCTGTTGGTGGTATGACACATGATCCTGCTAAAGTACACGCACTGTCAAGTGCTGATCCCCCACAAGATGTTTCTATGATACGTCCATTTCTTGGCATGGCAAGTTACTGTTCAAGATACATACAAGAATTTGCTACAGTAAGTGTTCCCTTACCAGAGTTAATGAAGATAGATATTTTGTTTGTGTTGTCACAAGAGTGTGGGAGTAGTTTCAAGAAAATCAAACAAGCTATTGAAACTGCTACTGAAATGGCCTATTTCAATCCAAAGCTTCATACAGAGGTTGTTGTTGATGCTAGCCCCGTCAGGTTAGGCGGTATCCTAGCACAGCACAGTGGACACCCCCATGCTCGAAGGCATATTGTGGCACCTTTTCAGTATGTACACATATATACTCAAAAAAAAATTTCATCTTTTTCAACAGGAGTACCACACCAATGCCTTTAGTGCCAATATATTTACGTACACAGGTATATGGTTGTATCGTTTTTTTCAGTGTTTGTATAAATTTGTTTTTGAATTTAGTGCAGTAGTTACAATCTGGTCCTGAAGAAAGCCTTGATCGCAGTTAGATCGGTAGTGGCTGAAACATGTAGACCTCTTCACTAGCGCGCTTGTATTTATAGTTAAGTTGCGCGCTTACTGCTTTTTAACCATTGACACCACGTGATCTTAATAAATTCATTGTCACTTGGTAGTCAATTTTATTACACTTTTCCTTTTACACTGCACCGAACACCTACCATATTGCCTTATGCTTCAGTGATCTTAGGTGATCCAGTCTTGGACTATAGTTGTAAAAACATCCGTGAGCTCCTCCTGTATACTAGTAGGGAGTTGTAGCTCCTTAGTTGCACTAGCGTGCAGCTGAGAGGAGATCCCCAAATGATGAAGCATGCCACTTCGGTGGGTGATGGGAATCCGTCCTCTTAATTGAGATCCCCCCGTTTTCACTTTTTTCTTCTGTTGTGTGTACTGCTGTGATGTCTGTCTCTTTATATAGATTTTTCCTTGAGACCCGCGGATTTTTTTGTTGTTGTTATATTGTGGCATATGCCAGTAGAAATTTGTCCCACAGAGAACGTGCTTACTCAAATCAAATCAAATCAAAACCAGCTTTATTCGGAGTAATATTTACATCCATAAAAGCATACTATAACACAGTAAAATCGACACTCCTATTAAAAATGGCAAAGTTAATCATACACTCATTATTATCAATACAGACGAAAGTTACTTTAAAATATTGTGCAAAAGATATCACATGTGCAAAATTAATGCATAAATGTGCAAAACTACAAAAATCTCCGTAATACAAATGGTTGTGCATTGTATGAATCAGATTCAAATTTCATAATTTATCAGTTTACAGTCAGAATAACCTTTAAAAACATAAAACATAAAAAGTTTCACTAAATTTCATTTTACTATCCATAAGCAAGCTGTTTTCATTAAAATTCAGTTTCTTCATATAAGAGGGCCTCTAAGTGCGACATACTCTTTCGTACTTTTATAGCTTTTTGGATATAAAGTGCCACTGCATTACAGACTTTCACATCCTTCAATGCGCAAATGTATTCAAAGGCAGATTTATAAGAGTATAACCTTTCTTTTTGAAACAAAGGACGTAAGAATTGTTTTCTAAGCTGTTTATAAAAATCACAGAAGAGGATAAAATGCAAAGATGATTGTTTCATAATGCCATTGCATGGACATTTTGGCAAATTTCGATTCCACTTTCCTGCAATCGGGAAAGCTATTAAAAAGTGAGCCAAGCCCATGCGCACTCTATTGAGATAAAATCTATGGGTAATATCAGTAACTTGTAATAGATAGGATTGAATACCCGACCCTATCCAAATATTCTCTGGTGAGTGGTTTTGCGATGGCTTCTACTTCGTGCCGCGGTGTGCGTAATTCAATCAAATCTGTCTTAATTTTCCTTTTTCCATACCACTGTATTTGGGAAGGGTCTTCTAAATCAAAATTTAAACCACATTCCTTGAGTAGATTTTTAATGTATATTAACCAGGGAATATTCTTCCCATGGTCTAATGCAATTACGTCTCTAATTACCTCCTGTGTACATTTTGTACCTTTCTTGCTCCAAATGCCGTGCCAAGTATTTAGGCCTGCAATACTAATAGAATCGCCCATATATGCAACCCCCAATTCTCGGTGTATACTATAAGTGGGTGTTGAACTTGGTACTGCCAATAGTCTCCGAAGGAATACATTTTCCTGTGACAAAATACTAGTACAATTTCTGCCCCCCCACAAGGCAGAACCATAACAGGTACTTCCTATGCATTTAGTTCTGTATAAGGTCAGAATTTCTCTTATCGGTTTATTTCCCATTTTTTTTGAGAATCTAAAGAGTGCCTCAGTTGATTTAATGAGCTTTTTCTTGCAATGCTCAATATGGGCTCCCCAAACGTGCTTACTCTCAATCAGAGAAAGAAAGTTTGGCCGTGGTTTTGGGGTTGTGAACATTTCCATGTATTCCTGTATTGAAAGCTTTTTACCCTGGTAACTGATCAACAAGCAATATTGACTATCTTTGGCAATCCAAAAGCAAAGATGCCTCCACGCATTGAACGGTGGGGACTCTGATTACAACAGATTGATTACACCATTGTACAGGGATGGATCAAAACCCTGTTGACTACTTTTCCAGAGTGCCTATACAAGGTCAAGGTACTCCATTCAAAACGGCTGAAGCCTACATTAATTTCATTGTAAAGTCAAATACCCCAGCTGCCATATAATTAGCCCAGATCATCACTGCCGCGAGCCATGATAGTGACATGCTGAAGTTGAAAGATATAATTACACATCAGTCGTGGAACTGACATGCTCGATCTCTCACTAGTGATGGTGAATACCAAAAATACAATAGCGTTAAAGATGAACTGTCTATAACTCAAGTAGGAGTTATACTGCGAGGGTCGAGAATCCTAATTCCGAAGAGTTTCAGACAGAAAATAATTAAAATGGCTCACGAAGGACATCGTGGTATTGTTGCCACCAAGAATGCTCTCCGAGTTCGAGTTTGGTTTTCATATTTAGATGAGAGGGTTGAAAAGGAACTCAAGGCCTGTCATCCATGTAATTTCCTCTCTATAAACATTACTCAACATACTCTTACCATGTCAGAACTCCCTAAGCATGCATAGGAAGGACTAGCCATCGATTTCTTTGGTCCACTCAACAATGGACATCATCTGATGGTAATTGTGAATGAGTACTGTTGATTTCCATTATTAGAGGATCTCTCATCCACAACTCGTTAGCGAGTCATTGTGAGACTTGATGGCATTTTTGCAACATAGGGCGTACAAGCCATTTTGAAGTCTGATCATGGCACACCGTTCAACAGTTGAGAATTTAAGGATTTTCTGGAGCATCTGAACGTAAAGAATCAGAAGAGTACACCTTTGTGGAGGGAGGCAATGGACTTGTTGAGTGTTTTATGAGTACGGTAAAGAAACCAGTACAACGTGCCACTCTTGAGAGGCTCAATTTGCAAACTGTGTTGAATTCCACCCTAAGACCCTATCGTTCAGCACCTCACTCGACAACAGGCGAAAATCTTGTGACTTTGATGTTCGGGAGAGCAATGACAACCAAGTTACCTCAATGGACCGACAAAAGAGAAGGAGGTGAGAATACAACTCGAATGAAAGACTTGGTTCAAAAGGAAAAGATGGAAGCCTATGCCGACAAGAGGTGATATGCAAAGAACATTGAGTTAAAGACAGTAGATCTAGTGATCGGTCACCAGCTGCAAAGGAGAAAATCTGATGCTTCATATTATGCTGCACCTTTCCACGTTGTGTCCACTAAGGGACATATGGTGACTGCCCAGCGTCCTGGGAAGTCTATCACCCGAGACTCTTCTCACTTTCGACATTTGATTCATCGGTCTCCTGATGCAGATGGTGAAAGAAAGACTGAACCTGAAAACCCAGTGACTGCTGTTCCTTCTTCACCATGTTCGAAGATCTCTGACAGTGAAAATTACATCTTACAGCTTCAAGTAACCAGATCAAGTTGAATAATTAAAGCGCCAAGAAGGTTGATTGAAGAAATGTGATTGTATATATATATATATATTCTGTTGATTTGTAAATATTTTTAATTTTTTATTTAACAGAGGGGGTGATGTAGTCTTGCAATATTTTATGATGGAACCCTTTTGGCTTCTAACAGACTCCGTAGAGCTGTAACATAGGTGTTAGAGCATAGTGCCATGAAAGCTTGTTTTAGAATGCTGTGTTAGCAGTTACACGCAACCGAATAAATATGTGTAATACTATGCTCCGTAAATCAATCAATCAATAAATCAGGGGTTTGTTAAAGCGTGACTACTCACCCGTAAGGGTCTCAAGGCGCTAGGGGTGGGGGGGGTGCAGGTTCCATTCCATCAAGGAGGGGGTCTGTCGAAGAGCCAGGTTTTGAGGTTTCTTGCGAAGATGGGGAGCGATGTTGTCTGTCTGAGGTGGAGCGGAAGGGCGTCTCCATGCTTTGGCCGCGAGGAAGGAGAAGGAGCGGCCTCCCGATCTGGTCTTTCTGGTGTGGGGGACCACGGCGTAGGAGAGCTGGGCTGATCGTAGGGTCCTTTGGGGTGCGTGGAATTTGAGTCGGCTGTTCAGGTATGCTGGTCCGGTGCCGTGGAGGGCCTTGTGTGCGTGGGTGAGCATCTTAAAGGTGATTCTCGCCTCGACGGGGAGCCAGTGGAGTGTGCGCAGGTGCTGGGAGATGTGGCAGTGTTTTGGCAGGTTGAGGGCCAGTCTTGCGGCGGCGTTCTGGATGTTCTGTAGCTTGCGGGTGAGGTTTTTGTTTATTCCGGCGTAGAGTGCGTTGCCGTAGTCGAGTCTGCTGGTGACCAGGGCGTGAGTGACGGTCTTTCGGTGTTCGAGGGGGATCCATTTGAAGGTCTGTGGCGAGGAGCTGTTTGCGAATCCCTCCTCTGATCCGTTGCCTGACGGTATGCCCCCTCACCTGTCACCTTGTCCCCTCCTCTATTTCCAGCCCTCGCCTCAGATGCACTGGCCCTTTAAGGCTCCACTACTCTCGGCTCCGGGTGCCGATCACGTGCCCTGGTCAGGTGCTCCGCCCTCCCTAAAAGGGGAAGAGACGGAAGGACTGGGTCTAGCGAGACGGAGTCGGATGCTGGAAGGATCGGTGTCGGCGGATTCAAGACGAGACGTGAGGACCTTCTTCATCCCGCCAGGACTGGGAGAATCGGGATCCACCACAGGGATCGAGCCGGAAGCCCAGCTGACCGAAGCGGCATCATCCAGGACCGAAGAAAAGGGGGAGCCGGACCCTTACCGGCAACGCTCAAAAGCCAGCCACGGTCCAGGAGGATCGTGGCTCCAAAAGGTACGGGGCCACCTGGGGGCTGCGTGGGACAAGGGGAAGGCAGGAGAGAAGGGCGGGCCATCTGGCTAACTTATGGACGGGGTTTCGCGGCTGTGCGTAAAATAAAGCAGAGCGCAAAATACCCCTGGGAGGAAGCCGCGCGTCTCACGGTGACGGTCGGGTGTTCAGTCCTTCACTCCCCTTTCCTTGTGTGGCAATTCCTATAGCAACGTTCCCCTCCCTTACCAGGCCTTTCTTTGTTTTCTTTTTCCGAGTGCGAGACGGAGCGGTGGGTGCTAACAGCTGAAGTCTGAAGACCGGACTCTCCACTCGATATTCCCTGCCCTCTGAATCAAGAACTATACACCGGATGGTGCACCCTGTATTTCATTTTCCTATAAAAAGCCCTGTGAATAAACCTGCTATAGAATCAGTGACCTTTGGCCTACCTGTCTCCTTCTCCACTGCGCCACAAGGTCTTACGAAGGAGGCGGAGGGTGTGGAAGCAGGAAGACGAGACAGAGTTGATCTGGCGGTCCATTTTGAGCTCGGAGTCCAGGATGATTCCCAGGTTGCGTGCGTGGTCTGTGGGGGTTGGCGGGTTTCCGAGGGCGGGGGGCCACCAGGTGTCGCTCCCGGCGTCGGGGTTTGGGCCCATGATGAGTACTTCTGTTTTGTTGGTGTTTAGTTGTAGGCAGCTGTTTTTCATCCATTTGGCGACGGCTTCCATGCCTTCTCGAAAGTTGCGTCTGGCGGTGTTGGGCTCGTTGGATAGGGAGAGGATGAGCTGGGTGTCGTCTGCGTATGACACGATGTTGAGTCCGTAGGTTCTGACGATGGGGGCAAGTGGAGCCATGTAGACGTTGAAGAGCGTCGGGCTGAGGGAGGAGCCCTGGGGGACTCCGCAGGTGGTAGGTGTGGGGTCCGAGAGGAAAGGGGGGAGTCTGACCCGCTGCGTCCTGCCGGAGAGGAAGGAGCGGATGGCATGGTCATTGGCGGGTACCAAGGCTGGGAGATGCTACAATTGGGTAACGTTATAAATTTAATAAGCAATAACATTTGGTTGGGAGCAGGTAGGAATGTCATGTTTAGTATTTGAGGAATTGGGTTTAAACCCCTGTATAATGATATATTCCGATTTTTTGGTCACAACTCTATAAATGCCACTTTTAGAAAGGTGGTATTTTCTTGCCTTAACCAGTTGATGCCTGCAGCCTGTTCGTGGTCCACATGACTAGGTGTATTTGGCAGTTGATCTTTCTGTATTACTCCAAGACAGCCATCCTGACTTGATGAAAGGGCGGAGCTGTCACCTGTCACTTTTGCACTTCAGAGGCACTGCCTCAGCTCACACACAAAGCATTTCACAAATCAGCCCATTGTGCCTGTAGACAGACTGGGACCAGGAGATGGAGGCAGGAAATTCAAGACACTTCTGCAGGGGGAAGACTCCAGAAGTTTCTTCCACTTCAAAGTGGGCACCAGGTATAAAAAGAGGACCCTCAGACCCACTCTTCAGTACACTGCTGGACCTGTGAATACTACAAAAGGACTGCCCTGCTGCCAGAGGACTACCCTTCTGCTTGAGACCTGCTCTACTGTTGAGATGGGAGACTGGATCTGCACCGTTGATCCCTGGCTAAAGTGACTTCAAGGGTCAGCTGACTGGCCTCTTGTTCTGAGCTACAGGGACAAAACAAGCTCCAGAGGTCTCCCTGCAACTGCTCAGCTGACTTGCTGCACTGGACCTTCAACTAGACCTGTCTGAGCTCTGCTGGCCTCTGTTGGATTGAGTTCTAGATCCTCAAGAGGTGCCACGGAGGTCCTGGACCCTTTCTGTGGCATCAGTGGAGGTCCTCCTAAAAGAAAATGTAAAATACTGAAGTTTTGGGCTCTTCTTGACTTCAAATGGGCTTGTTCGTGCCAAGATCTTGCCATCCTCGCCGAACGCGCATGCCACGCTCTAGTGAACCTGACTCTTCGTGCTACTGTGACCACCAGTGACGGTAGGCAACATGAGATCTGCACTACACGTTACAGCATCGACAACCCATGGTGACTGCCAACGTGAATCTCCAGCAATGACCATCCGCCCAACATGATCTTCGCGCTACCTCAGCGACCACCGCGATGCTCAGCCTTCTTTTCATGCTACAGCGATGGCCATCGGCGACGCTCTGCCTGTACCTTGCGACCTCCTCCACCTCTAACTTAACTCTTTGACTGGACTTTAGTAGGTAACATTTTCAAGCAGGACTAATCTGGGCCACGTATCCAGCTTGTGCTCCATCATGGTCGGCCTGAACTTGAGACTTTCACCCGTTTTCACATGACCAGATAACAGCGAGTAGCGCTTTGTTCTTTTAGGAGCTGTACTTAACTTAAATCTTTGAAATTGCAAATTTCTGGTTCTACTGATTGGATTTTTGTTGGTAAATAGTTTATTCAATTTTACTCTATTTTTCTACACTAGTGTAGGATTTTCCTTGTGTTTTGTTTTCACTTTATTTCTGTTTGCCTGCTGCAAAAAATACTTCACACAGTGCCTCTAAGTTAAGCCTGACTGCTTTTGTGCCAAGCTACCAGACAATTAAGCACAGGTTAATTTAGTGACTATTGTAGTGCACCCTGACAAGGATTGTGCTTGTTGCTTGAGAAGGGTTCACACCCCCCTCAACCAACAACCTAATGTCCAGCAAACTTGCTGCTCATCGTTCTCTGGGGCCCAGCCTCACTGCCCCACCTACGCCCCCATTTCCAGGGCAGGAGTGTCTCGCCCAATCAGTGGCAAAATATTTAACTTCAGAGACTGTGACACAGTGGTATGAAGGGCTCAAGAGAAGCAAATATAAACACATCGCACCTAGTCACATGTTTTTTCCACTCCACAAGATACCTCGCCCTTATTCATGAAGCTCATAATGGAAACCAGGGGGAGATCGTCCTGCTGCTCAGAGATGCTGAATATGGGACTGAGTGATATAGAATAGACTGCAGTGTTGACTGCTTCAGCTTGGTACTAGTACAGGTATAGTTGTGACCAGCCAATTCAGTACCACAGGTTCCCCTGTTAAACACTGATGTAAACATGGTTTGAGATAGAGTCTGCACGATTAGCCAATTAAGAAGTCTCTGTAATGGTGCTACACTGTTTAAGCACATCTATAGACAAGATTTGTCACTGATGGTCTATATGCCCTATTCTGAGTCTCAGTCATATGATAGTTCACATATTAGTTTTGTTGATGTCTATGATGTCCCATGGATTCCAACGCTATATAGATGCTGTTCACCTTCTACCAATAGTACCCGGTACCACAGCATGTTTAGCTTATACATCCAGCAAGCACTGCCCCTCTATGGACAAGAATAATCCCTGATGGTCTATATGTCCTATTTTGAATCTCGGCCAAATGATAGTTCACACTATTAGGTTTGTTGATGTCTATGATGTCCCATGGAGACCAAAGCTATATAGATGCTGTTCACCTACTACCAGTAGTACCCTGTACCGCTGCATGTTTAGCCTATTTGCCCGACAGGCACTCCCCTTTTAGGTGGTGTTGAAAGGTTGAGTCTTTGGATGCAAATACCTCCTCCCCCGCCCCCCCAGGTAAGCCTGCTAACGTTTTTAGGAAGATAACTGATGTTCGGTTTGTGTAGAGCACTTAGTTTGAATTATTCTGATGTTGTTGGGGTGGCACTGGCAGGTTTGGCTGGCGTGGGAGGATAAAAGGGTGTTAGAGCTGAACTTGTGACATGCAGATCTATTGTGAAAGATGCAGGTGTCGGTATTCTTTGGCACTCCATTCTTGTGCCACCTTCTGCAAAAAAGTTCACAACTACATTCCAGACACTTTATGAAAAGCATTTTGCGCCTATCCATGACCAAGTCCAATAGTGGTTCAACACTTATTTATTGACATGGAACGTGAAAAATTCGACATACACTGTCCTATTTGGACCGTCATAAAATTGATGTTGCTTTCCTGCATGAGACAGATTTTGGTGCCCAGACCAACTCCCTTAGCATTGAGGTCAGCTGACTATAGTTTCTTGGCAAACTACTCTTCCTATGCCCTTTGAACAGTACTGCTAATAATACGTGAGCTCCCCTTCACACTATTACATGAAGATAACAACTAACTAGGCTGGTATCATTTAGTCCAAGAACTTATTGGTGGGAAACACTTAATTCTTATCAATACATATGGCCCTAACACAGACGATCCCAAATCTCTCCGGCAGATCTGGAATAAATATCTTGTGCTATTGCCCCAGACAGTACTATGGGGTGGGATCTTTAACCCATGGGCGGACAGGCCGTAGCGGGCATCAGGCGTTTGCCCGGGAGGCTGGAAGGGTGGTGGCTGGTTTTGGAACAGTGGGATCAGGTTTTGCAGCGATGCAGCAATATCGACCCCCAGTAACAAAAGCAGCAGTGCTGGGGCCCGGTTTTGTTAAGCAGCAATGCTTGACACTTGCACCCCCCTCTGGGTGGTGGGGCCGGTCCGACAAAATTGCCAGGGCTGCTTTGGGTTCCCAGTCCGGCCCTGCTTTAACCTAGTCCTTGATAGACTCATTGACTGTTCAAATGCTAACGCACTTTCTCAAATCATGGACACGCAGGGACTTATTGACATACGCAACATAGACTGCTTATCACCAAAGGTACGCACATATCAACTGCACGTGGGTCCAGTGCAAAACGTAACTATTACAAAGGTTCACATGATATTTGTACCTGTATGAAACATATAGGAACATCTATCATGCGTGTTCTCTGACCACTCCTCCGATAAAATCTGAATCGAAACACCTACGTCCAAACATCGTGCATTCATTTGGTGTCTCTCCCAGAGTGAGATATTCAGGAGCTAGAAAGACAATACATGCGAGATCATAACCCTCACACTTTAGTGAAGAATATAACCAAGACAGCAGAGTTTACTGAAGTCTATAAGGCTTTTTCGCCCACCGGCTTCCACAAGTGTATAATGAGGCACTGGAACAGAGCGCTCATCCTCCTTCATTTAGAGAAACTGTCCTCATTAACCTCTTAAAACGTTATAAACCACCTACACACAGCGACTCCTATAGACTGCTCTCACTTATCAACACTGATGCAAAAATCCTAGACAAAATCTAGACAAGCTGTTTACTCTTGCTCCTTCCTGACCAGGCAGGTTTCGTTCTGGGAAGGTCAACAACTCATAACCTTAGGACACTGTTTGCTTTGCTGCATCAACTAAACCTCGCCGAAGAGGCAGTGGCAGCATTTTTTCAAGGCACAAAGGTTCCTGATTCCTTGGAGTCGCCCTTCCTATTCACCGCATTGTCTCGCTTAGGATTAAAAACAAGTTTTAAGTTTTATTAATTTAGTATGATTACTATGCACAAGCTCCACAACAAGAATGTGCCATAACGGTTTGCTCTCCTACCCATTTCCCATAGAGAGGGGCACCCGCCAAGGATGCCATCTGTCCCCTCTATTGTACAGCCTGGCGTCAAGAGACTTTAGCATGCTAAATTAGGTAGTTTCGCTGCCATAGAGATCTTGCCTTTTCTCTTCGTAATATCATTGTTACCCCTTTACGTGGATGACATTACGCTCTGTGCAGTTTGGCACACAATCTTGACCTGGTCATCAGGGAATTCACACTATTCAAAGATTGTCAGGTACAATAATTAATTGGATCAAGTCAACCATTTTTTCACTAACACAGTTCATGCGGACCTGTGAGTTGGACTTCCCGTTGACATGGTTTTCAACCTCTGTTAATATTTTAGATATGTGGATCCAAAAAGTTATGGCCACGGTACTTAGAGAAAAAGGATGGTGTTGCCACTGCGAAAATAAAGTACCAAATACAAAAATGGAATTAACTCTCAATATCCCTAATGGGCAGGATTGCGCTGATCAAAATGATTATACTCTCCAAATTACTCTGCCTTTTCTATAGTATTCCTATACCTCTAACTCACCAGTTCTTCAACACACTTAAATCACCAATGTCCACTCTGGTGTGGGCATGGAAACAGGCCCTAGTCCGCTGGAGACACCAACACTACTACCATACGAACAAGGTAGCTTGGCAACTACAGACTTTGAACTCTATTATCAGTGCGACCAGGCACTTTTTGTTGACTACTGACTGAGACTACCCCTGTAAATGGCCCACCTGGCAGTAGAACACGACTTAACACATCCAGTTCCTCTTGATGCAATGATTGGGCAACTACCACAGAGACACCTTATGGAGATCAAATCTGTGGCAAGCACTCAGCTAGCATAGGAAGGGCTAGGCAAAAGACTGGTGTATCCACTTTTGTACTCCCCTCCCAATCCCTAACTTACTTTCCACTATCCCTTCTCACTAGTGAGGGAACTGTCTGCTTGAGACTGCACAGATGGGGAGTTCTCTCGATGGGGGATCTCTTTCTGAATGGTCACAGCCTGGGGTGCCCGAACTCGGCAGATGTGGAGGGTCTGAATGTACTTGATACATTCATATATTTCCGGCTTTAGGAGCATTGTAAGGACCGCTATCCTCAGAAGCCAGTATTTCGCAGTCCATATCATTATTGCTGACCATGTACTTGCCAACGCTTGGCCTCTGACTCTACCCGAAGACTCAGACAGAAGCCCCAGTGGTGGTACCAGGTGCTAGAGCAAAATGGGAGACTGATCTAGGAGATCAGATCTCAGATAACGACTTGTCATATTGCTGTAGTCAGCTGGAGACGTTGTCCCCTAATGGCTGTTTACACCTAGAGGAAATGGTATATACAAACTACATTATGCCCATTTAACACTATCAATTTATATGGTCTGGAGGGTAACAGTTTTCGTCAAACTTGACCAGGTTCTGTAACATAAGCTGCATTATCGCATTTCGAAAGAACACTTTCTGTCACAAAAGTATTGTGCGGTTAACACTGTTTTCTGCGTGTCATTAATGATTACCTTGATGTCATTTGGCTTTATAAGCATGTTCCCTCTATGCTGTTTGTATTTCTTTTTCTCTTGTGAAATTAACATTAAATAAAAAAATATTGGAGACATTCGCCAAACGTTTATTCAGTCATACCTTTTATTACCTCATGCAGGATAAACTCTGGTGACATCTGCACCAACAGCGTTAAAGCACTATATAACAGTTTCAAGGCTAATTTTAACCCTTTATCTGCACAAGAGAAACAAACAAGGGTGCCCCCTTTAACCCTTAATGGTGGCACTTATTTTGTTTATTTTACATTGGCGGTATTTATATTGAGCAAACATAGCCCCAGAGAGCTGCATGGTGCTGTGCAATGAAAAAGAATGTGTAGCAATCATATAAGGACAGAGGAACATCTAGATATATTTATAATGAAGACTCAGGACAGCATATGTATATTAAGTGTATAAATACAGAAAAAGTGTCACAGTGGGGTGAGGCAGGCAAGGAAAGAGGTATAGCCTTAGGGGCTAGAAATATTGTGAAAAGGCAGGGGTTGAGACATTTCCTGAATTGCAGCTCAGAAGGAGCACGTCTGAGGTGCAAAGAGACGTCATTCAAAAATATTGGTCCATTATAAAGCATTTTGGTGTGGGCATTACTTGGAAGTCTGTTGGATTTCCAGCCTTGCCTGAAATGCGCCTGTAGAAGTTCATGTGCACACCTCTGAGACAAGACTACTTGAGCCTCTATCGGTTTCCCTCAGGGCAAGTAATTGGATCTCAGAAATTAAGTCGGAATCCCCGAATGCAAATGCTTATTATTTTCAGATGACTTGATGCTCCCAGCAAGAATATAAACCAGAACTACTCAGTTTAGTGAACCAATTAAGACCCTTTTCCGGCTATATAGTAAATTGAATAAAATTCACAATGATTACAGTTTCTAAAATAGTAGGTAGAACAAAATATAGGAACTGGCCACTCGATGGGAGACGTAACAACTGTGCTATCTAGGAAAAGGTATGCCAAGAAAAGCAGTTTCTCCTTGGTACAAATATTGAAAATGCTGTAGTGATTGCAGCTTTCATAACATAGACGCAAGTAATAATGTATGTTACATCACCTTTATTACCTGGTTAGACTTACCAGTAGACACGTACATCAAGATGTTGCTGTGCTTCACACCAGAGCGGCTTCCCTCTCCGGTGCTCACGCGCCGCCGCCTAGTCCTTACGCGCCGCCGCCTAGTCCTTAGCCTGCCTTCTCCCGCCCATTCACACTTCCTCAGTTCAGCCGCCATCTTCCTTGTGCCAAGGAAATGACGCCGAGGGCAGGCAGAAGTCAGGATGCTACGTCACTCTACGTCACTCCCACCCTACCCCAACGTAAATAGAAACGTAACATTCCAAAACAATAAGGAGTCTTTCAGAAGGCTTCACAGTTTGTCATACGATAAGCAAAGTAAGAAAAAGCAGGTAGGGATTTAGGGATGGTGCAGTGAGACGCAGAAGGAATTGAACAGGAGAATGAAGAGCATCACTGTTCGACTCACACACAGTCACAGGGCGTTGCTGCCATTAGAGTCATTGATGTTCCAGGAATCACCCGTTGGGTCCCCGTCCTCCAAGTATTCATCACAGGATGGAAATTTTTCCCCCGTCCCCCAAGTATTCATCACAGGATGGAAATTTACGGCGTTCACACTCAAAAGTTCAGAAATGTCACAAGTTTTGGGTAACTGCATGGCATTTGCACCATGGCGCTATCATAGAGTCCTTGATATCCGTGACAGCTTACGGTCTGCTGTCACAATTGTGGTCACCAATACCAACT
The DNA here is from genome assembly GCA_963921515.1 of Calotriton arnoldi. Taxonomy (NCBI): domain Eukaryota; kingdom Metazoa; phylum Chordata; class Amphibia; order Caudata; family Salamandridae; genus Calotriton; species Calotriton arnoldi. The sequence goes on along the minus strand of CAWUFW010000049.1, from coordinate 3,754,223 downwards.
TCCCTTGCTGTGTCTTAGACCCCTCCCCCACCCCCCGAGCTAATTATTTAATCCTCGCTTTGTTTGAAGTGTCCGGACTTGCAATTCTCAATCCAGATTATGAAGAGTCTTGGTAAGAATGTGTGGGATCTTGGTACTTAGTCTTTTTAGATACACTGGTAGCGCTGTGTGTGTCTGTAATCTCTCACTTTCTGACAGAGCACAATTTTATACTGACTATGTGACGGCTTTAGCTACTTGCAGCACCTTCTAAGGTTTAGCCATAAATCTCTCAACAGTGCCATTTGTCTGAGGACACAAGGTGTTATTTTCTGGCGCTTGAAGTCCAAATAGTTTGCACATTCCTTGAACTTCTTCCGACAGAATGTAAGTCCACTGTCCTGTTTGACTATGAAAGGAATACCAATTGTGGCAAATATTTTATTGAGCACTGTGATGACAGTAGTGCCCTGCAATTCGAATGGCCATCACATCGAGAAATCAAAAACATTAATCCATCATCACCAGTAGATACTTTCCAGTGGCAATGGATCCAAAAGAGTCAATTGCAACTTCCTCCCACAGAGTCTCATCATCAGTGTTAAGCAGTTGTTTAGGAGCATAGTACAACAGTAGCTTTGTTGTGCCCCCTAAGCTACAAAGTGAGGGGATCGTGCGAATATCTCACCCTAAGCTAGTTCTGCAAGAATTAATTGAGAGAGATCTATATGTTTACATACAATATGTGGTCTCTCCTCATGCATAAGCAGTCTGAAAATACAGTTGGTGAGTGTACAGGCATTCATAGACACACTCACTGTACATGATAAAATTGCTCAAGGACATGCTTAAATCAGTTCATTAGGAACGGTTGATTTTTTTTTAGCATCAATAAAATATGGCGATTTCATCAGGGCACAAGGACAGGTCAGTAAATAGTGTTGCCTCATATATTCACCTGACCCACACTTGAGTAGTCATATGAGGTCAAAACCAGAATCCTCAGGTAGGTACAAGGTTGTTGCAGTGGCCCATATGTCACTAACCACATGCTAAAAACACCAGGCCAGAAGGCTGGGGATAGTGCTGTTGAACTTCAGGGCGGAGTATGACAAAAATGTCCGGTTATAGGAGAGTTGGTTCCTTTTTCATAGAAGACAAAATATTTTGGGAGCAATGGACATCACTGCAAATTAATGTTCTACCAAAATTTATTTACGCTTTCCAGAATATATGTGCTTTGAGTAAAACCTCCCTAATATGTAAACCTAACAAAATCTTGGCTCACTTTCTCTGGACGTCCTAAAAAATCTTCAAATCCCACAGGCAACTTAAAAGTGCTTTTAAGAAAGAAGGATGTCCTACTCTAAGAGAATATCAGTTTGCCTTCACATTGTTTGACATAAGGAATTAGTTGAAAACAACCACAAAAGAAACAGAAAAATGAGTCAGAATCAAAGCTCGGACCATAGTTAAGATACTTTACCACATTTATGAAAAAACAAGGGTCTTCCAATTGGTGTCTAACTTTTCACCAAAAATGAGGAATGATGTGAAAAAATGAATTGCATAAAAGGAATAGCACCGCTTTCCCGCTCTATGATTGAATATATCTTTTTAGATGGGCTGAGATGCGTTAGGCTCAGACTGCACCTCCAACAAGTATAGGCAAAAGGTCTGACTTTTGGTTTTAATTAAAGTGCCTCTTCCTTCATTTGCAATTTTGTTTGTGTAATTGTGTGGATTGCTTTGCAGGTGAATGCGAAAATTAGTTGGGTAGATGAATGGATGTGTGAGTGATAGGATGTGTGGATGAATGGTTGATTGACATTGTATAAATGAATGGGTGAGTGCGTGGCTGGATGAATGGGTCAGGGAATGTTTGAACAGATGACTGGATGAATAATTGAGTAAAAATAGTAGATGAATTGGTAGGACTATGGGTCAGTGCGTGAACAGCTACAGTCGTGTTGGTGGTGGGAGTGTATTCCCCACTCCTGCTGCTACTGCTCACTCACCCATTCATGCACCTATTCATTTATACATTTCGTGAGACATCCTTTTGTGGAACTTGTCAGTCTACTGTTCATGCTTGTTTACTCCAGGTGGCATGAATCAGTGATATGGAATGCACACACCGAGGGGAATTATGTATAACCTGAGACATGAATAACACCATGCTCTCAGACGCTACATTTTTAGCACTATTTCCCTTTACTCTTTCCTGCTGAAGACAAAAGTAAATAGGCCAACATAGCACATGATGTAGAACTAACTTATCATCCTAGGCTCAGAATATGCAACTCAAGCAACTCTGATCCTTCAACATCTTGCCGCAGCTTGACAAGTGAGGTGTCAGGGTGTGCACACTGACTTAGGCGGGAGATCCCTGTGTTTTTTAAACCTCAAGATCAGAGCCTAATTTAAGCCGGTGGTTGCGGGTGCGGCCCACCGGCACTCTTTTTTTGGGGATCAGGACTTAATTTTCATCACCAGCCTTTGAGCCAGAACAAGAGAGAGAAAGGCAACTAAGGGCAAGGAGGAGGAAGCAAAAGATGGAAAATCAGTGACAAAGGGAGCAAGCATTGCTAAATGCATTATGTTTCACCTATGGGATTAATAATAAGTTAAGAGGTATGGGAGCAGTGTATGAGTGCAGCAAGAATGCTGTGGGTGCTCTCTGTGCAGGGTGAGTGGTGCAAGCATAAAGACTGATAAGGGTCTGAGTGCAGGGTGAAAGTGCCACAATGCATGGTGATTGATGTGTGCTTAATGCAGAATGAGAATTGTGTTAGTGTACAAGGTGAGAGATGTTACCCTCTACAAGGTCAGAGGTGTGAGAACATAGGGTGAACGGTATGACAATAGTATAAGTGCAGGATGATCGGTTTGAGCTCAGGGTGAGAGGTGTGGGTGGAGGGTGAGAGGAATGTGAGTACTGGGTGAGAGGTATGTCGATGTGTGAGTGCAGAGTCAGCACCTTGAGAGTGTTGGGTGAGCAGCATCTGGCTGCGAGCGGAATGTCAGGATAACTGTGCAGAGTAAATGGTGGGTGAGTGTGCAGGGTGAGCGGTGTCTGAGAGTAGGTGAAAGTGTTTCGCAAAGTTACGAAATGAGGCGAAGCCGTGCTGTGTCCTAATATATGCCAGAGATAGCTGCCTGCAAAGCAAATATCAACAATGGCAACGAATGCCATTTCTTCCATTTGCTTCCCGAGCTGTGTTATGCTTTAGAATGTCTACACACTCTGCCGCCACTGTGTCCACTTCTCTTTCTTTTGGAAGCCAGCAGCTGTTAAACGCGATTACACACATTGGCAAGCCAATCACACGCAAATGCTTGTAAAGGCAATGGCTAAAAGAATAGGGTCTGGAACTTATAAGAAGTCACTTATACTCAGAGAACAGAGAATAAAAGGAAACATTGAGCATGCAAACAGCAAGCCTCATCGCCTCAAATGAATGACATCCACAAACCCACCACTCAAAGGCCAAATGTGCATCACTTAGCGAGGACCAATAATGTATCTTTCAAAATAGCAGAGTACCACATTGAGCGGGAAAAAAATGAACCAGATAATTTCCTTAAAAGGGAGAGGTAGCCATTGTAACGTAAAATAGGAAATGGGATTAGTCAAAGAGCAGGGAGGCGGCATGGGACGCTTCTGCGGGGGTGAGAAAATACAGCAACGAGCGAGCAACGTGCCTCCCTTGGCCCCTAATGGACCCTTTCAAGGGGATGGATGTTAGTTGGAAATTATTTCAAAACTTTACGTACCGGCCCAATTTACAAGGCTTGACACCTGGATGCAGAGCCAGCATTGGTCTCTAGAGCATTCAGAAGGATTGAGTCATTTAATCCGGAGTGTAACCAGTGTCCATTGTGAATTTGCTTTCAGGGTTTTTCACAGTTGTTTTCTGTTACAGAGCACGGGTCAACAAGCACTGTAGGTACAAAATGCCTTCACTATGTCATAGTCATGAACGACAGTACTGAACATTGTTAATGGTGTGGTGAGTGGGAAAAGAATGGACACTAACTTTCAATAAAAGAAGAAATAACCTCCATATCTGTGTACATGCCATGCTTTTACTTTTACTGTTAATGTCGGGGTTTTCACTTCAAATCGATGTATGGAAGTTGCTGAGCGCAGGAGGTGCGCCAGCACCATGCACACGGCACGTTAGTCCATGTTCAGATATCACTGCTCCTTGCTTGCCTCTCCATGGTGTGCAGCAGGCCCGGTTCTAGCGGGTGGGCCGGGTGGGCCAGGCCCACCGAAACATGAGCCTGGCCCACCCAAACATGAACCTTGGCCCTCGCAGTGAATCTGCCACCGATGTGCAACAGCAATAAAAAATGTTCAGATAACTGGTGATTTATGATCCTGCTGGAGAGCAATCATTTGTCTGTTGGTAGTTTTTAAATGCAGATAAACTGAATTTTATGTGGATAGCTCAGGGGGTTACTGCCTTTGTCACAGAGATCCTTGTGTTACTTGCAGTTCAGAAGTTACAATCCTAAAATAGACTTGACCTATGAACTGTCATCAGACAGCTGCATACAAACTTCGCTTTTTTGTGTTGTGATATAGTTAGAACTTCTCCAGTCTTTCATTATTCTAATGTTGCTAAAAAGTGTTTCTTTGTGCAGTTCTACATTTTTATCTGTAAAGCCAACCCCCAACCGATGGAGTACTCTTTAAATCCTGAGTTTGTGCTTCTCCAGACCAAACCCTCATAAAATATATTGCCCACCAGTATGGATGACATGTGATTCCTATACCTTGTAATCCTCATTGGCTTATGTGACATTCCCTGTAGACTGATTTATTGTCTCTGTATAATGTGTGCGTGATGTAAAGTACTTTGACACCCTACTCTGATATGAGTAACGCTATACAACAAATGAAATGCATATGAGAGAGGGGCAACGGGGAGATGAGGGGCACTAGTGGAGGGTGGCAGTGAGGGATTCCGAGGAGGAGGTCATGGGGTGAGGGAACTACAGAGAGTTGAGGGGCACTAGTGGAGGGTGGCAGTGAGGGAATCCGAGGAGGAGGTCATGGGGTGGGGGGGAGCTACAGAGAGATGAGGGGCACTAGTGGAGGGTGGCAGTGAGGAAAGCCGAGGAGAAGGTCATGGGGTGGGGGTGGAGCTACAGAGAGATGAGGGGCACTAGTGGAGTGTGGCAGTGAGGGAATCCGAGGAGGAGGTCATGGGGTGGGGGTGGAGCTACAGAGAGATGAGGGGCACTAGTGGAGGGTGGCAGTGAAGGAATCCGAGGAGGAGGTCATGGGGTGGAGCTACGGAGAGATGAGGGGCACTAGTGGAGGGTGGCAGTGAGGGAATTGGAGAGGAGGTCATAGGGTGGGGGGAACTACGGAGAGATGAGGGGCGCTAGTGGAGGGTGGCAGTGAGGGAATCCGAGGAGGAGTTCATGGGGTGCGGGGGGAACTACGGAGAGATGAGGGGGCACTAGTGGAGGGTGGCAGTGAGGGAAGCCGAGGAGGAGGTCATGGGGTGCGGGAGGAACTAAGGAGAGATGAGGGGCACTAGTGGAGGGTGGCAGTGAGGGAAGCCAAGGAGGAGGTCATGGGGTGGGGGGAGCTACAGAGAATGAGGGGCACTAGTGGAGGGTGACAGTGAGGGAAGCTGAGGAGGCGGTCATGGGGTGGGGGGGAGCTACGGAGAATGAGGGGCACTAGTGGAGGGTGGCAGTGAGGGAAGCCGAGGAGGAGGTTATGGGGTGGCGGGAGCTACGGAGAATGAGGGGCACTAGTGGACAGTGGCAGTGAGAGAATCCGAGGAGGTGCTCATGGGGTGGGGGAACTACGGAGAGATGAGGGTCACTAGTGGAAGGTGGCAGTGAGGGAAGCCGAGGAGGAGGTCATGGGGTGTGGGGGAGCTACGGAGAATGAGGGGCACTAGTGGAGGGTGGCAGTGAGGGAAGCCGAGGAGGAGGTCATGGGGTGGGGGGAACTACTGGGAGATGAGGGTCACTAGTGGAGGGTGGCAGTGAGGGAATCTGAGAAGGAGGTCATGGGGTGGGGGGAGCTACGGAGAATGAGGGGCACTAGTGGAGGGTGGCAGTGAGGGGAAGCCGAGGAGGAGGTCATGGGGTGGGGGGAGCTACGGAGAATGAGGGGCACTAGTGGAGGGTGGCAGTGAGGGGAAGCCGAGGAGGAGGTCATGGGGTGGGGGGAACTACGGAGAATGAGGGGCACTAGTGGAGGGTGGCAGTGAGAGAATCCGAGGAGTAGGTCATGGGGTGGGGGGCTACGGAGAAATGAGGGGCACAAGTGGAAGGTGGCAGTGAGGGAATCCGAGGAGGAGGTCATGGGGTGGGGGGCAGCTACGGAGAGACGAGCGACACTGGTGGAGGGTGGTAGTGAGGGAGTCTGAGGAGGAGGTCATGAGGGCGAGGGGCTACGGAGAGATGAAGGGCACTGTTGGAGGGTGGTAGTAAAGGTATCTACGGAGAAAGAGGTCATTGGTGGGGCCCCAAAAAGACTTTTGCACCAGCACTAAAGCCGGCTCTGTCGTGGCCTTTCTGTTTTCGTTTATTTAATTAACAGTCGGGTGATTAGGACAACTGTGGAGCATACTTTAAAGTGCATGCTAATTACATTTACTGCTACATTCAATGTTTCAAGTTTGAAGGTGATTTTACTAATGTTTTTTACCGGGAATAATGAAAGTGGAACCGGATGGTGGCTGATATGGGGCTGGGGCCCAAGGTCAGCTGTGAGATAAGATGCACTGGAGAGGGGTGGTAGAAAAGTGGATAATCAAGCCTGTAAGGAGTGCGCTGCAGAGTCAGGGGTGAGGTGGAGGTAGTAATGAAGAGGGATTCTCCCTGAAGGCTCGCACAGAGGGTGCCCGAGTAGTGTCACTTGCCTGATACTCCCACCTTAGAAACCTCCTCTTCCCATCAAAGTGACATTACATGGAAATAAAAACACTTTTTAAGAGTGATAACATTTAGAAAGAGATTTGGAAAAGAGTGCGTTTTACTGGGCCATGTAAGACTAAGGAGAGATAAAGCAGGGCCCAGAAGTAGGCCTGGCTAGACATATAAGCGACAAATCGGGCCCGCAGTGGCCCACCCGAATGCACCCTTGGCCCACCCAAATAAAAGTTCCTGGAGCCGGGCCTGGTGTGCAGATGTTGGATAAAAAAAATCAGAGCCGACAAGCAAGCTTGAAATGCGTGCAGCCAGGGGGAGAATGATTACATAGACAAGCACAGCGCAAGTGCTGTGGGGGGATGATGTCACTGCTCCTTGCTTGCCTCTCCATGGTTTGCAGACTCCCGGGTCTGTATGTGTAAACGTTTCGGTGACGAATCTATGAATAAACAATGCTTTAAATGGCTCGCAGTAATAGTACCCCTTTTCATTAACTGATTCGCCTGCATTGTGATCTTAACTGCAATTAGACTGTGAAGTACAATATGTGATCATAATAAAATTGTGTCTAAATGGAACCAGGCAGCTACTTATGTGAGCAGTCCATAGATTCAGCCCAGCATCCTTTGTCCGTTGTTGATCTTTTTAACAGGTGATCCCATGACAACCAATCCCAAACTGAACATATTCTACGAGTCATCTGCGAACAGGCGGGGCTCGTAATTTCTAAGGCGGCCTAAGATAGAAGTATTGTCATCACCTCAACCAATCTTACTCCGTTGCATAGAATTCCAAGGGGCTAATTGGCTGAAAGTGTTGGTATTGGCGTTCCTTGATGTGATTCACTCACAGGCATGGCCACTGAAATTTGAGTCGGGATGTGACAGCAGCTCTCGGCCCGGCTCTGCCAGTGTGCAGGCAAAAGTTGACAAGCACAGCGCAAGCGCTGTGCAGGGAAGATGATGTCACTGCTCCTTATGATTATGTGAACAAGCACAGCGCAAGCGCTGTGCAGGCAAAACATTTTTTTTAAAGTGCCCCAAAAGCAGATGAAAACAGTACTTCGGCGACGGGACACTGATAAGAGAAACACAGGAGGAACAACAAAAGGAACAACAGGAAACAGTGTGCTGCAGCCAATAGAAATGGAGGAAACGTAAGTGGCAAGCACAGGAGCCAATGAAAAGAAATGGGGTGGGATGTAAGCCCTTTTAAAGATTTATATTGAATACAATAGATTTCACAAGCACAGCGCAAGCACTGTTCAGGCAAAACCTAAAAAGCATAGATGAAAAAGAACCTGCAAGAGTGAGATAAGATGCAGAAGAGTAGAGTGGTGGAAGAAAGAGGCATGAGGTGAAATCAAGGCTTGAAAGCTGTTATATTGGACACACTGGCATTCGGCAGCGGGCTTCTGAGGAACATTTTAAGCCCTGGCACTTATTATTTTACAATTTAAGCACTGCTTAAAATTACGTTTAACCTTTCTGAGGCCTCTGAAGCCCCCAAGTTTAAAGCACACTACAGGGGCACTGGAGATGATGCAGCACCCCTAGATAACCTTTTTTTAAACTTTAATTTTCAATTTTAAACATATAACGGCATCAAAAACAGATTGAGGATGGTCCAACAGCAGTTCAAATGACAGTTGGAGATCTAGCAGTTTATATGACATTTACAGCAGTATATTGATTGCACTCAATAATACTGTTAGAGTTAAATTACCAGAGCCAAGAGACTGTTTAAGATGGTTGAGCTGTAATGTGTCCCTAGGACTTCATGGTTGATGAGGAAGGGTGGCCCAAATGTCCCTAGGGCAGGATGCCGGGGAAAGCAGGGTGCTATGGGTGTCAGAATGTTCAGAGCAAGCGGGTAAATCTCTCAGCCAGTGAGCGTATCTAGGAATCCCCTTACCCCGCCAGTTCATGGTAATTCTCCTCTCACCCAATAGGAGGGCCATTGCAATGATTTTGCAATAGGGTTTAGCTATATCTTTAACATTGCCCAGAAAGGCCATAAAGGAAGACAAAGACGGGTCAGTGGAGATAATCTCCAAGTTTCAGCCAATATGTGTATATTTGGGGGAAAGATCAAGCCATATATAGAAAGTTTGCCTCAGAGCAGTCGCATCTCCAGCAGTTTCATTCACTAAGCAGGTCAAAGCGGACCATTGAAAGAGGATTATAATATGCCCTGTGAAGGAATTTCAACTGAATAAGTCTGAGTTTACCACTGGAGGAGGCATTTTTAGCTTGCCGACAGCAATATGGCCACTGAGCATCTGAGATAGTTCAGGTTCCCAGCCAGCTTTCAAATTCTGAGTGGCAGGCTATATGTGATTTATGGTACAATTATACATGCGTGTAAATAGTTTAGCTGAGCTAGGATTGGTTAGCATGATTGTAAAAATTGCACATTCAGGCAGTTTGTCAGGAAAAGTTGGGTATAATTCCCTCATAGAACTGCAGAGACAATGATACGTCAGTTAATTCATAGGATTAGCTACCTCCTTAAATACGAACTCCGCAAATGTTAGGAACCACTTTTCTAGAAAGAGATCGCCAACAGTGTGCAGATCCCTATTGTGTAGCTGTTGGATCACCCCAGGGTCATTAGTCATTGCTTGCTTTGGATTTCGAATTTACAGGAGATGTTAGGAGTACGTTTCCTTGTGTTGTGTGGTGTACACTTAACTGTATTTATCTCAGCATGGGGGCAAGGACTCTTGAATAGTTTAGTGGCACTCAGAGGTGTAGGGGAGATCAGGCCTGCCTCCTGGTTGTGATGAGGTGGCTGTCGGGATTTATGTAGCCAACAATGAGCGAATCGAGCTTATGCCACCAAGTGGTATATTTAGAAGTTTGGGACATCAAAGCCGTCAGCCGCAGCCCATCCTAATGCCATGAGCTGCCACGCCCCTAACTTTTGCCCAAAAAGACGAGTGTCAGGCTGAGCAAAGGTCAGCCTGAAAGACACCCTTTATTTTCAGGTCAGGCAGCCTGGAGCTAAACATGCGCTTAATGCGCAGGCTCTTGGCTGCCTGAGCTGAACTTTGCTGGGCTGAAGATGTCACAGCTCTTGTGGGTGTGAACACTTCAGCCTGGCAAAGCACCTCAAGGCCCTCCCCCTCGTGACGAGGGGGAACGTTGCTGATTGCCTCGGACCTAGGCGCTTCAGTTCTGAGCCCTGAAGTGCCCAGGGCAGAGTGTCAATTACTGACACCTTGTCACAGAGTAGGTGGGGTTAGCAACTCCCACTGACACCATCCCACTTTGTGTCGGGTAGGTACTGCTGCCTTCTGCCACCCCTCATTGGCTGGAGTAAAGGCAGCAGTCCCAACCTTCCTCGGACCTCCGAGGCAGAGCTCTGCAGTAAGTGTGATTTTTTGGGTAATTTTTGGCGTGTGCGTGCATGCATGAATATTTGGGAGTGAGTTTTGTGAATGGATGTGTGTGTGTGTGTGCATGTGTGAATGCATGAGTGTGAGTCAGTGTTTATGTGTGTGTCCGCACCTCTCCCTGCTAAACGTACCAGCCACCACTGAAAGCCGCCCAGGTTGTAAAGCATTTGCATTTTAGACCACGCTATTTTGGGCTGCCGGCCAGTCCAAACCAGCATGTTCATAAGGTAGCTGAGCTGCTCTCCCTATGTAACCTTAAAGTTGAGATGGTCAAAGAGCTATAAAACGCCAATGAGTTAACTATTTTAACACAAAGACATATATTTTTCCTTCAGCCTAGTGACACTCTACCTGTGGTACAATGCACTTTGCAAGAAAAGTCAAGAATATTCTAACACAGGTATACATAACAATACCTGTTTACTTTACAAAGTAAACATTTAAGTATTTCCAAATAGTCCAGTACAATGCAATGCACACAAGACACATTGACTCTTAATTACGAAGTTTAATGGGAACAAAGTTGGTCAAGCAACATAAAATACATTAGGTTTGTTTTATTTGGTACAGTACACTCTCTCTATAGGTAGCAGTTAGATTTTTCACACCTCCTTGTCCTTTCATGACCTGATGTTAGGCCAGCACTCGAAAAATGTTCCAGCACCTCTGGCACACTGTGGTTTGCTAATTATTTTTTACAAGCAGTGTCATGTTACTTATACTAGTGAGGTCCTGTTTTTCAAATTAGCACTGTTTTGCTTGATGAACTCTGCCTGCAGCACATTTTACTCTGCTATAAAATTGTCAACAGATAGTTTGCCAGAGTTATGTCCGAGCCTCAGAACTGCGTTTTTATGGTCTGGCTTGAACGTGCAGCGGTCGCCAACCAATTATTTGAGCATCACTAGAGAGGCGCTTTGGTTTCGCCTACATGCTGGAAGCCAAGAGTACATATTTAGATTCTGCAGAAGTTGTGTGCTTCCGCACAAAAAAGTGCTTTCCCTCAACACAGCTGTTATCATTTTGTTTCTTCATTCAGGTACCTGAGCTTGAACTCTTGGGGGGCACACACGACATTGTAATGCTATTAAAGTGTCTTCGAAAACTAGATAATTTATATTGTTTTTCTCTGGCTGCAGCACAAATGGGAGGAGGGCAGTCTTTAACCTACTTGGATGTTTAGGTCCGGCTTGAAAGTGCAACTGTCACCTGACATTTTGACCTACACCAATATTCTACAGTTCTTCGCTTCCACACATAAACATATCACCCTCCATGGTATTTTCTTGTAATGCTTCACATTACCACATAACATCCCTTTAAAGACCGACCCATTGGCATTGCCAGTGCTTGTTAGTACGTGGCACACAGCAGCAAGGCAACCTAGGTGGGTTGGTTGTGAGACTCTGCCTCCCCCCTTCCCTCAAGGCAGGTGTCACCTGCCAAAGATGACTGATTTGAGAGAGGTAAGCCTAAATAGCAGTAAACCACATGATAGTGCATTCGTAGCAGTAGAAACTTGCTGCTGCATTCTCATTGGTGAACATTAATCACCAGTGCAGAACTTAAGCAAGATACAAGTAGCCACTGAGCATATGCAGATCATTTCATTGTGTCTGTAGGCCATGCTCTTTCATGAGTCATTCTGTTTGTTCGTTTGTATAGCACTTACCTAAACATTGCCTCTGGGTCTGTTTTCTCTTTAGGTGGCCGGCAAGCCTACAGTCAGATCCACTGACCTACAACTCATATGGATGAGGCTGAGCCTCCCAAAGGAAGCTTTTGACGCCATCTTAGCTGCTGGTCGCTTTTCTGACCAAACAGAATGGATGAAGTTTCTGGCCCTTGCATGCTACTGCCTGGGAAAGGTAAGCTTTTTTTTTTGTTTGACACACATAAAGCACACCAGACCGCCTACAAAGTCATGGAAGGCCACACCAAATTCATATATTGATCTATGGATTTTTTAAAGTGATATCTGCAAGCTTTGGGATTTTTTAAATTTCCTGCAAGCACCGCAGGGAGAGAGCAGCCATTCTACCCCAGTTCCATTCATAATAAAATGGGGATGTTGCCTGGCAGGGCAGTTTCTCTGACAAACACGGTGGGGTTGAACACTCCCAAACACAAGTCAGGCATTGCCAAAGCCTCACTGGACTATATTAAGCATGGCCCTGTGCCAGGACCTGTAGGCCTATAACCTCTGCCCAGAGTTTGAGAGGTGGTCAGCTAAGAGGAGGAGAGGGGGAGCTGAAGGATGAGGCCTGGGTTTACATGGAAATAAGGTCTCTGAAACTGAATTTTGGGATTCTCAAAATCTTCCACTCCTATTTGCCACTTTTTTCTCTGCATCTGCCTTTTCATCCTCCTTTAATCCACCCCAGATCGATTTTTGCCTGTCCCCTTTTCTCCTTTTCTATGATTGTTTACAGTAATAGTTCACACTGGAAACCGACCCACTTCTCCCAACTCCCAGTCCTGGCCGATTAGGAACTGATGCTCGGGAAGAAAGGTGATCTGGCCTGTATCACACAATTTAGTGAAGTGTAGAAGCTGGGATTATACTATCCAGGTCTCTTGGGCGAAAATCCTACAAGGTAGACTTTAAAACAAACCTTCTCTAACATCATCCCTTCTCAAAGAATCTTCTTTGCTTTCCTGGCACCTCTTCCCTGTATCCTTCCTTCCCCCTCTTCTTTGTACTTCCCTTGTTTATCACCTCCATACTCTCTCCTTCGGTCTCTCATTGCTTTGCTCTGCACTGTTTCTATTTTTTGGGGCAATGCCTGCCTTTCTTCAGGCGTGTGCTAGTTTGACTCTGCCCCATAATGCCTTTCAGTCAATAGCACTTTGAAGGGCCCTGTTGACTAGAGTGCCTATGCACCCATTTAGGGAAGTGTGAACGAATAATAGATGAATGATATATTAATAAGGAGTGGTAGGTGCTCAGAAAGGGCGTTCAGGTGCTAGACCAACTGTGGAATGATAGCAGGAGCAGGTTAATATGAATGGGAAGGCCATGTTTTGAGTTTCTTTCAGAACAGAGTCTCAGAGGAAGAATTCCTTGTCCAAGGGAAGAGTGTTTAGATGCTTAGCAGACAAATAGCAGAAGTAGTAACCCCCAGAACGTGCGCAGGAGAGTCCGGGGTACAAATCAATTTAGCACCTGAGGATCTCAAAAAGCGTGAAGGAGTATATGGCTGAATACGTTTTTGGATATAGATAGGACCCTCTTTCGATAGTGCTCTAAAAGTGATACAGAGAGCTTTGAATATGATCCGCTTTGTTATGGGGAGTCAGTGCTGCTCTTTAAGATGAGAAGGGATAGCTTGTCTGCGGGGAAAGTCCAAAATCATTCGAGCAGCAGAATCCTGGACAGTCTGAAGGCTGTGCAGCAGGTAGTTGGGAAGTCCTAGGTACAGGGAATTACCATAGTCTAGTCTGGCTCTTATAAGAGCATAGACCACAGTCTTGTGTGTCGAAGTATGGAGACATTTGAATACTTTCCTGAGTGCTCTCAGTAAAGAAAAGCATGAGTTGCTGATACTGTGGCAACTTGATGGGTGAAAGATAAGTATGTTTAGGGAAAATGACAGAAATGTTATGAGGTGGAATCGAAGTTGAGCAAACTGGGAGCCCCATTCCTTTTAAAAGTAATCCCCTGAAGACACATTTTTTTAATTCTTAACTTTTTCCATTCCTATGTATCCTTTTTCGACTTCTTACTCAACTCCTCCACTCTCCGCTTCTTCTACAACCTCATTCTATTTACTTTCAGTATTTATATGTGTAGTAGAAACTCCCAGATGAATCTCCTGAAGGCATTGTCAATTTCAGCATATTAGGCAGGGAGAAGCAGCATTCCCCAAATGACCTTTAATTCTGGATGTTGGGAATAGAAACCATGAATGGGTAATTTGGAATAGCAAAAATGTGAGATATGTTTCTGTGGTGAGAACAACTAAGGTAAATGGACTTCTCCAGTGGAAAGTCTACACAGCCTTACGAGATAGTGGTACTACTGAATATCGACCCCAAGAATATTGACCTATAAGAATACAGTGGACAGAATATAGAGGAACGTAATATCTAAGGGTAAATACATATAGAGAAGTATAGAGTTACTATTCCTAACTCCACAATTACCTACCTCTGGGATATATATATTGCCAAGGTAAACATATGCAGAGTTAGGCTTAGAAAATCTACACTTATTTACTTGTCGATGATGGTTTCGATAATTTGTCCTCAATCTTTGGTGAGCGCCATATATTTTGATTTCGATATTTAGGGTGCACACCATGTGAGATTGACCCCTTATTCACATCTGTGATCAGAGAAGCAGAATATTTTTTTTAATAAGCATCAGTCTCTTCTATTGCTGATCTGAGTAGATACAGTGCTGGTCCAAGTAAAGTCAGATGTACGTGTGGAAAACTGCTATATGTGCAAGTTTCCAAAAGCTCTTCTGGGAATGTCATGTCACTTTTGCGAAGGCTCTTATTCCCCATATACATGTGCAGTTTTTTCTCCACCAGGCATTACCCATGGATAAAACACTCTCACTCACCCACAAAATCTCAGGGTAATGTATTCCCCTTTGTGTTTTGGAGAAGGAGTTACTTCAGCTATTAGCTGGAGTAAAATCTCTTACCATTTCCACGGTGGAAAGGGGGCGGACTAGAGTTTGGGGATGCCCACAAACATAAATGGTCACAGGCATGCAAACATTCAGGAAAACCATACCTTCAATTGCCCACTTCCCACCCCTTGAGTGGGATTTACTACTGCCTATTTCTCTACATTCGTGGTGGAGAAATCCTCGTGGGCAAACGCATCTACACCTGCCAGGAATCTCTTTGTGAATTACTGGCAAACGTAAGAAGGGTGAAGTCAGTTGTAAACTTACGTTTGCAACGAAATGTACCTTTGTGTGTAGAGGCCCTGGTATTAACATTTTACATGAAACTCACTAGAGCTACGCTCTACTTAAGTCAGGGGTTGTGTGTTAGAAATAAGGAAAAGTGATCCTTTATAAGGATGAGAACCCTCACTCACCCGAGGGTGACATGCTTCATCAAGGTCCCAAATGTGGGCTACAACTCTCCACCAAATGTGCTGGGTGGAGAGGAGCTGAGGTGTTTTAAATGGGGGATGCCACTGAGCACTGTGAGTGAGTAAGGGGCAGAGTGCAAAAACAAAGTAAGTGAATAGTTAAAACTATCTAAAAGGCTCAATTTCTTTATTCAATAGTGCCCTTGGATAGGATTAAAAAATGAGAGGACTGGAGGTTCAGAGCAAATATACCCCTTGGTGGTCAACATGTTTCGCCTTTGCTAGACTCCAACCAGAGTTCTTAGGCATTCTTCAGGACCAGACTACAGTACAAGTCACTCTGCAAACAACAAGAAAATTAATAAGATGGCTATACTGGCCGTAATTGTGTGCGGTCACTAGAACAATGGGTAATTAATACACCATCTCCATCTGAAAATAAGGAAAAATAGAGATCCCCTTATGTAACTATGTTGCACAAGGAATGTCCCAAGGCACATTCACAATCTTCCCCATTAACATTTTGTAAAATACAAGGTGTTTAATAAGCTAGAAAAAGGGAGCAAGGTGACCTGTTCGAGGAGATATGGTTTACCACTCTACAGCCACATGGTACCCCCTCAGCCAATTTGGCTAATGAGTGTTAAAAATGGGGGTTTCTAGTTGGCAGAGGTAGGTACCTTTGTCCAAATAGGGACCCTTGCTTCTAGTCAGGGTAAGGGGGATACACTCCTAAAATAACCCCTGCTCACCCCCTTGGTAGCTTGGCACGAGCAGACAGGCTTATCTCAGAGGCAGTGTGTTAGAAACGGGTAGCGTGGTGCAGAGCGGGCGGCCCAAACTCCGGAGGAAATGTGTAAAGCATCTGCGCAGCACACTCACAGGCGACACACCAGGCACACTACAAAAGGAGACCACACCAGGTTGCATGAAAAATAACTTGTGTATTATACCAAATACAGTAGGATGCAATTACATGGTGAACACGGAGCCAACTGGCACCAGGTAGTCATTTACAGAGGGGGACTATTTAAAAAGGCAGGGCCAATCGGGCCGCTGCCGGAATCATCACAAGTACACAGGATAAATGTGCAAGCATCAGTAACTGTGTAACAACCCGCACTTACAGGCAGGATCCTTGTGGGCATAACATTAGGCAACTTGCATGAGGCATCTCAATATGCATAAAAACACATTGTGGGCAACAATTAGGCATGGAAACACTCTCATTAGGGGTAGGCCACCTTAGGCGGGGCATAAACCTCAGCAATGTCCACCTTAGGAAAAAGCAGTAGGCACATTAGCATAACCCTAGGTATGAACACATCTGTATAAATCACTTTAACAGGAGGCCTGGGAAGAGAACCTTAGGTTAGGCATGGAAATGCAACATGCATATTCAGATTGGCATTAGCATAAAATGCAACCTTAGGCATACCATCACACTGTGCTTACATAACATTAGCATTACGCAAAACCAGGTGAGCATAGAGGCACCACCATCATTAGCGACACAGCATTAGGCCTGAACATGTGGGCATGGAGGCGACACCATTAGGGTGAAAGCATGAACAACACATTAGCAATTTGGGGGGAAACATTACCAGCATAAATGCATTAGCGTAGACCCCTTAGCGCAGGCATAGCCTTAGCATAAATCACCTGTACATAAATCATAAGAGACGCTAGGCCTCACAAGCATAAGCCCCAGTCGTCCCAATCGGGGGCACAACACTCTGAAACTGGGCCCAGGCCAACTGGCCCCTCTCAGGGGCTCAGAAGCCCTATATCCCGCAAAGTCAGGGCTGGCTGCATGGGCAGCGAAAACAAAGGTGCGCAAAGCGCTAGGGCAGGAGGGTCCCTCACTCCTCTCTCTTTCCCTTCTGGGTAATCCAATGCCCCCAATGCGTGGCAGCTGCCCCCTGTCCTGCGGGGTAGCTGGGTAAACCCAACAAGCACTGGCACCAACAATGCAGCGATGGGAGCCCCACTCCGGGCTCTAACAGGAATCTGCCCACAAGAACACTGGCACGGTGGAGCCCCTCTTCTGGGACTCTAGAATTTCCCAAAATGCCTCTGTCGTGCAGCTGAGGGAGGAAACAAGTACTGGGCACGTTGGAGCCCCCCTCCTATGGGACTCTAAACACAACCAAGGCCCTCCAAAGAATACTGGCACCGGGGGCGGGCACCGACAATGTGCCCCGACATACCCCCCAACCACAGGATGACTGAGCCCCACTCACCGGCAGTCTGAGGCCCCTCTGGATGTCTCTGCAGTCTCCGGGCACCGGCAATGTGCCCCGACAGGTCCCGCTTCTGGGACCTCTCCTGGCTTCACCCTCAGCGGAGCCTTCTCCTCGTCAGCAGCGCGGAGGGACAGGCACCGACAATGTGCCTCGGGCCCCCTCCGCCGCAGGACTCCTCCATGGCAATTTACATATAGCGCTCACGAGGCGCTAGGCGGCAGGAAAGTTCTTGGGCTGAAATTAAGTTGTAGCGCCCACAAAGCGCTAGGTCCCACACCATAAAGTGGTAGCGCTCCCCTTCACTGGCAATGAAATATAGCCCTCCTGAGGCGCTAGGGAGCAGGCAGGAAGGCACAGTCACGGGAAATATAGCGCTCTCGCAGCACAGCGCTGCAGATGTCAGCTCCTCACCTCCTGGGCAATAAGATAAAGCGCTCTTCTTCTCCAGACGCTAGCCAGCAGGCAGGGATGGTCAGTCACTTCAAATGTAGCGCTCCTCTTCTGCTGGGCACAGTTATAGTGCTCTCGCAGCAAGCAGAGCACAGTCAATGCAAATATGGCACTCCGGCAGCCCAGCGCTGCAGGACCCACGCACCTTCTTCTCCTGGGCAGGGCTGGAGGCAGCGCTCTCCTGATGCAGGAATAAGGTTGTAGCGCTAAGTCCCACAAAATAAAGTTGCAGTGCTCCTCTTCCCCTGTGGCACAGTTATAGCGCTTTAGCAGCACAGCGCTGCAGGCATCAGCTCCTCTCTTCTCCTGGGCAGACCACGTGCTCACAGGGTGCTAGGCAGCAGGCAGCTGGCAGTAAGATATAGTGCTCACCAGGTGCTGGGCTTAGGACGGCAGGAGAGCAGGCAGGCAATACTGGGCAAGATCAGCAGGCAGTGGGTACTCATCAGAACAGGACAGCAGCTCCTAGAAGCAGTCATCTCCCATAAAGTGGCACTCCTCCTGACACAGCAGTCTTCACTCCAGTAAAGGGCTCTCACTGGCCCTGTGGACAGCGGAGGGGTGCAGATGGGCACAGGGGCCAGCACACAGGCCCAATGTGGCGGTACCTCCTGGCAGAGTGTCCCCTCTCATTCAGGTCCACGCTCAGTCTGAGCACATGGAGGCACAGCCCCCTCACCCCACCTACCAGAAAGGGTTGGAAGCTTCTGGAGGGTTCCCTGGGAAACCGGTCCCAACTGGTTTAGGGGAGGTGTAGAGCACCCTGGGTGCCAGGCTTCCCTCCAAAAGCTGGGGGTGCTGGGAAACAGACAACTAGACCGCCAACTCACCTCAGACAGGCGGCACATGTGCAGACAGGAAGGGCGTCCATTTTAAAAGTAACATTTTACAAAGGTGCATTTCTACAATGGTGGAAATAAAGGTGCATACACCATTGCACAGCATTTATTATTTTCAGTTCAGACACACCATGTCAGTAAAAAGGCTAGGGGGAAAAGCGAAAAATTCAGGGAAAAAGGGCCAAGTCCAACACAGTGTGTAAAGCATTTGTGAACACATACAGTAATACAGTGAAAACACTACAAATGGACACCACACCAGTTTAGAAAAATAAGTAATCTTTATCTAAACCCAAAACAAGACCAAACGACAAAAATCCACAATACAGTATTAAAAATGTCCTTAAAAATAGGTTATTCACTTAAATCAAGCTTGTAGCAACAAATAACTCCACTTTGAGTTATACGATCTCGTGACAGATAGAAATCTCAAAGTACGGCGCCGACCGCGAGGTGCGCAGCGTCGGGCCCACAAAGAACAGTACCTTGGAAAAGCGATGAAAACAAAGACAGCTCACGGCGTCGGGGAGGTGATGCTTCGTTGGCGCCGCGCGGCGTCGGTTCCTTACGACCCCAGGGGAGGTGAAGTCTCTGTTCCTTACTGCAGCGTAGGGGAGGCGAGATGACTGTTCCGTACTGCGTCGGGGAGGTGACGTCACGAGGGCGCCGAAGCCTCTGTTCCTTACGATGGCGCGATGTCGATGGATTCGGGGAGTCACCCACGTCAAGGATCGGCTCCGCGATGATGAAGTCGGTTTCGGAGTCGATGCGGCACAGCAGCAGGCGTCGGGCCCACGTCACAAGTCAGAGCAGCGGTCACGGCTTCGGGCAGGTTACGGCTTCGTTCGCTGGCGTCGATGTGGCACGGCAGCTGGCGTTGGGCCTACGTCGCAAGTCGGAGCAGCGCTCACGGCTTTGGTGCAGGTTACGGCGTCACCCGCCGGCGTCGATGTTGCAATTTCCTTTGGTAGCAGCTAAAACAGCAGTTCTAGATGCAGGAAGACAGAAGGGGTGAAGTCTTTGTGTTCCTGAGACTTCAGAACAGGAGGCAAGCTCAGTTTCAAGCCCTTGGAGATCTTTTCTTCAAGCAGGTGACAAAGCAAAACAGCAAAGTCCTTTTTCTCCTTTCCTTGGCAGCAAGCAGCCACTGCAGGCCAACCCCAGACAGCAAACAGCACAGGGGCAGTATTCCTCCTCAGCTTCTCCGGCTCTTCTCCTTGGCAAAGGTTTCCTCGTCATTTCCTAGAAGTGATCTAAAAGTCTGGGATCTGGGCCCCTCTTTTTATACAAACAAATCCTTTGTTCTCTGAAGGCAGAGAGTGTCTGTACCCAGCCAAAACCAGTTCTGTCTTCACTGGTGCAGCTTCCTGGCAGGAGGTGGAGACAGCATTGTCGAAGGCAGACCAGGCCTGTTGGAAATGGCCCTTTTTGCAGGGTTATCCCCAAACTTTTTGCTTCTTCCTCCTATTTTTTCCTGACCTTTGGTTGTTGGCTATAGGACTCTGGGCACTTTACCACTGCTGATCAGTGCTAAAGTGCATATGCTCTCTGTGTAAATTGTTATTGTGATTGGTTATCCATGATTGGCATATTTGTTTTACCAGTAGGTCCCTAGTAAAGTGCACTGAGTGTGCCAGGGCTGGCAAATCAAATGCTACTAGTGGGCTTGCAGCACTGATTGTGCCACCCACATGAGTAGCCCTGAAAAGAGGTCTCAGGCCTGCCACCGCAGTGCCTGCGTGCAGTTTGTTAACTGCCATGTCGACCTGGCCAGTGCACCCACTTGCCAGGCCTTACCCTTCCCTTTTCTTACACATAGGACACCCCTATGGTAGGCCAAAGGTACCCCCCTGGGCAGGGTGCAGTGTATGTGAAAGGTAGGACATGTACAGGTGTGTGTAACATGTCCTGATAGTGAAATACTGCCAATTTCGTTTTTCACTATTGAAAGGCTATCTTGCCCATAGGACAGAATGGGGAATGCTTTGTAACCTTTTTACAAGCATATCTTCCCATAGGAGTAAGATGAGAAATTGGAGTCTGGTATCCCTGAACTCAGAATTTAATAACACATCTTTTAGGAAGGATGGCTTTTAAATTCTGTGTTTGAAAATAGCACTTTTAGAAAGTGGCTATTTTTCTTGTTCAACCTTTCTGTGTGCCTCTGCCTGGTTGTGGATTGGCTGTCTGGCTTTGGGAGTGACAGGGGCTGGTGAGGTGTCGTGGATCCAGGAGTCTGGGTGAGTCAGCACTAGGCTGAATAGGCCGATCTGCATTGGGAGTGGTGGGAGGAGTAGCCCCTGTACCTGAATAGGGCTGTGCCTGCCTTCCACAATGCTGGCTCCGACCCCTGTGGTGTGTCTGAAGAGCCTGGCCCACACTAACAAAGGAAGATGTTGTGCACTGGCAGAGTGCCCCCCAGAACTGGTTTGGACTGGGCTCAGAGCCCCTTGCACAAAGGGATCAAAGACATTTTGGGGTATAAGTATCAGACCTAAAACCCCTGAATTTTAGTATGGACTGTCTTGAAGACCTCCTCAAGTCAGTCACTTGAGGAGGTCTTCAAGACAGTCCATACTGGAAGTGCTGAGGAACATGGCGGCCGCCGTCTGAACGGCTGCGGGTGCACCTCCTCAGGCTCCTAATGGCGGTGTTATCCCGAGCCTCAGATTACCTCCCGTAACTACCCTCCACCGATGGAAGTATTTAAAAAAAACGGATTTTAGCTGAATTAGATTTCATACCTCTTCTTGGCCGCGGCGTCTCTATGAGGCTTTTCACTCTCCGCAATTGTTATGCGGGGGTGGTCCTTGCAGAGCCAGGCAGCAGTTGTGGCGGTTGACGCGCTAGTCTTTCCAGCTCCTCCAGGCTGTATTCGAGTCGGCGTTGGAGAGCGTGGACCAGCTGTACGGAATCCAGGCTGGAGGTGGGGGGTCGCCGCAAGTGAGTGGAGACGAAGCGAGCTTCTTCCCCTGTTGTTGTGCTGCACGGGAGCAAGAGCGTATAGCCTGGAAATTGCCCACTCCTCCTCGGAGCAGGTAGGGGAGGATGGGTTTCGGTGCAGTGTTTCAGTTGGTGTATTGCCCGATCGTGCTTTTTTGGTGGGTGAACCGCTGCCGGCTGCTGCTGGGTTGGAAGGTGAGCTCTTGTGTCCCAACTTT
This sequence comes from Calotriton arnoldi, assembly GCA_963921515.1. Classification (NCBI taxonomy): domain Eukaryota; kingdom Metazoa; phylum Chordata; class Amphibia; order Caudata; family Salamandridae; genus Calotriton; species Calotriton arnoldi. Next base: position 3,732,184 of record CAWUFW010000049.1, on the reverse strand, counting down.
GGAGAGGGTTTGCGGACTGCCGAGAAGGGCGGTATTCTCTGTGAGGCTTTTCCGGACTGTATGGAGAGGGGGGCTGCACCTCAAGAGGGATTATCTCCCCCAAATTAACAAGATACTTATTGCGGGCAAGGGCGGCCTATATGGCATCTAATAATTTAATTACTCACCCAATCTTACCACAGCGAGTATCCCCCCCAGTGGCAGAAGTTAAAATATCGGCAAAACAGAGTAAACAGCCGGGGGGCACTGGTTCACTTATAACTCCAGTGAAACCCAAATCCCTAAGAGGCAAGGTGAAAGTTCGGGATAAGAAAGCGGCTTGTACTAAGTCTAAAATCACACCGTCACTGAAAACCTTTTATCAGGTTATGTCCCTTTCTTCAGCGAAAATACCGCCTCTGTCCTCTTCTCCCCCCGGAGTAGAAGGGGCTTCTGAAGCCATGTCCGGGTCTAGCTCTGAGCCCATTCCTGTCTCCACTATGGTCTTGGCGATGTCTTCAGCACCCTCGTCCACTCTCATGACCTCAAACACGAAGACATCGGGGGTTAATCAGTCTGAACATAATGGACTCCAGGATAAAACCACCCTGCAGAACTTTGTTGATCTAGCTAAATCCGTAGATGGAACAACTAGTTCGGAGCTGGAGGTACATTCGGCCATAATCCTTTCTAACAGATATTCTGTGTTAGGTCAACAAAAGGAGCCTGATTTAAAACTAGTTCCAGACCAGAGGGTGGAGTTGGGAAGAGCTCAGGATAGGCAAGAAAATCTTGAAAAGGTCGGGTCAGAGCGAGCTGAAGGGTTGCGGAAGGGGCGGACGGAAGATCTTAGTGGCGCTTTTGATCTGTGTAGTAAAAATATATCCCCCCATCCTCTGAAAACTCAGAATATATCTATATCGAACTCTCACTCTCTGGCAGATATTCTTTTGGCCTTGAAAGAAGAGATGGCAAGTAGATTTACTGTCTCAGAGGCAAATCAAGCAGAGCTGGCGAATAGGTTCTCAGTCTCTGAGGCAAATCAGGCGGCTATTCGATCTTCATGTGAGATACTTGCTAAGAAGCTGGATGAAGTTACTGCAAGAACTGAGGCAATCGAAGAGGAAATTCCTAGGATGAAGAGTGCAATTGAGTCCACTTCTTCTCAGCTGGAGGAATTAGCCATCCAAAACAAGGAGCTCAAAGATAATCTTGAAAGTTTGGAGAACCATTCAAGAAAAAATAACTTGACATTTTTAAATATCCCAGAAGCAATGGAGGGAGAGGACATAAAGGGGTTTCTGATCTCATTACTGAAAGGTACAGTTCTTAAGAGTTTCCCCAATGTGGATTTAAATCATGAAATTCAGAGGGTGCATAGAGACCCCTTCAAAAGGAATCCGGGTAGGCGGAAACCCCGAAAAAGTCTCGTTAATTTTTTATCATATTCAATTAAAGAACAGATTCTCTCTGCAGCTCTTAAAGAAGGGGTCTTATCTTCTCCTCTCACTGACTTGTCTCCCTTTTCTTTCTCCATCAGATCCGACATCTCTCACATAACGGCTGAGAGACAGTGGGAACTGGGCAAAAGATTGGCAGAATTAAACAGCTTAGGGGCAAAGGCCCAACTAAGGTTCCCTGCCACATTGCGAGTTATGTGGAACAACCATATGCACATGATCCGGACGACAAATGAAGCAGATACACTCATAGCAAAAATTCAGCTAGAGAAATAGGGAGGGTTGTAGGGTAGGGAAGTAGAGGTCATCCTGAGAACTGGGCTTCCTACCGCTAGTTTTCAGTAGTTACTATGTAATCTATACAGCCTTGAGGGGGAAGGGCCCGAATAGGCGTTCGCCTATTGGAAGGTAGGGTTCCTCAGGGTAGTAGGGGACTGGGGGGTCATGGGGGTTCAGGGTGGGTGGGGGTTGAGCTGGGGGGGGAGCACAGGGTGAGGCACAGGGTGGGGGTAAAATTGGTAAAAAATATTCCTCATCTCATAGGTTAAGTAAGGCAGATTTCGTTTTTTTTGGCTTAGTTGGAGAATTCCTTCAAAACCTCGGTACAAGGTATTCAAGCTGCGGAAAAGTAAAATGAAGGGGGCCGAAATATTCAATTTATCTCCTGGAACCTGAACGGCCTGAGATGTCCAAGGAGACAAAGATTGATTTTTAAATATTTAGAGCTGTCATCAGCTCAGGTATGTTTGTTGCAAGAAACTCATTTAAATAAATTGGAGTCTGAAACTATCTTTTCTAAAATTCCTTGGATACAATGTTATTGTCACTCTCAGCAATTATCAAATTTTCACGTGGTGGCAATTTTGGTTAAGAAAGGAATTACTTGTAGGATAAAATCAGTCCAGACAGACCAAACAGGTAGATGGATCATTGCCCAGCTAGACTTTGAGGGGGAGGAGATGACTTGTTCATCTTTCTATGGCCCTAATACGGATGATCCATCCTTTCTGGTCAAGCTTCAGGACAACTTAATAATGGCAAATCCCCCCCTAATAATAGGAGGGGATTTTAATGTTCGGCTTGACCCGGTAAAGGACCGATCTAATTTGAGCCACGCTAAAGGGTCCCCGCAGTCTCGCAGGGTCATGAAAAACTTACTATCCAACATTAACTTGGTAGATTTATGGAGAGCCAAGATGGGGAGTTTAGATGGTTTTACATTTTATTCTAAAAATATCATCACTCCTCTAGGATAGATTATGTCCTGATAAATAGAGAGATCACAGATAATGTTGTTAGTATATCTGTACTCCCGAGTCACCTCTCGGACCATGCTCCTCTTTTGTTCTTATATTCTATGAATAACATCTCTCTACAGTCAAGGTGGACCTTGAACAGGATAATGTTATCTGATTCTGGAATCATTCAGGCAATTAAACAGTCTTCCCTGGAATTTGTTTCTTTTAATTTAGGCTCTACTACAATAGAGTTTGTGTGGGATGCCTATAAAGCAAATTTGAGAGGGGCTCTACGTAGCCTAATAAGCTCCAAGAATAGGAGTAGAGCTTTAGAATTACAGACCCTGGAGGGCAGAATCTCTGCTCTTGAAGAAGAAAGGAGTCATACTCCTTAGGAGAGTCTAGGAAAATTGGCACAGATAGAGAAGAGACTCGAGGAGGTAAGGCAGGACCTAAGGATCCTTTTGGACCTGAAATGTAAGGCTCAGTGGCAAGTTCGTAATATGGAAAATTTTGAGTATGGGGAAAGAGCAGGGGCCTTATTGGCCTGGAAGGCAAGGATAGATCGGGCAAAAAACACTATTAATGAACTTATTATCGATAGTGTTGGAACTAAATCTAGCAAGCCCGCAGAAATGCAGAATTGCCTTTTGTCCCTCTTTTTCGAATTTGTATAAGGAGAATATTGACCCCTCACAGGATTCAATAAGTTTGTGGTTAAGGGATAAGTTTTTACCTGCTCTTACAGAATCTGCCAGAGATCTTTTAGATTCACCCATATCCATGGAGGAGATCAGGGTTCAAATAAAGAGGGCAAAAAATAAGAAGGCGGCGGGCCTTGATGCCCTTCCTAATGAAGTTTACAAACTGTTACTTGACGAACTCCTGCCAATACTCCATACCTTATTCAATTCAGTCTATAGCTCTGCTGGGGTGATCCCCAGATCTTGGAAGGAGGCCACGATTGTTTTAATACTGAAGCCAGGTAAGGATCCCATGATGGCTGACTCCTACCGTCCAATCTCCCTGCTGAATGCTGATTACAAGATTTTTATGAGTATTTTGGCAGGGAGATTGGCAAAATTGGCACCAAGCCTGATTAACATCGACCAGAAAGGCTTTATGGTCGGGAGAGTCCTCCAGGAACAAACACAATTACTTATTGGCAACATCGACCTTGCCGAAATTAGGGGGATCCTCTGGCAGTAGTGGCCTTAGACGCCGCTAAGGCCTTTGATCGTGTGTGTTGGAGATATCTTTGGGGGTTGTTGGAGGTCATGGGTATGGGCCCAATCTTTGTGCAGACTTTAAAGAACTGTTATTCTGGGGCTTCGGCTAAGATCTTGCTAAATGGCTCCCTGACTCCAAGCTTTGCAATCCAGAGAGGGACAAGACAGGGGTGCCCTCTATCTCCCCTTCTATTTAATATCTATATTGAGCCCCTTGCCCAGGCGATTAGGCTGGATAACACCATAAGCCCTTTTAAATCGCAAAATTATCAGTGCAAAATCGCCTTGTACGCGGACGATGTAATAATCTACACTGCTGACCCTGATATCTCTATTCCGCGGCTTGAAACCTTGTTGAGGGAGTTTGGTTCGATCTCAGGATATCTCGCTAATTCGGCTAAAACCGAGGTTATGTGTTGGAACACAGTGTATAGTCAAGGCCCTATAAGTAGAGAATTTAGGTACTTAGGGATAAAAATTGTTAAGGATTTAAATGCAATTCCCCAGACTAATCTGATGAAAATCGAAAAAGATCTTGACTATCTCTTTGCCAGGTGGAAAAACCTCCCCTTGACGATCTATGGGAGGGTCAACCTGGTAAAGATGTCAGTACTACCTAAATTAACTTTTCTTTTTAGTGCGGTGCCTCTTACTTTTCCTCAGAAAAATATCAGTAAGATTCAGGGCAAAATTGGTAGTTTGTATGGGGACAGAAAAGTGCAAGGTTATCTTGGAAAAAATTAAGAAGGAAACTTTTAAAAGGTGGTTTGGCACTTCCAGATATTAATTGGTACTTACTGGTTTTTCAATTCAAGGGTATAAGGATGCTGTTGTCTACTCCTGAGGAAACTACGTGGGGTAGGCTTTTGGGCGAATTGGCCTTAGTAGAGGGTGGCAGTGGGCAAGCGGGGTTCTTATACAAATTTGGGACACCCAGATTCTTTAAGCGTGTACGTCTTAAGGTTTTAAAAGCTGCTCTGATGACCTGGTACAAATTAAGACGTATTTGGGGTATTGGTTATTTCTCTGCCTTTGCACCAATTTGGGATTCCCCGGGGACCCCCCTTTGCTTGGGCGACAGTTTGGCGATTCCGATTAGAAGAGCTGGTTTGGAGAGGTGGTCGGATCTGGTGGACTCAGATGGGGTTCTCCCTTGGGAGATACTGCAAGATAAGATCGGACCCTCTTTCTCCAGGTTCAAGTACCTCCAGTTAAGATCATGGCATGAGGCGGAAGCTCGAGAAACAGTAGGGAACTGGGAACTTGATCAGCTATTTCAAGACTCACGCCCAAGGAAGAAAGAAATATCTTTGTGGTACTTGAGCCTTTTGGAAGCAGAGGATCACGAGGTTCCCTCTCAGTCATCGGTGTGGAATTCTTCCCCACTTGCCCAGGACATAGAAAATGTTTTCGAAATCTCTTTTAAGTTACTGTATAAATATATTAAGCCTGCTAGGCTAAAGAAAAATTATTTTTTTGTTTTAAACAGGCTTTATTACACCCCGGCCAAAATAGCCAAATTTGCACCTGTTCCCACTCCAGTATGCCCGAGGTGTTCTTTTAGCAGGGTGGATGACATTCATATGTTTTTTGAATGCGCAGATTTAGGCCTATTTTGGAAAAATGTGGGGGACTCCCTGACAGCCATTTTTCAAACACATATAGAGATGGATCTCCATCTGGTGATTTTTGGTGTAAATAACTATCTAAAAGGGCGGCTCCCACAGACCCATATTGGTTTGCTTCTCTACCTTGTGATTCTGGCTAGGAGGGAGATTTGTATTAGATGGAAAGATCCGTCTCCCCCCAACAGAGAAAGCTGGCTAAAAGTGGCACTGCGCATGGCCTGTTTAGAGCAAGAAGGGGTATTGGAAATTTGTGATAACATCTGGTCTCCCCTGTTAAGTTGGGGTCGCCGCCTGCACCTGATAACCTGATAAGATCTCTGGCTTGGTGGGCGTGTCCAATGATTACACCAGTCCTCAGGAACGAGAGGAAGGCCGTGGGGCTCCAGACGAAAGCAGTAAGTCGAGGGGCGCCCAGCAATGCATAAGCCGACTTGTTAAAACTGCTAAAGTCTTTGGTGAGATGAGGACCAACAAAAAAAAAAAAAAACCTGAATTTTAGACTACTTTGTGATCAAGAGGAACCTTTGCCGAAGAGGACAGCTGAAGAGACTGAAGAGAAGCGCTACCCTTGCTGTGTGTCTGGGGCTGGCCTGCAGTTTGCTGTTGCTGCTGAGGGAAGGACAAGGGACTTCGCTGTGTGCTGGGTCCACCCTTCTGCTTGAAGAGGAGTCTCCAAGGGCCTGTGTGAGCTGGCCTCCTGTTGCAGAAACACAGGGACATAAAAGTTTCCAAAAACCGTCTCAGCGGCGCTGTGTGCGTGTGTCTGCCCACAGCTCTACCGGCCCTGAGACCGTCGTGAAGCCTGCGCTTTGTACGTGTGTCTGTATACAGCCCTGCCGGCACTGTAACCTGTAGCGTGATCAACAAAGTGCTGCGTGCTTTTCACCGCCGCCGGCCCGAGCCGTGAACTACGAAAGTGCTGCGTGCCCATCACCGCCGCTGGCCCGAGTCGTCTGCCCGAGACCGCGACTGCAAGGGAAGGAGCAGCGCCGTAACCTGAGCGGATACGAGGCGTTGCCTGACAACCAGGATTCCCCTGCATCGATCAGCTGCTGCCGACTGGACTGCCCAGCAGGACGTCAGCCGCGAGAGAAAGAAAAGAGCAACCCCAAGGTAACTCTCGGACCGAAGTCCTGAGCTGCTGCGTGTGTCGCTGCCTGGGGCGGGTAGTGGGTCTGCAAGGGACTGCTCTGACTGCCATCTAACAACGGGGCCTCCTCTCCTGGTGACCCCAACGGCCCGTACTTGAACGGAAGGGATCGACCGTACCGGGGGCCTGTGCTACACATCCCTTCTTATTTACAAAGCATTTGGGGGCATATTTTCGTTGTCGCTGACCGCGGAGCCAGTCTTAGAGCGGTGAAGGGCCCAGTAACCTCAGGGGCACCGTACGTCGGTGCAAAGGAGACACGTGCTTATGACATTACGTTTGCTGAAGTCAATACAGTCTCTGCAAGTGATCTACCTTAAATCTGTGACTGTTTGACCCCATTGCATTTGCCTGAAGAAATACAGAAACTACAAGTTTATTTTAGGAACAACCTTCTAAAGAACATTTCACTGAGTATCTGTATGTTGGAATTTTGTCGTTTTGGTCTTGTTTAGTTCAGATAAAGATACTTTATTTTTCTAAACTGGTGTGGTGTCCATTTGTGGTGTTATCACTGTGTTACTGTGAGTGTTGGTACAAATACTTTACACATTGCCTTTGGGATAAGCCTGTCTGCTCGTGCCAAGCTACCAAGGGGGTGAGCAGGGGTTATCTAAAGTGTGTATACCCCTTACCCTGACTAGAAGCAAGGATCCCTATTTGATCAAAGGTACCTACCTCTACCAACTAGAGACCCCCATTTCTAACATTGGTGGCAGCGGTGGGATTTGATCCTGTATTTGTACTTGACCCACAGTGATTGGTGTACATCACTAGTTTAGTGCAGACCACTACGCAACCACATACTTTGTTTTGTTTTTGCTTCTATTTTTGAGAGACCCTTAAAGTGTCCACGCATCATGTCTCAGAAGAGTAAACCAGCAAGTGAGGTAGCAGAACTGGAGCTTGATATTGAAATGTTAAGTAGTTACAAAGTAGGTCAACTCAAGCAGTTCTGCAGGAGCTTTGGATGTCCCATGAAGAGCAGCTCCAGGAAGGAGGAGCTACAGAAGGCCTTAAGGGCCTGGTGGGAGGCCAAAGAGGCTGGGGAGACAGTTGATGCAGAGGTGGATGAGTATGCACAAGGGGATGGTTTCAGATCACAGGATCTGCCTGTGGGAAGAGCAGCCTCCAGGGCTGGCAGCAACCATTCCGCTGGAAATCTCTCCCCAGAGGAGCGGGAGGAGATCCAAAGGGCCAGAGAGCATGAGCTGGAAGTCATGAGGCTCCAGGCCAAGGCAGAGGAGAGCCGGAGCGCCTTGGAAGAAAAGAAATTGATCTTGGCATATGAGCTGAGAGTGAGAGAGCTTAATGAGGAGCGCAAGTGTAGGAGAGTAGGATCTGCTTCTTATAGTTACCCCCACTTTTTGCTGCTGTTTCACTGTTTTCGACTTAGTCTGACTGGGATCCTGCTATTCAGGACCCCAGCCTATCTGCTTACTCCCTAAATTGGTTGTTCGTGTACTTTAGGTACACTCCAGATTGGATTGTGGGCTACCCTTATAAGTCCCTAGTATATGGTATACTATGTACCCAGGGCATAGGTGCCCCAGAGGCCTCCCAGAGGCTGCAGCATGTACTATGCCACCCCTGAGAGGCCATTCAAACTGACACCACAGGTCTGCTACTGCAGCCTGTGAAGGTGGTGCATGCACCCCTTACTTAGATATAGGTTCACTATATCTATCCTAATCACTGCACATATAAGCCTATCAGTCACCCCTATGGCAGGCCTTATCAATCCTGAAGGCAGGGTGCTGGGTTTTATGTGAGAGGGTGCCCATGCATGAGCAGAGCCCCTCTGCAGCCTTCGGAACCACTATTCCGGGGTTGTCTCTGATGCAGCCAACCATATACTCTTAAGTGCATTATAACCTCGCGGTAAATGCTAACTTTAAAATGGCTGCAAGGAATTATGTCGTGTTTGGTGTCAAACACCTTGGAATCATACCTCCACACCAGTAACTGGTGTGGGAGGTATGATTCCTCCCTCCTGGAGGGAGAAATATAACAGCACCGGTACACCCGGTACCAGCTTCACAGAGCCCTGGCATCACAAAATGGATGCTGCCAGCCACAGACACGAGTCTGCCCTCCTGCTGCTGGACGTAACTCCGGCAGGGGAAGGCTTGACAATAGGTTTCCTGTCACAGGTAGGTGTGACCACCTCCCAGACAGGCTTTAGTGTATTGGGGCTGGGTGGGTGCACTCTCAGAGTGCTTTGATGTCTGCACTGGGGGCACATTTGGTGTCCCTGTGCATAGTCCAGCTCAAACCGGTTGCAGGGGCTATCAGCCCCTGCTCTGGCACGAAACTGGACAAAGGACATGGGTGTAGCCACCCCTCTGTCCTGACCCTCCCATAGGTGGGTCCCCAGAGTTTGTCCCACCCCTTCCTTGGGTATAAAGTAGGAACCCTGACTACAGGACTTTAGATTTTACCTGGACTAAACTCTGCTACAGAAACCAAGTAACCTTCAATGATCTACGCTTTGCTGGACGACTGAAGAATCTCCCTTGGAGTAAAGGAGTTACTCCCCTGCAACGCAGGCACCTCAACACATCTGACCAGTTTGCATCTACGCAGCTCCCGACAGACTCCGAAGATTTTGCAACACAGGAGGTGGGTGCCCAAGCTTCCCCGAGGCTGACTTGTGCTCTCAGCAAACCTGAGACCCGCAGCCCTCGTGGGGACCGTGCAACCCGAACCCCTGGACACCGTGCACATTTGCAGCAGCATATGCTTTTAGGCGATCCCTGAGGCTGTGCTTTGGGCTACTTGTAGTCCAAGCCCCGAGCACTGTTTCCACCGAAGATTACTGGCCTACACTCCACGAGTGTTCCGTGGGCTGGTATTGTGTGATTCCTCTCGAGGTCCCTTCGCGATCCCTGGTCCGTTGACCTGTGGGTCCCTGAGAAGGCAACTTTAACTTTCAGTGGGCTTCCCTGGTTGCTCCAGACGTGCCCTGACTCTCCATTGCTTGAGGAGTCCCCAGGACCTTGCTGGTCCTCACAGAAGTATCATTACTTTGACCGCGTGGGTTGCAGTTGCCAAGGCTTGTTGGTCTCCAATCCGAAAACTGACCCCTCAGCTCTCGACATGCTTTGTGGGACAGTTCGCCTGCGGATCCTGGTTGTCGTCGACGTCTCCTGGTCCCCGTGGCTGCAGAGTCAAGCTTCACCTCTTCGCACCTGAAGCACCGGACATCGGTGGGCATTTGATTGCTCCGCTCCTGGTCACGTGAAGTGACCCAGACTTTGTCCCCTCTGCTTTCAGGTTCTTCTCATCTCCGATCCAGGCTTGGGTCACACCGGACACTTTTCTTCTCCACGGCAGCAGCACTTCTTCGCATCACACCATTGAAAACGACGAGGGTTTCCGACACCACTTGACCCCTATGCACCCGGCTCCTCTGGGATAGGTAACTCGGGTACCTCGGTACTCACAAGGGTGCTGGCCTTAGAACCTTCTAAGTTTAACTGGGTTTGCTTGAATTCCTCTCCGAAGTGTCCTTAAACTCTAAATTTCCAACCGCGACTTTCCCATAGAGTTGTACGGAGCTCGCGTCTGTGTTCCCACACTGCACCCGTCCTCCGTGGGTCCCCTGTGTCACTACCTTGGGTGGTTCCTTGGGGTCCCAGCGATTCTACGTGCTCTAGGCACTGTGTCTAGTCAAGTCGTGGTTGTTATACCACTTTCTTAATGTATGGTTTGGTCTCCCCCTGGAGCCCACTGTGTATTGTGCTATTTACTGTTGTTCTAGTACTGTAATATTGTGTGCCTTGTTCTCTAATCTCATAAAGAGGTTAGTAGAGAGTGTTTAGTAATAAATACATATATTTTATATATACCTTGTGTGGTTCTCCTTTCATTTGGTCATTCAAGAAGTTATATACTGGTAAAACAAGCTGCTTTACATTCCTTCAAGACTTAGCCTGAAGGCTGCTCTCCACAGCTACCACTAGGATAGCTTTCTATAAAGGTTGTCTTTAACCTAATTATCAATAAGGCTCGTTTGGACTGGTGCAAGGTGCCCACTTTAATTAGTGGACAGCATATACCAGGCCAACTTCTCACATCAAGAGGCTAGAGGCCATGAGTGTCTCAGCTGAAAAGGAAGTGTGTGTAGCTCAGGAAGTGAGCTTGGCTGGGTTGGAGGTGGAGTCCAGCTCAGATGGTGGCAGCAAAATGGTGTTATCTAGTGCTGAGGGAGAAGTACACACACCCAGAGATGTGGCGCCTAACTTGAGGGAGGGGGTTAACATACACCAGGGGGTTTCAGGTTTATGAGGTAGCTCCAGTGGTATGCAGTGTCCCTGAAGTGGATTGGGGAACTGACACAGGGGATCATATTCCTAGTGGTGGGAGGGACACTCTACTGACTCTAGATGAGAGGTGCAGGGAGAGGGGTTCCCCCATGGTAGAAGTCCTGGTGTGTGAGTGTGGAGACCGCCCAGAAGAGTGTGGGTTGAGTGACAGAGACAGTCAGACACTGTCTTGCCAATCTCAGGAGAGTGGGGTGGGGTACTTGTGTGAGGCACTGGATGGTGAGGCAAAGGGTAGCTTGGTTAACAACTGTGGGGGGCTGTGTGATTCAATTGTTGGAGAGCATATTTTAAGTCCCTGTTTTCCAGAGCTATGGCAACACCAGGTGGAGTGTGAGTTCTCTGATTCCAGGGAACCTGCACTGGAGGCAGACCTTTTGGTGGATTCCAGAGGGTCTGAAGAAGCTTTTGGGAGTGATCCTGAAGGAGGTGGCTCAGGTTTTCCCCAAACAGAGTGAGGTAGGGGAGGTTTGTGGTAGCCCAGATAGGTCCCAGTGTAGTGGGAGGGGTGTAGGGTCCCACGTCCCGTCTCAGAGGAGAAGGAGTGGGAGTGGGCTGTGTCCCAAGGTGCCCGCAACCCAGTACCAGGACCTGGTTGGTTCCTTAAGGGCACACCAGGAGGGGGGCCTAGTCTGTACCGGGAGGTCATTTCCTGAGGGGGATCCCAAAGTGTCAAGTGAACTGGGGAGGACTGCTGTAACCAGCATCCCACCAGTCCTTGTGTCTGGCAGCACCGCTCCAGTGGGGAGGGTGCATGAGTCCAGAGAAAAGGGTGAGGGGGGACGCAGTCCCCAGTGGAAGGACCAGTGGGTCAGGGGTTGCGAGCTCTGAGGTCAGAGTACCCCAGGACTGACCCTGGTGAGGCCACTTCTGGCCTGGGTGGTCTTCATGCTCTGGACAGGAGGCTGGAGATCTGTGGCAGGCAGACTCTCGTACAACTCATGAGGAGTGTGTTTCCCTTGGGGGGGTTGGTGTACTCCCCCGGAAGTCCTGGGTTGCCAGGCATAGCTCCAGCCTAAGGGTACAGACCCTGGGTTGGAGGGCCAGGTTCAGGGTGTCCCCCCTGACCTGGAGGAAGGGGCGACTGCTAACAGTGCCCCTACCAAGTTGTCTTCTGGGGGTACCGCTCCAGGTGGGAGGGTGTAGAGCCCCAGGGAGGAAGACAGGGTGTGGGAGAGCCCACCCCAGTCTGTTGTCCAGCTGCAGGGTACAAACCCCGAGCTGGTGGCTCAGTGTCAGGATGCCATTCCTGACCTGGGAGGTGGGAGAGTGGACAAAGGGTGCCAGTCACCTGGGGCTACCGCCCCCCACTCTCTGATGACACAGAGGTTAGAGAGCCTTGAGAGGCATGAGGCTTGGCTCTCATCACTGACAGGCGTCAGTGGCCACTATGGTTTGCTGTTCTGGTGGACAGAGTTGTCGCTGGAAGTGGGACAGGAGTCGCACCCTGTGGGTGGACTGGGTCACACTACTGTGTTGGCCTTGTGTGTGCTGCCTGGTTGATGGGACACATCTGTGAGCAAGGTAAGTTTAGACGCTGCACTGATGGTGTCCCCAGGTGAGGAGAAGGGTCCCCCAATGGTTAGCCTAGTGGGCCCTGAGAGTATGGATAGAGGGATCCAACTGGGTTCAGGAAGGCGTAGAACAGGAATAGTCCCCTGCTATTCGGGCCAGGTTCCATGTTCTGTCGCCCCAAGCAGGGAAGCCCATCAAGGTATTGATTGGTCTACCCTGGCTTTAGGCTGGAAGGGGGTTGTGTTGGAAATGGCCCATTTTGCAGGGTTATCCCCAAACTTTTTACTTCTTCCTCCTATTTTTTCCTGACCTGTGATTGTTGGCTATAGGACTCTGGGCACTTTACCACTGCTGATCAGTGCTAAAATGCATATCCATGATTGGCATATTTGTTTTCACCAGTAGGTCCCTAGTAAAGTGCACTGAGTGTGCCAGGGCTGGTAAATCAAATGCTACTAGTGGGCTTGCAGCACTGATTGTGCCACCCACATGAGTAGCCCTGAAAAGAGGTCTCAGGCCTGCCACCGCAGTGCCTGCGCGCAGTTTGTTAACTGCCATGTCGACCTGGCCAGTGCACCCACTTGCCAGGCCTTACCCTTCCCTTTTCTAACACATAGGACACCCCTATGGTAGGCCCAAGGTACCCCCCTGGGCAGGGTGCAGTGTATGTGAAAGGTAGGACATGTACTGGTGTGTGTAACATGTCCTGATAGTGAAATACTGCCAATTTCGTTTTTCACTATTGAAAGGCTATCTTGCCCATAGGACAGAATGTGGAATGCTTTGTAACCTTTTTACAAGCATATCTTCCCATAGGAGTAAGATAAGAAATTGGAGTCTGGTATCCCTGAACTCAGAATTTAATAACACATCTTTTAGGAAGGATGGTTTTTAAATTCTGTGTTTGAAAATAGCACTTTTAGAAAGTGGCTATTTTTCTTGTTCAACCTTTCTGTGTGCCTCTGCCTAGTTGTGGATTGGCTGTCTGGCTTTGGGAGTGACGGGCTGGTGAGGTGTCATGGATCCAGGAGTCTGGGTGAGTCAGCACTAGGCTGAATAGGCCGATCTGCATTGGAAGTGGTGGGAGGAGTAGCCCCTGTACCTGAATAGGGCTGTGCCTGCCTTCCACAATGCTGGCTCCGCCCCCCTGTGGTGTGTCTGAAGAGCCTGGCCCACACTAACAAAGGAAGATGTTGTGCACTGGCAGAGTGCCCCCCAGAACTGGTTTGGACTGGGCTCAGAGCCCCTTGCACAAAGGGATCAAAGACATTTTGGGGTATAAGTATCAGACCTAAAACCCCTGAATTTTAGACTACTTTGTGATCAAGAGGAACCTTTGCCGAAGAGGACAGCTGAAGAGACTGAAGAGAAGCGCTACTCTTGCTGTGTGTCTGGGGCTGGCCTGCAGTTTGCTGTTGCTGCTGAGGGAAGGACAAGGGACTTCGCTGTGTGCTGGGTCCACCCTCTGCTTGAAGAGGAGTCTCCAAGGGCCTGTGTGAGCTGGCCTCCTGTTGCGGAAACACAGGGACATAAAGGTTTCCAAAAATCGTCTCAGCGGCGCTGTGTGCGTGTGTCTGCCCACAGCTCTACCGGCCCTGAGACCGTCGTGAAGTCTGCGCTTTGTACGTGTGTCTGTATACAGCCCTGCCGGCACTGTGACATGTAGTGTGATCAACAAAGTGCTGCATGCTTTTCACCACTGCCGGCTCGAGACGTAAACTACAAAAGTGCTGCGTGCCCATCAAGCCGCCGGCCCGAGTCGACTGCCCGAGACCGCGACTGCAAGGCAAGGAGCAGTGCCGTAACCTGAGCGGATACGAGGCGTTGCCTGACAACCGGGATTCCCCTGCATCGATCAGCTGCTGCCGACGGGACTGCCTAGCAGGACGTCAGCCGTGAGAGATAGACAACAGCAACCACTAGGTAACGCTCGGACCGAAGTCCTAAGCTGCTGCGTGTGTCACTGCCTGGGGTGGGTTGTGGGTCTGCAAGGGACTGCTCTGACTGCCATCTAACAACGGGGTCTCCTCTCCTGGTGACCCCAACGGCCCGTACTTAAACGGAAGGGATCGTACCGGGGGGCCTGTGTTACACATCCCTTCTTATTTACAAAGCATTTGGGGGCATATTTTCGTTGTCGCTGACCGCGGAGCCAGTCTTAGAGCGGTGAAGGGCCCAGTAACCTCAGCGGCACCGTACGTCGGTGCAAAGGAGACACTTGCTTATGACATTACGTTTGCTGAAGTCAATACAGTCTCTGCAAGTGATCTATCTTAAATCTGTGACTGTTTGACCCCATTGCATTTGCCTGAAGAAATACAGAAACTACAAGTTTATTTTAGTAACAACCTTCTAAAGAACATTTCACTGAGTATCTGTATGTTGGATTTTTGTTGTTTTGGTCTTGTTTAGTTTAGATAAAGATACTTTATTTTTCTAAACTGGTGTGGTGTCCATTTGTGGTGTTATCACTGTGTTACTGTGAGTGTTGGTACAAATACTTTACACATTGCCTTTGGGATAAGCCTGTCTGCTCGTGCCAAGCTACCAAGGGGGTGAGCAGGGGTTATCTAAAGTGTGTATCCCCCTTACCCTGACTAGAAGCAAGGGTCCCTATTTGGTCAAAGGTACCTACCTCTACCAACTAGAGACCCCCATTTCTAACAAGGCCCATTCAGGTGAAAAGGAAATCTCCTCCCCCTACTCCAAATGCAACCCAGGTCTATTCAGCCCAGCCCTGACTCATCAGACTTCTGGAGCCACAGCCCTCTCCAGCCCCCTGTCATCCAAAAGCCAGACATGCAATACACAAACGTAGCAGAGGCACACTGGATGGTTAGGCAAGAAAATACCTACTTTCTAAAAGTGGTATTTTCAAACACAGAATGTAAAAATCACCCTTACTAAAAGATGCACTTTAACATTCTGAGTTCAGGCATACTAAACTTTATTTTCCAATCTTGTTCCCAGGGTCAGTTATGTTTATAAGATGTTATAAACAAACTCCCCAATCTGGCCTATGGGAACAGATAGCCTTGCAATAGTGAAAAACGAAATTGGCAGTATTTCACTATCAGGACATGCCACACACATCAGGGCATGTCCTACCTTTCACATACAATGCACCCTGCCCACAGGGGTACCTTGGGCCTACCCTAGGGGTGACTAATATGTAGAAAAGGGAAGGTTTAGGGACTGGCAAGTGTGTACACTTTAAACACAAGGTGTACACTTGCCAAGTCGACATGGCAGTCCCAGACTGCACACAGGTTTTGCAATGGCAGGCCTGAGTTACATTTTACACGCTGCTTCTGTGGGTGGCACAATCAGTGCTGCAAGCCCACCAGCAGCATTTGATTTACAGGCCCTGGGCACACATAGTGCACTGTACTAGGGTCTGACAAGTAAATCAAATAAGCCAATCATGGAATCACTAATCCATAACAACAATTTATAAAGGGAGCACTTGCACTTTGGCACTGAACAGCAGTGGCAAAGTGCCCAAAGCATCTAGACCAGCAAAAACACAGGAGGCAACAGCAAAACAAATGGAAGGGAGACCCACGCCAATGGTGCCAAGTCTAACAATGAGACTGAAAGACAATAAATTAAAAAACAATGGCAGTGTAATGTGAATAGCATTCATGTTCATCTCGTGTTTTGTGCAAGTAAAAAGAGAAACCAGTTATCATAAATTTGCTGGACATCATACTGACAGGCCGAAATGCAGGGAAAGAAGACACATCAATCATACATGAAGGTAAGTGTACAAGACACTATTAACCTTACCCTTGTGTATGCACTGCCATATATTGAGAGTCTTATATCATAAGGGGGAGAAACAGCCTTTGATTCGATATCGCATGCAAATGGGTTGCAGTAATCAACCCTCATATGCCTCCCAACCCCTCTAAACGTATAGGTCACGATGGTAAATGTTGGAGCCTCAGTGGGCGGCTCCGAACCATCAAGAAGACCGAGTGGCGGCCTGTGAAATAAAAGGTCTCCAAACTGCCCGATAATGAGTGGGCGGGGGCTATTACCACCTACAATGTGGAGAAGGAGCAAACAAGTAAGCTGGACAGCGGAAAAAAATCCCAGCCTACTGCGACTGTAAGTAAAAGTCAAGAGCGAGAGAAACTCGATCTTGCTGTGGCTCTACGGGGTCATGAAGTGCCAGATGGTATCCAAGTCTCAGGGAGAATGGGAGTGCGCCAACTTACCACAGTAATCGGCTGAGTTAACTGTGTAAACCGGGGTCCTGGCGAGAGAAAGATGTCTCGAGGTTCACTCATTTTAAAGCGGACATCGAACTACCGGACATGACGGTGTGCGTCACGTACGTACATGACGCTCAGCATCATGGGAAATGTAGTGCTGTGCGTCGGATGCGGCACCGAACTCATAGGCCAAAAAAACACCAGACTAGGGCTGTCAAAGTTGGAGAGCATGTCAGAGGGCAAATGAAACCCCAAATCAACAGAGGGGTCCAAACAAGAGGGGGAACCAGACAGACATGAACCTTACGGACATGACGGGAAGTGTTGTGTCCATGCACACTGCTCAGCATCATGGGAAGAATGCTTCTGTTCGCATGACGCGGCACTAGAAAGGTGGGACAATTTCCTAGAGAAACCAAGAATGTAAAAGATGCATGTAGAAATAGTAACAGAGTATGTCTCAACCAACTCACAATTACTAGTGCAGCCACCTGTTGGTAGATCATGCTGGTATGTAAAACACGCACAGGGGTGTGGGCCAGCAGCCAAGCAGTTGGCAGAGTCTCACTGAGGCTCAACAAATGTGCAAGAGTGTTCATTATGGGGAAGGCCAAGCGTATTCGGCCCAGGAGGGCTAGCAACGGTGTAAACCACAGTGGAGGAGGATGCACCGCGGTGGTAGGCATGTCGTCATGTAGAGCGATAGTGAGGTCTACGTAGTGGGTCAATAGGAGACTAGAACACAGCAGGTAGAGAAGTGACAGTAAAAGGAAGACACAGAGTCTAATCATCATCTGTGTGGGTAGGTATTGAACAGCCGGAGTAAGGGGGATAAACAGACGATAGGTGCTCCATCAGGCTGACTAGAATCATCTATCCAAACTGTGCCAGGGGATCTCATCATTTAACCCCCGAGTGCTGCATCGGAGCCGGTAAATCCACCTCTGCTCCCTGCAGAACAGGACCGATTCATGTGTGTCCATATCCCTAACATATCTCGGCCTTTCAATGATTGTCCAGTAGATGTCATCCTCAGAGTGACCTAGATTCAAAAAGTGTTGTGAGCTTCGTGTTCTCCTTTTTACATCTAATGGAGCTGCGATGTTCACCTATCCTCAATTTCACCTTGCGTGACGTTATCCCTATATATAAAAGATTACATGGACATCGCAAAAGATAAATAACCCCTTTCGTGTTGCAGTTTGTCAAAGAATTTAGCAACCAGGAGTAGACAAACCCAAATCTATTGAGAGTAGTCTCGATGTGAAAGCACATACTGAACAAGAACCGCAAGGGTAGTGTCCCTTTGCAGGGGCAGATGGCCATAGTGTGTTTTGTCTTGTCACCGGAATGGCACTATGTGGACGTGTATGTACTATCATGTCCTTGATGTTCTGACTACGTTTCAATGCAAATAGGGGTTTAGGGAGGCGTGCAGAGCCAGTGTTAAGGATATGCCAATTGCTATTGATCGATTTCTTCACTATGTCTGTCAGGTGTCTATAGGTGCTGACACAGACCAACCGATCAATCAATCAATCAATCACGGCATTTATAGAGCGCGCTACTCACCCGGGAGGGTCTCAAGGCGCTGGGGGAGGGGGTAAGTTACTGCTCGAACAGCCAGGTCTTGAGCTGCTTCCTGAAGGCGAGATGGTCCTGGGTTCGCCGAAGGTGAGTGGGGAGGGAGTTCCAGGTCTTGGCCGCCAGGTAGGAGAAGGATCTTCCTCCGGCGGTGGTTCTGCGGATGCGTGGTACGGTGGCGAGGGCGTGGCTGGTTGATCGTAGCTGGCGTGTGGGCGTGTAGAAGGACATGCGGTCGTTGAGGTACTTTGGGCCCAGGTCGTGGAGGGCCTTGTGTGCGTGGGTGAGGAGTCTGAACGTGATTCTCTTGCTGACGGGGAGCCAGTGCAGGTCTTTCAGGTGTACGGTGATGTGGCTGTGTCGGGGGATGTCCAGGATGAGTCGTGCGGAGGCGTTCTGGATGCGCTGGAGTCTCTTTTGAAGTTTGGCTGTGGTTCCGGCATAGAGGGTGTTCCCATAGTCCAGTCGGCTGGTGACGAGTGCCTGGGTGACGGTCTTCCTGGTTTCAGTGGGGATCCATCTGAAGATCTTGCGGAGCATGCGCAGGGTGTTGAAGCATGAAGATGAGACGGCGTTGACTTGTTTGGTCATTGATAGGGAGGAGTCCAGGATGAAGCCCAGGTTGCGTGCGTGGTCCGTTGGCTTGGGTGCGGTGCCCAGGGCCGGGGGCCACCAGGAGTCGTCCCAGGCGGAGGGTGATGAGCCCAGGATGAGGACTTCCGTCTTGTCTGAGTTCAGTTTAAGGCGGCTGTTCCTCATCCAGTCGGCGACGTCTCTCATCCCGTCGTGCAGGTTGGCTCTGGCGGTAGTGGGGTCGTTGGTGAGGGAGAGGATCAGCTGGGTGTCGTCGGCGTAGGAGATGATGTTGAGGTTGTGTCGGCGTGCGATGGCTGCGAGGGGGCTCATGTAGACGTTGAAGAGGGTCGGGCTGAGTGAGGAT
The DNA here is from genome assembly GCA_963921515.1 of Calotriton arnoldi. Taxonomy (NCBI): domain Eukaryota; kingdom Metazoa; phylum Chordata; class Amphibia; order Caudata; family Salamandridae; genus Calotriton; species Calotriton arnoldi. The sequence goes on along the minus strand of CAWUFW010000049.1, from coordinate 3,712,916 downwards.
CCTTGTGGAACGCCGCAGATGACTTCGGTGGCTTCGGATCTGAACGGGGAGAGGCGGACTCTCTGGGTTCTTCCGGCGAGGAACGAGATGATCCATTCCAGTGCTTTCTCTCGGATTCCGATGTTGCTGAGGCGCTTCACTAGGGTGCGGTGGCAGACGGTGTCGAACGCCGCGGAGAGGTCCAGGAGGATGAGGGCAGCTGTTTCCCCGTTGTCGGTTAGGGTTCTGATGTCGCCGGTGGCTGCGATAAGGGCGGTCTCGGTGCTGTGGTTGGCCCGAAACCCGGACTGCGAGGGGTCGAGGGATCCATTCGTCTCGAGGAAGGCGGCAAGCTGTCTGTTGACGGTCTTCTCGATGACTTTGGCCGGAAACGGAAGGAGCGAGATGGGGCGGTAGTTCTTGAGGTCGGTGGGGTCCGCCGTTGGTTTCTTCAGGAGGGCGGTAAGCTCGGCGTGCTTCCAGCTCTCCGGGAAGGTGGCGGTGCGGAAGGAGGAGTTGATGATGTCCCGGAGATGGGGTGCGATGGTGGCGTCGGCTTTGTTGAAGACGTGGTGTGGGCAGGGGTCGGTTGGTGATCCGGAGTGGATGGAGTTCATCGTGCGGGTGGTGTCTTCGGTGTTGATCGGGGTCCAGTTGCAGAGGGTGGTGGTGGCGGGCATTGGTTCGGCGGTAGGGTGCGTTGTTTGTGCGTTGAAGCTGTTGTGTATGTCGGTGATCTTGCGGTGGAAGAACGCGGAGAGTGAGTTGCAGAGGTCTTGCGAGGGGGTGATGTCGTTGTTTCCGGCGCTGGGGTTGGAGAACTCTTTGACGATGCTGAAAAGTTCCTTGCTGTCATGGGCTCTTCATGATTGTGTCAAGTAGAGCATCGCGATTGTTGTTCCTTGCTCGTTTCCGTGCTCTATGTATGACATTGGTAGGATATGCACGTTGTTGTAGGTGGGAGCTCAATGTTTGTGCATTTTCCTTGAATTTCCTTATTTCTGTGCAATTTCGCCGTAACCTCAATAATTGACCCACAGGAAGATTGTTCCTCAATGAGTGAAGTTCCGAGCCATAGGTTTGGTGTACAGTTCGGAGTAAATGCTTCCATTCTTCGGGTACAGCAATAGGTCTAAGAATGGTAAGGAGACTTTGCTTGACTCATGGGTGATCTTCAGATGGGGATTCCTTGAATTCAACCAGGTTGAAAAGGTATGTAGGGTGTCCGCTGAGATACCGTCGATATATCCAAACCTTGAGGTTGGAAGAGTATGGGTTGTCAGCTGGGTAAATGTACCTGGTCTCAAAGTCATGCATGTATAAATTTGCCATGCTTGGGGCAAAAGTGCTGCCCATCGACGTTCCGGTAACCTGTAGGTATCAGTGTTCGCCATATTGGAAGAAGTTCTCCATTGCCAGTGTTGCACATTGCAGCACAAAGGAGGTTGGTGTCAGATCTTCTCTCTCCTGTCTTTCCAATAGAGACCTTATTGTATTTAAGGATTCGTCCTGTGGGATATTTGTGTAACATTTTACATACAGTATGAATTTTCTTGCCTCTGAAACGTTGTTTACATTTTAGAAGAGTCTTCAAAGGTCGCTTGCAATAAATGTGTCTAATGGTCAATTAACAGCTGCTGATCATTGAAATGGATGACTTGTTAGGACAGTAAGTCATTTAATACTGAAATTGTAACACGCATGGCCTGTTTACATCTTGCCCGGTAAAGTGCTTTCTTATATGAATGGGATTTTTTTCTGCCAACTCCACCAACAAAAACTGCAGATGCAAAATGAGAGTGTACATTGTCTAAACTCAATCCCTGAAGTATGGTCATGTTTTCCTCTATTATTCAACCAACTGCAAAGCTGGAATTTTAGAGACCCTTACTGTACTACAGGAGCAACCCCGTCCAACATGTTCTTTGAATTCGGGCAAGTGGAAACCATCATGTGGAAGCATCAGAAACACACACACCAAATGCAGTTACAATGTATTTTAACAGATGGCATTCAGTATTTCATTGAAGTCTTAAGGCTCTATCCATCCCCAATGGTCAACAAGTTAGCCACATCAAAGAGCAGCGGAAAATATTTCCAACTGGCTGCTCAAAACCTTGCTTTACTGCAGAAGTAGTAGCCAGCTGCCCATCTGATACCTTTACTGCAAACAGACAAGACCCTTGGATCATTGTAGTCCATGGACCCACTGTTATTCCACAGTCAGCTAAACTTGAAACAAGAAGCGGTGGTATCATCCCGAATGCCCACCCAGGAGAACTGTAAGCATTGTCGTATTGAGTCACCACCTACAAGCGAACCAGAGATAAGAACCAGCCACAGCTGACGAGCATATTCACAGCATTAGCATTAGTAACAATTTTCCATTCTGTTGCTTTTGCCCGGCTGTGGAAGGACCAGGCCTGGTAAAGTGCATGGATCAGTAAAGCCAAAGACGCACAAATGCCTTGTAGGATTCCAAGTGGTTATCCAAAGCATCTGTATAAGTATGATAGACCTATGTATAACTAAAATCTTTTTCTGAGTGAATGATAGGCTACTGCTAATACCAACAAAAAAGTTATTCTATTCACAACTACTTATCGCTCAAGGGGATGTAATTTTTGTAATTGTAATTACATTTATATAGTGCTTACTACCCCTGATGAGGCATTGAAGTGCTTTGCGCTGCTCCGGAACCCAAGGTTAGTGGTTGTTCCAGTGTCGTTAGTTATTGTTTGTTATAGGGATTGGTCTTTTGCACTCACGTAAACCCTTCCATGCGTTCACTCTAGTTTCTTTGTGGTACATTGAACTAACAGGAATTAGGAGAAATCATTAGTTGGCCAGTGCAGGTATGTGAGTTCATACAGATAGTTGGAGGTTAATAGAAGAACCAGAGGCGATTAGGTATTGTTAGCTTGCTGGGGCATGAGTTTTTAGGGAATGAGAGGATGTGATGTTTGAAATGAGTGGGAAAATTGTATCACATTAAAGATTAAGGCAAAAATGCCTGTGCTCGGAAAAGGTTGTGCTCACAGAGAGGAGGCACAGAAAGGGTGGAAGGAAGAAGAGGGCAGTTTAAAGAAAAAAAGGAAAAGTGATACTCAGACGTTTTGAGTAATGGTCTGGCTTTTTGCTGGATTAGGTATGCCCAGACGTGGGTCCCGTGCTCTCCATGCCACTGGAGTCAAGCTATCCCGGCTGATATGGGGTGAAACTCCGAAACCGGTCCTAGGATGCTTGTTTCCAGTCCAGGGAGGACCTGGACTGGCAGTTCGGGCTAGACTGTTCCCATTGGGTGCAGGGTCAAGACTGATTTGCATATGGCTGGGTTCAAGCTGGAATGGCATGGTGAGCGAAAAAAAAACGATGGATTTAGGCCCAGATCTCTGTACTGGGGTGAATGTATGACATTGTTCTGCATTCTGTCCATCAATTGTTCTTTTTAGATTTTAGAAATATGGCAGGTGCTTTTTGAGTTAGCATGCAACTTGAGCATGTAAGACTGGAAAGGAATATTATTTGTTGTGTTCTCATGCTACCGCATTAGGATTGTTCTCTGACCAGACAGAAAATTATGTGATGTGGTGTAATGGGGTAATTTCAGGTATTTTGCGCGGCATCAAATGTGGGCAATTATGCAAGATTACACTGGTGTAACGAAAATTTAGCTTGAGCCTATTAATTCCATATTCTGCATGCTTCCCATTGAGATACACAACTCCTTATTCAAGAAAATTGATAAGACAGTCAAATCATTTATATGGGGACCTTTAAACCCAGATTAAAAATGAAAAACACTATATACCTACACCACAACAGGTGGGCTCTGGGTGCCACACATGGATACATACTACGTAGCTAATCACTTTTCCCAGCTGATATACTATTGCCACTAAATTGAAGATCCACCCTAGTGGACTGCTATAGAATGAAAAACACTGCAATGTGAATAAAAACTCAGTGCTCTATACAAATACTGGCCCCAAACACATTAACTAGTAATCTAATTATAATACATGGGATTCTGTAATCCCTGTATAAATGGCAGTCACTGATTTCTTTATAATTGGCGACTTGTGAAACACGAAGACTCCGATTATAAAGAAAATACATCAGAACTAGACTATTATAAGGTTATTACAGTCGATTTCTGATGTCACAATGCCTGCTGCCAGAGCCAGCAGCAGAGGTCCAAAGCATAATTAAAGCAGCTGTTTAAAGCAACAAATGGAATGCTCTTTTTCTTTCGTCAGCTCTTTTTTTTTTTTTAGTTCAAAATGTTTTATTAAATGAATTTTTCATAAATATTAAACACAATACAAAGAATAATACCGAACAATAAGGTATAGGAACATATTGCAATATAAGGAATATAAACATCCAGTAGCAATTAAGAATACCTATAACAACAATAATAAATGCATAATAAATATAAATGAAATATAAACAAAATATAAACAAACAAAAAAGGGCTGCATTGAACAGAGGTTGACTGATAAAGATGCAAATAAATATTTTAAATTGAAGAACATGCACTGATGTAGGAATCAAGACTGGACCACATGTTAGACCTAGAAGGAGAGGAATCATTAGGAGAACGTGGAAAAGAACATTGCCCCGTCTAAGAAAAATAATCCATTCCCACCATGCATTAACTGAGAGTAATGTAGCATTTTTCCAATTACAAGTAATAGATTTGATTGCAGTAGAAATAAGGAAATCAAACAGTTTACAATCCAGAGGGGATAATGTAGATTTAAAAAGAGAAGATTTGAGGATTAGAATATGAAAAGATAGAGATGTTTGGATGTTAAGGATCCAGGATATAATATTCCATACGTCTGATAAAAACTGATGAATAGTAGAACAATTGAAAAATACATGTTGTAGGTCACCAGTTATAGATTGGCAATGCCAACAATTTGGAGTATCTAGAAGTTTAGCTTTATATCATTTGTCTGGAGACCAAAAGCATTGGTAAAGCAGATAAATATTACTTTGTATGAGAGTAGCCGGAAGATAGTTAGCTGTGTTAGATTTCCAAATATCTTTCCAGGATATGCTAGGGGATTGAAGATTTATGTGTGTTTACCATTTTTGATTAAGATGTGTGAAGGACGAATTAGGAGTGTTAAGTTTTTTATATACTTTAGAGGCTATATGTCCTGAGCAACTGAACACAGAAATACAAAACTCCATACCAGAAGACTGAGACATAGAAAGTAGTTGCGGATAAGCACTAAGAACAGTATTGCATAGTAATGTATATTTAGACAATTCAGACAAAGGTAGGTTATATTTAGCTTGAATAACATCAAATGTGTAAAACATATCATATTGACATATGTCAGCAACAAAGAAAATACCAGCAGTAATCCATAAGTTCCAGAAAGAAATATGCTTATGATATTGGAGTTTAGGATTGAACCAAAGAGAAACTTTTTTAGTGGAAGCCAAAGTAATAGAAAAGCTACTATCAAATGATAAAAGGGCAAGTTTAGAGTTAGCAATAATGGGGGAACGTTTACCAAAAGAACCATTGGCCATGGTAAGAAACGCAGTTAATGGATATGGAGCCAAAATATTTTTCTCCAGGATAAGCCATTTAGGTGCATTAAAAGGAGCAATAACATGGAACCATAAGGAACATTGTGCCACAAGGAATGCAAAATGATATTTTTTTAAATCTGGAAGACCAACCCCACCTTCACATTTGGGCAGTTGTAAAGTCTTAAGACTAATTCGTGCGGGCTTATTATTCCAGATAAACTTAGTAAATAACTTATATAATTTAACATAAAAAGTGGACGGAAAAGAAAAGGGTATCATAGACAATAGGTATAGAATTTGTGGGGTTATAGACATTTTAAGTGCCTCAATCCATCCCCACCAACTCAAAAGAAGATTAGACCATCTATCCAGTTTCTCTTTGGTATTCGTTAAAATTGTGGAACAATTGGTTTCAACTGTATCTTTAACCGAATCAGTAAATGTTATTCCCAAATATTTGAGTTTTTTGGAGACGATACTATATCAGTATTTGCTAACATTGTAGAATTACAAAAAGCATTTAATGGAAAAAATTCTGTCTTATTAGTATTCAGGGAATAACCAGAAACATCAGCATACTTATGAATAATATCGAGAATAATAGGTATAGAGGTAAGGGGATCATTAACATATAATAACACATCATCAGCGTATGCAGAAATTTTAATATTAGTATTTTTCAAAACAACACCTGTATATATATCACTAATACGGAGAGAGCATAAAAGAGGCTCTATTGCAATAAGAAAAAGTAAAGGAGAAAGAGGACATCCTTGGCGAGTGCCTCTATATAAACAAAATGAAGGAGAGCACACACCATTGACAAAAATAGAAGCTGAGGGGGCTGAATACAATGCTTTAATCATATTAATAAAAATAGGACCAAAACGGAATACTTCTAGAGTTTTAAATATAAATTGCCAATTAACCTTATCAAATGCCTTTTCCGCATCTAAGGCCATTACACCAATTGGACAGCTAGTTTCTTTGGCAAGGGATAATACATGACAAAGTAACCGGGTATTGTGAGCGGATAATCTACCTTTCATAAAGCCAGTTTGCTCAGGTTGTATAATAGTGGATAGTAAGGGTGATAATCTATTCGCTAATATTTTTGCATATATTTTACAGTCCTGATTAATTAGAGAAATGGGACGAAAATTTGATACGAAGGTATGGTCTTTATTAGGCTTGGGAAGAACAATTATAGTGGCTTCATTAAAAGATCCCCCCATCATGGAAGTAAGCTGAAATTCTGTAAAAAAGGAAAGTAAAAAAGGGGATAATTGGTCCTGATAACATTTATAGAATTCAGCCGGAATTCCATCTGGGCCAGGAGTTTTTTTGGAATTTAATGCATTAATTGCTGCAAAAATTTCTTTAACGTCAATGGGGCTATCTAAAGTTGATCTATCAGTATCAGAAATCTGAGGCAAATGACAAGAATTAAGGAAATCACTGATAACATTGTTATGAGGGGCGAGAGGGTCGTGATATAAAGAAGAGTAGAAGGAAAGGAACTCTTTCAGTATATCCTCAACATCTGTCACCAATGTGCCATTATTCGTTTTGATGGCTGGAATTTGAATTCTGTCTCGCTTGAGGCATATATAATTAGCTAATAGTCGACCAGATTTGTTGGAATTAAAATGAAAATTTGATTTTTCCTTTGCAATAAGTAAACCTGCTCTTTTACTAAGCATACAATTATATTCATATCTGTATTTCTGAAGTTGGGATTTATATTGTGGATTTCTAGATGTAATAAAAAGTCTCTCCACAGATGCAATCTGTTTCTCTAATTCAGTGAGGTGGGAGTAAAAAGATTTATTTTCATGCGCCATAATAGAAATTGAAACTCCATGAATGTAGGGTTTAAAAGCATCCCAATGTATAATTTTGGAAGTGTCACAAGAATTATTATTAAAAAATAATCACTAATAGCTAAGGCCATTTTTTTAGAGTTGGTTGGATTAAGAACTATGTCTGAGTTCATTCTCCATTTTTTATTAGGAATTTGGAGGTCAGAAATGCATAAAGAAAAAGAAATCAAAGCATGGTCTGAAACTGTAATAGGATGTATAATTGCCTCACTAATTATATGACATAGGTTACGTGAAGTTAATAAGTAATCAACTCTAGAAAAAGAGGAGTGAGCATTGGAATAAAAGGTAAATTCTTTATCTGTAGGATGTTCCAATCTCCAAAAGTCAACCAATTTGGTAACAGAAAGGAAGGTTTTTAAAGCAAAAAATGCCTTATTAGGCCGGAATTTGCAAGCAGAAGACCGGTCCAACAAAGGGTCCCTGATAAGATTGAAATCACCCCCTACTATAAGGGACACATTACCAATTTTGAGCACTTCAGTAGAGACATAAGACCAAAAGGCAGGATCATCAGATGTAGGAGCATAGATATTGACCAGATTTAAAATGAGTTTATCAATTTGAACTTTAGCATAAACAAATCTACCATCTGCGTCATGATGATGAGACAATAGTTGTACCTGAGCTCTGTGTGAAAAAAATATAGCTACACCATTTTTACGTTTTGCAGCAGGAGACGAAACTATAAGCCCTACCCAACCTTTAGACATAGTATGTAATATTTTATCATCCACATGGGTTTCTTGTACAAAAAAATATCTACATTAGACTTTTTGAGATACTCTAAAATTTTACGTCTTTTAACAGGGTGTCTCAAACCTTTCACATTCAAGGAAGCAACAGTTAACTTACGTGGCCTAGACATATTATCCTATAATTAATAGAAAAGATTGAAAGAATTGAAATAAAGAAGGAAAGAAGGAAAGAAAGAAAGAAAGAAAGAAAGAAAGAAAGAAAGAAAGAAAAGACTAGCAGCCCATATAAAAAAGACAAAACAAGACGAACAACATACAGAGAGGTCAGTCACAAAGACCTCATACCAATAGGACATTGGAAACGGAGGTGCAAAGCAAGAAAAACCACCAACATATGCACCTGCATAATGAGAGAATAAAAACCTACATTAAGGACTACAAAACTTTAGCCCGCAGAACCAGAAGGCTGTGAGTCCATGAGGATAGGGTTGTGTTGATCCAAAAAACTGATTAAATCTGCAAGAGCTGAAAAAGACTTGGAAACGTAATTTTTCCAGATGCGCATAATCGCAGGGTCAAAAAGTCCATATTTGTAACCAGCTTCACGCAGACGAGGTCTTAATTCTGAAAATTGTCATCGTATCTGAACTGTCTTCTTTGCAAAGTCTTGATGAATAAATACTTTATTTCCTTCAATTAGGAGCGATGGTATTTCTCTGGCAGCTTTTCGTATGAGGAGGAGGTGATGATGCCTCAGAACTTTAAATATGATTTGCCTTGGTTTGACCTGGTGAGGTTTTCTAGTCGAGGGAATTCTGTGAGCTTTATCAATCTCAAAACATTCTGGAAATTTGATATTTAATATTTTGGGCAAAAGGTTTTCCAGGAAAAGACGACAACTCTGACCCTCAATTCCCTCCGGGACATTAAATATGCGTAAGTTGTACTGTCTATTTCTATTTTCCAAGTCCAGTAAGGAACGTTGGAGAGACGCAACCTGAGGAAGAAGTGGAGCCATAGTCGTGATGGCTTTAGTATTATCACAAATTTTAATCTCATTGTCTGCAACTCTCATTGATAATGAAGCCATATCTCTCTGAATATTTTTGATATCTGAAGAAATTGTGTCAGTATTAATATGTATAGCTTGAATTTCCTCCAAAATCTTTGCCAATGAATTATCTTGTGAGTCAATGACTTTGGATTTGGTAGGAGGAGGTGAAACAGCTTGTTTACGTTTATTTGACGCTGTTTTGGAATCCATACTGACAAACAGAGAGCAGGCAAGTAACAATAAATAAATTATACCACAAATAGCAAAGATTTTAAGTGAAATGTGGTTTTCTGATGGAAAAATATGATGAATATAGCAAAAAAACAGCTCCAAAAAGTCACAAAGCAATGTCCCAATAAAGCTTCATAGGGAATAAAAAAGGATAAAATCCCTTTAATTTTGTGCAGAAATGAAAGTGATGGCCAGTAGGAGGCAGGAACAAAAAACCCCTTTAAGAGAGGATAGGCTTTTGAAGAAAGGAGGTGCCCAGCAGTTAAGCCCGCCTCCTCTGTGTGTGAAGCCCACAGAGAGAACCGAGGGAAGCAGGAACCCTTCTGAGGAGAAAGGAAAAACGCCTACCGTTCGATGTATAGAGGCACCAGACCTCTGAATTTCAGCCCACCGACACTACAAGCATGAAGGAGCACCTGCGTGGCAAAATAAGCTGTGGTGCAGTCCTTATCGGCATCCAATTTCGTCGTTGAGCAGGTAAAAAACCGGAGCTCAAGGCGCGGCGGCCATCTTGGATCGCGCGCGCTGCCGATTCCCTCGTCCGCTCTGTTTTAATAGCTTACAGTAACAGGCAGAGAGAATATCTATTTTTTGCACTCCTTAGATAGAGAAAAGCTAGAATCTTTCTGCATGTTTCTACACATTCCGAGCTATTGCAGCTTTTTTTTTTTTAAACAAAAAAACTGACTTGTAATGAACTGTTTCTAATATCTGTTTGCAACAAATATCAAACAGGTTTTTGATGTGTTTAGTTTTGCACTAGAGGTTTTATTTTTATTCTACATGTTTGCAAACATGCTCGCTCTTCAATATGAAAGAGCTACGCACCAAGGGCCTGATTCACAAAGGGCCTCCACACTCGTGGTGGAGGCCCGGCTGCAGTGGGGGAGTCCCTTCGGGGAAGAATCTTCGCAATGAAAATTCTCATTGTGGAGATTCTGCCCGTAGTGCGGAGACCCCCCTACGTCTGCGAGGCCTCTGCCACGAGTGCGGAGGCCCTTTGTGAATCAGGCCCCAAGGTTTTAAGTGGTCTGTGGGAAACGCGATGGTGTGACCATGTATTATATGGGATAAAGTACCTCCTGGAATACATGATAAGGATATTGCGAGTCACCTCGGTGTTCCATAACTTTATAAAGGAACTCGGCCTTTGGCCTCATTTCTTTATATGGTTATGGAATTCCTTGGTGACTTGCAATATCTTTATAATGGACGGCGGGAGTACTTTGTCTCTTATATAATCGGTGACTAGTGACACACTCAGTTGCTGTTTAAAAAGAAAAGACGTTAGAACTCAACTATTATAAGTTATTACATGCCTGCTGCCAGAACCAGCAGCCAAGGTGAAAGGCTGGTCAGGTTACAGGGCCTGTTGAAAGAAAAAAGGAAAAGTGATAATCAGAGGTTTTGAGGAAAGGTCAGTTTTCTTGCTGGAGTTCAGAAATATGCAAAAAGAAGAACAATTGATGGACAGAATGCTGCACAATGTCAAACATTCACCCCAGTACAGAGATCTGGGCCTAAATCCATTGTTTGTTTGCTCCCCATGCCTTTCCAGTTCAGACCCATCCATATGCAAATCAGTCTTGACCCTGTTCCCCATGGGAACAGTCCAGCCTGAATTGCCAGGCCAGGTCTTCCCTGGACTGGAAACAAGCCTCCTGGGACTGGTTTCGGGGCATCACCCCTCATCAGCCAGGCTAGCTTCACTCCAGTGGCATGGAGAGCACGGGACCCACGTCTGGGCATATCCGTCCCACTCGGAGTGACAAATGCAAAAAGAACAATTGATGGACAGAATGCTGCACAATTTCAAACATTCACCCCAGTACAGAGATCTAGGTCTAAATCCATCGTTTTTTTGCTCCTCATGCCTTTCCAGTTCAGACCCAGCCATAAGCAAATCAGTCTTGACCCTGTTCCCCATGGGAACTGTCCAGCCCGAACTGCCAGGCCAGGTCCTCCCTGGACAGGAAACAAGCATCCTGGGCCTGGTTATGGGACATCACCTCTCATCAGTTAGGATAGCATGACTCCAGTGGCATGGAGCGCACGGAACCCATCTATGGGCATACCCGTCCCACTCGCAGTGACAAATGCAAAAAGAACAATTGATGGACAGAATGCTGCACAATGTCAAACATTCACCCCAGTACAGAGATCTGGGCCGAAACCGGTCCCAGGATGCTTGTTTTTGGTCCAGGGAAGACCTGGTTTGGCAGTTCGGGCTGGACTGTTCCCAAGAGGCACGGGGTCAAGACTGATTTGCATATGGCTGGGTCTGAAATGGGGTGGAGAAGTGAGCTAAAGAACGATGATGGATTCAACCCAGATCTGTGACTGGGGTCAGTGTCTGAAAAGTTTCAGCACACCGTCCATCATCTACTTGTGTTTGCGGAGTTTAGAAATATAGCAGGTGCTTTTTGAGTTAGCATGCAATTTTAGCATGTAAGACTAGAAAAGAATATTATTTGCGTGTTCTCATGCTCCCTCATTAGGATTGTTCTCTGACCAGACAGGCTATTACGTGAAGTGGAAAATGGAGTAATTTCAGGTATTTTGCACAGCATGAAATGTAGACAATTTTGCAAGATTACACTGGTGTAACAAAAATTTAGCTTGGGCCTATTAATTACATATTCTGCATGCTTTCTCCATCAGATACACAACTCCTTAATCAAGAAAATTAATCTCTAAACCCAGAATAAAAATGAAATAAATTATATACCCACACCACAACAGGTGGGCTTTGGGTACCACACATGGGTACATACTTTGTAGCTAATCACCTTCCCTAGCTGAAATACTGCAGCCCCTGAATTGAAGATCCACCCTAGTAGACTGCCATAGAATGAAAAACACTGAAATGTGAATGAAATCTTGACATTCTATACAAATACTGGTCCAAACACATTAACTAATAATCCAGTTATAATACATGGGATTCTGTAATCCCTGTATAAATGGCAGTCACTGATTTCTTTATAATTGGCGACTTGTGACGCACTATGGCTGTGATTATAAAGAAATTACCTCAGAACTAGACTATTATAAGGTTATTACAGTCAAATTCTGATGTCACAATACCTGCTGCCAGAGCCAGTAGTGGAGGTGAAAGGTAGGTCAGGTCACAGAGCATAATTAAAGCAGCTGTTTAAAGCAACAAATGGAATGTTCCTTTTCTTTCGTCCGCTCTGTTTTAATAGCTTACAGTAACAGGTAGAGATAATATGTTTATTTTTTGCACTCCTTATATAGGCATAAGCTAGAATCTTACTGCATGTTTCTACACCTTCCGGGCTACTGCAGCTTTTTTCTTTTTTTTTTAACAAAAAAATGCACTTGTGTTTAACTTTTTCTAATATCTGTTTGCAACAAATATCTAAAAGATTTTTGATGTGTTCAGTTCTGCGTTGGTGGTTTTATTTTTATTCTATATGTAGGCTTTCCTGTTTTCAGTTTCTATTTTTGGTAAATTCTGGTGGGGTTTTTTCAGTGTTTTCAAGTGATTTCAATACCTTAAAAAACAGTGGTTATCAGTGGTTACACATTTTCGCACCATTAAGGACTACAGAAAGTGTTTTCCCGGTGTTTATGGAACGTTTTGCTTTTAGTATTGCTTGCTTTCTGCACTGATAGCACATGGTATATGGACAGTGTAAGTATAGAGTATATGAGGTCCAAATAGATTTTTGCAAATTAAACTTATTGTAGTACACCATACAATACTTCTTTAGTGAGTCTTTGGTCATGTGCGCTCGCTCTTTCCTTCCCATGTAAACTTCTGTGAAAAGCCCCTCTCAACATTGGCACTTGAGATGGGCAATGCCAAAACAGCCAGTACAAAAATTGATAACTCTGGCCAATGACATAGCTTTCCATGCCAATACTAGTTCACTTGAAGATTGCAATTCTCAGGGCAGGTTCTGCAACATTTGCGCTGATCTGGGCGCTTATGCCCTCAGAGTTATTGAAGCGGTCAAAAATGAAGCAGCACTTTTGAAACTACGGAGGAAATTCCCCTTTACGGAAGGGATCTAGAACAGAGTACCACAGAGAGGTTTCATTGACTTCAAATGCCATTGGTGGTGAAGGGACATTTCTATGCATCATCGAAAGCCATTTCTCATACATTGTAAAATAAAAGTTCCTGAATTGCTCCTCACCATTGCTTTGCTTACCAAGTGGCAAGCACTCTAACATAGAACTTGTTGCGGTGCCAAAGTCACTAAAGGTGTCGCCCAGCCTACTCTCAAGGAGATGTTTCACATCTACACTAATTATGCTAAACACTTGGCAGACAAGGGTGTTTTCAGACCCTAGTTTTTTTATTATGACCACTACAGCAGTTAGGTTTTCCTGTTTAAATCTAAGAATGCAGTAGAGTGTACTTTTTTCACATCACTATCAATATGTGACCAAAGATCCTCACATTTCTTGCCTTTGGCATCATCACTCAGCAAAAATTCTGTAAACGGTTTCCACATGGATAATATAGCATTCATAGCCCCTTGGACTGAGAACCATCAGCTAAGGGACACAGTTGGGATGACTCTTTATTTGATGCCACACAAAGCACAAAATGATAAATATTTGTGTTTTAGTTCCTGTGCATAAGAAAACAGTGCACCAGAATGGACTAAAAAATCAATAGCATTCCTCATTAACTCTGAAGATTGTAAAGATGCTTTCAGCATACCATCTAACAAGTGGCAAGGATCTCTTACAGGGAAGCACTTCAGCACAGGTATCAATTTTGGCAGGTCATCACATATCTTTTTTATATACGTAGCTGAATCACTGCAAATACAAACAATATCACTCCAATCTTTGTTCAACTTGGAAAGAACCTTTTTTGCAGAGCATTCCAAGTGACACTGCGTTCCGTGTTTTCCAAAAGTCTGGTGTCATGTTTTAACCACTATCCCAGATGCTTGGCGATAGCGCTCTTTTCACATATACTTGTTACTATACCTTGCATTGAATGTTTAAAGCCTGAGGTGTTGGCAATTCGCCTACTATCAATACTGACTCACTAGAAACTGGGGGCTGATGTATTAAGGGTTTTTACCAATTCTCTGTGGGTAAATGTGGTGACACATATTAGGAAAGATTCTTATGAAACCAGCCATTTTACCTATCAGTGAAAGAATCAAACGCAGCCAAAATATCAAATATGATTTTGATATTTCCTGATTCTCTACAATAATTAAACAAGACCTAAAACATGCTTCTAAACCCTGCATCTTTAGACCAAAGACCACAAAACTGAAAAAAACAAAAGGAAGAAGAAACAATATTTTAGTGGCATCCCTAAACAACAAAACTCAAGCAGAATAATGTTAGCCCAGACTTTCTTACTGCTAGCTTGTATAACAAAGTTACATTGTATTGGCCCCTTCAGGAAGAAAAAAAATGACTCTTTCACTCTCTTTTTCCTTTCTTTGAATGGCATTTAGTTTGTGGTTGTGCAGGTGCTTTTTCAGTGTTTATATGTTTTCACTGGTGAGGGCTATTTCTCTTTCAGTGGGGTTTTATCAGTTATTATAGGTTTAAACCTAAAACCAGACAGCCTATCTATATGTTTGCAAACATGCTTTCTCTTTCATATGAAAGAACTACCCACCAAGGGCCTGATTCACAAAGGGCCTCTGCACTCGTGGCAGAGGCCCGCAGTCATGGGGAAGTCTCCGCACTCGGGGCAGAATCTCCTCAATAAGTTTCACAAAGGGTCTCCGCACTCGTGGCGGCGGCCCGCAATGGTGGAGGAGTCTCTGCACTCAGGTGGAATCTCAGCAAAAGCCTAGGGGCCTGATACACAAAGGGCCTCCGCACTCATGGCAGAGGCCTATCAGTCATGGGGGAGTTTACGCACTCGGGGGCGGAATCTCCGCAATGAGAATTCTCATTGCGGTGATTTCGCCCCGAGTGCAAAGACTTCCCCATGATTGCGGGGACTCCGCCACGCTTTTTTTCCAAAGTGATTTGTATTGAACTGTTTCTAATATCTGCCTGCAAAAAATATCTAACAGGCTTTTGATGTGTTTACTTTTGCCCTAGATGTTTTATTTTTATTCTTCATCTTTGCAAACCTGCTCTCTCTTTTATATGAAAGAGCTACACACCAAGGTTTTAAGTGGTTTGTGGGAAAGATGATGCTGGGACCTTGGAGTTCCATAACCCTATAAAGGAATTTGTCCTTTTTTTTTCGTTTCTCCATGTTTATGGAACTCCTTGGTGACTTGCAATATTCTTATAATGTACTGCAGGGAGTTCTTTATTGCTTATATAATATGCATGCTTCAGACTTGTAGAGCTGCACACAGGTTATTCTGTGTAGATCCATGACTTCATTATCTGGCCCAATAAGAAATAACAGTAGTGTCAAAATAGGTAGATCAGTCATTAACTGGATTGTTTGGAAACTAGCAGGTATAGGCAATATAGAGCACTTAGTACCAAACAATGTCATCAGGTCGTTCACAGAGTTAGTATAGGGAAATGACTCAGATACATTGAAAAAATGGAAATTCATTCAGCCATCTCCATGCCTACATAGCTGACTTGACAAACATTCAATTAATGTTCCCAAAACACCCATTCTAAATTACATTGAGAAGATGGGGGCATACAAGTGTGTAATTTATGGTACATATAGTATTTTGATTGACTGAATATTCTAATCCTAAAACCAGATGCATCCATGGGGAGACTGAATCATGAGGGCGCCTCGGAGTTATGGGGAGGCATAGTGGCCACCATGACAAATGTCTACGAGAATCAAACTCAAATTTTTCTACTTTAAAATCCTTCATAATTGGCACTGGTCACCAATGATGGTACAGAGAGCAGACTTACTACCGCACTCAGAGTGCTTGAGGTTCAAGCAGAATGATTGTGATTTTGAATGCCCGAAATTGCAACCCTAAGTGCAGGTGTTTGGAACAAATTAGGTACCAACCTAGATATAACAGTAACCCCATCGAACCATTTGGCTATTTTGCACTACATGACCGATTGCATAGTATCCACAAACCACAGACACCCATGGATAGCATTGGCGTTATCAGTAGCAAAGAATTACATATACCGACACTGGAGGAAACCAACAAAATGTACTCACGTAGAATGAGTGTAAGAACTGGCCAGAGTGGTGGATTGTTGTGAGAGAGTCCTATATAAGCTAAATGATCACATGTTCACTATGTGCAGACATGGAAACCATTTTTGAATTCCTGAGTCTAAAAGCCTAACGGTTCACAACCCCCTACTACAAGGTGTTAAGAAGCTTGCTCACATCATAAACAGTGCACTGAACAACTAATTGGTCCTTTAATATGTACAGCGAAAGCAAATGAATGGTATACAAACATATTGGCTCATGTGAGGTAAATCCTACAATGATCAGACATTGTGTGGGACTGTAATTGAAGCTGACGGAATCAGAAGTCTTGATTCACCGGTAACGTGATTGGGATCTTGGCATTATTGATTTGATTTTCAGATTTACGCCTATAAGAAGTTCGCTTTTGGTAGAATTTTATTCTGATTGATAGTTTGGCACAATCTATGTTATGTTACAAAGATCTAATAATACAATCGAATGTACAATTTTTACTCCTGCAGAAATGGCAATAAAAATGTGTGCTAAAGCCTAATTGGGAATATATTTCTTACCATCCACTTCTACATTGTATTCACTGCATCCTTGATGTTTGTTCATACCCATTGTGTCTTCAGTCGTATTTGTGAAATTGAAAAGTCCTTAGGGCTTGGTGATTCTGAAAGGTCTATTAGTTCGTGGTCATTCGAGGAGTGTACCAAACGTAGCTGATCCATGGAATCATGCTTTTGTTTGTACAGCTGAGTCTCCAAATTGGCTGAGTTGTTTAGTCTGAATATTCTGAATATAAGCTGTGCCAAAGGTGCATAAGAGTTTTTAAGCTGTACTTCAGATGATAAACCGATCACTTATTTGCTCTATGAATTTCATTTTACACTCCTGCTGCAAGTGACAGACTGGTGGAAAGTTAGGTATTTTTGTGCCCCATGATCTGTCCACTATTTGCTTGCTGTAGTACTTCAAGAGATGGTAAGTGTAAGAAATTGGGTTGTTAGTTAAGGGGGTGAATACCCACCTTAAGTAACAAACACAATCCTTGTCAGGTTGAACCACCAAAGTCATTAAATTATCCTGAGTTGAACCCCCTGGTAGTTGTGGCACAGAGCAGACTGGTTTAAGTTAGATACAATGTGTAAAGTATTTATGCAGTACCAAAAATACAATCAAGTCACAACGCAATAAAAACCTCAAACCAATTTAGAAAAATAGAGACTATTTTAGTAAATAAAATTACACTGAAAAGACAAGCATTCAATAAGGGGAACTAGAGATATGAATTTTTAACGTTTTAAATAAAAGAACACCAAAAAGTTGTGGTCAATTGGCCGCAGTCGATAGGGAACTAGGTGCGATTTTAGGCTGACCACGATGCTGGTGCAGGTTGGATAAAGGGACCAGGTTCAACCCGGCTGAAGGATTTAGGTGTTAGTCTCATAAATGGAATTCTAAAGTGTGAAAGACAAGCAGGCCATAGCCGAGGAGGGTTCCAGAAGGGCCCGAGCGCCATCGGACAAAGTCTCAGTGAAACTGTTGATTTTTGGTATGAAAAATTCGAATCTTGCGGCCAGGAAAGGTCCCTTGCCAATTAAATACCTTTTCGTGTCTTTGCCGGATCAATAATTCTTCGTTCCCACTTTTGTGGAGCTCAGATTCCTCCAGCTAGGCAGGGCTGCAGGCTGTAGCCAAAGAGGGCTCCAAGAGGCTGGATACTGTCTCAGCAAAGTCCAGCTGAATTTGATTGGCTGCAGTGGAAAAGCTCAGACCAGAAGAAACCTCAGGCTTCAGCCCAGCGGCTTGACAGGTTTGTCCTGGTCCTCCAGAGGCACAAACATTTCTAAGTCACATGCTTTTAGGGGTGGTAGGAGAAGTCCACCCAGACCAAGACAAGGGTTCCAGTCCCTCTGGAATAGTACTTGAGGGACTTTTTCAATTAAGTCTCCCCAACAACGAAGTCATCTTGATTCTTATTTAAAACCAATGCTGAGATTGGCCAGGGAGCCCAGTACACAGCCTGGTAAAGTCAGCCAAAATGTAAGTGTTACTGTCCATGCAGCTGAGGCTGTTGAGCCATCATTATCGCATATGGTCAAACCATTTGGCATGAGCTTCTATAGCAGTACTTTTCACCAACCTATGAGCAGTGTATTTAACTGCCCACGGTCACTGACAACTTTTCAGCGATGTGTACTCAGACCTCAACAGTTACGAGCAGAAGAATTAAAACCCGCTCAGAATGGCAGCAGGTTTGGGCGGATTTTAAGCTGGAACATAGTGGGCGGGATGAGGCCAAAACTAGAAGGCAATGATTGGCTTCTGTTTGCTAAATAGTGCAGTATTTGCTGCTTTCAGGAAACCTGGGACCTAGAGAATTTAGAGGTCGACGGATATGCACTTTCAACATTAAGTCTGTGAAAGAAGGGAGAGGTAGACCAAAGGGTGGAATTGCAATTTGTGTCTCAACTAATAACTGCATTGCCAAGTTGGTAAACCATTAAAATCTATAATAATATCCAGCATGTAAAATTTCCAATGGTAAGCGGATTATTGATATTTTTAATATTTACCTTCCACTAGGCAATTCGAAAAGTGGCTCAAGTAACGTCAGAGAACTAGAGAGACGTAATTCCAGTGCCTGCAATGAATTTCCTGGCCTTGAGGGTTCGTCCTAGCGCTATATAAATACAATAGTGGCTCCCATACTATAATTGTCTGTGGAGCCTTCAATACTGGACCAGATACGATGATGGTGGAACAAGAGACGCACAGGCAAGAGGCTGTGTGGGGCCTCATCCACCTTGATGATGCCAAGTTAGGAACCACAAAGAATGGTGGTCTCCTAAGTGAGCTATTACTCAGAACTGAGTTGTGGTCTTTTAACAGATTAACTACTTCTGATTGCCCAGCACAATGCATGTTTAGAACTGTCAAATACACCGGCTTGATCCATTACATGTTCATGAATACGGAGTCCTGGCATGTTGCTGTGGTGGTGTGGTTGTAAAATTATAAGGTCCCTGTGCATGAGCATTATAAGTTGCCTAAAATATTCGCACTTTAGTGCCAATGGGCTTGATATCAACAAGTCTTGTTGCCAGAGTGTTAGCACAGTGTTTGGCTAGTTGGACTATGTTGAATCCATCAGATAGGGACGCTTTACATTTTACTGATATTATGAATAGCCTAGGACTCACCCAGCAGGTGACGGGCAGTACTCATTCCAGGGGACACCTGCTTGATGGAGTATTTTCGAACAATAAGTGTTTACAATGTCTTCCTTCTGTACCGCTTATTTGGACGGATCACAAAGCTGTTATGTTCTCTCTCTCCTTCAACAATCCTCAGCTAGAGGAGTTGAGAAACAAACAGCCCAGAAGGGTCCGGCCTTGGAACAAGATTGTAACTACAACTTTAGAAAGTTCCTTGGCTCAGAATCCACCCAAGTTTAATAAAAATCTGAATACAGCAGCTGTTGCCTTTGAGCAGTGGCTTAGTAGTTCAATTGACCATGTTCTACCTGTTAAACTCATCGCGAATCATAGATTAAGACACACTGAACCCTGGTACTCTGAACCTCTCAGACTTCAAAAACAAAAATGTCGCCGCATTGAAAGGAAATGGGGATTCTGCTATGATATCAATGACAGAACTGCCTATAAACAAGCTCTGCTTGATTATAAAAAATTAGTGTTTGAGGAGAAAACTCGCTATTTTACTACAACCATAACAACAGCAAAAAACTCTTCGAAAGAACTCTTTAATACAGTAAAAAAGCTAGCTAAAAGCCCCGAAATGACAGATACGCCAAATAGCCAGGCTGTCTGTAATTCTTTAGCCACTTTTTTCAAGACAAAGTCACTTCAGTTTATAGTGGCTTTTCAACCTCTTTCTCTCAATCTACGACTCTGTCTCCGGATACACCAGCTACGACCATCAGGACAATGAAAATCTCTTCAGCTATCCCAGATATTAGTGACCTTCCCGAATTATCCTTCTTTCCTTCACTGACCTCTGACCAGGTCATTAATCTGCTTCTGTCCACTAAATCTGGCTCCCCATTAGGCCCTTGTCCCCCCAAAATCTTTCACCTTCTACCAGAAATATTTACTTCTCATCTGTTGCCCATTTTTAACCAAATGTTCTCCTCAGACATTTTCCCCACCAACTGGAAACTGGCATCTGTTCTCCCTCTCCTTAAAAAAGCAAATCTAGACGGAGCAGATCCTAGGAATTTCCGCCCAATCTCAAGACTCCCCCTGCCTGCGAAAATGATCAAAAAAGCCATGAATGTGACGTTATCAGACTATATTGAGAAACATGCCCTTTTGGAGGCCACTCAGTATGTCTTTAGAAAACACCATAGTACAGAATTGGCACTAATTTCAGCATCTGAACAGATTAGGCAGATGGTCGATGCAGGGGGTAACGCAGCACTGGTGCTGCTAGACCTCTCTGCCGCATTCTACACTGTCAATCATAAAAAGTTATTGGAATTCCTGGAGAGAATAGGCATCAAAGGAAAGGCTCTTACTTTACTTAAATCATTCCTGACTGGCCGCGAACAGTTTGTGGCTCTTTCGGAATTCAAGTCACCTAATTTCACACTGCCGTGTGGAGTCCCACAGGGATCATCATTGAGCCCTACCCTCTTTAATATATATGTCGCTCCTCTGGCAAAGCTTATCAGATCTCTGGGTTTCTCTGCAATTTCCTATGCAGATGATACCCAGATTGTGGTTTCAGTGACAGGTTCACCTTCAGAGACAGCAGCACAGTTTTATACTTGCCTTCGCCAGGTTGGGGACTGGATGGCCACTAACTGTTTGAAATTAAACTCCAGTAAAACGGAGGTCCTACTCTTTGGCAGCAACACTAATTTCTGGTCCCCTGCGTTGTGGCCTGCGGAGCTGGGCACGCTACCCATCCCTACAAATAAGGTAAAAAACCTGGGAGTCACTTTTGACTCCAGGCTCTCCTTTGAAGGCCGTGTAAACCAGGTCACCTCGGTATCTTTCTACACTCTAAAATTACTTAGAAAGATTCTTCCATTTATCCCTGTTGATTTAGGGAAGTTAGTGGTCTCGGCTCTCGTCCTGTCCAGAGCCGATTACTGCAACGGTTTGTTCATTCACCTTCGGATGAAATGTTTAACTAAGTTGCAGATTGTGCAAAATGCCGCGACACGCTTGTTGTTCAACATTCCTAAGTTCAAATCTGCCTCTGCGGCGCTAAAAGAATTACACTGGTTACCAGTAAAGAGACGGATTGAGTTCAAGGCTCTCTGTATAGCATTTAAAGCAATTCACGATATAGGACCTGTCTTTTTTAAACAGAACCTTCAACTATATACTCCTGCCCGCCATTTACGTTCAGCTCACGCTCACAATTTGGTGATCCCCAAGTTCAGGAAAAGCTCCTGGGGTGGGAGAAGCTTCCTGGTCGGCACGGCCAGACTCTGGAATTCGCTTCCCCAGAAGTTAAAAGACGAAACACACTTGCTGGCCTTCAGGAAGGCATTGAAGACTTGGCTCTTCAACCTTTGATTCTGGGTGAAGAACCTTCGCATTTTCTCACATGATGATCTAGCGCCTTGACACCCTCGGGTAACTGTATCACGCTTTATAAAGGATTTCATTTCAATCATTGTGCTCATACCTAAATCGTTTTAGGAGACTCAGTCGGGAAGGCTGTAGCATAGGTTGTGTACCAAGCAACGCATAGAGAGCTCTAATTCTATATGATGCAGTTTGCTGTCCTCAATTTTTATATTTATAATTATGGAATTTTGTTGGAGTGGGAGGAAGAGAAGAAAGCACATTTATATATTATTCAGTTGTTTTAATACTTTGTAAAAAACATAGGGCCACATGTATCATTATGTCAAATAGCGATTATCTAATAGCGTTTCTCTGCGAATCGCAATTATGTAATCGCTATTTGAATGTATGAGACTCCATGAGTTTCATTTAGCGTTTCCTAATGGGTCGCAAATCGACCTACCTCATTAATATTAATGAGGCAGGTCGCAATTTGCGACCCATTAGGAACCGCTAAAATCACAGGGATGGTGGCCTGCTGGGGTAAGCAGACCACCATGTCTGTGATTGCTTTTAAATAAAGCAATACATTTTTTTATTGCAGCCCGTTTTCCTAAAAAGGAAAACGGGTTATGTCTAAAATAGAAAAATTTAAAGTTTTCTTCTCATTTTTCAAGAGCAGGCTGTGGTGCATGGGACCACTGCCTGCTCTTAAAAAACATTTTCATGAACATTCACAAAGGGGGAGTGGTCCCTTGGGGACCCCTTCCTGTTTGCAAATGGGTTACCACCTACTTCAAGTAGGTGGTAAAATGCGAAT
Source organism: Calotriton arnoldi (assembly GCA_963921515.1). Taxonomy (NCBI): domain Eukaryota; kingdom Metazoa; phylum Chordata; class Amphibia; order Caudata; family Salamandridae; genus Calotriton; species Calotriton arnoldi. The sequence goes on along the minus strand of CAWUFW010000049.1, from coordinate 3,690,038 downwards.
GTTTTGCAACTCCATTTCGGTCGCAAAACATTCCTACATACCTTTGCGATTCAGTATTAGGAAGGGATGCATTAAACACACCCCTTCCTAATTCTGCATTGGTAGTTATTCTCAAATCCAAATTGCGATGGAATGGTAAATTGGAATTCATACATACCATAATGCATTTCACCAGTCGCAAGCGGCGCGATTCACAGCCGTTTGCGACTGGTAAAATGCATGATACTTGTGGCCCATAGTATCTTATTGAATTTGCTAGTCAACTGGATTTGTAAAGTGATGATCTAACTTTTGTAATGCTGTGGATTTTATATTGCATGGCTTACATTTAGAAGCCGAAACAATAAATGAAATTGAATTGAATTGATATCATGCGAAATGCACTGCACCACATTAAAATGCAGCTGCAGCTTGCATATATGCTCAATAACCAAGTCAGGAGAAGGATGAAATAACACAGTAGAAGGAAATCAAACAGGGCTTCAAAAAGGGCTTCACTGAATGAGAATGTATCCAAAGGACACATTCTCAAAGGACGACAACAAAATCCTACTTTATATGGTCAAACACTTTGATACGATGCTACACATAACTTTCCGAGTTCACCAAATCCAAACTCAATATTTTACACATGTCTTCGGCAACTAAATCTGGCAAACCACAGAAGTACTCAAACCTCATGCAGCAGGCATCGTTTCCTTTCCTCGCACCAACAGGATGGTAAATAGACCAAGAGAAACGTCTTCAGTTTAATTTACTGCCTGCACACCACATGGTCAAGCAGTCATGACTCTGACCTTCCTCCAAAACATGACTGCAGATATCCATGGAAGTCATATATTTGGTCTGGAAACAGCCAAAACCTTTTGATTTTACTAAAGTTAAATATATAGCATACATAAAGGGTTTTTCAGCCACACCTTTTCATTTATTGGTCTGTTGTTGTGTAATTCACATTTTACTTCCCCTCACTGAAGCATCCAGCATGAGACAATGGGTCAGCCCATGTTAGTCTTGAGACAAAAAAATATTTTTACTTTTAGTCAATGTTTTTTTAATATTTGTATGGGCCCAACAGTTTTCCCAAATATACAGTTTTTCAAACAGCATGACATAACAACTATTGACAAAGCCAAAGTGGCAGCAAATGGCAGACTCATTGGCTTTGCCAATGCTTTTTTTATGATGTTCTGTGACAACCCAGAATGAAATACAGATGTTCCCAAGCAGTTAGATAAATGAATCTGTTTAACTGAATTGTGCATCTGCCTTGACTCCTTCTGTATAAATTATATTTTGGAGTGAAATTCATTTAGGTGAAAGAATTATTATCACTGCATGAATTATGAATGAAGCTGAGAGACCGACAGACACGTGTTTCAGTATGTGAATAGGTTTTATTACATAAAGATATTTTAAATATTACCATGATTTTAAAACATTACCTTAGCTGAATGTTGATCTTAAAGATAACATGTAGAGAACATAGACATGCCTAACATCTGCTTTGCCACTTTTAAATCCCGACTACCAAATCTTCATCCAACATCTGGCATCCAAAGAAACTTGCAGTGGAAGTAAAGGAGCCACCCTCAATTAGGACATAGTTATACGGCAGATATCAACAATTCCTCCTATTCTTTCACTCGTAAACTAACAAACTATTTATTATAAATAGCAATCTCTGCTTCCAGGTCTTATGGTGTAGCAATGTTTTTGCTTTGGACATAGATCAAATTACCTCCCCCAGGATAAATTTTTCTATTCCCCTTTTATACGTTTCTTACATTTATTCAACATAAATTCAGTGCAGTGTTATAATCCAGGTAGTGTCAATTTGTGCCTGATACCCTTTGAGAAATGTCCCTCACTACTTTCGATTGGTGGATGTCTTAGAAGAAATAGAATCCCCAACTTTTTCTAAGATGAACCAAAGCTCAGTTTCAAGCAAATCCTTTAAATGTGCATATCCCAGGAGTTTGGATCATTCTCCTCTTTCATCATGTACATTTAGGCATATATCATTTTGAAAAAAGTATATTCCTTATAGAAACAGTGTACTTCATGCAAGTCGTTTATGTTAGGAGCCTACGCTAAGAAACACTCCTTGTTGATTTTTAGATGGACATGATTTTCCCTATTTCCAGTAGTTGCCAAGCTGGTTTCCAGGATGCCCTCCTCAATCTCAGTAGATTCCATCCACGTGTTTCCTTGTTCACATCTAGGAATTTTCATTTTGCATGAAATATTGATGTCAAATTGGAAAAAGAAACAAATATGTTTAAACATATCTTCTTGAAAAATGTTGGAGATGAAAAGTTACTTAAGATGCTTCTGCAGTCTGAATGTAAATTAGATAAGCAGAAATATTGAACCTTATGTCCAATTTAGGAGAAACAGATGTATGAAATTGCATTGGGTGCAATTTAGCAGATCAATAGTATATCAAAAATGTTAATGGGAGCCTTCCATTCTGAATGGATTTGGAAATGAAAATCACGTGTTTGTTTTCTGATTGTTGTTGCTTCTTTTTTTACATTTCCTACTGAACCCAATTGCAAGGATTATTTTAATCCAGATTGTTAGTATTTAGTTAACCTAATAAGGAGTATATCAGCAGCAAGTATTACACTCATTGGATTCTCTTACTTTCAAGGACTGGAGGCTGTGAAGACCTGTTGAGTTTCTTTCTTGACTAACAGAGGAAAGGGCTACATCTCCTAGTAGCCACTGTGTACCACCATCACTTAATAGAACATGTGAAAGGTATCTTCTGAAGAGGGGCACATTTAGGAGTAAGAAGCCACAAAGAGCAAAAGACACAAACCAGCTTTGGCAACCCTTTGGCTCCTAAATGAATAGCAGGCACCATGCTCAATCAAAGGGCGGTGCCCGTGTTGCAAATATGAAAGCGGGCGCCGGGCATGTAAAAGTCAAGTGCATGGCGCCTGTGAAGTGACTTGTTTTTCAGTAAAGGGGGAGTTGGGTGGAGATTTGCATGCCTGTAAGTGAGAGGGGCCAAAGCAATCAAGGTCACGCATTTGGAAAAGAAAGGTGTGCGGTGCCTTTCTTTTCGTTTTATAAATCAAAAGGTGCAAGTTGGGCGAGCTGCACACCTGGGAGGGGTGGTGGGGGCAGGTAAGCAGTGTTGTGGGAGGGGGTTGCAGCGACGGGTGAAGGCAAATCAATACAAGCTTTCACGAGCAGGAAACTATGAAAATAGTGCCGATAAATGACCTGATGAGCTGCTAAATGTAAGGCCACATGTGATAGGGCCAGTCTGTGGGAGTAAACCAGAGGCAGAAGGGCGGGATAATTAGGGAGGATTTAGCCACTGGTAAGCAGGCATTTTAGAAAGACAATTGAAGCAGCCAATCAGAAGCGATGGGCGGACTTACAGCCCACAGTGTAGAGACAGCATGTTTCGCAGAGCAGCACATGTGCTGCTTAGGCTCAACCTAAAAATTCCTCCTGTGGAAAAGCACCCCCCATTTGAATCACCTCAGGAGTCTTCTTGACCCTCTTAGGAATATTCTTCCTAGTGGCCCGGCTCTCATCAATGATTATTACACAAGCACCACTATCCAGCAGCGCTGATGCATTAATAAACTTTCACTTCCTCCTTCCTCAAACTGATTGGTAAGAGAAACAATTAATTGTCTGTGTTATTCACAGAGAATCCAGCATATGGAAATCAACACACTCTATTTTTGCCTCTTTCTCAGGAGCTGATTGGATTCTTCTTACATTTTTCTAACATGTTTTTAGGACAAGTCTGCATCATATGTCCAGCATCACTCTAATATAGACATAGCCCAGCCTTTTGCTGGCTTACCTATTCATTAAGAGTCCAAGGACCACTAGCGATCCCTACTTGCATAGGTTCTTCCTAAATCAATGGGTTCACCAGAAACCTGGCTGACAAAATAATGAAACTCTGGTAGAATTGGAATAAATTACTTTGCACGTTTTATGATCAATAAACAGCACTATAATACAGATGCTCAGAAAATGAAATAGTACATTACAAACAGACCAACTCTCCCTTAAACTTTCTTTCAATACTCATCGAAAAATAGTAATTTGAGTTCTTTCAACGCAAGTAGTTTCAGCTGATGATTGACTAAATTGAGTCACATGCATCCATTCCACTCTGCTAAATATCACACTATGCTGCTCAGCAGTGTCTTCCATTTCAGGACATTCTAACATCTTATTAAATGCCATTAAAAACATACCAGATGTCTCTAAATAGGATTCCAAAGACATTACTAGAGGAGTTGCCAAAGCAGGTCCTGTAAAGCAACCATTCAAGTAACCCAACTTTACTCGCTCTTGATTAAACTGTGTAGGGCGAAAAGCAAAATGAACTGTGAGAGAATCCTAAAATTCCTCTAGTGTCACAGGAACCCAAGAAAAAGCGGGACACTTGAAGGTACTACTAGGATATCTGTAGACCTTAATACCAAGATCTGCCTTAAAGCAGCATTTTTATAGCTGAGGTGTTGTAGCTCTCATGCTAGATCCTAAGAAGGATCCATAGCATGAGCAAGCATAAGGAGTCCTTGATGTCACAGTCAGTCAAAAATTGAACACTGTAAAGGTCTAGTAAGTTTCCTTCCAAACTGCCAAGTGCTGAGTGGCAGACACAATGCCACTCAGCACTTAATAGTACACATGAAAGGTGCCATGCGTCTTCTTAGGAGGGTCCAAGTTAGGAGGAAAAAGCCATAAAATACAAAAACCTCTTAGGCAATCTTGTAGCTCTTGATTGAAGATTAAACTAACTCTCTCTGACACCATGGCAATGAAAAGAGCCAAGAGAAAATCCTATGGAAAACCTGGCTGCAAAGGAGCAAACAGCAGGAACGAAAATAGCAGCATGTGGGCTATGAACCTGAATGAATTAATGTGCTGCAATGATTAGACCACTTGTCAATTTTCCCTTAATGTCTGATTCAAAGACAAACTGACATCATAGGTAAATACTCAAATTAATTGGAATTGGGAATTTCAGGCAGTAACCTCTGGACAGGCCACCATCTTGAAAAGGGCAGTTTATAAGACTTGGCAATGCCCCTTTCTTGGTGTCAACTAGGCACACAAAGAAACCTGTTTGCCATCTATCCTCTGATAAAGGTCTCTGCACTCTAAACGCTGCCTTTCCCTGCCCATACACTACATGATTTGTGGAGCACCCCTCCGGATGAGCACAACTATGGGAACACCCGCAGAGTCTAGGCTGCAGAGACCCCCTAGCCACATCTCAAGTGTGGAGTCCTGAAATGCGTTACATTACTGTGAGATAAGGGCACTATCTTCATCTCAACATTTGCCACGTCAGGTATGTTCCTGACATGAATGTAATGTTTACCAACTTAGCAGCTGTTATCAGGGCTCCTTGAGTTCTAAATGAGATCCAGATTTGCTGTTTGTTGTTATGGCAATTCTTTAAAATGTGGGCTTCCCAAATACCAACTTCAGGGTTTTCAAGTGGTATGAAAGGCTGTTGCCCATCTACTATCAGGTCTTCCTCAGCGTGCTTCTATTTCCACTCATCTCTTCCAACTTTAGTTGCGACCCATAGCCAAAAACTATTGAAATTGGAAGAATTTGACTCTGATGTAATTATTTAGATACTTTCTTGTCGATTTTAAGATGGCTTACTTTGTGCAAATCCTCCCTATTCATGGGCACAGAGGAAATTCAATGTATTCTGACTGTATGTGTGGAAAAGTCAATGTGTTTTATGTCATCCTTATGTACCGTTGTTCACTGATGGGTCTTAAAACTAAAACTAGAACATCTTGTTTATTTTAGGCTCATATGCAAAACCCTATTATAAAAACAGTTTGTGGAATCTAAATGTTTTTCTCATACCCTTTGCACATGCATTCAGTGCTTGGTGCAGATATTTACAGCAGATCATTCTAACCAACATCAATTGATCACTTGAAACAATGTTTAAAACAGGATGAAAAAAGTGGAATTTCACTGTGGCAATGTGCAACTACTTTTTATGAAAACAGTTTCTGAATGTCCCCCCAAAAATCTAATACAATATCAGTAGGTAGAAGAGTATCAATGACTAGTGAAGAAAAATTACAGCAGAGAAAATGTATCTCTAAATAGGAAACAAACCTAGTATGGTCACAGACAGTACATGAGTAAAACACACAAAAAATAGGATTGTGTTTCTCATCCCAGCATTACCTTGCACATGATGTCTCAAAAAACAACCCCATACTTGCAATATCTCCACATTTAAATATAGGTTCCGCTAACAGGAATTCTGTAAAGATATACATGACTATTGGTAATCTTGTCAGAATGTACCACTATGTTTTATAGCTAATTCTAGATTATATTGCATATTATCTCATCCAGTCATGCATTTAGTTGGAAGAAAAACAGATTATAGCTAATTTCTCCAATGTACTCACATCATCATACACTAAATTTGTATGTAGACTGGAGAGCATAGATTGATCTTACCTTTGATATTAGTCTCATACATGAAGTTTATTTGACCTAATACGAGTAGAGCATTGAAAAAAATAAAGAACATGTATAAATATCCTGATAACATTGCTAACATTATCAATTGAGTAGACATTTGATGTATATGACCTTTTGCTAAGTAAATAACGATACATTTGACCGTATGAAGAGAGAAATAATTCCCAATAGGCTTTCAAGCGCATATGTCTCATCTTCCACAGCAGCAGACAGGCACTTTGGAACCAAGAGCAGTGGTCCTCCACTTTTCCCTCTGATTTCTAGTTTGCACTTTTCCATTTCCTCACTCTATCTTTCATCTCAGAATCAGGATGATGGGTTCTTAGTCATCCCTTCTCTGGAGTTTTCCTTCCTTACTTTTGCCTCAGCAGAAACTGTAAAATGTTATCTAACTTTATTAGCTGTCCCACTTAAGAAGGCAAAATGGGTGCAGTTAGTAGTGTTTGTAGCGTCTGGCCAGCCCAGGTACTCACCAATAACCACGCCACACATGGAGAGTAATCTTACACATCTTTATTCCGCTGCATGTAAGTCAGAACTCAACATTCTAAGCCTGCCTTCAACTCATCTCTCCAATGCTTACATCACAGGCCTACAGTGTACTATGGGATCCAAAAGAGTTTCAGCTTTCTTTTATTTATAAGACACTACATCTCCTACTTTGTTCAATTAAAAGTCAACACTCCGTCCATCATCCCCTTTGGTTTTGCTATGTTCGCCCTAAGTTGGCAGGGTATGCCCAGACGTGGGTCCCTTGCTCACTTTGCCACTGGATTCAAGATAGACTGGCTGATGACGGCTGTAAGCCACAAACCGGTCCCAGGATGCTTGTTTCCGGTCCAGGGAAGACATGGCTTGGCAGTTTGGGCTGGACTGTTCCCATGAGGCACAGGGTCAGACTGATTTGCATATGTCCATGTCTGAACTGGGGTGGCGGAGTGAGCTAAAGAATGATGATGGATTAAACCCAGATCAGTTGACTGGGGGTGAGTGCTTGCAATGTTCAACACTCTGTCCATCATCCCCTTTGGTTTTGCTATGTTCGCCCTAAGTTGGCAGGGTATGCCCAGACGTGGGTCCCTTGCTCACTTTGCCACTGGATTCAAGATAGCCTGGCTGATGACGGCTGTAAGCCAGAAACCGGTCCCAGGATGCTTGTTTCCGGTCCAGGGAAGACATGGCTTGGCAGTTCGGGCTGGACTGTTCCCATGAGGCACAGGGTCAGACTGATTTGCTTATGGCCATGTCTGAACTGGGGTGGCGGAGTGAGCTAAAGAATGATGATGGATTAAACCCAGATCAGTTGACTGGGGGTGAGTGCTTGCAATGTTCAACACTCCGTCCATCATCCCCTTTGGTTTTGCTATGTTCGCCCTAAGTTGGCAGGGTATGCCCAGACGTGGGTCCCTTGCTCACTTTGCCACTGGATTCAAGATAGCCTGGCTGATGACGGCTGTAAGCCAGAAACCGGTCCCAGGATGCTTGTTTCCTGTCCAGGGAAGACATGGCTTGGCAATTCGGACTGGACTGTTCCCATGAGGCACAGGGTCAGACTGATTTGCATATGGCCATGTCTGAATTGGGGTGGCGGAGTGAGCTAAAGAATGATGATGGATTAAACCCAGATCAGTTGACTGGGGGGGAGTGCTTGCAATGTTCAACACTCCGTCCATCATCCCCTTTGGTTTTGCTATGTTCGCCCTAAATTGGCAGGGTATGCCCAGACGTGGGTACCTTGCTCACTTTGCCACTGGATTCAAGATAGCCTGGCTGATGATGGCTGTTAGCCAGAAACCGGTCCCAGGATGCTTGTTTCCGGTCCAGGGAAGACATGGCTTGGCAGTTCGGGCTGGACTGTTCCCATGAGGCACAGGGTCAGACTGATTTGCATATGGCCATGTCTGAACCGGGGTGGCGGAGTGAGCTAAAGAATGATGATGGATTAAACCCAGATCAGTTGACTGGGGGTGAGTGCTTGCAATGTTCAACACTCCGTCCATCATCCCCTTTGGTTTTGCAGTGTTTCTCTAGTGCCTCGTGATGCGCTGGCTTTGGGGTCAGCCTTAATGACTTTTAGAACTTGGATCGTGCTCTGGTTCTCCATCAGAGCTCTTTATCTTATGGCTGTCTAAGGAGTTGTTCTGGGGTCCTATGTGGCAACTTTTGTGGTGGGGTGTCTTCTTCGGGGGAACAGCTCCACAAGTACAACCCCCAACCCTCCTTCTGCGCTGGCTCCACAGCACCTTGTGAAACGATGATTAATTAATGGTTTGGTAAGTGTATAAATCTTTATTCACTACAAGTCCATGAAAACAGATAACATTGGTTGGCTTTGTGATTAAATATTTCTTCACAAACACCTAGTTAATCTCTGTTTGGTAGCACATGCTTTTCAATTTGATTTGAAATATTGCGGTTCGCTGCTTTCGTGACCTGATTTCATCCGCCTTTAGCGTTCTTACTCTGCATACCTTATGGCATTAATTTGCATAATGGCACAGTACCTTTTATTTGCGGCTATTTCATACAGTTCCTAGCCACTGACAAGCAGCCTTTCAATGTTGCTTTCATAATTTTTAAGTGTTTTATACAGCCTGACGTTGCGTTGAAACTCCACTGGTGCCAGCGTTGATTCTGCACTTTGACTGCGGCACACATGGCACGCATGAGCAGTTTGCTGGACCACAGCAAACTCTCAGGAAGATCGCTTCCTGAGTATTCTCTTCGTATCCCCTATCTCGTTGGCAATCGTTGCGTTCGGCCAGCCCAGGTACTCGCCAGTATCCACGCCACACATGGAGAGTAATTTTACACATCTTTATTCCGCTGCTTGTCAGTCAGAACTCCACATTCTACGCCTGCCTTCAACTCATCTCTCCAACACTAACGTCACAGGCCTATGATGTACAGAGTAAACCAAAAGAGTTCCAGCATTCTTTTATTTACAAGACACTACAGTGTTGATCACCTCTCTTTAGCGCCTGTGGGTTCACTCCTGGCTATCACGTATCAATGTTCATTGAAAATATCAATAGGTCAACTGAACTTTACTTATAAAGAAAATAGCAAAATTACACTAACAATGCATATACCAAAACAACATGATGTGCACAATAAGGAAATACAATATACTTGCCATAGATGCGTAACTTTAGATGACATACAAGCAAATTTCTTGCAGTTACCACTGTTGTAAGTATTTTATTTGGTCTTTTCTGATGACGGTGGTCAGTTACAAATGTGACTAACGGTGAAATTAGATGTAATTTCAATTAAAGAGATGGTTTGGCAGTTATAGTAATAACCAGGAAGTGTTTCAGGGATGAGGTTCCGTGAAAGGAGAAAATGGGTTAGGTTTTTCATTTGTGGTACTCCCCTGGATAAGGATGCACTTTCAAAGTGCAATGGACATATATCCACAAGGTTACAAACCTTAGTCCTGGATAAGGCATATTGAGGTTTCCAAATCGTAATTTCTCACTAATTTGTTTTTACTAAACTATATAACGTACAGCATTAATGGAAACTGTTAAGTTTTTGATCATTTTTATATAAATCAATATTATGATGACAGCAGCTTTAACATAGTAACTTATACAGAAAATGTAAACAATCTAAGCATTTCTTCCTAACAAATCAGGCATTTTGTTCTCTAGAAGTGTGGGGAGGGAGCATGCATCGAGAACCTTTTTTTACAGTCGAATGGTGTAGGGTAGAGGCTGGCAAAGTGCATGCTCGTAATATTTCACTATGCATTCTCTATTGTTAAAATATTAAATATGTATTAAATGAGTTCAGCTTTCTGACTATAAGACATTTCATATTTCTATATGTAGGACTTACACACAGTGGCATCGCTTCCGCTAAGCGTCGCCCCACTGCTTTTCAGCAGTGAAATAAAGGAAAAATAAAATGATAATAACTTGAGGTTATTATCATTTTATTTTTTCCTGCTGTGGCAGCTTTACTGCAGGGCAGGGGGAGGAGTGGTGGCAGACTGTAAGTGCCCATGACCGTTTGGCCGGCTCTCTGGGGCCGGCCAAACAGTCATGCGCACTTTGCATGTTTTCCACAAAGGCTGCATTATAGCCTGGGTGGAGGACATGCCCAGGCTCGCATTCCCTGGCTGAGCGCTGAACCACGATGCACAGACCAATCACAACATTGCAGCGTTGTGATTGGCTCAGGTGAGCCTGGGTGCTTCCTGTTCCGTTCCAGCTGAGGGAAAGATGACAGAGGGACGACGGAGGAGAAATGCAGCGAGGAGGTATGTTTTTTTGTCTTTTTTACACCCCCTTACCCACCCCCCACACTGCTGCCCCCGCCCCCCACCCACCCCCATCCGTGCTGGCCACCACTGCTTACACAGTCAAGCATGATAGGTGATACATCAAGAACCTTGACAATAAGTTACATTTAAGGACAGGACATTTCACTCGCAAGAGTCTGAGCATGGGGGAAACGAGGAATAGAGCAGTATATACTACTATAATATTAATTTAGGTGCACAACAGGCCTGGCATTTAATGTAACTTTCGCATTTGCTTATGATTACTGGCGTTTAGGATCAATTTATGGTGTTAATATATAATGAATCATACAACATTATCATTTATAATAAATTGCCTCATCTCACTGTAATCAAAATCACTCCCTGGGTTTACCAATCTGGAGTAATGGTCATAGCATTTTATTTTATTGCATTGATATTTATTTATATACCATTTTCCAAACCCCTGCAAGGCGTAAAAACACTTTCTAGTTGTACCATTGCATCAGTTATCCAGTGCTTCATATTAGAATACCCTTGAGTTGGATAACAATAAACATCTGTTTGTCAGCGCTAAGATACCCTTCTGTGTGAACGTGTGCTTTACAGATACACATTATGTTATGTTATGTTATGTTATATCCTTCCAGACTAGAAGCCTTCCAATTTGTTTCGGGGTCCTAGGGGCCCTTAATGTCTATGTTAAACACAAATATATTTCCCAGCATTCAGTTACAAGATAATTAGCAAATGCGATTCTTTATTTGTTCGGGGAGAGTTTAAACAGAAAATAGGAATTTTTTTATACTGGAACCCTAGGAAACAATGACAAATGTATTGGGGAAACATTTACAATTTCTACTAGGTAACAAAAGTGCCAGGGGTAGTGTATAATATAAGAGTACGATGTGATTAATGGCAAACAATGTAAGCAATACTAATGCAAATTTGGAAATTGCTCAATTAATCCTGTGCAGTATACATTTCAGTGGTTTTGCACATTAGAGCCAGAACCATAAGGCAGTTTTTAACTATAGATTTGTCAGTGAATTTCATGGGTTTCTTCATTACATACCTTATTTCCAACCCCTGCCATGAGCAGTGGGGGTTGGCCCAGTGCGTGGCCTTTGGCCAGGGCCAGGCCCTGTGTCCAATTCAATGCATGCACCCAACCCTCGCTGCTCAAGGCCATAGGCCATGTGCGAAGGGAGGTAGGGGATGGGGACGGATAGCCGCAGCTCCTGGCCTGCAGCCTGCAGTCGGGCCCGGCATCCAACTGCTGTGGACAGACAACCCTGCTGGATGGAAACGCCAGTAGACATCCCGGGGCAGATTTACAACTTCTGGCGCATCCCTGCAAATCAGCAGGGATGCGCCAGAATAGTTGCGACACGCAATTCTCTCCTTGCGCCACCACGGAAGCGCCGCATTTACAATGCGGCGCACCGTGGCGCAAGGAAAGGCCGATGCGTGTCGCATCCTGTGGCGCAAGGGCGGCGCATTGCTGGAGTCGTGTCGCAAGCGCGACACAACTCCAGCAATGCTCGTGGGCCGCCCATACCTAACGTGGTGCGCCACTCCTTACGCCTGCTTGAAGCAGGCGTAAGGATTCGTCGCAGCGGCGTCGGAAAAGTGACTCAGTGAAATCTTGTAGATTTCACTGCGTCACTTTTACGAGGCATTCCTTCGACGGAACGCCCACCCTGCGGAGGAACGCCCACATGAAACCTGACGCAGGTTTCATGTGGCGCAGGGCTTTACAACGTGACGCATCTCCCTAGATGCGTCACGTTGTAAATAATGCGCAACGTGGCGCATGGTTTACGTCGCCGCTGCGTCACAAAAGTGACGCAACGGCGGCGCAAAAGTGGCGCAAGGGGCTTGTAAATCTGCCCCCCCATGCTTATCACACCCTTTGGGTGTTTTCCCCGTTTTAAATTGAAAAATAGCAGTATCTGTGTACATCGTGTGAATGAGTATACGTTGGAGATAATTGTTGAGCAGAGTTCTGTCATGGTAACCATTATTATTAGTAGTGGTAGGATCCCTTACTAGACAGTGTATTGTGAGTCAGTTTTACAAGGCCTTTCTGTGATGGCAATGTCATTTTATAGAGGTAGAACTTGTGTTGCCACTTCAGTATAGGTTGGCAGTGTAGTGGATGCAAGACAGTAATTAACTGGATCACTAAGGGGTGATTACATATGTAACACGAGGAACAGTTGTTCTACTCTAGTGCATGCATTAATGGCGTTGTACCCGCAGATCACATGAATTAGCCCATGATGTTGCACACTCTACGCCACTCTACCTTGGCATACTGAGGAATACACCTTGCCTAGGGATGAGCATAGACACAGGTTTGCCACTTTTCATAAATAGCATGCTGGTAAGCTTGTCTTGCATAACTGCAGACAGACCTTAAAAGGTAACACCATTCATTAGGTGTTCACTAAACCAAACACACATATGTTAGTAGCAATTTGACACAAGTGTGGGTGACGCTCAGATGAAAGTAAAAATCTGCCCAGAAACACACGCATGAAATGGTGCACAGACATAATATCGAGGTTTTTTTCCGACCTACAGAAATATCGAGTTGTAAATATCGGAGGGACAGAATATTGACATCAAGAATATCGGTGACCAGAATATTGACCTGAAGGTAAGAAATATTGTTTTTGTTAATATCGAAGTTAGTAATATCGTTTGCAAAAATATTGTTGTTAATAATATCGATGTTTATATTAGTGTTATGTATTTTAGTATGTATTTTATATGTATATGCTCCAAATTTTTTGTTATGTTTTGTATTTTTTTTAAATGTATGTATTACATTTTTTGAAATTAGTAATTTCTTTTAAAGTAAATTTTGCGTTTTAGTACCGTAGTGGGTTGTGAGTTTATAGGGGAATAGGGTGGGAAGTAATTTAATTATAGTAAATTAAATAATAATTTTTAGAAATTATGAATTATTTTTAATTACATTTTGCGTTGTAGTTCCGTAGCGGGTTGTGGGTTTATAGGGGAATAGGGTGGGAAGTAATTTAATTATAATATAGTAATTATTATTTTTTATTTTTTGGTATTGATAATCAATCAATCAGGGAATTGTAAGCGCGCTACTCACCCGTGAGGGTCTCAAGGCGCTGAGGGGGGTGGTCTGCAGATCAGTTTAGCCGAAGAGCCAGGTCTTGAGGGTCTTCCTGAAGGTGTTCAGGGATGCGGCGCGTCTGATGTCTGCCGGTAGCTCGTTCCAGGTCTTGGCTGCAATGTGAGAGAAGGATCTTCCACCTGCTCTGGCTCTGTGGATGCGTGGGGTTTCGGCCAGTGCAAGGTTGGAAGATCGGAGGTTTCTTTTGGGTACGTGGAAGTTGATTCTGTCGTTGTGTAGGCATTTGTAGGCGTGAGTGAGGATTTTGAAAGTGACTCTTTTCTCCACGGGGAGCCAGTGGAGACTTCGTAGGTGTTGGCTGATGTGTTCGTGTCGGGGGATGCCGAGGACGAGTCTGGCGGCGGTGTTCTGTACTGTCTGGAGTTTGCGGAGTAGGGACTTGTTGATGCCGGCGTAGAGTGCGTTTCCATAGTCCAGTCTGCTGGTGATGAGTGCGTGGGTGACTGTCTTCCTTGACTCAGGGGGATCCACTTGAAGGTCTTGCGGAGGATGCGGAGGGTGTTGAAGCAGCTGGAGGTGACGGCGTTGACCTGTCGGTTCATGGAGAGTGATGAGTCGAGTACGATGCCGAGGTTCTTGGCGTGGTCTGAGGGGGTAGGTGGGCTTCCGAGGGCGGTCGGCCACCAGGTGCTGTCCCATGCAGAAGGGGTGGTACCGAGGACGAGGACTTCTGTCTTCTCGGCGTTGAGCTTAAGGCAGCTGTTGGTCATCCAGACTGCAACGTCTTGCATGCCTTTCTGGAAGTTGAGTTTGGCAGTGGTGGGGTCTTTGGTGAGGGAGAGGATGAGCTGGGTGTCGTCGGCGTAGGATACGATGTTGAGGCCGTGTTGTCGGACGATGGCTGCGAGGGGGGCCATATAAATGTTGAAGAGGGTGGGGCTCAGTGATGAACCCTGTGGGACCCCGCAGGTGATTTTCGTGGGGTCGGAGAGGAAGGGTGGGAGTCTGATCCTTTGGCTTCTTCCGGTGAGGAATGATCGGATCGTGTAGTCTGATGACTAGTGTGGAATGGGAGACGGTGTCGATAGGTCGAGTAGGATGAGGGCTGCGGAGTGGCCTTGGTCCAGGAGGGTGCGGATGTCGTCTGTGGCGGCGAGTAGGGCGGTCTCTGTGCTGTGGTTGCTTCGGAATCCGGATTGGAACGGGTCGAGGACGGCGTTCTCTTCAATGAATCGTGTCAGTTTCCTGTTGACTGTTTTCTCTGCAACCTTGGCTGCGAAGGGGAGGAGCGAGATGGGCCGATAGTTCTTGAGGTCGGTGGGGTCAGCTGTGGGCTTCTTGAGCAGGGGTCTGACTTCTGCGCGCTTCCAGTCGTCTGGGAAGGTGCCTGTTTTGAAGGTGGTGTTGATGGTGCGTTGTAGTTCGGGTGCGATGGCGGCCACGGCTCTGTGGTAGATGTGATAATTAATTTATTGTTAATTAATTGTTAATTGGTAATTAATTTTTATTAATTGATTAATTGATAATTATATTAATTGTGTTAATTTAGTTTAGGAGCGGGTTGTGGGTTTATAGGGGAATAGGATGGGAAGTAAATTAATTATTATAAATTAATTATTAATTTTTATTTTTTGGTATTGCTAATTAATGTATTGTTTATTAATTATTAATTGGTAATTAATTTTTATTAATTGATAAATATATTAATTGTGTTAATTTAGTTTAGGAGCGGGTTGTGTGTTTATAGGGGAATAGGGTGTGAAGTAATTTATTATAATTAAGTAATTATTAATTTTTATTTATTGGTATTGATAATTAATTTATTGTTAATTATTTAATAATTGGTAATTAATTTTTATTAATTGATTCATTGTTTATTATATTAATTGTGTTAATTTATTTTAGGAGCGGGTTGTGGGTTTATAGGGGAATAGGGTTGGAAGTAATTTAATGTTTTTAAGTAATTATTAATTTAAATTTATTGGTATTCATAATTAATTTATTGTTAATTAATTATTAATTCGTTATTTAATTAAAAAAATTATTTAATTGATAAGCATGTTAATTTTAACCCTCTGCTATCCAACACTTTCCCTACAGTTATACTCTCTGGAGTGAGAATAGTAATTTTTATCTCTTCGCTATCCAACACTTTCCCTACTGTTGCACTCACTGGAGTGGGAATAGTAATTTTAACCTCTACGCTATCCAACACTTTCCCTACTGTTGCACTCTCTAGAGTTGGAATAGTAATTTTTACCCCTTCGCTATCCAACACTTTCCCTACTGTTGCACTCTCTGGAGTTGGAATAGTAATTAACCCTACGCTATCCAACACTTTCCCTACTGTTGCACTCTCTGGGGTGGGAATAGTAATTTTAACCCTTTCGCTATCCAGCACTTTCCCTACTGTTGCACTCTCTTGAGTGGGAATAGCAATTTTTACCCCTACGCTATCCAACACTTTCCCTACTGTTGCACTCACTGGAGTGGGAATAGTAATTTTTACCCCTACGCTATCCAACACTTTCCCTACTGTTGCAGTCTCTGGAGTTGGAATAGTAATTTTATTCCCTCCGCTATCCAATATTTTCTCTACTGTTTTAGTTAATGTAGTGTATAATTTATTTTAAAAAGATTAAAAATATTGTAATTTTTTAATTTGTTATATATATTTTTTATATTTTTATTTATATTATTATTGTATGTGTATATATGTATTTATAATTTATAAAATGTTTTTTTAACAATTTATAAGTTATTAAAATAATTATTTATGAATATTATTAAGTATATATATTATATTTTATATGTATATGTTTAATTTATTTTTACATTATATGTATTAGTTATCATTTTTAAATATTTTAATTTTTTTTAACTATGTTTCTTTTAATTATATGTATTATTTACTTTATTTTACATTATTTTTTTAACATAAAAAACCCAGATATTTTTAACAACGATATTTTTGATAACGATCTTTTTTTCCCGATATTTTTGTACTTACCATGATGTAGATAAGATGGCGATATTCTTGACTTCGATATTTTTGTCACGATATTTTTGTACCTCGATATTGTGGTAGTCGATATTTTGTCAGTGATTCCATGAAACGCATTGTAACAGTGGTTTTGTTCTATTTTGAACAAGCACAACACCTGCCAGACGTTCTGGGTAATACAGAAGACATCAGAGGCCCATAGGTGCGTCAGTGCTATCAACCAAGGAGCCACACATACACACCAGTTTGCATAGTATCTCATATACAGACACACGCATAAGTACACACTCACAGCATACCATGACGTTTAGCCTAAATCACCTCTTATGTGGATGTCCCTCCATAGGCCTCACCATCTCACAATCCAGGTCCTCTGCATAATGCACCAAGCTCATCTATGAGCCTCCATGTTGGAGGAGAAGATGGACATGCATTAAGCACCATGGCCTGAAAACCATGCAAACCATCATCGGTAAGGGCACTCATCTAGAAGTTTACACCAGATGTGGAGAGCCAGGCTCTTGTGAGGTCTTCTGCTCACCAGGCATCTTGGGAAGACCTCTAGAGCACAAGATCACATTCCCAATCTCTTGCACGCGGCACTACCACACTCCCGCACTGTCAAAGATGGCAGCCATTGACTTGAAGATATGAGACCTGCAACCCTTTTGACCGATTAGTAGCGATATGACGATTGCTGGCGAGAGAGAGGGACACTGCCAAACCCTTGGCGACTTGTACTCTGGGGCTAAATTGATCACATTCCAGGAGGATAGCTGGAATGGCAAGGGAGATGTGGACTGGATTCCCCGATGCCCCTCCCCCGACGCATGTCCTTGAAGGCTTCTTGTAACTTGGCGCTGGGCTCCATCTAATAACACTGATGTTTAAGCCCTTTAAGGCGGACTCTCCTAGGCATTGATGTAAAGCCAGATGTGCCTGGGACAGGGACTTGGATGCCACGCTGATGGACAGGAAATGGGCGAGAACGTGCGAGCTGGTACAGAAAGTGTCGGGGAACTCACAATTTAAGGTAATACACTTACCTGAGCACACTGGCACAAATATACCTGACCAGAACAGGGGACTGTCCTAGAGGTGGGGTGGTCGGAGCAGCATTTCTGCACATGACCTGGTATTGCTCAGAAGTCTTGGAATATTGGTACGAGGTAGACGAAGCAGTGATGGGGGCCATGGGAATCACACTACATGCGCAGCCTCGTCAATGGCTGCTGGGCCTGGTAGAGCGACCGAAAGGGGCAAACATGCAATATAAATTCCTTCAATTGGCTCTGCTCTTAGCGAAGTGAAGGACTGGACGGTTGGGCACACGCCGACCTGGTGTTGAGGTATGACTACAGGTGTTGTTAGAATGGTTCCTGGCGAAAGAAGTCCACATAAAAATGACCAGGAAGAATGAGAAAGTGACTTTATTATCTGGGGCAACATCATAGAACACCTCACTGACTGGGGGAGCACTGGGCAATGCACCAAACCAAACTCGTAATGAGGATGGGGTGTAGAAAGAACACTAGAAAGAGTTCCTATACCTCGCATGGGTCAGGGCACCCGCACGGCACTCACCAACTGGGGACACTGGACAAGGAAATTAAATGTGATGTTAAGAAGTGATTAGATCATGTGTGGTTCAGAATAGTGGGGGAGGGTGATGAGTAAGGATGGAGGGGCAGTTCAGAGAAACGAAATTCAGGGACTAATTGCAAAGTTTCTGCTTGTATTGCATGTAAGCCGAGATCCAATGAATGAGCATAACAGGACTGTTATTGAGTGTTTTGGAAATTGCATACATAAAGATAAAAAAAGATAGCTTTACCAGTGATAACAAAGTAATTTCCCAATTATTTCTACTAATGTTAACATCAAGTGCGAATTTTGTAAAGTCCACATCTTGCTCTTGTACATGTTGTGTGCACACATTTGTGCATCTGGCCTACGTATGAATTTGATCAAACCCTGTTTACATGGAATACAACAATTGAATCTCACAGTGGAAACAAGATTAGTACAATCGTGAAAAATTAATCTCCTCCATTTTTGCCAAAAGCAAACCCTTTGCAAATAAAGTAGGCACTCTGAATAGTTAGATAGATCAATCTAAAATAGAAAGAAGTCAAAGCAACAGAATGAGTGCTACTGGATATGACACATAGCACACTGCGGATGTATGACGGAACCACGCAAGCCATTACCACGCATGGCTTTACAATGCGGCCATTACTACGACCGCGACACTACCACGCAAGTCTTTACCACGCAAGTCTTTACCACGCATGCTTTAACAACAAAGAAATATATATATGAATATATATATTTTAAATATATAAATTTACATATATGTGTATATAGAATTATGTTATATATATATAGTTTTAAATATATATATATATATATATACATATATGTATATTAACGCTCCACTGCTCCTTTTTCACAGAACAAAGCCAGCACTCGCTGGGCAAATTGCGAAGAAGACTTTATTTTATCTTAGCAACAACAAACGCGTTTCGGCATTCGCGCCTTCGTCGGTGGTACTGACTCGGCAGTGGCGCCCATTTTTAAACACATTTCCATGATCAAAATAAACATGAAAGAAGGACCATTACTTAGTCTTCCTTGAGCGCCATCTTTAAGTGGCCCGATATTATCAACACACTGTACAACAGTATAGCAAGCAGTATTGGAGCAAAACCAGTTTCCTTAATAACGCCGATTATCGGATAAACATACTTGATAATACGTTTTTTGTGCCCAAGCCCATATAACAATCAATGTAAGTATTTCAATATGTAAATACATATTGTCTGTCAAAGTACAATCTCGCCGTGTTTATGGTGACAGTGGAGCGATAACATATATGTATATATAGAATTATTTTTTATATCTATATAGTTTTAAATATATATATACACACACATACACACACATGCATACACCCTTTCCACCCAAAAACCCATGCCCACCTTAAACCCTCAAAATAACCTTGCCACCCAAAAACCCACACCTACCCTAAACCTTAAAAATACCCTTATCACCCAAAAACCCAAACCCACCCTAAACCCTAAAAACCCTTAGCACCCAAAAACCCATACCGCCCTAAATCCTAAAAATACCCTTGCCACCCCAAAACCCATACCCACCTAAAACCCTTAGCACCCTTTACCACCCAAAAACCCATACCCACCCTAAAAATAACCATGCCACCCAAAATCCCAAACCCACCCTCAACCCTAAAAATTCCCTTAGCACCCAAAAAACCCATGCACACCCTAAAGCCTAAAAATACCCTTGACACCTAAACATCCCTTACCACCCCAAAACCCATACCTGCCATAAACCTAAAAATACCCTTGACACCCAAAAAGCCATACCAACCCAAACCCTAAAAATTCCCTTACCACCCAAAAAACTAAACCCACCCTAAACCCTAAAAATTCCCTTGCCACCCAAAACCCCACCCATCCTAAACCCTACAAATTCACTTGCTACCCAAAACCCCAAACCCACCCTAAACCTTAAACATTCCCTTGCCAAACAAAAAACAATACTAACCCTAAACCCTAGAAATGTACCATCCAAAACCCCAAACCAATCAATCAATCAATTTGAATGCGCACTGGCTTCAAAATATTTTTTAATGCAAGTTAAATGATAAAACACAATAAAAATATATATTTATTGTCTACAAATTTTTTTGCTTTGCCTATGTTATATACACCGACTGCTTTCAAAGATAATTAACTAAAACTTATTTTTAATACAAGTACATTGTAAATCTTACCATTGAGGCTGCTGTTTTAGGACAGAGAAAACTGTCATGGATTACACAATTTACAAACTAGGAACAACTTAAATATCTAATACAAACACATGGAAAGGAATGTTTTTAGGGACTCGTTTATTTTAGGAACTTGTAGCACCTGAAATAAGAAATATTTTCATGTATTTATTCATCTTTCAGCACAGGCAAGAGAATGATTCTAAAGCTGTCTTCTCCAACAGCATGTCTCCATGCGGAGGCACCTTCTGTGAGCTAGGTGAACATTCTAGTTCTTTATTAGAACTCTTTGATCTTTACAGGAAGCTATTAGCGGAAGTAAGTGTGGTCATATGTGGGTTGATACTGTATTGCGGCTTGTCTCGGGTACTTAGATATTTATACCAGCTAGGAACCAACCAAAATGCAGCATTTTTGGTAGTATGAAGCTGTTTGATTTAAAAATATTATTAATGTATCTGTGTTAATAATAATATCACTATTGGTATTATTAGTAGTTTTGTAATTATATATGTTATTGTTACAATAGCCAGTCGGATAGGTGTGTGTGCGCCTTTGCTGCAATTCTAACAGCCTTTTTGTTTTTTATCACCAACAGAACATTGCAACGGCGCTGAAGCTTGCCTTCGAGATTTTATCTACTAGTCAAAGATGCCAACCCCCGCGTATTCCTTTCAGCACCTTTCAGTTTCTTTACCAGTACCTGGCTTCAGTAGATGAAAGAATTTCACCTGTGCTAATTCACAGATCCCTCCGGTATTTGCAGCAAGAGATGTAAGCAGACAATATTGGATTACTTTTTCTTAATTTTTCTCCATCACCTTTGGGCCTCCTTTAAAGACTGGCTTGTGGCCCACAAGCCAGTAGCCAAGTGAGGCTCTTAACCTGGGCCCCCTTCCTCTGGTGGAAGCCAGGCCACCACATTTAAAGACCTCCATCTGCCTGTTGGGGATCTCTATGATAAAAGTGCATCTGATGGTGCTGCAGGTTGTTATGTTGTAGTGGGTTACTCTGCATTCTGTTTTTGTTTTTACTTCTTCAGACACAAACCCCCAAAGCAGAGATTTGATTGTGAATAAGGAAAATCAGTCCCTGATGTACAGGAAGCTTTCCCCCTTTGTGTCAAAGCCAATGCCCCAGACTGTCGTGCCTCTTGGGGCAGCCCAAGACAGGAAAAGTCAGTGGCATGCTCATCATCCTGCCAACATGGTGGCACATAGGCGGCTAGATCAAGGATTTCCTCCGGCAGAGCCCCATTTCCAGTGGCAGAGCCAGCTGGGGTCTTATCGTTTATATTCCAGGAGTTCCAGTACCTCTAAATGTGGCGGAGGGAAGTGCTGCTGTGGCAGAGCGGAAGCACCACCATTATATGGTGTAGCTCAGCTCCCACACTGCCTAATTCTAAACGACCTCCTTAGAATGGGCCCTTACTATGGGTGCACAGAGAGGATCCAACATTATTTCATACGTAAAGATCTGAGCCTGTGGCCTTAGTTATTATAAAGGTTTGGCACCATTAGAAAACAGGGATGCTACTGAGGTTCTTCAAACAGCATTCCCTATTGACAGGAACTCCTATCTAAAGTGAACAGGTAAGACTGAGGGGCCGATTCCGATTCGGGCAGGAAATCTCTCCGACCGAGCCGGACCCGGAGAGATTTCCGACCGAATCGGACTCTAGCAGCCCGACCGAACGAGTATGATGCGTACGTATGCTATCGGACTCGATTCGGTCGGACTCCCATTGAAGTCAATGGAAGCCGGTCGTACAACGCGTACACGGGCTCCCATTGACTCAATGGGTACGACGAGAACAAGGGCGCCCCCTACAGCGGGTTCGCGTCGATGCGGGTCACGCCGTACATGCCTGTGTCGCCTGTGTGTGACTCGCGCGGCTACGCGTGCAGGGGGGTCCGACACGGACCCCCGAAGTCCGGCTCCGACTGCTCTTTGGAGCCGGACGGCGCGAGTCGGTCGGACTGCTCGAGGCGCGCATCGTACTGGCTCGGTCGGGGAACGTCTCCATTGCGCGGTGCGAGTCGTGTCCGTGTGAGTTGGTCGGAGCGGTTCGGACCCGCGAATGAGTAGGTCGGCGATTTCGCGTACGCTCGCATCGTACTCGCTCGCCCGGACGCATGCACGAATCGGTCGGAAAAGAGGCCTCCGAATCGGATCCGGTAAAGCCGAATCCGATTCGGTGCCCTACCGGCTGAGATCGGAATTGGCCCCTGAGTGTTTGCCGGTAATGAGATCCAACAGAGCAGTAGTTCTGGCATCATAGCATTTCAAGGCTTGTAGGAAAATATCACACATTTTCAAATTGAGGCATCCACAGATAGCTAAACGTGTTGCTGTGCAGCCACACATTTTTTATGGCATGTCCAGGAAGCCATATTGCAGACCACAGCAACATGACTCCCTAGTGTTCTGACACAGAACAGTTCGATTTTAGCCAGCTGCTTGCCAATGGGCCATTTCTATTTCAAATCTGTATGGGAATCTAGACATATTCAACCTCTGGTTTGTACTTCTTGGCGTTTTTATATCTTTTACTGCCATCATAGACTGGGTACTGTGAGATTCTTTCAAAAACATACATTACAATACAAAATGACACTTCTGATAAAGGAAATCTTACAAAGTTTTTACGGTCCGTTCAACAGAGTTTTAATGACGAATTGAAGTGGGAAGGGGGGTGTCGGTTAGTTAAGATGGGGCCCATTTATTGATTTTAATTGTTAAATGAGTTTTTAGAATGTTTTATCGACAATTGTCTAAATAAACTTGTTTTCTACCTACCTACCTACCTGACAATTTCTGCACAAGCACACGAAATCTGAAGTAATATAAAGTGTACACAGTAGGGACCGTGTCTTAGGCGAGCACACTTGGGGTGGCAAAAAGCATATATATCAATAGTGCAGTGCAGGCATCTCATATGTCACACCACCGAAATCTAAAAAGTGCAATAACCCAAAGTTAACTGCAAGTGTGAAGTGACGTGTCAACCAGGAGGCAAAATGCTAGCTTGCATCATATCACTGTGTGTTAAAACTGAGAAGGGTGCTCTACTGGCAAATACATGAGAATAGATGTAAGACAGCATGAAAACAACACCACAAATCATGCAAAACATCAGAGTTGATCCTGTTGTCAGAAGAAAATTAGAGACCCCCAAAACGGCGTTGAGGGGCACTTTGACCGTCATCACCAATGGGTCTCTTCACGCTTACAATGTTAATCCGAGACATCTCAGCGTGGACCTTCAATTTAAGGGATAGTGAAATAGTTTCCCATGCCTTTTGGGTCTTCTCATCCCCCTTTTGCTTTCCAGTATGTATTGGTGTATCATTCTCTGCAGTGGCCCATTTCTTCAAGTCCATGGGCCATATGTTTTTATAGAGAAAGCCTCTAAGGCTTTCCAAGCCATGACTATTTTTCTCTTTGCTAATAAACAGGCAAGTTCTATGAATTTATTGGTGACCCTTCACTTTTTGGTCCCAGAAGCGTTGTCACTGAGGTTATTTCTAATTATTTGTGAGCTTAGAGATAGCCTTCGTCACCGTCTCCCAAAAGTGGACTATCACATTACAATCCCACAAAATTCATGGTGGATGCGACAGCTGTATTGCAGCACATCGTACAGTGCTCAGCTCTCCAGCTAAAGACTTCTCTCTGTCCGAACTGGGACATTTTTGGGAAATTGTTTACAGCGGCAAAGGGAAAAGGCTGCACTGATGTAAATATCTACCACTGTAGTGCCATGAGTTGACATCACTTGGTGTCTGGGATTTGCAGGAACACTGTAGAGTGACTAGAGCCTGGGCCAAAGAAAAAGGCAACAAAATGAGCTGAAATCCCTCTTCCCATCCCTAGATGCATGAGGAGCTAGCTGGTCTTTCCTATGCACGTCTAGGGACATTAAAATGCATATGTTAGATAAAGATGTCAGTGTGTTTGTGCTGCTGTCCATACGATCCAAGGAGTGGGCCTTTTTAGAAATTACAAGGATCTTTCAAAGCCTTCGGGTAAGTTGGGAAAAATCAGAAAGTATCCAAGACCTATTCAGTGAGACAGAAAGGACAGGTTGCAATAAATAAAAAAAGGAAGCCGATTTCTTGTGCCAGTTTATTTGCCTTTTGTCTGCTACTTGTTATTATATTAATTCCTTGAATTGACACATATTTTCCTTTTTTCCGCTCAGCATTGGACAGCACGGGCTGATTAAATTGTCTGACTTTATGAACAACCCGAAGGTGACGCTGTAATAGGGATCTAAACGCCGCAATGCTTCTAAAGGTTTATTACAGAAGATGGAGACATAACAGACTTCTTGCAGTCGCTTTGGAACTGAGCATGGTCAACCACATTTGTCCGAAAGATTGCGCACACAAATAAAGAATGGTTTAAACATGTTTTATGGGCAATCTGTTCAAATATGACTAAAATGTGATTAACATATAGTTCTATATTCATCTCTGTTTGGGATGCTCAGACTGGGTGAAAAATCCACTGTGATCAATCTTAGCCCTGAACATAGTATGTATGTGGTATTTCTATAGCACAAATCCAGCCAAATACAAGTGGAGTGCTTCAAAGGGGACGGGGGGATATTACTTCAGATCCTGGATGCATAGATGAAAAAGCCTAGCTGCCTTGTTTTTTCTTTTTTACATTTCTTAGTCTGCAGTCTGATGGTGTCCTGGCTACAGCAGTGCCAATAACCACCAAAGATGGTGTGCTTGTATGTAAGATAAGCGGAGTGTAGCTTCAGGGGGGGTGTTTGAGGTGTTACACCCCCCTAATAAATGTATTATTTAGTAAATAGTTGGCAACAGGAGCTTTTGGAAGGGTATAGTAAGGTGTCTTTTGGATTTCACTGGGTATTTATAAATACTCATTCAGACGAAAACACGCGCACACTCTTCCGTTTTGAAGGTTTTAAAGCATGGCTATTTGACAAAATACTGTGTTTTAAGTACCCCTCACAATCCACACTCCTTTTTCTTTTCACTGGCCCTAAGCTCCCCTCATGCGCTGCTTCTCATATAATAGTTAACATGATATGCCGATGTGTCAGAAAATCTGAAGCTCACCACCCCCCAGGCTTACTGACCAAGCTATGCCCCTGAAGATAAGCATGGGTGCTGGTTGTGATCGCTTTGTACATGATTCATCTGGCTTGGAAGATGATGCGGGCCAGCCTGGGGAGCCAATGAAGTTCCATCAGGATGGTGGTGAGGTGTTATATTTTTTCATTTCTTTCTGGATGAGATGTGCTGCATTGTGTAGGATGCTGGGACGCAATGGTGCAGGGCGATACCACCCTCCAGATGTGAGAGTACAAGAGCTTGAATGGCAGTTCTGAAGTTGCTTTCTGGAAGAAACGAGTTTACTTTCTTTAGAAGAGAGAGTTGATATCAGTCGTCTTTGTTTCTTATGCAGTGTGTTCTTTGAGTGTGAGGTTGGTGTCCATGGAGAATCCAAGTGACTTGGCATTCAGTGAAAGTTGTGGTTCAAAGCCGTCAAGGTTCATGCCATTGAGCCATTGTTTGTTGTGTTATTGACAAATAACAGAAACTCTGTCGTGCTTCGCTTGAGCTTCAGGGAGACACTGAACATCCAGGTCTGGATGATGTGCAGGCAGTATTTGAGGTATTGGATGTTTTAAGGAGAGGAGCCTTTCAAGTAAAGTTGTGAATCATGGGCGTATTGGTGAATCCTGGTGCTGTTATTTGTGAGTAGAGAAAAAGCTTGTCCAAGTAGAGGTGGAAGATGACAGAGGACTGTATGAATATTGGGGGACTCCACAGCAGATAGGGGCCCATATGAACAGTTTGGTGTCATTTGGAAAGGTAGGAGGAGAACCAGTGAAGGACATTAGCAGTGAATTCCATTTAAGACTCCAGGGTATGTATGAGGGTGGGCTGGTCAACTATTTCGAATCCAGTGGAGACGTCCAGCAATATCAAAACACAGAGGTTATCTTCATCTGTTGTCAGGAGGGCATCATCTATGGTGTGTACGATAGCGATCTCTGTGCTGCAGTGTGATCTGATACCAGACTGGTAGTCTTGCAGGAAATGGTTAGCATTAATGTGATCTTGGAGTTGAACATGCTTTTTCAATGATCTTGCTTATGAATAGTAGGTGAGTGATGTGCTGGTAGTTGACAACGTCATCAGGGTCTAGTCTAGGTTTCTTTAGGAGTGGGAGGATCAGGCCTGTCTGGAGAGCTTCTGTGAATATGCCTTGAGTGAGGGAGAAATTTACAATGGCAAGTAGGGGTGAGAAGGCATCCCCAGGGACAGTTTTGATGAAGCACGAGGGTAAGACGTTGTCTTTATAGGAAGTGGCTTTGATGGAGTTGAGTATGTTGGTGAGAGCTGTTAGCGATTTGGCTTTGAATGCTGACCATTGTGAAATTCTACGGTAAGGGGTGGATGTAAGACATGAAACAGGCTTGGTGTTGTGTGGTGTCAGATCACGTTTTTTTTTTGCTGAAGAAGAAGTTGATGGCATTACTCTTTTCTGTGGAGTGAGGAAATGGTGGTTATGGCACGGGTTCGGTCTAGTGCCTGTTTGTCTCACTAAGGAACTGATAGAAGTTAAGAATTATAATAAGCGGTTATTTAAATGATATGACGCAGGAAGCTAGCTTCCATAAGGGATCAGCTGCAGGTCCTGAGAACCAACAAAGCTGAGTCAGCCCTCCTTAGACTTCAGCAAACATTTTATGAAAATGGCAATAAGGTGATAAAGCTCCCTGCAATGCACCAGCGAGTGCAGTGATCCAAAGTATTCATAGATAAACTGAAGGACCAGGTAGAGAAGCTTATATCATGAAAGGAAGAGAGAGGTTTTTCTCTCCTTTTTGTAAAATTTGTACACCAAAGACATAAGTTGCAAATGCAAAATTGAACATTTATTGACAATCTTCCTTTGCCGGGTATGCTGTCTAACTAGAAATTTGAACTAATTAAACCATTTGTCATACAGGAGATTTTAGTGGCCATCTGGGACATGTGCCCAAATAATGTCCCATGCCCAGATGGGCTCAAAATCCAAATTTTCAAATGTTTTGCTGTTGCTTATATTGGTCTACATTTTGCCTTCTTTAATTCCTTTGCCTCGGAGGGGGAAGCGACCTGTTCCTTGAGTGAAATGGGAATTGTGTTAATACACAAACAGGGTGGGATGATGAAGACTTTATATTGTGTAAGCCCATTGTGCTCCCCAAAATAGATGCAATAATCTGCAACGAAGGGCTGACAACCCAGCTGAATAGGATTCTGCCATTTCTTATAGAGCCTGACCAAGTAGAGTTCCTTAAGAGTACTTAAGAGTAGACAAGGGCATAACAATATCAGAAAATGTGTATATTTGTTAGAGAAAACCAAGAGAGAGAGTATCCCAGTTCTACTAAAAGCACTAGATGGGAAGAAAGTGTTTGCCAAGTTGTGCTCTGAATTTCTGCATGACACCCTCAATAAAAAAGGATTGGCGAGGCAGATAAAAACCTGGATAATGGCTAACTATAGGGCATGAAGGGCAAAGGTTAGAGTTAATGGCCAACACAAAAAAATAGTGTTATTGCTGAACTGAACTATGCAGAGCTGTCCAATCTTACCAATACTGTTTGCCTAGACCGTTGAACTGCTGGCACTCAGAATCTAGACCACAAAGAATGTGAAGCGAATATGGTGTGGCAGCATGGGCCATTAAAATGAGCCTTTTTGCCAAATTAATGCTGATTGCAATAAAGGAGGTCCTTGGTTGAGAGGGGAGGAAGCCCTACTCAAGCAACAACCGCAATCCTTGTCAGGGAGAACCACAAAAGTCACTAAATTAACCCATGCTTATTTCCTGGTAGCTTGGCACTAAAGCAGCCAGGTTTAGCTGGAGGCAATGTGTAAAGTATTTATACAGCACACAATCATCAATAAAGTGAAAACACAACACAACAAAGATCTTTAGTGCCTTCTGTAGGAAGAGGGGTTTGGAGATAAATCTTCAAAAAACCAAATATATGGTTTTTCATGCTAACACTATCAATTGCCCACATCCCCAACTGGATGGCAAGGCTTTAGAGAGGGTGCATGTTTTTGATTACTTGGGGCTCACACTCAATGATAAGATGAACTGGGGACCACAAGTAAAGAAAGCTAATCTCAAATTGATTCAGTCTGCAGGGGGTATTCTAAAAATACATAAAAATTGCTCCCAGAAGGTGATAGGTCCACCAGCAGAAATATACAAAATACAGGCTAGGGGAGCCTCACTATACGGGGCAGAACTCTGGGGTTATTGTTTGGCAAATACGCTATCCATGACAGAGAATTTATTTTTAAGGCAATTGCTGAGCCTCCCCAAGAGCACTCCATTAACACCACTTTGGATGGACCTGGGGATTGGTCCTATAGCAGATGTTGTCGCCTCTCGACCACTTTTATATTGGCGTCGTCTCTGGAGCATACCAGAGCTGGTCAACTATAGGGAGGAATTGAAGGATTTCATGTCCCTTTTGGGCGCGGGGAACCTACCATGGCTAGCTTATATAAGGAATTCCAGCCAGGCTTTGGGGAGTGCAGACATGTGGTTAACTCCTGAAGAAACTTGCCCCTCCATCCCCAAAAAGGTTCTACTCGCCTCCTACAGAGAACACAAACTGGCCCAACTATACCAGAGCACTAATTCCAGTAGTCTGACCTCAAAATTTTTAGAGGTCAAACAGCAATACAAACTGGAGTTGGTATTGGACAGTATACAACCACTGCTTGCGAAGAAACTGTTCCTACAATTTAGACATGGGGTGCTCCCGCTCCGAGCACTCACTAATAAATGGCAGGGAACGCTTAAACTAGACTGGCCACGGTGTGATATGGTTGAAGAAACAGATCTTCACGCAATCCTCTTTTGCCCTGCCTATAAAAGGCCAAGGTCCAAATGGGTCCTTCAGCTCTGCAGAAACCTGGAGATTAGACACCATATCGTGGCTTTCAGACTCCTCAAACACTAAACAGATCCGTTAATCGTGTTCGCTACCTCCAGGTTTCTACTCTCGATGTGGTGCATCCGCAGGGGCATTCTAAAGAAAAAGAATTCAGAAAACCCCCAATAGAATGCGCACTAAATAGGTTGTCATGCCATGTGGGAACACTCCCTAGCCCGAATTCTGCCTTGCAAACCATTTTCCCTGTCCGTGTTGTTTGTTTATTCACCTTTTTAAAAATGTTTTATATATTTTTAATGTTTTTTAACGTGTTTTCTAAATATGCCCTTGGGATATCAGTCAAAGCTAGTTTTTTTATACATATCAAATTGATAATAGCAATATTGCAATTGTATGTACCATGATGTAAAATATATATTTATTGTTGGATGACGCTTGTACTATTTTTCTATTAAGTACTGACAAGGGGGTGTGCAGTTACTGCTGATTTCTAAACCCCGTACAAGTCGCATCTGAATTCTTGGTCCTATGATGATATTTTTAGTATAATATCTGTTATTTTTTGTTTTCCTTCTTGTACATATGCATTTGTAACATTTGATGTGCTTTTATGGCCGTATGGCCGAAATAAAGCTTTCTTGACTGACTGACTGACAACAAAGATCTAAAACCAATTTAAATAAAATTATACCAGAACAACAAAAATCCAATCAGTAGAACCTGTGATATTCAGTTTTTAAGTTTTAGATAAAAATAGCCCCTAAAAGCACTTAGAGCTACTCACAGTCAGCTAGTCATGCTAGACAGGGGGGAAGTCACAAGTTCAAGCTGAGTGTGATAGAGAGCAGGTCAGATACAGAGACCAAGGAAGTCCCGCTAAAAAGTTGGTTTCTAAGTCCCCCGCTGAGAGTTCTGTTTGCAGTGGAGGAGGCCGCGATGAGTGGGGAGAGCGTCGTGGATGGTTGTAGCTGTAGCGTGAAGAGCAGGCCTGGTGTCGCAGACCATCATCTCTTTTGAACGAACAACCGGTCGGGTGCTGCGGACAGGCGTTGCTGGAGCTTCAGGTAGGCGGTCTCCACAGACTGCTGTTGCTCTAGTGCGAAGTGTAACTCTTGCATTGCCAGTCGTTGCTGGTGGCCGCTGTTGACATGAAGAGCAGGTCTCACTGGAGCTTTGTGTTGATAGTCATCACGGGCAGCAGAGTCTTGGTGCAAACAGCCCTGTTCACAGGGGGCCCAAAACTTCAGGGATGTTCACCTTTTCTTTAGGAGGAGTACACTCCGATACCAGTCAAGGGTATGGACTTGGGGAGTCAACTCTTGGGGCTCAGGCACTTACTCCAGCAGAGGCCAGAAAGGCTCAGACAGGTCCAGTTGTAGGTCCAGGCAGGTCTATTGGCAAGAGGTCAGCTGGGCAGTTGTAGGGAGGCCTCTGAAGTTTTTTGGGCCTATTAGCTCACACAGGTCTGCCAACTGACCCTTGGAGTCACTCTGGTTAGCCTGTGAAGAAGGCATGCAGGTCCAATCTTCCTTCTTAGATAGCAAGGCAGTCCTTCAAGCAGCAGGGCAGTCCTCTGGCAGCAGGCCAGTGCTCCTTCTGTAATTTCCACAGGACCAAGATGTTCTGATCTGTGGCTCTGCATATCCAATATTTATACCTAGCGGTAGCCTTTATGTGGAGGCTCTCCCTATCCTATCCCCACATCTAGTTCGGGAACGTTCTTCTCCTTCACCTGTCAAGGCTCCAAACTGCCTGGATGTGACAAAAGGCAGGGTAGGCCTGGTGTCAGATTCCTTTGTGTGTGTAGGAGGCCACGCCCTTTGAAGTGTAAGTGGGGCTGGGTACAGGCTCTACCCAGTCACCCTGCCAGGATGGCCCATCCTGTCCACACTTAAGGTCCCTCTTTGTTAATGTCTTGAAGCAATACACCAACCCCAACAGCAGAGCCATTCACAGTCATGTGACTCAGGACACTCGCAGAAGGCACAAATGGTTGGGACAAGAAAATCCCAACTTCCAGAGCTCCGGGCTGGGTATAGCCTCCCGACTGAATTCTATAAAACCTTCTCTGGGACCTTGGCAGAATAGTTGTTGCCGGTCTATACCGAGGACCTGGAAAAAGGAGTGCTTCCAGACTCCATGAGAGAGGCACTTATTGTGCTGGTGCTTAAACCGGTACCACTGGAAGCGGCTTCCTATTCCCGCTCTTCATGCTAAATGTGGATCAGAAAATCCTTGGACATGCCCTAGTGTTTTGCCTGCTGACTTATCTTCCACAGCTGATACATGTAGGCCAGTCGGGGTTTATCCCACGTTGGAACACAGTATGCAATCTACAAAGCTTAATACACGTCCTACACTCCCCTAGTCTAAAGCACGAGCAGTACGCGCCGGCCTTCCTAGATATAGAGCAGGCCTTTGATTCTGTGTGCTGGGAGTAAATCTGGATAGTGTTGGATAAAGTAGGGTTGGGGCACAAATACATCCAGTGGATAAAACTGCTGTGCGAGTGACGCGTGTTCAGACCGGGAGGTATTCTTTGATCGAGATACTGCTCCGGAAGGGCACGCAGTAGGGATGCCCTGTCTCTCTTGCTGTTTGCCTTGGCGATGAACCCCTTGGTGTTCCTTCTCTGTCAGGTACTGCAAGGTTGGGGGATACCTGTGGGGCGGACAACACATATTGTCTCACTGTAGCAGACAACGCAATGATTCATCTGTGTCAGCCTGCCTCATCTGTCCCAATCCTGCTGAACTCCTTTAGGGAATTCGGGGACCTGTCAGGGCTTCAAGTCAACCATTCGAAATTGGTCTTGTTCCCACTGGGACAATTGAAGGGGCTACCACAGTAATCACTTCCAGGGACAGGGCTACCCTGGAGGGTGGACAGTGTTAAATATTTAGGAATGCATATAACACACAGAGCACAACAGAGCTGTGACCTTATGTTGGGGAGAACTATTCATAACCTTTGTCCCTCTATCTCCTTCTGATAGGGAAAATAGCTCTCTTCAAAATTGTGGTGCTGCCCAGATGTCTCTATATACTACAGGGGGCCATGTATGAAATCCTCCGAAGCATGTTCCAGGAATTGGATCGGCTGTTGGTGAAACTTTGGGTTAGGAAGAGATGCAGGGTAGGGCTAGATACGCTGAAGTTAGAATGGGGGAAGGGATGGATGGAGGTACCAGACCTTGAGCTCTACTATCTATCAGCTCAGCTGCAACATGCAGTCCACTGGCTCGATGAGGGAAAGAATTGGGAAAAGTCTCTCCTCAAAGGCACGTACAGCGAACAACATCTTGGGCCCTATTGTGAATGGGAAAAGAATCCCTGACTCTCTGCCAAATGTGATCTGATAGGTATGTCGGCTCTGGGAGAGTGTGGTCCAGAGAGTGATGCGGAAAGTGCCTATGCACCAGATTTAAATATATATATATATCTATAGTTCAGCCTTTTGCAGAAATAGAACGGGCTGTGGCCGGTGGCCACTGACGAGGCAGCCGATCGACCACGCTGTCAGACTTATACCCTGCTGCCCGTTTTCTAACCATGCAAGAAGCATTTGAGACATTTGGGCTAGGCCCGGGGCAGTTCTCCAATATGCAAAAATAGCAGCCACAGCCAGGGGAATTTGGCCGTCGTTCCCTGAAGCCACTGAGCCCATTCAGACGCTGGTTGCCATGCTCTTGTTGGCCGGGGGCCGGAAACTAATTATGCAACTATACCGAGTCCTTTGTGCATATAAACGGATGACACTACTGAGAGTCAAGGAGGCCTGGCACCGCGTCAGTGGCTAGCCTATAGCCCCTAAAGAATGGCATAAAATACACAATGGAGTACATAGGGTGTTGATAAATGCACGGTTGAAACTGGTGCAATCTAATTTCATACACAGAGCTTATCTCTCCCCCAAAAGGCCGCAGACTATATACCCAGCCAGGGACCAGAGATGTGCACGGTGTGGGGGTGTGCTGGCTGATTTCTTCCATAGAGTGTGGAGCTGCTCTGTCATCCTGGAATTCTGGGTAGAGGTGCTGACCCAGCTCAAGGAGATTATGGGATGGGACGTCCCATTCACGATTAAACAATGTCTCCTAGGTCTACTCCCTGACAAAGCCAAGATAAAAATGAGTAGGAAGTTTATGATGCTAGGTCTTATATTAGCTGAAAGATGTATCACTATTAATTGGCTAAGCCCACAACCCCCTTGCAGAAGGAATGGCAGAGAGACTTATTGGAATGTGTGGGGGCAGAGGAAGTTCATATGAGAAAGTCACAAAGAGATGAGAGGGTAGCGGATGACCTGATCTCGTGAGGTGCCATGGTACAAGCACTAACGCACCCTCCCGGTGCCAGGCCCCCGTGAAGGGCACACCTGACACCAGCAGGTAGCTAGCGACGAGTGGATTGTGGAGTGCCTGAGTGGTGGGCGGGCTGGGAGCCTGGAATGGATGGGGGATTGACTGGCTGTGTCTGATTGTGGACAAAATGAAGGTTAGCTCAGATAGCACCTTGAATACACTGGCCAGACGGACAGATGGAAGCACAGGGAGATGGGGCGGGGGAGTTTAGATTTAAGAAACTGTTCTTATGCTCAGCAGTGTTATATAAAATATATACTGCAGTATGTTATTGATATGTTATAATGTGCTACAAATCTTAAAGCCATGACGGAATGCCTGACACTGCCATGGTCATAAAATAATCCTATATGCTGTACATGATATTGTGTTTGAAGAAATGCCAATAAAAGCAACTTTAAAAGAAAAAGAAAATGCCAGCTTTCTAAAAGTGACATTTTCAGAATTGTGACTTAAAATTAAACTTCACAATTAAAGAAGATTTAAAATTGCAATTAAGTTGAGTGTAAACAACTTATCTCGATCTGCTCTTAATCCAAAGTTAGCACTTATTTAATGTAATAAGGTAACCCAGTTTTGTCAATGGGAGAGATAGGCCTTACAACAGTGAAAAACGACTTTTACAGCTTTTCACTGCCAGGACATGTAAACCTTAAGTACACATGTCCTGCTTTTTAAATACAATGCGCCCTACCTAGGAACCTTTAGGGCCTACCTTAGGGCTGGCTTATAAGTACTAACAAGCATTGGCAAAGCCAATGGGTTTCGCCTATGTGAAGTCTATTGTCTTTGTCAATGTTTTTTTTTTTACATATTGCAGAGCAGTTGAGCTGCTTTGCAATATAACTTAAAGTTAAAAAAAATGCTATGACACGGAAAATGTTGGCCGTGTCATAACGCTCAACTGCTGTGTGACATGTAAAAAGACATTGATAAAGTCAATAGATTTTTCATAGGCGAAAAGTGGTCGAAGAAGAGGACTTTAAATTGTGTTCTTTCTCTCGTGGGCAGTCAGATGCATTTGTAGGACTGGCCAGAAGTGGTCCTGTCTGTTTAAGTCCAGTGCGATTCTTGTACCCTACCTTCATACAATATTTATTTGCATTGCAGGCTTGCAGACTTCCCGTGGGCACTTGGAACTGTCGAAGGTGTATGTATATAACTTCCATGCAATTTTTTTCAGGAGAAACTATGGTGTAAAATTCCCCACCCAGAATCACCCTTGTTCATGCTTTGAAAGGCATGCAAACACAAATATGCACAAGTGTGCATTTGTGTATGATTGTGCTTGCATTAGAACTTTAAAGCGAGACATATTGGCATTGTAAATGCAAGATGAGAGGTGTGGGAGTAGAGAGAGAATGGTGTGAGTGCTCTCTGTGCAGGGTGAGTGGTGCATTGCAGGTTGAGAAGAGTCTGAGTGCAGGGTGAAAGTGCCTCACTGCAGGGTGATTGGTGTGTGTTCAGCGCAGAATGAGAATTGTGTGACTTTACAGTGTGAGAGATGGTACCCTCTACAAGGTAAGAGGTGTGTGAGTGTAGGGTGAGTGGTTATCAATAGTATAAGTGCAGGATGAGCGGTTTGAATTCAGGGTGAGAGGTGTGGGTGGAGGGTGAGAGGATTGTGAGTGCTGGGTGAGAGGTATGTCAATGGTGTGTGAGTGCTGGGTGAGCAGTATCTGACTGCCAGTGCAATGTCAGGGTGACTGCACAGAGTGAATGGTGGCTGAGTGTGCAGGGTGAGCGGTGTCTGAGGGTAGGTGAAAGGTATGCAAGTGTTGTAAAGGCATGTCAGCAGTGCAGGTGTATGAGTGCGGTGGATGAGCAGTATGTTAGTGTGCAGGGTGAGTAGTGTGTGAGTAGAGAGTAAGCTTAGTTTGTGTGCAGGGTGAGTAGTGTGTGTGTGCAGGGTGAGCAGTGTATGTGCAGTGTGTCGTTGTGCAGGGAGTATGGTTTGTGTGCAGGGAGAGTTGTGTGGTAAGTGTGTGCAGGGTTGGTGTGAGTGAAGTCTAAGAATGGTGTGCGAGAGCAGGTTGAGTGGTTTGTAAGTGCAGGGCGAGTGGTTTATGAATTCAGTGTGAATGGTAAGTGAGTGCAGTGTGAGTGGTGATTGAGGGCAGGGTGAATGTTAAATGGATGAACGGTGAGCGAATGCTGGATGACAGATGTATGAGTGGTGTGTGGATGCAGGTTGAGTGGTGTGAGCACAGGAGAACAGCCTCTGAGCTTAGGGTGTGTGGTGCATGAGTGCAAGGTGAGGGGTGTTATTGCATGGTGAGTAATGTCTGAGTGCAGGGTGAGTGTGGAAAATGAGGGTGTCTGAGGGCAAGGTGAGAGGTGTCTCAGCGAGAGTGAGTGTTGTTTGAGTGACGGGTGAGTGGTGTCAGAGTACACGGTGTGCATTACCTGAGTGCAGGGTGGGAAATGTATGAATGGCAGGGTGAGCGGTGCATGAGTAGAGGGTGAGTAATGTGAGTGTGCCAGGTGAACAGCATGTGGGTGTAGGGTAAGTGGTGCATGGGTGTAGGGTGAGCAGTTTGTCAGTGCAGGGTGGAGGTGTTTGAGTGTGCAAGGCAAGATATGGGAGAATCGATGTTGAGCAGTCAGCATGAGTAGTGTTTTAGTGGTTTGTGAGTGCATAATGAGAAGTGTGTGTCTGGGTTAAGGATGAACGGTGTTTGTGTGCAGTTTCAGTGATTACAGGGTATGTAGTGGGTGAGTCGTGGGTAAGAGGAGAATAGTCTGTGAGTGCAGATTGAGAGGTGAGTGGTGTGCTTGTGTGATTGCAGGATGAACGGGTGTCAGGGTGAGCGGTGTACCCATGTGAATGCAGAGTGTGTGGCAAGCTTTAGTGACTGCAGGGGGTAGCACATTAAATTCAGACCTATTGGCATTGCCAATGCTTGTTTTTAATGCACATCCACCCCTACTGCATTCCTACATATAATTCAATCACTGTGAAACAAATATGCTTGCTATGTGTTACCAGATTTTAAATCAACACACGGAGAGAGTTTACTGCGCTTGCAGAGTCATAATGCGTCTGTCGCTAAGCATCAAGCAACATAGTGAAATTTCCATTGTCTCCCGGGGTGGAATATTTTAAAAGGCTGTTTTTAACATTTTTCTGTTTTGAAATGTAAAAAAGGATGACAAAGGCATACATATTTTATGTTAAAAATGATTGTGTGCTTAAAGAAAGTATAAGACTGGGTGCAGATAAACCTATTTTTTCGTAGTGACGCGGCTCATTTATGACATGTCACCTATGAGTACAATTGTTAACTCCTACAAAAAATAAATAATTTCTTTCACCAAAAGGTCTTTAATTTCAAATGATTCAGTGCACCATCTCTTCTATGTTCTTTGTCAAACACCCAAGTGTGGCGTCAGGCTTCTCTGCTGTTACAGCACATGCAGATTTAATGAAAGAAGTGCCTTTTGTATCGGACAAAAATCGATCCTAATATTTTATAAATTCTCCTAGTGCACGCAGCAGATTTCAAACTTTGCCAGGATATCACCACACAACCCCACGGAGAACCCATTAACAAAACTACATGTTAATAGCTTTGTGTTTGGCGATTTACATCTCAAAATGTTAAATGCTGTCCCCTGAGCGCTCTGAAGCACCAGTCTGGCTGTACTGGCGCTACACAGAAACAATTAATCCAACAGAAATGAAACAAAGTACTTAAAATCATAAGCCTGGTTGTATTTCACGCCCCGGAAAAAATCCATATATGATTCTGATGTTACACAGCATTTACCGGGCCCAGTGGTTCTCCATCTTATAGAGAGGGCAGTGATCACCGATTTCCTTGATCAAATGGCAGCTCATGTCAGCTCCTGGCTCCTCAGTGTGAATGCAGATGAGGCCGGGGACCGAGATTAGGTGAGATTGCGCTGTGTGTCATTGGCTGCGCCATGCTGTGACTGGATAGACATCTTGCAGCAATAAATGCTGAGTCGTGCAATAAGGGTCCCTTGGGTGCCTCTGCACAGAGGACTTAATGTTCATCCCTGTAGTCTGAAGGGAAGTGATTTGAAAAACCCAGAGATTTGTTTATTGAATGGGGGCAAATTATGACAAAAAGATGGGAGCTGTATCTGTGGAAACAGAAATAAATAAAAGAGGGGGGAAGCAACGAGGTGTGACTTGGGAGGAGGGAGCAAGACCACGGGGAGGAGAGAGTCGGCCTGCAGATGCACTCGTAAGGAGTGCATGTTAGGAAATACAAACAAGAAACACAAGTGAAGAGGCTAAGTACTA
Organism: Calotriton arnoldi; assembly: GCA_963921515.1. Taxonomy (NCBI): domain Eukaryota; kingdom Metazoa; phylum Chordata; class Amphibia; order Caudata; family Salamandridae; genus Calotriton; species Calotriton arnoldi. The sequence continues at coordinate 3,651,745 of CAWUFW010000049.1, read as the reverse complement.
GGTGAGCTTCTGGAAGGAATTCTGTGCCCTTGGCTCTGTCCTGAAAACACACTAAAGAGATGATAAGAGGATGTGGTGTAGCAGTCAGAGCTGCCAACTTCGGACCTCGGGACCGCTGGTCAAGTCTCAGCACCGGCTCAAAATCCTATGATTCTGGGCAAATCATTTAATCTCTCCGCGACTACAAAAAATGAATGTGTAATGCAACTGGTGCTCATGTAAAATGCAAAGTAAATTTTACTAAACTGCAAGCATTATTATGTATTAAGTCATCCTTACATTGTCTGTTGCTACATTACATTTCAGCAAGAGTGCAGTATACAGCACCCCACGCCTTTTCTCCAAGTGTTTCCTCTTGAGAATTTAACTCATTATTATAAACGTCCAACAATTACCCCTCCCTCAGACGATAAACCACAGAAAATGTGATGAAATCAAACTACTTGCTGCAAGCTGTAAAATGTGTTTTATAAACAATGACAGGCTGTTTGTGGAGTTTTGCAGCGGTATCTCTTGGTTTTTAGCACTGTGTAGCGCTGTGCAGCTCGGGTGGACTGGGTAAACAGTAAACAGTTTGAAAGAGGTGTGATTTGGTTTGAAGGAACCCTGCATTAAAGGTGTGAAGCAGCCTTCCTTGGCACTCGCCGCAAGATCCTGCTGCTGCTGAAAGCAAATCTGCCAAAATGGTAGACTTCCGTCTTGGAAGGAGTGGGAGCGAAGGCCATGGAGGGGTCGAGGAAGCAAAGACGACGGTGGAAGCAAGAAGAAAAAGCCCTTGCTGATGGTTGCTGCTTGCACAAAGTGCATTTCGAAAGGGGACAAAGCTGTATACTCATTTTCCCAAATTCACATGATGCCAAAACTCCAAGTTGTTTTCAAGTTCTAAAAGTCGCCAGCTGTAGTCATTGTAGAAGCCATTATAGAAGTCTTGTCTTGGGGATAAATGTTGTAAATGCCTTAGAGCAGAGGTCTACAAACTTTTTTAGGTTGAGCCCCCCCCAGCTCAATTTTTTTAGATGTCGGGCCCCCCCACCACCTGACAGAAATTTCTGGAATCTGGTACACTACATAATTGACCGCCATCCGCATATCCCAGGCCATATCCGGCAATTTCTGTCACCCTGCCTGCTACGGCACAAGCACTGTCCCCAGCCGTAATGCTGCCAATGCCTGTGAGACGTGAGTATGGCTGTTGCGACTACTGAGCTCACGCACACTCAGCAATTAGCATGCTGGGAGGCAGCTCACCGATACTGCAGGTGGCTCCATAGCACACAAAAGTTGCGGTGGCCACAGCTGCATCGAGCACATTGAGGACAGTAGCAATGCACGGCTGCAGGCTATACTACTCTGGCTACGCAGCAAGTGGAAAGTTCACACTTACTTTCGTTTATTCTTCCTCACGAGCCCTTACTCCCAAGCTCGAAATGCACTCTTGCAGCTTCCTTGCCTTAACTCGGTCATAAGCCAGCCCCCAGCTACAATTATCCAATGGGAGGCTTAGGCTTAGGCAGCGGCAGTGTGCAGCAGACTCCGGGAATAGAATGCAAGCCATTCGTTAATGATGACTTCTAGGATTCATGACAGGCGTGATGACATCATCACTAACGTGGTGGTAGACAATCATGCCTGCCTGGACAGACGTACGCCTGCCTATGAAAACATACCAGCCCGTCACCATGCAAGGTATGTTGTTCTTTTTATTTTGAAGTTGGGCAATTAATATTGAGACCACCACCTGCAGGGTCAGAAATCGTAGCCCCGGCCCTGTGAAATAAGTGCCGGTGCTGAGTACCGGAAACCACCGGCTCAAATTAAGCACTGCTTGAACCGTATCCACGCCCCATCTTGCCAAACACAGAACTGCTAATGTACTATTAAACGACCGTGAGTGTCCCCAGAGTATTTGAATCATCCTACATGACATAAAACTAAACAAAATACGATACCGCATTACGTGCCCCTTCTCAAACCCATAAAAAATATAAACATGCAAACATTTCTCCTCACCAAATGTTTTGTTTAAAAAACATAATCATTGACACAGAAACAAAATTGCTTTAAAACTCAAACTAATGATAAATTTGTCAGTGTACAATATGTCTGAATGTATATGTAAATGTCCACACTATCTTCATGAAATCGTTGCATAATTGAAACTGCAGGGAAAGCCAGCTGAAAGTTTTTAACACAGTCAATTAGGTGCGCATTCTACAATTTATGAAGAATTGACATGCCCATACTTATGTAATTTAAAGAGAAACTTTGCCTCCTTCCTGTGAAGAATTAATCTTCCCGGGACGGTTCATTCCGAGAGCTGAAAAGCTTCAGCTGCAGTGGCAGGCAGGGAATCTCCTGTGCTGTGAAACCGAAAGCGGACTGCTTTCACGGTTTGCTTTCAAATTACAAAAGTATGGGCAGGTCGTGCCCCATCGATTAGGAAAGTGGGGAACAATGAGATGCTAGGGTGGAGTGCGCGCCCCCCCTGAGATGGTGTCGCGCCCCCCGGGGGGGGCGCGCCCCACAGTTTGAAGAACTGTGCCTTAGAGTAATTGAAAATAATAATGTTTACTTGTTAGGCAATTGGTTTGGTAATTTGCAAATCCACTGAAATGAAAGGCTGTCCTATGATGCAGTTGAAGGGAGTGCATTTAGGGCATATGACATCGTTGCTACGCTGGTGCTTGATTTGCTTAAAGTGCCCTCCATTCAAACAGCTGAAGAAAGCAAGGTTCGGAGAGAGGAGAGAGGATGTGGCGTTGCCGCCAGGGCTGACGACTTTAGAGCTGGGGAACCAGGTTTGAGTCTCAGCGTCGGCTCAACATCCTGTAAGTAAATCACTTAATCTTCTCGTAAATATAAAAATAAGTGAAGAACTTCCACCAAATAAAAGAAACGTAAATATTTAAATTCTGTAAGAAAGTCACCAAGAAGTAGGTCGAAAAAGTTGTGTGCTTGCTCGTAATTAAAATAACAAAGAAGTGCCAAGCAGATGAAAAGGAGTTCTTCTGCCATGGCACACTGATAAGAAGAAGACACAGAGAACAACAGGAAATGGTATGCTACAACCAATAGCAACAGAGGAAAAGTAAATGGCAAGCACACGAACGAATGAAAAGTAAGGGCGGGATATGAGCCCCTTTTAATTTATATTAAATACAATAGATTGTGTCATAAGGTTTCTGCACATACACAGAGCTATGCACAGGAAAATGGGACCCTGGAATACAGTGGTTTGCCACCATATACCATAGCACCCAAAAACCCCAACCCAACTAGCTTAGCATCCCATTAGCACCCAAGTACTAATGTTTGGACAACCCAGAACACGGTATCTTTATCTCAGGACTCACTGAAGCAAGAACACTCTTTCGCCACTCACTCGTACTTGTCCACAAGGTGCGTAGGAAGAGACACTGGATAGGTTAAAATGTTTATTCCAACTTACGTGCTCTAATGTACAGTACACGTGTCAGTACTAATAGCATAATGCATATGACTAATATAAGCAGCATGGTTACAATGCCATAGAATACAAACGGGGAAAGCATCTCAGAGCTCAGTGGATAAACGTATAAATAACATTACCACCCTCCCCTTGCAGTAAGATAGTTTATTATAATAATAGAAGAAGACCTCTGGGCTTTGACTAGCGAACCCCCATACCTCAGTCTCTAAATGCAGAATTACATCAGCAGGACATCATAGCTCTTCTCACTGAAAAGGATTTCTTCAAGTGTGCTCAAGCGCTAGTAAAACCACAGTATTAAAAGCATATCAAATTCTTCATGGCAATTGCACATAATGTTATGTCTGGGTGCGCGAGACTGGCCATATCAGGAAGAACCAGAATACATTGTTATGCGACCTTGTACATGTTTGTGCAGACTGAGCCCAAAAAGGTGAACAACAGAAAATGCAGACAGTGCAAAAGAACTTGGCACGAGCAAAGGGCGAGGAAGGCCCGGCTCAGTGTAACGTGCGCAAAGAAAAGCAGCATGGCAGCCAGGCCTAGGCCAACATAACAAGGCAGGTAACAATCCACAAGACACCCTCCCCTGGACAGTCCGGCGGCCAGGACAGAGGCCCATTAGAGGAAAAAAACAGATGTCGGAGCACAGGGAGCGCCCAAACGGCGAAGGGCAGGTCAATCCATGAAAGTGAAAGTGCAGAAAAAAGCCATACCCTCCAAGAGTTCATCATTGGAATCGTCAAAGAACATAGATGCCATCCAATCCATGAGTTCAAAAGAGCAGGAATGCTCCTCAGCAAAGGGAGCATCCATAAGCAATGCGGGACAGCTTGCCTGATAAATAAAACAGCTTCGATGTAGGAGATCCTGGGCAGCCGCCCAGATATCCCATTGCGCCAAAATCCCCAGTGCAGCCGCACGCGCCATACAGCCAGCGACGGAACAGTCCTGCTCATGGGCCTCTAAGGGACCCATCAACTGAACAAAATCCGGAACAGACAATGACGAATTGGAGAGGCAATAATCCAGAGTCCAGGTGAAAGGACAGCGGACACAAGTCATCACAGGTTGCACGCAAGTGAAATACGCAAAGCGAAATGAAAGAGTATATGACACACTCAGTGTCGCCAATGGCAAGACACCAAAACCGGCCAAAAGGCGCTCACGGAGCAGCTGGAGGCGTTCTGGATCGAGCAGGTCCCATCGGGGAGCAGCCATTGCGCAGAAAGCAAATTAAGAGTAAGACACCAGCCGCTAAAGCGAGGATCAATGGGAAACCGCCAAAGACACTGGAAAAAATAGAATGTATGAAAGCTGGGATGACACCAAAAATAGTTTGGAAGGAGGACACCAAGCCCGACCCCACGACCTTAAAAAAGTGCACTAGGCCTTCAGTGTTAGATGCGTTAAAAATACGATGTATTAACTCCCCAAAATGTTGGGGGAGATTAGTGTTCAAAAGGGCCTGTATTTCACTGTGGGTACTCGCCACCTGGAGAATGAATGTCTCCCGGGCGGACGTGAGCATAACTTCCTCGTTTAATAATAGTGCCTTTATTCTGCTCAGTCTATTGAAATCCGCTTCCATGGTAGGGATGGAAGGCCAAATAGAGATATCAACCGTGCCATGAGGGGGAGGAAAAAGCACATTTTTGCAGCAGACAACCCTGTGCGAAACTGTTACAATGTAAGGAATGCCAGCCTGCAGGCCACAACAGTTTTCGTTATTTAAAAGTAAATAACTACCATTGGAAAGGAGAGTGAAAGTAGGTGAAATAACAGGAGCAGGAATACCTTTCAGCACACAAGCAAGATTAGGAGAGGAAACACTGCATGAGCCATGCAATTTAATGTGTTTACAAATAAGCGAGTGACCTACAGTCGAGTCGCAGTACTCCCCGTGAGAAAGACTTCCTTGCCGTCCCGAAGGCATTTATACATGAAAGGCAAGGACCAGAGTTCATGCAGGAAAGCACTGCCCAATGGCCGGTAACGGCCCACAGGACAATGTTTCATGCACGAGTCAAATTCAAACAAGGAAAATGGTAAAGCTATAACCCCATGGACTAGCCATACAGCAGAATCGAGTTCTGCAACAGAGAACGGCAATGGATCCACCTTTTCGATATGTAATAGATTGTAAGTTGCATCTTTCATGGACATAAATTGCTGTTTGTCAGTTAAGTTAAAAGGTAGAAATAAGGCAGAGGTGTTCAAGAAATGCCAAGGCACTTTACCTAACTTAAGTGTTTGTAAAGTCCATGCAAACTGCATAACTGAGCGCAATTGATTCTGACCATGATATAACACAGAAACATCATCTTGTACAATATCAACAACAGAGGACACAATATTCTCTAAAGTGTAAATGCGAGAAGACAGGGTATTAATACTATTGTCAACAACAGCCAGCACCTTTTCCATATTTGCTTGATCTATTTCCCGAAGACGGGAAGCAGCTTCCATTTGTGATAGCTTCCAGAGTTCATTATATGTTTCATAAATGAATCTTTTAGGTCGGGGACCACGAGGTCCCAAAACAAAGTCGGACAGATCAATATTGCCTGAAAGGAGGGACAAATGTTGTTTAACAGAATCAAGGGACGAATGTTGCAGCCATTGTTTGCATAATTTACCAACAGAGTATGTAGTGACAGTACGGGCATCAGTAAACCTCGGATCAGGCCTATTCTGTGTGTAGCTAGCACCTGTAGTCGTGAAAACGCATTTGACATGCATTAGATGATATAGGCCATACTAACCAGGGTGACTGAACCAGCGCAGAAACATTAAACGAATTATTTTGTAACATTGCCTGCAGGGACACGAGGGACTTATTGAATCGTGAGCTTTCATTTGGAAAACTCGACAGGGATGGTATTGATGGCGTATTCAATTGTTTAGTGGTTGCTAAGCCCCAACATGTAGTCTGATAGATGGAAGCATTTATGAACATAATTTGGGTAGGGATGAGGCACGCACGATGCAACGCCTCAGTTCCCTGTACCTGCCATGGCTTGGAACCCCAAATAGATTTTAATTCCACTGTATTATCCCAGTACTCATAACCACCCACAGCTAGGGCACTCAGAAAGGAACCTGAATAAAGCAATTTGGTGTGTGTCAACATCATTTTCTGAGTTGATGTGTTATTGAGTCTAAAATAATAGGATGCAGGGTTCGACCGATTAAAATCAGTAAAATAATTAAACTTATTTCGAAGAGTTTGAGAGCTACCTGGCAAGGGGTTTGGACAATGTTCCCATTGGGTATAGATTAACAGAACTACGCAGGGCACTGGGCTTATGGAGAAAATGATTACCCCAATGTTGGTAACAATACAAATCGGCATAATTAGCAGAATTCATATATAGATCTTCAGCATTAAAAGATGCATAATATTTTAAATCGGCAAACAATGCTTCAACCGCATGCACATCCCAATCATCAGAATGAATATTATTTTGTACTACATCACCCATTGAAACACGAAGGACATTAGGTACATTAATGATTTCCGTCGGACCATGGATTTGATAGTTCACTGCATCCCATACGATGCCATCAGCAACGGGGAAAGCTGAAATGTTCACAAATGTGTGGTCACGCTTCATGATGTGAGACGAGGAATGAGGAGCCAAAGTTCCAGAAACATAGTCCACAGCAGAGCGTTCAGGTAAATAGTGACCATTGATTAGTAGAAAAAACACTGTGACAAAGCCAATGGACATGAACAGAAAAATCAAGAAAAGTACCAACCAGAGGTATGTCCAGGGTGGAATCAAAAAATTGTCTCTAAACCAGGATACAAAAATACTGAACTTGGATGGGACTTTGGAAGAAGTGGAATCCGAATCAAAGGAATAACGAGTCGGGCCAAGTGGCGTTGTTGGTTGATACGCCACCGATTCAGATGCAGGATAAGTATACTCGTCCTCGTCGATATTAGTGGAGAGTTGGGGATCAATTGTAGTTTCAGGCAAAGTAGAGGATTCAGGCAAATCAACCATCTCAATTACAGCATCAGCGACCGTTCGTGTAGATGGGCCACGAACATATGTCCGATAAATGGCAGGACAAGAGACCGCTGGTGTGACACTATTCAGGATCGGCCAGGCGCTGTAGCTTGACATTTTCAACTGAGATGTATCTGTTCTCTTTGCGACCAGGAAGCGGTGGTAAAATGACTGTACGTGTTCCCTTCAGGCCAAGAACTGGAACTGGTGCATCGAAAAGAGGGGCCAAATTCTTTTTTGTTTTCAACCTTCTCTCGAACCAGTTCTCCAACTTTAGGAAGCCAGCCGGCTACCGGAATCTGCAACGCAGGATCTGTGGCTGAAGGCAAGTGTGTAGTTGCAAGTTTGTCTCGGGCTTCTTGTAAGTCCTGTAACATAGCAGAATGGTTATCTACATCAAACTTGGCGGATTGCGCCGCGATGTCTGGACCTTCAAGGTCAGGCACAAACATTCTTATGCCAAAGAGCATTTCGTATGGGGTCCGCCCACCCAGAGGTCTTCTAGGGAGATTATTAAGTGCACGCTGAACGGTATACAAATGGGCCAGCCAGTTCCTGCCAGTACCTATAACCCTAGCTGTTAAGGATTGCTTTAAGTCACGGTTCATTCGTTCAACGATAGAGTTGCCCTCAGGCCTATACGGAGACGAAAATTTCACCCGCACCCCAAGCGAAGCCATTGCATCCTTGTAAGCCCTAGAGGCAAACGCTGGACCTTGGTCCGAATGGAAGGTGCCGCATGCGAAAATTCCCACAAAGACACGCAAATCCCTGATTACATTTCGGGCGTCAGCACTCCGTTGTGGCCAGACCCAGAGAAACCGTGTGCACGAGTCCACTGCCACTAAGATGTATTTATAAGCAGTGTCTGATGAGAATGGACCGCAGTGATCCAAGTAAACACACCCAAAGGGTCTGTTAGCAATGCAGAGCGGTGTTTGTGGTGGACGTGTTACCGTGGAAGGCTTAATCTGTTGACAAACGTCGCAAGAAAGCACAAAAGCACGGGTGTCTTTATACAATCCACGCCACCAATAACGCTGCTGCAAAATGGAAACCGTAGCTGATACCCCTGCATGAGCAGAAGCCATGCCTTCGTGTGCAGCTGATATCAAGGGACTCCTGCGGTCCGCGTTGGGGATCAGCCGATCTCCAACGTCTGGTATAGTTACATAAGGAACCTGATCGGGACTTAATGTGTAAGAATACTTGGAAGGGAAACCTGTAGGGTAATTATTACCTTCCTTGGTTGCAGCAATAGCTGCTAATATTACAGGGTCTATTTTAGACATGGACCTGGTAACCGCTGCTACTGTACACGTGACTACTGCTGAACGGGCAGCTTCATCTGCCAGATCGTTACCAATAGCGTGTGCGCCCACCCGCTGATGGCCTAAGGTGTGAACCACCTGTGTGAGGGGCAGACGTTGTTGCAATTCTGCCACTCGAACCCAAAGCATTTTATGCTTAATTGTGCTCCCTTTGCGTCCTTATAGTCGTTTTTCGACCAGAAAAACAGATTGTCATTGTAAGATTGTACACAGTAAAAAGAATCACATACAATTAGAGTGGTCTCATCCTGAGAAGCAAACTCAAGTGCTAGGAGCAATGCATGCAGCTCAGCTAATTGTGCGGTACTATCTCCAAGTGTGCGAGTGTGCACTACAGTGGATTTGAACTTTCCATCCACAAAGGATCCCGCAACAATAGCACATGCAGCAGAATAAGCGTGCTTGGACCCAGTGGCCGGTTGCGCCGAACCATCGGTGTAGATCACACATTTGTAATCCTCAAGCGGCAGTAAAAACAAAGGGGAGGATGAACGAATTCATACTGCAAATACTCCTGAGTCTGAAGAGAAGAATCAAAGACAAAAGTGACGTCCGAAGACGTCAAGGATGTAGCCCATTGTATCCAACGGGGATGCATTGCTTTTGAGTTTGGTACACTTGCCTTTGTTACTGCCTCCAGGGCAGGACAGGGTGTTACCACTAGAATCCGCTTTCCTGTGCCAGTGCGCGTTCTTTTAGAATCGCCATTTGCACTGCAGTCAGAACTTTTTCAACAGATGTAAAGCGCAATTCAGCGGAAGTGTACAGATGTGACTTGTATGCGATGGGTACTGTATCACCTTCATTAAAGGTTAAATAGGTGAATCCCACCGCCCCCGGAATTATTCTAATCACCAGGTTTGTGTGGTTATCACGAGTCAAAAGATATTTAGACTCCAAAAGGTCTGTCTGCAAAGACTGCAGAATTGAGGTGTGCTCAGGCAGCCAGCAAGACCTTGAATAAGTAGGTTGTATCAAAGCATACAAAGGCTTGATACGCTGGGCATATTCGGGAATGTAAGTACGCCCGAAATTCAAGAACCCCAGCAAAGACTGAAGTTTCTTCAGAGTATTTGGTGGGCACAAGTGTGCACATTTCTCCAAGAAATGGGGGCTAAGCCCTTACCTTCGTTATTGAGCTCATAGCCCAAGAACAGAACGGTAAATTCAGCAATGTGTGATTTAGCAAAGTTAAATTTGTAACCCTGCTCCGCGAATTCAAGAATAATGCGGTCCACACGGGACAAATGCTGAAATAACTCGTCGTCCGTCAGATAAATGTCATCTACGTACGAACATGCGTCTTGATCAATGTCATGTAACAAAGAAACAACACGGGCGGCGAATATACCCGGACTATTTTTATAGCCCATGGGTAATCGCCGGAACTGGAATAATTTACCACCGGATGTGAATGCGGTCCATTGACCACTCTCCGGGGCTAGGTTGTGCGTGTAGAAACCGTTTGAAAGGTCAAGTGTCGTTTTGTATTTTTTACGAACAAGACTGTCTACAAGCGCAGAACTGTGTGTATTTTGCACCGCAAAGTTCCGACAATGAGAGTTTAAATGTCGGTAATCCAAAACTAAGCGGTACGATCCATCGGGTTTAGAAACCACGAAAAGGGGATTGTTCATAGGTGATACGCATGGTTCGATTACTCCCTGATATTCCAACTGTGTCAGAATTTCAGAGACGGGGCCTTTTGCCTGCCGTTTGATGGGATATTGGGGTTGTGGCTGCGGTAGTGACCGCAAAGGTATTGCATGAGGAGGTGATTCTTCATCCCATCCCACATGGTTGCGGTATAACGCTGGTGCCAGGTACACTGCCCACTCAGCTGCAAGTGCTTCAGCTTTGTCTTTTGGGACATGCCTTGAAAAGCTTGGAAGGATTACCTCCTCTCCTTTATGTGCAGCTAAAACGAATGGGGGTGGCCAATCCACCTCTGCTAACAAAATGTCATATGAAGAGGTTAGATTTTCCCAAAAATCCCTTTTATTTCACGCGGTATATCACCTTCGATTTGTATGACTATATTATGTAGTCTGTCAGGGGGTGCCACTCTCGTGTCAGCCGTCTCTACAGCAACGAATGTTTCAGTTGCTGTCGCCTCCATATGAGGACGTAGCGCCTCCCGCACTATGGTAACTTCCGCGGCGCTGTCTAGGAGGGTCACTGCCCACGTCCAATTCTGGAGTCTCGTTCTCACGGTCTGAGGCATATTTTGCTGTGACAGCGGCAACCTTTTTCTTCTGAAATTGCGGTCGAGGAAGATGAAAATCTTCTGCTTTCCCTCTGACTTGTTGTCGAGGTTGGTCTCGCTCCTGGGGAGCCTCTCGGCCCCTTCCTCTATCTTGCCGTCCTCCTCCACCAGCCTGTGACGACGTCTGGGCCTGTGAAGAACGAGGAGAACGCGTATCAGAGCTCTGAAACCTTTCTGGTGATTTAATCCTTGACCTATCACGTAAATCATAAGTACGTTCAGAAGAAACCGAAACTGGGGAAGCGCCTCTCGACCCCGGCTTCATTTGTTGCTTACCCTGTTTTTTCTGTCTCCAACTCTTTTTAGTGAAGACTGGTTTATCATCTTTCTCAGATGCACTTTTTGTCTTGTGCAACTTGTGTTTGCGATTGAGTTTGCATTTTTACAAAAGGCTTGTTGCCTAGGCTATTTCTTCCAATTGTTTTATAAGCCCGGGCTATTATTTTCGGTAATTCGCGAGGCCTGTCCAACTCTGGGACCAAAGCCAAAGCATTCGCTACTTGAAAGTTCATAGCATCGCCCTTGACATTTCCAAGGATCAGCTCAGCTACTACATCAAACACTCCCACTAGTCTCATCCCTAATTCCACAGCCGCTTCAGGGCCATGTTCATCCTGTACTTTTTAATTACAGAGGGTAGAACCGTCATGGAAGGAGTTCCAAAACATTTTGAATAAACTGCTGCGAATACCTTACCCCAGTTTTCACATGATGTCAAATCGGGGATTATGTCTTTTGGCAAACTTATCGTGAGGATGCGGTGTTTATCCACTGGGGATGTGTGTGGAAACACTGCTTCTATCTGATCGAACTTTTCTGCAAGCCAGTAAGGATAGTCGTCCTTATTTTGTGGACGTTTGCCCATCACAGAATTTACCATGACAGGACTTATGGTCACTCCAGCTGCAATAGCTGGTTGGCCTGCGACTACAGGAGCAGCTCCATGGAGGCTACCTGTAACGTATGTCACTAGGGCTCGATGCACTCGCACCAATTCGGTATGCATAGTGCGCAGTTCCGCAAGCGGTAATGCCAGATAATTTGGATGCGGGGTATACCCGGCCAATACAGGCCAAGTGGCCCCCTGAATTGATAAGGGGCCTAAACGAACTGCGGTAGTTGGTTGTGGTAGGGCGCCATTGAACCAAACACGGTGCTGCCAAGCCGTGAGAGGCACTTCAAGAGCAGTATAGGGTCGATAGGCAGCAGGAACTGCGGTGGGTTTATATTCATGAAACAGCTTATCACCTGCATCCACCGCTTCAAAAGTGATCCAAGTGTAAAACACTTCAAAGTGATAAGCCGGATCGGCTTGAACCACAAAGACCAACTCGACCCCAGCATCGGGCACTCCATACACAGCTAAGTGGTCTCGGAGTGCTCCTCGACTATGTGCAGCTATCGCCACACCAGCCATGACTAAACAACTATATTCGACAACCTAACAGGGAGCACAAAAATGGGTCTGTTAACTAACCTTTTTTAATAACATCAAGCTTGAAAGAACCTATAAAACATTCAATATAGGAGGTATCACCGTCACTTACGCCTCCGGAAGCGTACGCGAGGGGTTTGTGGACAAGCACAAGCACTACTCAAGCGTCTCGCAGATAAGCTGCCCCACGGTGGTCGCGCCATGTCATAAGGTTTCTGCACATACACAGAGCTATGCACAGGAAAATGGGACCCTGGAATACAGTGGTTTGCCACCATATACCATAGCACCCAAAAACCCCAACCCAACTAGCTTAGCATCCCATTAGCACCCAAGTACTAATGTTTGGACAACCCAGAACACGGTATCTTTATCTCAGGACTCACTGAAGCAAGAACACTCTTTCGCCACTCACTCGTACTTGTCCACAAGGTGCGTAGGAAGAGACACTGGATAGGTTAAAATGTTTATTCCAACTTACGTGCTCTAATGTACAGTACACGTGTCAGTACTAATAGCATAATGCATATGACTAATATAAGCAGCATGGTTACAATTCCATAGAATACAAACGGGGAAAGCATTTCAGAGCTCAGTGGATAAACGTATAAATAACATTACCACCCTCCCCTTGCAGTAAGATAGTTTATTATAATAATGAAGAAGACCTCTGGGCTTTGACTAGCGAACCCCCATACCTCAGTCTCTAGATGCAGAATTACATCAGCAGGACATCATAGCTCTTCTCACTGAAAGGGATTTCTCCAAGTGTGTTTAAGCGCTAGTAAAACCACAGTATTAAAAGCATATCAAATCCTTCATGGCAATTGCACATAATGTTATGTCTGGGTGCGCGAGACTGGCCATATCAGGAAGAACCAGAATACATTGTTATGTGACCTTGTACATGTTTGTGCAGACTGAGCCCAAAAAGGTGAACAACAGAAAATGCAGACAGTGCAAAAGAACTTGGCACGAGCAAAGGGCGAGGAAGGCCCGGCTCAGTGTAACGTGCGCAAAGAAAAGCAGCATGGCAGCCAGGCCTAGGCCAACATAACAAGGCAGGTAACAATCCACAAGACAATTGCAAGCACAGCGCAGACGAAACCTAAAAAGGAAGGTTTAGGCCTAGCAAAAGGTTTATTTTGCCAGGTCAAATTGGCTGTTTAAAACTGCACTACAGGCTGCAGTGGCAGACCTGAGACGTTTTACAAAGCTACTTTACTGTGTGCCAATGAGTGCTGATGCCTGCTAGTAGCATTTCATGTACAGGCTTTGGGACAGATTGTACCATTTACTAGAGACCTACAAGTAAATTAAATGTGCCAATTAGGTGTAGTACAATTTTACCATGTTTGAAGGAGAAAGCACAAGCACTTTATTAGCATGGGTAAATTGCACAGAGTCTAAAAGCCAACAAAAACTGATTCAGAAAACAGGAGGGTGAAGGCAAAACATTCTGGGGATGACTCTACAGACAGGGCCAAGTCCAACATGACCCCCCTCCAGCCAAAAGCCAGAATAGACAAATCAGTACCTTGATGGGCTTCCCGGCTTAGGGGATAGAATATTGACGAAGGCCCTGTTGTGCAGGTGCACTTGTCAGTTCTACGCCTCTCTATACTCAGTCAGTTCCCTCTGTCTGCACCATCCTGAGCCACTGCAAAGGAAAGGAGAGGAAGGCAAAATTCTGGGGTGACCCTGAAGAAAGGGCCAGGTCCAGCACTGACCCTTTAGCAATCGTAAACATTTAGTACAACAGTTTTGTACATAATGATCTTCTCTTTTAAAACAAATCACTATAAATCTAAAATTCTAAATATATAATTGCCACCAGTCACAGCTGAAGCTTCAAATGCATTCATCCCATTTAAATGGGAGGAGTCAGTCAAATATTTGGGCATAAAGCTGATCGGAGCTGTAAGGGAATGGTATGCGGCCAACTAAGGTCCACTCTTGCAGTTGACCTTGCCAAATTGTGAATGTATTATGTCCTCGATAGGGAAAATCAACATACAGGTGAATATTTATTTTTTAAATGTCTTTATTGAAATTTTAATACAGAGTATAATTATGACTGACTTTGCATAGTAAAGATGAGTCATAACATCCAATTACTAGGACAGAAATCTGCTCAAAACATCAATAACATCAGGTATAGTCTCCAAAAGAAAACAGACTACAATGTGTATACCAACTGTTCTTTCGCATATCGAGATAGGGAAGTATAACCATGTGGGGCAGGGGGTGAGGTTAGGGGGCACTCTTCTGTATTTTGGTCTAGGCTGCGGAGGTATATACAGAAAGATGACCAAATGTCTCTGGGACGGGATGTGGGGGGGTGTAAATTAGCATAGTCCTCTCCTATACTCTCGCATCTACTCATGCTCTCCAGCCATTCTTTAGCAGTAGGTGGTCTAGGCCCGCCCCATCGCAGAGATAACTCTCTCTTGCCTAGTAGCAATGCCATAGAGACTAAGCATTGGGCTGCCTGTGGCACTTCGCGGGTATAACCAAGTAGGGCCATCACTGGGTTGGGGGTCAGTGTATGTTCGATCATGGCTGAGATATGCACGTACACGTTTCCCCAGTAGTTGGTGATCACCGGGCATGTCCAGGTCAAATGGGCAAAGTCCGCTCCGGGAGCTTGGCATTTCAAGCATTTGTCAGATCTGGTACGGTCAAATTTAGCAATGTCTATTGGGAAGAGATAACACCTGTGTAAGTATTTGAAGTGTATTAATTTGTGTGTGTGGGTAATGGAAACACATTTTGTTTGTGCACAACAATATCCCCATGTTTGATCTGTAAGCGGGCCCCCAGCTCTGTCTCCCAGATCTTTCGTACCCGCATGGTAGCGTCTGGCTTCAGGGCCATACATGCATGATAAAGCTTTGAAGTCATATGCCCGCCATCTGATGTTGTGATTACCAAGGACAGGGGTGGGAAATCATCTGGCGGGAGTGGGTGCGTGGTTAAAAGGGATCTGAGGGCACTCTGAAGTCTCTTCGAAGACAAAAAAATCCATGTAGGTGGTGTTTTGTCCACGCGTATTATCCGACAGGTGCAGAACGTGACCATTGGGATACAGATCGCCAAGGGTGGTCAGTGAGTGTCTACTGAGCGTGCGCTTAACCATGGCTTCCCTTGTAGGCGTAATCCAAGGGTTGTCCGACAAGGGGATAGCACTAGAGTAGAGAGGGCCGCCAGTCAACATACGTCAGAGACTTTGCCAGGCCCCGCATGTCATGGAAACTGTCTGTATGTCCTTGGTCTCCAACGGGATGCCCCGGTGTAATATCTGCGAGTGGAGTAGCCCGTCCGGCTGAGCGCGCTCGGGGTGTATATATGGGATGCGCGCGTCTGGGTCATACCAATGGTATGCGTAATGGCACTGGGCAGCAAGGTAGTAGAGGCAGAAATCAGGCACACCAAGGCCTCCGCACTCATAACGGAGGGTCAGTGTTCCCCAGCGCACCCACGGGCGGCCCCCTGCCCAAATCAGCCCTAAGAGGAGACTACGAAGGCTACGAAAGAAGGATTGTGGTAGTGGGATGGGGATATTAGTAAAGAAATATAAAAAGCGTGGTAGCACTACCATTTTAATAATAGACACTCGTCCCGCCAAGGAAAGTGGCAACCTTATCCATCTGTCCATCTGCAGAGTCAGGGCTCCCACTGCATAGTTACGTTGGAGAATCTGGTCTTTATCCCTATGTAGTTGGTTACCTAAATATTTGTTACCGTCGGCAGCCCACCCAAGAGGGTACCCCGTCAATAGTGGTTGAGCAGCATCCGGGAGTGGGTAAAGCTCTGACTTAGCCCAATTAATACGGACCATAAAGAGGTGACCAAATCTGGTTATCTCCTGCATAAGCGGTGGTAAATTGTCCCTTGGGTGCCGAATGAACAACAGGATATCGTCTGCATATAGGGACAATAATAATGGTCCATATATAAGTTGTAGCCTGTCCTGTAGCACTCTTACCAGGGGGTCCATAGCAATGATTAAAAGGGGGGGGTGGGCAGCCCTGTCGCGTGCCGCGATGCACAGAGATCATGAATGTGAGTGTGCCATTTACCCTGAGACGAGCTGTAGGTTTGGTGTATAATAACATGATCAGTGCAAGAAATGGGGGAGTCCCAGTTTGGCAAGGACAGCTCTTAGAAAAGGCCATTCGAGCGAGTCGAATGCCTTCTCGGCATCCAATAGGGCCACTACGGCTGGTGTCTCCGGGCGATCTTATTAAGTACTGCAAATATTGTCCGGAGATTGAGGGAGGTCGAGCAGTGTGGGATAAAGCCTGGATTGGGCTGGTGAAACAATCTGTTCCATCAATAAGGCCAATCTGGTAGCCAATACTTTGGCCAAGATCTTATTGTCTAGATTTAGCAAGGATAATGGGTGGTAAGATGAGCAGTTACTGGGGTCTTTGTCTGGTTACAGCATTATCGTAAGGACTGCCTCGCGTAGTGTGGGAGGTAATTTGCAGTGGTCAAGGATTCATTATAGAGGGTGAGAAGTTGAGGGGCGAGTTGGTGCTTAAATGCTTTATCCGCTTCGCCGCGATCGGAATTCCGCCCAGGTGCTGGACATTCCGATCGCGGTCAGCTCGTCATGCGCACACGCCCACCGCGCAGCATGACGAGCTGAGCTCGTCAGGAGCATCGAAGGTGTTATCTGGGAGAATCTGGTCTTTATCCCTATGTAGTTGGTTACCTAAATATTTGTTACCGTCGGCAGCCCACCCAAGAGGGTACCCCATCAATAGTGGTTGAGCAGCATCCGGGAGTGGGTAAAGCTCTGACTTAGCCCAATTAATACGGACCATAAAGAGGTGACCAAATCTGGTTATCTCCTGCATAAGCGGTGGTAAATTGTCCCTTGGGTGCCGAATGAACAACAGGATATCGTCTGCATATAGGGACAATAATAATGGTCCATATATAAGTTGTAGCCTGTCCTGTAGCACTCTTACCAGGGGGTCCATAGCGATGATTAAAAGGGGGGGGTGGGCAGCCCTGTCGCGTGCCGCGATGCACAGAGATCATGAATGTGAGTGTGCCATTTACCCTGAGACGAGCTGTAGGTTTGGTGTATAATAACATGATCAGTGCAAGAAATGGGGGGGGAGTCCCAGTTTGGCAAGGACAGCTCTTAGAAAAGGCCATTCGAGCGAGTCGAATGCCTTCTCGGCATCCAATAGGGCCACTACGGCTGGTGTCTCCGGGGCGATCTTATTAAGTACTGCAAATATTGTCCGGAGATTGAGGGAGGTCGAGCAGTGTGGGATAAAGCCTGATTGGGCTGGTGAAACAATCTGTTCCATCAATAAGGCCAATCTGGTAGCCAATACTTTGGCCAAGATCTTATTGTCTAGATTTAGCAAGGATAATGGGTGGTAAGATGAGCAGTTACTGGGGTCTTTGTCTGGTTACAGCATTATCGTAAGGACTGCCTCGCGTAGTGTGGGAGGTAATTTGCAGTGGCCAAGGATTCATTATAGAGGGTGAGAAGTTGAGGGGCGAGTTGGTGCTTAAATGCTTTATCCGCTTCGCCGCGATCGGAATTCCGCCCAGGTGCTGGACATTCCGATCGCGGTCAGCTCGTCATGCGCACACGCCCACCGCGCAGCATGACGAGCTGAGCTCGTCATGAGCATCGAAGGGGTTATAAAAAGCTCTTGTTAGCCCATCCAGGCCTGGTGCCTTGGAGCCATCCAGGGCTGTAATAGCTTGTGTTACATCTTCCACTGTTAAGGGTTCACTAAGGAACTCTTGTTGGCCTTTTGTCAACCACACCATGGATATATCTTCAAGGTAGGAGGCGATCTCTGAAGGGGTATTGGTGATATTGGAGGTGTATAGATCCTGGTAGTACTGTTTAAACTCATGTAGGATATTTTCCTTGCCTGTAATGGTGACTCCAGAATCGGAGTGTATTCCAGCTATGTAATTTTGTTGTCTGTTCGGGCGCAGTAAGCGAGCCAGGGTGCGACTGGGCCGCTCCCCCTCTCCATAACGACGCGCTCTGGTGTGCTTGTTCATGTATTTTATCTCCCTGTCTGCCAAATCACGGAACTCCGCCAGAAGGGCGGCCCGCTAATGTAGCCGATCCCCGCCCCCCCCTCGACTGCCCGGTCATGATCGTGTAGCGCATTTTCAGTGTGTTGTATTTGAGTGCGAATGTCGCTGAGTATGCCCGCGTGTTTGGAAATGCACACTCCGCGGATATAGGCCTTGAAGGCCTCCCATAGAGTGGCCTGGATGGATACTGTGCCTGTGTTTAGTTCGAAATATTCTGTAATGGAGGTTAGCAATTCATTGCGGAATACAAAATCCAGCAGGGCCTCCCCCCAGAATCTCCAGCTGTAGGCCGCGGGGCAGCCGTACTGGATTGTTAACTGGAGTAAGACTGGGCTGTGGTCGGACAATGTCCGGGGTAGGACTGCAATGTCATTGATCCACTGATGAGCAGTTGGTGAAAGGAACCAGTAATCCAGTCTTGTCCAAATGTCATGGGGGGAGGAGTAAAACGTGAAGCCCGGAGTGTTTGGGTGTCGAGTGCGCCAAGCATGTAGCAGGGAATATGAGTTGGTAATTTGTTGAAATACTTCCCAGGAACGAGGTTTACCAGCTGGTTGTGTCTGTCTGTGGACAGTGTGGCATGTTCAGTTTGCCTCCTAATATTAAGTTGCTGATCTCTAGGCTATCAAGGCGGGTGTATAGCTCCTGAAAAAACTCATGGTCATTGACATTGGGTGCATATTTATTGACGAGTAGGATTTCCTCATCAGCTAGCGTACCCTGTATGCACTGGTACCTACCGCACGGATCTGAGTAGCGGGCTTGTAAGGTAAACGGTACACTTTTATGAATCAATACACAGTTGCCTCGAGAGTATGAACTATAACAGGAAAAATATCTATGAGTTCCCCACTGGTTGGCGAAGGGAGGGTCAACGCATGGGGACAAGTGGGTCTCTTGTAAAAGGGCAATTTTAACATTGTGCCTATTTAAATAGGAGAGCACTTGTTTCCCTTTCTGCGGGTTGTTAATGCCGTGAATATTCCATGATATAAAAGGTAATTCTATTGTCTTGGTCATGTCCCGAGTAGTTTGTATCTGAGGAGGTAATTGAACCGT
This sequence comes from Calotriton arnoldi, assembly GCA_963921515.1. NCBI lineage: Eukaryota > Metazoa > Chordata > Amphibia > Caudata > Salamandridae > Calotriton > Calotriton arnoldi. Next base: position 3,632,079 of record CAWUFW010000049.1, on the reverse strand, counting down.
GTATTGGATGTGATATAGAAGCATGTAATCAAAGACATATGCAGTAGTGCCAGACAGTCTAGAACTCTTAAACTAATAACAAAAAAGTACGATTCCCAACAACCCCATCCCCCTCCCACACCAGACTTAACATCATCCAGTGATTCTCAGATGATCTAAGCAAGCAAACAGAAATATCAAAAAAGATTTCAAACAAAGAACAGTTGGCATTCGCCATGGGGGTGTGTCAGCAACTTGGCCACGGCGATCCACTTGCTGCCAGATAAATGCTACAATATATGAACAACCACTTGTTGTAGAGGCGGGGCCTCCGAGGCAGTTCTGGCGGCGCCCGCTCCCCCACCTCACTGATGTCGTACGTGCCCCCGTAGCTGGGACTATATTGCCCCGCAGGTCTGCCGGAGCCCTGCCGGGTCTGCGCTCTCCAATGGCCGAGTTATTGGTGGTTGCTGTAATGGTTGATGGTGGGTCTGGACCGCCGATGCCGGAGCCTCACAAGAGTGCGGCCATCTTGGTGGCGGTTACGGCCACGCCTCTCACAGATGAATATTTTATGATGTCTCTTGTATGTGTTACAGTTCCAAGCGCAATCAAAGCCAATGCAGTAACTCATCATTAAATATAAAAAGACAGGAGGAAAAGCTACAGTAATAAGATCCTAATACCCTTTTGACTTGCTAGGGGACTGGCGTACCCACACACATATATCAGAATAATATCAATCCTCACACATCCACAATATAGCTGAACAGTCATTAGGAGAATCAGAGAAAAGATGGCTTTGTAGGAAGCTGGAGCTTGTGGGTATAACCCTCTGAATATCCCATTGCTCCTGGAGGAGTATCTCCCTCATAACCTCAAACTCTGAGGTAAATCGAACAGGCTTGGAGGCCTGGATCTGAATAGCTATCAGGGGAGACCTTATAATGTACCCCTTCCCCTACATTCCTATTCATTTCTTTTTTGTGTAACATTTCCTTATTGTATTTTTAGGTACATCACTTGTGATCAACAACCAGAATAATGAGTTACATCATGGATACAATTTAACATGTATATTACATACAATACTCTAACATATCCCCTCACCTCCCATCTCAGAGATCTGTGTATGAGTACACGGTCCACCGCAGAGTCCTACTCCTGTACTGTAGATAAAGAGGGGTGGAAAAAGAAAAACAAAACTACTTTACGGATACTTGTAGCTCCCATCCGGAGCACATGGCATACTTACTATTGCAGGCCCATTGGAGTACATACATCTGAAGATACTGATCCTTTCAACTCCAGCCTCGTTTTCCAGGCCAGCTTCAGAACATCCTAAATACCTACAGTGTCCTGCAGCTCAGATCAGTCATTCTGTCTCTGTCACAACCCTCTGAGTTCAGAACCCCAGCACCCCAGTTGAAGCTGGCTAGCCTCGAAGGTCCTTTGTTTCATGGGGCTCGTATGCAGTGCCTCCACACGTCCTGGAATTTGTCAAGTTTGTCGTTGACACTAGCTTTCACGCGCTCGTAGGAGGCCACTTTATACATTTCTTGTATCCAGTCCTCTCGTGTGGGACAGGTACTTGTTGCCCAGAGCCTTAAAATTCCCATTTTCGCCATGGCTATCCCTGCGGCCGGCCATCATCATTGCAGAAAGGTAGCATCCGGAAATACCTCAAAGTAGTGCAACAAGACTACTTGCATGGTCAAACCACTTCTCTCCTGCAGAGTATCTTTGCAAGCATTCTTTGAGCCCAGAGGCCTCCAGCCGAGACAATCCCAGATCAAATGCACAATGTTCCCGTCTGATGACATCTCCAACACACAGCATGCAGGAGTATCTTGGCAGCAATTGGCCTCGTGATAGACTAATGCCCCCTGTGCAGCACCTTAAAGTATCTTAATTTGAGGTGGGCATCTCGCTGTAGTTGATCATATCTAGTCAGTAGTTCCACCCAGTCTCATCTGCCTATTGCTCTTGTAGTTTCGTGGACCACCATTCCTTCAAGGATCAAGAGACAGGGCTTGAAAAGGTACGGTCCATCATCAACTTATAGAGGCCAGAAACCACCCCCTTGAATGTACCCCATTTATGGATGTATTGCAAGATAGAGGATGTTTCACAAGTATACGTGTTTGGGCCTAGATCAAGGCGTATATAACTGGTGAGCCTTTGGTAATCCCAAAAGTGAGGTGCAAGCAATTTATATTGTGTTTGTGCCAATGCAAAGTATTTGAACTCACCCTCTTGTAAGAAATCAGAGATGGTACATATGTTTTTATCTTCAAACTCTTTCCATCGCACCTCTGTGCCTTCCATTTTATTTGTGTGCTATGCCTTACTGGTGCCTGATCATGGATCTTATCTTGTTTACCCAGCAATTTGTGGGCCTCCCTCCATGCGTGTTCTGAGGTGCGGAGGACTGGGTGAGATGCTATCGACTTGTTTGGGTCCCCAGTACAGAACATCTTAAGGAGACCTCACAGTTTTCCCAACAGAGCTGCCTCCAGTGACACCGATCTGTGTGTGCCTGGGGTGTTATGCAAAGGTTACCTAATGAGTACTAATTTGAATTTAGCTCGTATGTAATCATGTAGAGAAGTTGCATCCCCCATGTTTCTGTTAAGGTGTGGAATTTTCACAATTTGAGATGTGGTTTCCAGCTGCCCCAAAGAAATCTTTTCAAGGATGATATGCGATGAGAAGCAGAATCATACTGAAGAGGTATGTGAATCGGGGTGCTACGTTCACTTTGAGTAGTTGGAACCATGTTCTGTAAGACCCAAAACAGGAATGCCAACTCCACCCAGTTATACACCTTTTCAGCAGCTATGGGGGGTACTAGTTTGTCGACTGTGTCGGACCGTGTCTGCCACAGAACATGAGCCAGGGAACAGAGCTGGGACGCCGAGGTTCTATGAGGTACAAAGCCTACTAGGTGTCTGTGAATATGGGAAAGCAACACCAATTTCAGGCGGTTTGCCAAAAGTTTAGCCACGTTTTTAGTCTCGGTGTTCAGAAGCAAAATCAGCTTGTAGCTGGCACGGTTTGGTGGGGTCCTAACCGGGCTTGAGTATTGATGCAATCCGGTGCCATTCACTTCTCGCAAAAGAGTGGGATCTAGGCGTGGGATCTCCAATAGCCTTGTGTAGTAGGGGAGTGATAAGGTCTTTGGTCAGGTTATAATACTCCACCAGATGCCCGTGGGGACCAGGGCTCTTGCTATTGGGAAGGCTGTCTATCACAGCAGCTATTTCCTCCTACATTATGTTGACCTCAAGAGTTTACTGTTGTTCTAATGACAGTTTGGGGAGTGTGTACATAGACAGGAACTCATCCATCTCTGCCCGAGTGTCCTTGCCACCTGAAGAGATTAGTGAACTATAGAAGTCCTGAAAGGCTGCCAAGATATCGATGAGGTGCGTCAGAGTGGTCCCATGAGCATTAGTGATTATTGGGATGGCATAGTCTGCTACCTGTTGCCTCGTTTGAAGGGCCAGGCGTCATCCTGTCTTTTCCCCCCACTCCTAGTGTTTTTGTCAAAGGTGGAGCAGGGCTCTTTTGCCTGGCGATGTTTTTAAATTCTTGAGTTTATGTTTGACCTCCAGAAATTCCCTCAGGTACTTCAAGATAATGTCAAGAGAATTAAGTAGCCATCAGTGCCGCCAGACATGCCTCCAAAGTCAACCTATGGGCAGCTGCCCTCCTCCTGTCTCCCATGTCTCACATAATCTCTCCCTGGACAGTCGCTTTACTTGCACTCCATGAAACTCATGGCGAAGAGATTGTCCTCTCTTCTTTGTCTGCCACAAATACCTGAAAGAAAGACCTGAACCTCTGTTTATCTTGAATTTTATAGTGGTATAGCTTCAGTTGCCAATGGCTGGACTCTGGTTTGTGCAGGCCTTTGTCTAGTCAGATTTGAATGGCATCATGATCCAAAACCCCTATCAGTTTAATGGTCATGTCAATGGCTAATCCCAGAAAAGAGGTTGATGCCTCGAAGTAATCAGTATGCAAGTCCACGTGCCATGTATGCAGGAGGTGAAAGTGTAGTTCCTTGCCAACGGATGCTGAAGGCGTGATGGATCTATGAAGGAGAACTCTGCCATCATGTCTCCCAACTGACCCCTATCTGGGCCTGGGGGAGATGACGAGTGATCTGATTTATCCAGGAATTAGTCTAGATGAACCATCTTCCAATCTCTGCCTAGGAGAACCTCAGTTTTAGGCTGTTTCTGTAGGAATCTGGCAAGGGTATCAAACATGTGCTGTTTCCTGGTAACCGCAATGTATATGGAGTCCAGTAAGAGCACTGCCTCATGTATGGTCACTTTGATAAAGGCATAGTGACCCCCCAGGTCCCTCCACACTTTGTGGAAGTGTAGTTGTAGCTTTTTTCAAAATAAGTATGGCCACCCCGTCTTTCCGGTGTAGTTTCATGGAGTGAGTCCCACCGTCACCCTGGGTTAGCTTACTCTCCCCACTCAATTTCTCCTGAGTTTTTGTCTTTCCAGATCAGTGAGGTGGGGCTCTTGGAGCAGGGCTATGTCTGGCCTGTCAACTACACATAACTCAGTATTTTCTTCCGTTTTATGTAGTCGGGAGGCCTTTCACATTAAGTGTGATTCTGGGTAGTCTAGTGTCTCTGGCCATCTGCGGGCTGCGTGGGATAGGAGGAGATGCGCTGTGGGGTGCAGCTGTCTGAGGACCGAGAGAGGGCGACCGAGGGTCAAGCCATTAGAATGGAAGAGAGCTGTAGAAGCTGAAGGAGTAAAGCCTTGTGTGGGGCGCGGATTATGTAAATATTACCCCAATATAGAGACCAAAAAAGAGGAGGTCCCAGTTCCCCAGAGTATCAGCCTCCTAAATACAAAATACAGGGGGGGTGGAGGATAGCTAGTGGGAGACACTCGCTGTCTGGTGTACTGTGGTTCCCATTGAGTAGTGAAGAGTGTAGAGGATGTAAAATTAAAGAGGTGTAATTAAATGCCGGGTCGTGTACCCACTACATTGAGGGATAGAACTTATTTTAGTCGGGTAAGAAGTTGCGCGCTTGAGCAGCAGACTCAGCAACAGTGGACCGACGTATCAACCTTCGTTCCTGGCTGACCCCGCGCTATCTTCAGGGTTAGTATTGAAATAAGCCAGAAAGGAGGAGGAAGGGCAGGGAGGAGGGAGAGTGGGAAGAGTAAAGGTGGGGAGGTGAAGGTGAGTAAGGGAACCATGAGCGTGTAACTGAGGTACGTATGTATAAGTGCATGTACAGGTGGGGGAACATACCTGACCATGGTACACTTCCTGGTGACAGGCATAACACGCCAGGGACAGGCACTAGTGAGAAATAGGAGATTTCAGTGCGGAGCCGGACTAATCCCAGGGGTGAGAGTGCCGTCTTTGAGGTTCATGTCCAGCTCCGAAAACCAGTTCCTGGTTACGTCTTCTAGCTGCTAGGTGTTCCTCATTCCCGTCAGTTGTCATGTGGCCCGCTTGTCTTCAGTGTCTTTCCAAGGGTCCTGAGCCTTAGTCGCAAAGCCCGGTGTAACCTCCATCTCTGACTCTGAGTGAGCATCCAGGTAGACCTCCAGTTGTCTCGGATTTCGGAACTCTGACGTTTTGTTGGCGTGCGTGATGAGCACTGTGGAGGGATCCAGGAGCCTATATCAGATTCCCAGTTGTTTATGGAGCCGTTGTAGTTGGAGGCACCTTTTGCGAATAATTATGGTTTCCTGTGAAAAGTCCTGTGCGATGAAGATTTTGTGGTCATTGTACGAAAAGGTTCCATGTTGCTTAGCCTCCATAATGATCTGTCTCATTTGCTGGTGGCGTAGGAAGTGAAGAAAGGAAAAATTGGTCTCAGTGTTTCCCATGCCGCCTGCCATCTGGAGCATATCCTATGTACCCTCTGAAACTCTAGTGGAGGGTCAATGGACAGACACGTAATAGTTGGGATAAAGTGCGTGAGGAAGGCCAGCGTGTTATCTCCTTCAAGGGATTTTGGCACTTTGAAGAAGCGGACAGTTTCGACACAGTGGGTCCAGCTGTGTAGTAAGGATATCACCAGTCCCAGGTTAGGGCTACAGAGGGGCCGCCGAGAGCAGTAACACCAAAGGATTTTGCTGAGAGTGGTGCTGTCAGGGGAAGGCAGGGGGCAGCCTTCCAGAGCTTCCCCCTGGCCATTCACTTGACCAAATCGGATGAGAAGAGTGCGCATCCCAACCTTGAGAATGGAAGTCGTTGTGGATGCGTGTTTTGTACCGCTGGAGTCAAGTATTACAGTCACTGGCCCACATGCGCGATCACACAGGATAAGGACTGTAGCACAGAAGATGGAGGTATTGTGTCCCCTACTTGGGCCTGTGGAGGGAAGAGCCATACACCACCAATTACTTCAGAGTATAGAGACCCCCCTTCTCTGGGTCTCCAAAGCGTGGAGCTTGGCATACAGGTGCACACCAGCCGCGGTGCCCCTCCCCCACCTACAAGTGAAACACTGCCGGTCTCCAGGACATTCCCATTGCTTGTTAGGGGTCTCCCTTTGGTTTCAGCAGGATCCACCCTCCTTATTCTTACCTGCACTCGCACTTTGGCGGCCATATTGGGTCAGCGCTCTAGTCGCTGGACCCTGCTCAGGCTATTTTAGAGCCCGAGGACGCGACCGCGCAGCAGGCTCTGAAGTCGCTACGAGGCATGCTTGGCGCGAAGGGGGGCGAAGAGTAAAAAATTTTAAGAGGCTTTTAACAACTGTAAATCCGAATTTGTGGGGAATTTTTATCTTTTTAGAATTGTATTGTGGCACGTTTTTATTTTGTTCTACCTGCTACCGGAGCTGTGTTATAGCTCAGGGGGGGAAGTATTCTTACCTGCACTCGCACTGTGGCGGCCATATTGGGTCAGCGCTCTAGTCGCTGGACCCTGCTCGGGCTATTTAAGAACCCTATGACGCGACCGCGCAGTGGAGGCGCGCAGCGGGCGCGCCGCTGGCGCACCAAAGGCACGCCAAAAGCAAGCTCGTCTGCGCCCGTCCGCGTCCGGGGCCAGACACCCTGCTCCTCCCAATCCAGATAGATACAACTATAGTGCGGAGCAACTAAAACAGATAAACTCAGTCTATAGACCGAACTGCAACCACTCTATTAACCCTAGTAGCCTAGTCTCTAGTTGTGAGCACTGCACATTTAAGCTCTGGTCGCACTCACCGACCTCTCCCTCTGCACGCCCCTCGGTCAAACAGTTCAAATTGTTACTGCTTAATTGCAGATCCTTGCCTAAGCATGCTACAGAGCTGTTTATTGCTTTTAATGGACGAAAGCCCTGATGTTTTATTCCTCACCGAGACTTGGACGAACGCGGGCTCTGACCCCGACATCGTCCAAACTCTCCCTCCCGACTACGCATTGCAAAGGCTGGACAGGAATTCAGGCAAAGGAGGAGGGATTGCTATCATCTATAAAAATCACCTCATTTGCCGAACCTTCGGAAGCCCTTTGCTTGACTGTGAGAACCTCCAGTTCTCAATAGGATTCTCACCCACGCTCTCCCTTTCGGGTATTTTAGTTTATCAACCCCCCGGACCCATGGGTCAATTTCATAAATCATTACCAGAAATACTTGCAGAATTAGCAAGCACTGCCTCGAATTTTATTCTTCTAGGCGATTTTAACATTCACTTCGATGATTCTACTTCAACTACCGCAATTGAGCTCTCCCATGATCTTGCAGCTCTCCAACTCATACAGAAGGTGTCTCATGCAACACACACAAAAGTACACCTCCTCGACCCCATATTCTCCAATGTAGAGGAGTTACTCTGTCAGGAACCAATTCCTATTCCTTGGTCAGACCATTCCTTGATTCCCTTCTGTTGGTCCCCCTCCCAAGTCACCCCTCCGACCCGGCAAACTCAAATAACGACACGTAGGTGGTCAAAACTTTCTTTAGAAAAGTGGGTCTCTGCGTTAGAAAAGTCTAAGCCACCCTCACACCCCGACCCCATACTGGCCAACGCACAATTTAATAACTGGATTGAGGAGACACTAGACCAGGTCCTCCCAAAGAAGACCACCCAGACGCATGTTGGACCCAACAGAACGGTCTGGTACACCCCAAACTTCGAGAACTCATCAGAAATGCAAAAAAACTGAGAGAATTTGGAGAAAAGAGTTTTCCCCAAGTAAGAAAAAGGACTACAGGGAGACCATTAAAGTTTACAAGATAGAAATTAAAAAGGCTCAAACCTGCTATTACGAGGAAAATCTCCCTGGCAGCCAACTCCCCTCGTGAAACATTTCCGCATCGCGAAGCAACTCCTGATAGCCCCCACTCCCCTGATACTCGAAGCAACAGATCGCCGTTGCAACGAACTCGCTGAGTATTTTTATAACAAAATTCAAACAATATGTTGTGCCTTCACCTCGACGGTCTATCTTACTAGTCCCCACCCAGAGGTTGTTAGCTCCTGGAGCAGAGAAGAACCGCTGGAAGCTTTCCCCCTAATGAATAATGATACTCTCCAGATAACCTCGGCACTCATAAAAAGTGGTTCGCCCAGTGACCCCGCCCCACCCAAAATCTTGAAATTAGTGGCTGAATCAGTTAGTCCTTCTATTTTGGACCTGATTAATTCCTCACTATCCGCCGGTGTGGTCCCCCCGCCATGGAAAAAAGCTATGGTGAAACCCTTATTGAAAAAACCTAGCCTCGACCCTGACTGCCTTGGTAACTACTGGCCCATCTCACTCCTTCCAGGGATCAGCAAAATCGCGGAGAAGCATGTCAACTCAGTGCTATCTAGACACCTAGAGGCTTCTAATCTTCTGCATTCCTCTCAAATGGGCTTTCGCCCGGGTCAAGGAACAGAATCGGCCCTACTAGCAGTCGTCGAAGACTCTAGGAAAATCCTCGACGCAGGAGGCTCTTTGGCTGTTATTCTGTTAGACCTTAGTGCAGCCTTTGATACGGTTAGCCACCGTATCTTGGTCGAACGACTCAGAAGCCTGGGTGTGTCGGGAGCCGCTCTGACCTGGCTGCAATCGTTCCTGGAGGATAGATCCTTCCAAGTCTTTGAGGGTGAGGCCATCTCAGACCCTCTGCCCCTACACTGTGGGGTCCCGCAGGGGTCGTCTCGGAGCCCTACTCTTTTTGATGCCTATATGGCCCCTCTTGCCAACATTGTTCTTCCTTTTGGGGTGCATATCGTCACATATGCAGACGACACCCAATTGGTTGTCGCTCTGAACCATGCTAACAGGGCCTCTATCCGTCTCCGTCCTTGCCTCGAAGAGGTAACAAGATGGATGAAACAATCTCACCTCAAATTGAACGGTGATAAGACCGAGCTTATGCTCCTCGGCAATCCCTCTCTTTTGAGGCTGACACTATGTGGCCAGTGTGCATGGGCCCTTCGCCCACCCCTAAGCCAGAGATAAAGAGCTTAGGTTTCTGGCTTGACTCAGATCTCAGCTTCAAAACCCAAGCCAGGAAGGTTGTGGCGTCTTGCTTTGGTATGCTAAGAATGCTTCTCAAAGTGCTCCCTCTGCTACCATTTCAAGCAAGAAAGCTTATGATCAAGGCGCTTATTTTGTCGCGCCTGAACTATGGAAACACCCTTTATTTGGGCGCCCCATGTTCAGTCCTGGCAAAGCTTCAAACTGTGCAGAATTGTGCCGCAATGATTCTTTTGGGGATCCCGAGGCGGCAATCGGCTAAACCGGCCTTGAAGTCTCTCCATTGGCTCCCGGTCCAAGAGAGAGTCTTTTTTAAGGCCTTGTGTATTATCCACAAGTTGATCAGTGGGAAAGGACCAGCCATCATATCCTCTCTGGTCCAGCCCTATCGAGCTAACAGGCGGCTGCGCTCAGACGAGCTCCACCTGGCTTTGGTTTCCAGAATTAAGAGGGCTAGAAGTGGTGGTAGGCTCTACTCTTATAACGCCGCCAAACTCTGGAATTCCCTCCCTCTTCAGATACGTAAGGAACCCAGTCATCTGGCCTTCCGTAAGGTTTTGAAAACATGGCTCTTCCCCAAATAACCACGAAGTAGTTTCAGCTGCCCTGCTCAGCTCTGGGATGCCTCCGGGTAGCCATGTGCTTTACAAATGTTGTTTCATTCATTACCTCTCAGTGTTGCAGCAGGGGGTGTCTGGAATAATATTGCTTGTTGGGCCCGATGTGGCGATGCACCTGACAAACAAGGAGGTGGTGCTTCACCCTTTTTCTGCACTCAAGAAGTATATGAGATCCATTGGAAGGTCCAAGGACCTTTTATTTAGGCTATATGCTATCTAAGGCGAGAAGACACATTGTTGGCCCAGGAGGCATTAGAAGAGACAGACTACAGATTTGACTTGACTACAGAAATATAGGAGGGGTAATGGGCATATCACTGGGAAGTTATATCCAAATGCATCAGGTTTGTCACACAAAGAGAAACATCCTATAGTTGATTTTAAGTGGCATTTTAACCCACCCTGACATAAGCAGATTTACCCAGATGCTGAAGTAGTGGAGATGTAGTAAGGATGTGGGCACAATATTACAACTGTGGCAGGAATGCATACTCCGGCAAACATTTTGGAAGGAAGTTCTAAGCCATGTTGATGAAGTACTTGAAGGCTCCTGGGGGTGCCGATCCAGGAGTAATTCTACTGGACTTCCACCCCATCCCTCAGTTGGAGAGACAGGGAATGGCGAATTCTGTTGGCACATATGTTGGTGGTAGTGAAGAGATTCATAGTATTTTATTGCACAAGAACCAATTCTCCAACAGTGGCACATTGGATTAATATTTGTGGCAAACATCTGAATTGGAACAACTCACCTCTTGCTTCTCCCACAGGATCCTACATTTCAGAAAACTTGGGTCGGTTTAAAAGCCACCTGCCCAAGCCGTGCCAGATGAGGAACTATCTACCCCAGCTTATGGAACTAAAGATTCTTGAATACTTACCAGCGCCCATCTGTCCTTCCATGATGGCAACAGCGAACGAGAACTGACCTTGTACCTGATCCATGCAACTGTAGAAAAGATCGGAAAATGTACCTTGGGAGAAGGGATTTGATGGGGCTTCTTGTTTACCTCTTGGTAGGGGATTAGAAATGTTTGATATCGAAAATAACCTGATGAGGGAATATAATCTATGCATGAATACTGGAAAATTGACTTTAAAATAACCTAATGGAGGGAATATAATCTATGCATGAATACTGGAAAATTGACTTTAAAGCTTGTATGATGCATGATGCCATAGTGTGAGACCTGCTGTTGAACAGAAACAACTCAATAAAATATTACATCTAAAAACGACATTCATTCCTTCCATGAGCACTGTTCATCTGCACAATACTGGGATGAGAAAGCAACAGAAATAATTCCAAGCTCAATATTCAATAATCAATGAACGGTGAATAATCAGATAGGATTCTAGTTGGATAATAGCCCAAAATATCACTAGGGATTCTATCATTCAAAATCCAGCACCTCATTTTTCCAAAAGCTCATACTGAAATTCAAACTTGTTGATTTGAAGACCTATCATGCACCTCAATCTCCTGGATCCCCAACAAGATTCTTGAACTTGGTCCTGGGATGTATTGAACACAGCATTTTGCATCCCGTCTCTTCCAGCGATTGTTTAATAAATCTCAAATTGTCATTAACTTCCTCGTTATTTCCAGGACTTGAAAGAGCAGAGAATCAAATTCACTTCTGAGGATCTACATAATTACCTTAAAAGAAACTCATTTTTTGTTAGAGCAATAGGAATACATGATTACGTTTTCACAGGAACAAGAGCAGAACAGTCAACCCGTCACATTAGAGCTCCCTCATGCCTCCCAACTGCTAGGCACGTCCCGAAAACATGTAATTTCTGATCGATCTGTTCCCAACTTGAATGTTATGTCAAGGGAATATCTAGAATGCTTGACCACCCTAAAGTTTCTTGGGGCTATAGAATATGATAGCACTACCTGCGTAGTATGAATGAGAAAACCTGAGTACAAATGTATTGATTAAAAAGAAATGTTTCCAGTTTCTTCCTCAATGATAAGAGAAATGACTTTGCACAAAGTTCTACTGTGAGTATCCAAATATTTGTAAATTTATACAGTGCATATGCATTAACTTGTGTATGGTAATAATGTTTTTGTGAATCAGGCCCACGTGGAATATCCTCTTGGATTTCACCTCAATAGTCGAACCTGAACAAAAAAGGAATAAGCAAGCAGCGTTTGACACACAAAAACAAATTATTGCTACAAACCGGACATGACAGTAAAACAAGCCATACAATTGGGTGAGGAGCTTCGTGATTGAAAATGTTGATTTTTATGTATAGCTCCCACTTAATACTCTACATTTTGAGTTTCTGGTGGCTGTGATATGATTCAATGTTTCCAAGCTCGGCTAATGAGAGGAAACACGTATACGTATTTTGTCCTCAATCCAAAAATGATTGCCGGGGAAAATACAGACCTGGAGGAAAGATGACAGACGGTAACCTTACTTTTCAACTACATAAATATAAAGGTTACCTGTCAGAAAGGGAAAACTCAATTACACAAATTCGATTTACCTGGACGACATTTGTCTGCTCTTCACATTAGTCATAATGTAATTTGGTCAACCTAAACATTTTTGATAGTCATACTATAAGGTATGTAGTGAACTGTAGGCCAAAAGGCACCCTCGGAAATACAGCTAACTTTAGAATCGTATTGATTTATAAAGAACTTGGACCATTACCTTTACCTGTAACTATTCATATCATTATTGACATAGCATATGCAGATGTTCTCCCTCATTACTTAACGAAGCATGTTCTGTGCTTTCTATCATTTGGACAAAGCTCGTGCGCAGACAGCTGAGGTGAGAAGTCAATATGTATCTTCGCTAAACTTTCTCCCGCACTGTAAGGGAACCTTGACATCGAGGGTCCGCGGGCAGTGTCGGGACCACCAAAATAAAAGCGCGTGACGTTCGCGTCACCACTTACCACAGTGATGGCAGCGGTGTCCCCAGCGGCGAAAACGCAGGCGGTGGCCAGGAGCACGGTCAGGGCCGTTTCTAGATGTTTTGCCGCCCTAGGCGAGAATTGAAAACTGCCGCCCCCTCCCTTTTACTACCATCACTCTCTCCCCGTCATCCAGGCTAGAAGAATTAATGCATTAGATATAAAAGAACTTGGAAAGTTTGGAAGTGACAAAATGGTTATGTTTTGCCCAGAAAGCATATTACAGCAAGATAAACAGCAGGTGCCACATTACTACGGTGAACCAGCTATATTGCCCAGTTCATGATTACACTGGCATACATCTTGTGCTGCTCAAGTCACAAAGCTTACGATTCGAAATAGCACGCTCTTGTACCTTACTGGTATATCTCCAAATGGTTTGCCATGGAAGGATGCAGCAGGGGGCATTCATTTAGCTACGCATAACATGGAGCTGGTAATGTTTTGACAAAAATGATATTTCTTTGAAAAATGATATGCATCTAATAAAAGGCTATCTTCCTAATAGCCCCCACCTCCATATGGGATGGTGAGAATAAGGGTGAATTTGTTCCTGAATATTAGCAGAACATAGAAGGAACATACCGGCAGGACTCAGTATTGTAGAGTAAACTTGACTAACATGTTACACAAAAAATTAAGTTGTTCATTTATGACAAGTGTATCTGAGTGCATCCCATTTACTATTTTCTTTCATTTTTGTAAAGGGAAATATTAAAGAGTGCAGAAAAACAATGTTCTCTGAATGGTGTTGACATGTTTGGGATGCATGCCTCACACTCCCATACTCCATTAGTAAATGTGCATTACTATAAAAGAACGCTGTTCACTATCTGCTTTGCTGGGCCTGGCATAGGAAATGATCTCTCAATCAGCATTCTTTTAACGCTATAAGGGAAGAGCGAGTTCCATTCTTTACACGCTTATCAGGATAGAACTCTCATCTTGGAGGAAGAGAATCCCAAGTCTCCTCTTCATCCTGATTCCTAAGGTTAAAAAGTGTGTTTTACATCCCCATGTTTAGTTCACCACCAAATATGACCATCGGATCCTGTCCTTGTGGTTCGTCCTTCTAGACCTGTATAAACAAGGACCGCAAGCCCTCGAGGGCGCAGAACTTCCCAAAAGCGGAAATATTTGTTTTATAGACATTTATGACAATGGAGAACAATGCTGACACATCTGGAAAAATCATTTTGAAATAGAGTGTGTTTGTATTCTCAGAAGGTACCTCGCCAAACTGTAGTAGGTCACTGCGCTCCAACGCACAAAGGAGCCACCGTTACCCCTTTGCATATACGTGCTAGACAGACACTGCAGTGTGTCTGGCAAAAGGTAGAGGGTTTCTAACTTTACCACCAAGGGAGAAGGGAATCGGCAACCTAATTATTTAGCACTGACAACTCCTGGGTGCTAGTGAAACAGAACACCGGGACTTGAACCTGCAGCCTCTAATTTGGGACCATCCGGGTGACACACAATTTACTCTCCAACGGAAATTCTTTTCTCCACGTTATCTCAATTACTTTTGGGATTGGGAAAAGATATTCGACAAATTGCTATCACTTTTGCACAAAAACACTGCCACTCGTTTGCAGGATGCACACTAGTCCAGAGCATAGACCATTAAACTTGACATATTTCAAACACCCTGCAGCTACGACTCCATACCTGGCCACAAGTCTATTTATTAGATAATCTCATCAGCTCGGAGCTCTGCTCTGAACCTCTTAAAAACTACCTTTACCTCCTGTTGCAGACAAAGCAGGAGAGGGTGTTCTCAACGCCCTTACCGTATGGCTGAGATAAAAGGGCACCCCTTAAGTGTTTTGGGCAGCGTACCATGAAGCACACACATCACAATGAAGCAGTAGAAATGGGAGAGCACAATAAAGAAAAAAACATTTTAGTGAAAAAGAAAACTTAAGTAAAGAAAAAAACTGAATTTCTGCAAGTACCATTTGTACGTTTACTGTTGTAACGCTCACAGTAAACAAATTGAATCAGGAAAACATGCGTAAACTGGGGTAAAAATTAAGCACATATATACTGCAGATGTTTTTGAAACCAAAAATATCCAAACATTTGTAAATTTATACAGTGCATATGCATTAACTTGTGTATGGTAATAATGTTTTTGTGAATCCGGCCCACGTGGAATATCCTCTTGGATTTCACCTCAATAGTCGAACCTGAACAAAAAAAAGGAATAAGCAAGCAGCGTTTGACACACAAAAACAAATTATTGCTACAAACCGGACATGACAGTAAAACAAGCCATACAATTGGGTGAGAAGCTTCGTGATTGAAAATGTTGATTTTTATGTATAGCTCCCACTTAATACTCTACATTTTGAGTTTCTGGTGGCTGTGATATGATTCAATGTTTCCAAGCTCGGCTAATGAGAGGAAACACGTATACGTATTTTGTCCTCAATCCAAAAAATGATTTCCGGGAAAATACAGACCTGGAGGAAAGATGACAGACGGTAACCTTACTTTTCAACTACATAAATATAAAGGTTACCTGTCAGAAAGGGAAAACTCAATTACACAAATTCGATTTACCTGGACGACATTTGTCTGCTCTTCACATTAGTCATAATGTAATTTGGCCAACCTAAACATTTTTGATAGTCATACTATAAGGTATGTAGTGAACTGTAGGCCAAAAGGCACCCTCGGAAATACAGCTAACTTTAGAATCGTATTGATTTATAAAGAACTTGGACCATTACCTTTACCTGTAACTATTCATATCATTATTGACATAGCATATGCAGATGTTCTCCCTCATTACTTAACGAAGCATGTTCTGTGCTTTCTATCATTTGGACAAAGCTCGTGCGCAGACTGCTGGAGGTGAGAAGTCAATACGTATCTTCGCTAAACTTTCTCCCGCACTGTAAGGGAACCTTTGACATCGAGGGTCCGCGGGCAGTGTCGGGACCACCAAAATAAAAGCGCGTGACGTTCGCTTCACCACTTACCACAGTGATGGCAGCGGTGTCCCCAGCGGCGAAAACGCAGGCGGTGGCCAGGAGCACGGTGACGCACCTCAGGTTTGTCATGGCGCCTCCTGCCGTGCTTTTTTAAAATTGCAGCTAGAGAGCAGGCGTGACGAAGCGGACAGGTAGCTTGGAGCTGTGCAGAGGCAGGCGGGAGCCCTTTCGGGTGTGCGCAGGTATTAGAAATGTGCGCCTCACTTTACACAACACCTTGTCTCTGCAGGATATTTCCTAAGAATGTGGAGGATTGCAGTGGCTGACTGATGATCCGGTGGAAGGCGGGCGGCGCGCACCGTACGGCCCCCGCCCGTGGCGCACTGGCGCCGCACGTGACGTCAGGTCGAATTGTAGAAGGCGCTACCCAATGCGCTTTGAGGTCGAATGTTTGTTTACGCTTGCACTTACAGTACGTACTCAGTAGCAGCTCTTTTGCCGCCCTAGCCCTTTTGCCGCCCTAGGCGGCCGCCTAGTCTGGCCTAATGGTAGAAACGGCCCTGAGCACGGTGACGCACCTCAGGTTTGTCATGGCGCCTCCTGCTGTGCTTTTTTAAAATTGCAGCTAGAGAGCAGGCGTGACGAAGCGGACAGGTACCTTGGAGCTGTGCAGAGGCAGGCGGGAGCCCTTTCGGGTGTGCGCAGGTATTAGAAATGTGCGCCTCACTTTACACAACACCTTGTCTCTGCAGGATATTTCCTAAGAATGTGGAGGATTGCAGTGGCTGACTGATGATCCGGTGGAAGGCGGGCGGCGCGCACCGTAAGGCCCCCGCCCGTGGCGCACTGGCGCCGAACGTGATGTCAGGTCGAATTGTAGAAGGCGCTACCCAATGCGCTTTGAGGTCGAATGTTTGTTTACGTTTTCGTACTTACAGTACGTACTCAGTAGCAGCTCTTTTGCCGCCCTAGCCCTTTTGCCGCCCTAGGCGGCCGCCTAGTCTGGCCTAATGGTAGAAACGGCCCTGGCTGCCACTATCAAGAAGGCTATGTCCACGGATGCAACTGATATTACTTTTAGGTATTTCCAGAAGGAACTGTCCTACTGACCAATGGGTGCGTCTAGGTGAGTAGAACTTACATTTTGGGACCAGGAAAGTAGGGGAGGATTCGATAAGAACGGTACACTCTGTAACCAATGCTTTAACTTGAATTCTTTGCTTTATTGAGAGCCAGTGAAGAGCTCTAAGAACAGGAGTAATATGATCTCTGCATCTGGACTCAGAACAAAAGGGCAGAAATGTTCTGCACTAGTTACAGTCTGCTTCTAGATTTTTCAGGCAATCCTAGATACATAGCATTCCAATAATCAGCCTCGATTGGATTATGGCTGTCATGGTCATAGCATTGAATACAGGGCCGGCTTTAACCCCTTCTATGCTCATGACGAGCTCAGCTCATCATGCTGCGCAGTGCTCGTGTGCGCATGACGAGCTGAGCTCGTCATGAACCCGCCCACTCAATGAAACGCCCCGCACAGGGCGAAAATCGGCCGCACACCGAAGAGGTTAAGGCTGTGCGACAATCTTTTTTGACCCCCCCATGATCTCCTACTCTGATTCCCTCACTTCCACAACTGCCCCTCATCTCTTTATAGCCCCTCTCTCACATACAATTCATTTGTTTTAAAGTGCTCGTAAAGGCTGGCTTAACTAATCCACTCAGCTATCCACATAAAATAGAGATCTGTTCTTTGCAGCAGACATATTAACCCTCTGTGCTACTTTATGGAGAGTCAAACCTGCCACTAGACAAAACGCTGATCTCTTTCTCTAGTAGGAACATTAATCACAAAGGTTATCTTGACAATTTTATAGCTGGATGCACAAGGAACTCTGCAGCAGGTGTTTTTGAATTGTAAGTTAATGCTAAACACTGCGCTCAACCCGAGGCCCCCCACCCTGCCAAGGTCAGTGCCCTGCTCCAGATCAGTGCCAAGTGCTGTGGCAACAGTTGCAGCTCCCTAAAGCCGGCCCTCTTTCAAGGCTAGTCTCCTGCCCTTTGACTCGTATTATGCACGGTCAGTAGCCTGCTCCTGCAAGCAAGTGCACAACATTTTCATAGCTGCCAAGGTTTCAGATTGCTATGTGTGACATTTTCATAATTTCAATGTAATTATGAATGACATTCAAAAACTACGAGTGACACCTGCTCGCGAGCAAAATCAAGCAATGAAGACGAGGGAAACTTATAAATATCAGAAATAACACCCATTTGAGCAACGAGAAACTCTAAAATGTTAAAACTGCTGCTGCAAAGCACCAGAAATGGAAGGGCACTGTGGGACCCGACTGTACCAAACAGGATGTGAGAGCCCATACTGCCTGCAAATGAGCCTCATGTTCTATAACGCCCCGTCCACCCTGTGAGAAGTTGGCCTGGTATATGCTGTCCACTAATTAAAGTGGGCACCTTGCACCAATCCACACGACCCTTATGGAGTATGAGGTCAAAGATAACCTTTAGAAAGCTATCCTAGTGGTAGCTGTGGAGAGCATGTACGTAAAGTTAAAAAACAGGGGTGATACCCTTCTATTTAGAAAAGGGACAGGGTGAATACACACGAAAAACAAGGGTCCCTAATCTCTATATAAACTAATTTGGATCATGGGCATTACACAGTGTTGTGACTATTAATCAAAATACATGTAAGCATACAATATTCAATTAAAAGAGTCAGTACCACACAAAAAACCAATAACAAGCTAAATGGGACATATCAAATTTATTCCATAAAAATGAACAAAGCAAAAGTTAAAAACATTTCATATTAAAATACAATATTACACTAATGTATATCACAAGAAAACAAAAAAGTCGACGCTGCGTTTCGGTGAGTTGGTAATCGGTCACCTTCTTCAGGACAGTTTTCTAAGGTAGGAGTCGTGCTCGGGTTAAAATTCACTAGGCACTTGTGGAAACAATATGCTTGAGTTGCAAACGGGGTTTGAAGATATCCCGCTTCGTATTAGAGATTACTGTAGCAACCCTTAATCTAAAAGCCAACTGACATTTGTTAGGTTCATTGGTGCCACCAATGTATATTCGTCCATATGTTAAAAATAAGGTCCAAAAATGAATGGACTGGTTCATATACACCACCAATAGATGTGCCGTGGTTGGAGATAGCAAATTAAAAACTTCCCCGCCGATTTCACATGTAGTGGCAAAAGGACTGGTATAGTTGCTGTAATGTTCATGCATGTTCATGCAACCGGTAAATTAAAACCTGTTAAAAATACTACGGCCTCCCTGCACCAACGAACAGCTTCCGGGTCAGGATACACATCCATTCATTTTTGGACCTTATTTTTAACATATGAACGAATATACATTGGTGGCACCAACGAACCTAACAAATGCCAATTGGCTTTTAGATTAAGGGTTGCTACAGTAATCTCTAATACGAAACGGGATATCTTCAAACCCCGTTTGCAACTCAAGCATATTGTTTCCACAAGTGCCTAGTGAATTTTAACCCGAGCACGACTCCTACCTTAGAAAACTGTCCTGAAGAAGGTGACCGATTACCAACTCACCGAAACGCAGGGTCGACTTTTTTGTTTTCTTGTGATATACATTAGTGTAATATTGTATTTTAATATGAATTTTTTTTACTTTGCTTTGTGCATTTTTATGGAATAAATTTGATATGTCCCATTTAGCTTGTTATTGGTTTTTCGTGTGGTACTGACTCTTTTAATTGAATATTGTATGCTTACATGTATTTTCTATTTTGATAAATAGTCACAACACTGTGTAATGCCCATGATCCAAATTAGTTTATATAGAGATTAGGGACCCTTGTTTTTCAGCTGTGGAGAGCAGCCTTCAGGCTTAATCTTGAAGGAATGTAAAGCAGCTTGTTTTACCAGAATATCACCTTTAGTATTAACTAAATGAAAGGAGAACCACACAGTAGTTATAAAAATATGTATTTATTTATATAACACTCTCTAGTATCCTCTACACGAGGATACAACACAAAGCACACAATACTTTAGCAAAGAAGCTGTAGTAAGTAGCACAATACAGAGTGGGCTCCAGGGGGAGACCAAACCATATACTAAAATAGTGCTATAAGAACCACGACTGGAGTCGAGACAGTGTCTAGAACACGTAGAATCGCTGGGACCTCAAGGACCTACCCAAGGTGAGTAGAAAGGGACCCCACGGAGGACGAGTGCAGTGTGCTAACACGACCGCGGGCTCCGTACAATTCTATGGGGAAGTCGCGGTTACAATTTTAAGGTTTAAGGACCCTTCTCGGTGGACTTTGAGGAAACCCTTTGGAACTTAGGAGGTCGGAGAGCCACCCCACCTGTGGATACCAGAGTAGCCGAGTTACCTATCCTAGAGGAGCTGGGTGCATAGGCCTGGAGTGGTGTCGGAAACAGCTGTCGTTCTCAATGGAGGGCTGCAAAGAAAAGCTGCTGCTGGGAAGGAAGAAAGTGTCCGTAGGAATCCAAGGGTGGATTTGTGATGGAAGGAATCTGAAAGCAGAGGGGAGAGAGTCTAGGTCACTTCAGGGTGACCAGGGGCTCGGTAGACGAATGCCCACCGATGTCGGGTGCTTCAGGTGCGAAGAAGGGATGCTTGACTCTGCAGCCACGAGGTCCAGGAAATGTCGAGGACAACCAGGAGCTGGGTGCGAGCTGTACCACGAAGGATGTCGAGTGCTGAGGGGTCAGTGTCCGGCTGGAGCACCAACAAGCCTTGGCAACAGCAACCCACGCAGGAAGGTCAAGCAGGTTACGGTGTGGACCAGCAAGGTCCAGGGGACTCACCAAGCAATGGGGAGTCAGGGCACGTCTGGAGCAACCAGGGAAGCCCAATAGAAATCAAGATGACCCTCAAGAGGACCCACAGGGCAAATGACCAGGAGTCGCAAGGGGACCTCGAGCAAGATCACAAAGTACCAGCTCGGTGTGAGGAGGCTGGAGTTCTTTGGTGGAAATACTGCTCAGGATCAGGACCATACAGAGTCCAATACACAAGCTCGGGAATCACCAACAAGCATATGCACTTGCCAAAGTACACGGTGCACAGGGGTTCAGGTTATGCAATCCCCACGAGGGATACTGGCCTCAAACTCGGTGAGAGGGCAGATCAACCTCAAGGAACTTCGGAACCCACCTCCTGTGTTGCTGGAACCTTTGGAGTCCGCAGGAGCTCAGGATCAGCAGACTGGTCAGTTGCATTATGGTGCCTGCGAATGAAGGGGAGTGACTCCTTCACCCCAAGGGAGATTTTTCAGTTGTCCTTAGTGCTCCACAGGTCCTGCACAGAGCCTGTATGGTGCAAGGGCACAGACGATGCTTTGAACGGAGAGGGAGATGAAGTCGGGCCCAGTCGAAGTCCAGCAAAGTCCAAAGTATCCAGACGGTCGAAGGTCAGTGGTTTCTTGTTTCAGAATCTTGTCCACATAAAATCTAAAGTCCTACAGCCAGGTAAGCCCTTATGTACCCACGGGAGAGGGTTGGACAGAATCGGGAACCCTCCTAGGGGAGAGTCAGGACAGAGGGGAGGTTACTCCCATGTCCTTTGTCCAGTTTCGCGCCAGAGCAGGAGCCAATGGCTCCGAGAACTGGTTTGAGCTGGACTATGCACAGGGACACCAAGTGTGCCCCAGATGCAGACTTTCAGGCACTTTGGAAGTGCACCCACCCAGCCCCAATACACTAAATCCTGTCTGGGAGGTGGTCACACCTCCCTGTGACAGGATGCCTATTGTGCTGCCTTCCTCTGCTCGAGCTTGGCTCAGCAGCAGGAGGGCAGAAATGTGTCTCTGGTAGGGCCAGATTAATACCTTCCACCAATGATATCAAAGAACAGCACTGAAACTCAAATGGATTCCTTAAAAGCAAGGTCTCCATGTATGAGACAGGACTCATTTTGTGAAAGTGTTTCAGTTAGTATTCCTTATCAGCTGTGTAATTTGTTAACAAAATAAGTGCAGGGGGCCAAAGTTTTTCTTGGAAGCCAGCCGTCTGGGCTGCTGAAAGCCGAGGCTACTCAATACCAAGGTTGCCCAGTCGTGATTCAACCTCATGCCTCTTCCTCCACCATTGTACACTTCATGCCTCTTTATCTCAGTGTTGCTGGTTCTTTGGCATTACTGCCTTCTCCTTTTGTCCTGGCATCCTATATTTGTCTTCCTGCTTCATTCTCCCAATTCTGCCTTTCCCTTTCTTGATCTGGGTTAAAATCTGATGATGAATATAGCGCACCACCCGCCCAAAAATGTGTGTTAGTGATGCCAGTATAAAAAGTCAATCCTGAGTGGCACATACAAAAAATGCAATCATTGCTAGTTTGCAATGCTTATTAGCAGGTTAAATCAAAGGTAGATTCAAGAGAGGCATTGGGTGGAGGATAAAACAGGCCCAGAGTAGGAATGGGAAACTCATCAGGCATTACTTCATAAGCATTTATTCGCCCCCCTCACCTTAGCTGGTTGTGGGCAGCAGTTGCTAGGTCATTTCACTCATTATAACAAAACAATAACAACAAATTATCAGTAGATCTGGTCCATACATTTTGGTGAGTGGTGTCCGTCCAGCTGCAGCCCCAGGTGCACTGACTCGGCTGCAAGCACCTTAATCAAGTTTTGGGACTGGACACACCCTTGCTGGGTGAGGTTATGGTCAAGATCCATGAGTTGCCTGACTGCAGACCCATGTGTATCTCCTGTTGTCCTTGTGGCCTAGACAACTCACAGGCAGAATAGGAAGGTTTTTGATTGTCACTGGTGGGCTCGACTCGCTGCAAAAATGTAGCAGAGCACCCAGGGATGATGACAGCTGTCGGCAACAGGGCCCGGTGACACTGGAGGGGTTGGCCTCTTTAGTAGTCTTTGATGATAACAGTCTACATAGGCAGAGTCAAGCAAGAGCATGTTCGTGCACACCCTTGCCTTGGCACTCAGGCTCAGCATGTCTTTTGTTACTCATTATCTAACTAAAAGTTACCAGCTCTGCAGGCAGACTTACATGACACACATAACATCATGCCTTGACCAGATCATAATGCAACCTCCAGCAGGTGCAGGCATGGTGGTGCTGAGCACTAAAGGCAGCCCTGATAAGAATTCTTAAACAAGCCCTACACTGCACAAGTAAGTGAGCTCTGCAAGTGAACCATATGATTTCAAGTGCAATAGGAAGGTCACCTCCAATTAATGGTGGCTAGTGATCTTTGAAAGTGTTGGGAGATAACTATTGACTCTAAATTGGATGGCGCAAATATAGCAAACAAGTCTGACATCCTGTAGAGCTTATGAGGATATTTTCCCCGCACGTTTTCACAAAACATAAACCAAATGGATTTTTTGTACACCACTGTTCTTACATAAATGTGCAACAAAGCGAGACTCCCAAAATATTCCAGCAGTTTCAGGGTGACAAGCAATTGGTGTGACTGACCCCCCATAGTTGTGTTCTGGGTTTACCCTACCCAAAAACTTGGGGCAAAGTGATACATGTTTAGCACAATTTCTCTGAGGTCTAAAATGCCATATATAATACAGCCAGTCTAAGAACTTGACTTTCACATGGCCAACCATTGTCTTAGCATCTTTCTTTACTTCTGCATGTTTACTTCCTGACTGCTCCTCCCAGTCACAGTGTATGACTCAAAATATTCTTTGATGGTGTACGGTAGAAAAATAAAAAATACACACATTTCTTGGTCCAGAAAGATTAGAGCTGAAGACAGCAGTAGTGGTTATAAAACAAATACCGTTTTGACATATATTTGTGTAACTGTCCATTTTTTCCACAAGACATACGTTTTTCAGTTTATGAAAATACATGAATATTGCTACTTAGTACAGCCTTATAATTAATTTGATAATAATAAATTCAATTCTGAAAATCACAAAGTGAATGCTTTCATACAACAAAATACAAGTTTGTTCTGAAATACAAGCTTTGTATTTTTATTAAACAGTATCATTATTCACTACTGCCACACATAAAAAGATTCTTCTACTTTGCGTGCCCATGTATCACCACTGCAGTCATAGAAGCGCACTATATCCCAAAAATGACCAACATTTCATGGCCAATGCTATACAAGTATTGGGAAGTGTCAGTGAGCCTATAATCCTCTCACACATGTGCAAATTTTACTGAGGGTATTTTCTTCTGACGATAAAAAGCTTGTTTCAGCACAGAGCAGAGTACTGAAATTTTGCCATCTCTAACTCTATACAAACCAGATGGCATGGTTACCAAATATATGGTGACATGCAGCCAGATGTACGACCGGTTTTTGCGGTTGCAAACGGGAAATCGGCCCATTTGCGACCGCAAAATAGGTCTCTGCAATGTACAAACCCTATTTTGCAAGTCGGTAAGCTAATACTGACTTGCAAAATAGGGTTTGCGACTCACTATTAGGAAGGGGCGTGCCAAGGGCGTCCCTTCCTAATAGAGAGTCGCACTTCAATGTACAATTGTTTTGCGACCACAATTGCGATCACAAAACACTTGCAGTTAACCACCTATTTCAAAAAGGTGGTAAGCCACTCGCAAACAGGAAGGGGGCCCCAGGGGACATCTTACCCTTTGTGACTGGCAGTGAAAGTATTTTTTAAGAGCATGCAGTGACCCAGTGGCCCCATGGACCACTGCCTACTCTTAAAAAATGAAACAGAAATGTTTCATTTTTCTTTTTTAAATGTATGCCGTTTTCCTTTAAGGAAAACGGGCTGCATTTAAACAAAACTGCTTTATTTAAAAAGCAGTCACAGACATGGTGGTCTGCTGACCCCAACAGCCCACCATCCCTGTGAATGCTGGCTATTCCCAAAGGGGTTGCAAATTGCGACCTGCCTCATGAATATTAATGAGGCAGGTCGTTTGTGACCTTATTGGGAATCGCAAACAGTGGCTGAGACACTGTTGTACATTCCGTTTTGCGTGTCGCAAAACAATGCAATTTGCGTCTCGCAAAATAGAAGGATCGTACATCTGGGCCTAAATGTATCAACCTCAGGAGGATAGAAGAACGAGGTGGTATAACGAGATTGCAGCTAATGACTTGGAGGGCTCACAAACGTGCTATGGCTAGTGTACAACTCACTCAGCAACTGCCCATCTGAAGCCTGTCAACACTATTTTACAGTTTCCTTTGATTGTGGAATTTTTTTATAACTTTACTATTCTCTAGTTTCATGTCATAAAATCAGGTAAGTGTGGTTACTTTAAAAGCATGATGGGGAAAACAAATAACGTTTCCTTTAAATAAACTTCAGCTATACACCATTTTTGTCATGAAACATAATGATGGAAACATTTTGAAAACGCCAGTGATAGCAAACTGTATTACATTGTTGATATACACCAAGAACACAGCTTCATTAAATGTGGAAACGCTGGCAAAACAGAACTCTGCAAAACATCACTGAGTTCTTCACTCAACATCACCCCATGTGCAGCTGAGAAAAAAATCTTATTCATCTCCCTGAAAAAGAATCCTTTCAATTTTTTGCTTTTGCAGCAGTATTTAAATCAATTAACAAGTATTATCTAAATCGTTTATCTGTAACTGATTTGAGGGCCATTCACCTCTACCCTCTGCAAGGCCCCTCTAACCAACACATAAAGTAAACTAACTCACTGCCTCGTTTTTTGCTGCAGTTTGAAGACCTCTGTAGGGCCCACCGAGACTTGCAGTAGAAGCACAAGGCAGGCGCAGCACTCGGGGGCATATTCCAATTTCCAAATCGTCTCTGTGTCTGTAAGCAGCTCCCCAGCTCGCCTTTCAGTTCGGGGAGGCCCTGCTCCACTTGGTGTGTAACGAGCATTCACAGGGCACACACGTGTTTAGATTACCGGTCTCTGAGCTTCCAGTACGCATGCTAGACATGCGCATCTGAAGCCCTGGAGAAAGGAGGAACAGGCATACATTTGAAATGTTACAGCAGCCGGCTAATGGTGAAAATAGAATGCTGCTGCAACATTTCAATTGCGTGCATTTAACAACTTGTGGGTGAGAAATACCGAAACCGGCCTGCATGCAGACCAAGGATTTACTGGATCTGAAAGTGGGCAGCCGGTCCTGTTGTTAAGCATTAGAAGCCTGCCATTTTTGGGGGGGCCACACTGAAATAAAGAGGGGGCTGGCCCTCGTCGACCCCCGTGGCTACGGCCCTGTGCAGGGGCACCCTCTCACGTAAAACCCAGCACCCTGCCTTCAGGATTGTTAAGGCCTGCTATAGGGGTGACATAAGTTTTAAGTGTAGTGACCTATAGATATAGTGAACCTATATCTAATGTAAGTGGTGCAAGTACCAGCTTACACAGGCTGCAATGGCAGACCTGTAGTTCCATTTTGCATGGCCTCTCATGGGTGGCATAATACATGCTTCAGCCCATGGGAGGCCTCTGGGGTACCCATGCCCTGGGTACATGTGTACCATATACTAGGGACTCATAAGGGTACCCCAGTATCCAATCTGGAGTGTATCAAAGTACATGGCATAACATTTTAAGGAGGAAGCAGATAAACTGGGGTCCTGATTAGCAGGTTCCCAGTCAGACTAGTCAAAAACCAGCAAAACACCAGGTAAAAAGTGGGGGTAACTATGCAGTCAGATCCTACCGTCATACACACCCCACCTCCGGACATGCCATATTTGAATGCCTATGGGATTTTACTGTATTACAAAATACCCAGGAACAAGTGTTTTTTTAAAGAAGATTGAAGCTTGGAGTTAATACATATTATCCCTTCTGCATGGATAATGACGAATGCAGCACAGGAGGGTAATTCTCTGCAGCTGGGAGAAAGTTTCCCGGACCCTGTACCCCTGCGTGGCAACGTTTTGTTCTGTGCACTTGCCATGCTGTAGATCAGCCTGGCATCATGACCTCGCCACCCTGTTGCCTGGTAGGAGACCCTCTTCTGCAGGAAGGACACAAAAGTAATATCTGTCTTCGCTGAAGGACGGGGCAGTGGAGTTTACACTAAGTGGTCTAAACCAGATGGGTAACAGCACATATGTGCTTGAGTGACCACAGCCAGTGCCCAGTCTGCTTCCTAAGGGGATACTTGCTCAAACCGCCCAGGGGGAGGCCACCCATTGTTTCTGCAGGCAGGCGGCTCATATTTTAGCAAACTCCAGTTCACAGAAGTGATATAGTGCTTCGTGAGTGATTCTGTGCTTTATTTTATTGTGTTTGTTTTTCAGAGGGTAAATACATTCCTCAATAGTTTTCTTGCATCATAAAAACAGCAGAATGTCTAATTTTGATTTTTCAAAAGATCTTTTTATTTTTAGATCAATGTGAAAGACAGGGGAACAGCCGACACGTGTTTCGCCCAAAGGCCAGCATGCCAGGGCTTTCTCAAGGCAGATCAATGTTTTCAATTATGGCTTGTTTGTTGCAGGGAAATCCCAAAGAAGTCGGGTGAAAAGACGTCTGTAAAGTGCTGCGTTCGTTGCGGTCTGTTGGCTGCAGCCTTGAGAAAGCCCTGGCCTGCTGGCCTTTGGGCGAAACACGTGTCGGCTGTTCCCCTGTCTTTCACATTGATCTAAAAATAAAAAAGATCTTTTGAAAAATCAAAATTAGACATTCTGCTATTTTTATGATGCAAGAAAACTATTGAGGAATGTATTTACCCTCTGAAAAACAAACACAATAAAATAAAGCACAGAATCACTCACCAAGCACTAGAATCCTGTTTTGGGTGGTATCTGGGTGAAACCACCGATGTGGTTTGTGCTTCAACAGATTAGGGGTTTTGACTAATTGAGTGTGAACCTTGGTAACACCCACCAAACCCTTGCTTCACAGAAGTGATATGTAGGGCCATGGCGAGGGTAAGACTGCCATCACGTCAGTTCAGGTCACTTTCTTTGCACATTGGGGCAGCAACCAAAGCAGCACAAAAGGGCATGGTTAATGGTGCTGGGCAGATTGCAATCCAAGGCCTCTGGCCTACAAGGCATACACAAAGTCCCAGTTAGCATAAAAGCCGCAAGTTGTTACTATTCACAATGCACGATCTTTAACATTTGGCAGCTTAATCATTAAGTCACATTATAGGTTCATTGAATGATAATAAAGCAAAAGGGGGATTGGTGAAACAAAATATTTGCCTAGGATCACAGTTTGGTTATGAGGGGAAGCAAGGGTTAATCCCAGGCTTTCTGGTTTCAATTTGTACAAATCAGGTACTGTATGGGGTATCGATTTCTCACTCTTTTTTACCTCAAATGTTAATGTTTTGTTTACGAGGGTAGGGCGAGGGTTGCAGACAGAAGCCACAAGAAATTTGGGTTGAGGTTTCAGGAGGACCTCGAGCTGAGCCATAACCTGGCATCTGGATCGAGCCTGGCTCGAGCTTTATGTGGCTCGCCACCTCTACTAAAGATGTCACAGTGACGGTGAAATCTGTTTCCTTTGGGGCGGACTCACATGTTCACCCCCCCTCCATGGCCACAAGCGACTCTTTAACAGTATTTTATCATTCTAACACTTGCACAAAAATGATTATTTACATGCAAGTGCTGCTCTCAAAGAGTTTTGGATAAACAGTAGTTAACTTTAATAATCATTCCTTCACAGGTCTCTTGGTCGAGCTCTATCTTGGAAGGGGGGTCGGAGGCTGTTCTGACTGTTTTGCAAACCCTGTGGCTGTAAAAGAACCTCACAGTCCCATTCAAGACTGTTTCCCATCGCACGTCCTTGCTGAAGGCATTTTGTGACCTGGGGGAGCATCTGCGCCTGCCCACACTTGGACGAGCCCTCTACTTACGGGGGTCTCTGGGTTCTGTGGGACTCTATCCCTCAGTGCAGACAGGCTCACTTCCCGCCACATTGGAATCTGCGCCGGCCCCTCCACACTCGGACCGGCCGGACCTGTAGTTATGCCCGACTCCTGAGCTCTTTGACTCTCTAGGGGCGA
This sequence comes from Calotriton arnoldi, assembly GCA_963921515.1. Lineage (NCBI taxonomy): Eukaryota > Metazoa > Chordata > Amphibia > Caudata > Salamandridae > Calotriton > Calotriton arnoldi. The sequence continues at coordinate 3,603,159 of CAWUFW010000049.1, read as the reverse complement.
ACATAAACTGCTTGCGGGAGCAGCGCTTGCACGCCACAGGAGCAGCGTGAGCAAGCCACGGGCGGCATGCTGCCAGCTGCCTCTCTTTGAAGCAGCGCTTCACAGTGATAGCTGTTGAGACCATGACTATGCATATGCGTGACAGTGCACTTCAGTTCGGTAATGCGGAGTACCACACTGAAATGCATTAGTCTATTTATTTTATTTATTTATAAAGTTCTATATAGCGCTAGCTAGACCCGTGGGTATCAGAGCGCTTTACATACACAAAGGAAAAGAAAGATTGCATAATATCGTAGGACATGAGGATGCATAAAGATATAAGCAAAGACATAATACTTATGTATCCAGTGAGGGGATAAAGACGCAGGTGGTTGACATAGACAGATAATCACCATCCTTGAAGGTCAGAGTGAGGGGGGAGTCCATTAGGTTATTGATGCCTAGGTTGCTTGACTTGGTCGGTAAAGTATTGGTTGAGGAGAAGGATTTTCAGGTCCTTTTTGAAGCAAGAGAAGGAGGGGTTGCATCTGAGGTCAATAGGGAGTGCGTTCCACATCCTGGGTACGTTACCAGAGAAGGACCGTGTAGTAATTGAGTCCACGCAGATTAGTGTGATTCAGATAGATTTATTCAAGATCCAGTGAAGACCCAATCAAGACCCCACCAGGAGCAGCCAGCATGCTGCTCAGCCCAGCCAACTGTGGCTCTTTGACTCCCAACATTCTATAAGGTGACATCACATAAAGATTCCACAGAGAGGGCAAGTATAACATGGGAGTCAAGGTACAACATATCCTCCTTTCTTCTTAATAAAAAAAACAATGAGAAAAGAAAAGCAGAATCGAGAAGCAGAGCAGAAAGGATAACAAAAACAATGAGAAAAGAAAAGCAGAATCGAGAAGCAGAGCAGAAAGGATAACAAAAACATAGCAACCATCCTCCCTTCTATACACAACAGAAAAGGAGAGAAATAACGACATCAGAGAATAGGAGAAAAGAAACATAAAAGACTGCCACAATGCACACACACAGGCCAGAACAGGAATGAAATGAGGCTGAAAATGGAAAGCTGACAGAACACAGGGCTACAGGCTGCGATGAGCGCAGAAAAGGAAACACAACAGAAAAGCAGAGGAAAGTTCAGAATACACAAGAGACACGAGAAGAATACATAAGAAGGAAAACAGAAATGAAGAAAGATATAAGGAAGATGAGGAAAAGTAAGAGGGGATTCCTCATCCAAACACCATTATCATAATAATACGATGAGATTGTAATACAAAAATAACAGTGTATATCTCATAGGAGAAAATTCAATACAAACCGCACGTACTAGCAATGAAAGCATGAAAATGCACCCAAAAGGGTAAACGTAAGCTAAATATGTAAACACGAATGCATGGGTGGGAAACCCATGACAAATCTCTTGGGATGGTGAAGCGTTGTGCACAAAACTAGTACTTCTCCCCATACACATCTCGGTGTAAGGACAAACTTCGTGTGGAAAAACCATACCGTGCACTGTAGTAATGTAACTGTGTTAATACAGCACGCAGGATACTTTGGAAAACCCAAATCGAGGCAACCTCGTGAAGGGTCACATATTCAAAAATAGAGGAGAATAACCCCACAACCTAGTGAAGGTTATATTGAAGAAACATTGAAAAATTGAGAGGGGTGACCCCCATATCAACAACCTCAAAAGGTCAAGTCACACATTGAAAAAAAATCGAGTAAATGAACTGTTGAAGGTGACCATTTGAACCATGAGTATCGTGGTAGATACAACACAATGTACTACCAACTAGGGAATACAACTGGAATGCATGCAAATCAATAAAATGAATTGATAAACGCATTCGCTCTAAGGAATACTGCACGCAGTGAAACATTGGAACGTTAAATAGATGTAGCTAAAACGTGGCAGCATAGACAGACAGGTGCGACAGGAGGCAATCGCTCTAAGGAATACTGCACGCATCCATGTAGAGTAGTACCCTGGAAAGTACAACACAATATAATTCCAACTAGGAAATATTACTGGAATGTATACAAATTGAAATATGCATTCTCGAACGTGGAATACTGCAGACATGCACGTACATTGTAGTAAAAAGTAACTGAACACATTCATGTACATTGACAATCGACCAACAGAGAAAATTGAGTAATTGAAATCTTGAGAGCATGTACGTACGGTCATATACAAGTATATACACCATTGAACTAAAATTCAACTACATACATATCACACAGCGGACATTTGAGAACAACCTTATGTAAAGGTTAACCTTGAATTTCCATTTTTTGAGACAAAACACCACTGGAGAATGGCATTTGAAATTGAGCATTTTGAACTAAAAAGAGATTGGAAAGGAAAGAAGGAATAGCAAAGGTGAGAAACAGCATGGCTGGAAAAACACATGCAGGAAAGCAGCGCTAGAAACATGAGAAACCTATCATTCGATGTTAGATTTGACCATTGTAATCTCAACTAGAGAATACTAGTAGAATGGACGAGAATAGAGGTGTGCAATCCCAGCTAGGATTCCCAAGCATGCACATAGAAATGCTAGACATAATAGAGCACTAGAATGTTGAGAGTGTATATAATCGCAACTAGGGAATACTGCAGGACAGGATGGGCTCTGAGATTATTGAGTAATAGTACACATCCATGCAGATTGAAATAAATGAGAAGTTGAATAATGGAGAATGTTTAAGTTGAATTATAGAGAGTGTGTAATTATAGAGAGTGTGTAAGTGAATGCATGTAAATGGAATTAGGCCATCCCAACAAGAGAAAACTGCATGCAAGCAAGAACATAGAGACAAAAGAGCAATAGAACTGAGTTGAATAGAAATAACACAATGTAGAATCCTGTGATGAAAACCTTGTTTAAAAAAATAACAAACATTTGCAATCGCCTACATATCACTTAGATTGTACTTTGGCTCGCATAACGTTGGAAAGATACCGTATGGTGAGCACAATAGAAAAATACCTCCAGAACGTGGAAACTGCACTCATGTAAATACGTGTGACCACTGGCTTGGATAAACACCAGAATGACATTGAGATAGAACCGCATGCCCCTTGAAAAACTTAATAGACATAGTGTTGGAGCGTTGACAAACGTTCCCAATTTGACATGCATTGAGATGTGCAAATGCTAAACTGTCCTTTTTGAATAAATCCAGCACTGGACAAACCATCCACAAACAAAAAAAATAGCATTTGAAATTCTGCACTTTGAGCAAAATAGAACACGCATACAGTGAAACATTGGAATATGATTTGGAACCCATACGATAAAACCAGATATGGATAGGAACCCATATGATAATGCGAAAGGACTAAAACCTTCGCATAGCTAGGACTATAACCCCAAAACAGACCCCAAAAACAGTGACGGAGTATTAAGGGAAATGGAACCAAAATCCACGAAACAATAGTCTTTGTAAAGAAAAAGAGCACACTGATATGTGGAGTGAACGACCGGGTGAAGACCCGTGAACTAGAAATGTAATGCAAAAGGACTGTAACCTTTGCATGAATCCCCTGTAAACGGGTAGACTTGAAAGTGTACAGGTAGGAACCAGTACTAATGCAAAAGGACTGTAACTTTTGCATGAATCCCCTGTAAACAGGTAGACTTGAAAGTGTGTACAGGTAGGAACCAGTACTAATGCAAAAGGACTGTAACCCTTGCATGAATCCCCTGTACATGGGTAGACTTGAAAGTGTTTGGGTAGAAACCCGCACTAATGCAGAAGGACTGTAACCTTTGCATGGATCCCCTGTGAAAGGGTAGGACTGTAGTACTGTAAGTGTGTTAACTTAACACACATATGAGTAGGAACAAATGGCATATTCCAACGGTGAAAGGAATATTTGGGTAGGAAACCGAATACATGGGTAGGAACCCATGACTAATCTCTTAGACTCTTGACATGCAAACCTGTGAATAAAAATACACGAGAACAACAGCATATCGTGAACAGGAAAAAAAATACTGGCAAAAACACTTGTATTAGAGGTTAAAACGTAATGACCATGACATGCGACCCACGCCGGTGAGCGACTACTCACCCGAGCAACAATTGTGTGAAGCATACCTTCTTCAGACTCTAATGTGCTAACAGCATAAGTACAGATGGTTGAAGGTGGAGTAAATGACAATAAAGGCATACTGAAACTTAATGCTGTGCACAAGAGAACAGACAGGCAGTCTTAAAACGTGGTGTGCCTGTCACCAGAGTGAAGAGAAGCACAGGTATGCAAAGGAACAGACTAAAATGAAGTCCACCTGAGTGCTCACATAGTCAAAGGCTCCTCTTGCGTCACTAAAACCAGCACACAACTGCAATGCATAGAAAATGTACCTCTGGCCAACGAGTGTATTAATTTCAGAGCGTCCCTTCACACACTGCAGAACGATCACTGAAATGCGTCGAGGAACTGCCATGTTCTACTCAACATCTTCCCTTCTTGAAACGACGTCCCTGCAGTTTTTCTACACCATCCCGCGTGAGATAAACGTGGTTGGCAAAATAAGCAGAAAGAAAAGTACACCACAGTCCACACATGCAAAGTTGAAGAATCGGAGCCTCCAACCTAAAGATGGCGGCACGTTAAACACGCCGTCCCGGATGGCTCACGGCGCGTTGGTGAGGCACAACGTCCATCAGCAGCATAATGAAAACGAGAAGGCTGACTACGCTGAACATGATGCGAAGAAAACCACAGAACCCCAGTCGTGGCAGGTAAAACTGCGCGAGCTGTAATTGACACGCGCATGATTTTTAAACGACAACTAGGCGGTTGATGTAACGTGAAACATGTAAAGCCTAATATGGCCTTACTAAACTTAAAAATTATCACAAAATCGTGGTTCCTCACCGTAGATCATGCACAATGTTCAAAACTCACGTTTAGACAAGAAAGACAGAAAATTCCGTAACGTGAGGTACATATGTCGTTTCACAGATGTCGTTTCCAAAATTGACACAATGACATTGTCTTGCGCAAGCACCCATAACTTGAAATTGTAACTCGAGGCCTGGCTTTGTTACATGTCCCATGCACTCCGACACACTTGATGCAGCAAAAAGGTCTCAGCGTGCCCCAACAATTAGAGAGAAAGACGTGTCTCACCTTGACTTTGGCGTTAAGGAAAAGATTACCAGCAAAACTCCTCACAGCAGGATAACAGTTCCATTGTAAATTGTAGACAGACCTCTTTGGCACGTGTGTAAACAAGGCAACAGACTCTGAAAAGAAAACACTTGTGACATACAGGGAGGACCCCTATGTAGAACTGGTAGCACACTTCTTCTCCAGACAGCGTGAAAGTTAATATATGGTAGTTGATCACCATAGATGAGGCTTACCCTCACTGAAGGCACAGCACAAAGCGTAGAGACGTGGAGAGACTTGAAGAGCGTCAGGCTTACCCTCACTGAAGGCACAGCACAAAGCGTAGAGACGTGGAGAGACTTGAAGAGCGTCAGGCTTACCCTCACTGAAGGCACAGCACTTCCCCAGATGTTAGTGGGCTTGCCCTCACTTGAAGGCACAGCACAAAGCGAAGACGATGGCACAGCACAGGACGCAATTAGGTAGTGGGGAGTAGACGCCCAAGACAGGATGGGCAGCTCTTGTAGTGGCACTTCCCCAGACGCACAGGAACAACTGGCAGACTGCTGTGGGCGACCGGTGGGAGGTCACTGGTGGGGTCACGATGGCAGTTGACTTAGCTTAACTTGAGTTGCAGTGGGTCCTGTGTTTTTAAAGTTGCTTGAGGTCTTGAAGAGGTGGTAGGTGGAGGTTCTTTTGAAGATCGTCGCCAAAAACCTGTAGTAATTGAGTCCACGCAGATTAGTGTGATTCAGATAGATTTATTCAAGATCCAGTGAAGACCCAATCAAGACCCCACCAGGAGCAGCCAGCATGCTGCTCAGCCCAGCCAACTGTGGCTCTTTGACTCCCAACATTCTATAAGGTGACATCACATAAAGATTCCACAGAGAGGGCAAGTATAACATGGGAGTCAAGGTACAACAGACCGGCACTGGGTCGTTTTCTTTTTCAGTTTCGGAGGGATGAGAAGAAGTGAGTTGGTGCTTCTCAGAGTCCTGGATTTTCCTGCTTTTACTAGTTTGCTGTTTAGGTAGTTGGGGGATTGGGCGTGAAGGGCCTTGTGTGTGATGCAGGCCAGTTTGTAAATACATCTACCTTCCATGGGAAGCCAGTTGAGAGCGTTGAGGGTTGTATAACGCCTGATATGTTGTACTTGGCCGGACTGCATTTTTGTCACGCTTTCTCTGCCTGCCATAGCAATTTCTCTTTGCTACTGACAGATATGTGGAAAAAAAACTCATATTTTAATTTCTGATATCCGATCCTGCAGCAGATCACTTGCAAGTCCCATACATTCCAATGGACCTGATGCAGGGCGCAACAGAAGCCAATGGGAGAAATACATTCTCCCGATTATTTTTTAAAATCTCTCACTTTCCTCTTCCAAAAGGTTGGCATGTATGAAATCTGGTCATCCTAACCAACAGCATAAAATAGGTAAAATGGCGATACCATGTCGAAAGGAGCATCTATCAATCAAAACCGAGGTTCGTGTGAATGTCCACCGAAATCAAAATATATAATCGTATTATCTGAGCGAGAATTTGACTATGTGGAACTATATGGACTCTGTTTTTACAAGTGTGCTAATAAAATACTCTGAAAAAAAGATGTATCAAACATACTGCACTAAAGAAGCTCACTGAGGGCGAAAATTAAACTATAAACTGAAAACATTAGGATACAGTAACCCTTTACATTGTTTAGGTGACATGTTTACAGCGTATTTTCTATGTCGCTTCTCATCAAAATAGAAGCAGGACAAAGTGACGGGAAAGCCTTCCACGAAAAACACCATGCAATAATTAGCACCAAGAAAACAAATGTAATAAGGTAACGTCACTTTGACACGTGTGAAAACACCGCTGTCCTGCGGAAAATAACAGAGCATTACAGCTACATTTCTATTTTTTGTTCTTACTAGTTATATTTTTATTCGTCTATTGTATAACATATTTACTCTGTTGAAGAAATATATCAAAATATAAAATTCACTTTTTGGGTGAATCATCTTTTTGTCATAAATTTATGGGAGGAATGTCATTATTAACATACTTCAAAACAATATAAAACACGCTTAAGATGGCCGCCATATTTTTTTAACGGTTCAACATTCAACGACTCAACCCGACTTGTCCCTTTTCAATGTCTTGGACTAGACTAAGGTCCCGCCAATCATAGGCGGGAAGCGAACAGCGCACCCTATAGGGTCTCCGGCTCCTGTTCCCGAAGAAACATACAATATCCAGGCAGTTCGAATTTTCATGTATAGGATACGAAGAGAGTCAGTGTGAGAGCAGTGGAGAACATGGCAAAACAAGGACTGAGAGCTCACAAGGTAATAATTTGGGGACGAATGGGATTTGTAAGGGAGAGGTGAGATCGGAGCTGTACGAGGGAGCTGTTCAGTGGATTTAATAGCCAGAGAGGATGTGGTCCGTCGGCTAGATTGCCGACTTTGGTGCTGGAAACCAAGGTTCGAGCCTCGGGGTCGCGTCCACATCCTGTGATTCTGGGCAAATCATTTAATCTCCCCGTGCCTGAATGTGTCCTTGTGTAACGTAACGGGTGCTCATGTAAAGCGCTCCAATACCTTCGGGTCGAGTTCGCGCTATATACAATCTGCAAAAATAAAAGAGAGACATCGATTACTTTTAGCTAGAATGAGAGCCTCTTGAGCCAGATAGATCTGAGACAGAATATAAACAATTTGTGAAGGAGAGAATGCTAGTGGGACAGGACTTGGTGATAAAGTGGGATAAATTGCGAGCCCACCTGAACTGTTGTTTTCATGAGACAGAACTTTCTTATTTATATTTGTTGTATACACGGCGTTAATAGGGTTGGGTCCTTCCAGATATCAGAGCAGGTAGTAATTATAAACTGACTTTGAAACGCCCCCTTCCCTATCGAGACCCATATTCATGTCTTTAACTTAAAAGGCAAAAACACTGATCGATTTTTCAACAATGTAAAAACCTTTAAAGTAATCACCGTAAGTAATGCAGTCCCAATTTACATGTCAAATGTTTTTCTTCATTGTGCATTCCCTTAGAGTTTTTTCTTTTCCCATGTTGCGTGTATCTGTAGTTTTATTTCATATAACACGACTCTCGCAGTACATACTGTAAACTGAGACACCTCTAGATGTCTTGGTGAGTGTAGTGAGCCATACGGCCCCTACAACACATTGTTGCAGTTCAACTCCCTGGGCCGGGAGTATAAATAAACGTGACGTCAGGGCTCGTGACTGGCAGCACAGACGAAGCTACCCAGTGGTCGTCTCCCTTATTTTCTGTGCCTGTCCGCTATAGGCCTCCATGTCCCTAGCTCGACCCTAATCACCCCACAGCCCATATTCCATCAGGTGGCACACCACCCCCCCCCCCCCAGTGAGATCTCTACATTGGCGACGAGGGTGGCGATCGTCCCGTGCGCACGCATCTCGCAACGCGGATCGGCGTTGAGTGTGCGGGCGGGTGCAGATCGCAGACCGAGCGGTGGCGCATTTCTGGCCAGGTGGAGACGGCGGCGTCCTCGGAAGGCTGCGGTAAGGCGACCGCAGGGGGGCGAAGGGTCCCGTGGGTGTGCGGCCGGCGAGGGACAGGAATCCGGCGGGCGTGAACGGCCCTGAAAGGAATGAGGCCTACCGCGTGAGGCGCGCATGCGCAGGAGCCCCCGGCACCGTCCCAGGCCCTGCCGCGTGTGCCGGGAAGACGCGCGCGGTGGTGGGAGCAGCAGGACACCGCAAAGAAAGCGTCTAGTTTGTGCTGCCTACGGGGACCCGGAGAGGTGCTGGGAGGAGCAGTGAGGCCTGCACAGAACACGAAGAGGGGCCTGCCAGCAGACATTGCCCACGTGCCCGCTGACTGACTGGAGCTGTGTGCATGTCAGTGCATTGGGGTCAGGCGGTGAGAGTAGCACTGCGGTGGGGCACGGTCGTGGGTGCAAGAACGCGCAGGAGGCAACTGAGTCCGTCCTGGTGGACAGCAAGGCGTGGAGGAGAGGCAGCCCCATTTAACAATGAGCACACCATCGGCGCAGGCAGCTGCTCAGGACGCTGGTGCGGCAGGGAGAATGGCTAGCTCTCGAATGGCAGTGAAGGCACTTCCACCCTTCAGCCAGTTGGCAGACCCGGCCACGGCGGCGCCCAGGTGGCGGAAATGGATTGGCCAGCTGGAAAATTATTTCGTGGCCAACAGGGAGACGGACAATGCAGTGAAGCGCTCAACAATGCTGCTCATGGGGGGAGATGAGCTCTACGACCTATTCCAGGATCTTCCAGACACGGGGGACGGCAACGACTACGACAAGGCCGTGAGGGCGCTGGATCAGCATTTTGACCCGCAGGTCAATCCGGATTTTGAACATTTCAAACTGCGCCAGGCGAAACAGAGAGAAGAGTCCATTGACATGTTCTTTGCGCGCCTGAGGAAATTGGCAAGTTCCTGCGTGGGAATTGACCGGCTGTTTGAAACCAGAGCGCAGCTGATCGTAGGGTGCAAGTCATTGGAACTGCGCAAGATGATCCTGCGACAACCGGGAATATCACTCGACGATATCCTCATCTTAGGGACATCTCACGAGCTGGCCGATGTGAGGGCTGGGGAGATGGAGTCAGCGCTGGCAAGACGTCCTGCCAATCCCCAACCGCTGTACCCACGCCCCATCAAGGAGGAGCGCTTAGATGCCATAAAGAAGACGTGCAGTCGAGGAGGGGGCAGCCCCGGGAGAGCGGGTGATAGTCAAGGAAAACAAGGCTGCCGGAATTGTGGCTTGGTGAACCATTCCCTGAACTGGGGTGGCGGAGTGAGCTAAAGAATGATGATGGATTAAACCCAGATCAGTTGACTGGGGGTGAGTGCTTGCAATGTTCAACACTCCGTCCATCATCCCCTTTGGTTTTGCTTTGTTTGCCCTAAGTTGGCAGGGTATGCCCAGACGTGGGTCCCTTGCTCACTTTGCCACTGGATTCAAGATAGCCTGGCTGATGAGGGCTGTGAGCCCGAAACCGGTCCCAGGATGCTTGTTTCCGGTCCAGGGAAGACATGGCTTGGCAGTTCGGGCTGGACTGTTCCCATGAGGCACAGGGTCAGACTGATTTGCATATAGCCATGTCTGAACTGGGGTGGCGGAGTGAGCTAAAGAATGATGATGGATTAAACCCAGATCAGTTGACTGGGGGCGAGTGCTTGCAATGTTCAACACTCCGTCCATCATCCCCTTTGGTTTTGCTTTGTTCGCCCTAAGTTGGCAGGGTATGCCCAGACGTGGGTCCTCCCTTGCTCACTTTGCCACTGGATTCAAGATAGCCTGGCTGATGAGGGCTGTGAGCCCGAAACCGGTCCCAGGATGCTTGTTTCCGGTCCAGGGAAGACATGGCTTGGCAGTTCGGGCTGGACTGTTCCCATGAGGCACAGGGTCAGACTGATTTGCATATAGCCATGTCTGAACTGGGATGGCGGAGTGAGCTAAAGAATGATGATGGATTAAACCCAGATCAGTTGACTGGGGGTGAGTGCTTGTAATGTTCAACACTCCGTCCATCATCCCCTTTGGTTTTGCTTTGTTCGCCCTAAGTTGGCAGGGTATGCCCAGACGTGGGTCCCTTGCTCACTTTGCCACTGAATTGAAGATAGCCTGGCTGATGAGGGCTGTGAGCCCGAAACCGGTCCCAGGATGCTGGTTTCCGGTCCAGGGAAGACATGGCTTGGCAGTTCGGGCTGGACTGTTCCCATGAGGCACAGGGTCAGACTGATTTGCATATAGCCATGTCTGAACTGGGGTGGCGGAGTGAGCTAAAGAATGATGATGGATTAAACCCAGATCAGTTGACTGGGGGTGAGTGCTTGCAATGTTCAACACTCCGTCCATCATCCCCTTTGGTTTTGCAATATTTTATTACATCATCTGACATTGCATGGGAATTCTTTATTCTTCATTCTGACCTAGGGTATTTCTTGTTTTTCCTGTTTTCATAACTAATGCCAAAATCCTTTCCTACTATGATAGTGTGTGAGTTTCCATATACCAAATTACACGTCTACGTTATTTAACACCGTGCAGTAACAATCCACCCTTAAATACCTATTCGTTTTAACATGTGGTTTTGACAATGTTAGTCGCAATATTAAAAAAACACATCAGATCTGTAACATTTATAAAAGGCTTGTTTCCATACCCAATTTGATCCTTCAGTATTGAATATAAGCTTTCGCTCGAGGAAGAAAGTGAAATACAAGCACTTCTTTTCAGGTGACCCACACGAATTCTGCCCAATTAAATGCAGTACTCGGGGAAATCAAAATGTACAGAGATAAAGCCTCTCTCTCTGTTGCTTCTGAAAGCTCCTTTTCTTTTTGATCACATAATGTCTGGCAACAGTTTGATTGTCCAGCCAGATCTAAAAGCTGTAAAACTAGCTTGAAAAAAATAACAGGGTAGCTCTGGCATTTCAAGCTAAAGCTTTAGATGAAGTTTTTTTTAGAGGCATAGGCACTTAGTTAAAGGTGCCTTGTGTTCAGTTCTGCATATCACTGCAGTGTATGATCTGATGTCCTTAGTGCTTTGAATGAACATATTGAACTGGGAATGACAGTGATGAGGCGGAGTTGAGGATCAAGATCACTGCCTGTAATGTGATCAACCATCATGCTGTTTATGCTCTATTCTTCATCTCCATAAATGTAAAGAACTGAGCAGGACCTAAGCCATTTGGGAACAAGCAGGATTGAAGCAGACATCATCGAGAGCTGTTCTAGCGTGTGATCCCTTCCAGTTGAGTTTCTTTCCCAGTCGCTCGTAGAACTGACTGCACACGGCTGCAAAGCACAATTTGTGTTATTTTCCAAGCATACATACCTTGACACATTTGTATTATTGCAAAGTGCAAGGAAACAAATGCATCATAACAATGGGTACACATGAGTCCTATCATTAATGCATCTACTCTGCTCTTAATCGGCAAGCGCAAATTTAAGCCCCACAAAAGTCCAAGGACTTCGGCTTCTGAACATTGGTTCACAGAAAATCTGAGACTCCAGAAACAGTCCTGTCGCAGGCTGGGAAGGAAATGGAGACTTGAATATGGCTCAACTGAAAAAGATATGTACAAGCGCTCTTTAGCAATATACAAAGACAAGATCTTCAAGGAGAAAACTAGTTACTACACCCACAAGATAGAATCTTCAAAAAACTCCTCGAAAGAACTCTTTGCCACTGTTAAAAAACGAGCCAAGCCCCCAGATAACAAAAATAACAATATTATTCAATTTTTTTTTAAATTCATTAGCCTCGTTCTTTCAAAACAAGGTGAATGCAGTCTTCAGCCTTTTTTCAACAAATCAGGGGCATACCCTGGTTTCTGCTACGGAGGTCCCACCAGTTGACCCAGGACAACACTACTCTTTTGGGCCATCGTGACTTATTGCCAATCCTATAAATTACGCAATTGGCCCTCAGCCCATTGTGGACGATGACCATGTCACTCTATCCATATTCTCCTCACTCTCCCCAGCACAAGTCATGACCTTACTGACCCAAATTAAATCGGACTCCCCTCTTGATCTCTTCCCCCCCCTAAAATCATACATCTGGCACCCAAAATCATCTCCGTGCATCTGTCAGACACTTTCAATCGGGTGCTCAGCACAGGATACTTCCCAATGAAGTGGAAGCTATCATCCATCCTCCCCCTTCTCATGAAGCCAAATTTGGACACTTTGAATCCTAATAGCTACCGCCCGATCTCACACTTCACATTCCCTGCAAAAATCATTGAAAAAGCCATTAGTTCTCAACTGGCATCCTTTATTGAGGTTCAAGAAAGAACAGGGGAACCCTACTCACTAAGGAACCAGGGTAATAGTTATATAGGAAAAACAATGGTTCCTGTGGAATAATATACTATGAGGTTATGATACATAAGCACAATCGCGATATAGAGGGTTAGATAAATGCAGAGCGCGAAGGAACCACCAACACACCGATTCCAGTGTAGTATATTTTATGGATTTTTTAAACAATAAAGTTAGGAGTAAACATTATACATCAAAACAACATTTGTGCATAGTGTCCCAAGTGACAAAGGGAACCTAAACCTAAGTGACAACGTGAATATTAAATACAAGGTTTCCACAGTTTGTACAAGTCGACCATTATCAAAATGATTCCATGTGAACAGCAGCTATATACAATGATATGTGCTGGGGAAATGGTTCGCTTCTTCTGTTTGTCGACGGCGTTTCGACCCTCAAAACAATGTGGGGTCTCTTAAGGACTATTGATGAAGGGACATCTAAATGGGATTGAAATAAAAAGAGCATAAGGCCCATATACCGGCACAAATGCGAAAAATAAAATGAAGGCTGTTGGATAAAATGTACCTGAATATATGGTTGCGCAGCCTTGTGAAAATGATGTGCCACACATGAGGAAAAGGTTTACTCACATGAGGACCCGTCCGGGTACTGTGATTGTGAGAAAAGAAGTAAAGAAGAATATTGCAATTACTGATAATTGGACAATGCGCTATGTATAATCAATTACAAGTTACACCGAGGTTCTTTCCTCAATGTGAGGACAGGCTGTCAATCCAATGGGGTATGTAGGTGGGCCAGAGGGGCTCAATTAGTTTTACGACACAGCCGTAGCGTTGTAGAATCCCTTTGTGGATTAACAGTGACAATGCACTGAGAGTATTTCTGGAAATTAAAATAATGTAGGGGTCAGATTACTGAATTAAGGGCTGAGCGCAAGGGCTAAGCGGCCTGGATGTGCCAATTCTTACCTCGGTAGAAGAATGGAAAAGCGGGACAGCGCTCTGCGTGTAGATTCAGAAAATGCCGCGTCAGTCAGCTTGATCCGGTACAATGATAGAGATCCTCATCCAGAGAGGATTGTTATATACAGGGTTTCCCGCTCTTTTTTGCCAAGGGAAACCGGCAGACCTAGCTAGGGAAAACCGCTGCACCGAGCAATCCGGTGCTCCGTTTCCGTGATCGGTAAAGAGTGAAAAAAGACCTCAGTGGGAGGTGAAGAAATAAAATGTGTGGCACAAGGTGGGGCTGTTGCGCTAATGACAGTGATAAATACTCTGTTAATAGGTGGGAATTAGGGCACAATACCGGTGATGGGTACTAAATAGGGAAGAGCAGGTAAAATGACATATATACTTTATATATTTACAAAATTCCGAATTTCGCCGGTGTTTATAATATGCAAACGCGCATGCTGGGCACTTCATGGCGTGTGAACATTGTATGTGTGCAGACATTTCACAATTGTAATTCTTAGTTAGTGAACACATATTGCATAAGAGTGAATCTAATGTATACAGTTCAAGTGTCACAGCGAGAATGAAGTAAATAAAGCTGTTAGAGCAAGCATAGTCGGATGTCAGATGACATACAGGTGTATTCAGGCCACAATTGTTATATCACATGCAGTTGTTTAGCGAATGGTAGTGACATATCCTCTCCATTCCTCAGCAGAGTTAAGCCCTTCATTTATTGAATTCACCTTATCTATCCAGCGGCATTCATTCCGTTGGAGTTTCTGAAGGATGTCACCTCCTCTTTCTGGAAGAGTGGCGATCTCAATTACTTGCCACTTTATTTCATCAGCAGTATGACCTTTTACATTGTAATGAGACACAAGTGGTGCGTTTTCAACTGATCTGCGTATATGGCTGCGATGTTGGCCAATGCGAGCCTTGACCGGTTGCTGTGTTTGTCCAATATAGGGGAGGCCACACGGACACCATATGCAATAAACAACATTCTTTGTATTGCAGTTAGAGAATGATTGTAAATCGTGTTTTACACTACCATGTTCAAATGTGTTGGTATTGAACGTGAAATTGCAGGAAACACAGTTGCCACATTTGTGGTGTCCTTTCATTTTGGGTAGGCCCCATGCAGTAATCAATGTGTTTGTCCTGTTGGTGATTAAGTCTGTAGATGACCTGACCAGATGATCTTTTATATTTTTTCCTCGTTTGTGGACAAACAGAGGTGTGTCTATTGTGGGATCAATACTCTGGATAATATTCCAGTTTTTGGTGATCAGGTTGCGGACTTGATTGGTGTGTGTGCCAAAGGTGGTGACACATACAATCTTGTTGAGATTAGGTTTCTCTTTGTCTTGAGAAGTTCTTCCCTGGGGCAGTGCCAGGCGCGTTTGAGAGACTTTTTACAAGTCTGTTGGGGTACCTCTCGTGACTAGTTTGGTCCTTAGTATCTCCGCCTCTCGCATGTAGTCTGTTTTAAGGGTGCAATTGCGGCGTATCCGAAGGAATTGGCCGAAGGGCAGTCCATCCCTTAGTGCACGTGGATGTTGGCTTTGGTATGAGAGGAGGGTGTTCTTTTCAGTGGGTTTCCTATGGAGGGAAGTGTATAGTCTCCCTTTATCATGATTGATGGTTAAATCAAGGAATGCGATGGTGGATTTATGTACTGTGGATGTAAATGTGAGATGGGTCTGGATGGTGTTAAGGTACGTAACAAAATTGCCAAAGTCTGTCTCACTTCCTGTCCAAATCAGAAAGAAGTCATCTATGTACCGCTTCCAACATTTAATGTTGGAGCGGTACCCATTGTCAATGTTGAGAGCAAATGTTTGCTCCACATAGTTCATATAAATATTTGCCAGATTTGGCGCAAAAACTGCTCCCATGCTGGTGCCAGAGCACTGCTGGTAGTAGTTGCCACCTGATAGAAAGTAATTACTCTGTAGGGCAATCCGTAATAGTGTGATGATGAATGTGGTCGGTACCTGGATGGGTCTAGGTCTACTTTCTAACAATTGTTCAATGATTGCTATGCTCTCAGTCTGGGGTATGTTGGTGTATAGTGAGCTGATGTCTAAGGTAGCCAACGTGTCAGTTTCCAAATTGTATGGCATCCCATCTACCAGGTTAATCATATACATGGTATCTTTAACAAATGTTTCTTGTAGGGGAACCTATTCCTTAATGAAGTAATCTATATAAACCCCAATGGGTTCTAGAACGGATCCACAACCTGATAGTATAGGGCGACCAGGGGACTCGTCGTGCTCTTATGAACCTTGGGTAGGGTGTAAAGCACTGGGGTTCTGGGATTTTCAGCATTGAGGAATTCAAACTCTTTTGGAGATATAACCTGCTTCTTTGGCCATAGTAGTTATTTGTAAAATCTCATTGCGGATATCTGTAAGGGGGTTAGTGCGTAGTACTTTGTAGTGTTTTTTCTCACTGATTTGTTTGTTGATCTCTGTTTCATAGTCATTGTGGTCTTGTACCACAATTCCCCCACCTTTGTCAGCTGGTTTCAGTATAATAGAATCATCATTTTTCAATGCTGTAGGAGCTTGTCTTTCTAACAGTGTGATATTGTAAGGGATAAAGGTCTTGGTTGTTTTCAATCCATCAATGCCTTGTATGACCAACTTCTCAAAAGTCAGAAGTTCAGGTGGCATCATGCTGTTTGAGGGATAGAAGGTAGAGGTGGTCGTAGTCCTGTGAATGAGTCTTGTGTGTTCGGTTCTTTATCTTTGAAAAATAGTTTCAATCTTATTTTTCTAAAGAACTGAAAGATTTCTGCTTTGAGATTAAAAAAATTGGTTCTTTCTGTGATAACAAAGGACAACCCCTTACTTAAGAGCGATATCTCGGCTGATGACATGACATGATGAGACAGGTTAAAAATGGGAATAGTTTCCATTTGGTTTACTTCGCAATTTAGTAGGGTTGGGGTCCCCACTGGTAGTGTTTCCTGCGTGTTTGTCTTTCTCCTGGGTATTGATGCCAGGTTTTGGCCTTCGCCTTGCCTCCGCGATCTAAAAAAGGCTGGCCTGGGTGGTTGTCAGATCGGCTCGGGCCTGGTTGTGCGTCTGAGTCGTCTGACCGTCCTGAAGATTCTGAGAATGTGATTGGTTGATTCCTTCTGAATCTGCCCCAGGTGTTCTATCTATTTTGGTTACCAACAGTGGTGTAGTAATCTTCTCTCAGATATGGGTATGCTCTCTCTTTTGAGACTTTATCAGCTTTCTTTTTAAGTTCAAATGAATTGAAGTCTTCAATGGTTTTGTTTAATTTATCTAGTAGAGTTTTTGCCTCTGCTACTGCGTCACCTTCAAGGAGTTCTTTTTCTAACTCTTCTATTTCCTTGAGTTCGGCTTTGGCGTGCTCAATTGCTGTTTCCACACCTAACACCATCCAATGGCGGGAACAGGTGGTGGAAATATGACTAAATTTGCCTTTGAATCTGGGGTCTTCCCTGAAAATGCCAGGAACATTCCTGACCTGTAGTCCCTTCGGTATGATACCTGCCTTCAGGTACTCCGTCAGCATCCGTGCATGAAGCTCGGTTCTGACGTGCTTCTTTTTGGCCTTTTCTAATTTCTCAAGCAGTTGTTGTCTAGGGTTGATGCTTCTACTAGGTTATGCGGAGAAAAGGGAGGGTCCACTAATTATTTTCGCAATGTAATCGTCTGTGTATAGCGGAGCTTCGTCCTCTGCCATTGTAACCCTCAGGGAAAGAATGACCCTATCGTTGTAGGGTGTGAAGGAAAATCCTGGTGAATGGATATCTCCCTCGCGGTGCAGCCACCGCACTAAAAGTGCCCCTGTTCTTTCTTGACAGAGGACGAAGCTCCGCTATACACAGACGATTACATTGCGAAAATAATTAGTGGACCCTCCCTTTTCTCCACACAACCTAGTAGAAGCATCAACCCTAGACAACAACTGCTTGAGAAATTAGAAAAGGCCAAAAAGAAGCACGTCAGAACCGAGCTTCATGCACGGATGCTGACGGAGTACCTGAAGGCAGGTATCATACCGCAGGGCCTACAGGTCAGGAACGTTCCTGGCATTTTCAGGGAAGACCCCAGATTCAAAGGCAAATTTCGTCATATTTCCACCACCTGTTCCCGCCATTGGATGGTGTTAGGTGTGGAAACAGCAATTGAGCACGCCAAAGCCGAACTCAAGGAAATAGAAGAGTTAGAAAAAGAACTCCTTGAGGGTGACGCAGTAGCCGAGGCAAAAACTCTACTAGATAAATTAAACAAAACCATTGAAGACTTCAATTCATTTGAACTTAAAAAGAAAGCTGATAAAGTTTCCAAAGATATCAAACATTTCTCAAAAGAGAGAGCATACCCATATCTGAGAGAAGATTACTACACCACTGTTGGTAACCAAAATAGACAGAACACCTGGGGCAGATTCAGAAGGAATCAACCAATTACATTCTCAGAATCTTCAGGAGGGTCAGACGACTCAGACGCACAACCAGGCCCAAGCCGATCTGACAACCACCCAGGCCAGCCTTTTTTAGATCGCGGAGGCAAGGCGAAGGCCAAAACCTGGCATCAATACCCAGGAGAAAGACAAACACGCAGGAAACACTACCAGTGGGGACCCCAACCCTACTAAATTGCGAAGTAAACCAAATGGAAACTATTCCCATTTTTAACCTGTCTCAACATGTCATGTCATCAGCTGAGATATCGCTCTTAATTAAGGGGTTGTCCTTTGTTATCACAGAAAGAACCAATTATTTTTAATCTCAAAGCAGAAATCTTTCAGTTCTTTAGAAAAATAAGATTGAAACTATTTTTCAAAGATAAAAAACCCAACACACAAGATTCATTCACAGGACTACGACCACCCTCCACCTTCTATCCCTCAAATGGCATGATGCCACCTGAACTTCTGACTTTTGAGAAGTTGGTCATACAAGGCATTGATAGATTGAAAACAACCAAGACCTTTATCCCTTACAATATCACACTGTTAGAAAGACAAGCTCTTACAGCATTGAAAAATGATGATTCTATTATACTGAAACCAGCTGCAAAAGGTGGGGGAATTGTGGTACAAGACCGCAATGACTATGAAACAGAGATCAACAAACAAATCAGTGAGAAAAACACTACAAAGTACTACGCACTAACCCCCTTACAGATATCCGCAATGAGATTTTACAAATAACTACTATGGCCAAAGAAGCAGGTTATATCTCCAAAAGAGTTTGAATTCCTCAATGCTGAAAATCCCAGAACCCCAGAGCTTTACACCCTACCCAAGGTTCATAAGAGCACGACGAGTCCCCCCTGGTCGCCCTATACTATCAGGTTGTGGATCCGTTCTAGAACCCATTGGGGTTTATATAGATTACTTCATTAAGGAATATGTTCCTCTACAAGAAACATTTGTTAAAGATACCATGTATATGATTAATCTGGTAGATGGAATGCCATACAATTTGGAAACTGACATGTTGGCTACCTTAGACATCAGCTCACTATACACCAACATACCCCAGACTGAGAGCATAGCAATCATTGAACAATTGTTCGAAAGTAGACCTAGACCCATCCAGGTACCGACCACATTCATCATCACACTATTACGGATTGCCCTACAGAGTAATTACTTTCTAACAGGTGGCAACTACTACCAGCAGTGCTCTGGCACCAGCATGGGAGCAGTTTTTGCGCCAAATCTGGCAAATATTTATATGAACTATGTGGAGCAAACATTTGCTCTCAACATTGACAATGTGTACCGCTCCAACATTAAATGTTGGAAGCGGTACATAGATGACATCTTTCTGATTTGGACAGGAAGTGAGACAGACTGGCAATTTTGTTACGTACCTTAACACCATCGAGACCCATCTCACATTTACATCCACAGTACATAAATCCACCATCGCATTCCTTGATTTAACCATCAATCATGATAAAGGAGACTATACACTTCCCTCCATAGGAAACCCACTGAAAAGAACACCCTCCTCTCATACCAAAGCCAACATCCACGTGCACTAAGGGATGGACTGCCCTTCGGCCAATTCCTTAGGATACGCCGCAATTGCACCCTTAAAACAGACTACATGCGAGAGGCGGAGATACTAAGGACCAAACTAGTCACAGAGGGTACCCCAACAGACTTGTAAAAAGTCTCTCAAACGCGCCTGGCACTGCCCCAGGAAGAACTTCTCAAGACAAAGAGAAACCTAATCTCAACAAGATTGTATGTGTCACCACCTTTGGCACACACACCAATCAAGTCCGCAACCTGATCACCAAAAACTGGAATATTATCCAGAGTATTGATCCCACAATAGACACACCTCTGTTTGTCCACAAACGAGGAAAAATATAAAAGATCATCTGGTCAGGTCATCTACAGACTTAATCACCAACAGGACAAACACATTGATTACTGCATGGGGCCTACCCAAAATGAAAGGACACCACAAATGTGGCAACTGTGTTTCCTGCAATTTCACGTTCAATACCAACACATTTGAACATGGTAGTGTAAAACACGATTTACAATCATTCTCTAACTGCAATACAAAGAATGTTGTTTATTGCATATGGTGTCCGTGTGGCCTCCCTATATTGGACAAACACAGCAACCGGTCAAGGCTCGCATTGGCCAACATCGCAGCCATATACGCAGATCAGTTGAAAACGCACCACTTGTGTCTCATTACAATGTAAAAGGTCATACTGCTGATGAAATAAAGTGGCAAGTAATTGAGATCGCCACTCTTCCAGAAAGAGGAGGTGACATCCTTCAGAAACTCCAACGGAATGAATGCCGCTGGATAGATAAGGTGAATTCAATAAATGAAGGGCTTAACTCTGCTGAGGAATGGAGAGGATATGTCACTACCCTTCGCTAAACAACTGCATGTGATATAACAATTGTGGCCTGAATACACCTGTATGTCATCTGACATCCGACTATGCTTGCTCTAACAGCTTTATTTCCTTCATTCTCGCTGTGACACTTGAACTGTATATATTAGATTCACTCTTGTGCAATATGTGTTCACTAACTAAGTATTACAATTTTAAATGTCTGCCCACATACAATGTTCACACTCCATGAAGTGCCCAGCATGCGTGTTTGCATATTATAAACACCGGCGAAATTCGGAATTTTGTAAATATATAAAGTATATATGTCATTTTACCTGCTCTTCCCTATTTAGTACCCATCACCGGTATTGTGCCCTAATTCCCACCTATTTACAGAGTATTTACCACTGTCATTAGCGCAACAGCCCCACTTTGTGCCACACATTTTATTTCCTCACCTCCCACTGAGGTCTTTTTCACTCTTACCGATCACGGAAACGGAGCACCGGATTGCTCGGTGCAGCGGTATTCCTAGCTAGGTCTGCCGGTTTCCTTGGCAAAAGAGCGGGAAACCCTGTATATAACAATCCTCTCTGGATGAGGATCTCTGTCATTGTACCCGATCAAGCTGACTGACGCGGCTTTTTCTGAATCTACACGCGGAGCGCTGTCCCGCTTTTCCATTCTTCTACCGAGGTAAGAATTGGCACATCCAGGCCGCTTAGCCCTTGCGCTCAGCCCTTAATTCAGTAATCTGACCCCTACATTATTTTCATTTCCAGAAATACTCTCAGTGCATTGTCACTGTTAATCCACAAAGGATTCTACTACGCTACGGCTGTGGCGTAAAACTAATTGACCCCCTCTGGCCCACCTACATACCCCATTGGATTGACAGCCTGTCCTCACATTGAGGTAAGAACCGCGGTGTAACTTGTAATTGATTATACATAGCGCATTGTCCAATTATCAGTAATTGCAATATTCTTCTTTACTTCTTTTCTCACAATCACAGTACCCGGACGGGTCCTCATGTGAGTAAACCTTTTCCTCTTTTCTTCACGTGTGGCACATCATTTTCACAAGGCTGCGTAACCATATATTCAGGTACCTTTTATCCAACGGCCTTCGTTTTATTTTTCGCATTTGTGCCGGTATATGGGCCTTATGCTCTTTTTATTTCAATCCCATTTAGATGTCCCTTCATCAATAGTCCTGAAGAGACCCCACATTGTTTTGAGGGTCGAAACGCCGGCGACAAACCGAAGAAGCGAACCATTTCCCCAACACATATCCTTGTATATAGCTGCTGTTCACATGGAATCATTTTGATAATGGTCGACTTGTACAAACTGTGGAAACCTTGTATTTAATATTCACGTTGTCACTTGGGACACTATGCACAAATGTTGTTTTGATGTATAATGTTTACTCCTAACTTTATTGTTTAAAAAATCCATAAAATATACTACACTGGAATCGGTGTGTTGGTGGTTCCTTCGCGCTCTGCCATTATCTAACCCTCTATATCGCGATTGTGCTTATGTATCATAACCTCATAGTATATTATTCCACAGGAACCATTGTTAATCCTTTATTGAGGAGCAGGGTCACCTTGACACCACCCAGTTTGGCTTTAGAAGCCATCACAGCACAGAGCAGGCTCTAATTACAGCATCAGAGCAAATTAGCCGGACCATTGACGCAGGAGGCAATGCTGCCCTGATACTTTTAGCCCTCTCGGCTGCATTTGAAACAGTCAATCTTGACATACTCCTTGGTCGTCTTTTCTCTATGGGCATCAAGGGTCAAGCACTTACCCTTCTTAAAACTTTTCTCACTGACCGGAAACCGTTTGTCGCTCTGGAAGCTTTTACCTCATCCCCTTTCTCTCTACCATGCGGTGTTCCCCAGGGCTCTTCATTAAGCCCGAACCTTTTTAATATTTATGTCGCCCCACTGGCCAAACTGATCAGGTCTTTTGGGTTTGTGGCAGTATCCTACGCTGATGATACCCAAATTGTGTTCTTAGTGACCCTGTAGACACGGCCACGCGTTTCCACAACTGCATGCTTCAGGTTGGAAAATGGATTTCACACAATTGTCTGAAGTTAAACTCCGGTAAAACGGAGGTTCTGCTTTTCAGAAGGAATACCTCCTTTTGGTCCCCCATGTGGTGGCCTCCGGAACTTGGCATACTTCCCCACCCCAGTCACAAAGGTCAACAAGCATTTGCAATGCAATAGGTCTCGCATTTGTGAAACTTAGAGCTATTGGCGCTGGAAATGACAATGTCTTTTACCTATGTATTTTGGTTTGGAGTACAGTGGATGTGTGTGGAGTGGAATTATGTGGTTTGGATTGGAATTGTTAGTTGTTGAATTGTGTGTGGTGGAATTTTGTGGTGTGGAGTGGATTTGTGTAGTGGAATTATGTGGCATGGTGTGCGGTGGAATTATGTGGATAGTATTTATGATGTATTGAGTGTACTGGAATTAGGTGGAGTGGGATTGTGTGGAAATGGAAATGTGTAGAGTTGAATTGTGTGGTGTGGAAGTGTGTGGCGTTGAGTGAAATTATGCTTATTGGAATTATGTGGCATGGTGTGGAGTGTATTTGTGTGGATTGTGTTACGAAGTTTAAGAATGATGAAATGTAATTACAAAGAAATGCGGCCTTTACTCAAAATTAAAACCTGTTGCTTCGACCAAAAAATGTCAGAAATGCCTAAATGTCTGTTTAATCTTTGTCCTAAGCAAGGAGGAGCTGCAAACCAAACATACATATTTAACATGAGCCAGGGAAAAGAAAATAATTCCAAGACCAAACACTTCAACACACTGGTGGAAACTTACTAGAAATGTGAAATGTAGTTGCTTTAAAGGTATGAAATGAGCGCATTTTTGAAAGCTTGTAATAATAAGTCAGCAAGAGGAACCAACAGAGGAGGTGTGCTTTGGCAAAGAAAGAAGAAGGCTCAACCTTAAAAGCAAGGTAATGAAATGAGGTAGACTGAGGTAGACATGGTGGTGGGAA
The DNA here is from genome assembly GCA_963921515.1 of Calotriton arnoldi. Lineage (NCBI taxonomy): Eukaryota > Metazoa > Chordata > Amphibia > Caudata > Salamandridae > Calotriton > Calotriton arnoldi. The sequence continues at coordinate 3,579,332 of CAWUFW010000049.1, read as the reverse complement.
AAATACAGAGGAAGGAGGAGAACCAGCATATGGAGAACAAGGGGAAAGTTAATAATATTTTCGGAGGTATTATGAAGAGATGTTAAATAAATGCTCTGTTTATTTTAAAAGACAACGACTGCACCGACAGCCTGCTCCAACCCCTATTCATTAGGTTTGGCGGTGGCAGGAAACGCCAGATTGGAACTCCCTTAGGGGCGCTCAAGCGAGGCCAGGAGAGAACGGAAAGTGAAGTGGGTGAGAATGGATGGGGGGTGGGGAGATGAGAGGCTGTGTGAGGAGAGCAAGTTGAGCGGAAGCAACACTGAACAGCGAAAGGAGGGTGATGGGGGGGGGGAGGTTGTTGCTGCAGAGTGTGAGGTGAGGTGGGAGGATGGGGTGGGGGGGTGCGGGGAGCAGTGGGCCTTGGGAGGGACGAGGTGCCGTTGCATAGGGGAGAGGGTGGGAGTGATGTGTGGGGCATCCGGCGGGGTAAAAGAGCAACGGAAGTGGTTAATAAACGGCAAGAACGTTATGGGCATTAATAAAGGGTTAAGGGAAATCGTTACATTATATTTCTGGGTATTCGTGTAACTCACCCTTCACCGATTTATTGGTCCGAGAGCGCACAGTGGCTCATCTAGCGGAGGTCCCCACCCAAGGGTAGATTTCCTCCTAGACGCACATTTCGTAAGGATGGGTGTGTTCGTCATAAAGCCACCAAGGGACGAAGGTCTGTAGAGGTCAGCGTGAGCGGCTTAATTGAAGATTTAGGGTTGGGGCAGCGTTAAAATGCACGCAGTGACTGGCATTGTTGTTGCCTACACCTTTGTAATAAGTACAAAAATGGAAAGACGGAATGCAATTGGGGTGCAGAGGAGTTAGCTGTAGGAGCTGGCATAATTTAAAAAATGTGGTCGTGTAAGAAGCCTCAGAAAAGCGTGCAGGGCTGGGGAAGAGTGCTTAGCAGAGCAATCTGCAGCTGTAACAATTTTAAGTCACTACATTGGATTACAAAGTAAAGGAAAAACTAGAATTTGATGTGAAAAAGAATTGTGGCACCCCAAATTGGAATAAAAAATGCGGTGTAAGTTGTAGGTTTGCAACAATTGTTTCTGCCCCTGCAGTATAAATTCTGAACAGTCATAATTTGCATACCAAAACAAAGTATTTTTCTATTACTGTACACAAATATTTTGACGATTATATCCAGGACAAAGCCTTAAATAGCTGACATAACATTTGCTCTACTTCGCTTCAGTACACGCACTGTCAAAACTGATTTACTTCGCACTGACGCGTCTGAAGGTGTAAAAGCATAACACAAATGACTTTATAAGTAATTTTGTGACAAAGCACCCTAACATATTTGCTCATGGCCCCATATATATGCCTTTTTCGCCTTTTAATCTAGTATAAAAAGGGCCACTGCAAACTACCTTTTGGCACGTAACAGCGGACACAGCATACATTATTTTCAATTCCATACAATAGTATTACAATCGAAGGTATAGCGCTAGGGTGTGGCTGAAAAGCGGGATAGGCGCTATATAAAAACTCCAACACAAATAATAAGAAGAAAAGGGCACAAGTGGATAGGAGGGGGGAGAAAAAACAGACACGAGGGAAGGTGGAATAGGGACAGGGTGGAAAATGAAACGGGGATTGGGGAGGGGTGAATAAGAGGTGCAGGCAGCTTCATGGAGATGGTGATAAAAGAAATGCCAGTTCAGGAAGGGAAAGGATGTGGCGTATTATCTAGAGCTGCCGACTTTGAAACTGGGAAACCAGGTTTGAGTTTTTTTTTTTTACACAGTGTGCGAGGCTAAACAGTGTGTTTACTATGATGCTTTAGAGCAAGCGCACTGGCCTCCCGGCCCACTGAGCCCTTCACTAATTGTTATAATTACCCAAGAACCGAACCGGTATGCCATTTACAGCGCTAATACATAACACGGCTATCCATTCACTCTCGCACGGACATTAACCTCCCAAGTATTTCAAGCCTCGTCTCCATATTACTGCAATTATGCCAGCATTAGATTTGATTACATTTACGTGTATATAAATAATTTTTTATCTTTACTTCTGTTCCGTTAGCAGTTGGGAAGTTCCAGAATGCAGCGAAATAAAGTAATTCTCCCTTGTTAGATGGCGACAAATTCGGTTAGCAGTCTAAACACTATAGGCTCGCTCACGTGACTCCATCGGCGCCACGCCCGTGCACTGAAAAAACAACATACTCTTCCACCATTTGCGTTCCATACATTCCTTACTCCTGGCCCTGCTAAAATCACCGGGGCACACAACGCAACCTTTTACCTAACGAGACCCAAATGAGGGTCATATATGTGATCTACATGCATCCTCAGATGGTGGTGGCCACCTTCTGGTGTACTTTACAGAAACCGACGATCTTCATTCGCACCGTGCGTGGCATACAAGCAAAAAAAACAAGCATTGGCCGCGCGCTGTGGTGGGGGAGGGGGAGGAGCGGGAGAGCAAGTGACGCACGGCCGTGAAAGTGACACGGCCGCGCGGCTGCTAGACACGCTCTGTGGTGGGGGAGGGGGAGGAGGGTTGGAAAGGAAAGCCAGATGGCCTGGAGCATGCGAGGAATGCGCGCGTTACTGTGCGCGTACTCGCATGCTCTAGGCCAGGACAAAAAAAAGTGGTCGCATTTCTGAAACCCACTACTAAATGTCTCGCCAGACCAGCGCATGCGCTGGCTCAGGCGAGACCTAAAAATCTTGGAGTTGTCTTTGACAATAAATTATCCTTTGAGGTCCACATCAATTGCATCACCCCAGCCTCTTTCTTTACAATGAAACTTCTCAGGAAAAACTTCCACTTTTCCCGACTGACTTATAGAAAACCGTGATATCTTCCCTTATTCTTTCTAGAATCGATTATTGCAATGCCTTATTTGTCAACATACAGGAAAAAAATGTCTTATTAAATTTTGGATCCTGCAAACCGTGGCTGCCTGACTACTTCTGGGCATTCCCAAATATGAATCGGTTTCCTCCGCCCTTACTCACCTCCACTGGCTTCCCATCAAGAAGCGCATCAATTTTAAGACTTTCTGTATTGCCTTCGGTGCGCTTCACAGTAGTAGACCTGCTTACTTCAGGCAAAGTTTTTGCTGGTACATCCCACCGAGATCCCTCCGCTCTGGCCCACAATCTGGTTGTTCCTAAATACAAAAAAGCTTAATGGGGTGGAAGGAGCTTTGTGGGCAGCACATCACAACTCTGGAACTCCCTACCCCTTAAACAAAAAAAGAAAATAGATCTGCTACCTTTCAGTAAAAGCCCTCAAGACTTGGCTTTTTAAACAGTAGTTTCTCTCGCTCAATCTGCCCAGTTCAGCCGGCTATCTTTTTCTAAGCTCAGCGCCTAGACACCCCAGGGTGTTAGTGCGCGCTATAAATTTTATTTTCATGTCAACAGAGGCTCACAGTAGATACTAAAATGAAAGGGGGTTAAGTTTGAATCTTGTAGGACATCACAGGAAAGACAAGTCAGAAAGTACATGAAAGGAACAATTTGTATGCAATGAGGCTAACCACCAGGCAATTCTGAAATGGAATATGGCTACCTACCCTTGTGTGAAGTTGTGTGAAAGTTAGCTTGTTAGAAATAAATAAAGGACCTTTAGTTTATATTGAATTTATCATTTAAAATAAGAGCATATACAAGCTGTTTTATCAAAATGAAATGAGTTGATTACTGTTCATTAGGAATTGTAACAGAGTTTTTAAATAATAAAGCAAATTAATAATAATATTGCTGTTTATAGGTACTTTCTTCTGGAAGGCTAGCCGGGCCTCCTAAAGTGCCAGGAGTGAAAAAAAGGTCAGTACATAATATGATTATCTCAAGCTTTTAACAATTCTGATCACAGTAAACTATTACGTCTCCGTGGTAGGGAGCCCTGCAGGCCCAATACTGATTGGCCCATGAGGTGATGCTTAGAGAATCAATGGTATTCTCAGTAATACATCAGGCATATGTGATCACTGTATTGAGTTATGGGCACACAGAGATAAAATGCACATTTCTAGACTTATCTGTACCAAAAGAAGTTATTGTCAAAATCACTCAATGATTTAACTATTTTTCAGAGTTGCTGTGCGAAAAACTCAGTCCTCTATGAACTCACTCTGTTCCACTGACTCTGAGGATCAGGTAATCCCTCTTAACCATTTTCACAATGCCAGTAGTTATCATATGTCAGTGATGTTTTAGGTATTTTGAAGTTGACCCATTTGATGAACTCTTCCTAATGTATGGTATAGAAATGCATGCTTAATGGTTTTATAGGGTTTAACATATGTTTAATTATTGTGTTGGTGTGTGGAATCAACTCTTCCTGTCTGTGGGATGGCACCGACCCTATGAGGCCACAGCAGAATCTAGAAGTCCATCAAGAAAGCAGAAAATCTTCCCTGCTCCACCGTATCTCTAAAGCGAAACATCCTTTCAAGTAGCCACACAGGATCCTTTCAGAATTCTGTAACCCGGAGTGCACTTGCTGTAAGACCCCCTCACTCCTAAGACTTCTGGGATGCCATTGAAGACCACCTCAAAGACCAGTGTCCTGCAGCAGTACAAGTATGTGGAGGAGGCTGGGCAGCAGTAGGTAGCCCAGCCTCCTCCACATACCACAAAGAACAAGACTCTGTCCGCTTGCAGACAACAGACCCTGGGCTCCTTTAAATAACGCATCACATCTGAGTTCTATGATATGTACTGGTCCGCTTCAATATAACGTGTGCCTCAGCCCACTACTGGACCTCGTAATGTCCTTCAGCTTCACATACTACAACAATGGAGATCACATAGCTCATATTGAAACTGGATACTTCGGGAATACACCAATACCTCGGAGGCATTGCCTAGTGGAGGCATAGGAGCCACCAGAAACTCAACTCATATAAAATACTGATCCTTACTGGCTCAAAAAGTTGAACTACCAGCCCACTGTCATTTGACCCCAACATCTCTGCTTCCCTTTGGCAACCTCTACTGGAATAAGAAACTTGGGAGTGATCTTGGATCCCAGCTGATCCCATTTTATGCTCTATGAAAACCCTTTAACGCATCTTTTTCACCTATCTCGTCTGCAGAAGTTCCAGGCTACAATCAATCTATTCCTGCCATGCCTAGACTATTCATATGGACTTTACCTAGGAGCACTACTGTACCTGCGTCCAAGACTTCAAAGAATCCAAAATGCACCAGGGAGACCACTACTACATGCATGCACATCTGTGACCCTATTTCCTCAGCCCTCCCAGCTTTTTAGTGGCTACCCATGGCAAGGTGCTTCTCTTTAAAGGCCCTGTGCCTTGCCCACAATGCCATCCATATATGGCACTGTGCCCTCCATCATTCAAATGAAACTTCAAAGCATGCAGAAGGGAGCCCGGTGTATTAAATTGCTGCTTATACTGATAGTCTCAACCTAGAAAAAGTTGTGAATCAGTGGAACCTCCTTCTCCATACGGGCAGCATAACTCTGGAACTCCCCGCAAAGACAAGCGTCCCATACCGCATGGGATTCGGGTATTTCGTAACAATCTGGCTTTTCCCTACCAGATGACTCCTCTATATCCACCCAAAAAAGCAGAATCAGTCTGCCACACGGGGACGGTAGGTATGGGCATATTCAAAGTTGTCCATTCCCCTTCACTTTTATGTGCGAGTACACAACAAAACAGTTTCCATAGAGACCTGACTATAAACCTTCACTCTTCCTAAAAAGCGCCGTCTAGGTAGTATGATGCTACATGCCCAACAAAAGCACTTCATGACCTTGTGAGTGCCTTATAAATGTAATTGTAATACAATATAATAAATTTCTCCCACCTTTCATACAAACTGAATTAGCATATGTAGATTCACAGGTCAAATAGGCATGAGTATTTATTTTCAGTAGTTGGTATTGCAGCACTGCCAGCATTTCTCTTGTATTCTATTAGACTTTTCCTGCTCTCAATTTTCATACCTGTTTCAAATCCACTATACATTTACTCTTCAGACCTAGTTGCTGTCTTATAGGAAATATCCTGCAAAAAATATTACAGCATGTTTGTCCTACCAAAAAATGCTTCATTCCATTTAGAGTTTGCCAGGCTTACTAAATTGCAATCTCCATAACTCTGTAGGCACAGAACCTATTTATTCCTCCTTTTCAAAGCATGTTTTCTATTCTTTTAGTTTCTAACATAGCACCCAACAGGTTTCTGTGCTCAGAATATTTTGGTATCTGTCCACCATAAACTGAAGCATCACCGAATCGGCTTGGAATTGAAATGGTCACATTACACCATTGCCTCCTTAAAAAACAGCTTCTCTCTTCCTGCAGGTTGTCGTCATACACAAAGGACTTGATCGCTGTGCAGCATTATTAAAGGACATTTTACACAGTGAAGGTGATGTTACAAAAAGTTTGTCTTAATCTCTGTATGATCTGTGGAAGACCTTTTCTGTTTTGACACTTCTTGGTAATTTATTATTGTTTTTTTTCTCCAGATTCTGAAATTATACGTTCCAATCAAGGAAAAACAGTGTTTACTAAAACAGTTCCAAAATCATTGACAGGAAAAGGGAATATCTCAAAGAAGAAAGTTCCAAAGAAACATGTTCATGCTTCACATGTTCATAAAGAAATTAGTAAGTTCTTGTTGTAACTTTTGGTATTTGCAACAAAGCCCTCATATATTCATTAAATTGCCACATACCTAATGAAGATGGTGAGAATTCAAACAATCAGATGTGAAGGAATGCATGTTTTACCCAACAGCAGGTCTCAGAGCTCACAGACTTTGATAGGAAGACGTGATACATCAGGCATGGAAGCAACACATGATTGGCAGGAGATTCTCTAGTGCTGGCTCCCTTCATTATGTTCACTGCCTGGTGGGGTTGATGTAAAATAATGAACAAGAAAATAAATAAACACCCACACACCCACCCCTAATACAAGTAATTTTTTATTGTTTGATTAATAAAAATCATTACAATTAAAACATTAGTGCCATGTGTAGAATCAAATTCATTAATCATTTAAAGAATAAAATATGTTGATGTAGCTAGAACCATTTGCAATTCCATAAATTGCTGATTATTATGCAACTGAGCACAAAAATGCGTCATTGGTTACATACCGTACTGGAACATTGATACCACATATACACGTCTTTATCACAGCAGTTCATTGATCATAATAAAAGTAACATATAATGGTTAAATAGCATCATAAAACAATTCAATAAAATTGTAAATGTTATGTACCATTGTGCAAATGGTCAATAAAGTGCCTAAGTGTGTACACATGGTCTGAAAAGCCTAATCTCGCAAGTAACCGAAAAACCGACCAGCATAGAGCCATAATAAATATTGCACCGTAAAACGATTCAATTAAACTCTAAAGATTATGTACCATTGTGCAAATGAACAATAAAGTGCCTCTGTGCTTACACAGAATATGTAAAGCCTAATCCCAAAAGAAGTCGGAAAACTTACCAGTATGGAACCATAATGTATATTATCGTGAAGTTTACAATAGTTTGCTGACCTTGATCGTACTCTAATTATTATGTAACAGAATACCAAGATGCTTCAGTAGTTACCTAGCGTACCGGTCATTTTTATCTCGTATACACATCTTTATCACAGTAGTCCATTGATCATAATGGGAATAACATATTATTGGATCGCAGCGAAAGACAGTTTAACTAGATTGTACACATTATGTACCATTGTGCAATTGAGCAATAAAGTGGGTTCGTGCCTACACAAAATTTAGTTATAAAGCCTGATCTCAGAAACTGACAGGCATGGAATCATATTATATATTATTACATTGTGAAAAATTACTTACAATTATTTTACCACACTCCACATTAATCTATATAGATTTTAAATCTGAATTCAGCATGTTATCAGCTAGAACAATGAACTTAGTAAATTGGCCAATCAGACGGGTTGATCTTCCAGATAGATAAAGGATTATGGATTGGCGGCAATTCTCACTCCATGTTCTATAAACAAGGATTTCAGCAAAGTTTGCCGTGCTTTGAGTATGTGAGGGCAGGCACACACTATGTGCGATAGAGATTCTTTAAAGAAACCACAAAGTCTGCAGCAGTTTGCTGACCATTGTTGTATCTATCTAGGGATTCCGTCCTTTGTTGGATATCTGCCAACTCTTAACCTAAGAAATAAATACCTTTTATTAGGTTCTAGATGAGGCTGTAGATGGGGTTGGATCTTAAGTTTCTCAAACGTGTTAATAATGGACCAGGCGTGCTTTTTCGCTGCTAAGGCCTCTTTATCCTGCATAAAAGATAAAAAAAAAAGTTCGTTGTTTTGTTAAAGAGGTGCCCAATTGAAGTTTTACTTGCATCCAACTGTCAAAAAGGCTGAAGATTAAAAGTATTTCGACTCTCTGTTAAATAATATCTCCAAACATTTGTAAAATCATATTTTGTAAGTGCTTACCAGCACAAATTGGCATGGGTGCCGGGTTCAGATAAAAACAAGCAATATAAACTTTTAAAAAGGCATATTGTCTCACCACAAGACTTCACTGATTCAATCAGTGTTCCACCCACTTTCCATTCTCGTGGTATAGATTTAAATCCGCGTATTGAGATGATTTAGGTTTTCTTTGTATTCATTTGTAAATGATTCAAAGTAATATAATTATTGAAGGATTCTTTTAGCTGTTGTAGATCTATTGGCGATAGGCTTAGTAATACGGTATTATCAGCATTTTGTAAATATTTTATGTTACAACCTGAGAAATTTGGAGAATGAGCATTCATTTTTTGCACATGGAGAGATAGATCATCCATAAAAAGGTTAAAAAGACATGGTGCTAATACGCCGCCTTGCTTTAATCCGCTAGATGTTTCAAAATGCCGGGTCAAACAGCTGCCATCCCCCAATTTCACTTGTACCCAAGTATTTGTATATAGGAGTATTATCAAATCTAGTAATTTTTGTGGCACTCCCCCATGCTGCCAACTATGTCCATAGCAACTTACTTAGGACAGTGTCGAAAGCAGCTTTCAAGTCGACAAAGCAGATGTGAGGCTTTTGCTTATTATATTTTGCCCTCTCCGCCATCAATGTAAGGGACAGGAGATTTATAGTTATTGACTGTTCTCTCCGGAATCCTGAATGATATATTGGTATTATGTTTAATGATGGAGCCCATTCCTCAAGGTCCTTAAGTAGGCATCGGGGAGGGATATAAGCCGATAATTACCCGGATTATCTGGAGGGCCGTTCTTATATAAAGGCTGTAAAATACTCCCTTAGCATGATTCTGGTGCCGTTTTTGTTGCTACAACATCTTTGAATAACCGAGTCGGAATAGGGTGGGGTAGTTTGGGACATTGAATTTCCTAATGTCTATCCCCCACTCTGTAAAATATGGGCCATTTTTCCATAATTTATCGACACTATCCTTACTATGCCATGTGGTGCAAGTAATTTCTCATGGAGAAATAGTAAAGTTGAGTCTAAAGCATCTGTTGTTATATGTGCAAGCATTGGTATAGAGGCTATTAGTTTTGATATATTGCCACCGTTAAGAGTATCATGTGGACCCCTTGAATCATTCTGGGGGATAAAAAAAATCTTTGCAGGAGGGGAGGAACGGTTATCCTGATTTGTATTTGTTATTCCTGTTAGGAAAGTTAGGATTTGGTATCTTACTTTGTGTCACCAGACACGTGAGGATCTCAAGTTGAACGTACATGGAAAGTGCCCTGATTTTATGCACTGTCCTTTTAAGCTGCTGAAGGAGAGATGCAAATCATCATTGGATTTGTTACTGAATTTTGTTGTGGCATTGAAGATATATTTTGCCTTGCCTCCTTTCTAAGCAACACGAGTTCCACATTATCTTTGTTGTCTTGGGATTGCCTTCGCTCATTTTCTTGGATGGAGAGTTGATTAATCAGGGTATCTGCCCTATGGTCTTCATATACTTCTCCTATTTCGTCCACAGGGGAACTTTGCTGAATACATTTAGTTGACACTTCAACCAGCTCCATCCCGGATGATCAGCTAATAAAGCCCCTTACCATCCACAAGCAGCTTTTTGTGGCCTAAGCCATATTGAGAAGCCAGTGAGGAAGTGGAGGTAGCATACCCCTATTGTTGTAATTGTATTTTTATAATACTTACTACCCCTGATTGCTCTTCAGACATCTACAAATAGAGGAGGTTCCATTTGAAATGATAACATTTTACTTTATCATTGGGAACCTATCTTTATCTCTTAGAGCAAGAAATACTGAAAGGGATGCTACCCTCTATCACCCCAATCTTTCATACCTGATAGACTATTTTCAGATATCCATAGACCTACCCCTTAGTTCTCTTCTTCATAATATAGAAGGGACACAGTCCAGATGTTCTCTGTTACCAGCATAATGCCGCATATTATAGAGCACTCACATCCATTTCACTAGGTAAGTATTTGAAGGCATGATATTAAATTTACTTTTAGATCCTAGTGTAAACAAATGCAGGTCACATTTTTTTGTTGGCCTTTGCTTTGAGGACAGAGTGTTTTGTTGGTCTTTCTTGCCTTGTTATGATTAGTGCTTATATTCCTAATGCATTATAGGTGAAACAACTATCTAAGACCAACTCATGATGCTCCTCCCTGGATTGTTTGGGCTGCCCTTTCTTGAAAATGTATATATTGCCATTTTTGGTTTATCTGAGAGCAAGTCATCTCTAGACCTGAAGCTGAAAGGAAATGTGGGCATTTTTCGGTCAGCTCACTATTGTCCTGGTTACAGTTGTTTTTCTCCTGTCTGCTGAATAGTGTGGCCTACTCTTGTGGTCAATGCAAATAACGCCTCAAGCCCAGGATTACCAGGATGTGTACTCGGTGGCATAACACAAAATGATGGGGCACCTTGTAGAATCTTTTGGGGGGCCCCTGAGGCTCTCATATCTTGCCATAGACCTTAGGCTAAATTGTGAGGGGATGAAGTGCGGGGCCTCCCATGTTGGTTTTCTTTGGGTGGAGGATGTTGTTGATTGAAAGGCTGAAATCCATCCCAAATGACTTCAGTGCTGGCATTTGTTCAGGCATTTGCCTTGCACGAAACCACAACTTGGGGCCCGATTCTGATGCGGGTTGGAAAAGCTTCCCGACCGAATCGGTTGGGAAATGGTTTCCGACCCACTCGGATCGGGAAAGTTCAACCGGCAGAGTAGGATGCATCCGGATGTTTCCAGATACGATTTGGTTGAACTCCCATTGACTTCAATGGGAACATTTGTTCCTAACCGCATCAGAATCAGGCCATCGGTCGGGAAGCTTTTCCAACCCGCATCAGAATCGGGCCCTTAGACTTCGGAAAGTGAGGGAAGATCGAGTATTAAGATAATACTAGTTGATATTTGATTTAGTTTGAAAGGTTATTGTCTTGTCAGATATATCTGTTTATTCAAAATCTGCGGTACTCTCAAACTTGAGATATAGCTATATCCAATTTTATGACTGTGGCCAACTGACAGTCAAGTGGAAGGTTTAGAAATGCATTTTTTGTATGAAGATTTCTTTTCTGTAACCCCAAGTGAAGGATTATGCATTCCGCAGCACCTGCCACGGATCCAAAGACTTATTAGCACATGTGTTGGAGACCAACCATAACATTTTGTTTTCCTTGCCATTCTTCTAATTTCCATATAAGGCCTCATTCCTTTTAGCTGCTGAGTTTCCACAATATTGCTTCACTAGTGTTGGGGCGTTGCTGCACTCCACAATCAGAAATGAAAGATAACCTCAAACCTTCGTATCTTGAACAGTATAAGCTAAGGCTATATGTTATTTAATCCATATTGCTCACCTTAAAATGTAACATGTACAATTAATAAATTGTCAAATGAAGAGAAACGTTTACTTCTAGAAATTTTATGAAAAGATTAAGAATTGGGCAAAAGGGAAAATGGATTATTGGAGTTGGCTTTGAAACCTAGGGAGACAGTCTGAGCTCAAGAGATGTAAATGAGATTCCATACAAGGAATGGAAGAAGGTAGTTGAGTTGGGTTACTAACAGAGAGACCAAATTGAATGCAAAGTAGAAATGGAAACACATAGTTGATCAACACTGTGTTGAATTTAAAGGCAATATACACTTGATGTAAAAGAATGGAGCATAAAAAATGGAACATGGGTGTTTATGAAGTTCAGAATTAGCTGTGATTTAGCAAATGCAGAGTTTTGCAGCTGTGTCAGTTTGTACCCTTTCTGTAGGTAGTAAGCATAGGTTATGTTTGTAAGGAGATCACCCCAAGGACGTAAAATGTTTTTGATGTGCAATCATGGTTGTGAGGGACTTCTAGCTCAGACCTTGAACCATTTAATGCAAGAGGGTTTATATCTGGCATCACATAATGTCTTTCCTTCTCTGTAAGCGTCTTACACTCAATTGAGTCCTAATTTTGTTCCTGTTTAAAATGATTTCTAGTTTATTTGCTGAAAACATGGAATCTCTCTAGAAATTTAAGGTAACTAACTTTAATGCTTTCTCTAGAGATGTAACAAACATGAATAGAGACAGAAATGTTAAGGAATCTAATAATTGAAAATCTCAGTTTTATTCTGCTTTTGTACATTTGCGATATAAACATTGTGTGCCTAGCTGCAACCTACAGAGAAAATTATTTAGTCGCAGAAGATAATTTAGGTAGGTAGAGTTTGTAAATTAGGTATGGGGGTGGCAAGAAGTAGGTGAAAAGACCATGAAAGGAGCATGCATCATCACTATGGGGCCGATTACGATGTCGGGCGGAATTGCTTCCGCCCGACCTCGTCTCGTAAACGGGACGGTCCGACCTCCGGTCGCCGGTACTGACCACCTGATTTCCGACATTTCCCAATGGGAGCATGTGTTATGGCTGTAAACTGGCAGTAGTAAATGCTCCCATAGGGAAATGGGAGGTGATGTTAATTCCTGCACCCCGTGAACATGCTAAAATACAGACATAACCATTAAACATGCATGTTAGAAACAAGCTTCCTCCCAAAAAATCACAGTTCCTTTTAAAACAATTAATATACAAATTCATACCTAATTAGTTAATCCGGCAGCCTAACCCTCCTAAAAACCTTGACCTTACATTTAAAACAGTTAAGAGCCGTCTCCAGAATAAATTTGCAGTTAAATTCATACTGGCCAATTATTTTGTTCCCCAATAACTAATAAATGCTCAGAATACTCTGTTTTTACATCAGTAAAGTGTATAAAGGGGAATTGATAATAATTATGCCAACCTTGCATCATCGAGCAGGATTGCATTAAAAGGTCCTGCTATCAGAACATGTTCCATGTCATGATTTTAAAGTAATCGCCTGCGTTTTAGAGCGGCCCAAAGAAAGGGTGATAATGCATGGCATACTGATGGATCCTCAAGCTGTTGGATGTATAATAATGCTGGCTGACACTGAGTAAAAATTGGCTGTACGCAAAAGAGGGACTATTGATCTTTTCCTTTGGGGAGAGTAAAATGTGCAGAAAAATAGTATGTGAGAGCCATCACAGAGGCATAAGGTCAACTCATTCAAAGAGTGCCGGAAAACCCAACATGAGAGGAATATGATTTAAACAAAACCTTGTCAGAATGAATCGGTGCTGAGAATTGTGCACAAAAGCCAAATAAGAGTGCACACCACCATACTGTACGGGGGAGACATATGATATAATCCAATTCTACTTTTGTTTTTATTTTGCTCCCATCTATCAGCGGCAGCTTTGCTAAGAAAATTTGCTTCAGTTTAGCTTTTGGGAAAGTGGCACACAGTGCGGGGAAATCAAATAAATCTTGCAGACCCAAAAGTGCCAAAGTGGACTTTACATAGCTCAGCCATGGTATCTTATTAGCGAAGTCCAGTTTTAGACAATTCCTTAACACAGCTTTGTTCAGATTAACAGTCTCCCTCCTCCAAATCGAATGGCACAATTTAAATGAGGCAAGTCGAATTGTGTCCCCAATATACGGTGAACTTAGCTCACTGTGACATATGTAATTTGCACAGCTACGGGGCAATGAGAGCACTCTTAACAAAAGCATCCTCCACACGCTGCAGGGGTTCTATATGCCCCATAACCCACACTGCTTCCCCATATGTGGCAATAGCCCTTGCTATGGCTGTATAAATATTTAAAATTCCGGGGATAGGTTTATTCCCCAGTTTCTTTGCGAAGTTAAATATTGTTGCAATACTTCTTTCTAAGTAATGAACTCTATTTAAAACCATGTCTTTCCATAAAAACGTCCCATTGAATAAAATCCCAAGATATGAAAACGTTTCTGCCACCTCTACCCTTCGATGGGCTATGTGGAAGGTTGGAAGTTTTATTTAGGTGTGTCCTCGTAATGAGTACATACGATTTTGTTTCATTCACTTGTAGGTCCAAGGCATTCATAAAACTAGTTTACTCCTCTGAGTCTCTGTAGCGCCAGGGGGTTTCCAGCTAAAAGCATTGCATCGTCTGCATATAGAAGTATCAGGAGGGGGGGCCTCTTCAGTATAGGGAACGTCCTTAACACACCTCGCCAAAACAGCGTCCACCCTATTGATATAAAGGGAGAACAGGAATGGAGTGAGGACGCACTCGTCTCACGCCTTGTTCGATGCCCAAGGGTTTTGTGCATTCCCCATCCCTACCGATCCAGACACAAGCTGTAGCTCCTGCATAAAGCTGTCTTATAAATGTAATCAGAAGTCGGTCAGCTCACATGGTCTTCATGATTTACTATGGACCATGCAATTGAATGCGGCCGTAAGATCCATGAAGGCCATTTAGAGGTGGCCCTTCTTAGCCACCATGTACTAAGCGACCACCATACTTCTACTCAAATCGAGAGAGACAGTCATTAATCGAAAAGCTAAATATCCTTTGTGCAAGGCCTATTTTGCTTTGTTGTAGGCTCGTTTGCAATGGTGTTTGAGAATTTCTGTGCATTGAATTTAATGCAAAACGTCAGTCACATACCATCAAGATTTGTGCAGAAAATGTGTCAAGAAGCATTTTATAAGCCCATTAATTTTCTTATTGTAGCATTATATAAATGAATTGATTTATGGCTGTTCCGATTACTTGAAGTTTTGCTTTTTCATCTTTGGTTCCTGTTTTCTTAGTGATACTTGGAAAAATTAAATAAGATACGTTTCATAGTAAGCTGTCTCTTCTTTCAGTTTCCTCTTCAGAGAGGAACACCATTCCAGGAAAACCAGCTGTGGTGAACAAAGAGCAACGTTCTTCTACCTGTGAACGGAATTCTAATTTTCAGCCAGTCCATATCCCAAGCTCCCAACACTCGCCTTTGATGCAGGCAGGGCTGTGTGAGCATGTGCAGACGCAAATGTCCTTGATGACCAGCCAGCTGCCAAAAGGCACCTGTAGTGTGATGCCTTCAAAGTCATGTGGTCTTGTTTCTGACAGTGGTACGTAGAACTATTTTGCTTTTTCAAGTCATTGACTCAAGTGTTTTCCTACAAATATCTGTTTTCCCATGCCTTTTTATCCATGTTAAACCATCTTTTTGCTAGGCAAAAGATCCATTGCAGTAGTTATAGTCACACCTGAACCACTTTCTGTTGCCGTCAAATAAGACATCATTCCAAATTTTTAGAACAATTTACAAAGTTGTAAAAGTGGAAGCAACAATGTACTAACTTCTTTAGGGCTTGATTATAAGTACCATTAGTGATTAACTACTCCTGCACAAACATGTTTTCACAGGACCAATTTTAGTAAGTCAAACCTACTGAAATTTAACGGAATAAAAAGGCCTGCTAAGTGAAGGGACGTGATTTTTGGTGCAGAAAGCACCAACATGTTCATGTTATGCCCCTTTTTGAGGGCTAAACTTATAATTCGTACTTTTTACCACACTTGTTAAATTCCAAGCCCTGTGGTATCGTTTTTAACTCATGCAATAAATGGCACACTACCCTCCTGGGCACTCATTATTAAGGTCTCTCTGTAAAAAGAAGACCTCTGATTTGATCTCTTTTTAAAAAAAAAAATTGGTTCTTGATAAGGTGCAGCTCTTTTTTCCGTTTAACTCCTGTCTGCCTTCAAACTTGTGACCATTGGGGCAAATAAAGGTCCCTGAAGTGAATACATTAGTTTACTGATCCTCCAGACCCAGGCTAAGTAAATTCTTTCTCCTCTCCATATTTAAATAGTTTTCATTTTTGCATGTTAGTAGTATCTTTCCAAACTGTATTCCAATGCTTAGCACCACATTAATCATCATAGTTTCCACACTTCCCACTAAATCTCAATCTTGGGACTTTCAGGATTGTCATGGTGTGTGTGAGACAGACCATGGTTTCCTGTGTTTTCAGCAGAATACCTAGTGCCTGATTTCCTAAAGATCTGCATCCTGCTCATAAGAATGCACACAGCATATTACACATAACTCAAGTGATCACACAACCTTCAGTTGCTAGCCGGTCAAGATTGTTGAACACTGAAGTAAAAAGACCAACTGACCCTTCCTATGTACCGCATACCCACAGGCTGATACAGTGATTGTAACGATGGTCAGAAGGTGTGTTTAAATTCTAGCTCACTTTCTGGGTTTCACACAATGTAGAGGACATGTAAGAGCACACATGGAAAAACAGCATTTGTCTATACGTCACTGCTTTTGTGTAGTGTTCAGCTAATGTCACAGCACTTCTGGAACAATATAGTAGTGAAATGTGAGAAGATAAAGGAATCCTGATATTTTCTGAGAGAAACATAAAATCTTCAAGTTGCACACATCATCAATGAAGTCAGGACTGCCTCAAACCGTGACATTATGTCAGAATTTGCTATGTTTACAGGAGGAATAACTAGAAACATTTATATTTGCAAATTTTGTTTCATGTCTGGAATTCAAGCTTATCTAATTATATGTTATATTTAGTGGTGTTAAGTGAAGAACTTGTTTGTTTATGGAGTGAAGAATTCCCTAAAATTAGAACTCTGACAGACCATAACGCTATGGATTACTACATGCAAAATATTCCATAAATCACAAATACAGTAGATACAGTGCAGTACATGGTTTTTCTAGCTGTGCTTCCAGACACCATTTACTCATTTAGTGGTTAACCAGGAGGCATACACAGCTGTTCCATATTGGGAGGCAATGCATCACCCATGGAAAAGGCAGTGGTCACAGCATCATTAACAGAAATTGGACCTCTGTGTGCAGGAAAATGGTGTTGACTTCAATATGCAAACTATGGTTCCTAGCAGAAGCATCCTTCAGGTTCTTTTCATGCCAATGAAGCAACATCACACCTTCCAAATTGGTGCTGCGTGCAGTACTGTAAAGTATACTCCACTCCCCCAGATAATTCATTTTACACTCAGAGGTTTCACATGCTTTCCAAACAAGATTTGTTGTAGTATAGAAAAGAAAACATCGGTCATTTTTTATTGTTCACTTCAAATAAAATGACTATGCCCTTCGTTCTCTACAGGTTTATCAAAATACAGCATTTTCAGATTCCATTTTTACATGAATTGTCAACAACAACAAAAAAAATCACAAAATGCAAAGTGCTATTTTCTGAAATGTGAGATCTGTCTAAGGACATTATAATTGATATGGGATCAGCTTTGCAGAAAACCTCATGGCTATGTATTAATTTAATAAACAGAGAGGCACACACTGATGCTTCCTGATGCCCTGGGGCTCTTCAGAGACTGCACTGCTTTAGACTGGGTATTGGACAGAAGAAAAACTTTGAGACAGTATATGTTGTGATCTAGAATATTGCCCAAATACTAGTTGAAAAATAGTTGGCTAATGTATCTCCTTAAAATGGAAATGCCAGTTTGTAGCCCTATTTACGGCAAAAATAGCCTCATATCAAGATTATGACAAGAGGCTCCTCAGGATGAATATGGCACATTACAACGCGATATAATACATCGCGTGCCATTACAACGTGGTCGTTGGAACGACCGCGTTGTTATTACGTAATGTATTACATCGCAAGTCTTTACAACGACTTCCAGTAAGGGCGCGCTAGACTTAGGAATAGTATTATATACTATTCCTACTCCAGTTTGCGCAACAGTAGGGAAGGTGTTGGAAATCATTTCCAATACCTGAGCGCCTCTACTGGAAGTCGTTGTAATGATTTGCGATGTACATTACATCGCGTACTAACAACGCGGTCGTTGTAACGACCGCGATGTAATAGCACGCGATGTAATGACAGCGTTGTAAACGCTGTTTCCCCTCAGGATTGCTCTTTTAATAGACTGGTGAGAATTATTTGTACACAACTCTTATTTCTGGGGTGGCCTTAGAGCAGAGCTTTCCAACCTTTTCTGTAATAAGACTTACTTATCAATCAAAATCATCCCGAGCTACTTATAGTATTGGTGTTGTAATAGTGACATCAGACAAGATTACATTAGTAGCCACACCATTCAAGATTACTACCCGTGATCACCTCAGTGCATCAGGCAGGGTAGTCGGCAGTAATGTAAAAAAGGCTTTGTCAGTTTGGAATGCATTTACATAAGTAATACATATTAGCTATAACTTGAATGCTACAGGCACCAAGGTAATACTATTAGTAAGCTTTAAATATATTTTGGAAATTCAACTGTTCTCCAAACATCAGCTTTTGAGTTGTAAAAATACACTCATTTTCTTCTTAAATACACAATTGTCGGTTTTGGTATAGATAGACTAATTCAGCCAAGCAAAATCTTCTATTTTAGTTGTCTGGGCTGGACACAGTAGATCAACTTACAGGTAGCTGGAGAGCTACTCGTTGGCGAAGACTGACTTGGATTTAGCACAGTAGAATATAGGCCCACCTCCTACCCTAACTCTGCTCTTGGGCAGGCCTCACCGACGTACTATTAGAGCACCTATGTCCCTCCCTTGATTGCCCTTCTCTGCCACTTTGCAAGACTTGCAGACCTGTGGGTTGCTTGAATTTATCCTTGGTTTGCCCTTCTTCTGCCACTGTTACTGTCATAACCTCCAGACAAAATTGCTAATCAATGCACCCTTAGAATACCAGCCTCAACATAATCTGTTATCAAGATATGAGAGGGAAAAACATCACTTGTTGTAAAAAAACTATTCTTTCAAATAAAGAAATTCCCTTAAATTACACTCCACTATTTCAGAATATAATCCTTATTCCCCTCAGCCTCATCATACCTTTTCCCTCCAGTGTTCCCTAACTCCACTTCATTCTCCTTTTTCCCTCCTACCTTATCTACTATTCTTTGCTGGTGCTGACCCGTTCCAACACTACATATTTGTCCCTTGCTGAAGGCAACTTGTTGACCTCAATCCTTCTATCACCTCTCCCACTAAACATACTTCATTTTCTCAATTCAGCCTTTCAAGCAAACCCAGTTTATCCACCTTCCCTTTATCCACCACACCTCACTCAACAATAATGCTTCTTCTCTTCCCATTACAAATCCCATAATCTTCCCATCACCTCCACTCATGAATGCCCCAGCCGCAGTATCGATCACAAAGGATGCTGACTCAGACTACCAATGGAATCTCTCTGGTCTGTTTAGAAAGCCTACCTTACTCTACTTGTCTACTCATGCTTTCGTGCCTCTCCAGCCTGTTCCCACCTACCTTGAACTCCACACTTCTCTCACAGTTACCCATTTAATCACGCCCCTTTAACACTACTAGTGCACTTCTCCCTCCTTTCCCCCCAAAGCTCCAACTAAAGCAACTGGATGAACCATGTGATAGACAATATTCTGATGGATACTTCTGATGACAGATTTCTCACTTTTTGATATTCCCAGGCTCCACACTGGACCTGGAAACCTTTTAATGCACCAGCTTCCATGCGTGGATAGCTGGCGCGATTGGGATTTATGGCAGACCCGCCCTGATTCCAGAAATGACTTCACAAAGCTTCATTAAGACGCTGTCCCTGTGCTCTGATGTCAGTTCTTTTTTTTTTTTCGCACTCTTTAATGCAGATCTAGTGCTCTGCTCCCAAATCTTTTTTTATCAGGCTTCACAGACTCCCTAAATTCTTCGATGACACCGAAGACTACAGGTTTTAATCTGTGGCCCGCCTGCCAATAACAGGTGTCAGTCACGGATCTACACAATGCCTCAGTTTGGTACTTAGGTTCGAAGTATAATTCGAAGTCCTTTATAAAGTGATTCCGGCTGCACCCTAGGGCTATCTGGGATCTGATAGTCGGTCATACCCGAAGTCCGGGTCCGCTCCCAATGCAAGTCTCTGTCCTATGTAGAGTTCAAAAACATATTTCTCTAGTTCAAGCATAATTTCTTCAAAGAGCACACCCACAACAGAACTTGAACTGTTTCAAACCTAAACTGTTTATCATCGATTTACAGTTGTGCTCCCTCGAATTTTCTTTGATGGTTAGCTAATATTTCTATATATTTAAATGAAAAAAGTTATGATATTTCACGATGCAGAAATGTTTCTCACATGCATGTTTAATCAATTGATACAAATGTAGTTTAAAACAAAACTCATTTCTACAAATACATATTCAAAAGTAACTTTAAAAATCTGTACCCAAAACAATGAAAACTAAAAACGTCAATGGTTATCAAATACAAAATGCCAAGCAGCATTGGTTGATGTCCAAATAAAATGCCTAAAGACCAGGTTCAAAAAGAGAAGTTTAAGTTTATTGCTTATTGTAAATGTTAATAGTTCATCTCTTGGTTCTTTTGGGAATGATACTACTATCTCGTACCGCTCACAGTAACATTTAATTCTTCTTCCTTGCATTATTCTGTCTCTTGAATTTAGAATGAAGCATCCAAAAGCAAAACATTTCTTGCTCTAGCAGTCATTTATGCAACAAAATAAGGCCAATATATATATATTTTTTTTTTTTTATTGCCAACACCGGAAAGTAACGGTTTTAAATTCATTTGGCATTTTCATTCCAAGTCCTTTCATATATTGCAATTTCAGTTGCCCATATATGTAATAATTAAGGGTCCACATTTGTGCCAGCTGGGGCTAAAGATTTAAGGATCATTGTTCATTTTCCCTTCAACCATCTTATTCAGTTTGCTGTTTCAACCTCGGATGTGTTTAACACCTCAGAGATCATTACAGTATGGGAGCAAAGGATGCAAATAAATTCACACCTTTGCGTTCCTGTCCACTAAGTATAATCCAAGTATGTGAGTGATGCTGAACCCCCAATAACCGCGCTCCTACAAAGGGTTGAGTCGTTCGTGAAACAGACCAAACCGAATGCAATACATTTGGAAAGGTAGACACAGAGAGGGCTGACGAAACATACATTCAGTTATTAAATACACCTCACATCAATGTTGTTTTTAAAACAAGCTCATCAAATTACAGAGAGACTTTTGTTTTTGTTTTGTAAATCTGTACCATTGGTGAAAGTATTTTTATTTTAGGATGCCATGGGTCTACCCCCTTTAATTATCGTTTACCATCTTCAACTCCTACCCTTTCACCTCAGCGTCCTGCCACTCCTGGCGGTTATCTCACGGTAAGTGTATTTTTGGTTAAAGGATATTAAAATGTTGTTTCTATTATTTGATTTTGTATGTGTATTAAATCGCGGCCAGAATGTTTTCTATGGGAAAGTGATGGTCTCATCTCAAGCGAGCTGGGTTTGTGATGTGCAATCCTGATAGAAAATATATACTGTGCCTAAAATACTTTCTAAATTATTGGTACTCTATTATAGGTCCAATGTGTGCGTCCAAAGAAGGGAGAGGAAATTCACACATTAGGGGAGGCAATTCATATTGTAGGTAAGCCCTCACACCCCTACCTAGGTGTCATGGTTCATCCTCTGTCTCCTCATCCGTCCAGAGTTTGTATAATGACAAATGGGCTTCCTAGATCATGGAAAGCTCCTAAAGCCTCTCCAAGATTAGAAACGGGGAAAGCATGGTTTTTGTGCCTCTCTATCGGAGACCATTTTGCACATGTTTCTGCTGATGCGCCCGCAAGAGTGAGGCAAGTGTGTTGTGACGTGGAACCATGGGCTTAATGGGAACATAGTTCATTTCCATCAGCACGCGTCATCCTAGCTCTAGGGTAGTCTGTGAACGAAAACACTCTTTTACGTGTGTATTTATTTCATTATCTCAGGAGAGATAAAAATGGATGTAGTCTAAGGGTGGATGGGAGTTGTGGGGGGGGAGGGGGCAATATTGACAAAAACATGGTCTCCTAGTTATGGTGCAAATGGTGACATTACACTAGGATTATGATGGCCGATAGAGACAAATGATTGGGAATTCCAGACCTATTAAAGTATACCGATAATTTGGAAACGATCCCTGGCACATTATTTATATTTTCTCATCCGGAATGATCTCTCATTCCTCCCTTTCCTCATGACTGAGGATATTGGTTATATGTGGTTTGTACTGTGAATATTATTTCGTTATTTGATTAATATACTTTTAACTATATGTAAGGCCTCTCCTAAACTCTGTTCTGCAATGATCGTTCTTTGTGAGATGGTGTCCTTAACTTCCATTGTCTTTTCAATGATTAATTTCAGGAGCATTTTTAGAACAAGCATTTGCAATGCAATAGGTCTCGCATTTGCGAGAGTTTAAGCTATTGGCATTGTAAATGACAATGCCTTTTATTTATCTGCTTTGATAATTAACACAAAGAAAAGGCATTGCCATTTACAATGCCAATAGCTCAAAATCTTGTCAATGCGAGACCTATTTCATTTCAGAAGCGGCCGCCATTGTCCCGGGCTGCTTGGAAATGTTGCAGGAAAGCATGTTGTGCCTGCAGGAGAGCAACTATATAGTCTGCATGCATATTAGTTTGAGAATTCTTGTTATTATCACCATCTTGTGGAACAGCCATTACTTTCTGGGTTATGGGGTATGAGATCCTGACTCCCATTGAGGGGACGGGATAGGAACCATACTCCACTTCTGCTTCCAATTAGAATACGTTGAATACTTTTAGATCTTGACAACTAATGACGTTATTTATGGTTTCAAATCCATTGGAGTATTAGAGGCAAAAACCTACCATGAAATGCATCTAATCTGTATTTCAATTGTCATTTAGTCCTGATTTTTAAAGATGCAGCACAATACCCTGAGAACAGTGCTGGAATACAATGCAAGTTCTATAGGTCCTTTACAAATATAAGATAACAGACACACCCACAATGAGCAAGTCACACACAGTGATCGCAGACACACACACTTACACTAAATCACAGATATATGTGCTCTGTAGACACATAGAATGCACACACAGACTACCCTGCAGATGCACGCTGAAACACACCCGCTTTGGAATTACACGTACTCTGGAAACACACAAGCAAACACTCACACCAGCAGACGAATACACCCTGCAGAGACAGGTAAACACAACTCAGACGTATCCAAACACACGCAGTCTCAGCATACACAAGCACATCTTGCATATACACACACACTGTACAGACAAATCCTGCAAGCACATGCATGCAAACAATCATGCACATTGCATACACGCACCCAACATACCATACAGGTATATACTTGGCAAACACAGACAAAGTCCTATGGACATGCACACTCTAAAGATACGCATATACTCCGATGCACACACTTCCCGCAGGAAAAACATTCTTCAGGAAGCCTATCCTCCGCAGTAGTACAGGATGCTACTTGAATTGGGAACGAGGGGAAGTAGCCGCTATGACTAATATGTTGAAGCTGGACAGGCCTGCCGAAATGTGGTGCATTTATGTAGCGCTTCATAACCCACAAACACACCCACATTTTTTTTTTTTTTTTTTTTAATTAGGGGTATAAAACTCTGTATGGAAATACAATAAATGTAAATCTGGGAAAGAGGAAGAAGGCATGTTTCATTCTTTAGGATGGTCTCCTGCGGTTTTATGGTGGTGCTTTGCTTCAGTGCAAAATTTTCACAGACTAATCCTCCTTACTAGCCTCTGTAAAACTAGAGTGATCCATTGAGTAACAAACAACCTAGCAATTACTTTACAGAAGACTTCGGAACTGTAAATGTTGTGTCCAGATGACAAAACGCGACGTTGCCACCATAATTTGGGGGTTCTGACAACTGTCATTCCACTGCTTGAGCAGTGGGCTGCTGCACATCCATACTCGGACATTTTTGCACCGAGTGGACACTGCACATTTACAAATGCTCTGCAATGTGCAGATAATGCAGTGCCACAATATAAACATCCAACAACCCAAAACAGGAAAATTGGAAATGAATATACCTTAAATTTATACATTTAATTGTACAAAAACAGTGCACTGTTTAAATTAGGACTGTTAAATTATTTTAATAAACGTTTATTCCCTTCCACAAAAAATAAATTTAAAGATGGTAGGCAAAACAAATGACAGAACGTATATGGATGGGTCTGCATTCAAAAGTCATGTGGAAAAATGAAGGCAGTATTACTCCATATTAGTAGGGTTACAGGTAGCATGGCAGAAGCGAGGATGCATGGGATCGGAATATGAAGAAGAATCTAAATCTGTGGGAGGTTTTTAGGAAAGGGTGACAGGCTCCTCAGTGGGTGGCAGGAGTTGTTACCTAGATGGGTGGCAGTTCGTAGGAGAGTGCGAGGTGCAGATACATAAGAAGGAGTGCCATTAAAGGCATTTAGAGGGCCATCAAAGGAGGCATGACTTAAATATGCAGTGTAAGGGAGAGAGTGGAAAAACTATAGGAGTACTGTTAAGGGTGCAAGAGATGAGGCCGGTGGGAAGATTGTGGAAGCGTGGCGAGCATTAGATGTGAGTAAATTAAAAGGTGTTGAGGACCAAGAGTAATAATCATTTGCTTTCCTCATTGCTAAGCACTGGAAATAGGAAGTGCTACTATAAGCAAATTTAATGGAACTTAATATATTGACCTCAGAACGGTACACGGACGGGATGCCAAGCCAAGATTCAAGCTTGTGATCTGCAGGTCACAGATGTCAGCTGCAAATAGTTACTCACTAAGCCATCTTCCTGTTAGTGGGATAATTAAGAGCTGTGTTCGCTCTGATCTGCAAGGAGATGCCAGAAGAAAATGTGCCAGCGAGTGGTTGGGTAGATGTATGATTGGCCATGACATGACTAAATAGATTGACTTAACATGCTACAAAATGAAAATAGAGTTGAATAAGAGCAGACATTCAGACCTATGCGTTTAGCGTTCAGAGAAAGGAGACTGAAAACACATTAGCGCTGTGCCCGCCGCTCAAATCAACACAAGGAGCACACCATAACAAAGAACATCGCCTCCACACCCAAAAAAAATAATAAATAACTGCGATCATCCCTCCTAGCGTAGCAAAAATGTGAACTACCCACCCTTCAGAGATTAAGCCACCCCAAAACGACTCCAAACTAAGGCAAGAGGGAGCTTTGCTTCAGTGCAAAATTTCCACAGAATAATCCTCCTTACTAGCCTCTGTAAAACTAGAGTGATCCCTTGCTCCGGTGCCGAGGAGAGACATCTGCACGTTTGAAGAGAGGCGAGGCCATCTTCCCAGCGCAGAGCACGCGTTACAGTAGCCGAAGACAGACACGCCGTGAGCGTGCACATCGGCTGTCCGGGCAAGTGCACATCAGAACGCGCCGTGAGCGTGCACATTTGCTGTCTGGAGATCGCCAGAAAAGACCAGCGTGACGGCGGCCGCATGGGCTGCGAGGTACACCGATCAACCTGTGAGCTCTGGGGACACGCTGCAGGGCATCGCGCTGAAGCATGGCAGAACGATGGTAAGGTGGGTGTGGGTGGGTGGGTGGTGGGGGTTGGCAGATGGCGCATGGCTGACTGACACTGGAGGGGGTGCAAGGACAGCTGGGGAGTGCGTGCACAGCTCATGTTTTGCGGCTGGCGAGGACGGAAGGGGGACAGGAGATGTGCACATCGCGTGTCTGTACGTGCGTGTTCACGGTTGCAGTCCGTCCTGCGCGTGCACATCTCCTGTCTCCCTTCCGAAGCAAGTCAGTAACAATAGATCTCGCTAGCGACAGCGCTTTCGCGCTGTGTCGCTAGGCGAGACCTAAAAAGTACATTAAGGTTTAGTTTAGTTTTGTTTTCGATATACAGTTACAACTTTTCTTGCTACATAATGCTTTGCCTGCAAATGGTCTTCGAGCAGTAGCAAGCTTCGAAGAAAATTCTCAACAAATATTCAAAGACTGTTATTGGATTTCTATGCAAGATTAATTTATTTCCATCATTCATCTTGGTGACCACGCACTTCAATTTCCTCAACTAAAGGGTGAATCAGTCAATTCCTTTCCCTATGGTGACAGATGCATAATTAAAAAATGAAAGCAATTTTTATATATATATATATATATATATATATATATAATCTACTGGCGGTCGCCAGTAGATAGTTATAGTTAGAACCTATTTTCCATAGGAAATCCGCGACATTCTATTTGAAATAACTCTCTTGCCGGTTGACGTATCTTCGCAAAATTTTCAAACTTTGTGGGGCGCTCCGGTCCGCTCCTACCCTGAAAGTCTCGGGGTGATTCGTCAAGCGGGGGCCGAGAAAAGGGGGGTCCCAAAACGCGTTTTCCCCATTCATTTTTCCATAGGAAACTTTAGACACGGCTACAGCCCGAACTGCTGAACGGAATTACACCAAATTTGGCAAAGAGGTAGTTCTTGGTTCAGAAAGAACCCTTTTGTTAAATGGTGTAAATCCGTTCAGTAGTTGCTGAGAAAATCAAAAGTAAAAGTACATATATATCTATGGCCGCGTCGGATTCGCGCACCCTCCCGATCACGAGCTGCATGCTAATTGGCTGTCAACACTCCAAATCAGGAAGTGTTGGCAGCCATTTTATCCCTCGGTAGAACCGAGGGACAGAAACAAGTGCGCAAAACGCACAAAGGGGGCAGGGTAGAAACACCCTGACCCCCTAGGTCTGCTCAGGGGGTCCCACAAAGACCCCCTGGGCAAAAAAAAATAATATATATTTTTTTTTAAAATCGGCAGGATGCGCTCAGGGAGCGCGGATCCTGCCGAAAAAAAAAATCGAAGCGCGGTCTCTTGCGCTTCGATGTTAATTGGCCCCGGGTGGCCCAAGTCCCGGGGGCATGGTGGGGGTTTTAATTTATGTAGGGGGCCTCTAAGGCCCCTAAGCCCCGGGACCGCCACCCCCGGGGCTTTATTTAAAAATGATGGCGGGAGGGCTCTGAGCCCTCCCGCAGCCCCGGGACCGCCACCTCCCGGGGCACTAAACATTTAAATATGGGGGTCCGTTACGGACCCCCAAGCCCCGGGACCACCACCTCCCCGGGGCTGTGCACTGAATGGGAGGGGGCCGCGCGGCCCCCTCCTGGAGCCCTTGATGGCCCTGGGGACCACCACCCCCAGGGCCGGCTCCTGCAGTGTCCCGGGGTGCCTAACCCCGGGACACTGCTGTTTGCTATGACAGGACGGGAGCCTCGCGGCTTCCGTCCTGTCATAGCAAACTTGGTTTGCATTTTGAAAGAGAGAGCAGGAAACCTGCTCTCTCTTTCAAAATGCAAACCAATGCTTTCCACATGGGGAGCAGCATGTTAGCTACTCCCCATGTGGAAAAGCAATGCCGGCTTACGCAGGAGGCGGGGAGCCGGCTGGGACTGTGGGGGATTGGGGACCCCCACAGTCTCCAACGTGAGGCCAGGCCCCGGGGGATGGGGTCCCCGGGGCCATAAGTGGCCCGGGAGGGGTCCACGCAGCCCCCCTCCCCAAAGTTCAAAATTTTGTTAAAAAAAAAATAAGGGAAAGGCCGGCCCCGGGGGATGGGGTCCCCGGGGCCTTAAATGGCCTGAGGAGGGGGGCCACGCAGCCCCCCTCCAAAGAAAAAAAATAAAAAATCGAGGCCATGCCCCGGGGGATGGGGTCCCCGGGGCCAATACAGGCCCAGGGAAGGGGGGCCACGCGGCCCCCTTCCCGTTTTTTTTTAAATTTAAAAAAAAAAAAAATGCTCAGGCCCCGGGGGATGGGGTCCCCGGGGCCAAAAGTGGGCAAGGGAAGGGGGCCACGCAGCCCCCTCCCATTAAAAAAACAAAAAACGAAAAAAAAAACGACCGGCATCGTGCCGGAGGCCCCGCCCTCCCTGCAGTACTCTGCAAACGCGCCCCCTGGCGCGTTTGCAGAGGGGAACAATTCCCCTTGAATACTGGGGGTCCCTGGGGCCAACTAGCCCACCAGGAACCTCCAGTATGCGCCAGGGGCTGCCTTGCAGAGACGTGTACATAGGCCACGCCCCTTTTACACCTCTCTGCAACGCAGCTCTGTGGCGCTTTTTGGAGGTATATGGTGGGCTAGTTGGACTCCAGGGACCCTCAGGATTCAAGGGGACTTAATCCCCCAACTTAAAACGCGCCACAGGGCGCGTTTGGACAGTGGTGAAGGGAGGGGCGGGGCTTCATGTGACATGTGTGCAAACAGGCCCCGTGGCGCGTTTTAAGATGGGGGATTAAATCCCCTTCAATCCTGAGGGTCCCTGGGGGCCAACTAGCCCAACAGGTACATCCAGAAAGCGCCACAGAGCTGCGTTGCAGAGAGGTGTAAAAGGGTGTGGCCTCTCTACACGTCTCTGCAACGCAGCCCCTGGCGCATACTGGAGGTTCATGGTGGGCTAGTTGGCCCCTAGGGAACCTCATGATTCAAGGGGACTTAATCCCCCAACTTAAAACGCGCCACGGGCGCGTTTGCACAGATGTCACCTCAGGCCCCGCCCCTCCCTTCACCATTGTGCAAATATTCCTCTAAAATCTGCCTTACTACGAATTCCGATTTACTCACCTGTTATCAGGAGAGACCTCAGTGCTGTATCTTTCAGCCCAGTACTGATCCTCAAAAGTAATTTTAACCGTACTTACCAGTAACTTGAATTTCCTTCCATAGGATATCATTGCCTGCTTTTTGCTGAAAAAGTTTCTAAGTGTTGATTTTTGAAACATACAAATATTCCTCTAAAATCAGCCGAAATCCGAATTCTGATTTACTCACCTGTTATCAGGAGAGACCTCAGTGCTGCATCTTTCAGCCCAGTACTGGTCCTGAAAAGTAATTTTAACCGTACTTACCGGTAACTTGAATTTCCTTCATAGGCTAACATTGACTGGTTTCACTTGGAAATTCTTCTAAGTGTGGAGTTTTGGAACTTTAAAATATTCCTCTAAAATCAGCCGAAATACGAATTGCGATTTACTCACCTGTTATCAGGAGAGACCTCAGTGCTGCATCTTTCAGCCCAGTACTGATCCTCAAAAGTAATTTTAACCGTACTTACCAGTAACTTGAATTTCCTTCCATAGGATATCATTGCCTGCTTTTTGCTGAAAAAGTTTCTAAGTGTTGATTTTTGAAACATACAAATATTCCTCTAAAATCAGCCGAAATCCGAATTCCAATTTACTCACCTGTTATCAGGAGAGAACCCAGTGCTGCATCTTTTAGCCCAGCACTGACCCTGATAAGTAATTTTAACCGTACTTACCAGTAACTTATATTTTCTTCCATTGGAATCCATTGTCTGGTTTTCCGCAGAAAAGTTTCAAAGTGCCGTTTTTCACAAACTACAAATATTCCTTAAAAATCGCCTGTATGACTTAAATGCATTCTTTCAACTGTTTACAGGAGATGCACCAGTGCTGGATCCAGGATCCACCACTGAGTAAGAAAAAGTAACGATAACACTACTTACCTGCTAAGTGAATTTCCTCCCATAGGATAACATTGGTGATTCTATGTGAAAAAGTTTCTAAGTGTCAACTTTTAAAATACAATAATATTCCTTAAAAATCACTACTGTAACCAAAACGCTTTTACTCAACTGTTTACAGAAGATGTCCCAGGACTGAATCTAGGATCCAGTCCTGTGGTTAGAAAAGTAATCCATAAAGTAACTAATTGCATTTAACTAGAAATTCACATTGAGCTCAATGTTGCATTGTTTGAAATTGTGTTGCCCATTGCAACAACTGTAACTACTGTACTTAAAAGTCTATTGCCTATGTGCTAAGTATTTAAACTAAAGTAATTCATTCTGAGAAAGTATATTTTGTAATGTAATGTATAATGTAATTACAATGTAATTTAAAAAATAAAATATCTAAAAATAAATAGTTAAAAAAAATGTAGTAAATCAGTATCATTTCATTTCATTTCATCTTTATTCGATTTGAACACAAATCATAAAAGAGTGAGCACAATAAATCATACATAAAACTTTTCCTAAAACATTTCATCCAACTCCTACATAGGTATAAATACTATTTACATCAGTTTAATACAGACACGAGGGAGCCCATCGAATAAATAATATCAATCTAAAACTAGGATATAAAACTACAGTCCCCTCTTGTGATTCTTGATTTCAAAGCACTTCTTAAAAAATTTACCACAGAAAAAAGTGTAAAAACATCCGTTGCTAGTTTTAAAAACAACAGTGCTACCCGTGCCTGTCTGAATCTAGCCTTCCTCAACAGACCCTTCAAAAACCTTTTTCTTTGGTAACCATAGTAAGGGCAGAGGAGCACGAAGTGGAGGGTGCCCTGTGGAGACCTATCGTCGCAGCCACAGGGCCCTCTGTCTTCGTGTTTTAAAATAAAACCAGATGGTACCGCCAAAAGGTGGTGAAAAAGGTTTAATCTAAAACGCGAAATTAAAAATCTATCATGCGCACCCAGGATCATTGTCAAATACGGTTCAATACCCAGGGAGGTTTTAGTTAGAACATGGTCTCTCACTGTCTGTTTAGCCAGTTCAACCTCTTCTCGTTGTGCTAAAGCAAATTTAATATATAAAGCTTTAATATCAACCTTATCCTTACACCTTATTGAGTCCGGTTTAATAAACAGATCAGGTCGTCCCAGCATGTAAAAGGAGTCCCGAACATATTTTACCCAGGGAATTTTCAAAGCATGATCTAGTGAGAGTCAATCTTTCATAACCAACATTGTCAAGCCGGCCTCTTCATTTGACCAAATCTTAAGCCAAAATAGTAGGGGCTTCACTGCTACCGCATCTGAGATATACTTTGCTCCCAACTCCTCATGCACAGTAAATGCAGGGGTGCTTTGGGGGACTTTCAACAACCGCTTCATATATTTATTCTCCATCTTTTGCAGGTTTATGGGCTTGACAAATCCCCATACCTCACTCCCATACAGGGCATTTGCACAACAGATCGAGTCAGTATCAAAAAAATAAATATAACAATTAATACATTTAAAAATTGTCATTTACAAAACCTTTGAAATTCACTGAAAAAAACCATAGGTTTCAGACACGTTATAGTTAGAAATTAGCATTTAAAAAACCTTACAAATTCACTGAAAAAACCATAGGTTTCAGACACGTTATAGTTAGAAATTAGCATTTAAAAAATCTTTGAAATTCACTGAAAAAACCATAGGTTTCAGACACGTTATAGTTAGAAATTTGCATTTAAAAAACCTTACAAATTAACTGAAAAAACCATAGGTTTTAGGGACAGTTATAGTTAGTTGGACATTGCACTCGTACAAAACCCGTGAAATTCCCCCGTTATAGTTAGTTCAGCTAACTATAACTCGCGCCCCACAATGCACTGCTGATGACGTCACATATTACATCACTCATGACATGGTCAGTGACATCACTGATGACATCACTGATGACATCTCAAATGACATCACTGATGACATCATCCACGTGATAATCTGATGCACCTCCTCACACCCTAATATAACCTTTGATACACCCACTCTAAATTACAGACTGCCATTCGCAAAACCATAGACACTCCAACACCAATAACTACATACCCACTCATTGATTCTTAGGTCTACACACACATCCACTCACTCACCTGTACAGTCACTCATACTTACGGTCACTCAGTACAGGACTATCATATGCACTCATACTCCTATATAGACACTCAAACACCGCCAGTCATCCATAGAGGTACTCACACACCTAGTCAGTCATGCAAATAATTAAACACACTGCCATTTACTCACCTATACAGTTATACACACACCAGCTCACATACTCATACAAATACTAGCACATTCTTACGCTCTTATACAATCACTAATGCAAGCACACACTCATCCATACAGTCACTCTCACAATCACACACTCTAGCTTATAGCTATTTATATACTCCAACACACATATATACTGCCTTTCACATATGTAGTTACTCACACATGTACCACTGGGACATACATTCACTCACTAATACACTCTTACACACACTTACCCGCCCATACAGTCTATCACAGATGCACTCTTGAAACCATCCACCCAGTGAATCACCCACTGATACATCTATGTGCAGTCACACACACCCCATCCACACAAACACTCAGGCACCCATACAGATACTCAGACAACCAATCAATAACTCATATAGACACTCATGTAGCTATTCACAAACCCATGCAGCCACTTACACAGCAACAGACAGACGGATACAGACATTCACCCAGTTTAGTCACTAACCCATGCATTCAGTAAGATACGTTTAATCACTCACTTATAGAGTTAGTCACGCACCTACTAAATCATCCATACAGACACTTATACACCCACTCATTCTTCAATACGCCTTTCCCTATATATATATATAAAAATATTTAAACTTTACAGAAACACACAGTCACTGGATGATGTCATCAGTGATGTCATTTGAGATGTCATCAGTGATGTCATCAGTGATGTCACTGACCATGTCATGAGTGATGTAATATGTGACGTCATCAGCAGTGCATTGCGGGGGCGCGAGTTATAGTTAGCTGAACTAACTATAACGGGGGAATTTCACGGGTTTTGTACGAGTGCAATGTCCAACTAACTATAACTGTCCCTAAAACCTATGTTTTTTTCAGTGAATATATATATATATATATATATCACCAACTCCGCAGCTGAGCAGCAGCAACTTCTCCTCACCACCTCCACAACAGGCACGGACACGGACCAGCAGGTAAGTGCAAAAATTATTTATTAGCTATATGCCGCCATAACGTTTCGGCTCGTCCGAGCCTTGTTCACATGACAATGTGATAGTGGCAGATCACAGCTTTTAAAGTGACAGTGCATTGTTCAAATTCCACCACGTGACAATAGTTACAATGGAAATGGTAAAAATATTGCGGCCATATATAATCATTAAGCATAAATATTTCCACATTCTTGTACTACATATCTCAATATTTGCTGGATAAAGTGCATATAGTGCTGATATGTGCAAAACTGCGTTCATGTAAAATACATTGTTAAAATATCACAATTTAAATGATAGAAGTTGGTGGCTGGGAATGTCCATATCGAGATCCTGCGACAAATTTAAACAGATAATACTCAATGTCATTATTCATAGGATAAATCCCTGGAAATAGTAGACCACCAACAAACCTCAGATAACCTATATGTACAAACCACGCTATATTTTTAAAAATTCACAGTCCATTCTATTACTGCATATATTGTGCATAATATAATTAGCCTTCCCAGTTCCATAGATGTATCCACCCGTACTGGTTAATGATGTATCCACAGGCATTAGTGCAAGGAATATCGTTATCCTTACACTTGTTGGCTTTGATATAGACTGCAGAAGTCCATCAGCCCTGTTATCAAACCAATTTTCTAATTTAAATAATAAAATACTATTTGTCAGAAAGGATTATGGATCTCATTCCCCAAGGGTGTACATACATTACCGATAGATTATATGTATTTTTCTATCGTGAGAATCATTATTGTTAATGCCTGGTATGTATCATATTAAACAAAATATATTCATGCTATGGAACAAATATGGGGAAACTCAAAACTAATGGGATAAATCCCTATTTCATTTTATTCAATGGTATGTCGTCCTTGAATTGCCATTTCCATATTCCAACTTACTATGTGCAAACTAGTGCTGTGCAAAGTATTTAGTGATGATTAAATATATATATATATATATATATATATATATATATATATATATATATATATATATATAGCAAAAAAAGAATCAGAGAACTCTGGGTAGTTCTCAAGTTGAGGTGGAAAGCTGCTCCAGTATAGAGCACTCTCGACACCAGCGACACTCTAAATTTGCTCACCTCAAATGTCTGCTTTTCTATCATGGTCTTTAAGTGTAGGATTAGCACAGTGCCATCCACGCCGAGATAGAAAGGGACAAAGTCTTTTGCCATTTCTACAGCAAAGTCTAAAAGCGCTTTGTCCCTTTTTATTAGGTCTCGCTGAGCCAGCGCATGCGCTGCTCTGCGAGAAATTTAGTGAGTGGCTTTTGAAAGTGCTACCACAGGCTTTTCCTGGCCTCAAGCTTGCGTTCACGCGAGCGTGCACGCGCGCAGCCGCCATGTGGGTTTCTGTCAAGGCTCATTAAGCCTTGCGTGCCTCTCCGCCTTGCTTGCTTGCCATTCAATTCCCTCGCCAGCTTTCAGCGCCCGATCAGGCGCCATCTGGCTTTCCTCTCGCTTGCTCTCTGACCGCTCCTCCACCCCTCCCCCGCCGCGTCTCCCGTTAATTGGAAACATATGTGCAAACGCGCTGCTTTCACTTTCGCCGCGGCGGGCGCTCGCGCGAGCACCACTTTCGAAGCCGGGCTTGTCTTGTTCTTTCCGACAGGAAGGCACAAAAGCCCAGAACGTAGTGCCAAACACAACAAACCGCTACATATGGGCTGGTTCTACAGCTGGAGGCTTCAACTTTGTAGCATTTATTTCGAATATCAGAGCAAGTAGAGTGAAGCTGAAAAGAGAGTGGGCACACTTCACAAAGCCTTTGGCTCCGCAGCAAGCACCGCTCGAACTTAGCATTTTCGGCTGTGCCTAAAACTCATGCAGATGTGCTTGCACAACATTTAATCAGCAGGCACAGCCCCGGAGCCCGTCTCAGATTTGTCTCCGTAATCTCTGCCTAGGTGCCAATTAGATATCCGTCGCTGTTCCTGGGCAAATTACAGTGTTAATTGTTCAAATTGTCTTACATTGTGCATCTGCTTTGGGGTGAGAATTCGGGTGCAACCAATACCAGAGCGGTTCCTTTTGTTTTCTTCAATTGGGTTGAAATGCGCGTCTAAAAATAGTGCACAGTCCCCTTTCAACTCGACCGTTTTTGTGTGTGTTTGTTTTGCGAGGGAAACATTTTTTTACCCAGGAAGCCCCTAAGGCGTCTACATGGCAGGTCAGTTCACAGCTTTGCTCTCTTCCCCGGTCTTCTCTCCCCTTCACGATCGGCTGTGCGACAAAGACTGCTGTCTGTACCAGGTCTGAGTCTCACGGTTTGTGTTCCTCGACCAGGCTCCTCTCTTCAGAAAAACTCCTCTGCCGGTCCTTTTGTCTCGAATCTTCTCTGTTGTTCGGGCGGTGACAACGTTCTCTCCAATCACTCGGGTTTTAAAAGTTCCGCGCTCTCTGAATCCACTGTAATTCGTGCTCATGATGCGATGACGTGAGCATGCTTGGCCAAATAGTTTTTCATGCCACCCGAAGGCAAGTGAATATTTTGTTGTTTGTAATTTCAGACAGCTGGTGGAAGGTGCAATTAGGCTATGATGAGAAGGGCTGTCAATCACTGCTCCTAAGGACGAACAGAGGCCTCTTTTAAACAAGCATTGGCATAGCCAATAGGTCTCGCCTTTGGGACCTGCTGCATAACTAAATACTTAAGGTCCCAAAGGCGAGACCTATTGGCTATGCCAATGCTTGTCTAGTCCGTCACAAGTCGGACCGGTGCCCCTGAAAGGATGGCAGAGCTAGGGCACTTTCACACTTTCTTTCCAATGTCGGTATGGTTAAAGGTACTGCCAAATCATGTAAAGAGACGATTGGAACGATTCAAACAAATGTGTAGTTGACAAGGCGAGAGGCAGTGGCCTTATGGCTAGCGCTGTAGACTGTGCAGCCAGGTTCAAGTCTTGGCGCTGATGAAACATCCTGTGATTATGTGCAAATCACTTAATCTTCCTGTGCCTACTCAAAATGAATGTGTGATTGTGTAAAGCAATCCAGCACCTTCGGGTTGACTTCGTGCCATATAAAAGCTGTAACAAAAGTCAGAGGACAGGACACAGGCAAGTGGCCTTGTGGCTAATTTTTTTTGCCGTGTAGGGGCACGGCAACAAGAGGTAGCAGACGACAGAACCAGCTACAAAAGATGCACTCTGTAGAGTGGCTCAACAAAAGAAAAATAAAGCTCCCAAAAGTGCGAGCAGTGCAAGGACATGAATATTTGGGTCATGCTCCAAGAGAGGTTTGCTTGCAAGAAATGGGAA
The DNA here is from genome assembly GCA_963921515.1 of Calotriton arnoldi. Classification (NCBI taxonomy): domain Eukaryota; kingdom Metazoa; phylum Chordata; class Amphibia; order Caudata; family Salamandridae; genus Calotriton; species Calotriton arnoldi. The sequence goes on along the minus strand of CAWUFW010000049.1, from coordinate 3,543,008 downwards.
GTGACATCCGCAGAGCTGACCAGCAGGAAGCAAGTAATTGAAAGTGGCTATGAAGCCTCTGCAGATTTGAACAAAAAAAGCCTTGGTTCTAGCTCAAACGACTCAAATGTTCCCAAAATGCAGCTTCACATGTTACAGCGTGGTGGAAGGCCCTTTGCACAGCTGGAATGGTCATGTGTTACTTATTGGTAAATGTGGGTGTTAAATTGGTACTAATGGTGCACAAACCTCTTCTTTCTGTGCCTCTCTTGCCTCTTTCTGCACCTCTCTTGCCTCTTTCTGCACCTCTCTTGCCTCTTTCTGCACCTCTCTTGCCTCTTTCTGCACTTCTCTTGCTTCTTTCTGCACCTCTCTTGCCTCTTTCTGCACCTCTCTTGCCTCTTTCTGCACCTCGCTTGCCTCTTTCTGCACCTCACTTGCCTCTTTCTGCACCTCACTTGCCTCTTTCTGCACCTCACTTGCTTCCTTCTGCACCTCACTTGCTTCTTTCTGCACCCCTCTTCCCTATTTCTCCACCTCTCTTGCTTCTTTCTGCACTTCTCTTGCTTCTTTCTGCACTGCTCTTGCTTCTTTCTGCACCTCTCTTGCAAATTTCTGTATCCCTCTTACCTCTTTCTGCACCTCTGTCCCCTCTTTCTGTACCTTTCTTGCCTGTTTCTGCACCTCTCTTGCCTCTTTCGGCACCCCTCTTGCCTCTTTAAGCACCCCTCTTGCCTCTTTGTGCACCTCCTGCCTTTTCCTGCACCTCTCCTGCCTTTTCCTGCACCTCTCTTGCTGTTTTCTGCAGTTCTCTTGCCTCTTTCTGCACCTCTTTTGCTTCTTTCTGCACTTTTCTTGTCTCTTTCTGTACCCCTCTTGCCTCTCTCTGCACCTCTGTTGGTTCTTTCTGCACTGCTCTTGCTTTTTTCTGCACCTCTGACTTAGAGGTAGTTTTAATCCCCCAGCCCTATTATGTACTAGGACCTTACAGGGGAGGTCATGCCAAACACAGGGGTACCCCAACCCATAGTGTACCCTATTGTATGTAGGTGTTTTCACTGTATTCTAAGTGTCTTTCAGCATAGCACTGACTCTGGGCCTGGTTAGTCAGTCAGTTAGTTACCACCAGTACCAGTCAGCAAAAAGTTGGGGGCTCAGGATGACTTTGCAACAAGGCCTCTTTCTGCACCTCTGTTGCCTCTTTCTGAATTTCTCTTGTTTCTTTCTGCGCCTTTCTTCCACTTTCTGCACATGTCCTACCTCTGTAGGCATAGTTAGAAATTAGCATTTAAAAAACCTTTGAAATTCACTGAAAAAAACCATAGGTTTCAGGGAAGTTATAGTTAGAAATTAGCATTTAAAAAACCTTTGAAATTCACTGAAAAAACCACAGGTTTCTGGGACGTTATACTTAGTTGGACATTTCACTTGTACAAAACCAGAGAAATTCGGCCGTTATAGTTAGTTGAGGTAACTATAACTCACGCCCCCGCAATGCACTGCTGATGACGTCACATATTACATCACTCATGACCTCATCCACGTGATAATCTGATGCACCGCCTCACACCCTAATATAACCTTTCATACACCCACTCTAAAATACAGACTACCATTTTCAAAACCAAAGACCGACCAATACCAGTTACTACATACCCACTCACTGATTCCTAGGTCTAAACACACATCTACTCATTCACCCATACAGTCACTCCTACATGCAGTCACTCATCAATACAGCACTATCATATACACTTACATACAGACACTCACACACCGCCACTCACCCATAGAGTTTCTCACACACAGTCAGTCATGCAAAGAATCAATCAGGCTCCCATTTATTCACCTACACAATTATACACACACCACCTCACTTATTCATACAGATACTAACACATACTTACTCTCTTATACAAACACTGACACAATCACACACTCATCCATACAGGCACTCTCACAATCACTCACTCTCACATATAGTCATCTATATAGTCCAACAGTCACATATACTGCCTTTCACATATGTAGTTACTCACACATGTACCACTGAGACATCTAAACACTCACCAACACACCCATACACACACCCACCCACCCACCCACCCTTATAGCCCTTCACAGATGCACTCTTGAAACCATACACCCAGTGAATCACCCACTCACACAACTATGCAGTCACACCCCCCCACCCACCCACACAGACACTCAGGCACCCATACAGATACTCAGACAACCAATCAATAACCCATATAGACACTCCTGTGGCTACTCACCAACCCATGCAGCCGCTTACACACCAACAAACAGACGGATACAGACATTCACACAGTTTAGTCACTAACCCATGCATTAAATAAGACACGTTTAATCACTCACTTATACAGTCAGTCACGCACCTACTAAATCATCCATACAAACAGTCATATACCCACTCATTCTTCAATACACCTTGGCCTATATATATATATATATATATAAAACATATTTAAACTTTACAGAAACACACAGTCACTGGATGATGTCATCAATGATGTCATTTGAGATGTCATCAGTGATGTCATCAGTGATGTCACTGACCATGTCATGAGTGATGTAATATGTGACGTCATCAGCAGTGTATTGCGGGGGTGCGAGTTATAGTTACTTAACTAACTATAATGGACGAATTACTCTGGGTTTGTATGAGTGAAATGTCCAACTAACTATAACGTCCCTGAAACCTGTGGTTTTTCAGTGAATTTCTAAGGTTTTTAAATGCTAATTTCTAACTATAACGTCCCTGAACCCTATGGTTTTTCAGTGAATATATATATATATATATATTATCTACTGGCGGTCGCCAGTAGATAGTTATAGTTAGGACCTATTATCCATAGGAAATTCATAACATTCTATTCCCAATAACTTTAGCGTCGTTTGACGAATCATCGCGAAATTTGCAAAACTAGTGGGGCGCTCCGGTCCGCTCCTGTCTTGAAAGTTTCGGGGTGATTCATCAAGCGGGGGCTGAGAAAAAAGGGGGGTCCCAAAACGTGTTTTCTCCATGTTAATTCCCCCTTCCCCTACAGTATTTTTTTTTTTTTTAAAGAAAAAAGGAATCAGGCCCTGGGGGATGGGGTCCCCAGGGCCCCAAAAAGTAAAAAAGAAGGGGGGCCACTTAGCCTCCCTTCAAAAAAACAAAAAAGAAAGAAAAAGACGCCATCGAGCGTCAGGCCCCGCCCCCTCCCTTAACCACTCTGCAAACGCGCCCTGTGGCGTTGCAGAGAGGTGTAAAAAGGGGCGTGGCCTCTGAACACCTCTCTGCAACGCAGCTCCCTGGCGCATACTGGAGGTATCTGGTGGGCTAGTTGGCCCCTAGGGACCCTCGGGATTGAGGAGGAATTAATTCTCCAACTTAAAACGCGCCACAGGGCGTGTTTGCAGACATGTCACCTCAGGCCCCACCCCCTTCCTTCACCATTGTGCAAATATTCCTCTAAAATCAGCAGAACTACGAATTCCGATTTACTCACCTGTTATCAGGAGAGACCTCAGTGCTGCATCTTTGAGCCCAGTACAGATCCTGAAAAGTAATTTTAACCGTACTTACCAGTAACTTGAATTTCCTTCCATAGGCTAACATTGACTGGTTTCACTTGGAAATTCTTCTAAGTGTGGAGTTTTGGAACTTTATAATATTCCTCTAAAATCAGCCGAACTACGAATTCCGATTTACTCACCTGTTATCAGGAGAGACCTCAGTGCTGCATCTTTGAGCCCAGCACTGACCCTGAAAAGTAATTCTAACCGTACTTACCAGTAACTTGTATTTCCTTCCATAGGAATCCATTGTCTGGTTTTCAGCAGAAAAGTTTGTGTCGATTTTCACAAACTACAAATATTCCTTAAAAATCGCCTGTATGACTTAAACGCATTCTTTCAACTGTTTACAGGAGAAGCACCAGTGCTAGATCCAGGATCCACCACTGAGTAAGAAAAAGTAACGATAACACTACTTACCTGCTAAGTGAATTTCCTCCCATAGGATAACATTGGTGATTCTATGTGAAAAAGTTTCTAAGTGTCAACTTTTAAAATACAATAAAAATTACTACTGTAACCAAAACGCTTTTACTCAACTCTTTACAGGAGATGTCCCAGGACTGAATCTAGGATCCAGTCCTGTGGTTAGAAAAGTAATCCATAAAGTAACTAATTGCATTTAACTAGAAATTCACATTGAGCTCAATGTTGCATTGTGTTTGAAATTGTGTTGCCCATTGCAACAACTGTAACTACTGTACTTAAAACTCTATTGCCTATTTGCAAAGTATTTAAACTAAAGTAATTCATTCTGAGAAAGTATATTTTGTAATGTAATGTATAATGTAATTACAAAGTAATTTAAAAAATAAAATATCTAAAAATAAATAGTTTTAAAAAATGTAGTAAATCAGTATCAAAAAAATAAAGATAACAATTAAGACATTTAAAAATTGTCATTTACAAACCCTTTGAAATTCACTGAAAAAACCATAGGTTTTAGGGGCGTTATAGTTAGAAATTAGCATTTAAAAAACCTTTGAAATTCACTGAAAAAACCATAGGTTTCAGGCACGTTATAGTTAGAAATTAGCATTTAAAAAACCTTTGAAATTCACTGAAAAAACCATAGGTTTCATACACGTTATAGTTAGAAATTAGCATTTAAAAAACCTTTGAAATTCACTGATGACATTTGAGATGTCATCAGTGATGTCACTGACCATGTCATGAGTGATGTAATATGTGACGTCATCAGCAGTGCATTGCGGGGCAGGAGTTATAGTTAGCTGAACTAACTATAACGGGGGAATTTCACGGGTTTTGTACGAGTGAAATGTCCAACTAACTATAACTGTCCCTAAAACCTATGGTTTTTCAGTGAATTTCAAAGGTTTTTAAATGCTAATTTCTAACTATAACGTGTCTGAAACCTATGGTTTTTTCAGTGAATATATATATATATATATATATATATATATATATTAGCCACCAATGTCGTCCCACACGAAGGGCGCACTTTGCACAGCTGGTGCGCGTGGCGAGGCAGGACTAGCCTCGAATTACATTTTTCACCAAAAAGATAATCACGCAGCACTATCCCAAGGGGTAGATTTAAGAAACGGTTTTATTCCTTTAGCAAGCCATTACTCCTTCCGAGTAAAATAAAACCGTTTATTAAATCTACCCCTTGGGAGAGTGCTGCGTGATTATCTTTTTGGTGAAAAAAAAAATATATATATATATTATCTACTGGCGGTCGCCAGTAGATAGTTATAGTTAGGACCTATTTTCCATAGGAAATCCGCGACATTCTATTTGAAATAACTCTTGCGTCGGTTGACGAATCTTCGTGAAATTTTCAAACTTTATGGCCCGCTCCGGTCCGCTCCTACCCTGAAAGTTTCAGGGTGATTCGTCAAGCGGGGGCCGAGAAAAAAGGGGGGTCCCAAAACGTGTTTTTCCCATTCATTTTCCCATAGGAAACTTTAGACACGGCTACAGCCCGAACTGCTGAACGGAATTACACCAAATTTGGCAAAGAGGTAGTTCTTGGTTCAAAAAGAACCCTTTTTGTTAAATGGTGTAAATCCGTTCAGTAGTTGCTGAGAAAATCAAAAGTAAAAACACATATATATCTGGGCAGAGCCTAACCACACATGTCATCGTGAGATCTGATTGGCTGTCAGCACTTCATCCTGGAATTGCTGGCAGCCATCTTGGGACCAATATAAATGATAGTACCCCATTGAAATGCATTGTAGTGAATCGAAGATTTTGAGGGTTACCAAAAGGAGAACTATAAAGGGTGATAACAGACTTTAGTTACATTAGAATTCATTTGTTGATGGTACCATACTAATTTCAGGAATTGTGGTGTGTTCTAAGGTGATTTTACCCTGTGAAAAACCTTCTGCTGGGATATCATGAATCATGTTTGAGAGAACTATTTTCACATGCTTGTCCCATACAGTTTTGGAAGGTGCCCCAGAAGCTAAAATGAGAGCATATTTTCTGTAAATTCACATTATCTTTCTCAGTCATGTGAGAATGAAGTCTGACATTCTCAGTAAAACATGTACATCCAACAAGGGCAGAGACTGTCAGTTGATTCCTTTGTGTTCTACTGCAGCTTCCCAGAGTGTTCTAAAGAACAACTAGAGTGCTAACAGCCTTACTTATGACAAAAGTATGGCACACCTGAAGCCATCTTGATTGGAATAAACTGGTAACACTTAAAACATTTAATTTAAAAAAGAACAAAATGATGGGGTTCATCTTGTCATAGAAATTATGGTTAGTGCTCTGGAAAGAAAAATTAGGACATGTTTCAAGTGTGATCTCAAATATCTTCCTGTTATATTTCAACAGGAGCAGCCTGTCAGTTGATGCCTTTGTGTTCTACTGCAGCTTCCCAGAGTGTTCTAAAGAACAACTAGAGCGCTAACAGTCTTACTTATGACAAAAGTATGGCACACCTGAAGCCATCTTGATTGGAATAAACTGGTAACACTTGAAACATTTAATTTAAAAAGGAACAAAATGAGGGGGTTCATTTTGCCATAGAAATTATGGTTAGTGCTGCAAAAAGAAAATTTAGTGCATGTTTTAAGTGAGATCTCAAATCCTCTTCTATTTCATTAGAAAATTCTGACATGCAGACTGAAACAATCACTTTCAATACCAGCAGTAGACTTCCAGTTAACTCCTTGGTGAGCAGTAGCTTTACTACAGTGATCTAATGAACAACTAGAGTAATAACATTCTGAATTTTTGGCAAATGTGTGACACATCTGAATGCCTTTTTGATGGAATCAAAGTAAAAAACTGAAAGCATTTCCTACTGAGGAGACTGCAGTAAATGAGGAAATTAGGAAACTTCATAACAAAGAAGTCTTCCAAGATGGCCACCAGTGAAAAAAGAGCCCAAATGTAGCACAAATATTACCCAGATGTAGCCCACATATAGCCCAATGACAAAAGTGTGCAAAACACTTTTTATTTTTAGTTTTTTTGCAGTTTTATGTAGTGCAGACTGGTCAGGTATTGGAGCGTTGCATCTTAAAACATGACCCCCTACACTACAAAAACACCACTGCACTACCCTAAACCTAAAACACTACCCCAGCACGACCCCCTACACTACACAAGCACCACTGCACTATCCTAAACCCTAAAACACTACCCCCAGCATGACCCCCTACACTACACAAACACCACTGCACTACCCTAAACCCTAAAACACTACCCCAACACCACTGCACTAACCTAAATCCTAAAACACTACCCCCAGCACGACCCCTACACTACCCAAACACCACTGCACTACCCTAAAACATGACCCCCTACACTACACAAACACCACTGCACTACCCTAAACCCTAAAACACTACCCCCAGCACGACCCCCTACACTACACAAGCACCACTGCACTACCCTAAAACCTAAAACACTACCCCGAGCACGACCCCCTACACTACACAAACACCACTGCACTACCTTAAACCTAAAACACTACCCCCAGCACGACCCCCTACACTACCCAAACACCACTGCACTAACCTAAATCCTAAAACACTACCCCCAGCACGACGCCCTACACTACCCAAACACCACTGCACTACCCTAAAACATGACCCCTACACTACACAAACACCACTGCCCTACCCTAAACCCTAAAACACTACCCCCAGCACGACCCCTACACTACACAAGCACCACTGCACTACCCTAAACCCTAAAACCCTACCCCCAGCACGACCCCCTACACTGCCCGAACACCACTGCACTGCCCTAAACCCTGAAACACCAGCCCCTGCACGACCCCTACACTGCCCGAACACCACTGCACTGCCCTAAACCCTGAAACACATACCCTAGCACGACCCCTTACACTGCCCGAACACCACTGCACTGCCCTAAACCCTGAAACACCACCCCCTTCACGACCCCCTACACTGCCCGAACACCACTGCACTGCCCTAAACCCTGAAACACCACCCCCAGCATGACCCCTACACTGCCCGAACACCACTGCACTGCCCTAAACCCTGAAACACTACCCCCAGCAAGACCTCCTACACTGCCCGAACACCACTGCACTGCCCTAAACCCTGAAACACTACCCCCAGCAAGACCTCCTACACTGCCCGAACACCACTGCACTGCCCTAAACCCTGAAACACCACCCCCAGCACGACCCCCTACCCTGCCCGAACACCACTGCACTGCCCTAAACCCTGAAACACCACCCCCAGCACGACCCCCTACACTGCCCGAACACCACTGCACTGCCCTAAACCCTGAAACACCACCCCTGCACGACCCCCTACACTGCCCGAAAACTACTGCACTGCCCTAAACCCTGAAACACCATCCCCAGCACGACCCCCTACACTGCCACGAACACCACTGCACTGCCCTAAACCCTGAAACACTACCCCCAGCAAGACCCCTACACTGCCCGAACACCACTGCACTGCCCTAAACCCTGAAACACCACCCCCAGCAAGACCCCCTACACTGCCCGAACACCACTGCCCTAAATCCTGAAACACCACCCCCTGCACGATCCCCTACACTGCCCAAACACTACTGCACTGCCCTAAACCCTGAAACACCACCCCCAGCACGACCCCTACACTGCACGAACACCACTGCACTGCCCTAAACCCCAAAACACTACCCCCAGCAAGACCCCCTACACTGCCCGAACACCACTGCCCTAAACCCTGAAACACCACCGCCAGCAAGACCCCCTACACTGCACGTACACCACTGCATTGCCCTAAACCCTGAAACACCACCCCCAGCAGGACCCCCTACACTGCCCGAACACCACTGCACTGCCCTAAACCCTGAAACACCACCCCCAGCACGACCCCCTACACTGCCCGAACACCACTGCACTGCCCTAAACCCTGAAACACCAGCCCCAGCACGACCCCCTACACTGCCCGAACACCACCTCACTACCCTAAACCCTGAAACACCAGCCCCAGCACGACCCCCTACACTGCCCGAACACCACTGCACTGCCCTAAACCCTGAAACACCAGCCCCAGCAAGACCACCTACACTGGCCGAACACCACTGCACTGCCCTAAACCCTGAAACACCAGCCCCAGCAAGACCACCTACACTGGCCGAACACCACTGCACTGCCCTAAACCCTGAAACACCACCCCTCAGCATGACACCCTACACTGCCCGAAGACCACTGCACTGCCCTAAACCCTGAAACACCACCCCCAGCACGACCCCCTACACTGCCCGAACACCACTGCACTGCCCTAAACACAAACACCACCCCCTGCACGACCTCCTACACTGCCGGAACACCACTGCACTGCCCTAAACCCTGAAACACCACCCCCTACACTGCCCGAACACCACTGCACTGCCCTAAACCCTGAAACATCAACCCCAGCAAGACCCCCTACACTGCCTGAACACCACTGCCCTAAACCCTGAAACACCACCCCCTACACGAACACCACTGCACTAAACCCTGAAACACCACCTCCAGCAAAACCCCCTACACTGCCTGAACACCATTGCTCTGCCCTAAATCCTGAAACACTAGCCCCAGCATGACCCCTACACTGCCCAAACACCACTGCACTACCCTAAACCCTGAAACATCACCCCCAGCACGACCCCTACACTGCCCGAACACCACTGCACTGCCCTAAACCCTGAAACACCAGCCCCAGCAAGACCCCTACACTGCCCGAACACCACTCCACTGCCCTAGACTCTGAAACACCAGCCCCAGCAAGACCCCTACACTGCCCGAACACCACTGCACTGCCCTAAACCCTGGAACACCAGCCCCAGCATGACCCCCTACACTGCCCGAACACCACTGCACTGCCCTAAACCCTGAAACACCAGCCCCAGCACGACCCCCTACACTGCCCAAACACCACTGCACTGCCCTAAACCCTGAAACACCACCCCCTGCAGCACCCCCTACACTGCCCGAACACCACTGCACTGCCCTAAACCCTGAAACACCACCCCCAGCACGACCCCCTTTACTGCTCGAACACCGCTGCACTGCCACAAACCCTGAAACACCACCCCCAGCACGACCCCCTACACTGCCCGAACACCACTGCACTGCCCTAAACCCTGAAACACCACCCCCAGCACGACCCCCTACACTGCCCGAACACCACTGCACTGCCCTAAACCCTGAAACATCAACCCCAGCAAGACCCCCTACACTGCCTGAACACCACTGCCCTAAACCCTGAAACACCACCCCCTACACTGCACGAACACCACTGCACTGCCCTAAACCCTGAAACACCACCTCCAGCAAAACCCCTACACTGCCTGAACACCATTGCTCTGCCCTAAATCCTGAAACACTAGCCCCAGCATGACCCCCTACACTGCCCAAACACCACTGCACTGCCCTAAACCCTGAAACACCACCCCCAGCACGACCCCCTACACTGCACGAACACCACTGCACTGCCCTAAACCCTGAAACACCACCCCCAGCACGACCCCCTACACTGCCCGAACACCACTGCACTGCCCTAAACCCTGAAACACCACCCCCAGCACGACCCCCTACACTGCCCGAACACCACTGCACTGCCCTAAACCCTGAAACATCAACCCCAGCAAGACCCCCTACACTGCCCGAACACCACTGCACTGCCCTAAACCCTGAAACACCACCCCCAGCAAGACCCCCTACACTGCCCGAACACCACTGCCCTAAACCCTGAAACACCAGCCCCAGCACAACCCTGTACACTGCCCGAACACCACTGCATTGCCCTGAAACACCAGCCCCAGCACGACCCCTACACTGCCCGAACACCACTGCACTGCCCTAAACCCTCAAACACCAGCCCCAGCACGACCCCCTACACTGCCCGAACACCACTGCACTGCCCTAAACCCTGAAACACCACCCCCTGCAGCACCCCCTACACTGCCCGAACACCACTGCACTGCCCTAAACCCTGAAACACCACCCCCTACACCGCCCCCTACACTGCCCGAACACCACTGCACTGCCCTAAACCCTGAAACACCACCCCCAGCACGACCCCCTTTACTGCTCGAACACCACTGCACTGCCCCAAACCCTGAAACACCACCCCCAGCACGACCCCCTACACTGCCCGAACACCACTGCCCTGCCCTAAACCCTGAAACACCACCCCCTACACTGCCCGAACACCACTGCACTTCCCTAAACCCTGAAACACCACCCCAGCACGACCCCCTACACTGCCCAAACACCACTGCACTGCCCTAAACCCTGAAACACCACCCCCAGCAAGACCACCTACACTGGCCGAACACCACTGCACTGCCCTAAACCCTGAAACACCACCCCCTGCACGGCCCCCTACACTGCCCAAATACCACTGCACTGCCGTAAACCCTGAAACCCCACCCCTGCACGACCCCTACACTGCCCGAAGACCACTGCACTGCCCTAAACCCTGAAACACCACCCCTCAGCACGACACCCTACACTGCCCGAACACCACTGCACTGCCCTAAACCCTGAAACACCACCCCCAGCACGACCCCCTACACTGCCCGAACACCACTGCACTGCCCTAAACCCTGAAACACCACCCCTGCCCGACCTCCTACACTGCCGGAACACCACTGCACTGCCCTAAACCCTGAAACACCACCCCCAGCACGACCCCCTACACTGCCCGAACACCACTGCACTAAACCCTGAAACATCAACCCCAGCAAGACCCCCTACACTGCCTGAACACCACTGCCCTAAACCCTGAAACACCACCCCCTACACTGCACGAACACCACTGCACTGCCCTAAACCCTGAAACACCACCTCCAGCAAAACCCCTACACTGCCTGAACACCATTGCTCTGCCCTAAATCCTGAAACACTAGCCCCAGCATGACCCCTACACTGCCCAAACACCACTGCACTGCCCTAAACCCTGAAACACCACCCCCAGCATGACCCCCTACACTGCCCGAACACCACTGCACTGCCCTAAACCCTGAAACACCAGCCCCAGCAAGACCCCCTACACTGCCCGAACACCACTGCACTGCCCTAGACTCTGAAACACCAGCCCCAGCAAGACCCCCTACACTGCCCGAACACCACTGTACTGCCCTAAACCCTGAAACACCAGCCCCAGAACGACCCCCTCCACTGCCCGAACACCACTGCACTGCCCTAAACCCTGAAACACCACCCCTGCATGACCCCCTACACTGCCCGAACACCACTGCACTGCCCTAAACCCTGAAACACCACCCCCTGCAGCACCCCCTACACTGCCCGAACACCACTGCACTGCCCTAAACCCTGAAACACCACCCCTGCACCACCCCCTACACTGCCCGAACACCACTGCACTGCCCTGAAACACCACCCCCAGCACGACCCCCTTTACTGCTCGAACACCACTGCACTGCCCCAAACCCTGAAACACCACCCCCAGCACGACCCCCTACACTGCCCGAACACCACTGCCCTAAACCCTGAAACACCACCCCCTGCACGACCCCTACACTGCCCGAACACCACTGCACTGCCCTAAACCCTGAAACACCACCCCCTACACTGCCCGAACACCACTGCACTGCCCTAAACCCTGAAACACCACCCCCAGCACGACCCCCTACACTGCCCAAACACCACTGCACTGCCCTAAACCCTAAAACACCACCCCAGCATTACCCCCTACACTGCCCAAACACCACTGCACTGCCCTAAACCCTAGAACACTACCCCCAGCACGACCCCCTACACTACCCGAACACCACTGCACTACCCTAAACCCTAAAATACTACCCCCAGCACAACCCCCTACACTACCCAAACACGACTGCACTGCCCTATACCCTCAAACACTCCCCCAGCACGACCCCCTACACTACCCGAACACCACTGCACTGCCCTATACCCTAAAACACTCCCCCAGCACGACCCCTACACTACCCGAACACCACTGCACTGAACCCTAAAACACTCCCCCAGCACGACCCCTTTACTACCCAAACACCACTGCACTGCCCTAAACCCTAAAACACTACCCCGCATGACACCCTACACTACCCAAACACCAATACACTACCCTAATCCCTAAAACACTACCCCCGCATGACCCCCTACACTACCCTAAACCCTAAAACACTACCCCGCTCGACTCCCTACACTACCCAAAGACCACTGCACTACCCTAAACCCTAAAACACGACCTCCTACACTACACAAACACCACTGCACTACCCTAAACCCTAAAACACTACCCCCTACACTACACAAACACCACTGCACTACCCTAAACCTAAAACACTACCCCCAGCAGTACCCCTACACTACCCAAACACCACTGCACTAACCTAAACCCTAAAACACTACCCCCAGCAGTACCCCCTACACTACCCAAACACCACTGCACTACCCTAAATCACTACCCCCAGCACGACCCCCTACACTACCCAAACACCACTGCACTACCCTAAACCCTAAAACACTACCCCCAGCACGACCCCCTACACTACCCAAACACCACTGCACTACCCTAAGCCCTAAAACACTCCCCCAGCATGACTCCCTACACTACCCAAACACCACTGCACTACCCTAAACCCTAAATCTACCCCCAGCATGACCCCCTACACTACACAAACACCACTGCACTACCCTAAACCCTAAAACACTACCCCCAGCACGACCCTCTTCACTACCTAAACACAACTGCACAATTTGTTACAGGCGTTGCAACGCAGGCCTGTGGTGCTTACTGGAAGTACCTAGTGGGCTAGTTGGGCCCCAGGGACCCTCAGGATTCAAGGTGACCTAATCCCCCAACTTAAAACGCACCACGGGGCGCGTTTGCACAGTGGTGAAGGGAGGGCGGGGCCTCAGGTGACATGTGCGCAAACACGCCCTGTGGTGCGTTTTAAGTTGGGGAATTAATTCCCTTTGAATCCTGAGGGACCCTGGGGGCCAACTAGCCCACCAGGTACCTTCAGTAAGCACAACAGAGTTGCGTTGCAGAGAGGTGAAAAAGGTGCGTGGCCTCGGGAACGCCTCTCTGCAACTCAGCTCTGTGGTCCTAACTGTAGGTACCTGGGGGGCTAGTTGGGCCCCAGGGACCCTCAGAATTCAAGGGACTTAATCCCGCAACTCAATACGCGCCACGGGGTGCGTTTGCACACATGTCACCTCAGGCCCCCTCCTCCAGTGATGTCATCAGTGATGTCACTGACCATGTCATGAGTGATGTAATATGTGACGTCATCAGCAGTGCATTGCGGGGGCGCGAGTTATAGTTAGCTGAACTAACTATAACGGGGGAATTTCTATGGTTTTGTACGAGTGAAATGTCCAACTAACTATAACTGTCCCTAAAACCTATGGTTTTTTCAGTGAATATATATATATATATATATTATCTACTGGCGGTCGCCAGTAGATAGTTATAGTTAGGACCTATTATCCATAGGAAATCCGCGACATTCTATTTGAAATAACGTTTGCGCCAGTTGACGAATCTTCGCGAAAGTTTCCAACTTGTTGGGGCGCTCCGCTCCTACCCTGAAAGTCTCGGGTTGATTCGTCAAGCGGGGCCGAGAAAAAGGGGGTCCCAAAACGCGTTTTCCCCATTCATTTTTCCATAGGAACCTTTAGTCGCAGCTACAGCCCGAACTGCTGAACGGAATTACACCAAATTTGGCAAAGAGGTAGCCCTTGGTTGAGACTGGTGCCTTTTGCTTAAATGGTGTAAATCCGTTCAGTAGTTCCTGAGAAAATCAAAAGTAAAGTCACATATATATCTATGGCCGAGTAGGGTCCGCGTACCCTCAGCGCACCCTGCGCGCACCGTCCCGATCACGAGCTGCATGCTAATTGGCTGTCAGCTGGCTGCCAACACTCCAAACCAGGAAGTGTTGGCAGCCATTTTATCCCTCGGTAGAACCGAGGCACAAAAACAAGTGCGCAAAACGCACAAAGGGGGCAGGGTAGAAACACCTGACCCCTAGATCTGCTCAGGGGGTCTCACAAGGACCCCCTGGGCAGAAAAAGCATTTTTTAAAACCAAATCGGCGGGATGCGCTTAGGGTGCGCGAATCCCGCCGAAAAATAAAAATCGACGCGGTCTCCGCGCTTCGATGTTAGTTGCCCCGGGTGGGCCAAGTCCCGGGGGCATGGTGAGGGGTTAAATTTATGTATGGGGGCCTCTAAGGGCCCCCAAGCCCGGGGACCGCCACCCCCCGGGGCTTCTGTTTAAAATTTTTAACCGGTGTGGGGGGCTCTAGCCCCCACACGCCCGGGACCGCCACCTCCCGGGGCACTAAAAAGTAAAAATGGGAGTCCGTTTTGGACCCCGAAGCCCGGGGACCACCACCTCCCGGGGCTTTGAAAATGTGGGGAGGGGGCCGCGCGGCCCCCTCCTGGAGCCAGTGATGGCCCTGGGGACCGCCACCCCCAGGGCCGGCTCCTGCAGTGTCCCGGGGTGCCTACCCCGGGACACTGCTGTTTGCAATGACAGGACGGGAGCCTCGCAGCTCCCGTCCTGTCATTGCAAACTGCTTTGGATATTGGAAGCGAGAGCAGGAAACCTGCTCTCGCTTCCAATATCCAAAGCTGATTGCTTTCCACATGGGGAGCAGCATGTTAGCTGCTCCCCATGTGGAAAGCAATGCCGGCTCCCAAGGGACGCGGGGAGCCGGCGGGACTGTGGGGATTGGGGACCCCCACAGTCCCCAACCAGAGGCCAGGCCCCGGGGGATGGGGTCCCGGGGCCATAAGTGGCCAGGGAGGGGGCCACGAAGCCCCCTCCCCAAATTAAAAAAAAAGAAAAAAAAGTGCAAGGCTGGCCCCGGGGGATGGGGTCCCGGGGCCTTAAATGGCCTGAGGAGGGGGCCACGCAGCCCCCTCCAAATAAAAAATAAAAAATCGAGGCCATGCCCCGGGGATGGGGTCCCTGGGGCCAATACAGGCCCAGGGAAGGGGGCCACGCAGCCCCCTCCCATTAAAAAAAAACTAGAAAAAAAAAACTACCGGCATCGTGCCGGAGGCCCCGCCCCCCTCCCTGCAGTACTCTGCAAACGCGCCCCCTGGCGCGTTTGCAGAGGGGGAACGAATTCCCCTTGAATACTGGGGGTCCCTGGGGGCCAACTAGCCCACCAGGAACCTCCAGTATGCGCCAGGGTCTGCGTTGCAGAGACGTGTACAGAGGCCACGCCCCTTTTACACCTCTCTGCAACGCAGCTCTGTGGCGCTTTTGGAGGTATATGGTGGGCTAGTTGGACTCCAGGGACCCTCAGGATTCAAGGGGACTTAATCCCCCAACTTAAAACGCGCCACGGGGCGCGTTTGCACAGTGGTGAACGGAGGGGGCGGGGCTTCAGGTGACATGTGTGCAAACAGGCCCCGTGGCGCGTTTTAATATGGTGAATAAATTCCTTTTCAATCCTGAGGGTCCCTAGCGGCCAACTAGCCCACCAGGTACCTCCAGTAAGCGCCACGGAGCTGCGTTGCAGAGTGTTGTAAAAGGGGCGTGGCCTCTGAACACCTCTCTGCAACGCAGCCCCTGGCGCATACTGGAGGTACCTGGTGGGCTAGTTGGCCCCTAGGGACCCTCGGGATTGAGGAGGAATTAATTGTCCAACTTAAAACGCGCCACAGGGCGTGTTTGCAGACATGTCACCTTAGGCCCCACCCCTTCCTTCACCATTGTGCAAATATTCCTCTAAAATCAGCCGAAATACGAATTCCGATTTACTCACCTGTTATCAGGAGAGACCTCATTGCTGCATCTTTCAGCCCAGTACTGGTCCTGAAAAGTAATTTTAACCGCACTTACCAGTAACTTGAATTTCCTTCCATAGGCTAACATTGACTGGTTTCACTTGGAAATTCTTCTAAGTGTGAAGTTTTGGAACTTTATAATATTCCTCTAAAATCAGCCGAAATACGAATTCCGATTTACTCACCTGTTATCAGGAGAGACCTCAGTGCTGCATCTTTCAGCCCAGTACTGATCCTGAAAAGTAATTCTAACCGTACTTACCAGTAACTTGAATTTCCTTCCATAGGAATCCATTGTCTGGTTTTCAGCAGAAAAGTTTCAAAGTGTCGATTTTCACAAACTACAAATATTCCTTAAAAATCGCCTGTGTGACTTAAACGCATTCTTTCAACTGTTTACAGGAGATGCACCAGTGCTGGTTCCAGGATCCACCACTGAGTAAGAAAAAGTAACGATAACACTACTTACCTGCTAAGTGAATTTCCTCCCATAGGATAACATTGGTGATTCTATATGAAAAAGTTTCTAAGTGTCAACTTTTAAAATACAATAATATTCCTTAAAAATCACTACTGTAACCAAAACGCTTTTACTCAACTGTTTACAGGAGATGTCCCAGGACTGAATCTAGGATCCAGTCCTGTGGTTAGAAAAGTAATCCATAAAGTAACTAATTGCATTTAACTAGAAATTCACATTCAGCTCAATGTTGCTTTGTTTTTGAAATTGTGTTGCCCATTGCAACAACTGTAACTACTGTACTTAAAAGTCTATTGCCTATTTGCAAAGTATTTAAACTAAAGTAATTCATTCTGAGAAAGTATATTTTGTAATGTAATGTATAATGTAATTACAATGTAATTTAAAAAATAAAATATCTAAAAATAAATAGTTTAAAAAAATGTTGTAAATCAGTATCAAAAAAATAAATATAACAATTAATACATTTAAAAATTGTCATTTACAAAACCTTTGAAATTCACTGAAAAAACCATAGGTTTCAGACACGTTATAGTTAGGAATTAGCATTTAAAAACCTTTGAAATTCACTGAAAAAACCATAGGTTTCAGGCACGTTATAGTTAGAAATTAGCATTTAAAAAACCTTAGAAATTCACTGAAAAAACCATAAGGTTTTAGGGACAGTTATAGTTAGTTGGACATTGCACTCGTACAAAACCCGTGAAATTCCCCCGTTATAGTTAGTTCAGGTAACTATAACTCGCGCCCCGCAATGCACTGCTGATGACGTCACATATTACATCACTCATGACATGGTCAGTGACATCACTGATGACATCACTGATGACATCTCAAATGACATCACTGATGACATCACTGATGACATCATCCATGTGAGAATTTAATGCATCTTCTCACACCCTAATATAACTTTTGATACACCCACTCTAAATTACAGACTGCCATTCTCAAAACCATACACACTCCAATACCAATAAGTACATACCCACTCACTGATTCTTAGGTCTACACACACACATCTACTCACTCACCCGTACAGTCACTCATACTTACAGTCACTCAGTACAGGACTATCATATGCACTCAAACACCTATATAAACACTCACACAACGCAACTCATCCATAGAGGTACTCACACACCTAGTCAGTCATGCAAATAATTAATCACACTCCAATTTACTCACCTATACAGTTATACACACCAGCTCACTTACTCATAAAAATACTAGCACATTCTTACGCTCCTATGCAATCACTGATGCAAGCACACACTCATCCATATAGCCACTCTCACAATCACACACTCTCACTTAGCCATTTATATACTCCAACACACATATATACTGCCTTTCACATATGTAGTTACTCACACATGTACCACTGAGATATACATTCAATCACTAACACACCCATACACACACTCACCCACCCATACAGTCCATCACAGACGCACTCAGACGCACTCTTGAAACCATGCACCCAGTGAATCACCCACTCACACATCTATGCACAGTCACACACACCCCACCCACACAAACACTGAGTCACCCATACAGATACTCAGAGAACCAATCCATAACCCATATAGACACTCATTTAGCTAGTCAGAAACCCATGCAGCTGCTTACACAACAACAGACAGACGGATACAGACATTCACACAGTTTAGTCACTCACCCATGCATCCAGTAAGATACGTTTAATCACTCACTTATAGACTCAGTCACGCACCTACTAAATCATCCATTCAGGCGCTTCTACACCCACTCATTCTTCAATACGCCTTTCCCTATATATATTAAACATATTTAAACTTTACAGAAACACACAGTCACTGGATGATGTCATCAGTGATGTCATTTGAGATGTCATCAGTGATGTCATCAGTGATGTCACTGACCATGTCATGAGTGATGTAATATGTGACGTCATCAGCAGTGCATTGCGGGGCGCGAGTTATAGTTACCTGAACTAACTATAACGGGGAATTTCACGGGTTTTGTACGAGTGCAATGTCCAACTAACTATAACTGTCCCTAAAACCTTATGGTTTTTCAGTGAATTTCTAAGGTGTTTTAAATGCTAATTTCTAACTATAACGTGCCTGAAACCTATGGTTTTTTCAGTGAATATATATATATATATATATATATATATATATATATATATATATATCTACTGGCGGTCGCCAGTAGATAGTTATAGTTACAACCTATTATCCATAGGAAATCCGCGACATTCTATTTGAAATAACTCTCTTGCCGGTTGACGTATCTTCGCGAAATTTTCAAACTTTGTGGGGCGCTCCGGTCCGCTCCTACCCTGAAAGTCTCGGGGTGATACGTCAAGCGGGGGCCGAGAAAAAGGGGGTCCCAAAACGCGTTTTCCCCATGCATTTTCCCATAGGAAACTTTAGACACGGCTACAGCCCGAACTGCTGAACGGAATTACACCAAATTTGGCAAAGAGGTAGTTCTTGGTTCAGAAAGAACCCTTTTGTTAAATGGTGTAAATCCGTTCAGTAGTTGCTGAGAAAATCAAAAAGTAAAAGTACATATATATCTATGGGCACGGAGGATTCGCGCACCCTGCGCACCCTGCGCGCACCGTCCCGATCACGAGCTGCATGTTAATTGGCTGTCAGCTGGCTGTCAACATTCCGATTCAGGAAATGTTGGCAGCCATTTTGTCCCTCGGTAGAACCGAGGGACAGAAACTAAGTGCGCAAAGCGCACAAAGGGGAGGGTAGAAACACCCTGACCCCCTAGGTTTGCTCAGGGGTCCCACAAGGACCCCCTGGGCAAAAAAAAATTTTTTTTTTTAAAATCGGCAGGATGCGCTCAGGGTGCGCGAATCCTGCCGAAAAAAAAAATCGAAGCGCGGTCTCCCGCGCTTCGATGTAATTGGCCCCGGGTGGCCCAAGTCCCGGGGGCATGGTGGGGGATAATTTAATGTGTGGGGGCCTCAAAGGCCCCCAAGCCCGGGGACCGCCACCCCCGGGGCTTTTTTAAAAATGGTGCGGGAGGGCTCTGAGCCCTCCCGCAGCCCGGGGACCACCACCTCCCCGGGGCTTTTTAAAAAATTATTAAACCTGTGTGGGGGGCTCCAGCCCCCACACGCCCCGAGACCACCACCTCCCTGGGGCACTAAACATTTTAATATGGGGGTCCGTTACGGACCCCAGAGCCCGGGGACCACCACCTCCCGGGGCTGTGTACTGAATGGGAGGGGGCCGCGCGGCCCCCTCCTGGAGCCCTTGATGGCCCTGGGGACCACCACCCCCAGGGCCGGCTCCTCGCAGTGTCCCGGGTGCCTACCCCGGGACACTGCTGTTTGCAATGACAGGACGGGAGCCTCGCGGCTCCGTCCTGTCATTGCAAACTGCTTGGATATTGGAAGAGAGAGCAGGAAACCTGCTCTCTCTTCAATATCCAAAGCCGATTGCTTTACACATGGGGAGCAGCATGTTAGCTGCTCCCCATGTGTAAGCTGTGCCGGCACCCTAGGGACGCGGGGAGCCGGCGGGACTGTGGGGGATTGGGGACCCCCACAGTCCCCAACGAGAGCCAGGCCCCGGGGGATGGGGTCCCCGGGGCAAGTAGTGGCCCGGGAGGGGAGCCACGCGGCCCCCCTCCCCTGTGAAAATTTAAAAAAAATAAAATAAAAAAAAAACGGAATGGCCGGCCCCGGGGATGGGGTCCCCGGGGCCTTAAATGGCCAGAGGAGGGGGCCACGCAGCCCCCTCCAAAGAATATAAATAAAAACGAGGCCATGCCCCGGGGATGGGGTCCCCGGGGCCAATACAGGCCCAGGGAAGGGGGCCACGCGGCCCCTTCCCGTTTTTTAAAATTACAAATTAAAAAAAGGGGTAAGGCCCTGGGGGATGGGGTCCCCAGGGCATAAAAACAGGAAAAAGGAAGGGGGCCACACAGCCCCCTTCCAGAGACAAAATATTTATTTTTTAAACGATCGGGCCCGCAGGCCCCGCCCCTTCCTTCACCACTCTGCAAACGCGCCCCTGGCGCGTTTGCAGAGGAGAACAATCCCCTTGAATACTGGGGGTCCCTGAGGGCCAACTAGCCCACCAGGAACCTCCAGTATGCGCCAGGGGCTGCGTTGCAGAGAGGTGTAGAGAGGCCACACCCTTTTACACCTCTCTGCAACGCAGCTCTGTGGCGCTTTGGAGGTATATGGTGGGCTAGTTGGACTCCGGGGACCCTCAGGATTCAAGGGACTTAATCCCCCAACTTAAAACGCGCCACGGGCG
Organism: Calotriton arnoldi; assembly: GCA_963921515.1. NCBI lineage: Eukaryota > Metazoa > Chordata > Amphibia > Caudata > Salamandridae > Calotriton > Calotriton arnoldi. The sequence goes on along the minus strand of CAWUFW010000049.1, from coordinate 3,521,461 downwards.
CGTTTGCACAGTGGTGAAGGGAGGGGCGGGGCTTCAGGTGACATGTGTGCAAACAGGCCCCGTGGCGCGTTTTAAGATGGGGAATTAAATCCCCTTCAATCCTGAGGGTCCCTGGGGGCCAACTAGCCCAACAGGTACATCCAGAAAGCGCCACAGAGCTGCGTTGCAGAGAGGTGTAAAAGGGGTGTGGCCTCTCTACACGTCTCTGCAACGCAGCCCCTGGCGCATATTGGAGGTTCCTGGTGGTCTAGTTGGCCCCTAGGGACCCTCAGGATTCAAGGAACTTAATCCCCCAACTTAAAACGCGCCACGGGCGCGTTTGCACAGATGTCACCTCAGGCCCCGCCCCTCCCTTCACCATTGTGCAAATATTCCTCTAAAATCAGCCGAAATACGAATTCCGATTTACTCACCTGTTATAAGGAGAGACCTCAGTGCTGTATCTTTCAGCCCAGTACTGGTCCTGAAAAGTAATTTTAACCGTACTTACCGGTAACTTGAATTTCCTTCATAGGCTAACATTGACTGGTTTCACTTGGAAATTCTTCTAAGTGTGGAGTTTTGGAACTTTAAAATATTCCTCTAAAATCAGCCGAAATACGAATTCCGATTTACTCACCTGTTATCAGGAGAGACCTCAGTGCTGCATCTTTCAGCCCAGTACTGATCCTGAAAAGTAATTTTAACCGTACTTACCGGTAACTTGAATTTCCTTCATAGGCTAACATTGACTGGTTTCACTTGGAAATTCTTCTAAGTGTTGATTTTTGAAACATACAAATATTCCTCTAAAATCAGCCGAAATCCGAATTCTGATTTACTCACCTGTTATCAGGAGAGACCTCAGTGCTGCATCTTTCAGCCCAGTACTGGTCCTGAAAAGTAATTTTAACCGTACTTACCAGTAACTTGAATTTCCTTCCATAGGCTAACATTGACTGGTTTCACTTGGAAATTCTTCTAAGTGTGGAGTTTTGGAACTTTAAAATATTCCTCTAAAATCAGCCGAAATACGAATTCCGATTTACTCACCTGTTATCAGGAGAGACCTCAGTGCTGCATGTTTCAGCCCAGTACTGATCCTCAAAAGTAATTTTAACCGTACTTACCGGTAACTTGAATTTCCTTCATAGGCTAACATTGACTGGTTTTCAGCAAAAAAGTTTCAAAGTGTTGATTTTCACAAACTACAAATATTCCTTAAAAATCGCCTGTATGACTTAAACGCATTCTTTCAACTGTTTACAGGAGATGCACCAGTGCTGGATCCAGGATCCAACACTGAGTAAGAAAAAGTAACGATAACAGTTTTTACCTGCTAAGTGAATTTCCTTCCATAGGATAACATTGGTGATTCTATGAGAAAAAGTTTCAAAGTGTCAACTTTTAAAATACAATAATATTCCTTAAAAATCACGACTGTAACCAAAACGCTTTTACTCAACTGTTTACAGGAGATGTACCAGGACTGAATCTAGGATCCAGTCCTGTGGTTATAAAAGTAATCCATAAAGTAACTAATTGCATTTAACTAGAAATTCACATTGAGCTGAATGTTGCATTGTGTTTGAAAATGTGTTGCCCATTGCAACAACTGTAACTACTGTACTTAAAAGTCTATTGCCTATCTGCAAAGTATTTAAACTAAAGTAATTCATTCTGAGAAAGTATTTTTTGTAATGTAATGTATAATGTAATTACAATGTAATTTGACAAATAAAATATGTAAAAAAAAATTGTTTCTAAAAATGTAGTAAATCAGTATGAAAAAATTAATATAACAATTAATACATTTAAAAATTGTCATTTAAAAAACCTTTGAAATTCACTGAAAAAACCGTAGGTTTTCAGGCACGTTATAGTTACAAATTAGCATTTAAAAAACCTTTGAAATTCACTGAAAAAACCATAGGTTTCAGACACGTTATAGTTACAAATTAGCATTTAAAAAACCTTTGAAATTCACTGAAAAAACCATAGGTTTTAGGGACAGTTATAGTTAGTTGGACATTGCACTCGTACAAAACCCGTGAAATTCCCCCGTTATAGTTAGTCCAGCTAACTATAACTCGACGCCCATAATGCACTGCTGATGACGTCACATATTACATCACTCATGACATGGTCAGTGACATCACTGATGACATCACTGATGACATCTCAAATGACATCACTGATGACATCATCCACGTGATAATCTGATGCACCTCCTCACACCCTAATATAACCTTTGATACACCCACTCTAAATTACAGACTGCCATTCGCAAAACCATAGACACTCCAACACCAATAACTACATACCCACTCACTGATTCTTAGGTCTACACACACACATCCACTCACTCACCCGTACAGTCACTCATACTTACGGTCACTCAGTACAGGACTATCATATGCACTCTTACTCCTATATAGACACTCAAACAACGCCACTCATCCATAGAGATACTCACACACCTAGTCAGTCATGCAAATAATTAAACACACTGCCATTTACTCACCTATACAGTTATACACACACCAGCTCACTTACTCATACAAATAGTAGCACATTGTTACGCTCTTATACAATCACTGATACAAGCACACAATCATCCATACAGCCACTATCACAATCACTCACTCTTGCTTATAGCTATTTATATACTCCAACACACATATATACTGCCTTTCACATATGTAGTTACTCACACATGTACCACTGGGACATACATTCACTCACTAACACACTCTTACACACACTTACCCACCCATACAGTCTATCACAGATGCACTCTTGAAACCATCCACCCAGTGAATCACCCACTCACACATCTATGCACAGAGTTGCACACACCCCTCCCACACAAACACTCAGGCACCCATACAGATACTCAGACAAGCATTCAATAACTCATATAGAAAATCATTTAGCTATTCACAAACACATGCAGCCACTTACACAGCAACAGACAGACGGATACAGACATACACCCAGTTTAGTCACTAACCCATGCATTCAGTAAGATACGTTAAATCACTCACTTATAGAGTCAGTCACGCACCTACTAAATCATCCATACAGACACTTACACACCCACTCATTCTTCAATACGTCTTTTCCTATATATTTTAAAAATATTTAAACTTTACAGAAACACACAGTCACTGGATGATGTCATCAGTGATGTCATTTGAGATGTCATCAGTGATGTCATCAGTGATGTCACTGACCATGTCATGAGTGATGTAATATGTGACGTCATCAGCAGTGCATTGCGGGGCGCGAGTTATAGTTAGCTGGACTAACTATAACGGGGGAATTTCACGGGTTTTGTACGAGTGCAATGTCCAACTAACTATAACTGTCCCTAAAACCTATGGTTTTTCAGTGAATTTCAAAGGTTTTTAAATGCTAATTTGTAACTATAACGTGTCTGAAACCTATGGTTTTTCAGTGAATATATATATATATATATATATATACACACATCCATATATATGTAGATATAGATATATTCACTGAAAATAACAAAAGTTAAAGTAACGTTATAGTTAGGTTTAGTGACAACGTAAAGTTTTAAACAAAAAAAAAGACAAACACTGAAATTCACCAGTTAGGTATCTCTAGTAACTATGGGCCAGATGTACTAAGGTTCTCGTTTGCATTTCTTAAATAGCGACTCCGTAGGAATCTCTATTTAACAAATGCAAAAGGATAAGTACAAAATGTGCAATTCCCTAATAGCGATTCCTACAGATTTCCTAAATAACGATTTCCTAATAGGAAATCATAATTTAAAATATGCAAATCTAAGGGTGCCTCTGGTTTTAAGGCCCTCCTGGAGGCACCCCGAATTTCCTAGTGCACATATGTCCTCGAGGGATACGTGCGCTTCATGTCACAATTAAAAAATGAATTTTTAATGCATTTTTTTTATTTGCACATCGTTACCATCGAATTGAAGTCGATGGTAATTGAATTTCCTAAATACCCAATTCGCATTTAGGAAATGCTTTGTACTTGTGCTTTTGGAATCGCAAATAGGTAATCCCTATTTGCGATTCCTAAATCACGGTCGCAATTTCTAAAGTGTAGAAATTGTAAATTATGACCGTTTATGACCCTTTGTACATCTGAAAAGGCCATTTAGCATTACTTAATGGGCTGAAATTACGATTTGGCCCGTTAAGAAATGCTAAATGGCTTTGTACATCTGGGCCTATAACTTGTGCTCTAAGGTAACTATAACACGCGCCCCGCCATGTACAGTGTTATCAATTGTTATTTCAATTGTTGTAGTAATGTTATCAATCATGTCATAAAATATGTCATGTGTGATGTAATATGTGGGGAAATTAGCAGTCCATCGCTAGTGCGTGAGTTAGTTACCTTAGGGCACAAGTTGTAGTTACTGCCCGGTAGGAGCACACTTCTTTCCCTGCCTGCGGTCCTGTGGACATGGAAAACTACTGTGTTCGATGGGTGGGTTCCTTGGGACACAGGTAAAGAGCTGGCCTTGGGCGATGGGGTACCAGGGCCTTTGTTTGACTCGAGGAGAGAAACGCATGCTCCTTCCCCACCCCCCATCTATTGTTTGGTCCTGGGAGATGGGGTCTCCAGGACCCTTTTTTTTAAAAGTTGACCCACGGGATGGGGTCCCTGGGGAACAAAATGGGCTCAGGAAGGGAGGACCCACTTATGCACCACTCCCTAAATATATATTTATTTTTTAAATGGTGGGCAATTTCTTTTTGTTTTTCCGTGGGAGTCCTGTGGGATCGTGGCAAAAATGTCAGCATTTTTTTCTTCTTTTTTAAGCCCATGTGGGTCCCGCTAGGATCCCGCCCACTAAGGGCTAGAGTATCCCTACCCTGCCCCCTTATTTTTTATTATTTTTTATTTTTAACTAAAAATGCAGGACATGGGACTAAGTCCCTGAGTCCTGTAATGGCTGCCAGCAAAATTTTTATTCATGTTGCTGGCAGCGGATTAGAGTGCTCCCTCCCACTGGCTCAAGATGGCCCAGGGGGAAAAAAATCCCCTATGCTAATTAGATGGCTCTACTTTTTGAAATTGGGCTTTAGGGACTCTTGTGAGAGTCTTTCGAACCCAACTGTTCAGATATGCAAATATTTTTGGAGCTTAATATCTCCAAAACTACTGAAAGGATTTACACCAAATCACAACAAGCATTTGTAATGCACTACTATAGGTCTTGCATTTGTCAGAGGTAGAGCTATTGGCGTTGTAAATGTGTTTTGGTTTGGAGTGTAGTGGATGTATGTACAGAGACACAGCTGCAGCACTGCCTAGAGGACTTAGAATGAGGAATTACTACTGGGACCAGAGAAGCAGCTGCAGCACTGTCTAGAGGGCTTAGAATGAAGAATTGCAGATGAGACCAGAGAAGCAGGTAGCAGCGCTGTGTGGAGGACTTAGAATTAGGATTACTGATTGGACCAGGGAAGCAGCTCGCAGCGCTGTCTAGTGGACTCAGAATGAGGAATTACTGGCAGGACCAAAGATGATGTAGCTCTGCCTAGAGGACTTAGAATGAGGAATTGGGGATGAGACAAGAGAAGCAGCTAGCAGCAGTCTAGGGGACTTGGAATGAGGAATTACCGACAGGACTAGAGAAGCAGCTAGCAGCACTGCCTAGAGGACTAAGAATGAGGAATTACCACTGTGACCAGAGAGAAAGCTGCAGCACAGCAGAGAGGATTTAGAATGAGAGTTACTGACTGGACCAGACAAGCAGCTAGCAACACTGCCTAGAGGACTTAGAATGAGGAATTACCGAAGAGGCCAGACAAGCAGTTAGCAGCACTGCCTAGAGGACTAAGAATGAGGAATTGCCATTGGGAACAGATATACAGCTGCAACACTGCCTAGAGCACTTAGAATGTGAAATTACTGACCAGAGTAGCTGATACAACATGCAGTACAGGGTGGTACACACACATAACATAGACCATGCAAGTGCTGTTTATGTGGAATGTGGAAAAGAAGCGGGGGTGATATTAACAAGAGCTTAAGAGCCTATGTTAAATTGCTCCTGGTTTGAGGCTCAGGTTTACTGTTACTTGCAGGAGCCCGATATTGCTACCAAATGTGGTGAGGGTAAGCACCCTATTCATTTATTATTATTATTACACCCATTTGTATGGCGCACGAATCATCCCCAAGGGGATCTCTCGGCGCCCAGGAGGAGGTCTGGTGGAACAAACTCGCTTAGAATAGCCATGTCTTAAGCATCTTCTTAAATTGTGGTAGGTTGGGGCAGGACCGTATTTGTTCAGGAAGCTCATTCCAGTGTTTGTGGGCCAGATAAGAAAAGGCGCGGCCACCCATTTTGACTTTCCTGATTCTCTGGCTGCGCTGCAGGCAGCGGTTACTGGACCTAAGACACCGTCCAGGTTGATAGCGTCCTATTTTGTTCGTCAGGTAAACTGGACCCAGACCATGTAGGGATTTGAAAGCCATGCACAGCAGCTTGAAAAGGGCTCGTTTCCTAACCGGGAGCCAGTGGAGTTGGCATAGGAGAGGCAGGGAAGGAGTTAATGATGGCTTATTGAGGGCAAGCCGCGCTGCTGTATTCTGTACTACCTGCAATCTAGATAGCAGGTCTTCCCTAATTCCCACCAACAAAGCGTTTCCATAGTCCAGACGACTAATTAGAAGTGACTGGATGAGGGCCTTTCTAGCGTTTAGCGGGATCCAGGGAAAGATCTTTCTCAACATCTGCATGATCCCAAAACATGTGCCTGTAAGTTTTCACCTGTTCTTCCATGGAAAGCTTGTTGTCGATTCTTACTCCTAAGTTCTTGGCCCATCCTTTAGGGGAGGGTGCTTCTCCTAATCCTGGTGGCCACCAGTCCGTGGTCCACAATTTTTCTGCCTTGCCGAACAGGAGTATCTCGGTTTTGGAAGAATTCAATTGTAGGAAGTTCTTCCTCATCCAGCTTGCAATGTCCGTCATGCAGTTTAGGAACCTAGCTTTTGTCACTTCAGGGTCATTTTCTAAGTGTATAATCAACTGCGTGTCGTCAGCATAGGATAAGGTTTCAAACCCATGATTTCTGACGATAGAGGCTAGGGGGGCTACATATAGATTAAACAGTGTTGGGCTCAATATAGAGCCCTGTGGAACCCCCTTATCAACTGCAGCCGTGTGAGACACGAAAGCGTCCAACTGGACGCATTGTGTTCTGTCGGACAGATAATTCTGGATCCATTTAAAAGCCAGACCTCTGACACCAATCTCTCGAAGCCTGTTCAATAGGATACGGTGAACACAAGAACACAACGCCCTTTGTTAGTCTGCCTATAAAGAGAGAGATTGTGGTGTAATGGCTAGAGCTGCCGACTTTGGAGCTAGGGAAGCAGGCTCGAGCTTCGGGCCGACTCAACATCCTGTGATTAGAAAATGAACATGTTCATGTGTAATGTAACTGGTGCTCATAAAAAGAGATCAGATCCCTTCAGGTCAAGTTTGCGCTATTTAGAACAAGAAAATAAGAAGTTCTGGAATAATGAAACTGTTGAAGTCTTTTTGAAGGCAGTGAAGGGTGGTATTGCTGAAGAGTTAAGAATTTGTTTTTCACCTTGAGGGGAGGGCCACAAAAGGTTGAGCCCGCTAGGGACCTGTCTCAGCACCTGCTTTTTAGAGCTGACGGTGCTGGGCACAGGCAGGACCCAACCCACTTAAAGCCCTGGGAGAAGCCATAAAAAATCGAGTTGCCCGTGCTTCTAGCATTATTGTGGAAACGGCTATTCAGACTACTGTTTTAAAAACAGAGATCTCGCTATTGTACGTGTAAACTAAATTAACAATGAGTGAGGTGTGTGTGTGTGTGTGTGTTAGGAAACGTAGAAGGCGTGTTTACTCCCTTTATTAAAATGACTTACACAAACATTAACTTTATCGCATTTGTTGCTGCTTGTACCATAGGGAGGCTTCCAGTTTTAAATAGTTTCTACAGGATCCTTTCAGTGGCGCGAGTTGCAGTGCTTAATAGAATCGGTGGTTATGGGGCAGCCACCAGCGCTCATGGTAGTGGCTGGCACTTATTTTTCGTTGAAAGTTAGATCCAAATCAAAAGCGAGAAAAACATAAGCGGGGCAGAAGGAGGCAGAGAAAGCCGATAAAGTGTGACAAAGGGAACAAGCGGCAATGATGGCGTGGACAGCAACAATGACTTAAGAAGCTCCACTAAACGGGACGAGCTTCACTGCAACAAGCATCTAGGCAATGGGAGGGGGAGAGGTGGCATTGCAGTCTAGGACAACAAGTGACAGACTGGGTGCAGAGCCGAGCCGTACTGACCTCGCGGGGTAGCGTTTGTGAAAAGCGCTCTTAAAGAAGTAAAAAGGAGTCAGGTAACTATGCCCTACAATGCCCGCTGCGTAAGCTGAAAGTTAGTTTGGCGGTGCGCTCGAAGAGAGCTGAACACCGGAAGAGGCATGAGGTATGCATGCCCTTCACGATTGGGGAGGACAAAAAATGGAGCAAAGGTGGTGCCAGCAAATGGCAATCGTATGCGTGGACTGCAAGCTCAGATGTAGCTTCAGCACGTCTCGGTTTGAGACCACGCATGCGCGCCCTCTAGAGCTGATACCTAAAAAGCGCACTTTCTGGACCAAGATCTAGCTTGCTGCCAAATTTGGTGTAATTCCATTAAGTAGTTTTTGCTGTAGTGCTTCTTTAAAAAGTCTATGGAAAATGAATGGGGATTTTGCGTTTTAGGACTCCCCTGTGACGGATCACCCCGAAATTTCACAGGAAAGAGCTGAGGTGGAGGAGACTTTTTTTTGTGGAAAATTTCGTGAAGGTTTATCAAACAGCGCCAAAGTTATCGGCAAACAAAAAAGCGCACTGTCTATGGAAAAGCAGACCTAACTATAACTGCCCAGTGGCAAGCTCTTCTGGGTACTGCATATAGATAGATAATAATTAAATGTGCTGATAAGTGTTTTTACTTTCCACCAACCGGAAATGATTGCACAGCATATACATCTGGAGCTTATACTACTGTTGCTGGGCTGTTGTTTCAGGTTAATAACTTTCCTCTAGTTATTACCTTTTGCCTTAATTACTTTTGCGAGTGCCTAATCTACCAACACGATTTGTTATCTCTGATACAGTGGTTTCTTAAATGTGAATGACTAAATGATGAGCTGAAGCTGCTTAATATGCTGTTTTAGTTGTCATGTTTTTTTTTTCTCCTCAGAGCGCTCCTACTAATTGCTGTAACCAAAACAATTCTTCAGGAGGATCAATCTTTCCCATTGGATCTAATGCTGCTGGCACTATTACTTCACATCAGCAAATCTCTTCTTCTGATGTGCTATCATACATACCAGGGACTGGACCACATAATCATTCCATGGCCAACTACCCTCAACCAGCTTTTCAAAATGAGACGGCTTCAAATCAAGCAAACAACGACCATCAGCCGCTTAAGGACTCTGAAATGCTGTTCCACATTCAAGCTCAACTGACTCAGCTCCAGCAACGCAATGCTGAAAGCCAAAGGGTTCCCAGGAGATGTGTAATGCACATACCAGCGGAGTCCGATTCTCCCAGGGATGAGGAATCCTCTGTGGAGCAGAGTGAGGGCCAATCCAGTGAGGAGGAGGATGTGAATGGACTTGACGTCGCTCCGGTCAGAGATACGAGCTGTCAGACAAGTTTTGAGAAAACTGCCTTGCTGACTAAAAAAACAACTCCTCAAAAAACAGCACAGAAAGTAAACAAAGTGAAATATCTTCTGGGAGAAATAAAAGCATTGATATCAGACCAAGGTAAAGATTTTTTTCCTGGGCTTTTGTATAGAACTATAGCATTTAACACTAAGTCAGATACGGTGGACCAAGTTAATGTTTCCAGTTTAGACTTTATTCTTCATTAAGAAAATGTGAAATCTCAACAAAGCTTCAGAAGATTTCATGGTCATTTGTAATTTAAGAGTGAAGGCTGTATCTTAGGAGTACTCGTGTACAGAGGATCACACTTATCTAAACTGTAAACAATTAAATCGGGCCAAGTTAAAGTCCTTTTTGGTCTTTTTAATTACTTTAAATTTGTTCGAGATCCAACAAACTGTCTTTTGTTAAATGAGGTTGGGACTAGAATCAAAGGAACACAGTTCTACTGGAAACCATGTAAAAATTGTACATTTATGCTCTACACTTAATGTAGCAGACTGTTTGGATTTTTTATTGTTTATCTTTCCAGTTTATCTACCATTAAGGAAAAAAAAGTATTCTTGAAGTAGTCATTAATAACACCTACTATAAAAACAAGCAATTTTTTGTTGGGTTAGAGTTCCTCATCTGTGGCCTTGGTAGTGGGAGGAATTTTAAAGGTGGTCTCAAACATGGATTTAAAAACTGGGATATGTTTTTGCTGTATATATGACTAATTTTTATCGTTTTTATGGTGATATATTATACAATTTAATGTAATTGTTTTAAAGGACTGCTGGTCTAAAGAACAATAAAGTAATAAAATAGTGTATCCACGGTCAAAATTTAAAAATTATATGTGGAACAAACCAACACAGTCTGACTGTTCTGGTTCTGGCTTGGTTGTTTTAGATTGAAAAAATATACCTTTTGATTGTGCTGTTTCACAACCTTAAAGATTCAGAAATAGACATTCCACATACTTCTGTTTTATGGTGTACATTTGCTGCTGTAGTAAAAAAAATACCTTCAGTCACATTAAATTAAAAATTGAGACTTCATTTAGAACTTTCGCTCCCACTTGTATGCCCATATGGTCTTTGTAGGATCCCGATATTGAGTTTTTTCACCACCTCTGGAGATGCAACATAATGATTTGTGTTGTCTTCGTTCACTTGCAGTTATCTCCCGTCACCCCCCACCCCCACAGTGATCCACCAGTTAAACTTCTTGAGACTAACCTTGTCTATTCACAGGGGGTGCTGTTAAAAGTATTTTTGTAAAGAGATTTTAATTGGATTGATTCAGTCTCGTTGATCTCTCCTTGCAGACGACACTGAAGTCCAGCGGTTGATAGCTGAATTGGAAGAGAGTGTATGCCTATTACCTGCAGCAGTTGGAACCACCAATTTACATGCTGACATAGCTCTAGCTTTGCAGCCGCTCAGAAGTGAAAACGCACAGCTACGCAGGTCAGTATCTGAAACATGACAATCATTATTAATTATTAAAGCAATGTGTGGCCAGTAATGGGTTCAGTGCACAACTAGGCTAGACAATAGTAATAAAAGTGGACAAGGTGCAGGGCTTAAGATTGAAAGACTATTTTTAAGAAATGTGTGAAAATACCGCCATGACTTTCCACTATAAATAGTTTCATGTTCGAATTATGGCTACATAAGAAAAGTTGTGTTATTGATCTAAGTATTTGTAACACAGACGTTTCCATTTGTTCTGCAAATCCTTATTTCACACAAGAAAGAGCTGATCTAGCATATTGCAAAGTCTGGCTTAGCAAACTCAAGAAAACTTTATATGATGAATGTGGCCTAACTAAAGTGACTCGAATCATGACCTAGCTGTATCATTTTGCAGTTTTGTGCTTGTTACTGATACCTTATATCCTCTCTTTGATGCCCTTTGCGAAGTTGCATACTTCCATTTTCCGCTGTTTCTTGATTCTGACAATAAACTTCTTGACAGTTGACTTCAGAGGGAGGTTAGGAATGTTACGGGCTGTAAAGTGTCTAGATTTTCTTGGTCATGCTAACTATTATGATGCAATTTAGTCTTTTAAGCTTCTTTGGGTTGTACACTTTCTAATAATGGATAGCGCTCTCCATTACAGACCCCAATGCATTTCGCACCCAGTTTAGAACTTTTAGACATAGCTGGTAAATTCTGAGAGATGTATTGTATTCCTGCTCCGGGCTACCCGGAGAATAGCAAGAGGTTTGAAATCTTGAGGTTTGACAGCCTTAATAAATTCGCCCCAAAACACTTGATATTCAGTGTTATGGAACAAGTTGTTGCGTGATACTAATAAACACACATTTATTACTACAGTGCCAAGGTCACATTCAAGATTATTACCACATTATAGCAGTATTGAGGTGAGAAAAACACTTTTTTTCTGCCTCACAGATTGTATGTAACAATTGTCTTACACAGGGGAACAGCTCTCCTACTAGTGATGAGGTATCTTCAGTGAGGTTTTACCATCCTGCACAAATGTGCAGTACCCCTTTTGCCTTAGTTTTGATAAAATACCTTTTGTTAAAACAAGTACACATGAAAATATACCACTGCAAAACCATATATGCAGGTGCACAGACTATAATATGCCATTTATTACCATTGTTGAGGGAGGGGCATCATCATGACCTTGTAGAGGCCAGTTCTGCCTATGAACGCACATAAAACACGCCATAATTCACAGTGCTCGCAATGATCTTCTGTTAACTGTTTTTGTGCATCTGTGCTGTTGGCAAATAGCTGTTTTCTGTATGCGACGTCATGAGTTATGGTCTTTGTTGAATGCATCCATAACTAGTGGATGTCAGTAGTTTTTCGTGTTTGAATGAGAACCATTATTCATTATTTTTCTAAAGCTGTACTTTTATTTATTTTTTACTTTTTGTTTTTATTTCTTTTTATTAGAATTTCACATGAATAAACATATGATCTGACAATAACAGTGAACATTACACCGCAAGTTACATTATATGACTACTAATACAGTTATTACAACAGTGGGTTACAGCAATCGCAAATCTATATTTCGGAGATTACCAGCATATTAAAAAGCATACACTACCGAGTTACATCCCAGTCCAGACAAAAAAGGGCAAGACATTTGGCATCGCAATACTACATAGCCAGTTTGGTCAACGGAAAACCCCACATTTCAGGTTATGAACACTCTACATTACGCAGGCAGTGTTACAAAGCGTCTACATCAGTGGTGCATAGCCAATTTATAAATGGGGACCATTTATCTTTGGGACGAGATGGTGCCGGTAGTAGTTCCCAATAACATGTTAGCTGATCTCTGCTGTATGTGATGTCTTTTACCCAAGCTTTTGTGGTTGCGGGGGAAGTGGCACCCTTCTAAAGCTGTACTTAATTTTCATCCCCTGCAGGACATGGCCTGGTTGTGTGGAGTGGGGTTTGGGCTCTGAGCACAACCTGCCATGGACGGACAATCCCCAACGTGTAAAGCCTTCACCCTGCGCATCAAGGTTGAGCGCACATCCGAGCTGCGTTTGGCCTTTGGCACTGCACCCAACCTAAGCCAACCAATCACATTTTGTAAAAATGTAAAATGTGATTGTAGTAAAGTGCCCATTTTGCATGGTTACCCCCCCCCCCACACACACTTTTTGTCTGACATCTGATGCAACCTGACTTGATGTGCCCTGGGTCCCAGCCAACCAGGTTCCCAGGGCCTGTGTTCTTTCCCAAAGCTGTACCTTTGTACCCACAATTGCCACAGCCCTGGCCACAGGTAAGCCCCTTGTAAAAGGTACCATGGGTACCAAGGGCACTGTGACCAAGGAAGGCCTCTAAGTGCTGCAGCACCTATGGTGCCACCCTTAGGGGCCCTATACCTTAACACCCACACACTGCCAGTGCAGGCTGCTTGTTTTGGTGCAGAGAAAAGTGAAGAGTCGACATGGCACACATCTCTGTGTGCCATTCCTGCAACCCACTGCCTGAGGCCTAGGTAAGTCACCCCTCTAGCAGGGTGCACTAGCCCCAGGGTGAGGGCACAGTGGCATGAACCCTGTTCCCCTACAGCATCTAAGTCTGGGAGTTTGTCATTACGAACTCAGCTCCATATTGGCTTTACTAAAAACTGGGAAGTTTGGTAGCAAACTTATCAGCACATTAAACCCACACTGATGCCAGTGGGGGGATTCAATGTAAAATGCAATCAGAGGGCATCTTAGAGATGCCCCCTGAAAATCGACCAGCCCTGGTGTGGTTCCTGAATGGCTGCCCTCCATTTGCCACCACCAGACAGGGTTCTGGACCCATGGGTCCAGAGCCTCAGCTCTCTGGGTCCAGAAACAAAGCCCATCCTGGGCAGAGGTGTCATGCCTCCTCCCCCAGGATGAGCAGGGTCCACGAAGGAGAAGCTTCAAAGGCCTGCCGCCTTTGGAAGATGTTCCTGCCATTTGCTGCCCCCAGCAACTGGCTCCCACCGGTTCTGGCCCCCACTTTGAGGGGGGGGGGAGAGAATCGGTGGGAAAACCAAGCTAGGAAGAGAGGTGTGCCCACCTTTGCCAACCCCATCCCCTCAGGTGGGGGAGGTGAGGTGAACCACACATCAGTCCCCTCCATCTTGAAGAGGAGTAGACTCAGCCAATTAGGGAGAGGCTCGTGCCCCCCCCCCCACTGGAGGGTGGCATACTAGGGGGTGTAACCACCCCAAGGAAGGGACCCATTGGTCCCGACCTGTACACCCCTTAAACGCCCCATAATCTAGTATTTAGGGGCAACCCTGAACCTTGCTGCCTCAGATTCGAGGAAGAAAGAAGAAGGACCAAAGAGCCGTGCTGACCCAGGAAGAAGACAACACCTACTGCTTTGGCCCCAGCCCTACCGGCCTGTCCCGACTCAGACCTGCCTACAGCAAAGAAACTGACGTGTCCAGCAGCCCCCCAGAGCCCGGAGGACCTGCCCTGCACTAACCTTACAGACTCTTGTCTCCTGTGAGCACTAAATTTGCTCATCAAAGATTCCAAGACCAGAATCCGGATTCCGGCAAATCCGCAATTTTGCACCCGACGCCCACGGCCCAAGTTCGAGTGGCCCAACACCACAAGGAGGACTCCCCAGCGATCGTGACCTGGGATCTGGTGATCCCTGACCTCCCTCAAGCTTCAAGAAGACACCTGCAGCCTCAACCTGAAGGGTCCCCCCGACCACAATTGGAGCTGGTAAGAAAACCCGACGCCAGAAGACACCCCTGCACCCGATGCCCCACGGCCTTGGGTGGCCCAACCAACGGTGCCCAGGCATTCCTCAAGATCCCAACTTACCTCTCCAGCCGGTGATTGGCTTTAGGAAGTCTCCCTGCCCGAGCCTGCAGCAGCTTCACCGAACCGAAGGTCTCTATTGAAAAGCACAGGATCCCCGACGTCTTCTTGGCACCCAGGTGCCCCAGCGCCGCTGGTGGTGCAGCTCCTGTGCTGGTCGTTGGCCCCTGCAGTGCTGACCTTAACCCCAGGAGCTTTGCTCCCACACCTGGGTGGCCTGCTCGTCAACAGTCCCTAACTGAAGGCCCCCTTAGTCCCATTGGCTAACACTGGGCCTCTGCGCCCGGCCTCCCAGTACCGCTGGTGTTGCAACTTGAGTGGCCATCTAGACCTTGGGGAACCTTGGTCCTAACCCCCAAAACTCCCACTCGTAAGTCATGTACTTACCTGAGAAACCACTAACCCTTTTTCTCCCATAGGAACCCATGTTATGAGATTTTGGGCCTCAAATGTTCTAAGTGTTGGACTTATGTTTGTATGGAGAAAAGATAACTAAACTGCAAAGTATAGAAAGTCTTACTTAGCGTGTGTTGTGAGATCCTAAGGTGTGGTATCTAGGCATACCACCCCCAGTACTCAAAGTAATCTAAAAGTAACTAAAGAGTATTCTAAAAGTAATTATTGTATAATGCAAAATGCTTTCTGAATCAATACCAAACTGTAACTATTGCAAAATTCATTCATAACTGCATTTCATTGTGAAATCCTGCATTCCAAGTATATTTTACCTACTTGTACCAAGTCCTGCTTGGTTCTAGAAATAAAATACAAGTAAACTTTTTTTTTTTTATACTTACCCAATTGTTCTGGATTTAGTCTGAGTGTGTGCATCAGTCTTGATTAAGTGAATACAATAAATGCTTAACACACCCTCTAGATAAGCCTAATTGCTCGCCCACACTTCCACAAAGAGAGATTTTAGTACGTACCTAATTTAGCCTCTGCTATATCTCTGGGGACTCCTTGGACTCGGTGCACATTATACCTTACTTTGGTATAGTATATACAGAGCTACCTACCAACAGTGATTGACAGGATTCTCGAGTCATAACTCACAAGTAAAAACAGAAGATGTATACAAAAGTGTGAACCATTTAAAGCGCACCTAGGTACTTTTTTAAATGTTTATTTCTCACACACCCCTGAAAGGATGTAGACAAAACCAATAAAAGGTTACCTTATGAGTGAAGTTATTTTATCGTTGGATTGTATTGTATTGTAATTGCATTTAAATAGCGCTTACTACCCCTGACGAGGCGTCGAAGCGCTTTTTCGGCGAGTAGCACGCTACTCCGGGACCCATAGAGGATTAGTGTTGAATTAGTATAGTGAAACATGCAAGTAAATTTTAAGTGGTGGATAGGTTAGTCAGTTATTTGGATTCGGAAGGATAGCAGAAGGATAGAAGAGGAAAAAAAAGGTCTGTATTTATATAGCGCTTGTTACCCCTGATGGGGTGTTGAAGCACACTACTCCGGAAACCCAAAAAGGATTGGTGCTGAATTAGTATGGTGAAATATGAAAGTAATTTGAGTGGTGGATATTATTATCATGGCACATTTGGTGTAAATCTGTTCAGCTGTTCGGCCCATAGATGTGAGCAAAGTTTCTTTGTGAGCTACATTGGGAAATCACTTGTTTTTTCACTCCTTTAACTTTGTATTCCTGTAGCCGCATCTTCATGACCCTGACAATGCCGAAACATTGAGTAAGTCGATTGGCAAGTTTCATGCAAATCCATCCTCTGGGTCAAACGTAATAGGCAAATCTAAAAATGCCTGATTAGTTAAAACATAATCTGAACTATCACTACACAGTGTTGCCCACCACTGTGTAATATATGTATATATGTATGTATGTATGTATGTGTATGTATATTATCTACTGGCGGTCGCCAGTAGATAGTTATAGTTAGGACCTATTTTCCATAGGAAATCCGCAACATTCTATTTGAAATAACTTTATGGCTCGCTCCGGTCCGCTCCTACCCTGAAAGTTTCGGGGTGATTCGTCAAGCGGGGGCCGAGAAAAAAGGGGGGTCCCAAAACGTGTTTTCCCCATTCATTTTCCCATAGGAAACTTTAGCCACGGCTACAGCCCGAACTGCTGAACGGGATTACACCAAATTTGGCAAAGAGGTAGTTCTTGGTTCAGAAAGAACCCTTTTTGTTAAATGGTGTAAATCCGTTCAGTAGTTCCTAAGAAAATCAAAAGGAAAATCACATATATATCTATGGCCGCGTCGGATTCGCGCACCCTGAGCGCACCCTGCGCGCACCGTCCCGATCACGAGCTGCATGCTTATTGGCTGTCAACACTCCAAATCAGAAAGTGTTGGCAGCCATTTTATGCCTCGGTAGAACCGAGGCACAGAAACAAGTGCGCAAAACGCACAAAGGGGGCAGGGTAGAAACACCCTGACCCCTATGTCTGCTCAGGGGTCCCACAAAGACCCCCTGGGCAGAAAAAAGCTTTAAAAAAAAAAATAATAATAAAAAAAAAACGATCGTGCCGCAGGCCCCGCCCCCTTCCTTTACCACTCTGCAAACGCGCCCCTGGCGCGTTTGCAGAGGGGAACGACTCCCCTTGAATACTGGGGGTCCCTGGGGGCCAACTAGCCCACCAGGAACCTCCAGTATGCGCCAGGGGCTGCGTTGCAGAGAGGTGTACAGAGGCCACACCCCTTTACACCTCTGCAACGCAGCTCTGTGGCGCTTTGGAGATACATGGTGGGCTAGTTGGACTCCAGGGACCCTCAGGATTCAAGGGGACTTAATTCCCCAACTTAAAACGCGCCACGGAGCGCGTTTGCACAGTGGTGAAGGGAGGGGGCGGGGCTTCAGGTGACGTGTGCAGACAGGCCCCGTGGCGCGTTTTAAGATGGGGAATTAAATCCTCTTCAATCCTGAGGGTCCCTGGGGGCCAACTAGCCCACCAGGTACGTCCAGAAAGCGCCACAGAGCTGCGTTGCAGAGAGGTGCAAAAAGGGGCGTGGCCTCTGAACACCTCTCTGCAACGCAGCTCTCTGCCGCATACTGGAGGTATCTGGTGGGCTACTTGGCCCCTAGGGACCCTCTGGATTGAGGAGGATTTAATTCCCCATCTTAAAACGCGCCATGGGGCCTGTTTGCAGACATGTCACCTGAAGCCCCGCCCCCTCCCTTCACCACTGTGCAAATATTCCTCTAAAATCAGCCGAACTACGAATTCCGATTTACTCACCTGTTATCAGGAGAGAACCCAGTGCTGCATCTTTTAGCCCAGCACTGACCCTGAAAAGTAATTCTAACCGTATTTACCAGTAACTTGTATTTCCTTCCATAGGAATCCATTGTCTGGTTTTCAGCAGAAAAGTTTCAAAGTGTCGATTTTCACAAACTACAAATATTCCTTAAAAATCGCCTGTATGACTTAAACGCATTCTTTCAACTGTTTACAGGAGATGCACCAGTGCTGGATCCAGGATCCACCACTGAGTAAGAAAAAGTAACAATAACACTACTTACCTGCTAAGTGAATTTCCTCCCATAGGATAACATTGGTGATTCTATGTGAAAAAGTTTCTAAGTGTTAACTTTTAAAATACAATAATATTCCTTAAAAATCACTACTGTAACCAAAACGCTTTTACTCAACTGTTTACAGGAGATGTCCCAGGACTGAATCTAGGATCCAGTCCTGTGGTTAGAAAAGTACTCCATAAAGTAACTAATTGCATTTAACTAGAAATTCACATTGAGCTCAATGTTGCATTGTGTTTGAAATTGTGTTGCCCATTGCAACAACTGTAACTACTGTACTTAAAAGTCTATTGCCTATTTGCAAAGTATTTAAACTAAAGTAATTCATTCTGAGAAAGTATATTTTGTAATGTAATGTATAATGTAATTATAATGTAATTTAAAAATAAAATATCTAAAAATAAATAGTTTAAAAAAATGTAGTAAATCAGTATCAAAAAAATAAATATAACAATTAATACATTTAAAAATTGTCATTTACAAAACCTTTGAAATTCACTGAAAAAAACCATAGGTTTCAGACATGTTATAGTTAGGAATTAGCATTTAAAAAACCTTACAAATTCACTGAAAAAACCATAGGTTTTAGGGACAGTTATAGTTAGTTGGACATTGCACTCGTACAAAACCCGTGAAATTCCCCCGTTATAGTTAGTTCAGGTAACTATAAATAGCTATAAGCGAGAGTGTGTGATTGTGAGAGTGACTGTATATATGAGTGTGTGCTTGTATCAGAGATTGTATAAGAGCGTAAGAATGTGCTAGTATTTGTATGAGTAAGTGAGCTGGTGTGTGTATAACTGTATAGGTGAGTAAATGGGTGTGTGCTTAATTTTTGCATGACTGACTAGGTGTGTGAGTACCTCTATGGATGAGTGGCGGTGTGTGAGTGTTTATATAGGTGTATGAGTGCATATAATAGTCCTGTACTGAGTGACTATAAGTATGAGTGACTGTACGGGTGAGTGAGTAGATGTGTGTGTGTAGACCTAAGAATCAGTGAGTGTGTATATAGTAATTGGTGTTGGAGTGTCTATGGTTTTGACAATGGCAGTCTGTAATTTACAGTGGGTGTATCAAAAGTTATATTAGGAGGAGATGCATCAAATTATCACATGGATGATGTCATCAGTGATGTCATCAGTGATGTCATTTGAGATGTCATCAGTGATGTCACTGACCATGTCATGAGTGATGTAATATGTGACGTCATCAGCAGTGCATTGCGGGGGCGCGAGTTATAGTTACCTGAACTAACTATAACGGGGGAATTTCACGGGTTTTGTACGAGTGCAATGTCCAACTAACTATAACTGTTCAGTGAATATATATATATGTATATGTATATCTACATACACAAGCGGCAAGGGGGTGTTGATTGCTTTGAAGAGGTAAGAGACTGGTGGCCTGTGAGTGAATTACTTGTTCAGAAGTATTTTTGAGGACGTTGAGTAGATTAGCGGCACACTCCTACCTCTGGCTTGTGTCTTGTCAGCCAAAAATTGCATGCATACGTTTGTAAATATGACCTGTTGATTGATAAATCATGTTATTGAGTTTGCCCACTTATAAAGCTCTTTATACAAATTCAACCTGTGCCTGAAGGGAGGCCCCTTTTTAAAGAATTCCCACTGCTGCAGGGAGGCATGTACCATTAGAGGGACACCATTGGTCTAACCATGAGGTGAAACTGTTAAGCTGTTTTGCTTACAATTTAAAGTATAACCAGACTTGAATTTTTATTAAAAATTTTAAGACCATAACTAACTTTATTTTAGGCAAGAAAAGTTCCTTCATCCACCACTTTATTTTTACCCCTTGCTGCTAAAGACTGGATTAGAATACATTTGATAGAAAAGATTTTATATTTAGAGCAATTTGATATTTCAGTTGCTATTTGTAGCTTTTATACGTAGTTCTCTATGCGTTTAAGTTTGTGCTCTCAATTCTCTTTAAGGCGACTAAGGATTTTGAACCAGCAACTTGGAGAACGTGAGAGAGCAGAAAAAGAAGCCAGATCTCCAGACTTCAACTTTGAACGTAAGTTCCAGAGCATTACTTTACGATTGTTTATTCAGGCATGGCCAATGAGCAATGGGCATGGAGCCACAACATGCAGATCTCACCTCGTCCATGCTACTCTAGCATTTAATATTGATTAGGCCTTGTTGCCCATGATAACTGGAAATACACTGCTCAAATTGAAACCAACCTTTTGGTTGTCCAATTAGGTGTGGTTTATGTATGCGGCAGAAGTCAGTGTAAAATGTCAGGAAAATTGGTTCCCACCCATCCTTGTGTGAAATGATTACATTTTATAATCCCCTCCCTGTTCCCCAGAGGCATTACCGCTGACCTGAGAGAAATACTGCCTGTCCATCCTAACAGAATTTCTTGTGACATGAGGACTTCTGTCTTGAACTCTGTTTCTTCCCTTAGATACTAAATGTTGTGCCTGTCTTTGAAAATGGATTTTGTTCCAGTTACAATATATCAAACAAGTCTGTAGAAATGTCTGACTTGCCTGTTTGCACGGCCTTTAAAAGGGTACTTGCTCTTGGTCATTCTTTGCTATTCATACAGCCTCTTTGACAGTAAACTGTTTTTAAATTTTAGCACTGATAGGCTCTTTTTGAAGCACAATCTGGCCAAGTGGTCTAGTAAATTAAAAAGTTGTGCTATTTCTCCTCTATGTAAGTTAGCCTCTCAAGACCATCAAAATGTTTGATTCATCTCCAGCCGAATGGACTATAGCAATGCTCTCTACACAGGGATCACAGATCACCTCCTCCGATGACTACAGACCATACAGAACACCGCAGACAGACTCGTCCTGGATCTCCCTAGACAAACTCTTATCACCCCCTACCTCGGGGAACCCCACTGGTTCCCTGTACAGAAAATATGCCAGTTCAAGCTCCTGACCCATACATACAAGGCCCTAGATAACTGTGGACCTGCTTACTTGAACCACCGCCTGAACGTACATCAGCCCACCAGACATCTCCACTCTGCGTTCCTTTCTCTAACCCTCACCCCCTGCATCAGATGTAGCAGATGCAGAGGTCGCTCCTTCTCCTACCTAGCGGCAAAGACATGGAACAAGCTACCCTTTCATCTACGGCCCTCCCCATCTCTTCCAGAATTCTGAAAGTCGTTGAAGACCTGGCTATACGGCTAATCAGCTGGACTCTGCCAGTGCCTGGATACCCTCACGGTTGACAAGAAGCACTCTACAGATCTACAGATTGATTGATTTCACTTTTACTAAACGCATATCAAGCACTAATGTATGTTTTAAATCTAAAAAAAAAAAACAGACAGATGTGCATATGGTTTTTAAAATGCTTTCTACTTATATTCATTTGTTTTTACTGCCGACATTTTTTGACCGCATTATTGCAGCTTTTATCAAACTTTAGAAATTCTGATTCAAGTTCAGAAAACAAACTAATAACACATTTTCACAACCTGAATATCACAAACAAAGTGCAAAATGAGTTCTTGTTCCTAAATCTGCGTTTTTACTGTAAATTCAGAGGCAGATCTCTTGGATATGCACATGTTTGGTGTTCTTTCTTATTGGAAACAATTAGAGTACAGCTTATGTTTCCCTTCATTTGTGTTTAACGTTGTACCTTCAATTTATTTTGCTAATCTTGTTCATCAGGAATCTTAATTGCTCATACTCTTAAAATGATAGTATTACATCTTCACTCATTAAAAAGGAAATTATTTTTCAACTTAAACATTTCCTGTTTGACCTATTTTGCGACTTCCTTATCTCTAGCACAATTATTACCCCCAACAATAACTTGCCTCAACACAGACATTATCTCATCATACCACAATATCAAGTACCACATCACTCGCCGTACTAAACCACCATGCAACTCAATGCAACCCAACATGGAACCTTAACATCTTACCACACTAGTAAATACAATAGTAAACCTAGCCCACTGCATCACACAATTTTGCACTGCATCACTTGTCAGCACTGACTATTACCACATGAATGCACCACACTACATCACACTTCAAGTCGTGTCTCTCAACACCCAAATGCCACGCCACAACTTCATCATGACTGTACTCCATACCACACCTCATCTCACCACTCTACACCACTTCACAGTCACACATATCACCTTCACACCATATCACAGTATTCCACACTTCACAGCAACCCACTGAAAAAGACCTTACAATCTCCTCGGCTCACAAGACAACACCACATCACGTTGCTCCACACAGGGATGTACGTTGACTTAGAAAAGGAAAGTTCATCCTGATAAAAAGACTTCTGTTGCACTGATATATGGGTAGTCATTGACCTTTCATAAAGTGCATTTTCGGTGCACCAAAAATTGTGTGTGGTCTCTTGGAAGGGATTCCTGTTTTACATGGCATTGTGATTTGTCCATTTCTGAATGTGTAAGACGGCCAAAGTGACTTTTAGCCTTGCCAATGTCTGGTGCACGGAGGAAAGGAGCACACGATTACTGCATTCATTCTGACTGTGCTTCAGGACCAGGGGCTGACTGGGGCCAAAAAGTAGGTCCAGGCTCCAAAATAGAAGTGGCCCGATTAGCAAACCAGATAGCTAACAAAAGTGGCCCACATTTGCAAATCATGCCTGTGATGCCTGTTTTAACCTTGTAAAGATACACTGTGAGTATTTTTCAAGGTTTGGGAGACTGCATGCATGTGTGCTTGCTGCAGGTAATGTTTGTGATATCGGGGAAATCACAGTTAAAAGCTGTCCTCCAGGCCAATAAACAGGCCCACAAACTGCTAAAAAACTGGCCCACACACTGAACTGATCTGTCAGACCAGCCATTGAGCACTGCCTGATTGCCCAACAGGCCAGTCCAACCCTGCCCAGGATAGTAGGAACAACTCCATGTGAATTGTATGAGAACAACAGCTGTTTATGCATTGCAGTCTTCTGAAAACAAAGTAATGGATGTCCAAGGAATTTAAGGACACTGACAAACACAACACACTCCATTAAAAAAAATATAGTGGCACACCATGCACTACCAACTTCCATATTCTCTTATTGGGCATCTGTGAGGGTTAAATGAATCCACTCCACTACTTTAGCCTTGTGTGTGACCGTCTTCAAACCAAAAACCACTGACACCTATTTCTTAATGTACCATCTATCAATGACCCTGTCACACTACAGACCCGTATAAGAATATTATACAATTGGATGGACTCGCATTGCTTAAAGCTAAATCCCCAAAACTGAATTTATGCTTATATCCATAAAAGGTATTAACAACATTGACCCATCTTTAATCATAAACTATCAAAGTTCAGCTTTGTTCCACCCTCGAACACAACCATCAAATCACTAGGTTTTGTTATTGATTGCTCTTTGTCCATGATCCCCCATGTGAGCAAATTGACTCATTCTGCCAACTTTTACCTTCACAAAGTAAATAAATTGAAACTCCTAGTGTCCCACAATCAGTTGAGAATAGCTGCTCAGCTCTGGTGACAGTCCGGAATGATTCAGACAAAGCAATCCTGGCTGACTTGGTGGTCTTGCCTATCTGTAAACTTGGGTAAGTTCCAAATAGCACCTGAATACGTTTCTAAATGATGAAAATTACATAGTTTGAATTAGAATGTCCTTTCCTAGTCTGCCATACAGAGTCTTTGAATTAACAGCATGCAGTGAGGTAAGAAGATGAGACCCGACTATTTTGGTTCTTTGTCAGGAACTGAAGATGGAGGGATACCCTAGAGCTAATTCATGTAAGTGGCAAGTTCATAAGTCACTAAATTGCAAGTCATCATTATTATACAGGAACATCCTGCATTGGTTAACAAAAGAGAAAATAGGTCAACAATAATACTGAGCGTTAATTTATTATTTGGATACTTTTTGATAACTTGTATGTAGTCACTCTGAATAGTAGCTAATAGCTGAGTGTAGCTAGGTAGGACGGTTGGTTGGCTAAATGAAGAATGAGACATCCTTTACGATGACCTTTCCATTTTTTGTGAATTTCAGAAACCAAGAAATCTCAGTAGCCAAGGATCAGGATGAAAGAAGTGGCCCAACATTCCTGTATGCAAGTTATATCACAGATGTTGTTGATGATTCAAGCTTGAGCAGCCAGCCAGATTCCAGTATAGGAATTAGATTTTACTAGATATGTTACAAAGTTCTTGAAGTGTTTAAAAAATATTTGGAGTGCTGTTTATCAACAAAGAGAAGTGAGGTAGCTAGGAAGGACCAATACATATCGTTCGTTGATTCTTCAAAGAGATGCCAATTCAAGGAAGCAGTGATGATTGAGTAATCCCTAAGAATGTTTCAATTTTGCTGTGAAAGGACTAACGTAAAAGGGCCTGTGGGCATCTTTTAGTTGCGACTGATTTATTGGTACGGGGAGCTTAAATTTCTTCAATAAGTGTAAGTGCCTGGAAAACAACTTATAATGACTGCTTCTTGAGACCATCGAAACAGTAATTACTCACTAGGCAAATTTAGTTAGATGTTCCCAGATACAATTATCCGGATCCTTGTAGGTCAGTAGAATCTTGGTCATTACTCTTGTGCTGAAAGAGCAAGAATTGGACTTGATCAGTATCTTTGAGAGTTGAATGAGCTGGCTCATGAAGTACCAAAAGAAAATCACCCCTGGTGAGAATATTTAGCGTACCCCTAGACTCGTACTCTTTGGTTAACAACAATTCCACTGATTGCAGAAGATTTAACCCAACCTCACCCATCTTTGTCATATTTATGTTTGCCTGAAGTGACTGTCTGTAACCAGATGACTATGAGCCAGGCCTTTCTGTGTAAGCCATAGTTTCCATGCTGGTGGGCCTAGCTTTCCAGTCTCTAGAATCTCAAGCAAAAGCTAGCACCCATGGATTCAACACAATTGATCTGATGTTCAAAGAATAATGAGAGAGCCTTAAGGGTCATTAGATTAAGTCAAGTCCGCTTCAGCATGAGCCATGTCAGGATCCAACGTATTGTCATATGTGTGATGATCAACTGACGATTCTTCTGCTGACTACTCAGTTGGCTCTGGCGAGAATGCAAAACTTGGGCTTTTGAATGAATGTATTTGACACTGTTTT
Organism: Calotriton arnoldi; assembly: GCA_963921515.1. Taxonomy (NCBI): domain Eukaryota; kingdom Metazoa; phylum Chordata; class Amphibia; order Caudata; family Salamandridae; genus Calotriton; species Calotriton arnoldi. The sequence goes on along the minus strand of CAWUFW010000049.1, from coordinate 3,495,831 downwards.
TAGCAGACAATGAATACCTACAAGTTTTTAGAGGAGTAGGATTTTCATCATCAGGATCCAGCTTCCTTAGAAGTTTGTCTACTCTATCTCCCATAGGGGAAAGCCTTTTACTTTTTTCTTCTTATTCTAGATTGCCTGAACAGAACTGACAAACTATACATTTCGTCACCCCTTGTTTAATTTCCTTAACCAAGGGTCACCCACTTTTGCATTGGCTTTGTAGTTCGTGATTTTAAGTAGAGCGTTCTCTGCCTGCAGGATCATCATTAGCATCTGTGCAGTTTCTGTCAGCCTGTGTTTTTCATTAAAAGCACGTGCAACGCTTAGCCATTGTCCCATTTGGTATCATGGCATGCTGTAACAGCTGTCCTACTTGCCTATAACAGGCTACATAGTTAATGATTGATCTTCATTATTATATTTAGAACTGTTTGAAGGCCAGGGTTGTCAGAGAATAACTTTATTCAATGGCCTTGTATTTCATTGCTCTGGGTAATCCTTGGGAAATTTCAGGAATTGTAAAAAATTTTGCCTCCAACTTTATTTGCAGATTTCAGATTTTAACTCTTACACTTGACGGTCCTAATCCTAAAAAATTGTGGTTCTGTTTTCCACTGCACTTTTACAGTCATTTGTTTCCTCCATTCTCCGAAAAATACTGGATATCTTATTTAAGCGTAATGCATTTATATCTATTATTTATATTGTAATCTTCTGAGCTGCATGCGTATATTAATTTTTTGTAGCATTTTAATTAATTCAGCAAGCATGATGCTGCTTGTTTCTACAGATGCATCCTTGACTGGTAAAGACAGCTCATTCTTTTGCCATTTCCTAATTATTCATTTTCGAAGTATTGTTTGAGTGCAGGTCATTGTCACTTGATTATTCTGTGCAACTATTGAGATTTTCCCTCTCTTTTTCTTGTGCAGAGCCTTACTCCTGTTTGTGGTGTCATCTTTTGTCCTGGAAATACCTTGTTATCACAGAACCTTCTTGGTTCTGCCTTGCTTTTTTTGTTCTATTTAGAATGTTTTGAGATGAAGTTATTGCTGTGTCTTCTATGGTGCTGGATGTGCACTGATGTATGGAGTACCTTTCATCTTAAATAAATACTCCGCTTTGGAGCTCGAAAACCGACTTGCTTGCCTTTCCACTAACCGCTACCACATTTTGACAACGACTGGCTTACCTACCTCCAGGAACAACTACACCATAAGTTACGCTTGCACATTTCTTTCTCTGCCTTTTAGCAATTTTAGATTATCCACCCTGTCAGCATCCTATATTCCCATTGGACTCTTAACTGGCGGATATTTCTAGTCATACTGGGGATTGTCCTGCTTTCATAAACTTCTCTTGTATTATGACTAACTGCTGCTTCGATCACGAGCTGACAGCGAAGACGAGAAGTAGGAGCCTTGATCTTGAGCTGATGGGGAGGACAAGAAGTTTCACCTCAGTCTTGTGCGCTCCCCTTGAGTTATACCTGTATTCTCGAGTGCTCTCCGTTCTTGTGGCCACAAACATTTCTTCTTACGGACAGCAGTGTCTGTGGTTCAGAATGTTTCTTCCTCACCACACACTTTCAGAAACCTACTTCCATTGTAGTACTTACCTGCACTTTTCCACTTGAGTCATTAATTTAAGTTTCATGTGGAATTAAATGAGCCTTGGTGAAATGCCTGAAGTACCCCACTCAACTCTTGACTTATTTCTTCCCTTACGTACCCAGATGTGCATACCTTCATATACCTGCTACCGCTGTAATATGGCATGACATGATTGTAAATGGCGCTTCTTCCTCTTTAGGAATGTATGCTTTCCGACTAAAATCACTGTATTTTATTGTTGAATACTTCAGCAGGTTTCACTTCTTTCCCTTCCATCTTCATTACTGGCGAGTCCTGTGCTACGTTTACTATCCTCTATTATGTCCTAGACCGGTCCTTTCCTGAATTTAAGATGACCCCCCTTCATCTGCTCATATGTAGGTGTTGTCTCTTGCCTGAGCTTATTATAGCTGCCTCTTCAGTTTTAGATCTACTCCATTCCCACCATGATCGCTGAGAGTATATTCAGCTCAGCCTTTCTGCTGCTGTTTTTTTTAATCAAATTAACCCTTCAGTATCTCTGTGTTTGTCTAAATCTTTTGCCTCACTATGGGTAGATCCCTCTAACTGGACCCTTGCTTTTACATTTATTCTCCAGTTGGTGATCTGTGTTTTTTTACCATTGTCTTCCTCCTTTCATTGATTTGCCATTCATTGGGAGAAGGAGCACACAAACACTGCACGTTGACTACTTTTTGCGTTTCTGGATGGATGACAAAGTTCTCCAGGGATTCTTTCAGTGTAGTCTATGTTCCTTTTATTCACTGAGGAACGTATATTATGGCTCCTTTATTCAGGCCCATTCATACCCCAAAATAGACATAGGTTAATTGGGAAAATACTTGGATTCTTGGGTATTATGTTGCTGATTTACATAGTCTTTTAAACCAGGCTGCCATTTTATATTCCATGCAGTCATTTCACCTGTTCCGCTAGCTTAAAGCATATGCGTTTCAGCATTAGATATTCCTACACTGCTAAAAAAATTAACTTCTATTTATTCATACTTGTTTATTCTTTATTGTAAGGCCATGCAGTCATAATGCAACCAATTTGCTTTGATAAAAAAATACACAATTTTCAAAATAATTTATAATTCATAAATGGCATAGAAGTTACGTAAATTCAATAATTCAAATTCATTGAAAAACTGACTTAATTCAGAACTTAATACAATTCACATAGATTTTAAAAACCCTCCTGTAGCCTTCTGAATCTGATTAGTTTCCGTTATCTGAAAGAGACACGTTAGTGACAGATTCCTTACCTTAGAATATCCCCAGGCGTCAGGCTGGATCCGGAAAGTTTTTGCGTAGCTGTACCCTTGCGCGTCGGTAGGCGGCGTCGTGCGGCTCCGCGTCCGTCGTCGGCGTCGTGATCGCCGGGATGACGTCGCGGGCAGTACTTAGACGCCGCCCCTGCGCGCTGACGTCAGTTCTTCTTTTTCCGCGCCAGTAAGCGCAGATCCGGGAAGAGCAGTGCCCTAGTCAATTTTTGACTAACCTTTTTTGTGAATTTTTTCACTGTTTCTTCATCGAGTCTTCACGACTCCTAGGTGTCGTAGGGATGCCCGGCTTCAAGCCATGCGGAGCCTGTGGTCGCATGATGTCGATCACGGACCCGCATCTCGAGTGTCTCTTCTGTCTCGGCCGAGACCACGACACGAAGTCGTGCCCTGACTGCCGGAAACTTCATCCGAAGGCTTTGCGAGAGCGGTCTCGAAAGCTACTCGAGGTCCGGCAGTCGGCTCCGCGCCGCACCAAGCCCCGGTCCCGGGAGAGGTCGAGGGGCCGGTCGCGGAGTCCCCGCCGGTCGTCGGAGTCCAAGTCTTCGCGCTCCTCGGGTAAGTCTAAGCACAAGAAGTCTAAGAAGCGTCATTGCTCTAAGACTTCGCCTCGCCGGTCTCGCGACTCGGCTGAGGCCCCAGTCGGCACCGTCCCCGCGGCCCCGGACATGCCTGTAGAGCTGCCCCCGCATTACCCGTCCTTTCCGGGTTCGGGGGCGACTCCGGCCGAAATACAGGAATTCCTGTCGGCCATGGCCCCACTCTTCGGGCCTTCAGGCCCCTCCGGTGCGCCTTCGGGCCCCGCGGGCCCTGATGGGGTTGCCCCGGCGCCGCCGTCGACTCCGGTCCCGGCGCCGCCTGTCCCACCAGCCTTCATCCCGGCCTCGGCTCTGGCCCCGATCCCAGCTCCGGTGGTACCGCAACCCCCATCGACGCCGGTTGACCTAACCACGCCGACGCCGATGTCCCCGGTGCCGTTCCTGACGCCGTCCGGTGCTCCGGACGGCGTCGTTCCCTGGTTCTCTCCGGCTCCGGACATGGAGCCGGACCGACGTCGCTCGACGCCGTCTCCGGCGCCGACGAGACCTTGGGTCCCAAATGTCCCTCCTCCTCCATATTTTGAACAAGAGGAGGACCAGGAGAGCTGGGAGGGGTCTGAGGACCCTCTCACACAACAGTGTGAGTATGATCCGGACTGGGCTGAGGAACTTGGGGATGCCAGTGGTCTAGACACCTCCCCTGACACTGGCATGCTGTCTCCTCCCGTGGCTACGGAGGAGGGAGCTAATTTTGCAACGGTGTTGCGTAGAGCAGCTGGAGCCTTACATCTCCAGTTGCCTACTGTGGCCGTCAGGACTAACCTCCTGACAGAAGTGCTTCAGCCGGCGGCTTCCTCCTCGGAGACTGTGCTGCCGTTTAATGATGCACTCACTGACGACCTTTGGGTGCCTAGTCCAAACCCACCACAGGGGCTCCTGTGGATAGGAACGTGGCCCGACGCCATCGCCCTGCTCCGGGCGACCCCTTGTTTCTCTCCCAACATCCCACCCCCGAGAGCTTGGTTGTCCAAGCCTCTGCCTCCCAAACCGACTTCCCTACCGCCCCTCCGGATAGGGAATCCAAACGCCTGGTCCAATTTGGGAAGAAGGCTTTTTCTTCCTCCAGTGCTGGCTTGCGGTCCGTCAACACCGCTTGCCTTTTGGGCCGATATACCCACTCCCTGTGGGATTCGGTGGCAGCTGTTTTGCCGCAGTGTTCTGAGGAGGTCCAGACACTGCTTACCCGCGCCATTGAGGAAGGGCGAGATGCGGCTAAATACACCATCCGTTGTGGCCTTGATACCGCCGACTCGCTGGGCAGATCGCTTGCGACGATGGTGGCGCTACGTCGCCACGCCTGGCTGAGAACAACCGGTTTCTCGGGTGATGTCCAGAATACACTCATGGACATGCCCTTTGATGGAGTCGGTCTTTTTGGTTCAAAGGCAGACCATGCGCTGGAGCGGTTTAAGGACTCACGGGCTACTGCCAAGTCCCTGGGCCTTTCTGTTGTACGCCCTCCGCTCACCTCTGCTTTTCGCCCCTTTCGTGGCCACGGAAGGGGCGCCCAGTCACGTCAGCTGCCCAGCCACCGGCCCGCGCAGCAAGCGTCTTCGCGTGGCCGAGGACGTGGATACCGCCGTGGCGGTTCGGGCAACCAGCGTGCGGGTCAGGCCACCACCTCCAACCCGTCCGCGGCCTCCAAGACCTCCTAGTCCCTCCTTTCCGGTGCACAGCACGCCAGTAGGGGGCAGGGTCCGCCTTCACCACTGGCGTCCCATCACCTCGGACAGGTGGGTCTTGGACATTGTCCGAAGGGGCTACTCCCTCCCCTTCGAGACCACCCCCCCAGCCATGCCACCTCAATTCCACCGCATGTCAGGGGATCACTTGGTACTTCTGCAGAAGGAAGTCACGGCCCTCTTGGCCAATAGGGCCATCGAGCATGTTCCGACCCCAGAAGTATGACGTGGTTGCTACTCCCACTACTTCCTGGTGCCCAAAAGGACAAGGAGGACATGCGTCCTATCTTGGACCTCCGGAACGTCAATCGCTTCCTCCGGAAGGAGAAGTTCAAGATGCTCACCCTAGCTCAGGTCTTGACTGCCCTCGACCCTGGAGACTGGTTGGTAGCGTTGGACTTGCAGGACGCTTATTTTCACATCCCCGTCCTGGCGGCCCACCGGCGTTACCTGCGGTTCACGGTAGGCCTCCAGCATTTTCAGTTCACCGTGCTCCCCTTTGGCCTTACAAGTGCCCCTCGGGTGTTCACGGAAGTGATGGCGGTGGTCGCAGCTCATCTGCGCCGGGCAGGGGTTCCAGTCTTCCCCTACCTCGACGACTGGCTGCTGAAGGCGGGCTCGTCCCAGGCAGTCGTCTCCCACCTCCAGACTACGGCCGAACTCCTGCACTCGCTGGGGTTCTCCATCAATGTGCCGAAGTCCATCTGATTCCTTCTCCACAGCTCCTTTTCATCGGAGCAGTTCTGGACACGACGCAGTTTCGGGCCTATCCTCCCGAACGGTGAGTCCGGGATATTCAGGCTATGATTCCGATCTTTCAGCCTTTATCCTGGGTTTCGGTACGGATGACCCTGAGGTTGCTGGGCCTCATGGCCTCCTGGATCCTGCTGGTCACTCATGCCAGATGGCATATGCGGGCTCTGCAGTGGGACCTGACGTTCCAGTGGGCGCAGCACCAGGGCAACCTGTCCGATCACGTCCAGATCTCGGAGGGGACTGCAAAACAGTTGCAGTGGTGGCTCTTGAACCGGCAATGGGTCATGGGCAGATCCCTCTCCCTTCCCCAGCCAGAGCACACAGTTGTGACGGACGCGTCCCTTCTGGGATGGGGCGGTCACATGGGAGAGGCGGAGATCAGAGGCCTCTGGTCTCCGGCGGAGTCCCGGCTCCATATCAACCTTCTGGAGCTCCGGGCGATCCGACTTGCACTCAAGGCATTCCTTCCCTCTGTCAAAGGGAAGGTAGTGCAGGTGTTCACAGACAACACCACCGCCATGTGGTATTGCAACAAACAAGGCGGGGTGGGGTCGTGGACCCTTTGTCAGGAGGCTCTGCGCCTCTGGACATGGCTGGAACATCAGGACATATTCCTGATGGTTCAACACCTGGCAGGTTCCCTGAACGCCAGGGCGGACGAACTCAGCCGCAGGTGCATGATGGATCACGAATGGCGTCTTCACTCGGAAGTGGCGCAAGGACTCTTTCTACAGTGGGGAGAGCCTTGGTTAGATCTATTCGCCACCGAAGAGAACGCGCAATGTCATCAGTTCTGCGCGTTGGAATTTCCAAGGCGGCACTCGCTCGGCGACGCTTTTCGTCGCGAGTGGAGTTGCGGTCTGTTGTACGCCTTTCCGCCTATACCACTTCTACCCAGAGTGTTGAAGAAGATTCGGCACGACCGGGCCCAAGTCATTCTTGTGGCTCCGGACTGGGCTCGAAGAGTTTGGTATCCCGAGCTACTCAGTATGAGCGTAGATCCCCGATCCGTCTGCCTCTTCGGGAGGATCTTCTGTCGCAGCAGCAGGGACGGTCCTCCACCCGAACCTGTCCAGCCTCCACCTGCTTGCGTGGAGATTGAGCGGCGGCAGTTGATTCCTTTCGACTTGCCTCCCGAAGTTTGTGATGTGATTCTGGCAGCCAGGCGTCCCTCCACTAAGGTGGTATACGCCTGCAGGTGGAACAAGTTTGTGGCATGGTGCACAGCAAAGGCTGTGAATCCCCTTTCTGCCCCTCTTTCTGAGGTTCTTCTGTTCCTTCTTTCCCTGGCCCAACAGGGTTCTGCCCTGGGTACCATCAAGGGCTATCTTTGTGCCATCTCGGCCTTCCTCAGGCTTCCTGATCAGCCCTCCCTTTTCAAGTCCCCTGTTAACAGGTTTCTAAAAGGCATTACACACCTCTTCCCTCCTGTTCCGTTTGTGATGCCTCAGTGGGACTTGAACTTGGTTCTTACCTTTCTTATGTGCGCTCCCTTTGAGCCTCTACATAACTGTCCTCTTCGTCTTCTGACTCTGAAGACCGCCTTTCTGGTGGCCATCACCTCCGCTCGGCGGGTGAGTGAGCTCCAGGCTCTATCATGTAAACCTCCCTTTCTGTCTGTCCATCCAGACAAGGTTGTTCTTAGGACGCGTCCGTCCTTCTTGCCAAAGGTGGTTACTGCCTTCCACATTGGGCAGACCATCACTTTGCCCACCTTCTTTCCGCCTCCGCATCCTTCCAGAGAGGAAGAGAGGCTCCACCGTCTGGACCCAAAACGTGCGCTTTCCTTTACATCAACCGCACACAACACTTCCGGGTGGATGACCAGCTCTTTGTTGGCTACGTGGGCGCCAAAAAAGGTCGGGCGGTGCACAAGAGAACCATCTCCCGCTGGGTAACCTTGTGTATCAAAGCCTGTTATTCTTTGGCTAAGAAGGAGCCTCCTGTTGGGCTGCGTGCCCATTCCACCATGGCAACGGCTGCCACCACGGCTTTGGGCCGCGGTGTTCCGCTGCAGGATATCTGTCAGGCAGCTACGTGGGCCTCGCTGCAAACGTTTACAAAGCATTACTGCCTTGACAGTCCGGTCCGGAGGGACGGCTTCTTTGGCCGTTCTGTCCTCCGGGACTTCCTTGTCTGATCTTTGTTCGCAGACCCACCACCGGGGTTGGTATTGCTGGGGTATCTATTCTAAGGTAAGGAATCTGTCACTAACGTGTCTCTTTCAGATGCACAAGTTACTAACTTGTGTAACGATATATCTGTAAGAGACAGTAGTTAATGACAGATTCCTTACCGCCCCACCCTCCTCCCGTTCTGCGAACTGATTTCTAGGGTTAAGGACATCCCTTTCAGGGCCCTAGTATTTTTCAGACACCTATGTCAGCTTCTTGCATGGCTCTGCGTTCCTGGGGCGGAAAGTCGTGTACAGAACTGACGTCAGCGCGCAGGGGCGGCGTCTAAGTACTGCCAGCGACGTCATCCCGGCGATCACGACGCCGACGACGGACGCGGAGCCGCACGACGCCGCCTACCGACGCGCAAGGGTACTGCTACGCAAAAACTTTCCGGATCCAGCCTGACGCCTGGGGATATTCTAAGGTAAGGAATCTGTCACTAACTACTGTCTCTTACAGATATATCGTTACACAAGTTAGTAACTTGTGCGTTAATAGTAGGTGTGTTGTTTCATTTACATGTCCTAGAATGTTAAAATGGTTAAAAGACATGTTTACTGCAAGGTTTATTGTTGAAAATACTTTTTCCCATCATGGTGTTCATGAGTGAAGATGTAAGGCTTTTGGAAATGTTTCTGGGACATCAAAGAACTAGTTAACATCACATACGGGCTAAGGCAGCACCTAACACCATGTATACTTTCCAGTAAGTTACATTCCTTTATATGCATATGCACCGTGTACATCTAGGTCTGATGATGGATTCCTTATTTGAGAACTATTCAGTTTCCTCATTAGTTTGGGGCCTTCAGCTCCATTTAAATAAAGATCTTAACAATGCTGTTTAATGTCCAGGCTGGTTTAATTTACGTTGTTGAACACAGTTCCATGCTTGGAAGTTGAGGGTCATTGGCTTAAATTTCCATTTTTTTCATGGCAGTGATTTCTCTCCAGTCAATGAACATAACCCTCCAAAGTCAACTAAGACAATCTCAAAAAGCTTGGAGCTTCTCCAGGGTAAAAATGAGGAACTTCTCAAAGTGATTAATAACCAGAAAGAAGAAAACAAAAGGATTGGAAAAGCAATTCATGAGCGAGAACAAGAGCTGCTCCAAAGTAAGCAGCAGGCAGAGATTGAAGCAGCAAAGGTTAAAATAGGTGAGTGTATTGGCTACATTCGATTTAGCTCATGGGGTAACTGTGTTTTGTTGTGAAGTTTATTTCATGATTAATCTATTGAGTTTGTTTTAAAGAGACCCTCTTAATTCATTTCCCTTTTATTCTGAATATGGTATCCTGACTGCAGTGTTGAACGACCGACCAATTTGATGATTGATCCAGCAAAGATGAGCAATCTTATCTTTAAAGTAGGACTTTGCTCAATTCCTGTTACGCAGATTTAGTATTTTGTGATTTTTTTTTTCCTATGAAGCAAAACGTGCAAAATTTTTACAATTTCACATAATGCAAAATTGTATTTGATTTTAGTTTTAACCAGACTGGTTTGAATAAAGAATGTCTACCAGGAGACAGTTTCTTCTCAAACCAGCCTTCTGCTTGGATACCATGTGGCTTTCGCATGCAAGGTATGTCCGGCCAACGATTTTTCACAAAGTATTTGTAGTTTTGCAGAATGTTTGTGAGACTAAGGTAATGATATGAACGTTTTATTTTGTGAATTTTGCACGCCTCTAGTTTGGACACAGAAGTGGCCTACGCTTGCTGTCATGATTCCTACGTCCATAGATCTATTGAGTCTTGTTTGCATGGTACCAACCTTTTCTACAGATTACTAAGCATTGACATCAAGATGTTGTCCATCACCAACTTATGTCAGGAGACTTAAAAGCATTATATGTTACCACTTGTTAAAGACATCCTTTCAATTTAAATTATTATATTAAGACTATCCCCTCAAATTAGAGTTTCAAACTGTTCAACTTTTTATTTAGTGTTTGGTACTATTTCCACTACAGTTTAAACAAACAATAGATGTTTAGTAGTCTTGGTAAGAGGTTTGATGAAAGGAAAGGCCATCTGAAATTAAACATCCAAAAATATTGTCAAGGTATATGTTTAAAGATATGAGTAGTTGTGTAAAGGTTTGTTTTGTTTGATATCATTCCACAGGCTCAAAGCCAGTTTATTGCCACAATTAGACTTTTGAATTGTAATCTTAGTTAATCTTCTCATCTGGAAATCTGCGCTTTATATTTATTTTTTCTTCAAATTGTGGTCGTGCCTCATGTAATTTCTCTTGGCTCTGAGAATCTCTGTGTATTAATATTGGAAGTTAAATGACGTAATTTAATGGCAGTTCAATGTTGAAAATTATATTGAGAGAAAGAACGTGTTATAATTGGTCACAGAAGAACTAGTCCCCTTCAATTAACTCAAGAGAATTCCCCACTTTTGGTAGTTCTACCATGAATATTCGCCTCCAGTCCTGAGTTTTTAAAATTATGGGGCATTTCAAGTGCTGCTGAGCTGACTGCCTTAAACATTTTATATAGTCAACGTGTTAAGAACTGCATGCCTTCCTCTGAATAGCCCAGTGCGCTTAACAAAAGGCTTTGAACTTAACCAATAGTGTTGTGTCAGTACGTTAGTGAAATTATAGTGCGTTTTGTTACCCAGGAATTCGGCTTGGCACAGCAGATTAACGTATAAAGTAGTAAATGCATGGCACCAAACTTATTTGGGAATTAATTAAGATATGAATGTTTTTCCTAAGGAGACAGTGACTTTTTAGAAAATGTAAACGGTCATCAGTTCTAGATTTCTTAAATCTGGAAACTATAGCTTGGCAGCTAGGGTCAGACCTTAATAGTCAGTATCATGCGTAGATTTTGAATATAGATTGCAATGGATAGAGCTCACATTGTTCAGTACCCTATGGATTAGACAAAGGCGTTTAAGTAACAATTTCTTGATTATTGGCAACCAATGTTATGATTTCTTGTAAGGTGTAACGTGGCAACATCATTTCAGGCCTAGAATAAGTCCAGCTCTCCCACACTGTCCCATCTGTAGCTTCTGTTGGGGCGGCATTGAAATGCTTCGAAATAGGAATAGTTTCCTTAACCAAACTTGGGTGGAATCATGCCCTGAAACACAGATTTCTGGCTGTCAAGATAAAGATCGATCTGATCTTCCATCATAAAGTGGATTAAATATCACCAGCCCTACAAGGTTTCACTGCATCTTTGAATGCAGACAAGAACCCACAAATCAAATTTAACTACACTCAGACCACAACAAAGATTTGTACTTTGATGAGAGCAAGAAACTTTTTCAGGTTTACGGCCTAGGACCCTAAGGATTTTTGTCTCTATCAGATCATAGTTTAGATTTTCCCTGCCTGCCTTCTCTCTATGCTGTCCCCCACTGCCATCACCTGATCTGATTTACATTTCAATCCAGAAAATTTAACTGAACTCGGCCATAGATAATGTGGGTGGGGTTGTTGCTTTTTTTCAGTGGATAAGGCAAAAAGCGTCCGGTACACTGTCTGGGACCTGTGGCTCTTTGCTGCTTTCCTACCAAGCTATTCTTGGCACACATTCAAGCCTCGTTTTTGATTGTCTGTTTGGCTATATACTATATTTTTGAAGGGCAGCTTTTCTCATACAGCAGTACAGGAGTCACATAGACGGCTACTGCAATATGTGATCAGGTGAGTTTGTCACCAGTAAATTCTTTCCCTTTCTGTTGAATTCCTCATCACTTGTTTTCACCATGGCTATTTTCATCATTTGATTAATATGAGCCCCTGTCCCCCAGCCCTCCGAAACGTATTGATATTTCATAGTTTCAGCATGTTTTATCTGCAGATTTGGAAACATCTTTCTTAGCGCTTAATCAGTGGAACAAAACTGCATACTTTTGCCTGTTCATTGTAGCCGCATTTCTTTGGCCCTGCCACAATGCTTCAATGCCCTTGGGTGTCACTGAGACCAACTGTACGAACATTAATATTACTCTCCTCATATGTATGCAGTATAAGTGTGGTAAAGCCCAATCAACTGCGGAATGGTTAATTGCGAAAGTTGAGGTGCATGGTATATTGTCCCACAATCTCTCCTTTATTTACTGATAATCTCTGTAGACCTATATTGCTTTTAGATGAAACTGTTAGTTTGCTATTTGGACCTCAAATTAAAAAAACCGAACACAACACCAAAATGAAGTCCTAAATGTAATTTCTTCTGACTCGCCAAGACCCTATTTCAGATTTGCGCTCCTTTTATATTATTGTGATATTTTAGACGCATGCTGTTGTGCGCCACATTTAATTACACTGCCTAATGAGATATATACTTTAACAAGGGCCTTGTAACCCATAAATTTCTCATTCTGTCTATGAGAGCCAGTTCCAATGTAAACATTTTCACAGTATTTCTGAACATTTGCTGCTGTGCTTTATAGGGAGCACACATGGTAGTTGGGAAGAGTAGATAGGGTGACCTTAGAGCATTGTTTGAAGATTTGGTACGGAATACATCATAAATAGTTATTTTCACAATGAGTGCCTAACAGGACTAAGATATCCCTCTGCTCAGCATGACATGGGACCTATTAGACCTGGCATCCTTGCCGTGGTTTCCCCTTACTTTTTACCTTCAGACCTCCTATATTACTGTTTTTGCTGGCTTTAGGAATCTGGGCACTTTACCACTGCTTAACAGTTCTAAAGTGCATGTGCTCTTTACTTAAAACATGGTAACATTGGCTTATCCACAATTGGCATATTTAAATTGCTTTTAAGTCCCTAGGAAAGGTCACTACATGCACCCTGAGCCTGTAAATTAAATGCTACTAGTGGGCCTGCAGCACTGATTGTGCCACCCACTTAAGTAGCCTTTTAAACATTTCTCAGGCCAACCATCGCAGAGCCTGTGTATGCAGTTAAAGTTAACCCACTTGCCAGGCCCAAACCTTGCTTTTTTATTACACATAGGTCACCCCTAAGGTAGGCCCTGGACAGCCCATGCGCAGTGTATTTGAAAAGTAGGACATGTACTTTTTAAGTTTTACAAGTGCTGTTTGAAGAATACTCTTTAATTCGTTTATCACTGCTGCAATGGCTTTCTCTCCCACAGGATAACTTTGGGATTGCCTTATTATAAGTATAATTTCCAATTGGGAAGAGATGGGACCCGCAAATTTGGTGTCTCTGGAATCACAATTAAAAAACGCAACATATGGTGAAGTTGGATTTTATATTGCAATTCTGAAAGTGCCACTTTCTAGAAAGCTGGCATCTTCTTACTGTAACCATTTGGTGCCTTCTGCCTGTCTCTGAATACACGTCTGGGATGGGTGACAGCTGGCTTTGCGCTTTCCCTCTAGACAGCCACACACAAAGAGGGCTTAGGTGTGACTAATGGGCTATCCACATTGTGATGGGCCATCCTGAGCAGGATGGAAGGGAGGAGCTGACACACCTGAAAGGGCTGTGTCCCCCCCTGTAGTGAGAGTGGAGCCAGGGCAGGAAAGGCAGGGACTTGTTCACTTCAAAGGCCCCTCTTTGAAGTCTCCCCCACTTCAAAGGCCCAACTGGGTATACGTACTGGACCTCTGACACTTCCAACTCAGAACACTTCGGGAACTGAGGACATTCTACCAGGAATAAGGACTGCTGTGCTGCTGAAGGGACTGCCACTCTGCTGTCTGCTTTATTGTGCTGGCCTGCTGCTGCCTGCCCTCTTACCTGAGAGTGAGAAGGACTGGGCCTGCATATCTACATCCCAGAACCTTAGTATATCCAAGGGCTTGTTGGCTTGCCTCCTGTTCTGAAGCCTCAGAGATATCAAAGACTTCTCTTCATCCTACCAACATTTCTTGCTTGCTGCAAGTCCTGCTCTGCCAAGTGGTGCCAACCCAGTCCTGTGCCCTTGGAAGTGATTATAAAGTGCTGCCTCAGCCAGAACCCATGCATTGACACTGTTGCGCCGATTGGAACCGACGCATCGCTGCAGGAACCAGATCGACGCATCGCACTTGGAACTGCTGCATCGCCTCCGGGCGTGCCACTTTAGAACCCAAACATGGCTGCCACTGTGTGGAGAAGATCAGCACATCGCCTCTGCTGCATGGAGAAACCTGTAGCATCACATTTGGAACCGTCGCACCTCGGGCCCAGTGTCACGCTCACAGAACGACGCATCACCGCCGTTGCGTGGAGACATCCGGTGCATCACCTCAAGTGCGTGGGGATTACTGATCCATTGCTCAGCTGCACCCCTGCATCTCGTTGTTTGCGACCAGAATCAAGGTACTTTTGCTCAGCAGGTCCTGCGTGGATCCTGTATTCGGTCCGCGCTCCATCGCGGTGAGCCTGAACTCTTGACTTTGTCCCGGTCCAGTGTTACCAATTAACTCTATAAGCACTTACTGCTTCTAAGCGCTACTTTTGCATTTTATGTTTAAAAAATCATATTTTGACTTCTACTGATTGGAGTTTTGTCATTTTGGGCTTGTTTTATTTATAAAATTATGCTCTATTTCTGTAACCTGATGTGAAGTCTTTTTGTGGTGTTTTCACTGTGTTACTGTTTGATGTGTTGCACAGATACTTTACAAATTGTCTCTTTAGTTATGGCTGACTGCTCTGTGCCAATCTATCAGAGGGTGAGCACAGGATAATTTAGGGTGTGTTGTGACTTACTCTGACTAGGATTGTGGTTCCTGCTTGGACAGGGTGCATACCTCTGCCAACCAGAAACCCAGTATCTAACAGGATCGTTCTGGCAAGTGACTTTGGAATCTAATCCCAGAAAGTGTCAAGACCATTAAATTGCTTCTTTTGCTTAAGCATGTTAAAGCATCTTGACTGAAGTGAAATGTTTGGGCCTGCTTGATATCATGATACAACTCCATTTTAAATCTAAGATCATAAGGGTAGAGATTGTGCTGTAGATTATCCTGTCCATCATAAGGAAGATTGACTTTGTAGTAGGTTTTCACTACATTATTTTCATTGACGGGGCCAAAGTGCTTGTCTTCGTTTAGCTCAAAGTACTGACTGCGCAAATGGTCTATACTTTGACTTGCCAAAGAACACCAAACAGGTAAATCTAGACCTATTCAAAGAGAGACCCACAGCTCCATGTTAATTTGATGGCACAGCATAAAATAAACCATACAACTTCAACCAATAGGTAACATATCTGCACCCCTCTCGGGTTCTCACTCCTCCATGCCACTTCCACATAATCTACAACAATACCATCACAGGCAAAGGGAAATATAAACCTCTTACCCAACCCCATAACCACCGAGTGATCAAGATACAGTTACTACTAGAATCCTCCGTTATCACGTAAACTTCTTTGACCTGGAATATTTGAGCCAATACCGGGAGCTTTCTTAATGATTTGTACAACTGTGATTCGGTACCCCAAATCTCTGTCTCTTGTAATTCTCAATCAACAAAGTTGGACTATACAGGATTACTGTGCCTAGGATTACACGAGATTTTGAGAGAATGGTCTGTAAACATTCCATAAGTTGACTGTGAAACCTGAGCACACATTAATATGTACTCCATGCTGTGATCTGCTTGACCTAAGCATCTGCACACTGTTCAGGGAATATCGCACCCAAGAATGTTGAGTAGTGTATAAGGGTCCAGATGCAGTCATGTTCTTCCTAAGAATCAACAAACCTCACCCAATCTTCTTCCCATTCTGACAGATGACCATTCAGCTTATAAATCAAATTTTCAAAATGAGGCCATGTCAAAAATATCTTTTAGCCTATTATCTATCGTCTGTAATGTTTTCATTCTCCAGTATCTCAGGAAGCTTAAGTTAACGACAGCTTGGGATGTAGAGATAAATTGCCTGACTTGGAAGGCCAAAGACGGGACATCAGAAGTGTTATGCAGTGTAGTAATTTTAACCATGATGGCGGCATGAACATCAACGAAGACGCTTAGTTCATCCCAGATCTTGATAACAAGGGTGATTCCCCTAGGATGTGAATAATATCACAGGCGATTCACACCTCCGACAAACTGAGACCAGACTGAGTCCTACTCTTTTCAACTTAAATGGGGGACAGTGCCGCTCAAAGAGGATCCTGATGTAGACAAATTTCAAATGCACTTCTCTGAAGCCAATGCTGTGGCTTTCTAGGACATCTCTTCAATCGTCTTCCAAAAACTGAATTGAGAGTTGCTTTTCTCACCAATATTAAGTATTGGAGACTGATTTTGAAGAACATGAAATCTACAGCAATTATGTACTGGATGAGCACTGCTCCTTTAGATTCCCCCTACACCTTAAAATATTTTAGAATAGGTGAGCTATGCAATTTTATTTGAGGGGTGCCCAACACTGAGTTGAGGCAGTGGCACAACTGAGCATATTTTCACTGATAAGATAAAGAGATTCTGAGATGCATTCTCAACCTCTGGAGAATGTATATTTATGTAAAGATCCTGTAAAGTACCTTGCCATCTGAAGTTAGCAAGGCACTGATCACTAAAAGTGACTTGGCACCACATGCTTAAAGTGTTTAACTCCCAATAAACGTGAATAATGCAGTGTGATTACACATAAGCTATAGAACAGATCACTTTGAAGAAGAAGGCTGATCAAAAGGGTTAGCATTTAACAATTTGTGGAAGATGAGGTGTTCTCCGTCTAGACATGGATAGGAGCGAATTCCAAATCTTAGTTGGAGCAGTGCAAAAAGCTTGGTTTGTATATTTAGAATCCCTAAACATGGGAATTTCTAACTATAACATCATATTGCTGCGATTCGATGTTCAAAACGGCTATAAAGTTATCCACGGATAAACACCTTTATATATAGCTCATGAAGAAATCACAATGAGAATGACGACCAAACTTCCAAGCACCTCCACCAACCAAGGAGCATCATGGAAAATGGTACAACGGAGAACATTCAAAAAGTCGATATTCCCTTCTACCTTTGAAATCTGGGAAAACCATTTTTTTCCCACCGTCCTACCTGTTGATAGCAAAGCAGAAGAGAAAGGCTTTATCCAATGGATTAAAGACAGTTAAAAATGGCAAGACTGATCTAATTTAGATACATGTTTTTTTTTTTAATTGAAGCACAATATAAAAAATGAAAGCCTGAACAGTGGAAACATGATTGTAGAAATACCCAAATGAGGAAAGAGAAGGGAGTCATAGTTGTACATGATGGTTGAAAACAAACTAGTAAGAAGAGGATAGAAGAAATTAGTTTTCAACAGTATTGCCTTTTAAAATAGTGTACAAACAATCAAATCCCTGAAGTGGAACATATTCGTGAAAATTTACAAACATACAAGTCCCTGAATGCAGCACATCAGTCAAAGATGGCACTTTAAGTTGAAAGTGTGTGATTAGCATGCTGCTGAAGTAAAATGCCCCATCATCGCAGAGTTGCTCCATATTGACCGTAATAAGAAACAGAATTATACTCCCGAGTTACCTTGCATGGCATGTGGGGGGATGGCCAAGGTGTGATGTGCTAAGAGAAAATGATGAAAACGCATGCAGCTGTAACCATGCACTCTGCCAATATGGAAAGTAGAAGTATCGAAAGCCATGGCAATCTGGATGTTGGGTGTCTTTGTGGCTTCACCAGGTCAGAAGCCTAATGCATATGTGTAAAGAAGATAATGGGACGATGAGTGAGAAATTAAAAGTGCAGATTCTCGCCTACATACCCAGGAAGGACAAACCTATGCAAGAACAAAAATGCACATGGTGTGTAGGATTTAGTGAAAGTTTCTGTAAAAGTGGACGCACTTATTCTAATTTACAGATCGTTGAAAAAGTGCATTGAAATGGGAACTAATTAGCAAGATGTACACTGAAGCCAACTATGTGCATTTCAACAAAAAAACTGGAATTGGCTTATCAATAAATACAAATCACTTCACGGAACTGAGTCTCAATAAAGTCTGCAATATATAACATGGGAAAGAAATGCATTGGAGCTGACCAGGTCAACGAATATTTTTTTTTACTTGGTTAGAGAAAAAGGTATTAATATATCACCTAGTAACAAAAAGGATGACATGGGCTGGAATGAGAGGTTTAAGGCAGTGTTTCATCACGGAAGATAGCTAACAAGGGCGATTCAGTGTGTATAATTTTAGATTAAAGGTGCAGTGCTCTGGCTTATCTGACATGATTGGGGTGTATAGTGCTATTAGATCATTAGTAGTAGAATCATTGGGTTGATGCCTCCAACCTTCCATAATTGCCTGCTTCAGATTAGGTGAAAACCAATGGGCACACTCCCAGGGGCTGAACTCTGAAAGATCTTCTGGTACAACATTTTAAAATATTATTTCCAAGAGGAAGGAATAAGGTTCCAGTATCTATAACTGCACCAGTGAAAACAAAGGAAAAAGGGATCACATAGTGGTCTTACCAACTAACTGGTCTAGGGGAATTATGGGATACGTAGGAAGTTTAGGCAACAATAATATGCAGAGTATTTCCCACTGGAGTAGCAGCCCCATCCACTAATTTTATACAAATAAAAAAGAGTAAAAAGTTTGGTTAGCTTCTTTGCAGTAGATGATTAGCCATTCCAGTGGAGACTCGAAATTTGCCAGAAAACCTTTTGTAAGGATGTTTGGTGACTGCATAAGGCACTGCTTCTGAAAATAGCTTATACTCTTTGCCAAAGCCTTTGAAGCAGTGTAGAATGAGTGAAAATGAGCAGTCATCAAAGCGATAATAGGAATCAACCTATGGAAAAAGATTCAGACAGTGGTTTTATTTGTAGTGTGATTCTTCTCATTGTATAAAAAATGGCCATCCTTCCGCTCTTTCTCGCACTGCTACCAAAATCTCCCACTTTACCAACCTTTGCTGCTGTGCGGTAAGGTCACCATATGGCACACTAAAACTCACAGGTACAAGTACATCTAACGTGGCTGAGGTTGATTTTGAAAAAGAGAACATTAAAAAGTAAGTGCACGGAAATTGATAGATTCAGATAATGTATTTCAAAGACATCGTTCACTGTCAAATGACTAGATATAAGCATAGAACAGTGGTATTGCCACAGTTAAATTAGGGACTTTATCCAAACGGAAACACCCTGATTGGGGTTTAATTTGCTAGCACTTTTATTGTTTTAGTGATGTTTGGCCTTCTGGTAGTAAGCAGCTGTCCATTAAACAGGAGTGAGAATTACCAGTATACACAAGATGAAATGTCCAGCTCCACTTTTAGTACAATTGTTTGATGCACTTTCCCTAATTTCACCTCTTGAGATGACTACAATGGGGCATATAAATAGAACTTCCCACAGTGCTGGTAAGATAGACACTTAGGGGCCGATTCCGATTCGGGCCGGAAATCTCTCCGACCGAGTCGGACCCGGAGAGATTTCCGACCGAATCGGACCCGTGCAGCCCGACCGAACGAGTACGATGCGCACGTATGCCATCGGACTCTAGTCGGTCGGACTCCCATTGAAGTCAATGGGAGCCTGTCGTACAACGCGTACGCGGGCTCCCATTGACTCAATGGGTGCGAGGCGGACAAGGGCGCCCCCTACAGCGTGTACACGGCGAAGCGACTCGCGCCATACACGCACAGGTAGGCCGGGGAACGTCTCCATTGCGCGGTGCGAGTCGAGTCCGAGCGAGTCGGACGGTGCGGTTAGACCCGGGTACGAGTCGGTCGGAGCGGTCGGGACGCACGGACGAGTCGGTCGGCGATTTCGCATCGTACTCGCTCGCCCGGACGCGCGTACGAATCGGTCGGGCAATAGGGCTCTGAATCGGATCCGGTTAAGCCGAATCCGATTCGGAGCCCTACCGGCCGAGATCGGAATCGGCCCCTTAATGTAAGATTCAGGCTGAATTATGGTCCCATTGCATAGTTAGGCAGGGAATAAAAAGTTTAGGAGCAGTTAAGTACTATAAACAAAAGCATATTCCATGGTCATGCAGATGGTTTGAGCACCTCTCCACATGGTACACCCCCAGAATGGTGTCTGGGAGGTAGTTGTTGGGCAGGGAGGATATGCCATGTGTTCAGCACTGCACTTACAGTTGACATTCAAGGCAAGATAAAGGCCCATAGAGTGAGTATATGAAGATTGAAAAGTCCAAGACTTCCTAAGTACCTCCGGAAGCACAACTTTACAAGATACTGTCTAAGTGGATATCCTCACGCAGGAAGAACACGCTAGCACATTCACCTTCTAATTTACTTTGGACCTCGTTGATAGACCTGTAGCATGGGTAGGTGTGGTTATCACTATGCCAGAGGATAATTTTGATTTGCTGTAAGAACTCAAATGGTTGGTCTGCAAAGCTCACATACAGAATAGTTTCTTAGAAATTATAAACCTCAACACTGTTTTCTCTTTGGTCTAATTCTCCAGGCATTTAATGAAGCCATAAAGGTGATCACTTGTTTGTATGTCACATTATGATTATTTGTTTATATGATTGACATTGGTTAGTTGGCCTTCAGTCAAGACCTATACCAAACAAGTAATACTCTGCAATTTTGCCTGATGCAAAGGATGTGATGTGACATTTTTACATCAGATGTATTTTATGTAGTACAGTGAAACAATACTGCAAAGAGGATTTTGTGAAATCCGAAGTCCTGCACTTTTTCTTGATACATGTAGAAACTAGAAATTGCTCCCCGATTTTTAGTTTGTATAGTCTTAAAAGATTTTCTTAACTTTTTTTCAGAAGTGGAAGAAGCTTTGACAAAAATGAAGAGCATTCAGTTTAAGTTAGAAGCTTCTGAAAAGGAGAACAATATTTTGGGCATAACATTACGACAGCGTGATGCCGAAGTACACCGACTGCGAGAATTAACCAGGTAATTAATGTATGTGAGATTTACATAGTGTGAACCTAGCCGATAGGCAGCGGAGTGCTTTACAAGCTCCAATGAAAAGACTCCACCAGCGTGTGATTGGAGGAGGAGTTATTTTCTAAGAGTGAAAGTGGACTGTTACTGTATCATGGTGCAGTGTTATTTAAAGAAGTGTGTCTTCAGCTCCATTAACCAGAGCAGAGTTGGGGCAGTCCTGATAGATACGAGGATGTCATTCCAGATCCTTCCTGCAGAGATGGAGAAGGCATGTTGTTTTTTTTTCTTTTCCTTGTTTAGAATGCTTCAACTCCAGCCTGATGGTGTCCTGGCTGCTGATGTGCCAAGAGCCACTGAATATGGTGATCTTGTCAGACAGGGATGGAGGGTTGTCCTCTGAGATGGCTTTGTACAGGTTGCAGTTGATTTTGGAGATTGATCAGGGGATGAAGTTGTTCTTTTTTGTCAGGCCCTTGATGAGCCCTATACCAGAAACCCTTTCAGAGGGACACGATCAAGCAGGAGCTACTGAGTCTAACTTTAAGGATTGAGGCCTTTAACTCCTGATGTGCCTGGGCCCATCAGACTGGATCCGGAGAATTTTTTTCTTCTTAGCAGTACCCCTGCACGTCGGTAGGTGGCGTCGGTCGACTCCGCGTCCGTCGTCAGCGTCGTGGTCGCCGGGATGACGTTGTGGTGTCTACTTAGATGCCGCCCCTGCGCGCTGAAGTCCGTTCTTTCTTTTTCTGCGCCAGCCTAGCGCAGATCCGGAGAGAGCTACCCCTTTAGTCACTTTTTGACTAAACTTTTTTGACATTTTGTTGACTCACCCTTTTCCCCAGAGCTTGGTGGTCCAAGCCTCTTCTTCCAAGGGTGCATTCCCTTCTGCTACCCCAGACAGGGAATCCAAGAAGCTGGATCATGTTGGGAAGCGCATGTTCTCTTCCTCCAGCTTGGCGCTGCGTCCGTGAATACAGCGTGCCTCTTGGGCCGATACACCCATACTATCTGGGATACAGTCGTGCAAGTGCTGCCTCAGTGCCCCGGAGGAGGCCCGGGCTGTTCTCTCCCAAGCAGTGGCCGATGTGAGAGACTCGGCTAAATTCACCATTCAATGTGGACTGGATACCACCGACTCACTAGGCAAAACCATTGCCACGTCGGTAACCCGTAGGCGCTACGCCTGATTGAGGACGTCTGGCTTTTCGGGGGATGTCCAGTCAACTTTGCTGGACATGCTCTTCGATGGCCATCGCCTTTTTGGTGACAAAACAGACTCGGCGCCCGAGCACTTTAAGCATTCTCGGGCTCCGGCCAGATCCTTGGGCCTTGCTGCGTCGTCCCATCCACCCCAGTCTGCTTTTTGTCGCTTTCGTGGCTACGGAAGGGGCACCCCACCACGTCCGTCCCAGTCTAGCCACCGGTCCATGCAAGCTGCCCTGCCTCTGCGTGGCCGCGGATGTGGGACTCAGCAAACTTGCGGGTCTGGGAGCCAGCAGGCGAGCCAGTCCACCCTTCCCCCCCCACCCCTCCCCCTGCTGCAGCCTCCAGACCCTACTAGCTCGACCTTTCAGGGACATCAACGGCCAGTGGGTGGCAGGATTCGCCATCACCTCCCCCACTGGCAATCCATCACGTCGGACAGGTGGGTTTTGCAAATAGTCCGAAAGAGCTACTCCCTCCCCTTCAAGACTGCCCCCGCTCCATGCCACCGTCTTTGGATCGCATGTCGGAGGATCATTTGGCGCTTCTACACCAGGAAGTCTCAGTTTTCTTGGCCAAGGGAGCTATCGAAAGTGTCCCTGCGCCAGAAGTAGGTCTTGGTTGCTATTCCCGCTACTTTCTGGTGCCCAAGAAGGACAAAGGCCTGCGTCCTATTCTAGATCTCCTGGCCCTCAACCGCTTCCTCTGGAAGGAGAAGTTCAAAATGCTCACGTTGGCTCAGGTCCTGTCTGCCCTCGACCCTGGAGAGTGGATGGTGGCGTTGGACTTGCAGGACGCCTATTTCCATATTCCCGTCCTGCCAGCCCCCAGACGCTAGCTACGGTTCACGGTAGGCCACAAGCATTTTCAGTTCACTGTGCTCCCCTTTGGCATTACCAGTGCCCCTCGGGTGTTCACGAAAGTGATGGCGGTGGTCTCGACTCATCTGCGCAGATCAGGGATTCCAGTCTTCCCCTAACTCGACGACTGGCTGTTGAAGGCGGGCTCGCCCAAGGCTGTCGTCTACCACCTCCAGAGTACAGTGGAGCTCCGGCACTCGCTGGGGTTCACTATAAACGCGCCGAAGTCACACCTGACTCCCTCTCAGATGCTCCCTTTCATCGGAGCTGTTCTGGACACAGTGCAGTTTCGGGCCTATCCTCCCGAGCAGCGAATCTGGGATATTCGGGCTATGATACCAATGTTTCAGCCTCTATCTCGGATTTCGGTGAAAATGACCTTGAGGCTGCTGGCCCTCATGGCCTCCTGCATCCTGCTGGTGGATCATGCCAGGTAGCATATTCGGGCAGCAGTGGGACCTGAAGTTCCAGTGGGCGCAGCGTCAGGGGAATCTTTCCGACTATGCCCAGATCTTGGAGGAAACTGCACATCAACTGTAGTGGTGGCTAACGGACCAGGATTGGGTCAGGGGCAGATCCCTCTCCCTTCCCCAACCAGAACGAACAGTGGTAACTGATGCATATATCCTGGGTTGGGGCGGCCATCTGGGAGAGGCGGAGATCCGAGGAGTCTGGTCTCCGGCGGAGTCCGGGCTCCATATCAACATGTTGGAGCTCCGGGCGATCCGCCTGGCACTGAAGGCATTTCTTCCCTCCCTCAAGAGTAAAGTAGTGCAGGTGTTCACAGACAACACCACCGCCATGTGGCACTGCAACAAATAAGGTGGGGTGGGGTCGTGGACCCTATGTCAAGAGGCTCTTCACCTTTGGACATGGCTGGACCATCAGGGCATAACTCCGGTGGTTCAACACCTGGCAGGTTCTCTGAACGCCAGGGCGGACGAACTCAGCCGTCGGTGCCTGGTAGATCACGAATGGCGTCTTCACTCGGAGGTGGTGCAAGTTCTCTTTCAGCGGGAGGAGAGCCTTGGTTGGATCTGTTCGCCACCAAAGAGAACTCGCAATGTCAGCAGTTTTGCGCATTGGAGTTTCCAAGGCGCCACTCGCTCGGCGCCACTTTTCAGTTGCGAGTGGAAGTGCGGCCTCCTGTACGACCTTTCCGCCTTTATCACTTCTGCCCCGAGTGCTGAAGAAAATCAAGTGCGACCGGGCCCAAGTCATTCTTGTTGCTCCGGACTGGGCACGAAGAGTGGTACCCCGAGCTCCTGAGCATGGCCATCGATCCTCCGATCAGACGGCCCCTTTGGGAGGATCTTCTGTCGCAGCAACAGGGGATAGACCTCCACCCAAACCTGTCCAGCCTCCACCTCCTTGCATGGAGATTGAGCGGCGACAGTTGACAGATTTTGACCTTCCGCCCGAAGTCTGCAACATCATCTTGGCAGCCAGGCGTCCCTCCACTTAAACGATATACGCCTGTTGATGGAATAAATTTGTGGCATGGTGCACAGCAAAGGCTGTGGATCCCCTCTCTGCCCCTCTTTCTGAGGTTCTCTTGTTTATCCTTTCTTTGGCCCAGCAGGGCTCTGCTCTGGGCACTCTAAAAGGCTATCTTGCAGCTATTTCTGCTTTCATTCGGCTACCAGATCAGCCCTCCTTGTTCAAGTCCCCTATTGTAAACAGATTCTTTAACGGCATTATTCATCTCTTTCCTCCATCTCCTTTCATAATGCCCCAGTAGGACTTGAATCTCGTTTTAACTTATCTTATGTGTGCTCCCTTCGAGCCTCTTCACAACTGTCCTCTCAGGCTTCTCACCCTGAAAACTGCTTTTCTTGTTGCCATCACCTCTGCTCGCAGGGTGAGTGAGCTTCAAGCTCTAGCCTCTAAGCCCCCTCTCTTTTCTGTGCATCCGGACAAAGTGGTGCTTAGGACGAGACCCTCGTTCCTTCCGAAAGTGGTGACACCATTTCACATAGGACAAACTATCACTTTGCCCACCTTTTTACTGCCTCCGCACCCTTCCAAGGAGGAGGAGAGACTCCACCGTCTGGACCCAAAACGTGCGCTGTCCTTCTACCTTGACCGTACAAAAGACTTCCGGGTGGATGATCAACTCTTCGTTGGATATGTGGGTGCCAAGAAAGGTTGGGCTGGCCAAAAGCGTACCATCTACCGCTGGGTTGTCCTTTGTATTAAAATCTGTCACGCTTTAGCAAAAAAGGAACCTCCAGTGGTGCTGTGTGCTCATTCCACTAGGGTTACGGCAGCACCTACTGCATTGTCACGTGGAGTCCCACTTCTTGACATCTGCCAGGAGGCAACGTGGGCATCCTTGCACACGTTCACCAGACATTATTGCCTGGACAGCCAATTCCAGAGGGACGGCTGTTTTGTCCGTTCTGTCCTCCAGGATTTTCTGGTGTAAACATTGGTTCTCAGACCCTCCTCCGGGGTTGGTATTGCTGGGATATCTATTCTAAGGTAAGGAATCTATAACAAACTGTCTCTTTCAGATGAACAAGTTACTTACGTTCGGTAACGATGTATCTGTAAGAGACATATGCTAGTTATAGATTCCTTACTGCCCCACCCATCCTCCCCGCTCTGCGAACTGATTTCTAGGGATAGGGACTCCCTTACAGGGCCCTAGTGTGGTACACCAGTGGTACACCAGAGGGCATGGCTCTGCTCTTCTGGCGTGGAAAGTCATGTCAGAACTGATGTCAGCGCGCAGGGGCGACGTCTAAGTAGGCACCGCGGCGTCATCCCGGCGACGACGGACGCGGACTCGACTGACACCACCTACCGGCGCGCAGAGAAAAGGAAAAAAAATTCTCCGGATCCAGTCTGAAGCCTGGGGGTAATTCTAAGGTAAGGAATCTATAACTAACATATGTCTCTTACAGATACATCGATACCGAAGGTAAGTAACTTGTTCTTTCGGTGCGGTTACGATTTAGGTAGGTCTGAATGAGATTCAAGCAGTGTTAGATTTGTTGGATGTTCGGAGTAGAGGAGGCCGTCAAACATAGGTGTGTTTGTTGTCAGCATATTTATGAACTTTGATCTTCCTGTCTGTGAGTATTGCCCCAAGGGTGTCTATATAGAGGTTGAAAATAACAGTAAAAGATGAAATACTGGGGAACTGTGCAGGTGATCAGTATTGCCTGGGACCTGGAGGTGTCCTTAAACTAGTTTTGGTTGAATACATAAGAGGAGAAGCAGTGAAGAAAGTTGCCTCACTTGAGACTTAAGGATGAGGGTGGGGTAGTCAAAGACCATGTTGAGGGCAGCTGACAGGTCAAATAATATTAGGTGGTGGGTTAATCTTTATATTTAGTTAGGAGGACTAACATCTATGATTTGTAAGTTAGCTATCTCAGTGCTGTATCATGATATGAAGCCACATCAATTATCATTTAGTAGATGATTGTTGTCGATGTGATCTTCAAGTTGGGCATAAATTGCTTTTTTGATGAACTTGCCAATGAAGGATAGCTGATTGGTGGACTGGTAGTTAGCAAGGTTAACAGGGTCTGGTGTTGGTTTATTCAGGAGTGGGAGGATCTGGCCTGCCTTGAGAGCTTCAGGAAATATGCATTTAGTTAGGGAGGTGTTGACAATGGTGAGTAAGGGTGAGAGAGATTCTACAGAAACGGCTTTGATGAAGGTTGAGAGAAAAACATTTATATGTGGTATCTTTGAGATAGTTAGGGATGTTGGTGGGGTCTTTGCAAGACAGGGTTTTACTGAGTCACTATTGTGGGATGCAGAGGAACGTCTGGGAAGAAGCAGGTTTGGTGCTGTTGACATGCTGTCACATCTTCTGTATTTGTTCTTAGAAAAAGTGGATGACTACATCACACTTGTCCCTGCAGCATGAGATAGGATGGTTAAGCAAGGGGTTGATGCAGTGCTTCATGGTTTTGCAGCATTTTATGCTTCTTTTGGCATCTTCTTGATGGTGTTGTTATAGAACTTTGCTTTGGCTGACACATTGAGTTGTCTGTCTATTGCACAGCAGAACTTCAGTAGTATGACTACGTTGGAGTTCTGTTTTTCATCCATTTTCTTTCCCCCTTGCAGATGTATTTTGTGTTGTCATAAAGGTTTTTCGAGGACCAAGGTCTTAAAGGTATCGGCATGCACATTCATGTTTTGGTTGGGGTGTAGGTGTTAACATGGTTTTCCAGAAATGCTTTGCATTTATTTTGGATGTTCACATCAGACAACAGAGGTGGCAAAAGGAGAGATGAGTTTGAGCATTAGGTTGTCTGGAAAAGTCTTTGAAGTATCTGAAGGTTAGTACTCTTTTGGGTTGACCTTGATGTGTTGGTTTAACGCTAAGCCGGGTGATTGGGTTGGTAAGGTGGTTGGCCCAGCATAGGGTCATGAGAGACTTGCAGTGGATGGTTGGTGATGTCAAAAAGACGAGGTGCAGCATGTGGCGTTTGGGGAATGTTGATAGAAGATAATGCTGTTCCTCAATTAAGTAGGATGTCTCTTATTTTTGCTCATGCTAAAGTTGTCTGGTAGGTTTGTCTCTGAGGATGTTTGTGTGGGTGTGCCGGTTGGATGAGGTGGTAAGGAGGTCCGAGAATTTGTCTGAGTCACTGAAGTTTTTGTCTTTCTCCGGGAGACCTGTAGATGAAGTGAATGGCAATGGGCTGAGTTGGGGGAAGTGGCACTTGGCAAGTTGTATTGATGTACTGATTAGAACTAGCAAATACACTATTTTGGCTGCTGTTTCGTAGAATAGATTTGATTCTTTTTGAAATATTTGACAAAATCTCTTTAGATACTTACTCTATATAAATCGTACAGTTGCCTTTAATATGCTAGGACAGTTTAATACAGTTCCCTTTTTCTCGAATGTATAGAGATATCTTAATGTTCTAGGATGAACCATTTTTAGCTGTTGGAAAATGATGATTCCCCTTGAGAGAATCCACCTTTTGCTGAGATAAAGTGAAATGCTTAGAGTGGACCTCCAAATGCAGCTTTGGATATGTATTTTAATAGAACTTTTTCTTTCACTGGGTCACCTCTCCAGATATTGTTTTGTTTAGCTTCAGATCTTTGAAGGGGCGAGCTTAGACAAAAGACAAATAAACAGTAAGACAGAATAGTGATGTGGATAAATAGTCTGGCACTCCAGATCATATTTTCCATCCCAGAATAGTTACCCATAATATTCTCTCTTTGAATTGGAAGCATATTTTTCTAACCCCCTACGCTTTGTATCTTGAGGAGAGTCCTTCTACTTCCAGGAACTTCTTTATGACATGTTTAGTCCCTCATCATCAATTGTACATCAAAGCCATGCCAATACTGAGTGAGATGGCAAATGCAGTCCAAGTATTCGAACAACTCTAATGGTGTCTTAGAAGAAACCCACAGTGATTTCCCAGCCTGCTTAAAGGGGAAGGTTTGAAATATTTACTAAACTAAAAATTGCGCTATGGAGCTCAAAAGGGCCCACTTCAAGAACTGATACAAGCCTCATGGAGAGTGTTTCTCTAGTCTTGAACCATGCTCTATCTATTGACTATAAGAGCCATGGCCCAGCAATGCCATCTGTATTGTGTGGGGTTATAAAGGAAAACAATATATGTTCCGTGAGTGCTTACTTGCAACTCCCTAGTGAACACATTTTTGTAAAGGTGAACTTGTACGGCTCTCGAGAGATGAGAGAGAGGAAAGTGAGCTCACTGTAAAATGGGTTTCTTATCAACATGCCTGTATGCAAAGCAAAACATCTTATGTTAAGTAAATTTGTATAGCACATGTCCACCTTTTGTGTGGTCCTGAAGCAGTTTCAGCTTTCATGGTTCTTAAATTCTCATTGACTTGGGCTAGAATACTTTGTTGATATTGTATTTGGTTGTGTCTTATGTAGGTTAGGTGAAGGTCGTACGGGATATTGTCAAGCGAGGTTTGGGTGAACCAATGGTATTGTTTAGTGATGGAATATACTGGATACTAGCTGAGTAAAATTCTATGATAAATCTGCGTGGAGCCTTAAGTGCAAAACTGAATGCACTGAAGGATGATGTTATTTATTTTGTTATTCTGGCATGTGCGTTTGTCTATCATTTGTCTTCAGGTGGTTATGCTTTGAGGCATCTTTCCATATTATGAGGCCTTGATACCATTCTGTGAGTATACATGTCTGTCTATATTTGAATGGCTGTACTGTTCAACTGTTAACACCACCTCAATAGCGTGTGGCCGCTTTATGCATTCACTGGAGGGTACAAGCAAACTGAAGAGAATGACATTGCTTTCTAGGATGAAAATCTGGAAAGGCAAAAGCACTGAAATAAGGGGCTCTGAAAAAATGTTTAAAACTTTAAGAGGCCATTGTTCACAGATTACATTTGTACTGTGGTTAGTCTTTTGCAGCTGAGTATTTCAAAAACTTCTTATCTCACCGGGCACTGCATTTTGAAAGGGAAAGAGTACCCCTGAAGTCTTATAATTCCTGTATGTGTTTTGCAAGTGTTCTTGGATTCTCCTGGTGGGAAGACATTTGTATGCTAGGACCGTGAGTGGATAGTCCCTCTTTAGATAGTTGCTTGTTCCCCTTCCCCCTTGAGATGATAGCTTGCCATGTAAATATTGTATGCACTTTGTTAACTTACTCACCTTGGCTGTAAATCCTCTGTGATGATATTGTCAACATAAATTGAGGAGGAAGTCCCTGGGTGAATACACTGGATATCATTCTATCCCAATTTCAGTAGGGTATGTAAAGGTGTTATGACCAGTCATTTATATTATAAAGTAGTTAGTAATGAGAAGCTTTATAGCTTGGTAAATTTAACATTGCATAATAATCTTCAGGCATACTCTGTTGGGTTTTCTACTACAATGTTTTTGTGTTGTGTTACTCTTGGAAAATGTATCAGAATTCAGGATGTTAAACGTGAAGGAGTTTTCATTTTTTATTAACACTATGGAACGCTAATATTGCCACAACAATTCATGCTGCCTGAAGAAAGTATACCACTTGGAGCACCCTGAACAGAGGGCAACAACACTGAATTAGAACGTCCATGGTGCAATGGGCTTTCGTATCTGGTAAAATAAACCTGGCAGACATTGTGAAGTTCTTGCCATGGCACGAGATAATTTCTACAAAGGAATTATCACTTGTATCTTCCTTTACTCTGTGAGTGATATACTTTCTAAATATCAAATAATGAAAGGTGCACGTCACGTCTGCTCCTTTTTGGTAAAACACTTCAACATATGTAGTTAAGAAAAGCGTTGTATTTGTAGGCACCCCTGAGAGCTATGAATTATGTGAAAACCAAGAACGCAACGTAGTGTTACTTAAGCAAGTAAACATGAGATGCCAGTCTTCCTTATCTTTTCTTTGCTGTTTACATAATAAATGGATGTACTTTCACGACTATTTGCCCCCAGCTCTTCCAACAGCACAGTCAGTCTTGAGTTAGTGGTGAACCATTTGCTGGAAGAATTAAGACCAAGAGATAACCAGGTTTGACTGACAAACTTTGGATTATTTGCATTATTGTCGCCTTTCGGAGCCTTTTGATCGTGTCTTGCTACCGGTAATCAAACTGAGAAATTTATCATTTTAGATGTTAAGTCGTAGAAAGGGTTAAACTGCATTGATTACCTTGCAAGCTGCTTAGATGGTGACTTTTTGGTCAACTTAAGTCTGGCCTTTAACCTTCGCCTTCCATGGAAAGTTTTGGGAAACACAACCGCCCTCACTTTGCACTTCTGTACCAAGGTTAATAGTTCACTTTATTTGAGTCGACCAAACATTGGTCCTTGGTCAGTACTTTCACATGTCACTTCATACAATTCCCAATCTAAAACCAAAAATGCAAAGCCTTAACCTGCAAGTTATGTAACACTAACCAAATTGCTCAGTGAACTATCCATATGGTCTCCTGTTAGAAATAGTTCCTGATGCATATAAATTAGCAGAGCAACATTATAACTTTTTTCCATTTCTCTCTGGTCAGGGGACAGATAATCATAGGGCAGAGTATTCTATTCACTTGTCAAAACACACTCACTCACTCACTCTCTCGCCTGAACTAAGGAGGGTAGAGAGGATAGCGTTGCTATTATTTGCATAGCATTGTTTTATCAGGAAAATACCCTAAAGTTTTTCATGAAGTTTACATAGAATTATGTGTTATTGGCACTGAAAGGGACACTGCTTAGAAGCAAGAAACATTACTATACTAACTTAATTTACAGTGTAACTGTCCATCTCTTGCTCACACCAAAGCAGAAACCAGGGAGAGGTTGAAGTGACTATGCAAGGTGAGATGTGAATATTCCACTAGTTACAGAGATACTTATGACACTGTACCACCACAAGCGAGGACCCACATTACTTTACCAGGCAAGCTCCTCTAAATTCAGGAGAGAAAAAGTCACTTCGATTAGTTCTTTGCTCTTGTATCCTACTCTCATTTCCTTCCCACATGTTGGTATTGTTCCTGCACAGCCTGATTGCTTAAGGAACTTGAGCTTACATGAAAAAAAAAGTGCGTTGCAGTGCATGACAGCATTCCTGCTGTGGCAGTTTCTAACTCAACAGACAATGGGCCTCTGGTGTCTTCAGATTACTCTGCTTGCATGAGTTTCCTTACAGGATTTTCAATTATGAAGTGGCCACCACACTTTTAAGGGCCTGATTACAAGGTGGTCGGTGTATTCCGACCCGTGTGTAAACCCCTGTTTACACATGGGACGGAATTGCAAGTGGATAGGTATTTAATGCATCCGATAATTATCGGATGTGTTAAATACCTCAACTGTCATTAAATTTCGCCAGGTCGAACCTGCCGTAATGTAATGGGGGGGGGTGGAAATCATACAGTATTTACTGTACAATGCAGATTTTGGTGCGCCAAAAACACCAAAATCCGCATGGTATTAGCCACCAACTCCTAATAGCTGTTAATTATTGAAGATCAGAGCCACCAAGAGGAACTTCATCCACAACAAAATCCTGACCAACTCCAAGGAACTTTTCAGTGTCATTCAAGAATTCATCAACCCACGCAGTGAAGCCACAGACATCACCCCATCCCAAGACCTCTGCGACAATCTTGGAACCTATTTCCACCTCAAGATCAAAAACCTCTACGACAACTTCATCGACCATCCACCAGGCGCCACAGACGGCCCCCCGCCCCCCAGAAATACCAGCCAGCCCACCATCTCCAACTGGACACCGATCACGGCCGAAGACATCGCCTCGACCATGAAAAACATCCACTCTGGGGCCCCCACCGACCACTGCCCCCCCCTCACATCTACCACAGAGCCACGGCCGCCATCGCACCCGAACTACAACGCACCATCAACACCACCTTCAAAACGGGCACCTTCCCAGACGACTGGAAGCGCGCAGAAGTCAGACCCCTGCTCAAGAAGCCCACAGCTGACCCCACCGACCTCAAGAACTATCGGCCCATCTCGCTCTTCCCCTTCGCAGCCAAAGTTGCAGAGAAAACAGTCAAAAGGAAACTGACACGATTCATTAAAGAGAACGCCATCCTCGACCCGTCCCAATCCGGATTCCGAAGCAAACACAGCACAGAGACCGCCCTACTCGCCGCCACAGACGACATCCGCACCCACCTGGACCAAGGCCAC
This sequence comes from Calotriton arnoldi, assembly GCA_963921515.1. Classification (NCBI taxonomy): domain Eukaryota; kingdom Metazoa; phylum Chordata; class Amphibia; order Caudata; family Salamandridae; genus Calotriton; species Calotriton arnoldi. Next base: position 3,463,172 of record CAWUFW010000049.1, on the reverse strand, counting down.
TCCGCAGCCCTCATCCTACTCGACCTATCAGTGGCCTTCGACACTGTCTCCCACCGCACACTAGTCGCCAGACTACACGACGCAGGCATACAAGGAACAGCCCTGGATTGGATCCGATCATTCCTCACCGGAAGAAGCCAAAGGATCAGACTCCCACCCTTCCTCTCCGACCCCACGAAATTCACCTGCGGAGTCCCACAGGGTTCATCACTGAGCCCCACCCTCTTCAACATCTACATGGCCCCCCTTGCAGCCATCGTCCGACAACACAGCCTCAACATCGTATCCTATGCCGACGACACCCAGCTCATCCTCTCCCTCACCAAAGACCCCACCACTGCCAAACTTAACTTCCAGAAAGGAATACAAGATGTCGCAGTCTGAATGACCAACAGCTGCCTGAAGCTCAATGCCGAGAAGACAGAAGTCCTCGTCCTCGGTACCACCCCTTCTGCATGGGACAGCACCTGGTGGCCGACCGCCCTCGGAAGCCCACCTACCCCCTCAGACCACGCCAAGAACTTCTGCATCGTACTCGACTCATCACTCACCATGAACGGACAGGTCAACGCCGTCACCTCCAGCTGCTTCAACACCCTCTGCAAGACCTTCAAGTGGATCCCCCCTGAGTCGAGGAAGACAGTCACCCACGCACTCATCACTAGCAGACTGGACTATGGAAACGCACTCTACACCGGCATCAACAAGTCCCTACTCCGCAAACTCCAGACAATACAGGACACCGCCGCCAGACTCGTCCTCAGCATCCCCCGACACAAACACATCAGCCAACACCTATGAAGTCTCCACTGGCTCCAGTGGAGAAAAGTGTCACTTTCAAAATCCTCACTCACGCCCACAAATGCCTACACAACAACGGACCCAAATACCTCAATGACCGAATCAACTTCCACGTACCCAAAAGAAGCCTCCGATCTTCTAACCTCGCACTGGCCGAAACCCCGCGCATCCACAGAGCCAGAGCAGGCGGAAGATCCTTCTCTCACATTGCAGCCAAGACCTGGAACGAGCTACTGGCAGACATCAGATGCGCCCCCTCCCTGACCACCTTCAGGAAGACCCTCAAGACCTGGCTCTTCGGCTAAACAGATCTGCGGACCCCCCCTCAGCGCCTTGAGACCCTCACGGGTGAGTAGCGCGCTTACAATTCCCTGATTGATTGATTGATTGATTGATTGATTGAAGTCTGTGGTATTATTTATCAGATGCGATAAATAACGCCAAAACTCTGAATAAGGGCCTGATGCAGGAGAACAGCTCTTCTGCCTTAGCCATACTCCACAGTAATGAATGTATAAAAGAATATGGTCCTTTCCATAAGGTAGATCATCTTAATAGCCAATTTGACCAATTTTCAGTAAAGCTCGGAATACTTAAAGAACCTCTCCTTAATGAATCTAGAAGGAAATACACTAACTTTAAGATGAAAAAGATGAAATTAAAGAATTTCTTGGTGCCTCAACTGTTCACAAGGATCCTGCGGTGATGGTTCTGATTTGGGTTTTAGAGGTAGGTGTGGTTACATTCCTTTTGGCTAACTCCACAGATCCAGAAATGTAGAATGCTTTCCAGTGGATGGAAAAGAGGTTTCCCCCTCCTTCCACTACCAATATGTTGAATCCACATGAGACTGGGCTAGTGAACTCCAATTCCCTTTTAATTGCCCCCACTAAATCAAAGCTTAAAAGACTGTGGGTTTCTGCTCTTACAGAGGCTAAAAGGTGCATCCTTGTTCCTCTTTCTTGGTCACAGGATCAAAAGAACAAAACCTGACTTGTATAATGGTATCTTGACCAAATTGGGTGAGGTTGGGGTGCACCATACCCAAAAATAAAGAAGTGTGGAGAGGATTGCCACTTTTCATGTATGGAAAGTGGTCTGGCACCGCCTGAAGACTGAGATGCCTCTCTCATCATATTCAGTAGTACGGTGGGGTGCGACATCTGGCAGGTTCTAGCAGATAAACTGTACTTCACAGTATATGTGACTCTTCACCTTAGGATTTTGGTGTTTTAAGGTTATTCTGTCTGGTGTCTAATCTGTTTCTCATTATGGTGAAAGAGTAGAGTCCTAGTATGGATAAACCACCATAAAGCTGGGAAGATAGAGGCGCGATATAATTTAGTATAAAATTCAAATGTCCAAATGTTTTAAAAATGTATAAATCTTCGTATCTATGCCACTATATTTATAATGGAACCGGTTAAATCAGTTCACCACGATCACACATCCTTAGACACTGCTTGGAACCTGGTCTTTTGGTGTTTATAGCTCTTGGCACCTCCTCTCTTCTGTAAGTCGTAGAGCCATAGGTAGAGGGAATTAACTTTTCTCAAGTGAAATGATTGTGGCTTTTAGGTCTGCAGTATTTTAGGCATATTATCGATGATGAGAACTACTGCAAGTATATTTTGTGTTTTGGGCTTTTATAGCCTCCTTTACAGTTTCTTCTTCACGACTTGTAATCCTTAGGTGATCTTAACTTTTGTAACTGGATAGAGAGCGGTAGGTTAGGTCTGTTCACTGATGGTGAATGACAGATCAGTTAATTTTTGGTTAATATCAGAGATTAATCAACGTGGTAAATAATATGGTCGGTCTATCGAGCCATGCAGATTTAATATAATATAAATTCAAACAGTATATTCCTTTTCTAAAATGATATAGTCTATAACAGTCGTTCTTAACCTGTGGTCCAGGGAAAATCTAGGGGTTCACAACGCATACTCAGAGGGGTCTGCGACTGTTTAGAAAAGTAAACTATATTAGCATATTAATAATATGCATATAAAAAATAAAGCAAAATGTAACATTTTACAATGTTCTGTTAACATAAAGGCTAAAAATTAAGTTACTATCCTCCAATTGTTTCTTGGGAGCAATGCAAGTGCTTCTAACAGAATTTAGTATGGACAATGGGTGGCCTTAATTGTCAATCTTCCAATTTAAATTCAAATTTAGATTTCTTTGCATTTGTTTTCTGAATTAAATAAAATATTTCATCATTTGTATTTTTGATGAATACTTGTTTACGTATTATTGTGTATGTGGTTCACATCATTGCAATTGGTTAGGCTGGGTTTGCCAGATTCCAATAATGAACTAGTGGGGGCCCCCAGATTCAAGTAATAATTAAGTGGAGGTCCACTGAAGTCAAAAGGTGAGAACCACTGGTCTATAAGATTTTGCGAGGTACAACTATCTCTCACATTGCTAAATCCTCCAGAGTTAAAATTCCATCATATACCGAAGGTTCAGTCCACCTTATTTTGAAATGTGGAAGCATGTGAACTACTAAATTATGAAATTGGTCAAACGAGTGTTCAGACAATTGAATTTTGCATTCCATGGATGTTTTTGTATTTACTGTCTTTTTCCGATGTATTTTCCACAGTCCGCCTGCTTACGCTCTGGTTGGATTTCTTAATCCTCTTTCTCCCCACCCTGTTGCCTTTGTTTGTAGTGCTCCATAAGCTTCTTCAACTAGATTAGAATAAACCTATTGGAAATTGCTTAACTGCTGCTCAAGTCCTGCAACGATTGTGTAATTGTTTGAGGGTTGTTCCTCTCTGCCACTTCACAGCTTTATAGAGGCGTGGGTATGTTGTTGTGCCTTCTGTCAGCAAAACCAGCAGTGTTTTAAGGGAAAAACATGAGCATTAGTGTCACCAAATTAATTCTGCCAGGAGCAGATTAGTCTCAGCACTCCTTTCAGGCCATAAGTACCATATCTCAAGTAGATAAACAAGGTAAGCCTCTTTAATGCTGCACATTGAGCAACAAATCGCCCAGGGCTCCAAACTGATGTTGGCAGTAGTAGATTTGCTACTCTCTGCGTTGTGTCCCAACATTGAAGATGATTCTCATTCAGCAAATCAAAAGACGTAAGAGCCCTGGATGCATCTGTATAAATGTTGAGGGTCACATTCAGAAGCTCTTTTGGATTCTTAAATTTGATTTAGCTGCTCAAAAAATAGTCTAAGATTGTAAATACTTTGATCCTCTTTCACAGAATCAGGATATGTGGCTGTTTTGGCCCACTGAATAAACATTGTATGGCATATAATCTGCTTTTACAGCAGACACTACTGCACCAAGTTTAGGGTGGGATAGGTGATGTGATGGGACAGGGTATGGCATGTGTATCCAAAATGCATAAAGACACCCACGCAGTTGTTCATTTTTGGATTCTCACAAAAAATGTTGTTTGTTGTTTTGTAGCTTGCAATCCTATGTCATGCTGCGCCCTTGGACAACCGGGGTAAGGGTGATTTCAGTTTGGCAAAGACCAGGGAAAAACCCAGGCTTTATGAGGGTGCAAGTAATGGGTTTCTCCACAGTGAAAAATATTTCCCTGTTTAGAAAGAAATAATACGTTGTTGCACAATTTAATATATCTGTCAAACCTAACCAGGTTTATCATGCAAAGGGGCTGAGGGAGGCTTTTCTCACGTCATTAGGACAGACATTTGGTCACTTGTTCCTAATGGAACTGAAAGGCTAAAAAGAGATGTACAAATTGTAAAAAGTTTTAGGGTCTCCCTACTTTAGCAGAATATCTCCGGGCACCAGGTTTCGAGTCCTGGTCTTTTATTGAACTCCCTAACCTGTTCTGGGAGTCAATTGTAATGACCTGATGACCACCATTTGTAGCAGAAAAGCCCAGGGATAGAAACCATGAGCCTAATGACGTTGACGAAGGTATCTGACCTATTCATATTGGTGAAAGGTATATGTGTAAGAGGGGCATGGGTTCTGATGGAAAATTAATGTTGAAGTTAAGAAAGTGTTCTTTTGACCTATTACAAGCATTTTGTTTTAGTAATTTTTTTCATCTGTTGAAACAGTGTATTATGACTATTTAATATTTCATTTCAAAGACTGTCTGAAAAACGAATTCTCTTTTAAACCCAATTTAGTTAATATATTTAATTACTTTTCTCAGGACCTTGCAAGGCAGTATGGCTAAACTTCTCTCGGACCTCAACGCAGACAACTTTCGGCCTAAACCTGGAAAAACCCTCACACCATCGCTTTTGGCAGCTTATGAGAAGCAGTTACAGAATGATCATTGCCCGGCTAGCACTTCCATAATGAGTTATTTGGAAAAACTAGAAACTGCTAATGTATTGTCCGATGAGGAGGCACCTTTTTCTGACAAAATTAGAGAGGCAAAATCACCTGATGGCAGAGTCTATGAAAGCCTTGTGCTTCCTGATGCACTGTTCAAAAAATTGACAATGTCTGAAGAACCTATGCGGTATATTGAAAATAGTGTTCTCTTATCTGGCAGCCTGTCTCCTATTTCATCTCAAAGTCCTTTAAAGCGTAACATAAACCCAAAAAGTGATTCGGACACTTTGGTAGAGGAGGAACATAACCCAGATGAGACCATGTATATTCCTTTTGCCAGCAGTCCTTCCAAAACAAAATTTGCAGAGCCGGAAAGAAGAATGTGTACCCCACCAAGGACTGGCTTGCCACCTAGGAGCCTGGATTACAACATCCAAATGTCCGGCTCAGAAAATCCCAAACATACTGGGGAATCCAATCCACAGGTTCAGCGAACAGAAGGTTCAGATTTTATTGACCAGTTTGGTTTCAAAAAGAAAGTCCCCAGCGACCCTGAATTGACTGGGAGTAGAACTAAGCCAGAAGAATGGTTGCCTGCAAAGAAAAGCGAGAAAATGAAGGACTTTTCTTTTGAGATGTGTGGCAAGATAGGAAGCCCACCTTCCACTAAATGTCACTGGACCCCTCAGGCATGCCAGCAGGCAAAAGACCCGCAGTTTAAGGATAGAATATCTGTGATCAACTCAAGTTTTTCCACCATTGACTATCGGCCAAAGAGAATAGATGGCAGCATGTCATCCTTTTCAACATGTACTTCACACGATGAGCAGGACTTCAGAGACGGACTTGCTGATTTGGATGCCAATATAGCAAGATTGCAAAGAACACTGCAGGCCAACTTCCCACAAAAACTAACGTGAAGCAATGAGGATTTATTTATCTTCTGTTAAATAAATGTATTCTAGTACAGTATTTTTCCTACATACTTCTTGTCCTGAATGTATTTTTGTATGTTTTTAAATGTTGTGTGTTTCTATACGTTTTAAATAATATTTTGTACTTGTTTATTGAAATAAATTATTTTTTAATTAAGCTGCCTTTAAACATGTATACTTTGTCAAAATAAAGCAAGAGCAGCAACAAAAAGTGGTCAGATGGCTCATATAGGAGAGTAACTTTAATGTTAGAAAAAAAAATTATGTTCCTATTGTGGCAAGTAGTGAATTTGTTAGAAAACTAAAGAAAATAAACTGGTTAGTAATTTGTATGGCTGGGTTGGGAAATTTAAATGAGTGAAGATCTCTTCCGGCATAAAGGCAAAATCCTAGAAGAATGCTTGCAGAAAACTTTCAGTCCATATTGCACTGCTAGTAGGCAACCATGAGTTTTTTATTCTCTTTCTTTACAGCAAGCATATATAATCCTAGCTGCAGAAATGCCATACTTGATGTAAGAAGTAGAATATTGCGATATAAGAAAGGCAACTCTTCAGTGTGTACATTCAGAAAACTTAATTCCAAAAATTCTAACATCTGTAATGCGCTTTTTTTTTTTACCACTTTAAGGCTGAGATTTCACTAATTTGTGTGTCTTCCTAAATCTATGAATGTCTGCTAATAAATGTGGACATCAGGATCCTGCATTCAGGCTCTCAAGCTTCCCTAATATATTCAAGGTTTCTGCTAGAAAGTTATTTTAAGGACTTCTGGATCCATAGGACTTACTGGTATGGGATTTGTGATCGGCCTCGATCTATAATTTAGCTTTGAAGAGTTTGGGTGTAGGCATTTAATCTGATCTCTCTTCTAGAAGCCTTGGCTGCAACTCCAGTGGTTTATCAACAATGTTCCATGTTTTACTAATACTCCTCCTACTAACTAGCACCTGAGCCAGCTCCAGGTTGAAGAGATATATATCTTTGGGTGGAGCCTGATGTCTGCATGTTTGCCTCCATTCAAAATTCACAAGGTTGTGAGGCTTAAAGTCCTTGCCTGCTGTAAGGACAACAGGCTCATTGGTGACTGAGAAGATGGCTACTTATAATTACTGTACCTTCGAGTCGGCCTTAAATTTAGAAAAAGAACAAAAAAAAACAATAGCAAACCACAGTATGACCTACCTTTTGTGGTAGCAAGGCTCCTCATTAGATCTATTATAGAGGGAAGGGAAGGAGTAAAATTAATAGAATTTCAACAGTCAAGACAATTTGTGAATCAAGGAAGGTGAAAATAGAAAAGAAAGAAGGTGCTTGTTGACTGGAACTATCTACAAAAAGTGTAAGGGATGCTTGGACAATTCCAGGTGGGAGAGAGTACAATTATGAAAAGTAAAACAAATGTAGGCTGGATTGTACTTTCCAAATGGTTCTAAATTGTTTGAAATGAAGGATCTCTTAAAATATCAGATTTTATTGAAATGTTGGAAGAATTCTAGCAGGCACTTAAGAAGCGTTGCCCTACTGTTTGAAAGGAATGAAATGGAAACACAAGTTCCTCAGTCATGTTAATATATAACATTTTGGTGGATATCCTGCACAGGAAATTCACAGTACCAGGTCTTTATTTTTGGTATCCGTCTCAGGGGCAATAGAAAATAAAAACACCAATGTTTTCATTTTCACAATCTCCTGCTCCAAAAACATTTGAAATCCGTTAAACTAGTTAAAAACTGGTACCCAGGGGAAAAAAAGAGGACTACTCCTTTTAAGCCTTATGTGTCGGGACAGCGAAGACTACTGCATCTCTTAGAACCCAGGACTAGAAGAATCATTTTGCGTCATTTTGTTTATCAGGCCTATTGGAGTAGGTCCTTTCGACACCACTGTGTCTTCCTCTAGCTTGTTTTTGTTTCAAGTCTGTTGTGTTTTTCTTACTTTATGGGACTTGTTTGCTTGCTTCACAATTGTTGAAGCAGTTTTAATCTTTTCTCCAGAGGATAGCAATCCATGTCACGCTCCTTTCATTTTGTTTCCTGTTTAGCATTGATTGTGTCACAAAGTTGTTATATTTATTATTTCTCCTATAGGTTTGATTTATTACGTATGTTTCTTTATCTCTAATGTTAAAGGGCGGTGCTACTAATATTTGTATAGCCATACCTGCCACTATTCTGCCCTTGGAAACCCTTGGGCTTATATGCTTGGATTTATGTAGTATGTTGTTGTGATGTGACATTTTGGATGTCTGATCACAATGTGTTTCTTTTTATATTTAGGGATAATCAAAAAGCTTTCCACCAACTTCAAGTAATTTGCCTATATAATTCTGTAAATTCTCTATGCAACAGGCTTCATCTTTATTCATGATATCTGATAGAGATAGCCCCAGGTACCGTAGAATATTCCCCATGCGTCAGACCGGATCCAGTAACTTTTCGAGTAGTAGCTCTGTGTGCTGGTAGGTTGCGTAGTTTGGCTCAGCGTCATCTGCGCCAGAAGTGATGTGAGCAGTTTCTATGTAGGTGCCACCCCAGCATGCTGACATCAGTTCTTTTCTCACCGCGCCAGCCAGTACAGATCCGAAGAGAGCCACCTCCAGTCACTTTTTGACTGACTTTTTTCAATATTTGGGTGGGGTTTAAGGCCTGTGGTTCCAGTCACAGACAGATGTCTGTGATAGATCCCTTATCCGGTTTGCCTTGGGCTCTTGGAGCCAGACCATCACTACAAGACTTGTGAAGACAGCTGTGCTATGAACCCAAAGGCGCTGAGGGAGTGCTTTTAATGTCTTGGCTCTAACAGTGCATGTGCTGTCTCAAAAGAGACATGTTGTATATACTTTGTGGACTTCAGCCTGCCCATAGGCTTCCCATTTGCTGGCTCCATCGTCGCTCTCCTAATCTTTCTCCCCATTTGTCCATGGCATGCATGCGTCATGCCTCTTCCTGTGTTTAGCCCTCCCCGAGAGCATGGAACAATTACTATTATCCAGCCACTCCTCCCAATTAATGACCATTTTAGGAACTTCTTCTTTCTTTAAGAGCCTACCTCAGGAGCGGTCCTGTTTTCACTTGCTCTGAGCGCAGCATCGTTTCTATAAACAGACCTGTAAATCATGTTCGCATCTCGTTTCTTGTCCCTTTCCATATCACCCTCCTCCCGCTGTCGCTTTCTACTTCCCACGCCACGTGTCTGCTTGCCCTGTGCTTCTCTGACCGTCGTGAAATTGCTCTCCCGTACTCCACATTTTTTCTTAGCCCATCCCCACCCCTAATCATCCTCCTTCCGCTATTGATTGCTCCTTCCTGCGCCCCGTGGTTGCTTGCCCTGTGCTTTTCCGACCATAATGGTACAGGTCTGTAAATCATGTTCTTCTCTTATTTTTCAAGCCACAGCATGTTTTTTCAATTACCTGGAGAGCAGTCGTGGGTAGAGGGCGAGAAACTCCGCAATCCCCTCAATGGTCTCCATTGTCTTGCAAGGTCACATGACCGCTTCATTTCAGCAGCCCGTCACTCACACATTCTCACCCCTTCCCCACCCCTGATATATTTACAAAAAACACGAACACGTCATAACGGGCTTGCTGGTTACTAATAAAACAGGCTGCGGAAAAAGCTTGTTTCAATTCACTGGATGGTCATTGTAAAGCACCACATGCCACCAACTGCACTCCTAGGCGCGGAAGTGCATCTGTATAGTAAGCATTTTGTGATTTAGAATACAGCACATCAGCAATCCCCTCCATGGTCTGGAGGGTCACGTGACCGCTTTGTTTTAGGTGCCCTTCACTCACTCATGCTCACGCCCCTCCCCACCCCTGAGATAGTAGAGAAGTAAATTCTCATTACTCAGATTTTGAAACTGCAACCTACCAGGGGCACCAAAGAGACACTTTGCACGTGCACAGTCTCTAACCCCCTGTGAACCATAACCACAACAGTGGTAAAAAGTAATACAATACTATTATATAGCACTTTATGGCTGACCTAAGTACTGCAAGAATTCATTACTGTTACACAAATTAACAAGATTATTTTTATCAACCTCAACGTCCAAAAGCTGAGTTAGCCCTGCCAGTATCCGGCCACATGATCCAATGATAACAGTACAGTGGCCTAATGAGCTTACTTCCTTGCAATGGCCTTGACATATAGGTGGTAGTTGGAAATCTAATTCACTGACTGGAAGGGAGGTATAGTCAGACTATACCATGTTTATGTCAAACCAGATAGACACAACAGTGATCCACAAAATACCACCTAGTAGGAATAGATTTAATAAAGAATTCCTGAATTCTCTGCATTTTGATGATTGTTTACTGTGATACTTCTAGCCAGTCGGATAGCTCAGTGGGTTGAGTATCTGCAGCAGGCATATGTGTGTAACATGCAAGTCACAAGTATGAATTGCACTAAGGTAGACAGTACCTTTTGTTCTTGAGAGGAGAACAAAATAAGTATGATTTTACTAGGTAATTTTGGTTGCACTTGTTAAAGGGAATTGACACATTTCTAATTGTGTTTTGCTCTCTATCAAATGGTAAATTTAATTTGGGAATGCTTTGTTCATGTATGCCTGTGGTTACACAAAGGAGTAACAGAACATCACCTGCTGGGACTTGAGTGCTGCATCTGCCTAGGAAACACTTACCATCTGCCATGTAATGCTGAAACACATTGACATAGTCAATAGCTCTCGCATGGCAGAGACTGATTAGCTTTGCCAATGGTTGTTGAACCTACTGGTCGCCGGGCGCCTCCATGACGTTCCAGGACCCGGTTGCGAGGAAGGTCTCGGGACCATTCTCGCTGTCGTTCCAGGCACTTGTCATCTCGCTCAAAGCCATCAGGTAAGCTCCATAAAAAATCAGAAGCGCTCGTCAACTTCACTGTGCTGGTTAAAATCTTTGGACGAGGTGAGGCAATGACTCCTATGCAGAGCCTGCTTCTGGGTCCTCTCTGCGCCTCCCTGAGTTTCCTGGAACCGGATAGTCCACAGTCCAACTCCATGACATTTATCAGGACTTGCATCTCATTTTTGGGCGCTGGTCCCTCTGGAGTGCCTTTGGACCCCATGTGTTTGGCGGGTACCCCCATTGGATTTCCACCAGTGGGTCCGCTGTCTGGTCCAGTGGGGCCCCCTGGATCCAGTTCTGGATCCGGGACGACTGAATGCGAGACTGTGACCTTACCCCTTGACTGTTCCAGCAGCATCATTCCTGGCACTGCCGGCGCCCCACGGTGGCGCTAACCCCAAAATTATACCCGACTCGGATAATAAACCGGATTGGCGTCGCCCGACATTTACTCCGGCACCCTCACTGATGTCCTGCTCTGGGGATGGGCTTAACCTTGCACATGGGCACCTATGCTGGTTAATTTCCTGCCCCTATTGCCCAACTCCTGGCTTTTCTCACCCAGGACCCTGGAGAGCCAGGTTCTCCAGGCCTCCACATCAAAGGCCAACCCTGGTGCGTCACCTACCACACCACCAGATATGGAATTCAATAGGCTGGACACCTTTGGCAAGAGGCGGTTCTCTTTCGCCAGCCTTGTACTGCAATCGATGAACTCTGCGTGCATTTTGGGCTGATATACCCACACAAGTTTAGGGTTCAGTTGCACAAGTGCTGCCTATGGTTTCAGAGAAGGCATACTGATACAGGCTATTACCGATGGCAGAGACGCAGCAAAGATCACCATTCGCTGTGGAGTAGATTTGACCGACTCCTTAAGCAGAGCGATTGCATCGTCCGTGGCACTCGCCACGCCTGGCTGAGCTCTACAATCTTTTCTGGGGATGTCCAGACATCCCTCTACTACAAAATTACTTCACCTAGTGATATCCTGCATCTAAATGCCACACTATATAAGATACAAACCTGGTTAAACACCAGTCACCTGAAGCTGAACTCAAACAAGACCAAACTACTACTCTTCCCCCCAAATAACAAACCTCTACCATCGCAAAAATGGCTCAAGAATTTGGATGCACTAAACTGCTCTCTCACTTTCTAACTCTGTAAAGTCCTTGGGTATCACCCTGGTTAAAAACCTGTCAGTGAAGGAGCACATCAACAGAAGGTAGTGCAATCACTTGTCCTCTCGAAATTTGATTACGGCAGCACCATCCTCACTGGTACTCCGAAAAGACACCTTGTGGCCCTAAAAGCAATTCTCAACGTGGCTGCCAGACTCCTTACAGGAATAAAACGGTTTGATCACATCTCACTGTCTTCAAGAATCTCAACTGGCTTCCCATTGAAGGAAGATGCATCTTCAAGACAGCTTGTATCGCCCACAAAGCCCTCCATACAAAAAAAAACCAAATACCTAGAAACTAAACTTTAGAGACCAGGGCAAAAGCCGGGTACTGAGAAGGTCTAACTCTCTTCTCAAACCTCCTAAGCTGAAGAAGAAATCTTCCCAGGAGCATTCTTTCTCAGGAAATGCTCTCAGGATGTGGAACTCACTCTCTCAAGATCTCTGCTGCAAACGGGACCTCAAATCTCTACTGCTTAACAATTACTTAAATACACCCACAAACTGATCAACATTTCCCAAAGATATGACCCCCCTCCCCCTAGACCGGAACCTTTGATGCTGTTGCCCGACCCTTTCAGTCTCCAATCTGGCACTATCGCCATTACCCCTATGCTGTATTGTTATGTACTTTTTGAGTATTCTACTACCATAATGCCATATTGTTTTTTTAACCTGTTTTGACTGTTCTACCCCCACGAACCCTCGCATGCAGGTCGTGTAAACCCATACACACATGTAAAGCGCTCTGATATCTTCAGGTCTCACTAGCTTTATATAAAACTCAAAAATAAATAAATGAACAAGTCCCTTATGGGCATGCACTTCGATGCCTGCCTCCCCTTCTGTCACAAGGCAGATTCAGCACTGGAGCGTCTTAAGGACAGCCGGGCCACAGCCGCGTCCTTGGGCCTCTCCATGGCAACCCCATTCTGACTTTTGCCCCTGTCGTGGCTATGGTAGGAGCCTCTATTCCCACCCAGCCACTAAGCCCAACAGGCTTCCCAGTCCTTTTGTGAATGCGGATGTGATTCCCACAAGCTTTGTGGGACACACATTAAGAGTTCTACCCAGTCCACCGCCCCTCGCCAGCCACAACCTCAAAACCACTTTAGTTTGCCCTTGTACCATCACAGGCAACCAGTTGGCAGCAGGATCCGACATCACCATCCTCGCTGGCAGTCCATAGCATCGGACAAGTGGGTACTACAAATTGTTCGGCGGGGTTACGCCTTCCCTTTCCTAGAAACCCTGCACCCATGCCACCATCCTCAGACTGGCTGCCGGAAGACCACCTCTCCGTGCTCCGTCAGGAAGTTCAGGCACTTTTGGCCAAGGGAGCCATTGAGAGGGTGCCGGCATCAGAAGAAACATCGACGGCTACTTAGCCTCTTCACCATCGTGATCAACAGTATTAAGATTTCTATGTGCCCATGCAATATGGTTTTCTAAACAGTTTGGCCATGTTATAGGCCGGATGGGCATTCATGAAATTTATTTTGATGTTTATAATGCTCACTGCCCTCCACCTTTCACCACCTACCTCAGCACAAATTTACACTTACCTACCCTCCCTCCCGGGGCACCTTCTTGAACTCCAATGTGTGAATTGATGAGAAATTCTATTCATGGTATCTTCTGATGAGATAAGAGAGATCCGTTTTTCTTTGTGTAAATAAATGTGTTTATAATTTTTTGCCCATGAATATTGTGAATCATTTTGACAGGTGTATCTTAATTCATGTTTCTCAGTGTGTCCACTAGGGCCTTTTTGTCATATGTACGGCATCAAAAGTAGGTCATGGTGGTCATTCCCGCTACATTTTGTGCTCTTTTTTTCAGACCTGTACCCTCTCTTATTTCTTCCTGGAGATGGAGAAATTTAAAATGCTCAAGTTCTGTCTGCCCTCAACCCTGGACACTGGATTTTAGCGCTGAACTTGCAGGATGGCTTTCTATGTTCCCATCCTGCATGCCCACAAGCATTACATTTGGTTCACGGTGGGCCACAAGCATTTTTTAGTTTGCTGTACTCCCTTTGGGCCTTACCAGCGCCCCTCGCATGTTCACCCAGGTGATTGCGGTGGTTGCAGCTCACCTGTGGAGCTCAGTGATTCCAGTATGGGAATACCTGGACTATTTGCTGTTGAAGGCGGGCTTCCCCAGGCAGTCATCTCCCACCTCCTGGTAACACATGCCTGTTAGCATATGCAGGCTCTCTAATGGGACCTGGATTTCCAGTGGGCACAGCATCAGGGGAATCTCTTCGACCTAGTCCAGATATCGAACAGAACTGCAAAAGACCTGTACTAGTGCGTTACAAACCGGGATTTGGCAAGCGGTAGATCTCTACTCTCTCTCTCTCTCTCCCTCTCTCCCTCTCTCCCTCCCCCTCTCTCCCCCTCTCCCCTCCACCCAGAGCTAACTGTAGTGACCAATGTCAGTCCTGGTCTGGGATGGCCATCTGGGGAGTTGGGATTCATAGGACTCTGAGGAGTCTAAGCTGCACATAAATCTTTTCGAGCTGAGAGTGATCCGTCTGGCATTGAAAGCCTCTCTTCCAGTAAGGGAAGGCTAGTTCAGGTGTTCATGGATAACACCACCGCCATGTGGTACTGCAGCAAGCAGGGCGGGGTGGGGCCGTGGACCGTGTATCAAGAGTCCTGCGTCTCTGGACATGGCTGGAACGTCAGCGTATTTCCCTGGTGGTTCAACATCTGGCAGGCTCTCTGAATGCCAGAGTGGATGAACTCAGCCGTCAATGCCTAGCGGATCACGAATGGCGTGTCCATTAATAGGTGGTGCAAGGGCTCTTCAGAGATTGGGGAGATTTTTGGTTAAACCTATTTGTCACCGCCAAGAATGTGCAATATCTGATAGAACATCAAAAAGGGCTTTGCAGTGCACACCATGTTCATCCATTTTATCTTTGTTTTATGTTTTTTCTGACTTGTTCTTATTTGCGTGCTCCCGAGTTCCGTGATCTACCCTGGTATCACGCCTTATGAAAATCCTGAACAACAGTAGCGAAATATCACTCCTGATCCCGGTGCACAGCTTTAGATGGGGATTGTCCCACTTAATAATTCAAATTTTTTTTTTCCAATTTATAGCGAAAATGATCAAGTACTCCGGCATATTAGTGATGCTTAATTTATTAATCTTGCTTTTTGCACACGTGAGCTGCTTATGCATTTCATTGCTTCTCATGTCCCAGATCTACTCATCCGAGCCTTTTTCTGAGCACGTCAAAACACATAAATACATCCTTGGTAGCGAGTCACATTATACCCAATGCATTTCGGATTGTAAAAAAATCCTTCTTCAGGGGTTCGCTACAAGGATATTGCAATTAAAACAAGGCTACAAACCCCATGATAAACAGCAAATATATTACAACAAACACATTACATTGCCCTGCTTGTTATCAACGCTTTCCCGCTAAAACACCGTGCATGATGTTGCCACACCTCTGCCTGGACAACAGCCTAACTTACACTTCAGTTTTTAAACACCTCGGTTATAAAACAATCCCCCTTGATACGTCGCATCCCTACATAAATTCTTAAACCTCCTTCATGTTACCCGATAATTTATGTCCCTGTTCTTAGCTCCATTAACTCGTACCTTTCAAGACTTCTTGCCACATCTCTCCCTTTTCTCAAAACATTT
This sequence comes from Calotriton arnoldi, assembly GCA_963921515.1. Classification (NCBI taxonomy): domain Eukaryota; kingdom Metazoa; phylum Chordata; class Amphibia; order Caudata; family Salamandridae; genus Calotriton; species Calotriton arnoldi. The sequence goes on along the minus strand of CAWUFW010000049.1, from coordinate 3,447,425 downwards.
CACTGCATCAAGCAGTGCTGCACAATGCTTCGTCACACCCCTCTGTTATAAATCATGTGACATCACCCCTCCTTTGCAATTAAACTATTCACCACCTGTCCTGAATCATCAATCACGAAGTTTACGCTCGTAACTCCATCACCCACAATGCACCACTTCTTACTTAACCAAAACGTGGTGATGCCTGCTGTCTTGCCCACACCCCGTGTTTCCCCGAGCATACAAGTGCTTAGCCCCACCCACCCTTGTGATGTTAACAATTACGCTGTAACACAGATATTCAAATGCATTTAAACAATGTCATTTTGTTGAAACATATCGTTCAACAATTATATTTCATGTCCATTAGTGGTATGAGACCAACTCTCCATTTACAAAGATCCTTCCATTTTAAGAATATGCATATCACGTGCGTGATCGTATCCGTCGAAGTTGATTTGCCATTAGTTTGTCTATGTGGGTGCAACTTGCAGGTAGGGTAGACAAGTATATAGTACATCAAAAAGGGCTTTGCAGTGCACACCATGTTCATCCATTTTATCTTTGTTTTACGTTTTTTCTGACTTGTTCTTATTTGCGTGCTCCCGAGTTCCGTGATCTACCCTGATAACAAGCAGGGCAATGTAATGTGTTTGTTGTAATATATTTGCTGTTTATCATGGGGTTTGTAGCCTCGTTTTAATTGCAATATCCTTTTATTGTAGTGAACCCCTGAAGAAGGATTTTTTTACAATCCGAAATGCATTGGGTATAATGTGACTCGCTACCAAGGATGTATTTATGTGTTTTGACGTGCTCAGAAAAAGGCTCGGATGAGCATATCTGGCACATGAGAAGCAATGAAATGCATAAGCAGCTCACGTGTGCAAAAAGCAAGATTAATAAATTAAGCATCACTAATATGCCGGAGTACTTGATCATTTTCGCTATAAATTGGAAAAAAAAATTGAATTATTAAGTGGGACAATCCCCATCTAAAGCTGTGCACCGGGATCAGGAGTGATATTTCGCTACTGTTGTTCAGGACAATATCTGATAGAGACATCTAGCTTCAGATTCCTTACCTTTAAATTACCCAGGCGCCAGACTGGATCTGGAAGATTTTTTTTCGAGCAATACCCTTGCGCGCTGGTAGCCGTGTGGCACCTGTTAGCGCGCCATGTCGGTAACTGATCAACACCTAGTTTCTTTGGTGACTGGAGTGCGGCCACGACTTGAAGTCGTGCTCCGACTGCCAGTCCATGGCTCCGAAAGCTTTGAGGGAACGGTCCCTAAAACTATTTGCAGCCTGGCACTCGGCCCCGTGTCATTTGCCCCGGAGGTCACGTTCTCTGTACCGGTCTACAGGAAGGTCCAGGCACCGCTCCAGGAGCCCCAAGTCTTCGTCCTCCCACTCGAAGTCTTCGAGTCGGTCAGGTAAAAAGCATAAAAATACAAGAAGCCGAAGCATGCTTCGACCCCCCCTGCCCCTCCCTGTCGGTCGGCTGACGTGATGGAGAAACCTCAGCTTCGCGCTTCCCAGCTCAAAAGAATTTTATAATGCCATGTGCCTCATATTTGGGTGGCGTGGCCCTCCTGGCGCGCCTTTGGGCCCCGGATACTGAGGGGCTCCATCGGGTTCTGCGCTGGCGGCTCCGGCCCTGATGACCCCCCCCCTCCCCCCCCCATGGATCCAGACTGACGCCGGTCGTGCCACTGTGACCTTCCCCGGCAACAGGCCCCACGCCGGGACATCCGACGCCGCCGTCGGCATCAGCCCTATTCTCATCCCTGACAACCCGGATAGGCGTCTACCGACCCTTTGGTCCTAGGTTGGTCCCTCAGCCTTATTCTGAAGGGCTACGAAAGGAGGAAGACTGGGAGGGATCGCTGGACCCTTTACGAGACCAGCCAGAGCACAAAATGAATGGTATAAGGAATTAGGCGAGGCCAGTGGTCTGGACATTTCTCCAGATTCTGTTCTGCTTCCTCTCCTCCTCTCCCCTTCCCCCCTCCCCCCACCTCCCACCGTGGCTACGGAGAAGGGAGCTCAATCCGGTATTGTGGTGAGGTCTTGAACATTCATCTCTCTTCTGTGGTAGTCAAGATGAACATCATGACGGAGGTCCTGCAGCAGGCTGCCTCCTCCTCGGAACCTCTCCTGCCGTTCAATGAGGCCTTGACTGATCTCCTTCTGGGAACCTAGTCCAAACCCAGCACAGGATCTCCTGTGAATAGGACAATCGCCCGCAGCCACCCCCCCTGACCTGGGTGATCCAAATTTCCTCACCAACCACCCTACCCCCGAGAGCTTGGCAGTCCAAACTCTACATATCAGGGCGCATTCCCTTCCGCACCCCCGGACAGGGAATCCAAGAGTCTGAATAGTTAGGGAAAGACAATTTTTTCTTCTGCCAGACTTGCATTCCGGTCGTAGGACAATGCATGCCTATTGGGCTGTTACTCATACTCCTTGTGGGAAGCGGTTGTGCAAGTGCTGCCACAGGTACCGGAGGAGGCCCAGGCCATCCTCTCACAAGCAGTATCAGATGGGACAGATATGGCAAAGTTTGCCATTCGTTGTGGGCTTGACACAACCGACTTTCTGGGCAGAGCGATGTCATAGATAGTGACTGTAGGACACCTCACCTGGCTGAGAACTTCTGGTTTTTCTGGGGATGTCCACGCTTCCCCCATTGACATGCCCTTTGATGGCACCTGACTCTTCGGAGACAAAAGCAGACCTGGCCCTAGAGCAATCACAGCCGGCTCCATTGCAAAACATCTAATGCCCCTCTTGTCGAACATTTCACAAGCGCAGGACACAACGAGGACGACATCAGATGCACTGTCATCAGTGTGGTAAAACCACCACTGAGAGGCACAGACATTGGACACCTCAACAAAGAAGAACTAAAGTGGATCCTCCACACTGGCAGCATTCGGACCGGACTCAACAGGCTCGAGGATTGGACTACCTTGCTGTAGCCGTTCACACCATTAGATTCTCTTCTATGTAAAGTTTCTGCACCTTGCTCCTTATAATACTTCCTTAAACTCTTTGTTATACTGGCAATCGTTTCCCATCACATGATTTTATGACATGTATGCACTACTACTTACGGCCTTTGCTAACAACCTAGCTGTCTGCTTTATTGCTAATTATGCCTTACAGCTTGCAGAAAATATGCTTCTGAGGTACCTCTTGGCAGTACCAGATAGCACTTCAACTTGCATATGCCACCAAGAACTTGGGGTACCGTATTTAGAGGATATAATTAAGATACAGCCTGTCCTCTTGTGGCACAGAGTATGGACTGCAGATGAGACAGAGTTGAATAGGGAAATATTGAAGGATGCCTTGGTAGTGGATGGGGTCAGAAATATAAGATGGTTAATTTATGTCAAAAAGTTTATGATTAAACTGGGCCATCTTGAATATTTTAAAGATCCACACACTATGCAAAATGTATCTAGGAAAGATCTAAAAGTAAGTTGTATGCATTATTTGGGCGAAGTGAGGACTACAATTGAATTAAAGAAACCAACAGTGCAAGCATATTTTCCGGTTTTAGTAACCCTCACGATGCAGCCATATATTTCTCTGATCACTGATGATTATGAAAGGTTTCTCCTGACACGTTTTAGGTTGAATATTTTATATCGATTGTTTAGTTTCCCCGTACAGAATGACTGGTCGAGAGTTTTATGCAATTGCCCATGTGATGAGGTTTCGGCCCAATCGATGATACATATATTATTTTTTTGTAAATTTTATTCCATACCAAGAAGGAGATGGATTATCCCTGTGCTTAAAAAACTTGGTTTTAGACAATGTTATCCTGCATTTACGACTCTTCAACAGCTAGAGGACTATTTTATTATTGTATCTGTAACTGCTTTTTTAAAAAGTGTTTTTAGGTCCCGAAAATCAATTGTGATGTGATTCAATTAATTTTATGTAACTTCAAGCTGGAATGATGGTTTAATATTTTTGATATATGCACTGTGCTTTTATGGTTAACTGTAATAGTTGCCGAATAAAGAACTTTTGATTGATTGATTGACACAAGTGACTCTCATGACTGTGCCGCTCAGTACTTTTTGATAAGCTATTGTTTTTCATCATCTCATTCTCTCCCTTCCGTTTTTCCGGGCCAGCTCCAACCTGTCTCGCTACTTTTGCTATTCCTCTAAACTCCATAGCATTCTTTTTATGCTATTAGACACTTTCTAACATGGCCGCCACCATTTCAACCATTTCATAGTTTTATGGGGCGCAATTGTTCATTTATATATTTTGTGTGGTACATGTATTGATTTTAGTTATCTACGATTGTTTATTTGCTATTATTATTTTTAGCTCCATAGGACAGAATTGTACCTCGCTTCTTTGCGTTGCAATTAATTGCTTTATGCCAATGTTTCCCGTGTGTTTCCGCCTCGCAACTTTTACTATTACTGTCTTTTCCTCTTAATTGTTTATTCACGTGTCAAATCTCCTATGACGCCTTCCTTTTTCGCTGGTCAGGTCGTACCCTTCTGTTACAGTCACTCCCCTCTAAGATGGCCGCCACCGCTGGGTCTTCCACACTGCACCCTGTAGCCAATCATGTGACCCATCACATGATCCCGCCACTCGGTTATTAGAATCACCTACAGCGGGAACACTAGCCTACAGGTTCCCTGCTCAGATACGCCGCTGTGACCGAGATGTCTACACTGATGTGCCCGGTACCGTTCACGGTAAGCCCTGCATCGTGGCTCTCGTAGCACTTTACCCAGCACTTGCTTATGACGTCACACGGCTTGCTGCACTAAAGCCTGGCAATCCCCCTTTTCTCTAGGTTGATCGCACCGTGGACAATTGTCGGCAATCCCATCCGGTTGCCCCATTATAATTATCTCTCCTTCAACTGGACACGCCGTCGCGGTCCATTACCAGGCTACTTTACTCTTGTGTCAATCCTCACGGTAAGCCTCGCAACATGGCATAGAGATTACTCTCAATTCACGCGGTTTCACCGCATTGACGCTCCCCCTTATTTTAACAGGTTCTTCGAACCGCTGTACCCAGCGGACGATTCCTACTCTATCTATTTCTTTCCATTAGGACACGCTGCTGCGGTCCTCTTCACGGCATTCGCGAGGCATCACACCGCCGTTCAAAAACTAAGGTAAGCCTTATACATAGGCACGATTATCATCAAGGATAAATTCACCCCACGCGGTACGCCGCATTTACAGTTTGCCATCTTTCATAGGCTCCTTGTACCGCTATCCCCAGCGGTCGTTCTTTACTTCCAAGGGACTCCCTTGAAACAATTGGCCCTCGCTTGGCTACACTGCGGCGTTCCAGCGCCTAGAATCCTTAGTCTGAGGCACAGCACCTTCCACGGTAAGCAATTCTCCTACCTGATTAGCCATTACCACTGGTTGCCACCTAGTCCAGCTGACACTCTTTTCAAATTGCACCACACTTCACCGGGACCACGCTGAGCTGCACAGTTAATTGCTCCGGTCACCCGCCGTTTTTTCATTTAGTCTTTACTTTAGCAATATGTCCACTTGTTGGCAGGTGTCACTCCTTCATTCTTCACAGTTCTGTTAATCGGATCAGACCACCTTCTCACCTCCTACTGCATGTCCTATGTTGCTTCGCCTTTTCTTTACCTTATTGTACATTGACTCCTCCATTGTTCTCTTTTTCTTTCTCCCCTTTTTCCTCTATTGTTTTACAGGCAATTTCACTCAGGCATGTAATGTAATGTCCTGATGATGATCCCACAATTGCTTTCATGGGATCGAAACGTCGTTGACTTTCTGTACTCCATAGACGCAATTTAATTTGTCATTGCTCATATGTAACGGTGTCTCCGCACATTTATGCTTGTTTTATTTAATGTATGATGCACAAGCATTTATTCTGCCTGAGCCTTTGTTTTGTTTTATGTATAGCTTGTTGGACGCAGGATTGTGTCCCCCACTTTATTTTTTGCAAATATTTTAAATTTTAAATTGATCCTGTCCGGCCGGACAGCGTGTATATAGTACTGACTCCTAGTCTATATTCAATTTCCTCTGTTCCTATTGTCCTTGTCCGGGACCACTGTGTTCATAATTCATCACCTCCACCACTGGCAAAACATCACGTCGGACAGTTGGGTTCTTCTGATTGTCCGAAGGGGCTACTCCCTCCCCTTCGAGACCACCCCTCCCTGCATGCCTCCAGCTTACGACCAGCTGACGGAGGATCACCCAGCTTTGCTTCAGGAGGAAGCCATGACTCTCTTGCCCTAGGAAGCCATAGAGAGGGGTCGAGCGCCAGAAGTAGGCTGTGGTTGCTATTCCCGCTACTTTCTGGTCCCGACGAAGGAAAAGGGCCTGTGCCCTATCCCAGATCTGCAAACCCTCAACTAATTCCTCAAAAAGGAAAGGTTCAAGATGCTTACTCTAGCTCAGGTCTTGTCTGCCCTGGACCCATGAAACTGGATGGTAGCGTTGGACTTGCAGGACGCCTATTTTCACGTTTTCATCCTGCCTGCCATTGGCGCTACCTGCTGTTTACGGTAGGCCTCGAGCACATTCAGTTCACCGTGCTCCCCTTTGTCTTTACCAGCGCCCTTCGGGTCTTCACCAAGGTGATGGCTGTGGTCGCAGCTCATCTGCGCCGATCAGGGGTGCTAGTCTTTCCCTACCTCGACGACTCCCAGGCTGTTGTCTCCCACCTCCAGACTACAGGGAACCTTTTTCATTCACTAGGGTTCTCTATCAACATGCCAAAGTCACACTTGACTCCCTCTCCTTTTCATCAGAGCTGTTCTGGATAAGGTGCAGTTTCGGGCCTATTCTCCTGAACGGCGAGTCCAGAATGTTCAGGCTATGGTACCGACGTTTCCACCTCGATCCTGGATTATGGTGAGAAATACTCTGAGGATGCTGGGCCTCATGGCCTCCTGCTAGTGACACATACCAGATGGCATTTGCAGGCTCGGCAGTGGGACTTGAAGTTCCAGTGGGCGCAGGATCAGGGGAATCTCTCCGTCATAGTCCAGATCTCAGAGAGAACTGCACAGGACCTACAGTGTTGGCTAACGGACCACGATTGGGTCAGAGGCAGACCCATCTCCATTCCCCAACCAGATCACACAGTAGTGACAGTTGCGTCATTCGTGATGGGGCGGCCATCCGGGAGAGGTGGAGATCCGAGGACTCTGGTCTCCGGCGGAATCTGGACTCCACATCACCTCGCTGGAGGTCCGAGCGATTTGCTTGGCATTGAAAGCCTTTCTTAACTAAATCAAGGGGAAGCTGGTTCAAGTGTTCATGGACAACACCACCGCCATGTGGTACTGCAACAAACAGGGCGGGGTGGGGTCCTGGACACTTTGTCAATAGGCCCTGCGTCTCTGGATGTGGTAGAACAGGAGGGCATTTCCCCAGTGGTTCAACACCTGACCGGTTCCATGAACCCCAGGGCGGACAAACTCATGTTTCGATTCCTTGGGGATCACGGATGGCGTCTCCATCCGTAGGTGGCACATGGTCTCTTTCAGCTGTGAGGAGAGCCTTGGTTAGATCTGTTGGCCTCTGCCGAGATCGCGCAATGTCAGCAGTTTTTGCTCGCTGGAGTTCCCAAGGTGGCACTCGCTCGGCTACGCTTTTCATCTTGAGTGGAGCACAGGCCTCCTGTCCACCTTTCTGTCAATATCACTCCTGTCCAGAGTACTCAAGAAGATCAGGAGCGACCAGGCCAAAGTCATTCAGTCTGGTATCCTGAGCTTCTACAGCTGAGCATCAATCCTCTGATCATGCTGCCTTTTTGCGAGGATCTTCTATCACAGCAGCAGGGAAGGGTCCTCTACCCAAACTTGTCAACTCTACTCCTTGTTGAGTGGCAATTGAGAGGCAGAAGTTGACAGCATTCGACCGTCCTCCCGAAGTCTGTAATTTTAGTTTGGCAGCCAGGCATCCCTCTACCAAGACTGTGTATATCTGCAAGTGGCACAAGTTTGTAAAATATTGTACCGAAAGATCTATTGATCCTCGTTCTGCTTCCCTCTCTCAAGTCCTTTTCTTTATTTTGACCCTTGCCCAGCAGGGCTCTGCTCTGGGCACTCTCAAAGGGTACCTTTCAGCCATGTCTGCCTTCTTAAGGCTGCCAGACCAACTCTCTTTATTTAAATCCCCAATTAAATAGATTTCTTAAGAGACTTGTACATAGGTTTCATCATGCTACTTTCATCATGCCTCAGTGGGACCTTAATTTAGTTCTCACCCTCCTGATATGTGCTCCATTTGAACCTCTGCACAACTGTCCCCTCTGGCTGCTTACCATCGAAACAGCCTTTCTAGTGGCAATAACTTCTGCCAGGAGGGTGAGCGAATTGCAGGCTCTGTCATCCAAGCCTCTTTACCTGACCATCTTCCCTGATAAGTTGGTGCTTCGCTCTAGGGACTCTTTCTTACCAAAAGTGGTAACGCTTTTCCACCTGGGGCAATCGGTCACCTTGCCCACTTTCTCCGCTTCTCCGTACCCCTCTAAGAAGAGGAGCGACTCCACCGTCTGGACCCAAAAATGAGCATTGTCATTCTACCTTGACCACACTAAAGAGTTCTGGGTGGACGACCAACTCTTTGTGGGGGGGGTACGTTGGATCAAAGGAATGTCTTGCGGTGCAGAAGAGGACTTTTTCACAAAGGGTCGTCCTCTGCATCAAAATTTTCAACGCTCTGGCCAAGAAGCAGCCTCGTAAAGGATTAAGAGCTCATTCCACCACAGCTAAGGCTGCTACCATGGCGTTGCACTTGGTGTCCAGTGTTTGACATTTGTCAGGCAGCAACGTGGGCATCCCTGCACACTTTTACCAAACACCACTGCCTGGACAGTCGAGTCCGAAGGGACGGCCTTTTAGGCTGCTCTGTCCTGCAGGACTTCCTGGTCTAAACTTTTCTTCAGTCCCTCCTCCGGGGATGCTATTTCTTGGTTATCTATTCAAAGGTAAGGAATCTGGGGCTAGATGTCTCTATCAGATGGACAAGTTACTTGCCTTCTGTAACGTTACTTACCTTCTGTAACGCCTTATCTGGTAGAGACATGATCTAGCCACAGATTCTTTACCGACCCACCCACCCACCTACCCATCCATCCTACCCGCACTGCAGACAGGTTTTTAGGTTCAGGACTGTTCCCTTTTAGGGTCCTAGTAGTTCATAAACATACCAATGTAAGTGCACTTTATGGCTCTGCACTCCTGGCGGGGAAAGTCGTGAAAAGCAACTGACGTCATTGCGCAGAGTTTCACCTATATAAGTGACGCAGACGTTACAACAGTGGAAACGACGTCACGCGGAGCCTACAGGCATGCAAGGGTATTGCTCAAAGAAAAATCTTCAAGATTGAGTCTGAGGCCTGGGAAATTCAAAGGTAAGGAATCTACTGTTAGATCATGTCTCTACCAGATAAGGCGTTACTGAAGGGAAGTAACTTGTCCGTTAGCACTTAGGCTCGCTGGAATTTCCCAGGTGACTCTCTCTCAGAGATGCATTTTGTCTCAAGTGGAGCTCAGGCCTCCTGTATTTCTTTCTGCTGATACCAATCCTGCCAGAGTTCTCGAGGATCAGGAAAGGCCGGGTTTAAGTCATTCGTGTGACTTTGGATTGGGCATAGTGTGTATGATATCCCGAACTCCTGAGCATGAGCATCGGTCCTTCGATCAGGCTGTCCTATCGGGAGCATCTTCTGCCACAGCAACAGGCCAGGGTCCTGCACCCAAACCTGCACACACTCCACCCGTATAGGCCTGCCGTTGGGACAAACCTGTGGCTTGGTGCACTACCAAAAATGTTGATCCTTTTTGCACCTCTGTCAGAGGTCTTGTTATTGGTTCGCTCGTTAGCCTGGCAAGACTTTGCTTTAGGCATAGTCAAAGGGTATCTTTTGGCCATACCTGCGTTCTTATGGTTGCCGATCAGCCCTCCCTGTTTAAGTCACTTGTTGTGACTCGGTTCCTGAAAGGTCGACAAAAGACCTTCATCATTCCCCAGTGGGATTTGAACTTAGTTTTGACATTCCTCAAGTACACGCCCTTCGTGTCCATTTGAGCGTATGCATAGTTGCCCTTTAGGGGTTCTGACCATCAAAAGGCCTTTCTAGTGACCATTACATTGGCCAGGAGCTTTAGTGTACTGCATGCACTTTGTGTGCACCTCCTTTACAAAATTGTTTTCCCCTGACAAACTGGTATTGAGAGCATGTGCCTCTTTCCCACTGAAAGTGGTAACACCTTTTCACATAGGCCAGACCATCATACTGCCTACCTTCTTTGCTCCGCATCACCTTTTTAAAGAGGAGGAAAGACTCCACCAACTAGACCCAAAAAGAGCATTGTGCTACATTGATCGTAACAGAGAGTACCGGGTGGAAGATCAACTTTTCATTGGGTTTGTCAGGGCGAAAACGGAAGAGCGTGCAGTAACAGACCATCTCACAATAGATTGTCCTCTGCATTAAAATCTGCTATGCACTGGCCAAGAAGCAACCTCCTGAGGGCTTGCGAGCTCATTCCTCCAAAGCTTCACCCACTGCATTAGCTCGTGGAGTCCTTGTCCTGGACATCAGCCAGGCTGCAACGCGAGCATCGCTGCACACATTTACCAAGTACGATTGCTTGGACAGTTAGGGCTGTTGTGACAGGCACTTTGCCCATTCGGTCCTTCAGGACTTTATGGTCGAAATCTGAGTGCAGACCCACCTCTGGAGAGGTATTGCTTCGCTATTTATTTTAAGGTAATGAATCTGCGCCTAGAATTCTCTATCAGATTAACAAGTTACCTTAGGTGACACCTTATCTGATAGAGACTATCTAGCTGCAGATTCCTTATCGACCCTGTCATCCTCCCCACTTTGGGAACAGATTTCTCTATATAAGGTAACCCTTATGAGGTCTGTTGTGTCTGCACACTGGTACATCAGCAAACTTCGTGGCTCCACGCTTCTGACATGGAAAGGTTGCAAAAAGTAACTGATATCAGTGTGCTGGGGTGGCACCTATGTAGGCACTGCATATATCACTTCCGGCACCACAGATGCGGAGCTGAATGACCCACCTACTACTGCACATAGATATTGCTGGAACATTTTCTGGATGAAGTCTGACGCCTGAGGAATATTCGAAGGTAAGGAAGCTGCGTCTAGGTAGTCGTTACGGTAGTCTGTAAGGTGTTAACAAATGTGAGTAACTTGTTCTTTACTGTTTGGAGAGTTCATTTCTATTTGCTCTGCACTTTTTAGGTTTGGCTTGACAGTGCAGCTGTTGCCAGACATCAGATGAACAGAAAAAGAGCTTTCTGAAATCCTGCTGAGAGAGGGGCTTTGGCTTCCAGAGGTGTTGGTTTCCTTGAGTATAGCATTTCATTGGACAGACAACGTGCGCTTCCTCTGAAGGATTGCTTATATTGTCCTCCTTTTGACTGTGGGTCGGTTTACCCTCACCTAACATGGCTACCCAGTTCCAATGTAATAATGCAGTAGCAGTATGCAAGTTAAGAACTCTCCATCATGCTGCACTAGTGTTGACTACACTGCCGTTGATTTCCCCTCACTAGATTGAGCACTTTGGAGACTTTATGTCCACCTGCACGGGCATTTTAAGGTAGCCTTCTATTGTCTAATTACCTTGATATTGTTGCTATTTTCAGTACTTCCGAACTGCTTCAGAGCGACCAGTGAATGAGTTCATGGTGAGTGGTGTTTGAGTAAATGCTGAGAAGCGTATGAGCAGAGATCGGTGCTGGAATGAGAGATAGCGATGCCTCTGTGCAGGGTGAGTGGTTTGTGTGCAGGGCGAGAGGTGTGTGTATAAGTACAAGGTGAGCAGTATGGGAGTGCAGGTTAAGAGGTGTGTGAGCAGAATTGGGTGTAGGACAAAAGATGTGAGAGCGGTCTGAGTGTGCAGGGTGAGCACTGTGAGAGTAGACTGAGTGGTGTGTCTGCAGGAAGAGTGGTTTGTGAGTAGTGGTGTGTCTAGGTGCAGGATGAGCTGTGTGCTTGCACACAGGGAGAGTGTGTGTGAGTGCAGGGTGAACGATGTGTTAATGCAGGGTGAGTGGTGTATGAGAAAAAGGCGATTGGATTGTGAATAGATTGTGTGAAGCAAATACGGAGTGGTGCATGAGAGTAAGGTAACCGGTGCATTAGTTGAAGGTGAGTGGTGCCTGAGTGCAATGTGAGCTGTGTGCGAGTGCAGGGTGAGTGGTTTGTTAGTGCAGAGTGTTTTTTTAGTAGATGGCGAGAGATCTGAGTAAAGAGAGCAGTGCAAGATTTCAAAGTGAACGATTCCTCAGTGCATGGTGAGCTGTGTGACTGTCAGCTGCCCGGTGAGTGAGTGCAGGGCTAGAGTTGTGTAAGTTCTGAGTGTATAGAGCGAGAGGTGCGAGTGTGTGGTGAGTGGTGAACGTGCATTTGCAGGATGCGGGTGTGAGGTGAGGGTGAGTGTTGAAGCAGTGTGCCTGTGTACAGGATGAGCAGTGTTTGTAAGATGAGAGGTGAGTGAGTGCAGGGTGAGCAGTGTGTGTGCATGGTGAGCATTGAGTGAGCTCAAGGTGAGAGTTGTGTGAGCAGTGCATGAATGCAGGGCAAGATGTTTATGAGCGGTGTGTGAGAAGCATGTGATTGTGCAGGGTGAGTTGTGTGTGAATTTTCAGGACCATGGTGTGTGTGACTGCAGGGTCAGAAGTTTGTGAGTGGAGGGTGAGTGAACCATGGCTACAGGGCGAGGCGTGTGAGTAAAGTGGCCTGTTAATGCAAAATGAGTGGTGTGTGAGTGCTCCAAGTGTGCATGATGGGGGTGTGTGAATGGAATGTGAGTGGTGTGTTTTGAGCAGGATGAGTAGTGTGTGTACAGTGAAAGTGGTGTGTGTGATTGCAGATTGGTGCTTGAATGCAAGCTGAGCAGTGTGAGTGCAAGTTGGGCCATGTGTGAGTGCAGGCCAAGAAGTGTTAGAGCAGTCTGAGTGTGCAGTGAGCGGTGTTTGAATGTGCTGTATGAGGGGAGTGGGAGTAGAGGGTGAGCGGTGTGCCTGCATGCGGTGAGCGGTGTGCCTGTAGAGAGAGTGGTGAATACAAGTGCAGGGTCAGAGATTTGTCAGTGGGTTGTCAGTAGAGGGCAAGAGGTGTGCAAGAGAGCAGTGTCTGACTGCAAGATGACAGGTGTGTGAGCAAGGTGAGTGCTGAGTGTAGGAAGGTAGGATCCTTCTAGCATGGTTGCCCCACTTTTTGCCTGGTGTCAGTGTGTACACTAGGGGTCTCCCATGGGCTGCAGCATGTATTGTGCCACCAATGGGAGTCCACTTAAACTGTGACTACAGACCTGTCATTGCAGCCTGTATGATTTGGTGCTTTCACCTCTCATGACAGATATATGTTTTCTTATATCTGAGGTCACTACACTTAAAACATATGTCACCCCATGACAGGTTCTTCAGTTCTTGGGGCAGGGTGCTTGGTTACGAGTGTGAGGGTGCCCCTGCATGAGCAGGACACCCCTACAAACCCCGGAGGCAATTCTCCAGGCTTTGTAAGTGCTGTCAGCCATTTTAAGACATATAGTGGCTGCACCAAACCTGGTCATGTTTGGTATCAAACATGTTGGAATACAGGGATTCCGGTGCTCGAAGTATGATCCCATGTACTGGGGGGGGGGCTCCTTAGGGGACCCCCCTGTTCTCCTAGTAACAGCCTTTCAGGGTCTGCCAGCAACCTAGTGCTGCAGCCGACCACAGACACAATTCTGCCCTCCTGCTGCTGAGCTGAGCTCGAGCAGGGGAAGGTAGAACAATAGGTTTCCTGTCACAGGGAGGTGTGACCACCTCCCAGACAAGAATTAGTGTATTGGGCTGGGGTGGGCGCCTTCTGAGCGCCACCAGACTGCTTTGAAGGGCTCATTTGGTGCCCTCCTTGCATACTCCAGTTTGAGCCAGATCAGGAACCCTTGGCTCCCTCTCTGGCACAAAACTGGATAAACTGTCCAGCACTTCCTCTGCGAGGGACCTTCGAGTCATCCCAACCCTTTCCTTATGGTACTTAAGGGCTCCCTGTGGGTGGGTCCTCAGATTCGTTGTTGGACCAGATTCAGCCCTGAAACTATGTCGCTCTTCAATCGTCTGGACACTCGGACTTCGACTGGACCCAGGAATGCACCTAGCAAGACTTCTGCTGCTCCTGGTCTCGCTGTTCTTCAATTCTTCTTTGTCGTCTGTGCTTCGTCCGGATTCTTGCGATACAAAAGGGGATGATGGACGGAACGCTTGAGCCAATCAAACACTCACCCCCAGTCAACTGATCTGGGTTTAATCCATCATCATTCTTTAGCTCACTCCACCACCCCAGTTCAGACATGGCCATATGCAAATCAGTCTGACCCTGTGCCTCATGGGAACAGTCCAGCCCGAACTGCCAAGCCATGTCTTCCCTGGACCGGAAACAAGCATCCTAGGACCGGTTTCTGGCATTCCAGCCGTCATCAGCCAGGCTTGCTTGAATCCAGTGGCAAAGTGAGCAAGGGACCCACGTCTGGGCATACCCCCGCCAACTTAGGGCGAACAAAGCGATACAAAAGGGGATGATGGACGGAACGCTTGAGCCAATCAAACACTCACCCCCAGTCAACTGATCTGGGTTTAATCCATCATCATTCTTTAGCTCACTCCACCACCCCAGTTCAGACATGGCCATATGCAAATCAGTCTGACCCTGTGCCTCATGGGAACAGTCCAGCCCGAACTGCCAAGCCATGTCTTCCCTGGACCGGAAACAAGCATCCTAGGACCGGTTTCTGGCATTCCAGCCGTCATCAGCCAGGCTTGCTTGAATCCAGTGGCAAAGTGAGCAAGGGACCCACGTCTGGGATTCTTCAACAGACCTGTAGGCATCAAGAACGCCCAAAGAAATCTCCCTTGGAGTGAAGGAGTCACTCCCCTACATCTGCAGGCACCTCAACGAAGCCGACCGCTCTGCTGCTCCTGATGTCCCATGGCCCATCAACACAGGTGGTGGTTCTGCGGCTCCCTAGAGGCCTGACCTGTCTTCCCTGCAATTTGGAGGACCGTATCCCTCGTTGGGGCTGCTGGCAACTGAACCCCTTTGCACTGTGGCTACTTGCCTTTCCCAAGGCTTGTTGGCTCTGCACTGCAGAGATCTTCGGGCTACAAGAAGCTCCAGCACCTCACTTCCTGAAGAACAGAGTCCTCCCTGCATCGTGGGCCTCCAACTTTGGTGAGCTGCTAGAGGTCCTCTTGCGACTCCTGTGCCTTCAGCCTGTGGGTCCTCCTGAGGGTCTTCTCTTGCTGGCTCGCGGCCTGGTCTGACTACTGCTTTTGGGGAGTCCCTTGCTGGTCCCAATGTTTGCTCCTTTTCGTTCAGCTTGTTGGTGCTCCGGGCGGACACCGACCACCTAGACACCAACATCCGACGTGTACAACTCGTCCACGGCTCCTGCTCTTCCTTAGTGCGGCCTGGTCCTCACAGCTGCAGCAACAAGGTTACTGCTGTCTCTTCTGAACCTCTAGACTTCAGTGGGCATTGTGCTTCCATGCCTCCTGGCCACCTCCAAGTCGCATAGACTCTGTCCCTTCTGCTTGCAGTTTCTTCACTTCCAGAATCCACCCATTGTTGTCTACGGCAGGTTCCAATGTCACTTCACCCCTATGCACCCGACTTATATCGGGCGTCCACGGGTGGGGGGGCTCTCCAACCTTCTGTCTTCCAGAGGGTTTCCTCGGGGACCTCTGCGAAGGGTCCTTCTTTAAAACTGCAACTGCGACGTCTCCGTTGACTTCCATTGGGCACTCGGCTGTGTTCCACTCTGTGCACAGCCTCCATGGGGTTCCTGGGTGCTGCTTACCTTCGGTGTTCCTTGTGTCCCTAGCTCCTCTGATTCTTCTGGTCCAAGTCCTGTTCTTCTTTGCAGTTCGCATTCCACTTTCTTAATATATGGTCTTGTCTCCCCCTGGCGACCACTGTATTTTCTGCTACTTACCGGATTGCTTTCTTTGAAGTATTTTCATGTGTACTATTGATATCTCCAGCCAGGAGATATACGAATGTGTTAGTGATTGTGTTGTGTAATAAATAGACTTATTTTTATAAACACTGCATGGTTATTTTTCATCTAATCTACACTGTCTATTAAATGTGGTAAAACAAGCTGCTTTACACTCCTTCAAGATAAGCCTGCTCTCCACAGCTACCACTTTGAGAGCTTTCTATGGTTATCAAAGACCACTAAAATCACCACAAGGGTTGCCTGGATTAGTGCAAGATGCAGCACGCCTTTGAGTGTACACCATATACTAAGCCAGCCTCCTACACCGATGATGCATGATGTGGGGGTATGTTAAGGGAGGGTGAGTGGTGTATCTGTGCTCAGGGATGATAGTGTGTGTGAGTGCAGAGTGCTGTGTATGAGAGTACAGAGTGATTGTGCAAGTGCAGAGTGAGAGGTATTTGAGTGAAGGGTGAGTGGTTTATAAGTAAACGGTAAAAGGAGAGTGAGTACAGATCAGCACGTGAGTGCAAGTTGAGCAGTGCCTCAATGCTTGGTGATTGGTGTGTGAGTGCAAGGTAAGCAGTGTAAGTTCAAATTGAGCCATGTATGAGTGCAAGGCAAGAGCTGTGTAAGTGCAGAGCAAGAGGTGTTCGAGTGGCGTGTTTGTGTGTGGGTGTGGGTGTGGGTGTGGTTAGTGGTATGTGAATTTGTAAGATGAGGGGTCTGTGAATAGAAGGTTAGCAAAGTGCCGGTGTGCAGGATGAATGGTGTGTGTAAGTGCAGGGTGAGAGGCGTGTGAGTGGTCAGAGTGCAAGGTGAGTGGCGTGTTTTTGTACAGGAAGAATAGAGTGTGGGAGTGCTGGGTCAGAGGTGGGAGTGCAGGGTGAGCGGTGTGTGAGTGCAAACCGAGAGACGTGTGAGTGCAGGGTGAGACCTGTGAGAAGTGTGTGAATGTGCATGATGAGGTGTGTGCATGCTGGGTAAATGATGTGTTTTTTGGCAGTGTGAGGGAGGTGTCTGCAAGGAAAGTGGTGTGGAAGAGTGCAGAGAAAGGTGTGTATGTGTACGTGCAGGGTGAAATGCTTGAGAGTGCAGGGTGAGTGGGTTATGCTTAGAGGGTGAGAGGTGTGTGAGTAGAGAAATGTACATTAGTGGAGGGTGAGCATTGCCTCAATGCAGGTTGAGATGTGTGAGTGAGTGCAGGGTGAGATGTGTGAGAGTGCAGGGTAAGATGTGAGTCAGTAGAGATTTGTGCGTTTTTGCAAGGTGAGCATTGCGTGAGTGCAAGCGGTGTTTGAGTGGTTTGTGAGTGATGTGTTAGTGGAGTGTGAGTGAAAGCTGAGCAGTGGGTAATTGCTGGGTGCGCTGGGCGAGAGGTCTTTGAGTGGTGTTTGAATGCATGGTGAGCAGTGTGTAGGTTTGTGGTGAGAAATGTCTGAGTGCAGAGCGAGTGTGCTGAATGAGTGGCGTCTGAGTGCAAGCTGAAAGTGTCTTATTGTATGGGGAGAGTGTCTAAATGCAGGGAGAGTGGGTATAAGTTAACGGGTTGAGAGGTCAGTGTGAGTAGTGTGTGAGTGCTGGGTTTGAGGAGTGTGAGTGTAGGGCGACAGGTGTGAGTGCAGGGTAAGCTGTGTCTTTTGTGCATGTGAGCGATGTGTGAGTGTAGGGTGAGCAGTGAATGTGAGTGGTGTTTGAGTGAAGGGTGAGAGGGATGTGAATAGTGCCAGTGCAAAGTGAGAGGTGGGTGAGCGTAGTAAGAGTGCAGGGTAAATGTAGAGAGGGGTGTTTGAGTGCAGTGTGCTGTTTGTGAGTAGGGTAAGAAATGTGTGAGTGCAAAATGTGTGGGGTGCCTGTGTGCTTGCAAGGTGAAGGTGTATCTATAGAACAACAGAGTTTTTTTCCTGTGTAAATGCAGAGTAAGCGGCACACTTTGTGAGTGGAGGGCGCAGCACATTAAAGTTAGACCATTTAGGATTGCCAGTGCTTGTTAGAAGTTTTTTATTACTAGTTCAGGGTCATTTTGGTAGGAGATAATACGACCGCTTTGATGAGTTCCTTGGTTCCTTTCAATTAGTAGCTGAGCTGTTGTTTCTCTGGGTGGGAAGGGGTAGTGGTTCTCAAGACTTGCTTGATTATCTACTCCGTCCTCCTGAATTGGTTTTCAGTTTGGGTGAGCTACTGTTAAAAATATTTTTGTGAAACTAGTTCTATTTACACGGAGGCCATAGTGTGTTTTTCAAGACAGCCAAACTTCTCATGTGTATCAAAAATGAACCTCCAGCCTAACTCCAGTTTTTCATCTGATGATTCTCATTCCTTTAATGCATGCTGCTTACCAAAGGTGACATTTATGTGAAAGAAAATCAGGAAGATGCAAGGTGCCCTTACCTCTGGATTTAGTATGGCAGGATTAAGATTGCTTTTTAGTTACTTCTGTTTTTGGGTGGCAAACAGTATCTCGTCTTCTCGGGTCTCCAAATGGCAGCCCCTCTGCAATGGCAGCCAGGGTCATATTAAGGATTTTGGGGCCCGATTTGTAACCTCTTTGAGTTTTATTACCCATTTTTGCTAATTCACGCCCTATGTTGTGTAACAATATTGAATTACATGTTAAAGGTTAAGATGGAGAAATACACAGAAGTGAGTTAAAGAGAAAGTTTAATTTCCCTGTTGGCCTATTGGAGGGTGGGGGCCCTGAGTAATTGCCCACGCCTTAAAACGTCTCTGATGGCCGCATTCTTTATCCTATCAAGTTTTCTAATTTCAGTTTTGGGACTTTTTCCCCCCATTATATTAGTGTCCTTGGTTTGAATGCTTCTAGTTTAATAATTTGTCTTTCTTCTGGCAACACAATCAACTTTACTTTGGTACATGAATAGGAGCAAAATCAAGTGAAGTATAACAAGTGCGCATGGGCAGTCTTGTCCTAGGTTCATCTGACCTTTGCTGTTTCTGTAACTGCAAAGCAAGCAGACCTCCAGGGGGAAAGGAACTGGACGCTGGGCATTTTTCTTGGAAGCAGGCCCTATTAGAAATAAGAGAACTCCTTGGGCCATATTATACAAAGTGCCCTGGGGATGCAATAGGCGTTTTTGCCGCTTTGCACACCCCTGGGACACTTTGGTAATACAGACGGGGCCACAGATGCTTGTGCAGCCCCTTCTGTAATACAGTTAGCGCTACCACACATATAGCGCCAGTGCTATCATCAGAGGGCGGTCCCTCATTTGAATGGGGGCGTGGCCGCAGTTGCAAAGGTAAAAAAGCTGTCAGGAGGAACGTTGACAGTGCGCCTCCTGATGGCAGCCCTCTGGAGGGGGTGACATCCCCTTGCAGGTGGGTGCAGTCACTTACTGCACCCGCCTGTAGGGGGATCTCTCACCCCTTTCAAAAGTGCAGGCGGGTTGCCGCCTGCACAGTGAAACACAGCAGCTGCTTCAAAACTACTCTGTATTTCGCTTGAATGCACTGCCCCCAGGGCAGCACAAGTTCGTGGCTGCCCTGGCGGCAGCGCATTCAATATAATATGGCACACTCTTCGTGTTGGCTCCGAGCGCACCTTTTGAAAGGCGGGCCCGGCGCTAACAAGGAAAATGCGCCTCATTGTATTATACGGCCCGTGGAGCATTGCAATTTATGTGCAGAAAGATACAGATTATAACATGCTGCCTGTTTCTTTGGAAGACTGTACTAGACTCTTAATTGACTATACACTTATTTTATGTTTTATAGTTTTATATTGGGACTCAGGCCAGGAATGATCGAGGGGTTCTGTACAAAGACACATTTAATATGAAACACTCAAGAATTAACAAAAATAGTGAAATAAAACATGCGGATAAAAACACAATTTGAAATGAAAGATAATAGGAAGAATAAAATCAAGTTAAGAAACCATTCCAAGTAAGTAACTGTAGGAAATGCACCTTTTCTGCGTGGTCACTCTGGATTTTTCGCCTTTTGCTGGACCTTATATTTTTGCTTGCTTTAGAACTCTGTGCACTTTACCCCTGTTAGCCAGTAGCAAAAGTGCTGGTGCTTCTCCTTTAAACATGATTGAATCGGCATACTCTTAATGGGCATATTTAACTTGCCTATATGTTCCTAGTATATGGTACAAAATGTACACAGAGTCTGTAAGTTATATGCAAATAGTGCTTTGCAGCATCTATTATGCCATCCACTGCAGTGGTAGTGCAAAATTGGCTTCAGGCCAACCATTGTACCCTGACTGTAGCAGTGTAAAAACTGCAATTGAACCTGACATAATAAGACCTTTTGACAGGTCAAATATTAATAAGTCACCTCTGTGTAAGCCTTGCAGCCCACAAGGCAGGGTGTCTGGTATGTAAAAGTAGGACATGTAGAAATTTAATGTTAGCATGTCCTTACAGTTATTAGCACCCAAAAGATATTTTTCACTTTGGCAGACTTAGCTGTCTTATGTAGAAAACCAGAGTACAGACTAAAATACTAATACTGTACCTTGGGAATTAGACCAGCTGGAAAAGTAATTAAGCCACTATTTTTAATAGTTAATAAAAATCAGACACTTGAAATGGATTTTTTATAAGTATTTTAAAAAAAGTTAGCTTTTCCCTGTCTGAAGTTTCTGGAGGCTAATTTGCATTAGCTTTCCAGCTGTGGGCATCTTTTTTGACACTACAGTGTAAGAACTCTGCTTAACAGGTCTGCATGGTTCACATATAACACTTGGTGCACACTTCAAAGGGGAGACAACAGGATGCAAAAACAATTATTGTGGATCCACTGTCTAGTTGCAGAAGGACTCTGCTTTTGTTGTACTAGACTTCTGTCTGTGGGTTTGTTGTGGGTACTGTGGCTGCCTCAAACTGGAATTTAGTGTCAGATGAACACTAGATATTGGAGGACACTAGGATTACCATAGTACACTTTCCACACACACCCAGTCCCCGAAGCCCATATTTAGTGTGGACGAAGACTTTCACCTTCTTGAAAATGCACAAAGTTTGTAGGGTTGTCCGTGGGAACCTTTACCCCATCAGTTAGGGTGTAACCAGGAGTCATTCTCACACACTAGTTAGTGTTAGGCTTAAAGGTGACACCTCTAGGCACCCACTTCGGAACACTTTCTGGACCTGCAGAAAACAGAAGAGGGCTGGACTGATGTCTGAATTGAGAGGAGCCATGAAAGAGTGGACCTGCTCCCTCTTGTTCCCAGAACAAAGAAGTGGACTCCAAGAGTCCGTTGGATGACCTCCTATGTGGCTACAGATAGACAACAAGCTGCAAGAGATCTTTTCCTGGAAATACCCAGCTGACCAGTGGCAACTGGACCCTGGTGTTTGCTTGCCTGACACCCTGCCAGTCTTTAAGTTCCTCCCCGAAAGTCCTGGGGGACTTAAAATTGTATTCCTGTGGTGGATAGGGACTTAAAGGACTAAGTCAGAAAGTAAATTATTTGACCAAGATTAATCTGGTTTGTGTATACTTCCCACTATTAATTTCTATTTACCCATGTTACCAATTAAAATTCCTTTGAAATTCTTTAAATCCCTCAATAGTTCCTTAGACAATTTTTTTTAGAATGGACGGAGAGCACATATATCTTTATCCTCTTTATGCAGCCCTATGGATAGGGGCTGAGTTAATTTTCCAAACTTTCAACAGTACCATACTTCATTTTTAATAAAAACAAGTTTTACCTCACTTGTCTTCCTCTAATGAAACCCTTGACCATTTGGCGTAAATGGGAGGACTCTTTTATTCTCCCTTTCTCTTTTCACTCACTGGCTTATTTTTCTCATCATCCGCGTTCCTTTGCATCACCTACCATTATACACTGTATATCCACAATATTCCAGTTCTTTACCAAATCTCTCTCACCACTACGGGCTTTCCTTGACTCCTCTATATGGCATAATAAATTCATTAAAGTATCTAACTGCATGATTTTTTGGAAAGATTGGGTTGCTAAAGGAATAATTCAGGTTAAGCAAATACTTCGAGAGACTCATCCTCTTACTTCTTCAGAAGTTCAAACCAAATTTAGCCTATTCCCTGCTTCTGCTTTCAAATATGAATTGTTAAAAAATGCACTTACCCAACATATCTCCCTCCTTTCACAGATTCCTCCTCTTACACCCGGATCTCATCCCAGTGCAACTAACCATCTCTTCCTCCCTCAAGGCCACTCACATATACAAAAGCCTTCATTATTCCCCTCTATAAACGTCCCAAATATAAAGTTGAACTTTCTTGGGAATTGGAATTACAACACTCTTTTTACACACAAATATGGAACTCCATATTGCTAAACATTCATCACACTTACTGCAATGTTCGCACAACACTTCTACTATTTTTATCATAGGCTGTTTATAACTCCAATTTCCATCTGAAAATACAATCCAAATCCAAATTTGCCAAACCTATGCTGGACCTGTTCGAATACACCAGGCACATATTTACATTCTTTTTTCTTTTGTCCAAACGTTAATTCTTTTTGGACGAGGATTCGCAAAACAGTTACTGATATATGCTATATTAATTTCCCGTTTGAGTTTAAATGTATATTCCTGGGTTGCTCCTCTCCTATTTGGATTGGCGCTCATAAACTTGGTAAGTTAATGCTTTTCAAGTTATTACATCTAATTCGAAAGACGCTACTAAAGACACTTTTACTGGATGGTGGAACCTTCTTTGTCATCGTCATAGAACTGACAGAGCATTGGCTACATCCACACACCAGCTCCTTCAGGATACTTTTTGGTCACCTCTTACTAACCACCTATCTGTCCATTCAGCTCGATTCCAAGACAGCAATTCTGTTTTTCAACTGCCAAGAACTTTTCATTTACTGTTCATTGCATTTAACTGTTACTTACTTGTTATGATTATCCATCTTTGTATAACGCGTTAGATATTTAACAATTATTGCCTTTGGTAAGGTTGTTTATTTATATTATATCCTTTTTTACAGGGAAGGTTCTAGGATTTACTGGGCCCTGGGCAAAAGGGAAGGTGCGAGGCCCCTGAAATTTACATAAATGGCACATTCAGGGCTCTGGAAGCTGCTTTGTGCAGACTCCTCCTGGGCCGCAGCTCCTCCTCTCAGCCACCTACAAGAACATCTTTTACAGCCCATTTGTGACTGAAGGTGTGAGAATTGCTTGGGGGCTGTGTTAAACCAGTGTGGGCTGAAGTGCTGATAATTGGTGTCCTGCGGAGTCTCTGAATGGGCAACCCGAGATGTGTACCCCCTCCCTCTCCCCCCCCCCCAGGGCACGAGTCGGGGTACCACGCGGGTGTCGGCGTCCCCCCACTTATTTTCCAGGGTGGACGCCGTCCACCCTGCTTATCAAAACGCCGTCCAGCCTGCCCTGCTCATCCACACATGTTCACCGGTGGAAAGAGTAGTGAATGCGCGGAAGAGGCCCCCGGGGGAAGAGGTGGAAACAAAAACAGCCAGTGACTTCAAAGAGGCCCGGGACGCGTGCAGGCGAGCCCCCCATTACCCCGGATATACGAAGGGCAAAGCTGGAGACCCCGTGAGCTGCGTGCCCAGGACATGCAGTGAAAGGGCAGAGTAAACAAACTACTCGGCATCCGCTCCCGCATTCGAGAACATTCTATTTTGGTCCATCATCAATTGCACCGGAACAGCTTCTGTGCTGCACAAAAAGCTTCATTTATTTTTAATTTGGAATTCGGTAGCTCTTGTTAATAAGCCAGCAGTTCTGAATGCAGCCTCGGATTGGTAAGGCGGGCAATCGGGCATCGGCCGATGGGCCGCTGGCTGAGGCCAGTTGGTGGGCCGGTTTTTTGGTCTATGAAGGATTCCACCCCTGATTCACAGCGTGAAAGGCTGTAGTTAAAGCCTTAACAAACAACCCCATGCACTTGAAGTCAGGCCAGGGGGTTAATGTCAGAGGCAGAACGACAACAGGCGGCTCCGCTCCGACTGTCACAGCATTAGGTGTGCCTCTGCAAGGAGCTGCTGATGGGAAGCCATTAGCACTTACTTTGCAGGGGACTGCAACAGGGGAGAGGACAGGAGCATGGGATGGTGGGGGTAGGCGAGGGCCAACCAGGGAGACTTAGGGCCAAAACTTGGAAACCAGGTTCAAGTCCCAGCGTCAGTCCGACATCCTGTGATTTAGGGCAAATCACTTAATCTACATGAACCTAAAAAAAGAATATGACCATCTAAAGCGCTCCAATGCCTCTGGGCCTAGTTCATGCTATATAAAACTGTATGTAAGGGAAGTCACACTATTTTTTGTTTCTTTTTGCATTTACCCACTAGCATCATTCTCTTTCTCAGAACGTACACGGAATGCTAGCCGCAAGTAAAACAAAAAACACAGATACACCTATCACTAGTCTGAACATTGAAGTGCCTCTCTTAAGTACTGCAAAACATAAAAGGAATATCATAAAAACCCATGGTGAGTGTAAAAGGCAGTTTAGCCATATCATGTTCCCCAGTGAACATCAATAGAGACATTCACAGCAAACGTATGGGTAAAAAACACAATTAAAAGTGAGTTCCTAGTATTTTCGATAATTCGGTGCTTCTAAAGTATATTTTTTCATTAGAATGTTAATTACCTATTTAAAAAAGCTTTAAAATACTTGTATTACCGCATATGTTTGCCAGCATTAACTCCATTATCCTAACTAAGCAGTGTATTGTGAAAGGCTGTGATCTGCGAATGTGGGCCACTTTTTTTGGGCTGCCCGGGCCGAATTGTGGCCCCAATCCAACCCTGTCTTAATGAGTCGTTGATGAGCGCTGAGGACGGCCCTCCTCTCACAGCCACAGAACAATCCAAGCTGTTCTGTACTCGAAGTGCTTCCGCTCAGAACATGTAAGTGCCGGTTATATTAAACAAGGCCGCTGCGGGTGTGTGTTGTCGCCCTGCCACGCCCCCTCTGCAGGACATTCTATTGCACTGGAGACTTGGACGTCCACTGGGGGGTTGGCAGGGGTGGCCGCCCTATTCCGGCCTTGCCCTTTGGCCCCTGGCACTGCCCCAGGCCCCCAGCTCTGGTCTCAGGGCTATGAATCCTCTGAAAGTGTTCTGGAAGTTCTGGGTCTTGTTATCTATGAAAAAATACCTGCACAAAACATTTGAGGCATGCTTCATGGAGATTTGTTTTCTAACAACAGTGTATTTTTCTCTAGTTTTCGAGATGACATCGCGCACTTCCTTCGATACAAAAATCATAGCGTGCCTTACCACTGTTTGTCAAGCTGTGATTGAAGCAATGCCTTTTTTGTGATTTGTTTGACATTGTAATTCGCCCCACAGTATTTCTCATAGTTTATTTCTGAAACTGCGAGGTAAATAGAGCAACTGCAAAAGCTCTTTAGGAAAGTATAAACAAGACAATACCTTCTTTGTTGAGAGGGCCATCGAAAGTATTGTATACTTTTCCTTTTTGGGGAAAAGTGCAGGGGTTACACTCGGAGGTCACTGCTGCTTTAAAAATATTCGAGTGCCAGTATGTTGAGTATATATATATTTTTTAATGTATTGCGATGATAACTGCTTCTGACGTGGGTTTCCATTCAAAACACAGATGATAAAGTACATCAAGTTATCTGTGTCTTAGAGTAACCTTTGAAGCCTAAATTATGTGCCTTGAAACTTTGCACCAAAAAAGTATGTTTTTTTTTTTTTCTACACAACCATGTTGTCTAAAGCTATCAGATCACCTCCCACATGTTTTTGTTGTTGTTAATCGTTGGAATTGAAAAATAATCGGCACCTTCCAAAGGAAATGTGCTTTTAAAACAAAAGTGACTTCACAAACTAATGAGGTCCACAACCTCCGTAATTATTTTTTGAAATTGAAATGAAGCGCTGGGCGCAGAGCACATTATGTATTTAAATTCCCTGTTCTACAGGTATTGTGTTTATTCTGCTCGCGTTGGCCTTGAAACAAGTTGAAAGCACTTCAGTGAGTGGCGGCACGTGATTAAGACAAGCGCGAAAATTAGTTTCATCCACATTTGGGCTGTTAATTCCTCCATACAGGGACCTTAAGTCACAGGCTTAAGTACTGAGCAGCTTCAATTGTTAAATCTTGCAATATGTGCAAATGATAGTTCTGCTGCACATGTGATGGCACTTCCTGCCGTGATGTCACTTCCTGTTGTGATGTCACTTCCTGCCATGATGTCACTTCCTGTTGTGATGTCACTTCCTGTGACACCACCTAACTTGGAGAGTCCCCCCACTTCTTTTTTTAGGACTTGTGCCCTATTCCCCCCCCCGCTCCCCCCCTCCCATGATGACCGGTGGGGTGTTGCAATTGTGCGGGCCCCATGCTGGTAGGCTGAGTGCCAGGCCCTGCCTTTTTATTACTTTGCTTATCTTTCTTTCTCCCTCCCTTTACTATCTCTTCCCCTTTCTTTTTCTTTCCTTTAAGTTATAAAACATAAAATGCTGTTTTATTAAAGTACCATTTTCTTACGCTCTCTTTATATTGTCTGTAGTTCTAGAATGCAATCTCTTTCAATATTTGTATATGTTGCAACTGTACTGTGCCTTCTTCGCTCATATATTTATATTATTCCATATTGTATTTATCAGACATTCTTTCCCCTAAGTAGTACCTTTTTGCTGAATCATTTCAATAAAGCTTCTTTAAACTTAAAAAAAATCATAAGTAAAAAGTTTTTTTTGCGGACCAAATGAAGTTGATGATCACTTGATTCTATACATTCCGCTATGTGCAACTGGAATTATCGGGTCTGGTTTTTGCGGGCTTGGAAAAACCAGAAAAGGCATAGTTTCCGGGAACGGTAACTCCTTCGGGGATACCGCTCCGGGCAGCTAGTAATGAGGCTCGTTAGTGACTAAATAAGAATTTATTTTATGTAGCTTAGGAAAGGTTGCAGTAGGAAGAACAGCTGAGAGTGGATTTAAATACTTTCACTGCAGCGAATATTGATTGCCCTCACACGACTTATAGTAAGCAGGTTTTGGTTGCTTCACCAATTGCTTACATCAAAAACACCTGGATTTAATTTCAGCCAGCAGTAAAGTATACCACAAGCTTTTCCAATCTACGAATCCAACAACGTAATTTACATGACGCAGGTGAATTACAACTTGCAGAAGCACGGGAGTAAACTATGATTTTCATAGAAGCCAAATCGTTAGTTAGCAGGAGCCAGTAACTGGTTACAAACAGTACTTTCAGTATATTGACCCCGAAGATTGCAAAGCTGTGGCCAAGTTATCAGCCAGCCAGTCAGGAGTAACATTCACGAATGGCCATTTCCTGTGCTGGGAAGGATGGATTTTGTGTTTTAACACTGACGCCGCCTAACAGAAACAAGCATTGGCAGTAAGTCTCGCCTTTTAAAGTGAGTGTCGCGTTTCTTTAACTTTGCCCGTTTGTTTACTTGCAGTAAAAAAGGAAAACCGAAAAGAGCAATATTAATGGCTGCCAGTGAGTTGTGTGTGACACGTACCTTGCTCGGCAGGTGGTTTTCTTTTAGAGAAAAAGCACTTCAAGCAGTTTGCCGGGTCCTCCCTACTACACATGTGCACGAAAGGTCCGACATTTTGGAAGGGTGTTTCTTATGAATAAATATGTTAAGATGGGCAATGCACTGGCGGGACAGTGAGCAGCCTGCTTGTTAGTAATGTGCAAATGCACAATCATCAAAAGCAATTCTGCAAAATACAATTTTAAATTATTTTTAACAAATCAACGAATGGGGTGCGTTTGAAAGGGTAGGGAAGGGGGACGAAAAGAGGAGCAGAGAGGAGCAGCAACTGGTGTGAGGAGATGAGAGAGAAAGCGAGAGAGAACGTGTACTGTAAGGAGTGTCAAAAAGCAAATTAAAAATAGCTATATGATGCATTGACACAGTAATAGGGGAGGCCAAGTTCTAGCTTGGAAAATGTAAAATAATGACGTGCATTTCAAAATGTAATTAATTGCTCAATTATGAGTAAAATGCAAGAGATAGATTTCCATTCAACATGGCTGCGTATGAAGAGTACAAGAAGGTGTTTAAAGTAAGAGTGTCACTTCATAGCGCAGAGCGTCTCATTTTGTCAAACATTGCAATTTACCTTTAATGATATATTTTAATTTGAAGTGTTTAGATTTAGCTATGGTTATCATATATATATGCATTCATAACACTGTTGCCGTGCATCATGTTACAAAAACAGTCCAGGGGGTGGCAGCATTGTTTAAAATATAAGTGAATTTAGTTTCAAATGCACATGAATAGTGTAGATCTAGTCACAATGATTTTCTCCCAAGTGACATCCATGGTATCGGAATTCGTTTGTAGATAACAGAGGTTACACTTTTTACTGCTTTTAAGTAATAACTTGTAAAACACCATGTCTCGCTCCTTTATGAAAGTTTATGAACAAAGTGTGGGACTTTAGTGGTCAGGATTTCACACTAATGGATTGTATTTTAGTGGTCAGGATTTCACACTAATGGATCGTAATTTGGGTGTGCTTCATTTCCATTTTATAGCTCAAGCACAATGGCGGTTGGCAAACAGATTTTTGATGTTTTTTTTCAACTTCAAATGTTACCCTTTTGTTTGGAAGTAATGCATATGAATGGACGAGGTGGAAGTGTTAAAGAGTTTTCCAAACGTGCAATTTTGGGTGACAAACTATTTTTGAATACTACTTATTTTTATAATAAATATCGTCGTAACCGATGAATTAATAATGCTGCACTTGAAGCAATTTTATTTTGAAAGTTTAGAAGTGTGTTTAATAACGTAATTTAGTTATACCATATTTTCGTAGAGACACCATTTTATTAAAATGGATTTTGTTTTCTTGTATTGTTCATCTTGTTCCTGCTTATAACCCTCACCATCAATATCCCCCTGCGTGTCTTCACTCCTCACAGTTTTTGCAGAGCACAGGACACTGAAGCAATTGGTTAGCTTCCTGAGAGAACATGTATTGTTAATGAAACTTTATTCATGTTTCTAATGTAACATTCCGAAGGACCCTTCTGCATGAAGTTCCGATGCAGGCTTACTAGTACACTGGTGTAGGAGTCTTTGATTGAAAATGTTTCATATTGTGTTGTACATCTCAGGATTGCATTGTTGCTGTAGAAGCTAATGGAAGATTTTCTCTACGTTAGAAATCGGTTAGTGTTATAGTTATTTTTGTGACAGTCTCCTTTTTGATTTACCAAATATGTGTTATCGCTAGTCATGCCATGCTGAGCCTACTGTTTTTTGCTTATTACCTATGCGTAAAAAGTGTATAAAACCCCTTGGCTTTCGGGGCGATCCAGAGCCTTTCCTTTTTCCTCAAGGGATGCCCGTTCCATTTATGATTTTTGGTGCCCATTGAGACTTAGAACTGTTTCTGATTTCTGACTGTGTATTCTGTATTGGAGCCTTTATTTTGCATTTCTCTATATTGCTTATTTTGAGATTTTGTAATAAAACCCTGTAACTTTTATCGATCTATAAGTCAGTTCTGGAGTTTTCCCAGTCACTATTTCCACTTACTCTGCTAATTTGTTGGGCTTGATGTCAAGGAGGGTGTTGACTCTGATCACAACAAATTAATATTGCCATTTTGAAAATTAAATTTGGTAAAATGTTGATTTAAACTATTGACATTAATGCTGATTGAATGAGATATCTGATTATAGAAGCAGCCAGATGTGAAAATGAAGCATGTGTTAAATTAGAAGAATTAGCTGATGAATTGGAGGTTGATAGAAGCAAGCTGAAGAATGTGAAACGAAATTACAAATTGGATTTAACACATTATGAAATTAAAGAGATGGGTTTAATTGCATTGAGAGCCCATATTCAAAAATTAATTGAGAAAACAAGGGACTGGCATGATCTAAAAAATTATGGAGAAAGATGGAAGAATAGTGCAACAAATAAGAAGATGAAAGGGCAAAAGGTTAGGCAAGAGGTGTCGCAAGTGATACAGAAGTTGGGACAGAATCAGTTTTGTAGTTTCTTTGAGAGAGGTTCATGGAGGTAATTTTGTACATGTGCAATGGACTTGACCTGATTTGTATGCATTTACTAATAATTTTCCAAACTTTAGAGAGGATACTAGGAAATGGTATGAAGAGATGGACAAATTAAAACATATTTTCCAGATGTTGTGCGCTGATTTGAATATGCTGTTCAAGATTGTAGTTCTTAGTGACTTGTGTGCTGAGTGTAAGGCTGTTGTTGTTGGATGCCCTGTTCAAGAACCAGCAAGGATTACTCCTAAAGGTGCTCCTTCTGAAAAGGTAGGTATCAAGTACTAGAATGGATTTAGCAGTTGAAAAAACGAGTTCCTGACGAGGATATAAATTGGAATAACCTTTTGAGAGCTTTACAAGAGCTGAACTAGTCAATGTATGCCTTTTATGAGAGACTTTTCAGGTTTTCAAGAGACATATTGAAGTCGAAGACCCCGAAAGGGATGGAGCTAGTGGTTTCAAGTCTGCGTTCGTGAATGGTTTGAGGCCAGGTATTAGTAACCACATTCGGCAGAGTGAATTGTGTTAGCAGATAAAGCTCACAGATGAGATTTTGAAATTGTTGAAATATAGTTGTGACTATATTGATAAGAAACTGAAAAAGATTAAAGAGGAGTTGATGATTTCTCAAATGAAACAGTTGGAAAAAGAACCTCAGAATCCGATGGGTTCAAATATGAATTTTTTTCAGAATGATATGAATGAAATGAATCAGATGAAAATGCAAGGTGGTGGAAGAGGTTATGGAATGAATATGAGTGCAGAAATGATGAAAAAGAATACAGCTTGTCACTTATGTGGGAAGATAGGTCACTGGAAGAGGGAATGCCGACAGAATCCTTCCAGGTTTCAGGGAAATGTAAAACGAATTTCACAGATGCAGAGAAATAACGTGATAGTTCCCAATATGTACCAAAAACAAGAGGGAGTGAGCGGAAACGCTAGGTTCATTCTCCACGTTAAATCTTACTTCACAAAATGGAACCTAGCCATGCTCAGAAGTTCAACCCTCCACTGGAGAAAACAACAGTTTTCTTGTGAAACCCTCACCCACCAGGGTTCCCCTTGGTGGCATGCCTCATCATCGGGTCCATCCCATTCTGCTGTGGAACGAGGCGTGCTGCGACCTACGAACTATGTCGCAGCACTTTTTGTATAATGAAGAAGACTGTTTAAGAAGTAGGAGTGGTGGGGTTTAAGTGTAGGGTGAAGTTTAAAAATACCTGGATAGTGGGTATGACTAATTTAATCTGACCCCTAGTCGGCATGTTAAAAAAGGGGAATATAGGAGAGAGGAAATTATGAGTCTGCTTTCCTACTCTATTCTCTTCTAAAAAGAAAGTTATCCATCTAGGACACCATATTGAAAAGGGTGTGAGGAAGGTCTCAAAGGAATGTGTTTATGCAGTTCTGAAATTGAGTCATCTGACTCCCCAGAGGGACGTGCAGATTTTTCTTGTAATTGTTCGGTACTGGCATCCTTGATTGTAAAGCCTTTAGTGTGATTAACATGCAGTGATGTCCAAGATCCAGTACCATTTGATAATGAATGCATTAATTAATTTAAGAAACTGAAAGTAAGTTTGTGTCATGCGCCCGCACTCGGGGGATGCCTTATTACAATTTGAAATTTTTTCTGTCTGGCATGAGAGGAATGGATGTGCACTTCCGATTGTCACACAGAAACATGGAGGTTTAATGCTCCCAGTGGCATATATTTTTGCTATGGTTGAATCCAGTAGCTGGAAGTCTTCCAGGTTGTTTGAAATCGGTTGCAGCTGTTTGCATTGCCATTGAACAAAGCAAAGGGATTGTGATGCACCATACTTTAATCGAAATCCCTTTGACAAGAACGAGAACTCAATATATAACGAACAGTAGACTGACTTGTTATGAGCCGATCATGCTTGCAGCATAGAAAATTTCTCTTCAGAGATGCAATGTTTTGAACCCAAAAACAGACAAAAGTTTTGACAACAGGGAAAATAATGAGGTTGATGATGAATCGGATCACAATTGTGTGGAGATGAATGAGTTATGTAAAAAGCCAAGACCAGGCATTGAGGAGACACCTTTGGAAATGGCTGTTCTGATATTGCTTGTTGATGGTTCTTGTTTGAGAGACCAACATAGAGCATTGAGAGCTGCCTATGCAGATTGTTCCATTTCAGAAACTCCGGAAGCATCTTCTTTGCCAAACTTCAGTGGCGGAATTGGTTGCTTGACTAGAGCTTGCTGCTTATCAGAGAATTTGGATGTGACGATCTATACAGATAGCCAGTATAGCTTTGGAGCTGTCCATGATTTTGGTCAGTTATGGTTGCAAAAGAGTTTTATGTCCTCTTCTTGGGTCCAAATAAAAAATTGTGTTTTCATATTGTATTTGTTCAAAGCTACAGGGGCCCGGTTAGGCCTGCTGAACACGAATACCTTAAATCCTGGTTGCGAAGTGTTGTGGAGTCCCATGTTGAGGATGTGTTGCATAGCCCAGGCAATGGGAGGTCCTGGTCAGAGATGTATTGTGCAGCGTTGGTTCCGAGGAGCTGCAAGGTTGCAATGCAGAGTCCTGAGCTGCAACCAAGGCTGACGTTGACAAGAGGCTTGCTAGAAAGGATCTTCATCGGGGATGCGTCACACAGTGGCGATTACGATGAGGATGCGTGCTGCAAAGGCGATGCAGAGTCCTTGCGCCAAGAAAGCCCATGCAGCAGAGGCAGTGTCTCAATTATGCTTGGGTTTGCGGCATGCAGCAGAGGAGATGCGTTGATTCTGCTTAGTCCACCGATGAGCTGACGGAGCAACTTCCGTCCCCCTTCTTAGGGTCCAGGGCAGGGTTGGCCCAACTTGGCAGGGTAGGCCTCACAGGTGTCCGAGTCCAGGTGCTGCTTTCAAGGTTGTTGATAGCCGGTTATGTCCTGAGGCTTCTGATCAGGAGGCCAGCCAACTAGCCCTTGGAGTCACTCTGGGGTCCTACGTTAAGAAATGGGGGTTCAGTCTTTCTCACCCAGGCAAGAGGGCAGCAGGTCCACACAGCAGGGTAGCAGTCCTTCAGATAAGCAGTCCAGCAGAGTGGCAGTCCTTTCTGGAGCACAGCAGTCTCTCTTCCTGGCAGAGTGCACAGGTCCAGACTGTACTGAAGA
This sequence comes from Calotriton arnoldi, assembly GCA_963921515.1. NCBI lineage: Eukaryota > Metazoa > Chordata > Amphibia > Caudata > Salamandridae > Calotriton > Calotriton arnoldi. Next base: position 3,414,262 of record CAWUFW010000049.1, on the reverse strand, counting down.
GTTGGTGTCTGGGGTCCAATATTTATACCCGGGCATTCCTTTGAAGTGGGGAAAAGCTACTAGAGGTTTACCTTTGAAGTCCCCAGGCATCCTTCCTTCTCTGTCCTCGCTCCAGACTAACTATAAGGGGTATGCAGCCCTTTGTTTGGAGGTAGGGAACACCCTATTCAAGTGAAGTAGCGCTGTGCCCAGCTCTGCCCCCTGATTCTGCCAGTGATGACCCATCCATTTTTTGAGATGCCAAACTATAATGGTTTGAAGTACGTATTGGTAATTATTTACTTGTTTTCTAAATGGGTGGAGGCATTTCCAACAAGGAGAGCAGATAGCCTTACAGTGGTCAAACTGTTGTTGAGGGAGTTAATACCGAGATTTGGTCGTCCAACTTCTTTTGAGAAAGATCGTGGAGCCCATTTAAAAAAAGAAATATTTCAAATAATCTTCACAGAATTTGAGATCAACCAGAGAGTTCATTGTAGTTATCGAACAAAATCTTTTGGTATTGTGGAGAGAGCAAATGACACTCTCAAGTACAAACTAGCAAAAGTCTGTGCTTTGAGTGGTCTAAAGTGGCCCGTTGCCCTTCCTTTTGTTTTGATGAGCATGATAAGTACTCCTGACAAAAAGACTGGTTTATCACCACATGAGATTATCATGGATAGAGCACCAAGGCTTGCATATGTACCTTCAGCTGCACTAGTTTCAATAACTGATGACATTGTGCTGGAATATTGCAAGGGTCCGACTGATATGATCAAATCTGTCTCATCAGGTGAATGTGGCAACAAAAAAAATCCCAGGATATTGTGTGGCATGCATTGAGTCCTGGAGACTGGATCTTAATTCGAAAGCACATCTGGAATGGGTGGTTGAATGAGCATTTGAAGGGACTGTATTAAGTAACCCTGACAACAAACATAGCTGTAATGCGCTAGTGTGCCACAATGGATTCATGCTTCTCACACAGAGAGAGTGAGAGTAGCTGAAGCGGTGGATGAATCAGTTGGTCCAGAATCGGGCACACAGAGTCGAGCTCAAAGCCAAGCTCAGGTTTTCAGCTTGAATTCAGAGGGGGGTTTGAAGAATTAGCAAATTTTGAAACTGGTGACGATAATGAGCAAAAGCAAAGTGAATGGGTGAAGTTTCAAGTTAGTGAAAGAACAGACAAAGAACCTGAAATTCCGGAAGTCCAGTTTCAAAACCGAGATCAGAGTGCAAAAGGCAACAGCGTGAGTGACAGCAGGAAGAAGTAGTCTCTGATCCAAGCAGCGAGAAGTTGCAGTTGAAGATCAAAGTTACAAAGACCCGCAAAGGAAAGAAAAGGTTCCCTGTGAACGGAACAGACAAAGATAAAACTGATTAAAGGTTAAGCTCAAGTTTGAGATCGAGTCTGAGCTCCACTAAAAGTTTCTTGGTTTTAAAGAAATTCAGACAAAGACTGTTGCTGAGAGAGGAAGAGTTGAGAAAAGTCTTTTAAGGAAGAGAACTTGTAAACAAAATAAAAAAAGCACTGTGAACCAGAAGAGAAACCCGAGAGACCAGATTCTGAAACAAGTGGAAATGAATCACCCGTTGCCAAAAGATTAACTAGAAAGAGAGTTCCAAAACAAAAATAAACCTCGCCTGAATAGGTGTATTTAGCAACAGTTTCTGAAGAAAAGATGAAACTGTGTTGGATGAGTATTAGTTGGTGAATCAATTGCAGTATTAGTTCGAGAGTGAGTCAGAGACTTTGAAACCAAAGTAGAACCACCTTGAATTGGATAAAATAGCATTTTTGAGACCAATATTGAACAAGGAGACCCGAAGCCTAAAATGAATTTGAAATGAACTTTTAAAATGAATTATTGAAAAGAAAACAGAGAAGACTATTTTAAATAAAATAAGAAAAAAAGGAGAACCTATGCTGTTTAAAACTTTTTTATTTATTTTTGGAATTTTACCACAATGAGAGTTTTTGTCTCAATAGAAGATGGAATACAGCAAATGCTGTAAAAATGTAGGGTTGATATTAATAATAATAATAGTAATTTTAGTGGTACTGTTGTCATGCTTACTGGACCCTGTGGGATAGATACACTTCAGAATGTGTTCATCATGCTAATGTTGAGATTACTACTAAAAGAAATGAGCTAACACGTGACTTACCAGTATATCTTTAGTTAGTGGATTTAACGATAATCTGTATACTAAAATGATAAGAGAATATATAGATATAATGAACGTTAGCAGGTGCTACGTGCATGCCTACCTTCCTACGTCAGCTGGAGAGTGTTCTACTTACATACAGCTTCCTATTTCATACTCATTGTCTTGTAACATACATGTTGCGATTTTGAATCAAGATGAATTTCTTTCTCCTTATTTGACTGATTTTAATGTGTCTTTAGAGGATCTGCCAATTAGAGACGATAATAGAGAAATTAAATATGCTATGTTTTTGAGAGCGATTGCACAAAACAAGTTAGATACTAGCACTGTTCGAGGTCATGCGTGTCTTTTGAGTAGTGAAGAACATAATTTCCTTAGAGAATACAATGAGAGAGGAGTAAAGGTGGTGAGAAACTGGGAAGAACAGAAGGTTGCATTAGAACAAATAAAACAGGAAGAGAAATTTAAATTGTCATGTTTACATCGTAGATTGAGAATGGAACAGAAGAGAAAAGGTGAGTTGTGTATGGTAATGCATAGTTTTCAATGAAGGTAAGAAAAAATTTGTAGTAGAGAGTGTGTGTGATAGAACATATGAAGTTAGTGGAGACTATTTGCTTGGTGGAGAACCTATTTTGAAGGGAATTTATTAGGTTTGTGGGAAAACTACTTATTTTAATTTGCCAAGAAATTGGGTTGGTTTGTGGTATTAGCGTTAGTGTGCCTTACAGTCTATCATATGGATGAATTAGATAATTAACATAGTTTGAGACGAGTGAGGCGTAGTTTATATTTTGCGCTATTATTCCATATATAGGGGATGCAATGAATTATGTGAAAATTGGGCGTTTTCCTACAGTTGTAGATAGGCTTGCAGTAGGTAGAACAGGGCCTTTTAAGCCAGTAAATGTAGAAAATGACAGCTTTTAGGCATATGGTGATGGAAAACCGTCTTACCTTGAATATTCTCTTGAGAAAAGAGGGTGGAGTCTACAAGGTAATTAAAGCCAAGAGGTGTTGTACGTTTATTCCTGACAATAGTAGAGTTATTGATTCTCTTATTAATAATATCACTAACCTTTCACAGGAGATTACGTCTTTTGAAGAACCTGGCTTATGGGAAACTGTGGGTTCATGATTTAGTGAGTTAAGGAACAGTTTTGGTAAAGTTTGTTAGTGGCTAGGTACTTTACTTGGAAGTGCTTTTCAGGTTATATTAACTCCTCCAATAATCATAATGATTTGTGCAATCGTTCTGTTTTTTTTTGCTAACGTTTTCTGAGTGGATGATTATTGGATAAAAAAAACAAAGGTCGAGAAAGAGGGGATGGGAGAGCAACACAGAGCGAGGGGAGCAGGGATTTTAATGAGCAAGAAACTCAGAAGGGAGAGGGCAACAAAAACATGCATGCACAAGAAGTGCTGAAAGAAAAGGTTGTTTGCTTAATGTGACCAGTTGATGTATACAAATCATCCAATCAAATGAAGGTAAAAAGCTGTGCTTCAGGGGAGAGGCGGACATAAAAAGTGGAAGGCAATCCATTGAATAACAAGCAACAAAATGAGGGTGATATTAAAGCCAACCAGAGGTAAGTAATTGGCTGACCCTGAGGACAATATAAGTTTGTTATGGTCCACAAGGGGCTTTTCAGTAACATACAGCTAAAAGCTGTCTGTAGGTGAGACCTAAAAACGCACTACATACTAATCTTAACAGTTTACAGAAATTGGAGTAAAGCAGGATATTGAAGATGGGGAACACAAAACTACATTCAGGGAGTAGTTCTGGTGGTGTGTTGCTTCCATCACCCACTGAAGAATGGTAATGAGAGAAAAAACTATCATAATGGTAATAGATTATTTTAGACCTAAAAGGAGGAGCAACTAAATAAATGAGCATATGTAGTTGCAATAGATGACTGCTTAATAGCAACCAAAATAAGCTCTGACAAGGATATATTAGAAGAACACAAGGCATAATTTAATTAATTGCCAAAAAGAACAACCAGGTACACTACCCTTAAAATACTAAAGGCTTCACACAACAAATTGTTTTATCTGAGGGCCAAAGTTGGCTTCAACTAAGACTATTAAGAACACATGTATAACTTATTAGTTATAATATGGTCATACATTTCTAAAGTATTCTTAACGAGTGAGCCACTATTGATGTGGGCTCTATGAATAGGAGAAACAGCACCGGATCAGCAAAGACCCATCTTCGTTACTTTTGTGTAGAAGTCACTCCAGGCCCAGAAATTTTAGGCTGCAAAATAAAATTGGAGAACACAACAGGGTTGTAAATGCACTTTCTGTACATTTTTAACTACTGAAATTATCATAGTGGACACATTAGAACATACATTGGAAAGAGACCATACAAATGCTATGAGTGTGAGAAAAGCTTCTATGAGAAAGGTTAGTTGACTCAACAATGAAGAAAGCATTTTTGATTTGCTGGAAACTCAAGGCACTGGATGTTTTCTACGTGTTGTAAATTAAGATATAATGAAGGAACAAATGACAAGAAATGGTAGATGTTAGTATATCAGTCGTAAACACAGAATTTCAGTAACCGATACTTTACTCTATAAGAATGACTGGTTTGGCAAGTCAATAGATAGCATTACAAACAGAATAGTAACATCCATAAATAGGCTTTCCTCCTTTCAGTTTCTATTTTTTGATCAATTCTGGCGGGGTTTTTTCAGTGTTTGCCAGTGATTTCAATACCTTTAAAAAACAGTGGTTATCAGTGGTTACACATTTTGCGCGCCATTAAACACAACAGAAACCGTGTTTTTCCAGAGTTTATTGAACGCTTTGCTTTTGTTATTGTTGCTTTCTGCACTGATAGTGCACGTTATATAGACAGGGTACGTATAGTGTATATGAGGTCCAAATACATTTTAACAAATCAAACTTATCGTAGTGCACCATACAATACTTCTTCAGTGAGTATTTGGTGATGTGCTCTCTCTCTTTCCTTAACATGTAAACTTTTATCTGTGAAAAGACCCTCTCAACATTGGCACTTGAGAAGGGCAATGCCAAAACAGCCGGTACACAATTTGCTAAATCTGGCCACTGACATAGCTTTCCGTGCCAATATTGGTGCACCTGAAGAGTGCAATTCTCTGGGACAGGTCCTGCAACATATGCATTTAACTGGGTGCATATGCCCTCAGAGTTATTGAAGCGGTCAAAAATGAAGGAGTACTTTTCAAAATTTCCCTTTTACGGAAGGGATCTAGAACTTGTACAGTGTACCACAGTGAGGGTTCATTGACTTTAAATGCCGTAGTTAGTGAAGGGACATTTCTTTGCATCATTGTAAGCCATTTCTCATGCATTGTAAAGTAAAATTTCCTGAATTGTTCCTCAACATGTCTTTGCTTACCAAGTGGCAAGTATTCTAACATGGAACATGTTGCAGTGCCCAAGTCACTAAAAGTTTAGCCTAGCCTATTTATTTATTTTAGAAGTTTTATATAGCGTGAACATGACCCCTCGGGATATCAGAGCGCTTTATAATTGAGCGAGAAAGAGGAGGCATGTAGTGCAGACAACAAGGTAAATGAGAAGGTACAAGAAGGAGTAACTCTAGGCCAAAAGATCAAAATGCAATTGTAACAGTCAAATAATACACAAGGTTGAGGGAAATGTGTCATAGTGGGCCTGGAGATGGGAGGCTCTGGGTAACATAGCGATTTACAATTGCGCAAGAAGAGGAAGCCTGAGGAGCCAGCAACAAGGTAATCACGAAAGGTACAGGAACTGGTAGCTCTAAACCAACAGCTCAAAAGATCTTCAACTCTTTCTTAAATTGCAGTAGCGTTTGGGCGGTCCTTAGGGAAATGGGAATGTTGTGCCACATCCTAGGTGTATAAATGGAAAAGGCCTTCTCCCTTGCTTTCTCTTTTTAACACTTCCTGGTCTGCAGCTTGATGGTGCCCTGACTGCGAGTGTGCTGAGAACTACTAGAGATTGTGAGCTTGACTGAAAATAAGCAGGAGTACTGTGTGTGATGGCTTTGCAAATAATGAAGCTGGTTTCGAAGATGGTGTAGGGCAGCAATAGGAGCCAGTGGATCTCCATCAGTATAGGGGTTATGAGATCATATTTGTTCAAGCCCTGGATGAGATGTGCTGCGGCTTGTATGATGGCGCTAAGGGGTGCCAGGTCTGTAAGGCTATGGAGCAAGGGGTTACCACCATCCAGATGTGAGTTTACGATGGCTTGAACAGCAGTTCTGAAGTTGTTTAGAGAAGAAACCATTTTACTTTCTTTAGAAGAGTGTGCTGGGAACATGCCATCTTAGTTTTTAGCAGTGGGTTCCTTGGGAGTGAGGTTGGTGTTCTGGGTGAATCCAAGGGATTTAGCAGTGAGTGGAAGTTGAGATTCGAAGCAGTCATTGTTCATGTCATTCAGACAGGTTTGTAGTAAATGAAGATGCAGGGTAGCCAGTAGTATAGGGGAAACAGGATAACATTTATTTGCAAGGTAGGAGTCTCATGTTACAGGTAAAGATGGTAGTAAGGAAGCAGGAAGGTATCGGGAAAGCCCCACTGGGAGCAGCATCCTTGCTACTCATCCCACACACTCCAACTGACATTCACTCAACCAAGCACACATCAGCATTTTAATTACATCACAGTCACTTTGGCTGAGCAGCAGGAGACATAACACTATGGGGAGAATGCATGGCATACAAATGAAGATACAACACAGTTTCTACTGTTCCTTGCTTGTTTTTTTTCTAAATACTCACTTGACTGAAAATATTTGGAGTTGCCTTTAACTTCTGAGAACATTGCAAAGGATTCCATGTAACTAAATTAATCCTGCACAGTCGGCTGCTGTTCTGATATAGTATCTGTACTAGTCTTTCCTGATGACATTTAACCACAGGAGGATTAATTAGCGAACCCACTAGCTAACTACACGACACACAGGACTAATGGAAATGTAACCAGGGTGCCAAAAACCCTATGAATCACATCATAATAGTGCATGGAGGAAAAAATTGGCAAAAGACCCTTCATCTTCCATCCAGGTTTAATGTGTGAAGGTAACATCACAGTAAGTGAATCTGGCAAGTGAGGGGGAGAGAGAATACCCAAAATATTCCAGTCAAATTTGTGAAACGTCATACTGGTCTACTTGACGACAGAAACTTTGGGGCCGATTCCGATCTCGGCCGGTAGTGCTCCAAATCGGATTTGGATTCACCGGATCCGATTCGGAGCCCTGTTTCCCGACCGAATCATACGCGGGTCCGGCCGAGCGAGTACGATGCAAGCACCCGCGAAATCGCCGACCGACTCGAACGCGGCTTCAACACGCTCCGACCGACTCGCATGGACAAGACTCGCACCGCGCTATGGAGACGTTTCCCGGCCGGGTAAGAACGATGCGCGCCGCGAGCAGTCCGACCGACTCGCGTTGTCCGGCTCGAAAAAGCTGTCGGAGCCGGACTTTGGGGGTCCGCGTCGGACCCCCCTGTACGTGTAGGCGCGCGAGTCGCACACAGGGGGGACCCATGGGTCCCCCCTACCTGTGCATGTACGCCGCGATGCACATGGACACGTACATGCTGTAGGGGGCGCCCTTGTCCGCCTCGCACCCATTGAGGCAATGGGAGCCTGTGTACGCGTTGTACGACCGGCTCCCATTGACTTCAATGGGAGTCCGACCGACTCGAGTCCGATAGCATGCGAATGCATCGTACTCGTCCGGTCGGACTGCTAGGGTCCGATTCGGTCGGAATTCTCTCCGGGTCCGGCTCGGTCGGAGAGATTTCCGGTCGGAATCGGCCCCTAAGTCTTAGCTTTGCACATGGATCTGGACAATACTTATTCTAAAATGACACACTCAGTCGAAGTACAGAATTGTGATGATGTAGAATTAAATATGCAAATTCATAGTGCTAGTAAGAACTTAGTATCCTAATTCACAGCAGATCCACTGAGAATATTGGGTTCATAATTTCATAGCAGTATTTTCATTATTTCTATTTCTCTAGTTAAATTTCAATTTTTTCCATCAGTTCAAATATAGGTTCATGATATTTTATTCATCCTAATCTCTCCTTCAGTTTTAATTTTGTCTGTTGCAGAGCAATCTTGTGGTATCTAGAATGTTTGTTGGTAGGACCTGATGTAATGGAGCTGATGTAATGTAGATTAGAACATTGGAATGTTGAGCGCTTCTTTGTAGACATAGGAGTACTTCGGGCTTCTACTGGCTGGTAGAAGCCCGGAGAGCAACATTCTAATGTTATTTTCATTTCACAGCTATTGCTGCGAACAAAGGCCTCTCGGAGCCCAAGGGGATCATTCTGCCCTCTAGGGGTGATAGGCTTAGAGCCCTCCCTAGCGGGCTGTACCGGCCATTAAACCCGCTCACTTATTAAAGGCCCTCGCCTTTGGTTCGGGCTTTTAACGCTGGAGTGGGCCTTTAATGGCCGGTAGAGCCCGCTATGTCGGGCTCTAAGGCTATAATGTGGAAGGTAGAATGTTAGGGTGGGAGCAGTTGATGCCGATCTCCTGGGCCCTTCACACTGCTTACTTATCGTTCCTAATTATATTAATAAATATAAGTTACAACCAGCTACAGTGCCTGGACATTGTGACTTCACAAATCTGCTTGCTGCCATAAATATTTTAGCATGAGGGGAGAAGTTTTTTTTGATGGTACAGTGGGTTTAATTAAGGTTTGTAGATATGTAACGAAAAACATAGATTTGTGTTATTTTTTTTATCAGACTAGATCGTGCTGACCAGTCACCTCATTTTGTGTGAATTTGAGTAAATATTCAGTACTTCATTGTGACTGTTGGGTGAATTTTTAGTGTGTGAATATTTTAGATATTTTGGAAATAAATAAAATAGCTCATATTGTAATCTATTGCCGCCCATGTGGACTGAAATAGATTAAAATGCTATGTTTTGTTTATAGTCTGTCCAGAATTTGATATGGACCTGGTGTCCTGTAATTTCATGTTCCACCAAACATTGATGAATTAATCAAAGCCTTGAATTGGAAAAAAAAGCAGAAACTATAACAAAGAAAACACTGTTGATTTTGATCTTGTCGAAGGCCTTAGCTCAGATTTGTATTGTTGTCAATTTTCTCTGTTGTTTATTTTTTAGTATCTTAACATCTGACATTTTTGGGAAAAACTTTAGACATGGTTACTCAGGGCTAAGGACTAACTTGTCAGAGGCCCTGAACACATCTACTCCTCTAAACATGGATTTCCAAAAATGTTGGCATCGCAATGGGACAGTGAATTACAAAGAAGCATTGTGAGAAGTTGGCCTGGTATATGATGTCCCCTAGTTAAAGTGGGCACCTTGCACCAGTCCAAACAACCCTTATGGGGATTTAAGAGGTCAAAGATAACCTCAGAAAGCTATCCAAGTGGTAGCTGTGGAGAGCAGCCTTCAGGATTAGTCTTGAAGGAATGTTAAGCAGCTTGTTTTACCAGAATGCAATCTTATTGTATTGGTTAAATGAAAGGAGAACCACACAGTAGTTATAAGAATATATATTTATTATTATAACACATCTTAAATACCTCACAGTATCTGCTACACGCAGATTAACACAAAGCACACAATACTGTAGCACAGAAACAATCGTAAGTAGCACTAATACAAAGTGGGCTCCAGGGGGAGACCAAACCATATACTAAAATAGTGGTATAAGAACCCCGACTCGAGTCGAGACAGTGTCTAGAGGATGTAGAATCTCTGGGACCCCAAAGAACCACCCAAGGTGAGTAAGTAGGGACCCCAAGGAGGACGGGTGCAGTGTGAGAACACGACCGCGTGCTACGTGCAATTCAATGGGAGAGTTGCGGTTGCAGTTTTAAAGTTTAAGGATCCTTCCCAGTGGATTACGGGGAAACCCTTTGGAACATAGGAGGTTGGAGAGCCACCCCACCCGTGGATACCGAAGTACCAGAGTTACCTATCCCAGGGAAGCCGGGTGCATAGGGCTGAAGTGGCGTCGGAAACCGCTGTCGTTCTCAATGGGAGTCTTCAAAGAAATGCCACTGCTGGAAAGAAGAAAAGTGTCTGGTGGAACCCAGGTGGATTCTTGAAGGAAGGAACCTGAAAGCAGATGGGACAGAGTCTGGGTCACTCAGGAGTGACCAGGGGCTCGGTAGACGAATTCCCACCGATGTTGGGTGCTTCAGGTGTGAAGATGGAGACACTGACTCTACAGCTGCAGGGACCAGGAGACATCGAGGATGACCAGGAGCTGGATATGAGCTGTCCCAAGAAGGATGTCGAGTGCTGAGGGGTCGTGTCCGGCGGGAGCACCAACAAACCTTGGCAGCGGCAACTCACGAAGAAGGTCAAGGAAGGTCACGGTCTGGCCCAGCAAGAACCAGGAGACTCACCACAGCAAGGGGAGTCAGGGCAGGCCTGGAGCAACCAGGGGAGCCCAAGAAAATCAGTGTTGTCCCTCAAATGAACCCACAGGCCGAAGGCACAGGAGTCGCGAGGGGACCTCTAGCAGTTTCACAAAACAACAGCTTGCAGGGCACACAGTGCGAGGAGGCCAAAGTCCTTTGTACAAAATGTGCGCAGAGATTGGGGCTATCAATAGCCCAATGCACTTGGTTGGGGGACGCCAACAAGCATATGCACTTGCAAATGTATGCAGTGCACAGGGGTTTGGATTATGCGGTCCCCACGAGGGATACTGGCCTCAAACTTGGTGAGAGGGCAGCTCATCCTCAAGGAACATAGGAACCTACCTCCTGTGTTGCTGGAGCCTTCAGAGTACGCAGGAGCTCAGGATCAGCAGACCGGTCAGTTAAATTATGGTACCTGCAAACACAGGGGAGTGACTCCTTCACCCCAAGGGAGATACTTCAGTTGTCCTTGATGCTCCACAGGTCCTGCACGGAGCCTGTATGGTGCACCGGCACAGACAATGCTTTGGACGGAGAGGGAGAGGAAGTCGTGCCCAGTCAAAGTCCAGCAAAGTCCAGAGTGTCCAGACGGTCGAAGGTCAGTGGTGTCTTGATCAGAATCTAGTTCAATTCGAATCTAGGGTCCTACAGCCAGGTAAGCTGTTTTGTACCCACGGGAGAGTGTTGGACAGATTCAGGGGTCCCTCCCAGGGGAGGGTCAGGACAGTGGGGAGGTTACTCCCATGTCCTTTGTCCAGTTTCGTGCCAGAGCAGGAGCCAACGGCTCCCAGGATTGGTTTGAACTGGACTATGCACAGGAACACCAAATGTGCCCCTCGTGCAGACTTTCAGGCACTTTGGAAGTGCCCCCACCCAGCTCCAATACACTAAATCCTGTCTGGGAGGTGGTCACACCTTCCTGTGACAGGATGCCTATTGTGCGGCCTTCCCCTGCTCGAGTTTGGCTCAGCAGCAGAATGGCAGAAAAGTGTCTCTGGTCGGCAGCAACCATTTTGTGCTGTCCGGGTCGAGAAGGCTGGTACCGGGAAGCTCAGGGACCCCACAAAGCTTTCTTCTGGAGAGTGGAATCATACCTCCCACAGCAGTTACCGGTGTGGAGGTATGATTCCAAGGTGCTTGATACCAAACACGACATGGTTTGTTGCAGCCGTTTTCGAGATAGCATTTTACGCGAGCATATAATGCACCTCTACCTATATGTCTGGCTGCGTCACCGACAACCTGGGAGAATGGTCTCCGAAGGCTGCAGGGGTGCTCTGCTCATGCAGGGGCACCCTCTCACGTAAAACCCAGCACCCTGTCGTCAGGATTGTCAAGGCCTGCTATTGGGGTGACTTATAGGTTTTAAGTGTAGTGACCTATAGATATTTTAAACCCATCTTACACAGGCTGCATTGGCAGGCCTGTAGTTCCATTTTGCATGGCCTCTCATGGGTGGCATAATACATGCTTCAGCCCATGGGAGGCCTCTGGGGTACCTATGCCCTGGGTACATGTGTACCATATACTAGGGACTGACAAGGGTACTCCAGTATCCAATCTGGAGTGTACCTAAGTACATGACGTAACATTTTAGGGAGAAAGCAGATAGACTGGGGTCCTGATTAGCAGGATCCCAGTCAGACCAGTGAAAAACCAGCAAAACACCAGGCAAAAAGTGGGGGTAACCATCCAGTCAGATCCTACCTTCCTACAAGCATTAGTTGGCCTGATCTCCACTCCTTATCCTGCTGTCTGTCAGGTAGTTCCTCTATACATGTTAGAAGTAAAAACAGGGGCGAAATGGTTCCAAAGCGAGAGATGAGAAACTCCCATGTACTGAATCTACCAATTTGAACAGGCCCAACATTAAATGAAAGGAGAGTTAAATCTATTGACTCTGCAGACTTTACACAAATTATGCAAGTTTTGGGGATCGACATTAATCCAGGAAATTATTCAGGTTAATACGTGGTCAGATGTCTAAAAATCGGTGAAGCAATTATCTGGTGGCCAGAAAGCAGAGAAGGAAACACCTATTGCCTTTATTAAGCAATACTAGTAGTAAGATAGTAGAGGTCTAATCTGGGCCCTGAGGTGGGAAGCCAGGATCAAGGTGGTGATGAGGAACCACGCTCCACATAAAAGAGGAGAGATGAATATGTTGCTCACTAATCCTCCCTCCCTATTGTAATGTCTACCATACTTGCTCTACCTGTGATAATTAATATATATATATATTCACAACACTGATCCCCCAAAGGGAGCTTCTCACCGCACTCACAACTCCGTGCTTCTCTATGCAGTTCCAATAAATTCCATCCACTTAATGCAGTTCAAGGGTGTTTATTCATAGCCTGCCAACACACCCCTACGCGTTTCAGTCTCCACCGAGACCTTGTTCACGGGGAAAAAACGACAAAACAAAGCGGCATTCTGGCATATTTAAACCATATGATATCATTTCCTGTGTGTAACTGCGTTGCATTTTGGTAATTGTAGTCATACTACTTTGGCGCTTCGAACATTGTCGTTAAAGATTTTTGAACTACATATTTTATATAAAAAAACAGTTAGTGATAATGAATTACTTACAGTGCATCATTGTATTTGCATAAGATTCCTTTAGCTCATCATACAGTGACTCTAAACATAGCGCTCTGGTTATATTCCACATTATTCCTGCTATAACTATAATTATAACCAACTATTCCTGTGCACACCATTTGCCTTATAGGTTTAAAAAAACGAAGATTTTTTCTCTTCCCTTGAGATTACCCAAAACTAATTGAATTCAACTCTTTATGGGGTTGTGCAGATCTTACACCAATTATTTCACTTCATGAATGGGAATCGAACCCCTGGTTTGAAAGCTTAACCTCAAGTGTACTAATACGCTGCGCTATCTAATCAATACTGCCCTCCAGTGGGTAAAGTCTATATAGCCAGGTATCACTTATGGCTCAAATTTAATCAATTAACATTGCCATCGTCGTTGGCTGTATTCTACAACCCATTATTATCTCGGCATGATTGTTATTGTAAAATGATACCTTCAAAGGGAAGAGTTCCCACCCTTGGCGATCTTCCATTTATATAGAGAGCACACCGTTAGCATAAATTACACTTGAAGAGCGTAATCCCCTGCCCTTCTCAATAGGTTAAGTCACTCCCCGACATAACACCAATGCATGCAATTCCATCAGTTCGAATACAGCCCTCCAGTGGGCCTACACCTCTCAAGGACCATCTCATATATGTCCGTTTTCTTTCAAATTTCTAATCAATTTGCACCTGGATCAATTCTACATCATCTAGCGTCTCTAAGACCGACCAGTGTTGTGAATATTGGAAACGGCTTGGTCCTGCCGTACTCGTCACGCACCACCATAGAAGCGCCCTTGGCCAGGAAAATGGGACCATGCGGAAAGGAATATATATATATATATATATTATCTACTGGCGGTCGCCAGTAGATAGTTATAGTTACAACCTATTATCCATAGGAAATCCGCGACATTCTATTTGAAATAACTCTCTTGCCGGTTGACGTATCTTCGCAAAATTTTCAAACTTTGTGGCCCGCTCCGGTCCGCTCCTACCCTGAAAGTCTCGGGGGATTCGTCAAGCGGGGCCGAGAAAAAGGGGGGTCCCAAAACGTGTTTTCCCCATGCAATTTTCCATAGGAAACTTTAGACACGGCTACAGCCCGAACTGCTGAACGGAATTACACCTAATTTGGCAAAGAGGTAGTTCTTGGTTCAGAAAGAACCCTTTTTGTTAAATGGTGTAAATCCGTTCAGTAGTTGCTGAGAAAATCAAAAGTAAAAAGATAGTGATATCTATGGCCGAGTAGGGTCCGCGTACCCTCCCGATCACGAGCTGCATGTTAATTGGCTGTCAGCTGGCTGTCAACATTCCGATTCAGGAAATGTTGGCAGCCATTTTGTCCCTCGGTAGAACCGAGGGACAGAAACAAGTGCGCAAAGCGCACAAAGGGGGCAGGGTAGAAACACCCTGACCCCCTAGGTTTGCTCAGGGGGTCCTACAAGGACCCCCTGGGCAAAAAAAAAAAAAAATTTTTTTTTTAAAAAAATCTGCAGGATGCGCTCAGGGTGCGCGAGTCCCGGGGGCATGCTGGGGGGGGTTAATTTTATGTGTGGGGGCCTCTAAGGGCCCCCAAGCCCGGGGACCACCACCCCCCGGGGCTTTATGTGTAATGGTGCGGGAGGGCTCTGAGCCCTCCCGCAGCCCCGAGACCGCCACCTCCCGGGGCTTCTTTTTTATTTAAAAAAACCTGTGTGGGGGGCTCCAGCCCCCACACGCCCGAGGACCACCACCTCCCCGGGGCTTTCAAAATGTAGGGAGGAGGGCCGCGCGGCCCCCTCCTGGAGCCCTTGATGGCCCTGGGGACCACCACCCCCCAGGGCCGGCTCCTGCAGTGTCCCGGGGTGCCTACCCCCGGGACACTGCTGTTTGCAATGACAGGACTTGCTCTCTCTTCCAATATCCAAAGCTGATTGCTTTTCCACATGGGGAGCAGCATGTTAGCTGCTCCCCATGTGTAAAGCAATGCCGGCTCCCGTAGGACACGGGGAGCCGGCGGGACTGTGGGGGGTTTGGGGACCCCCCACAGTCCCCAACGAGAGGCCAGGCCCCGGGGGATGGGGTCCCCGGGGCCATAAGAGGCCACGGAGGGGGCCACGCAGCCCCCCTCCCCAAAGTAACAAAAATTAAAAAAAAAAAAAAAGTGCAAGGCCGGCCCCGGGGATGGGGTCCCCGGGGCCTTAAATGGCCTGAGGAGGGGGCCACGCAGCCCCCTCCAAATAAAAAAAAGAGGCCATGCCCCGGGGGATGGGGTCCCCGGGGCCAATACAGGCCCAGGGAAGGGAGGCCACGCGGCCCCCTTCCCGTTTTTTTTTATTTTGATAAAAAAAAGGGGAAAGGCCCTGGGGGATGGGGTCCCCAGGGCCTAAAAATAGGAAAAAGGAAGGGGGCCACACAGCCCCCCTTCAGGGGAAAAAAACAAAAAAAAAAAAAACGACCGGGCCCGTAGGCCCCGCCCCTTCCTTCACCACTCTGCAAACGCGCCCCCTGGCGCGTTTGCAGAGGGGAACAATTCCCCTTGAATACTGGGGGTCCCTGGGGGCCAACTAGCCCACCAGGAACCTCCAGTATGCGCCAGGGAGCTGCCTTGCAGAGAGGTGTACAGAGGCCACGCCCCTTTTTACACCTCTCTGCAACGCAGCTCTGTGGCGCTTTTGGAGGTGTATGGTGGGCTAGTTGCACCCCAGGGACCCTCAGGATTCAAGGGGAGTTAATCCCCCGACTTAAAACGCGCCACGGGCGCGTTTGCACAGTGGTGAAGGGAGGGCGGGGCTTCAGGTGACATGTGTGCAAACAGGCCCCGTGGCGCGTTTTAAGATGGGGAATTAAATCCCCTTCAATCCTGAGGGTCCCTGAGGGCCAACTAGCCCAACAGGTACGTCCAGAAAGCGCCACAGAGCTGCGTTGCAGAGAGGTGTAAAAAGGGGCGTGGCCTCTGAACACCTCTCTGCAACGCAGCTCCCTGGCGCATACTGGAGGTACAGGGTGGGCTAGTTGGACCTCAGGGACCCTCATGATTCAAGGGGACTTAATCCCCCAACTTAAAACGCGCCACGGGGCGTGTTTGCAGACATGTCACCTCAGGCCCCACCCCCTTCCTTCACCATTGCGCAAATAATCCTCTAAAATCAGCCGAACTAAGAATTCCAATTTACTCACCTGTTATCAGGAGAGACCTCAGTGCTGCATCTTTGAGCCCAGTTCTGATCCTGAAAAGTAATTCTAACCGTACTTACCAGTAACTTGAATTTCCTTCCATAGGCTAACATTGACTGGTTTCACTTGGAAATTCTTCTAAGTGTGGAGTTTTGGAACTTTAAAATATTCCTCTAAAATCAGCCGAAATACGAATTCCGATTTACTCACCTGTTATCAGGAGAGACCTCAGTGCTGCATCTTTCAGCCCAGTACTGATCCTCAAAAGTAATTTTAACCGTACTTACCAGTAACTTGAATTTCCTTCCATAGGATATCATTGCCTGCTTTTTGCTGAAAAAGTTTCTAAGTGTTGATTTTTGAAACATACAAATATTCCTCTAAAATCAGCCGAAATACGAATTCCGATTTACTCACCTGTTATAAGGAGAGACCTCAGTGCTGTATCTTTCAGCCCAGTACTGGTCCTGAAAAGTAATTTTAACCGTACTTACCAGTAACTTGGATTTCCTTCCATAGGCTAACATTGACTGGTTTCACTTGGAAATTCTTCTAAGTGTGGAGTTTTGGAACTTTAAAATATTCCTCTAAAATCAGCCGAAATACGAATTCCGATTTACTCACCTGTTATCAGGAGAGACCTCAGTGCTGCATCTTTCAGCCCAGTACTAATCCTGAAAAGTAATTTTAACCGTACTTACCAGTAACTTATCTTTTCTTCCATAGGAATCCATTGTCTGGTTTTCAGCAGAAAAGTTTCAAAGTGTCGATTTTCACAAACTACAAATATTCCTTAAAAATCGCCTGTATGACTTAAACGCATTTTTTCAACTGTTTACAGGAGATGCACCAGTGCTGGATCCAGGATCCAACACTGAGTAAGAAAAAAGTAACGATAACAGTTTTTACCTGCTAAGTGAATTTCCTTCCATAGGATAACATTGGTGATTCTATGAGGAAAAGTTTCTAAGTGTCAACTTTTAAAATACAATAATATTCCTTAAAAATCACGACTGTAACCAAAACGCTTTTACTCAACTGTTTACAGGAGATGTCCCAGGACTGAATCTAGGATCCAGTCCTGTGGTTAGAAAAGTAATCCATAAAGTAACTAATTGCATTTAACTAGAAATTCACATTGAGCTGAATGTTGCATTGTGTTTGAAAATGTGTTGCCCATTGCAACAACTGTAACTACTGTACTTAAAAGTCTATTGCCTATGTGCTAAGTATTTAAACTAAAGTAATTCATTCTGAGAAAGTATTTTTTGTAATGTATAATGTAATTACAATGTAATTTAAAAAATAAAATATGTAAAAAAAATTGTTTCTAAAAATGTAGTAAATCAGTATGAAAAAAATTAATATAAAAATTAATACATTTAAAAAATGTCATTTAAAAAACCTTTGAAATTCACTGAAAAAACCGTAGGTTTCAGGCACGTTATAGTTACAAATTAGCATTTAAAAAACCTTTGAAATTCACTGAAAAAACCATAGGTTTCAGACACGTTATAGTTAGAAATGAGCATTTAAAAAACCTTTGAAATTCACTGAAAAAACCATAGGTTTTAGGGACAGTTATAGTTACAAATTAGCATTTAAAAACCTTTGAAATTCACTGAAAAAACCATAGGTTTCAGATATGTTATAGTTACAAATTAGCATTTAAAAAACCTTTGAAATTCACTGAAAAAACCATAGGTTTTAGGGACAGTTATAGTTAGTTGGACATTTCACTCGTACAAAACCCGTGAAATTCCCCCGTTATAGTTAGTTCAGCTAACTATAACTCGCGCCCGCAATGCACTGCTGATGATGTCACATATTACATCACTCATGACATGGTCAGTGACATCACTGATGACATCACTGATGACATCTCAAATGACATCACTGATGACATCATCCACGTGATAATCTGATGCAGCTCCTCACACCCTAATATAACCTTTGATACACCCAATCTAAATTACAGACTGCCATTCGCAAAACTATAGACACTCCAACACCAATAACTACATACCCACTCACTGATTCTTAGGTCTACACACACACATCCACTCACTCACCCGTACAGTCACTCATACTTATGGTCACTCAGTACAGGACTATCATATGCACTCTTACTCCTATATAGACACTCAAACACCGCCACTCATCCATAGAGGTACTCACATACCTAGTCAGTCATGCAAATAATTAAACACACTGCCATTTACTCACCTATACAGTTATACACACACCAGCTCACTTAATCATACAAATACTAGCACATTGTTACGCTCTTATACGATCACTGATACAAGCACACACTCATCCATACAGCCACTATCACAATCACTCACTCTCGCTTATAGCTATTTATATACTCCAACACACATATATACTGCCTTTCACATATGTAGTTACTCACACATGTACCACTGGGACATACATTCACTCACTAACACACTCTTACACACACTTACCCACCCATACAGTCTATCACAGATGCACTCTTGAAACCATCCACCCAGTGAATCACCCACTCACACATCTATGCACAGAGTCGCACACACCCCACCCACACAAACACTCAGGCACCCATACAGATACTCAGACAACCAATCAATAACTCATATAGACACTCATGTAGCTATTCACAAACCCATGCAGCCACTTACACAGCAACAGACAGACGGATACAGACATTCACCCAGTTTAGTCACTAACCCATGCATTCAGTAAGATATGTTAAATCACTCACTTATAGAGTCAGTCACGCACCTACTAAATCATCCATACAGACACTTACACACCCACTCATTCTTCAATACGTCTTTTCCTATATATATTAAAAATATTTAAACTTTACAGAAACACACAGTCACTGGATGATGTCATCAGTGATGTCATTTGAGATGTCATCAGTGATGTCATCAGTGATGTCACTGACCATGTCATGAGTGATGTAATATGTGACGTCATCAGCAGTGCATTGCGGGGGCGCGAGTTATAGTTAGCTGAACTAACTATAACGGGGGAATTTCACGGGTTTTGTACGAGTGAAATGTCCAACTAACTATAACTGTCCCTAAAACCTATGGTTTTTTCAGTGAATATATATATATCTACTGGCGGTCGCCAGTAGATAGTTATAGTTAGGACCTATTTTCCATAGGAAATCCGCGACATTCTATTTGAAATAACTCTTGCGTCGGTTGACGAATCTTCGCGAAATTTTCAAACTTTATGGCCCGCTCCGGTCCGCTCCTACCCTGAAAGTTTCTGGGTGATTCGTCAAGCGGGGGCCGAGAAAAAAGGGGCGTCCCAAAACGTGTTTTCCCCATTCATTTTCCCATAGGAAACTTTAGCCATGGCTACAGCCCGAACTGCTGAACGGAATTACACCAAATTTGGCAAAGAGGTAGTTCTTGGTTCAGAAAGAACCCTTTTTGTTAAATGGTGTAAATCCGTTCAGTAGTTCCTGTGAAAATCAAAATGAAAATCACATATATATCTATGGCCGCGTCGGATTCGCGCACCCTCCCGATCACGAGCTGCATGCTAATTGGCTGTCAACACTCCAAATCAGGAAGTGTTGGCAGCCATTTTGCCCTCGGTAGAACCGAGGGACAGAAACAAGTGCGCAAAAGGGGGCAGGGTAGAAACACCCTGACCCCCTAGGTCTGCTCAGGGGTCCCACAAAAACCCCCTGGGCAGAAAAAAGCATTTTTTTTTTTAAAATCGTCGGGATGCGCTTAGGGTGCGCGAATCCCGCCGAGGAAAAAAAAAAGAAAATCGCAAGTGTGCAAACGCACAAAGGGGGCAGGGTAGAAACACCCTGACCCCCTAGGTCTGCTCAGGGGGTCCCACAAGGACCCCCTGGGCAGAAAAAAGCATTTTTTTTTTTAAATCGTCGGGATGCGCTTAGGGTGCGCGGATCCTGCCGAAAAAAAATAAAAATCGAAGCGCGGTCTCCCGCGCTTCGATTGTATTTTGCCCCCGGGTAGCCCAAGTCCCGGGGGCATGCGGGGGTGGGTTTATGTTCTATATGGGGGGCCTCTAAGGCCCCCCAAGCCCCGGGGACCGCCACCCCCGGGGCTTTTTAAAAAAAATGGTGCAGGAGGGCTCTCCTGCCCTCCCGCAGCCCCAGGGACCGCCACCCCCGGGGCTTCTTTTGTTAATTTTTAATAACGTGTGGGGGGGCTCCAGCCCCCCCACACGCCCCAGGGACCACTACCTCCCCAGGGCACTTAGAAAATAAATGTGGGGGTCCGTTACGGACTCCCAGAGCCCCGGGCACCACCACCTCCCTGGGGCTGTGCAATTCAAGGGAGGGGGGCCACGCGGCCCCCCTCCTGGAGCCCTTGATGGCCCTGGGGACCGCCACCCCCCAGGGCCGGCTCCTGCAGTGTCCCGGGGTGCCTACCCCCGGGACACTGTAGTTTGCTATGACAGGACGGGAGCCTCGCGGCTCCCGTCCTGTCATAGCAAACTGCTTTGGATATTGGAAGAGAGAGCAGGGAAACCTGCTCTCGCTCCAATATCCAAAGCAATTGCTTTCCACATGGGGAGCTGCATCTTAGCAGCTCCCCATGTGGAAAGCAATGCCGGCTCCCAAGGGACGCGGGGAGCCGGCGGGACTGTGGGGGATTGGGGACCCCCACAGTCCCCAACGGAGAGGGCCAGCCCCGGGGATGGGGTCCCCGGGGCAAGTAGTGGCCCGGGAGGGGGCCACGCGGCCCCCTCCCCCCAAAAAACAAAAAAAAATTGGGAAAAAAAAAGGAAAGGCCGGCCCCGGGGATGGGGTCCCGGGGCCTTAAATGGCCTGAGGAGGGAGGCCACGCAGCCCCCTCCAAATATTAAAAATTTAAAAAAGAGGGCATGCCCGGGGGATGGGGTCCCCGGGGCCAATACAGGCCCAGGGAAGGGGGCCATGCGGCCCCCTTCCCGTTTTATTTTAATTTAAAAAAAAAATGAAAATCCTCATGCCCCGGGGGATGGGGTCCCCGGGGCCAAAAGAGGCCAAGGGAAGGGGGGCCACGCAGCCCCCTCCCATACAAAAAAAAAAAAAAAAGACCGGCATTGTGCTGGAGGCCCGCCCCCACCCTGCAGCAGTCTGCAAACGCGTCCCCTGGCGCGTTTGCAGATGGGGAACGAATTTCCCTTGAATACTGTGGGTCCCTGGGGCCAACTAGCCCACCAGGAACCTCCAGTATGCGCCAGGGGCTGCGTTGCAGAGAGGTGTACAGAGGCCACGCCCTTTTACACCTCTCTGCAACGCAGCTCTGTGGCGCTTTTGGAGGTACATGGTGGGCTAGTTGGACTCCAGGGACCCTCAGGATTCAAGGGGACTTAATCCCCCAACTTAAAATGCGCCACGGGGCGCGTTTGCACAGTGGTGAAGGGAGGGGGCGGGGCTTCAGGTGACATGTGTGCAAACAGGCCCCGTGGTGCATTTTAAGATGGGGAATTAAATCCTCTTCAATCCTGAGGGTCCCTGGGGGCCAACTAGCCCACCAGGTACCTCCAGTAAGCGCCACGGAGCTGCGTTGCAGAGTGTTGTAAAAAGGGGCGTGGCCTCTGTACACCTCTTTGCAACGCAGCCCCCTGGCGCATACTGGAGGTTCCTGGTGGGTTAGTTGGCCCCTAGGGACCCTCAGGATTGAGGAGGAATTAATTCTCCAACTTAAAACGCGCCACAGGGCGTGTTTGCAGACATGTCACCTCAGGCCCCACCCCCTTCCTTCACCATTGTGCAAATATTCGTCTAAAATCAACCGAACTACGAATTCCCATTTACTCACCTGTTATCAGGAGAGACCTCAGTGCTGCATCTTTGAGCCCAGTACTGATCCTGAAAAGTAAATTTTTTTTTTTTTTTTTTTTTATTATCAATTCTTTTTATTAAACAGTTGCTGGTGAATGGTACAGTACAAGAGACCAGGTAGTTTACTTTACTCAGTACGCATGTATGGGGGAATAAACAGACAGTACACATGTGAGGAACATCATTAAGGAAGAGGATCATCATAATCAACAGTACAAGGTGCCGTACAAATCTCTCCTCTATACAAATTCCACGGATTCCAGACTCGACTCCACTTCCTTGGGCACCCCCTTGCCAAATACACCGTCTTTTCCCTAAACATGCACCAATCAAGGTTTCTTTCCCAGGCCTCCAGCGTAGGTGTGTGTGCCGCCCCCCAGAGTTGAGCAATGTTTCTCTTCGCCAGCATGAGCCCCAGAGTGACCCATTGTGTCTGAGAAGTGTCCAAGTCTGTTGGCTCCCAGATATTAAGGAGGCATTGTTTAGCCTCGGGACGAAGGGAGATTCTCATTACCTGGTTGATCGTGTCGTGTACTTGACGCCAATAAGAATTGATATGTGTGCATTCCCAAATGATGTGCATAAACGTTCCGATCTGGCCACAGCGTCGCCTGCATTCCCCTGTCTCCGACCACCCCATGTGTATTAATCTAGGGCCCGTTATGTAGATCCTGTGGAGGATCTTCAGCTGAACCAGTCGCAAACGTGCCGGGATAGCCACCTCTTTGGGGGAGGATACTGCTGTTTGCCATTCTTCGTCGTCCAGTTCTATCCCATCTTGCGCCCACCTATCTCGCAGTGTCCGGAGGGGGTTTGTCATGTGATTAATTAGTTTTTTATAAATTAAGGATATCGTTTTGTCAGGGAGATGACCATCTAAGATTCTGTCCTCCAGAGGGGAGACCTCCGGGGGATCCGCCCCTTTTGGCCATAAAGACTGAAGTGAGTGTGAGACCTGTAAATATCGAAAAAATTCGGTATCCGCCAATTTATATTCGCCCTGAAGCGTGCTGAAGGGTTTGGGCTCCCTTCTTCCCCAGACATCCTTAACAGCTGAGATCCCAATAAGGTCCCACTTATCGAAGCCCCTTGTCTTCCACAGGTCGCCCAACTTCTCCGAGTCCCAAAGAGGGGTAGCCAATGTGAGTTTGTGTCTCCATCCAAGATAATTAGTGGCGCTGAAAAGTAATTTTAACCGTACTTACCAGTAACTTGAATTTCCTTCCATAGGATATCATTGCCTGCTTTTTGCTGAAAAAGTTTCTAAGTGTCAATTTTTGAAACATACAAATATTCCTCTAAAATCAGCCGAACTACGAATTCCGATTTACTCACCGGTTATCAGGAGAGACCTCAGTGCTGCATCTTTTAGCCCAGTACTGATCCTGAAAAGTAATTTTAACCATACTTACCAGTAACTTGAATTTCCTTCCATAGGCTAACATTGACTGGTTTCACTTGGAAATTCTTCTAAGTGTGGAGTTTTGGAACTTTATAATATTCCTCTAAAATCAGCCGAACTACGAATTCCAATTTACTCACCGGTTATCAGGAGAGACCTCAGTGCTGCATCTTTTAGCCCAGTACTGATCCTGAAAAGTAATTCTAACCGTACTTACCAGTAACTTGTATTTCCTTCCATTGGAATCCATTGTCTGGTTTTCAGCAGAAAAGTTTCAAAGTGTCGATTTTCACAAACTACAAATATTCCTTAAAAATCGCCTGTATGACTTAAACGCATTCTTTCAACTGTTTACAGGAGATGCACCAGTGCTTGATCCAGGATCCACCACTGAGTAAGAAAAAGTAACGATAACACTACTTACCTGCTAAGTGAATTTCCTCCCATAGGATAACATTGGTGATTCTATGTGAAAAAGTTTGTCAACTTTTAAAATACAATAATATTCCTTAAAAATCACTACTGTAACCAAAACGCTTTTACTCAACTGTTTACAGGAGATGTCCCAGGACTGAATCTAGGATCCAGTCCTGTGGTTAGAAAAGTAATCCATAAAGTAACTAATTGCATTTAACTAGAAATTCACATTGAGCTCAATGTTGCATTGTGTTTGAAATTGTGTTGCCCATTGCAACAACTGTAACTTCTGTACTTAAAAGTCTATTGCCTATTTGCAAAGTATTTAAACTAAAGTAATTCATTCTGAGAAAGTATATTTTGTAATGTATAATGTAATTACAATGTAATTTAAAAAATAAAATATGTAAAAATAAATAGTTTAAAAAAATGTAGTAAATCAGAATAAAAAGATAAATATAACAATTAATACATTTAAAAATTGTCATTTACAAAACCTTTGAAATTCACTGAAAAAAACCATAGGTTTCAGACATGTTATAGTTAGGAATTAGCATTTAAAAAACCTTTGAAATTCACTGAAAAAACCATAGGTTTCAGACACGTTATAGTTAGAAATTAGCATTTAAAAAACCTTTGAAATTCACTGAAAAAACCATAGGTTTTAGGGACAGTTATAGTTAGTTGGACATTTCACTCGTACAAAACCATAGAAATTCCCCCGTTATAGTTAGTTCAGCTAACTATAACTCGCGCCCCCGCAATGCACTGCTGATGACGTCACATATTACATCACTCATGACATGGTCAGTGACATCACTGATGACATCACTGATGACATCTCAAATGACATCACTGATGACATCATCCCCGTGATAATCTGATGCACCTCCTCACACCCTGATATAACCTTTGATACACCCACTCTAAATTACAGACTGCCATTCGCAAAACCATAGACACTCCAACACCAATAACTACATACCCACTCACTGATTCTTAGGTCTACACACACATCCACTCACTCACCCGTACAGTCACTCATACTTACGGTCACTCAGTACAGGACTATCATATGCACTCATACTCCTATATAGACACTCAAACACCGCCACTCATCCATAGAGGTACTCACACACCTAGTCAGTCATGCAAATAATTAAACACACTGCCATTTACTCACCTATACAGTTATACACACACCAGCTCACTTACTCATACAAATACTAGCACATTCTTACGCTCTTATACAATCACTGATACAAGCACACACTCATCCATACAGTCACTCTCACAATCACACACTCTTGCTTATAGCTATTTATATACTCCAACACACATATATACTGCCTTTCACATATGTAGTTACTCACACATGTACCCCTGGGACATACATTCACTCACTAACACACTTTTACACACACTTACCCACCCATACAGTCTATCACAGATGCACTCTTGAAACCATCCACCCAGTGAATCACCCACTCACACATCTATGCACAGAGTCGCACACACCCCACCCACACAAACACTCAGGCACCCATACAGATACTCAGACAACTAATCAATAACTCATATAGACACTCATGTAGCTATTCACAAACCCATGCAGCCACTTACACAGCAACAGACAGACGGATACAGACATTCACCCAGTTTAGTCACTAACCCATGCATTCAGTAAGATACGTTTAATCACTCACTTATAGAGTTAGTCACGCACCTACTAAATCATCCATTCAGACACTTATACACCCACTCATTCTTCAATACGCCTTTCCCTATATATATTAAACATATTTAAACTTTACAGAAACACACAGTCACTGGATGATGTCATCAGTGATGTCATTTGAGATGTCATCAGTGATGTCATCAGTGATGTCACTGACCATGTCATGAGTGATGTAATATGTGACGTCATCAGCAGTGCATTGCGGGGGCGCGAGTTATAGGTAGCTGAACTAACTATAACGGGGGAATTTCTATGGTTTTGTACGAGTGAAATGTCCAACTAACTATAACTGTCCCTAAAACGTATGGTTTTTTTAAGTGAATATATATATGTGTAGGTTTGTACTGTCCATTTTCACACCAGACTATTGGACACAAGGAACAAGACAGATAGCCAGGGACCCTTTTGGATACGCAAAATCGGCCGAAACATTTCGACAATTAGGTTGATGGTAAGTCAATAACATCTCACGGACCATAACAACTATGGGCCTGATTCACAAAGGTAAGTAACATTTCTGAGTAAGTTTACACTTTGTAGTAAGTTTATAGTTTCAGTATTCACAAACTCTGAAGGTAAACTTCCTACAAAAGTGTAAGTTACATGTCTCC
Source organism: Calotriton arnoldi (assembly GCA_963921515.1). Taxonomy (NCBI): domain Eukaryota; kingdom Metazoa; phylum Chordata; class Amphibia; order Caudata; family Salamandridae; genus Calotriton; species Calotriton arnoldi. Next base: position 3,387,934 of record CAWUFW010000049.1, on the reverse strand, counting down.
ACCAACAAAGTACTGTAATCGGATTACTCTTGTGTTGGTGGGTGGCGCCCACCCAAAACCTCTCCCTGACTCTACCTAACCCTCTCTTACTCCTTTCTCCCTCATACCATCTCCTTTAATAGTATGTCTGCTCCTTCTCCCACCCACTCTCTCCAGGCCCTCCCACATTTACTACTAATATGTATACTTACATGTGCAGAGACTCCACAGGCAGAGCGGAGAACTCTGCACATAGAAATAATGGCAATGCGCAGTCGTAAAACTCTGCACATAGTTTGTGAATTACAATTTGTAGTACGTTTTGCTGTTCTACAAAACATACTAAAAAGTGCAGTTCGAGAATCAGGCACTCAATTTTTTTAATCCTGTTAGGGTAGCCCAAAATAACTCTACAGTGGGGCTCTCACCCTAGACTATTTTAACCTCTGAATTTCTTGTGATCCCGAAATTAAACTTCACATGTTCACACTCGGTGGTATAGCCAATCCAATCGGCTATGGGAAAGCCCAATGGTGAAGCATCATTATAATCAATGGGGTAACCCAACAAAAAGTCCTTGGACCTGGGTGTCGATTGATACAAATAAACAGTGGTCCTGGACCAATTTTTTTCAAAATTAATAGCTGTATACAACACTAATTACTCAACTCTTTTAGAGCATCCAAAAGGTCAGCTCACGGTTGCATGACTTCAAATTACATTCACAGTTATGAGATGTGCAACAACCAGTGATTTAAAAGGCATGTATTTATTTTGTATAAATGGAAAAACAAAAGAAAAGTTAAAGTTAAGGGTTGCTCCAACCGGAACGTGCAAGAAGGGTGCTCAAGTGTAAGGAATTGAAAAGAAAAATCAGAAGGGAAAGAAATTCCCAAGGAGAATCAGGGGACATATATTTACAACACTATATGTAGGACTGATAACAAATAAACAGTCTTCCTAACCTGGCCAAACACAATGTAATATACATATACTTTGTTCATATGCTTCACAAAGAAATAAGAGAAGTATCTCCTGTAGTGGGGGAGGGGGAACAGGGGGTTGATGGTCCAGGTCTGGTGGAGAACAGCATCGGCGTTTCGACCCGACTTAACGGCAAAAGAGGGAGACTTCAACCTCAGCCACTACAGGAGATACTTCTCTTATTTCTTTGTGAAGCACATGAACAAAGTATATTACATTGTGTTTGGCCAGGTTAGGAAGACTGTTTATTTATCAATCCTACAAATAGTGTTGTAAATATATGCCCCCTGATTCTCCTTGGGGATTTCTTTCCCTTCTGATTTTTCTTTTCAATTCCTTACACTTGAGCACCCTTCTTGCACGTTCCGGTTGGAGCAACCCTTAACTTTAACTTTTCTTTTGTTTTTCAATTTTTACAAAATAAATACATGCCTTTTAAATCACTGATTGTTGCACATCTCATAACTGTGAATGTAATTTGAAGTCATGCAACCGTGAGCTGACCTTTTGGATGCTCTAAAATAATTGAGTAAGTAGTGCTGTATAAAGCTATTAATTTTGAAAAAAATTGGTCCAGGACCACTGTTTATTTGTATCAATGGTGAAGCATGCCACAAATTGTGGGGGAGGGTTTTTTTTTTTTAACTAAGAAGAGGATCTCTGTTAGAAATGGGAGTCTCTAGTTGGCCAGCGCTTGCGCCTCTGTCCAAGTAGGGACCCTTCTTCCTAGTCAGGGTAAGGGAGTTACACTCCTAAAATAACCCCTGCTCACCCCCTTGGTAGCGTGGCACGAGCAGTCAGGCTAATTCTAGAGGCAGTGTGTAAAGCATTTGCACATAACCAACAGTAATATAGTGTAAGCACTACAAAAGGACACCACACCAGTTTAGAAAAATAACCAATATTTTTATATACTCAAGACAAGACCAAATACGATAAAAATCCACAATACAAATTCTTTAAAAATGAATACGTTGCAAGATAACTTCTTCTTTGCAGAAATCGTGAAAAACAAAGTTCGTGCGAGTCGGTAGCTCCGTCCGAGTCTACCGCGATGCTGAAAACAAACAAAGTCCAACAGTTCCAGCCGACCGCGTCGATACGGGCCGGCAGAGTCGTGCACAGACTTGGTCACAGTACCTTTCTCGTTGTGGCTGGTACGGAGTGTACGAGCCGGTCGGTGTTCGTCGCGGTTGCGGTGCAAGACGGAGCGATGCAAGGTGCGGTGTCCTCTCGATGCGGTGCAGGCAGCGGCTCGATGACAGTCATGCAGACGGAGTCGGTGAGACCAAGGCGGGCGATGCAGGGTGAGACGGTGCTCGATGCGGTGCTGGCAGGTTGCGATGCAGGCGACCAAGCCGGAGTGCGGGAGCTGGCGTCGGACAGCGGTGCGAGTCAGAGCGGTGCGTCGTGAAGCGTGCGAGAGGTGCCCCAACTGCGATGCGGTCACGATGGTTGAGCCAGATGCAGCGACAGCGTCGGTCTGGTCCGGCCGGTACAGTGAAGCGATGCGATGCGAACTGTGGTGCCCACAGGTCACAATGCAAACAGCGGCTCGATATTGACGGCGTCGGACGTCGTCGTCGGTGAGACCAGGGTTGCGATGCGAAGCGGGGCGATGTGGTCTGCGGTGCAAACAGGACACCGGGCCAGCGATGGAGTCGGTTGACGGAGTCGGTTGCGGTTCCCTTCCTCTGTGGCAACTGAAACAGCGGTTCCAGAAGCGGTACCCAGAGGGTTGTGAAGTCTTTGCAGTCCCTGAGACTTCTTAACAGGAGGCCAGCTCGGTTTCAGGCCCTTGGAGATTCTCAGTACAAAGAGTAGAAAGTTCAGTCCAGTCCTTTCACTGCCCAAGACAGAAGCAGCAACTGCAGGCCAACCCAACAAGGCAATAACTCAGCAAAGGGGCAGTACTCCTCCTAGCAGCTCTCCAGCTCTTCTTCTTGGCAGGTTCCTTGATTCCAGCGAGATCTAAATTCATGGGGTCAGGGCCCCAATATTTATATCCCAAATTCCTTTGTTCTCTGAAGGCAGAGAGGCCTTTGCCTAGTCCAAACCAGTTCTGGAGCACTTTGTTGACAAGTCTCCGTCCTTTCCTTTCGCAGTGCAGGCCAGGGACATCAGACGCACCACAGGAGGTGGAGCCAGCATTGTGAAGGGAAGGCCCAGCCCTATTCAGGTCCCAGGTGCATCTCTTCCCACCCATCTACATGTAGATCTTGCTATTCAGCCCTGTGCTGACTCACCCTGTCTCCTGGCATCCCCCAGCCCCTGTCACTCACACTCCAGACAAGGAATACACAACCTCGCAGAGGCAGGCTTGGATGGTTAGACAAGAAAATACCCACTTTCTAAAAAGTGGTATTTTTAAACACAGAATGTTAAAACCAACTTCACTAAAAGATGCATTTTATCATTCTGAGTCCAGGCATACTAAACTCGAATTTCTACCATGTTCCCTGGGTCAGTTAGGATTATAAGCTGTAATAATCAAAACTGCCCGTTCTGGCCTATGGGGAACAGGTAGCCTTGCAATAGTGAAAAACGAACTAGGCTGTAATTCACTATCAGGACATGCCACACACACCAGGGCATGTCCTACCTTTCGCATACAATGCACCCTGCCCACAGGGGTACCTTGGGCCTACCTTAGAGGTGACTAACATGTAGAAAAGGGAAGGTTTAGGGACTGGCAAGTGTGTGCACTTGCCAAGTCGACATGGCAGCCCCAGGCTGCGCACAGGCTCTGCAATGGCAGGCCAGAGTTACACTTTACGGGCTGTTTGCGTGGGAGGCACAATCCAGTGCTGCAGCCCACCAACAGCATTTGATTTATAGGCCCTGGCACTCGCAGTGCACTTTACTAGGGACTGACACATAAATCAAATAGGCTCAAACGTTCCGTCCATCATCCCCTTTTGTATCGCTTTGTTTGCCCTAAGTTGGCGGGGGTATGCCCAGACGTGGGTCCCTTGCTCACTTTGCCACTGGATTCAAGCAAGCCTGGCTGATGACGGCTGGAATGCCAGAAACCGGTCCTAGGATGCTTGTTTCCGGTCCAGGGAAGACATGGCTTGGCAGTTCGGGCTGGACTGTTCCCATGAGGCACAGGGTCAGACTGATTTGCATATGGCCATGTCTGAACTGGGGTGGTGGAGTGAGCTAAAGAATGATGATGGATTAAACCCAGATCAGTTGACTGGGGGTGAGTGTTTGATTGGCTCAAACGTTCCGTCCATCATCCCCTTTTGTATCGCTTTGTTTGCCCTAAGTTGGCGGGGGTATGCCCAGACGTGGGTCCCTTGCTCACTTTGCCACTGGATTCAAGCAAGCCTGGCTGATGACGGCTGGAATGCCAGAAACCGGTCCTAGGATGCTTGTTTCCGGTCCAGGGAAGACATGGCTTGGCAGTTCGGGCTGGACTGTTCCCATGAGGCACAGGGTCAGACTGATTTGCATATGGCCATGTCTGAACTGGGGTGGTGGAGTGAGCTAAAGAATGATGATGGATTGAACCCAGATCAGTTGACTGGGGGTGAGTGTTTGATTGGCTCAAACGTTCCGTCCATCATCCCCTTTTGTATCGCTTTGTTCGCCCTAAGTTGGCGGGGGTATGCCCAGACGTGGGTCCCTTGCTCACTTTGCCACTGGATTCAAGCAAGCCTGGCTGATGACGGCTGGAATGCCAGAAACCGGTCCTAGGATGCTTGTTTCCGGTCCAGGGAAGACATGGCTTGGCAGTTCGGGCTGGACTGTTCCCATGAGGCACAGGGTCAGACTGATTTGCATATGGCCATGTCTGAACTGGGGTGGTGGAGTGAGCTTAAGAATGATGATGGATTGAACCCAGATCAGTTGACTGGGGGTGAGTGTTTGATTGGCTCAAACGTTCCGTCCATCATCCCCTTTTGTATCGCGTAATTCACTATGAGGACATGCCACACACACCAGGGCATGTCCTACCTTTCGCATACAACACACCCTGCCCACAGGGGTACCTTGGGCCTACCTCAGGGGTGACTAACATGTAGAAAAGGGAAGGTTTAGGGACTGGCAAGTGTGTGCACTTGCCAAGTCGACATGGCAGCCCCAGGCTGCGCACAGGCTCTGCAATGGCAGGCCAGAGTTACACTTTACGGGCTGTTTGCGTGGGTGGCACAATCCAGTGCTGCAGCCCACCAACAGCATTTGATTTATAGGCCCTGGCACTCGCAGTGCACTTTACTAGGGACTGACACATAAATCAAATAGGCCAATCATGGAAACACCAATCCATAACACATTTTACACAGAGAGCATATGCACTTTAGCACTGATTAGCAGTGGTAAAGTGGCCAGAGTCCTAAAACCAACACACACAGGGTCAAAAACAGGAGGCCAAAAAGTCTGGGGGTAAACCCGCTGAAAAAGCCAAGTCTAACAATCTCCATCTTTTGATTCGGTTCATATCATGTACCAGTTTTGGATGCCAACTGCTCATTTTTTGTGTTAGTGATGAGAAACCTATATTGAAGAGTCTAGTGGAAGCAATGGAGAAGATGCAGATTGCACTACAACAGAATGTACGTATGATGGATGAAAAGCAGGCCAAAATTAATAATCATTTTAAAGAAAACTGTAACATGTTGCAAAAACAAGGCAACAAAGAAACATCCATAATTGAGTCTACTGATAAAGTCTGTAGCTAGGCGCATGATCTATACGTCAAGAATCTGGTATATAATAGACACATTCAAGCACTGCAGAAATGAAATAAAGTACTATAGTACTCACTGGAAAAGTCGGAAAATCATTGAAAGTCAAACAATATTAAGGCTATTGGCCTCCCTGAGGAACAGGTTGATAAGAATTAAAATGCAGTTGGCATTACTGAGGGTGTGGTGTTAGCGCTGATATTGTTTGACTTGGGGGCTGGAATGCAGGATCTACACCATGAACCTGCGCTTACTGAAAAAACAATTCTATAAAACCTCAGGTCTTTGTGAAATTTCTGACCCTCTGAATTATGAATAGGATTCTTTGGGCTACTCAGAAACCATTACGGAAAAACATAATATCTACATACTCACGGTTTACCATGCTGTAGAGATAAGTATAGCTGGAGCTAGTGTAGTAAGTAAGTCAATTTAAATCAGGGATGGTTGAGGCTTGTTTCCAGTATCCATCAAAATTAAAGGTCATGATTAAGGGGTCACCCCAGCTCACATTGTACATGTGGGAAGCAGACCCACTTGGTTCAGATTTGTCTAGTTGTCTTAATGGTTCACCGTATAGAATTATTGCTGAGTGATTATGTTACACCGCGCTAAACTACTGTTATAGGATTTTACAAACTACGCAAGTTGTTTCATTGATGGGGTCATCATTATCAATTAAAATTCTCTCAATTTACACTTTCATACTTCCCCTTTGATAAGTTTGAATATAGGATGAATCCTTATTAAACGAGGTAACAACAAAAGATTAATAATCTTATGGAGAATTGTAATAGTAGTTTTCTTGGCACCCCCATTGATTACATATGGAGCTGCATATGCTTGCACAGAGGGTGAAGGGAACTCTAAATTGGAGTCAAATGAATGCGGAAAAAGGTTTTTGATGGTTGGAATGGGTGATGGTCAAGAGAATAGTGTACATAGTCTGATTAGGATCAAGAAAGCAGCATTCATTTTAGACCTTAGGTGATGAGTGGAGAACTAAAAATAAATTCATGGAATGTCAATGGCCTTACATAATGGGTAAAACAGGTAAGCCATGTTTATATTTTAGAGGGCTCTAGGGTCGACATTGTATTACAAAAAACATTTTTCATTTATTAAAACATAGCTCTTTAACACACACTAAAGCTACATTAGTTATAACCTCTAAATAGAAAGTCACTACTTGAGGTAAGGAAATAATAATAAAGAGTTTGTTGAGTATTATTATCTTAAAATCTGAGGTAGATGGTTTGAGTAGATGGGCAGCTGCCACTTTTAATACGCACATGCATAAAGTCACTATCCCAATTTAGATGATCCCAGCACTATTGAAACAAATAGGTTAACATTGATGAAGATGCCACCAACTGTATGTCGGGATGGACTGGAACCTTGCTCTGATTTCCATAGACTACTCATTTAAAGTGAAGGACCATCCATAACTTAATGTATTGGAATCAACAAAGGCCTGCATGTGGGATTTTGATTTGTATGATAGATGGTGGGGGATATTTACTGATGACCTGGGTGTCACTTTCCTTCCAACCCTGATTAAGTCCTTTCCCAGATAGATTATTTTCTTCAATCAAAAGATTTCCACAAAATGGAATTTCAAATCCGAGAAGTAGCTCACAAAAACAAAAGGTAAGAATGAGGAAAGATAAATATTTAAATCAAAAATAAAAATTTGAATCCATTCTGGCAAAGTAATGGGTAGACCCCAGTCCGCAGATATCTCAGTTATGATATCAAGCATGTTAAGTTGCTAAATGCCCATCATGAGGAAAAGATAACCATTTGATGTTATTCAATGAAATTTATAGTGGATGCAAATTCTACATATGTTTTCTCTAGTGGGTTGAAAGAGGAACGAGACTGGTCAGGATCTCTATTGAAGATTAGTAAATAAAAGAAGGAACCACAGCATAGATCAATGTGAAAAGGGTAGATTAGTTCTTTGAGAAGTGGAGTGCAGGATTCCACACCATTTAACCCAAAGATAAACGGAAAAGGAAAACTCGTATGGAGTGAGTCAAGTCAACAGAGGTGAATACTAAACCAAGGTCGCCTACTGTGTAGGAGCACAAATCTTTGGCAACATTGCTATACCTGTACTTTATGAAACCTGAAATTCTTGAGATACCATTAAAAATCAGACCATATTCTTGAAGCACTGAACTCTTTCCTGCTTAGATGTGATTTTTTCTGAAAGAAGTTGGAATATTTACATTTTCATTTTGAATTTTGTAACACAAAAAGGGGAACAAACATCCATTTAAAGAAAGGCTAAAGTAGGTTGTGAAATATTTTTAAAATCTTGGTAAAGCGTAAAAGTAATCAAATTATTTGTGTGTGCAATGGGGGTTTATTTTGTATCTTAGCTACAATACCAGGACTGATGTTTTTTTATAAAACAAATCAAGGTACTGCAGATTTTTTTTATTGTGAGTGATGCATTTAACACATTTAAACGAAGAACAATAATCTCAACACAAATTGTTTCAAGGGACAGAATGCCATGATGAAAAAAGGTTCGGTGAGGAGGGCTGAAGATGCATATGAGAAGCAACTCAATACCACACTTGAAGCTGTCTACAAAACATTGTCTGGTGCTTTGAAGCTAAAACACAATCATTAGTCTGACTACATCTCAGAAAGAAAGCAAGACATTGGCTATTCGCTAAGAGCATCTACATGAATTTAGTGAAAAATAGCAAGGATTAACAATGGCTAAAATAGATGAAATAATATTAAGCAAATACGGGTGGAAGTAAAATTTATCGGGATATTGACGGTATTAAAGTCAAATTAGCAAACTCCTTCTGAGCACTGAATTTATATGCAAGCACCCAGACTTAGATTAATGGTCCCAATTTGAGGTGAATGTTCCACTGCCTTCTTTAACAGGACAGCAATAAATTAAAATTCTAAAGACAGGCACACATTCAGAGACAAGACTTGGACTGACTAACTTAAAAGGGGCCAACTCACATGCCCTGATGCCCTCTCAGATTAATTTGGAAGGTAGCATATGTGCAAATTTTAGAGCCGTTTATTATCCTCAGACCAGACCGAGTATGATTAATTTGGCAAAATGTAAGCCTTGCTGTTATCTATAAACCTGGCATGGGTCCAGATTTGTGTAGATAATACATACCTACCTCGCTATTGAATATTGGCAGTAATATTGCATCACATTTTTTATCTGTTCACCTTAAGAAGTGAATGGGAACCTTGTATTGTAAGATCAACATGTCTTCCTGCTTCATGGGTGTCTGGATCAAAAAGTTTTTTTCCTTCCTAGAATGAAGTGATGTGTCAACACCCTTCTCCTGTCCTGTCATGGCCATTGTAGCAGTTCCAGAGATGGATTTTGACCTTGGGCAATGGGAATATTTGTGGCCAGTTTGGGACAGATTCGGATTCCATGCTGATTTGCTAAATATATTGAAATACTTTTATGTTAAGTCTGACGCCTCCTTGATCGTCAATCAGCCCATTAGTGCTTTTGGTATTTATAGAGCCCCAGCCTTAAACATGAGAGTTGATACATTGATGGTGCAGTTTAATTTTTTTTCCAGTAGACCCTGATGGCTACAAAATATGTTTAAAAAAAAAAAAAAAGAAAGTAGGCTAAAATAGTTCACGATATAGACCATATAAGATACATAGCGTTACCTTCATTACCCAAGGTTTGATTAAGGACCACCTTATAGGGGAATATCGATTTTCCAACCATTAATATTCACTTTAATTGTACAATCCTAAACCTCGCCAAATAATTACAAACTGAAAATATTAAAAACCTACCATTTAAAAAAAAAAAGAATCATAGTTCTCTTATCAAGTGGAATGTAAAATATATTCTCCCATATAAATCAAGTTGCTCCACAAGACTCATTTGAGGGTGTTCAATTTGAAGATCATGCGACAGATAGATACAGCTGATCACATTAAGAGGATGCAAGTAAAACAAATTTGTCCGGGATCTTATACTACAGCATATTTAGCTGCCTTAAAAACTGCCATTCACAATCAAGTCAATTGATATGCAGTGAGTGAAGAATTCCATCTGTTTTGTTGGTAATCGGTAAATATTTCCCCTTAATTAACCTGGGAATATGTTCTCATGAGCTGTGAGGGGAAAACAATCCCTCATTTCCACATTCCACTGGAAAAAGAATTGAGGTCAAAGATAGGTTATGTGTACTCATTGATCATAAATATGGAATATGTCTTTTGTTAAAGTGCACCTATTTATTGTCAATGATGCTTGTAAGCTCCTGGATAACATTGTGTTTTAACCTTATAGACGTGACCTCCATGTCCATAGCAGTTGCAATAGAGTGCTATGGACCTGGAGGTTACGTCCAAGAGCCAGACACCAGAGATGCAGCTGTTGTGTGCTGGTGCAGTGCCCCTCCAGTTATAACCCCTTATGTTGGAGCGGGAGACTCTCTCACTTAGGACGAGGAGGGTGTGATAGTCCTGCAAGTGGCACAATCACGTCATTGATGCAGTTAAATCATTTACAGCACCGGCTCCCAGGAAACAGCTTGCTAGTGTCCCTGCAAGTACAGAGTGGGCTGAAAATAGCCTCGTTCTTTGCACTCACAAAGAATTGTGCACAAAGGTAGGTATCTCTGAAATGAACTCACCACACAAAAAACCTGAAAATGCAATGTGGAGGCATTTTCAATAAGGGTAGCTATGGTATTTGGGCCCAGGTCGGCCGCCATTCAGGGACGTCCACCAAACCCAGACATTTTTTAAATCTAGACACCAAGGAGAGTCCAGGGTAGTGTCCCTTATGTGGACACCACACTATTTTCTTACCCACAATGCCCTGCAAACCTCAAACTTTGCCTAAAATCACACATTTTGATCTTGTTTCTGTGACAGAAGCTTCAAAAATTAGCAGGCATCCACAAAATTTCTACCACCCAGTGTTCCACCACTTACTTGTCCCAATATAATGAAAATAATTCACATAAAGTGGAAATGTTAAATATTAATAAATATAGTAGACATGAACGAATTCAAATATTCTTCTAAAAATGCGTTAATTGCTATTTCATGTTCATTATGTGTAGAAAGAAAGGAGAATATACAGGAAGAAGAAAAGGGGGCTCAAATGTAGCATTTCCTTCTTTCTCATTCCTTTCTTTTTATGTTGAGTGATTGTTTCAAGAATCTTTATTTATAAAAGGTTATTAAATGTTGCCTACACAAACAACTATGTGGGGTAGCTTGGTTTGGTTTCTGCAACTGGATGGAGAACGGTATTCAGGTGCTGATGAACTTCCTTGGTAAAGGTCCTGCGTACATCACACCTTTAAACTTTCTCCATAGAAAGTATATTGCATGAATGTGCAAAGTGATGCTCCTCTTTACTATAGGTGATATCTTTGAATTAGAGAGCCAATCATAGCAAGCACTGGTAAAACCAATAGGTCTCACCTTGACAAGCTAGATCAATGGTAAATTTTATTTTTGTTTTTTGATGGAAGCCTTCAATAATAACAAGAAGAAAATATGCAACCACCTACATGTAGCCATCACATGCTTGCAATACATTTGTAAGCTGCTTTACTAGTTATCTTTTTAACTTAAAAAAGGCTTTCAGCTTTGTTATCCATTTTAGTATTAATATTCTTTGTAAAAAAGGCACAATTAAATCACGACCTATCTAAGCACTCATATTGCAGGCAGCTACAATGTTGCAATGTCACTTAACAGCAACTATAAAAAAGAGATGTATTTAAAGTTAATATAATGAACTACACTTTGAACCAGTTTTGCCACTGAACAGAAAGGAACCATTGTTAGCTGGATGTAAACAATGTGCACAGGATTTGAGTAGTAATTCAAAGTGAAAAGGGCCAATGGGTAAAGTGGGATGACCCACCCATGCAGTTCGTTGTGTTGGGCAGAAGAGGAATATGACTGACAATTTAATAGACCAGTGGATGAAACCTAGTGACTAAAAGCCCCACTAATCATGTTTATGTTGTGTGATTTTTTGTGAAAACAAATTGGTGAGACGGGTAAAACTGTCTCAAATGCAGAGCTAAAAAAGGGACAAGATTGTTTACACTCACGAGCTAATTCTGATGCCATTTTGGACTTCCTGGGAGAAAGAAAGTCATAAATGAGTTCCCTTTTGTAGTAGATCACTAAATTAAGTGTACTATGATGCAGTGTTGATTTTGAAATGCTCATCTTTTAGAAGGATGCACACATTCAGGAATGCTATCTGATATGCTTTAGTAAATATTTTTCTCACCGTTTGAAGACACCGTTAGTGAACTGAAGTTATTTGTTTAATTGGTAGTCATTGGAATCCTCATCATATGGCCAGTCAAAATATTGATAGTGAGTTTGAATACTCTTCTATTCTAATCTCGCTCTTTTCTCGTGTGGAGTAGTTTGTGACACAGTATGGATAGGTATTGATTGTTTAGCTTTTAATATGTTTGGAATCTTGGGTAATTTTATGTTCATTGAAATACATTTTCAGGGTGTTCCAAGAATCTGTCTATAGCAATACACACCCCATCTGTCCCGCAAGAAACATTCATACAGGCTGGATTCCTAGACAGAATCGTTTTCAAGAATTCCTGGCTTTGCCATTGGAAATCATTTTATCCTCAGGGTGATGATTAAAATCGATTGAGAAACGTATGTCATTGGCAGATGTCACAAACACTTGGAAACTGGTAGAATACTGAAGAGTTCAATTGCTCTTCTTGATGGGTGGCCAAATGAAATTGCTCTCCTGTAACTCCAGTTCATTCAGAAAAAAATGGGAATCAGTTTTGATCATGTAGAGTTTTATTCCCTGCTTTTTCTGACTGAGGAAAGTTTTGCTCCTATAGACTGTCATAAAATTGTAGTGCAATCCATGTCTTTGTCTCAGCTCAACTACCAGCGACTTCCTATCTCATCCACAGACCACAGCTCATCCAGATCAAGGCTGATAGACTGCTCTTAGGACTTCATTACCAATTCTTCAAATTCTTCACACTTGGCAAAAATACCCTGTCTCCCCACGACCAAGTGCTTAACTTTTAAAGCTCTCTGTAGTTCTCACTAATCTCTTTATTAGAAGGGTTCACTGTTTATTCAGCAATGAGCCTTATACTCTTTCCAAAGAACTTAGTTCATCTTCTGTACATTTGGCCCAAGTATCTTCCACTAGGAAACAATGTATAGGAGACCACTCTATTAGCTTTCTTGGCGGTTAAACATTAAATAGGCGTCTTTCTACTATCAGCTCTAAGCTAAATTATTTTAGTTTCCAGAAAATTATGGAAACCTATCCTTTCCTTTCTCGAGTTCAATAGGTTTACACATTTTTGGTCACTCTCCAGTGCCTTAACGCCTTAGTAGTGTAAGAGTATTGTTAATCTAGTGCAATGCATTCATTCATTCAGCTTAGAGTAATTTCTTCTGCCAACTAATCTACTGCCATTGCCATGCAGATCTTCAGTCCAAATTCTTTCTTGTAAAAACCTTTGCATATAAACACAAAAATACCAATGCTAACTGTGTAGATAACACCATAAGATACAAGACATACCACATCATTTCACCAACAAAGAGATTTACCTTATTACCTTCAAGTTGTTGTCTATAACCGTGAATTATCAGGTTAACTTGAAGTAACTAGTCAGTTAAGCCCGTAGCTGGCCTTGAAACGTAAGCTACCTTTAAATTCTAAACAAAATAGTGCAACACTGTATGGGTAGCTCACCTGAAGGACCAGCGTAGTCTCAATTGTATTCAACGTTACGCTGCTTACTTACTTAATCCATTTCCCTGTAATAGGAATCATCCAGGATATTAATCTCAAGAATCAATCTGTTTCCAACACATGTACAATGCTGCCTACAAGTTTCTGCACTTGCCCACTGAAAAGCAATTTATTTAATCATCATGCTCCATTGGTTCATATAAAATATCGCCATAATTTGTTATATGAAGTGATAACTCACATTGTCTAATTGAAACTCCACAGTTCATTAACAACCTCATTTCCACAATTCCTCTCTTGCATAATCGCAACTCTGTAGCTCGATCTGTACTCAAAGGGCAAGATGTATAAAGCAGTTTTCCGGTCGCAAATGACCCGATTTGCAGAATCGGGCTGTATGCAACCGGAAAAATGCTTTTTCAAATGTACAAAATGCAAAAAGCGATTCAGTATTTGGAAGGGGCGTGTTTAGGCCGTCCCTTCCAAATACCGATTTGGTATGTATTACTGTTTTACGACCGAATTCTAGATGCTAAACGGTAACCCTCTTAGAAAATGTGAGTAATAATATTTTTTAAGAGCAGGCAGTGGTCCCACGGACCACGGTGTACTCTTAAAAATGGAACTGCATCCCGTTTTCCATTAAAGAAAATGGGCTGCATTAAAAAATATATATCTATATTGCTTCATTAAAAAGCCATCACAGACATTGTGGTCTGGTTACCTCAGCAGGCCACCATGCCTGTGATGGCTGCGATTACTAATGGGTTGCAAATTGCGACCTACCTTATTAATATGCATGAGGTAGGTCTATTAAAGACCCACCGGGAATCGCTAATGAAACTCAAAAGACTTTCATACATTAGGAACACCGATTTCCTAATTGCGATTTGAAGAGAATCGCAATTAGGAAATCTGTATTCCTAATGTTAATACATCTGGCCCATAATTTGTTAAGCATTAGCTGATACTATGCATTCTATAGTCTAAAACTATTGAAGAAAACCAACTGGTTTCTCTGTGAAATGGGAATTACATTTGATAATAAAATGATCTGTCCCTTAGCAGGCTCACTGGAATGTCTTTCTTACCTATTATGCTTCCTATTCATAAATTAATAAAGACACCCTCACCTGAAATATGAAACCAAAATATCCTGCATCTGAAATTCAGAGCAACGTTTCACCACCATTTCATTTAATCTCTAGTTCTAGCAGGTTCCAATAATGACAGATTGGAAGAAGGGGGAATCCTTTTATTACCAATCTCGTAGCCACTAAAGTACTCACTTCTCCATCCGAAAAGAGACAATATATTTAAATTACAACTTCATACGAGGCCTAGGGACAGGCATGTCCTTCATGCTAAGCTATTTTCTATCACGAACCATGCAACCAGGAGCTGGTTTCTTTGGCAATAAGCAGAAATGGGGTATGTTTTTTTGATTGAAAGATATACTCTTCCATTCCACGTTGAATCTGTTGAAGTAAGTGGGGTCAGTATGTCCCTTTCCCCTGCAAAAGACATGTAATGTATAACATAGCAACACTGGTGCATTATGTTACTGTACACAGTAGAAGGGTGAAACGTCAGAAATGTGCTGCTAAGCATTATTATAGCCAAAGCTAGCAAAGCTTGCGATTCTATTTTGTTAAACATTTCAGATATTCGTCCAGTGGCATTGGTTCTGTCAGTATATATTTTTGTTTGAAGATGAGACTGAAGAAAAAATAAAGATTAATACTTAAAAACTTGTATAAACTTTCCATAACTATGAATCGAACAGGGCACTGATAACTAACCAATTCAGAAGGGAGAGTAAATAATTCAGACACTGCTTTCATAAAGACAGCCCAAATTTCAGAGATGACACGAATGCAGGTAAATCATGAAATAAGCTTAGAAAAATATCCCCGCTAAAATACTGGTAGTGTCTATAGACACAGTCAGAACATTGACAAAATCCAGGGACAATTCATGGCAGGGCTTTAAGTACAGGTAACAGCAGCAATAATCCTTCTGCAGAGGACATCACTTGTTTGCATAGTCAACCAGACATCATATATGCTACAAAATCATTGCAAGGTTAAATTAATTGTCTTTAACTTTCTGAATGGGCAACAAAACAGGTATTAGGGCCTAAATTGTTTGTACACTTTTTGTATTTTCCCATATCAAATTAAGCTTAATTTACTACTACTCTAGTTCTTCAATTATTTTTAAAATGCTTCTTCTAGAGCCAGTATTCCTTTAATCTTTTTACAGGTAGAACTTCAGTGAACTCTATCATTTCATATATTTAATTATGACAATTGATTCATTTGGGACCTTTACATTATTGCTCCTTGATTGTCGATCTGCTTTAATGTGTTATGATTGAGTCAAAAAGTAATGAGAAAACATAATATTAGAAAAAAGCAACATCTATCTAGATTGTCTTCTATTCATCCATTTGACTGCATACAGTGCTATTGTGATCATTAATGATTTCAATTATAATTTTGTGTAGTATTTCTTTAACTTTTAAGTATTGCCTGAAATAAATTCAAGCTTATTTACTACCAGATGTTGTGTAATTACACTCAGCGGTTTTCCATTCTTCATAAATAAATGCTCCCATATGCATATTAGCATCTTCTTGTGTCTGTAAAATTATTTTTTCAAGCGGCGTATTAGAAACATCTTCTTCCAAATGTCACCCAGCAGCACTGTCCAAAAAGTTTATTTTGATTCTTTGAATTTTATTCCTTCATCTCCACGCTAAGGAAAAAGTCATAGTGCCAGCAACACTTGTACAGATTGCAGTCCTGGATTGCGAAAACACGTTTTCCCTTGCTGGCAAGAGCCACAGATCCGAAAACCATGAAGTTCTACCCTTTTGCATTATCAGTGGTGACTGTGCATTAACCATCCACCTCCTATTCTGCCATCATTGGGCAGAAGCAGAACCTAAGTGCAAACCCCGCTTTTGCACAGATATATAGATGATTGACGCATATGCTTAATTAAAAGAGTCCTTAGGAACGGGAAATCCATTTAATCATGAGCAGGAAGGCAAGATAGACGAGAAAAACACCCAATCATGAGTAATGGGTTGGCCCAAAGCCCACTCTTTTTATTATATTCTTCACAATTGGTCTGGGACAATGGTAATCTAAAGTGGTCCTCAAGACCTAAAAAGGATATCAAAATTGGTTCCTACAGGTCCCTCTGTTTCTGTCCTTCACTCAATGCCAAACAAAAACAGAAGCCAACTGAAAAAAGATTTTCCATTTAAGTGAAGCAAGTATCGTTCCACCAATATCAAGCATGTCTCAACCCACAATATCAGTTATCCTGAAACGGAGTCTGTAGGAAACTGGGTTTGGTTGAGGGAGGTGAATATACTTCTCAAGCAACAACCACAATTACAGGCAGGGTGAACCACAAAAAGTCACCAAATTAATCTGTGTTTAACCCTCTGGTAGTTTGGCACAAAAACAGTCAGACTTAACTTGGAGGAAAAGTGTAAAGAATTTATGCAGCACACAAACGGTAATAAAGTGATAACACAAGAAAAACCCCACACCAATTAAGAAAAATAGAGTAAAATGTAATTTAAAAACATGATACCAAAGTGACAAAAATCCAATCAGTAGAACTGGAGATATGTAATTTTAAAGATGTAGGTAAGTATAGCACCTAAAAGCACAAAGCACCTGTCATGGCTATCTGATCATGCTAGACCGGGGAAAGTCACAAGTTCAGGCCACCCGTGATGGAGTGTGGGCTGGACACAGGGACCTTGTTAGTTCCACTGAAAAAGATACCTTCTCAGAATCCGTCAGAAAGAGTCCATTCGCGGTGGAGTAGACTGCGAGGAGCAGGTAGCAGCCTTGTGGATGGTTGTCACTGTAGCGCAAAGAGCAGGCAAGGCTGTGTGGATGGTTCTCGCTGTATCATGAAGGTCCTGTCGGGCGTCATGGGTGGTTGTTGGAGCTTCAGGTTGGCGGTCACTGCTTGCTGTCTATGCTGCAGTACAGGTGCAGAACTCGCATTGCCGTCGTTGTCAGGGGTCACTGTAGCACGAATAGTTGGGGTCAACAGTCTTTGTGTTGGCAATTGGTGCGAGGGCCAAGATCTCGGCGGGAACTGACCCATTTGCGGTCTCAAGTAGCCCAAAACTTCGGGATTTCTCCATTTTTTCAGTGTAGTACACTATGATGCCAACCAAGGGCCCTGGACCTGATGAGGTGCCTCTTTGGGATCAGGGACTCACTCAAGCAGAGGACAGTAAGGCTCAGGCAGGTCCACTTTCAGGTCCAGGCAGGTCCAATTGCAGTAGGCCAGTTGGGCAGTTGCAGGGAGACCTCTGTAGCTTGTTATTTCCCTGTAGCACAGAACTGGAGGCCAGCCAGCAGTCCTCTGGCAGCAGGCCAGTCTTTCGCCTGTAGTATCCACAGAACAGGAGAGTTCTGAATAGTGGTTCTGAGGGTCCTATTTTTATACCTGGTGCCAGCTTTGAAGTAGAAGAGACTACTGGTGTTTTCCCCCCTCACAGATCACAGATGGTTCTGAAATTACCTTCCTCCCTGCCCTGGTGCCAGGATGTCTGGGGTGACAAATGGCTAGTGTGAAGTCCTTTATGATTGTGATTAGACAGCTCCGTTGAAATTTAAGTGTGGCTGTGCACATCTCCACCCATCCTGTCAACACCTAGTTCCCCTTTGTGTCACTGTCTGGGAGGAATACTCAAAGGCCAACAGCCAACTACGCCTAGGACCCAGGATATAGACTGCAGGCACCAAACGGTTTGGACAAAAAATGCCAACTTTCTGAAAGTGGCATTTTTAGTACTGTGACTTAAAATCTGACTTTACTGTTAAAGAAGGTTTTACATTACCAATCATTTGACCGTAAACATAAACATAACAGTTTTACCTGTTCCCAAGCAAATGTTATCATTTATTAAATGTAACAAAGTAACCTTATGTTATCCTACGGGGGAGGTAGGCCTTGCAGTATTGAAAAACAAAGCTAAGAGTTTTTCAATTCCAGAACATCTAAAACTTAAGATTACCTGTCTAATTTCTTTAAATAAACTGCCACTGCCCTAAAGGCTTTTTAGGAGTTACCCCGGGGTGACATCTGTATTAAAAAGGAAGGTTTAGGCCTGGCAAAAGGTTTATTTTGCCAAGATGAAATGGTAGGTTAAAACTGCACACAGGCCGCAAAGGCGGGTCTGAGGTATGTATAAAAATGGCTACTTAAGTGGGTGGTGCTATAAGTGCTAGTACCATTTAATTTACCGACCCTTGGTACATTTAGTACCACTTTAATGGGGACTTGTAAGTAAATAAAATTTATCATTTGGGTGTAAACCAATTTTACCATGTTTTAAAGGGTGAGCACGAGCACTTTAGCATTGGTTAGCATAAATCTTTCCTTGTTGAGGTATATTTTGTAAGAATTAGAAAACAGTACAACAAGGTTTTATTGTTTTATCTTATTCATTGTTTGTTGTGGGTGACCACTAGGGTTCGATGTCCCTAGTTTTTAACTACAAGTCCCTCAGAGGTTTCTGGAAGTAAGTTTGGCTAAAATATAACAGTATATAAGTGGGTTAAACATCAGGTTTTTTTGGAGGGGCTTCAGTCTCTTGTCTGTGTGTAGCGGTTCAGAAACAAAGTCAAGGAGTGGTGCAGAGATCCACGCAGTCTGTACAGACAAAAATTGAATTAGCAGAAAGGTTTCTTTACAGTGAAGGATGTTTGGGCTGTGGAGTAGTCTCTCTTCAGTTGACGTCTCTTGGGTATTTCATGGCACCAGCACAGCAAGCTTGGGAAATACAAAACAGCACCCAAAATTTGGGGAATAAAAAAGGGCACAAATATATGGGACACAGAAAGCCATAAACAAATAGTCTATGTACATTTGTGCATGCCTCTATTTGTGCGCAACAGCTTATTAAAACAAGACCTGTTGACATTGCCACTACTGGAGAAATCCACACTGTACTCTGAGGACCTCGTCAACTACTGGGCCTTTACTCATCTCCCTTCATCTACAAGATCACTGAGAAAGCAGTTGATGAACAACTAATCACAAGATCACATAAATGCCAACAATCTCCGCCATAACCACTTATCAAAAATTGTATACCATTCATGAATAAGAATTTTCAATTTTATTAAGGACATGGAGTTGAAGATTAAGCAGTCTCCTCTTCACTTTTTATTCTCAGCAGCCAACATTAAAATGTATATAACAAAAAATAGTCATAGTGTAAAGTTAAAATACCCATGAATATAAAGGACTGCAAGTCCCAACAGTGCACAAAATACAGCCAATAAGCATTGAGTATAGTAGATCTATCATCATGACCAATAGAAATATCATCCTCTTTCTGCGAGGAAGTAGAGCCATCCGAAAATTGAAGGCATCAAACTTATTCTTGTTTTTGGTCTGAAACTAGAAAAAATACATAACGTTAAGAAAAAAGAATAAATATGTATTAGTCATCTTGCAATAGGGCGGGTTTAACATAATTTTTGTTCATTTGCACTTTTTCAAGAATAACATTCAAATATACAGTAAAATATGGGTGCAAATAATCTTTGCCTCTGTGCCCTTAATAGAATTGAAAATTCTTGTTCACAAATGCTATACAATTTTCGATTCTATGTCAGAACTGGAGGCTTCAGATTTTACAGTTTCAAAGCTCATTAACAACTAAGGAACAGGGCTACATACTGGTTTATAATAGAATTCCTTGAACATAGAATCTGAAGACCAATCAGCTATACGAACAATCTCTTCTAAGCATGCTCCCATATCAAACGATGTGGATACTATTGCACCTCTAACAGAATGAGCTCCAAAAATAAACACATCAATACCTGCTTCGCATAAAATCCATTTTATCCATCTTGCCAAAGTGGGTAAAGAAACAGAAGTTTAAGGATGTACAAAAAAATTAGGACCTGACGGAGAAGATCTGAACACTTTAGTAACAGATTAAAACATTTTTAAACAATGAACTACACATAATTTTTTGTCTCCAGGGAAAGAATGATAAGTAATCTGTTTGGTAACACATTTTGTTCTTTTAGAGATTAAAAATTGACTCCTTCTGGAGACAAATACCTACCACTAAGATCCAAAGTTCTGATATGTGAAACTATCTTACAAGAGGATAAACAAACAAAAATAGATAGTTTGGCAGGCTACTGTTTTCTGGAAAGATGTGTATTATCTGGCCAAGTGTGATGGAATCTTAAAACAATAGAAACATCCCATATCGAACAATATTTGGGGTAAGGAGGAGAAGAAAATCTAATACCTCTTAAAAGTTTAGAAATAAGAGAATGTTCACCTAAAGGATGATCAGCAACTGAAATATGATATGACCCACTGAAATCGCAGAACGAAAATAATTTATTGTTCTATATGAAAGTCTTTTAGAAGCTAAAAAAGCCAAATAATGAACTTCTAAGATGACATCCTCTGCCACTGGATTCAAACTCCATTCCATGCACCAGCTAGATCATCTGTTCCATGCTGATAGATACCTTTTATGTGTTGAATCAGACCCGGCTTTGTCAATGAAGTTGAGAGCTCGTTGCAGAAGTCCTGGTACTTGTCAAGTCTCCGGAAAGTCTCCAAGCTACCAAACACAGAAGATAATGAATGACTAATGAATGTGGTTGATTCAATTGATTTAGGAGAACAGATGGAAATGTCAGAAGAATGTAAGGCGATTGGCTAGACAGTTTCAGAAGAATGGGAAATCAACACTGTGTTCTCCATAACAAAGTTATTAATATTAGTTTTGATTTCAGTTTCCTGATTTGTTAAGCAACTCTCAGAATCATTGAGAATAGAGGAAAAGCATAATTCACTCCCTTCTATTTTTTAAGAAAAGCATCCATTGCACGAGCTAAGGGATCCAGCCTCGAGCTGAAAAATATAAGGAGTTGGAAAAACCGTCTGGAGGAAAAAGACCTCTCTGACAGAGACCCCATTTTTGCATTATCCTGGAAAATATGTAAAATTCAATTTTCATTCGCTGGAATCTCTGCAGTTTTTCGAATTCCAATCGGCATCTTTGTTCATTTTGCCTGTAAGATGGACTGCCACAGTGGAGATGTTGTGTGAGAGAGGCAGTAATTCCAAAATTCCTTGGCTATTTCGGCTAATAAGTGTGATTTTGTCCATCCAAGGCAATTCACATATTGAACCGCCGAAACATCCGTTTTCAAAAGGATACAACAATGTGATTTCTTAGGGGTAAAGGAACAAATTGCAAAATATCTTGCAGGAGTTCTAAATAATTTATGTGAATAAAAGATCCTGAAAAGACCATCTGCCACCTGTAGTTATATCTCTGCATGTTGCACCCCAGTTGAAATGACTGACGTCTGATTCGATCGATATGTCTGGAATGAGACCAAAAATGGCTTTGTCATTCCAACCTTCCATGTGAGTGAGCCACCATTGTAACTCTTGACGAGCCTTTGTGGAAAGTTGAATTTGATCTGAATAAGAAAGTCATTTCTGTAAATTCAGAATGTTCAATCTTTGAAGTGCACAGTAATACAAAGGGTCGGGGAAAATAGCTTGAATCGAAGAAGCCTGGCGCACTACTAACCTCATTATCCAGCGAAGAGTAATCATGTTCTTTGATCAAACTTTGCAAATTTTCTTCTTGATAGCTCATATTTTCGAAATTGGCCAGGGACAGAGTAGTTGATATGGATTCTATTGTTAATGGTAAAAATATCATTTGGTTCGATGGAGAAAAGTCCAATTTTTTTTTGATTATACTAAATACTAGATTTTGTAGTACGTAAATGGTTAGATTCAGATGCACTGCTGACGGAGAAACATAGGGTCTTGAGACAATATTAGAATGTCATCTAGCTAAATAATTAATTGTATTCTTTGAGCTCTGAACAGTTCCACAACTGGTTTCATCAATTTGATGAAACACCATAGAGCTAAGAACAGACCAAAAGGCAGAGCTAAAAACTTGTAAATTTGATCTCTCCATTAAAACAGAGGGTATCTCCAATGAGGTTCATAAATTGAGATTGTAAATAAGCACCTTTGAGATCTGAACAGATCATAAAGTCTCCTTCTCTTAGAAGGTCTCTCGAAAGATGAATCCCTTCCATTTTTAAATGTCTGTACAGAATCCATGAGTTTAATTATTTGAGGTTTATCACTAAGCAAAAACCTCCTCCTTTCTTGTCTACCAGGAAAACGTTGCTGGGAAATCCTTTGGGGTGGGGTGAAGTTAAACTAATTGCTTTTTTGTGAATGAGAGAATTGATTTCTTGAGCTATAACATACTTTTTTTGTTCTGTGTGACATATCTTTTTTGGTAAAACTGTCTGTATTGGGGTTAAATAGAATTCTCGATGGAAACCCAAAACAGTTTGAGGAACCCAAGCATCGTTTGTTAACATTCTCCAATTGTTTATGAAATATTGAATTCTCCCTCCCAATTCTGCTCGGAAAAAAACATATGTGAAAAGGTAGAGTTTGAAGAGTGTCCACTGATGTTTCCTCATGGATTGTGCCTTCTGTAACCTCTGCCTCTAGATGGGATGAATAGGGTAGACCTTTAATTGTCAATGCAGGAACCTGTGCTGTATGAGAAATCTCTATTCGGAGCCTGGTAGAAGGATCAGCTGGTGGAGCAGCCCCTACATCTGCTAGCCTTGCTGAAAAGGTTTAGTTGAAAAACTTTCTTCAAAGCTGATTGTGCTTTGTCAAGAGATGTGAAAGTATTCACAAATCTAGTCACCTCCTTGACAAAAGTATTACCTAAAACGAGGCCGTCAGCTAAAGGACCTGCCTCATTAGTGACTAATTCTCACAGTTTGGGGGATATTTGTAATAATATGGACCACCTTTATTCAGTTGAGATTGCACAATTTGCATTGCCCAAAAGACATATGGCCCTTTGAGCCCATCCAGCTAATATATCCAGATTGACTGAACTGCCTTGGTCTTTGGCTGAAAATGCAAGATTTAATATTTTTGAAAGCGGACCAAACAAATCTAATAACTTATCCTGACAGGCTTTTCAGGATTTATCTATCCCTTTTTTGGGATCTTTAAAGTATTTGCCCAAAATTACGAACAATTTTAAATCAATATCAAGTGTATTAGCTAAAATGATCTAAAAGGGATGGTTTAGGACATTCAGCAGGGAGTCTATTCCTGACTTCTTTTTTAAAAGGTTTTTTGTATTCTACTTTATACATAAGCTGTTGCTATAGGAGAAGGTGTCTATTCAGAGGACCTAGAATGAATAATATCCTCTGGATCAAATGTGTCAACCAAAAGAGAATTAATAGGATGATTGTTAGAGGGTCTTTCATCCGTACATCTAGAGCTTCTTTTAGTTTCTTTGATATTGGTCTCCAAGGCCTGTCATCATCATCAGATGGATCTGTATCCATAGTATTGTCAAGAGTGTCATTAGAATCACCTATAATGTTCTTCTGTAGACCAGAAACATCTGGAAAAGCATTTAAGTAAGATCTTTTAAGATTTTCTAATGCATTAGATTTTGTGATAGTTTTTTGCAATTGTAAATCTGTATTCTCTTGATTGAGAAGGAGATAATAAAGATGTCAATTGTTGTGACATAGGACCTAATGTGTTATGTATTGTTTTCTGTACATAATTATGTACTATTTTATCAAATGTGGACTTGTCAAGAACAAAAACAAAATCAGTTACATTTTCTGATATCTCCTGTGCACAAGCAGGTAGATTTCTCTGACTCACTTTACTAAATAAATATGCTGAATATATATTGGCGGTAGCAATTAAAGCCTCTTCTATAAATAATTATATCACCCTTTTACGTCTAGGGCACTCAATCAATCAATCAATCACGGCATTTATAGAGCGCGCTACTCACCCGGGAGGGTCTCAAGGCGCTGGGGGAGGGGGTAAGTTACTGCTCGAACAGCCAGGTCTTGAGCTGCTTCCTGAAGGCGAGATGGTCCTGGGTTCGCCGAAGGTGAGTGGGGAGGGAGTTCCAGGTCTTGGCCGCCAGGTAGGAGAAGGATCTTCCTCCGGCGGTGGTTCTGCGGATGCGTGGTACGGTGGCGAGGGCGTGGCTGGTTGATCGTAGCTGGCGTGTGGGCGTGTAGAAGGACATGCGGTCGTTGAGGTACTTTGGGCCCAGGTCGTGGAGGGCCTTGTGTGCGTGGGTGAGGAGTCTGAACGTGATTCTCTTGCTGACGGGGAGCCAGTGCAGGTCTTTCAGGTGTACGGTGATGTGGCTGTGTCGGGGGATGTCCAGGATGAGTCGTGCGGAGGCGTTCTGGATGCGCTGGAGTCTCTTTTGAAGTTTGGCTGTGGTTCCGGCGTAGAGGGTGTTCCCATAGTCCAGTCGGCTGGTGACGAGTGCCTGGGTGACGGTCTTCCTGGTTTCAGTGGGGATCCATCTGAAGATCTTGCGGAGCATGCGCAGGGTGTTGAAGCATGAAGATGAGACAGGCGTTGACTTGTTTGGTCATTGATAGGGAGGAGTCCAGGATGAAGCCCAGGTTGCGTGCGTGGTCCGTTGGCTTGGGTGCGGTGCCCAGGGCCGGGGGCCACCAGGAGTCGTCCCAGGCGGAGGGTGATGAGCCCAGGATGAGGACTTCCGTCTTGTCTGAGTTCAGTTTAAGGCGGCTGTTCCTCATCCAGTCGGCGACGTCTCTCATCCCGTCGTGCAGGTTGGCTCTGGCGGTAGTGGGGTCGTTGGTGAGGGAGAGGATCAGCTGGGTGTCGTCGGCGTAGGAGATGATGTTGAGGTTGTGTCGGCGTGCGATGGCTGCGAGGGGGCTCATGTAGACGTTGAAGAGGGTCGGGCTGAGTGAGGATCCTTGTGGAACGCCGCAGATGACTTCGGTGGCTTCGGATCTGAACGGGGAGAGGCGGACTCTCTGGGTTCTTCCGGCGAGGAACGAGATGATCCATTCCAGTGCTTTCTCTCGGATTCCGATGTTGCTGAGGCGCTTCACTAGGGTGCGGTGGCAGACGGTGTCGAACGCCGCGGAGAGGTCCAGGAGGATGAGGGCAGCTGTTTCCCCGTTGTCGGTTAGGGTTCTGATGTCGTCGGTGGCTGCGATAAGGGCGGTCTCGGTGCTGTGGTTGGCCCGAAACCCGGACTGCGAGGGGTCGAGGGATCCATTCGTCTCGAGGAAGGCGGCAAGCTGTCTGTTGACGGTCTTCTCGATGACTTTGGCCGGAAACGGAAGGAGCGAGATGGGGCGGTAGTTCTTGAGGTCGGTGGGGTCCGCCGTTGGTTTCTTCAGGAGGGCGGTAAGCTCGGCGTGCTTCCAGCTCTCCGGGAAGGTGGCGGTGCGGAAGGAGGAGTTGATGATGTCCCGGAGATGGGGTGCGATGGTGGCGTCGGCTTTGTTGAAGACGTGGTGTGGGCAGGGGTCGGTTGGTGATCCGGAGTGGATGGAGTTCATCGTGCGGGTGGTGTCTTCGGTGTTGATCGGGGTCCAGTTGCAGAGGGTGGTGGTGGCGGGCATTGGTTCGGCGGTAGGGTGCGTTGTTTGTGCGTTGAAGCTGTTGTGTATGTCGGTGATCTTGCGGTGGAAGAACGCGGAGAGTGAGTTGCAGAGGTCTTGCGAGGGGTGATGTCGTTGTTTCCGGCGCTGGGGTTGGAGAACTCTTTGACGATGCTGAAAAGTTCCTTGCTGTCATGGGCGTTGTTGTCCAGTCGTTCTTTGAGTGCCGACTTCTTGGTGGCACGGATCAGCTGGTGGTGTTTGCGGGTGGCGTGCTTGAGGGCGGTCCTGTTGTCTGTGGTCTGGTCGAGTCGCCAGGTTTTCTCGAGAGTGCGGCAGTTCTTCTTGGATTCCTTGAGTTCGTTGGTGAACCAAGGGGTTTTCTTGCTTCCGGGTCTGCTGGGAGGGTTTTTAGTGGTGCGAGGTCGTCGGCGCAGGCGGTCAGCCACTTGGCGAGGTTGCTGGCTGCTTCGTTTGGGTCCGTTGTGTCGGTGGGTGTGTTCTGGCTGAGGGAGGCGGTGAGCTGCTCGGCGGTGATCTTGCTCCAGCTCCGGCGGGAGCCTGTTGCGGGTGGTGGTGGGTCGCAGTCTTTCTGAAGCTGAAGTGGACGCAGCTGTGGTCGGTCCAGTGGAGTCCGGTGGCGTGGCTGAAGGAGATGTGCTTGCTGGACGAGAAGACGGGGTCAAGCGTGTGGCCGGCGTAGTGGGTGGGCGTGTTCACCAGTTGCTTGAGTCCGAGGTTGGCGAGGTTGTCCAGCAGGGCGGTGGTGTTTCTGTCGTTGTTGTTCTCCAGGTGGAAGTTGAGGTCCCCTAGGAGGATGTAGTCGGCGGAGGGCATGGCGTGCGGGCTGATGAAGTCTGCGATGTCTTCGCTGAATAGTGTGCGTGGTCCCGGGGGTCTGTAGATGAGGGTGCCTCGGAGGGTGGTCTTGGGGTCCGTGTGTATCTGGAAGTGTAGGTGTTCGGCGGCGGTGAAGGTCTCGTCGGAGTTAGTCGAGATGCGGATGGTGTTCTTGTGTACGATGGCGATGCCTCCTCCCGTCTGGTTGACGCGGTCCTTCCGGGTGATCTTGTATCCATCCGGGATGGCTATGGCGATGTCAGGCGCTGAGGAGGCGTTCATCCAGGTTTCGGTGAGGAAGGCGATGTCCGGTGCTGTTGCGTCGAGCAGGTCCCAGAGTTCCACGGCGTGCCTGTGGACGGAGCGGGTGTTCAGCAGGATGCATTTCAGGTGGTTGCTGCTGTTGCTCGACTTGGCGGAGGTGGTGCACGTCAGGGGGCAGGTGAATCGGCAGGTTTGGCAGGTGAAGGGTCCGTGGGTGCGTCTCGGTGAGGCTCGGTAGCAGGCAGGGTTCCGGCCGGCATTGAGTGCGGTGAGTGTGGCGGCGTCGTAGGTCCGTCGAGTGGTGTTGCATCGGTGGGATCCAGGGGTTCTGGCGCTGGGCGCGGTCCAGTCGCGGACGGGCGCAGACGGGCTTGCCTTAGGCGCGCCTTCGGCGCGCCAGCGGCGCGCCCGCTGCGCACGTCCGCTGCGCGGCCGTGCAGCGGCCGCCATTTATGGGGAGGTGGGAGGGAGGAGCAGCTGGGAGGCGGGAGGCAGGGGCAGCGAATGGGCAGTCAGGGGGCGGGGCCGCAGGGGACGCAGCGGCGGGAATGGCGATAGGCAGCGAGGGGCACAGAAGGAAAAACGGGGGGAGAGCAGGTAAATCACGGGCACAACAACAGTGGGGCAGCGAGGGCACAGAAGGAAAAACGGGGGGAGAGCAGGTAAATCACGGGCACAACAACAGTGGGGCAGCGAGGGGCACAGAAGGAAAAACGGGGGGAGAGCAGGTAAATCACGGGCACAACAACAGTGGGGCAGCGAGGGGCACAGAAGGAAAAACGGGGGAGAGCAGGTAAATCACGGGCACAACAACAGTGGGGCAGCGAGGGGCACAGAAGGAAAAACGGGGGGGAGAGCAGGTAAATCACGGGCACAACAACAGTGGGGCAGCGAGGGGCACAGAAGGAAAAACGGGGGGAAAGCAGGCAAATCACGGGCACAACAACAGTGGGGCAGCGAGGGGCACAGAAGGAAAAACGGGGGGAAAGCAGGCAAATCACGGGCACAACAACAGTGGGGCAGCGAGGGGCACAGAAGGAAAAACGGGGGGAAAGCAGGCAAATCACGGGCACAACAACAGTGGGGCAGCGAGGGGCACAGAAGGAAAAACGGGGGGAGAGCAGGTAAATCACGGGCACAACAACAGTGGGGCAGCGAGGGGCACAGAAGGAAAAACGGGGGGAGAGCAGGTAAATCACGGGCACAACAACAGTGGGGCAGCGAGGGGCACAGAAGGAAAAACGGGGGGGAGAGCAGGTAAATCACGGGCACAACAACAGTGGGGCAGCGAGGGGCACAGAAGGAAAAACGGGGGGAGAGCAGGTAAATCACGGGCACAACAACAGTGGGGCAGCGAGGGGCACAGAAGGAAAAACGGGGGGAAAGCAGGCAAATCACGGGCACAACAACAGTGGGGCAGCGAGGGGCACAGAAGGAAAAACGGGGGGAAAGCAGGCAAATCACGGGCACAACAACAGTGGGGCAGCGAGGGGCACAGAAGGAAAAACGGGGGGAAAGCAGGCAAATCACGGGCACAACAACAGTGGGGCAGCGAGGGGCACAGAAGGAAAAACGGGGGGAAAGCAGGCAAATCACGGGCACAACAACAGTGGGGCAGCGAGGGGCACAGAAAGGAAAGGGGAGACAAGCAGACAAAACTGGCACCGGGGCCACAAGCGGAGGGCGATCTTACCTACAGGAGCAGCGGGCAGACAGCACAGGCGGAGCTGTGTGGTGGGGAGCGACCTACCTGGCAAGGTCAAGGGTCGCTCTCCTCACCGTGCAGCGGCCGCCATTTATGGGGAGGTGGGAGGGAGGAGCAGCTGGGAGGCGGGAGGCAGGGGCAGCGAATGGGCAGTCAGGGGGCGGGGCCGCAGGGACGCAGCGGCGGGAATGGCGATAGGCAGCGAGGGGCACAGAAGGAAAAACGGGGGGAGAGCAGGTAAATCACGGGCACAACAACAGTGGGGCAGCGAGGGGCACAGAAGGAAAAACGGGGGGAGAGCAGGTAAATCACGGGCACAACAACAGTGGGGCAGCGAGGGGCACAGAAGGAAAAACGGGGGAAAGCAGGCAAATCACGGGCACAACAACAGTGGGGCAGCGAGGGGCACAGAAGGAAAAACGGGGGGAAAGCAGGCAAATCACGGGCACAACAACAGTGGGGCAGCGAGGGGCACAGAAGGAAAAACGGGGGGAAAGCAGGCAAATCACGGGCACAACAACAGTGGGGCAGCGAGGGGCACAGAAGGAAAAACGGGGGGAGAGCAGGTAAATCACGGGCACAACAACAGTGGGGCAGCGAGGGCACAGAAGGAAAAACGGGGGGAGAGCAGGTAAATCACGGGCACAACAACAGTGGGGCAGCGAGGGGCACAGAAGGAAAACGGGGGGAGAGCAGGCAAATCACGGGCACAACAACAGTGGGGCAGCGAGGGGCACAGAAGGAAAAACGGGGGGAAAGCAGGCAAATCACGGGCACAACAACAGTGGGGCAGCGGGGGCACAGAAGGAAAAACGGGGGGAAAGCAGGCAAATCACGGGCACAACAACAGTGGGGCAGCGAGGGGCACAGAAGGAAAAACGGGGGGAAAGCAGGCAAATCACGGGCACAACAACAGTGGGGCAGCGAGGGGCACAGAAGGAAAACGGGGGGAAAGCAGGCAAATCACGGGCACAACAACAGTGGGGCAGCGAGGGGCACAGAAGGAAAAACGGGGGGAAAGCAGGCAAATCACGGGCACAACAACAGTGGGGCAGCGGGGGCACAGAAGGAAAAACGGGGGAAAGCAGGCAAATCACGGGCACAACAACAGTGGGGCAGCGAGGGGCACAGACGGAAAAACGGGGGGAAAGCAGGCAAATCACGGGCACAACAACAGTGGGGCAGCGAGGGGCACAGAAGGAAAAACGGGGGGAAAGCAGGCAAATCACGGGCACAACAACAGTGGGGCAGCGAGGGGCACAGAAGGAAAAACGGGGGGAGAGCAGGTAAATCACGGGCACAACAACAGTGGGGCAGCGAGGGGCACAGAAGGAAAAACGGGGGAGAGCAGGTAAATCACGGGCACAACAACAGTGGGGCAGCGAGGGGCACAGAAGGAAAAACGGGGGGAGAGCAGGTAAATCACGGGCACAACAACAGTGGGGCAGCGAGGGGCACAGAAGGAAAAACGGGGGGAAAGCAGGCAAATCACGGGCACAACAACAGTGGGGCAGCGAGGGGCACAGAAGGAAAAACGGGGGAGAGCAGGTAAATCACGGGCACAACAACAGTGGGGCAGCGAGGGGCACAGAAGGAAAAACGGGGGGAGAGCAGGTAAATCACGGGCACAACAACAGTGGGGCAGCGAGGGGCACAGAAGGAAAAACGGGGGAGAGCAGGTAAATCACGGGCACAACAACAGTGGGGCAGCGAGGGCACAGAAGGAAAAACGGGGGGAGAGCAGGCAAATCACGGGCACAACAACAGTGGGGCAGCGAGGGGCACAGAAGGAAAAACGGGGGGAAAGCAGGCAAATCACGGGCACAACAACAGTGGGGCAGCGGGGGCACAGAAGGAAAAACGGGGGGAAAGCAGGCAAATCACGGGCACAACAACAGTGGGGCAGCGAGGGGCACAGAAGGAAAAACGGGGGGAAAGCAGGCAAATCACGGGCACAACAACAGTGGGGCAGCGAGGGGCACAGAAGGAAAAACGGGGGGAAAGCAGGCAAATCACGGGCACAACAACAGTGGGGCAGCGAGGGGCACAGAAGGAAAAACGGGGGGAAAGCAGGCAAATCACGGGCACAACAACAGTGGGGCAGCGAGGGGCACAGAAGGAAAAACGGGGGGAAAGCAGGCAAATCACGGGCACAACAACAGTGGGGCAGCGAGGGGCACAGAAGGAAAAACGGGGGGAAAGCAGGCAAATCACGGGCACAACAACAGTGGGGCAGCGAGGGGCACAGAAGGAAAAACGGGGGGAAAGCAGGCAAATCACGGGCACAACAACAGTGGGGCAGCGAGGGGCACAGAAGGAAAAACGGGGGGAAAGCAGGCAAATCACGGGCACAACAACAGTGGGGCAGCGAGGGCACAGAAGGAAAAACGGGGGGAAAGCAGGCAAATCACGGGCACAACAACAGTGGGGCAGCGAGGGGCACAGAAAGGAAAGGGGAGACAAGCAGACAAAACTGGCACCGGGGCCACAAGCGGAGGGCGATCTTACCTACAGGAGCAGCGGGCAGACAGCACAGGCGGAGCTGTGTGGTGGGGGAGCGACCTACCTGGCAAGGTCAAGGCAAGGTCAAGGGTCAAGGCACTCACACTGCCACAGTAAAATACTGTTTAGAATTATACTTGTGAGCAATAATTATGGTCCTTTAATAAAGTCCACAAACCACAATAGAGGTATTGATTATTATTTCAACCCTTTTTTAACAGGGCGTCAATGCAGAAGCTATCTTTGGTAAATGAAAGATTAATTTTTAAGGAAAAAGGAGGCGGGAAGAAGGGTGGGTGAAAGGGAAGTGTACCCATTCAAAAATCCCCACTGTTTCCCACCAATCTGATTGCTGTGAGCCGGGAGTCAATCTGTGATAAAGAAAGCGGACCGCCGAGTAGAAGACATCCTCTTTAAATAGGCCCTTGGTACGGAAAGGAGCAGCTGGTTCTGGCACAATTGAGAGGATAGCAAGGGGAGAGGCTGCTTGCTATCGTCGCTCTGAGGAGAACCAGTAGTTACAAAATGGCAGTGTCGCGAGCTGAGTTAAATTAAACGAACCCATGAAGGGTCAACTCAAATTAATAACCTGTTTAAGAGTGAAAATCGCCAACAAATATATGCGCGATTTAGAACACTCTAACCTGTAGAAATAACTATTATTTAGTTACAACACATAGGAATAACAAAAAAGGAGTAAATGCTGCCGAGCAGCAAAGAAGAGGATGATTTCTATTGGACAAGATGATATATCTACTATGCTCAATGCTGATTGGCTGTATTTTGGTCCATTGTTGGGACTTGCATTTCTTTATGTTCATAGGTGTTGTAGTTTTATACCATGAATATTTTTTGTTGTATACATTTTAATGTTGGCTGCTGAGAGTAAAAAGTGAAGAGGATACTGCTTAATCTGAATCCTCCGGTCCTCACATAGAATCGGGTTTCCAGATCCACTGCAGCAGAAAAACAGGTACATTATAAATCATGGATGAAGTCTTCCTGGTCATAGATAAAGGTGACCTCTGCTTCCTGATATTGCTGGAGCTCTTGTGCACATGTTTACTGAACTGGGTGCAAGGGGTTCAGGCGCTCATATAGAAGTAACCACAACAGATGTTAGTCAGTTCAAAAATGATTAGTTTTTAGCGGTGCGTTCAGAATCGGGAGATGCACCCTGCTTCCCCAACTATCAATCCAAGATTGAAAAATAAACAATTTACATTATTCGAAGCACACGAAATTCATATCATAAAACCTCAAGATCAAAAACCTCTACGACAACTTTGTCGACCATCCACCTGACGCCGCGGCCGGCCCCCCGCCCCCCCAGACATACCAGCCAGCCCACCATCTCCACCTGGACGCCGGTGACGGCCGAAGGCACCACCTCGACCATGAAAGGCATCCACTTGGGGGCCCCCACTGACCCCTGCCCTCCTCACATCTACCACAGAGCTGCGGCCACCATCGCACCCGAAGTACAATGCAACATCAACACCACCTTCAAAACTGGCACCTTCCCAGATGACTGGAAGCGCGCAGAAGTCAGGCCCCTGCTCAAGAAGCCCACAGCTGACCCCACCGACCTCAAGAACTACCGGCCCATCTCGCTCCTCCCCTTCACGGCCAAAGTTGCAGAGAAAACAGGCAACAGGGAACTGACACAATTCATCAAAGACAACGCCGTCCTCAACCCGTCCCAGTCCGGATTCCGAAGCAACCACAGCACCGAGACCGCTCTACTCGCCGCCACAGACGACATCCACACCCTCCTGGACCAAGGCCACTCCGCAGTCCTTATCCTACTCGACCTATCAGCGGCCTTCGATACCGTCTCCCACCGCACACTAGTCGCCAGACTACACGACGCCGGCATACAAGGAACAGCCCTAGACTGGATCCGATCTTTCCTCACCGGAAGAAGCCAAAGGATCAGACTGCCACCCTTCCTCTTTGATCCCACGAAAATCACCTGCGGAGTCCCACAGGGATCATCACTGAGCCCCACCCTCTTCAACATCTACATGGCCCCCCTCGCCGCCATCGTCCGACAACACGGCCTCAACATCGTATCCTACGCTGACGACACCCAGCTCATCCTCTCCCTCACCAAAGACCCCACCACCGCCAAACTCAACTTCCAGAAAGGAATGTAAGACGTCGCAGTCTGGATGACCAACATCTGCTTGAAGCTCAACGCAGAGAAGACAGAAGTCCTCGTCCTTGGAACCACCCCTACAGCATGGGACAGCACCTGGTGGCCGACCGCCCTCGGAAGCCCACCTACCCCCTCGGACCACGCCAAAAACCTCGGCATCGTACTCGACTCATCCCTCACCATGAACCGACAGGTCAACGCCGTCACCTCCAGCTGCTTCAACACCCTCCGCATCCTCCGCAAGACCTTCAAATGGATCACCCCTGAATCAAGGAAGACAGTCACCCATGCACTCATTACCAGCAGACTGGACTATGGAAACGCACTCTACGCCGGCATCAACAAGTCCCTACTCCGCAAACTCCAGAAAATACAGAACACCGCCGCTAGGCTCGTCCTCTGCATCCCCCGGCAAGAACACATCAGCCAACACCTACGAAGACTCCACTGGCTCCCCGTGGAGAAAAGAGTCACCTTCAAAATCCTCACCCACGCCTACAAATGCCTCCACAACAACGGACCCAAATACCTCAACGACAGAATCAACTTCCACTACCCAAAAGAAACCTCCGATATTCCAACCTCGCACTGGCCGAAACCCAGCGCATCCACAGAGCCAGAGCGGGCGGAAGATCCTTCTCTCACATCGCAGCCAAGACCTGGAACGAGCTACCGGCAGACATCAGACGCGCCCCCTCCCTGAACATCTTCAGGAAGACCCTCAAGACCTGGCTCTTCGGCTAAACATATCTGCGGACCCCCCCCCCCTCCCCCTCAGCGCCTTGAGACCCTCACGGGTGAGTAGCGCGCTTACAATTCCCCTGATTGATTGATTGATTGATAAAACAGTCCAATATACTTCAGAAGTGTCAAAAACACAATAGAGACTCTTTATCTTCTTGGGTATTTATTCCATCCACTTCTTTTACTTCTTTAAGCCAACGCGTTTCGAGGTCGCTAACCCAAGGAATTCCAACAAGAACCATTCAATGTATTAATCCAAATATCAAACGCTGATATTACGTGCCAAAGTACCGATGTTATTAAGTCTTAGATCAGTATCTTTTGGGAGACCGTTAAGCTCCCGTAAATTTCAAACAGGTCCCAAGAGTGTGGGGATGCCTGCTGCCGTCTATCCGTCCATGCCCGATTACAAGTTCTTGTTGGAATTCCTTGGGCTACAGACCTCTTAAGCAGCTATTAAGCATTAGGAGGTCGTGATATCCAAACATATTCTATACCTTAAGCCTTGAGGAAGTCATAGGGGTGACACCCCAAAGCGACGAAACACGTTCTCTTGTCCACCTGGACACCACCAGCTCACAGAAGATTTCCAGCACCTGCAGACCCCCTCAGAGTTCCACTTGCCCCCTGACCACCCACTATCTTGAACCTCTACATGGCTCATTGGGAATCTACTCCCAGTTACAGGTTCAAAATTTCACTTATTTGCATACGGTGCACAACTTTGCTTCAAAGTTTCCTCCACTCAAGACATCCAGTACCTCAAGCACTACCTGCAAATCATTCAACCTTGTTGTCCAGCACCTACAAAAAGCATAGCCTCAACAAGTCAGAATTCCTACTATTCACAAGAAACAACAAGCAACAACTAGTTTATACCTGGCTCAACAACATTAACTTGGACAGACTCGAACCCCAAATTTTTCCCAATGCAAAATCATTAGGATTAACCCTGCACACACACCTCACTCTCAAGGAATATACTGCCAAGAAAACTAAGAATGCCTAGTACCAGCTCTGTCTACCAAAGAAAGTAAAAACATTTTTCACAGAAAGTGACTTTCGAACAAACTTTCAAGCTCTTGTACTTTAAATTTTGGGTGGTGGCATTGACTCTTGGCCTCTCAGAATTCACACTGCCCTTCAACCCTTAAGGGCACCCTACGTACCACTGTTTGCCTCATCTAGGGCCTGAAGAAATATGCCCCCATTACCCTGACCTTGTTGGAACTCCACTGGCTGTCCTTGCTAGCCTGCACCATCTTCAGAAAGCACCTGCATTGTCTACAAAGCCATAATGACCCCTACCCATGTAAAGCTGGCTGACAAGCTCAGCATCTTTGGTGGCTCTCGGCACACCCACAGCCATGACACCATCAGACTGAAGGCGAAGAAGTGCAACAAAATAAAAAATAAAACAAGGCAACAAGCATTCTCAACCTATGTATACCCAGGATATGGAGCAACCAACATGCATCCATCAGGCCCAACCCAACCCTGCTCCAATTCAGGAAAGAGCTGAACACATAGGCTTTAAAAAAACACTATATCAGGACGAAGTAACAGTCCACCTCTCTCAAAAACCTGTTTCCTCTCCAATCATTAATTGACTACTTCTTTACCCTAGGCCCTGTTTTGGAGCTTTTCTGCTTTTTGACCAGGTTGCACTTTTAAAGTGCAACATACACACATACCATTGCTACCGGCATAAAGTGCTCTATAATGCATCATTTTACCAGTTATTCCACCCCCCCCCGTTCTTCCTGTCGTGGCACAAGCTGAAGCGCCTTCGTACATTTTAAACGCAGTTAAGCCTCTTACCACAACAGTTAAGAAAACACATTTCTAAGAGGCGCCACACAACTGTTGAGTGCATGTTCCAGACTATCGACTTGAAATCTCGTGCCTCATTCATCTCGCGAATGTTGTGCTTTGCTGATTAAATACAGGATGCTATTCTATTTGATGCTGGCATCCAAACAGCAGGCCATAATAAACATTCAACGCAATGTTGTCTGTGCCGTCTCGTGTTTTCATTCCTCTCACACATTTCCCTATTTGGCGAAGAGTGTGAACGACGCCTGGGGCGAAGCTGCGCGCTGCCCATTTCACTCCTGCTCCAGTTTCCTCAGAAAGATTGAAGTTTGGACTTCCTGTTGTTGTGCAGAATTTGAAGATTGCATCATTTGGAAAATGAAAAAGTGATTTTTGTCCGTTACTGAGCACCATGTAGCAAAGGCCAGCGGAGATTAGTCTAATCACATGCATATTTGAAATAAAAATAAAACATGCAAGTGATAAAGGTGGTAAAGGCTCAAGGCGTTCGTTTCAGCCATGTTTGTTACTGAGGCAGACGTGCTGCCCTAGGTCCTAATTTGCTTCATGGCAAAAGTCCCTTCGCACTTCTCTTTCTACTCCACTCTGCCACTTTTAAATCGTTAAGTAACCTATAAAAAAAATTAAACTATTGACATGCCTTTTTTAAAAAAAAGATTAAAAAAATACCCAGAGAACATATATGTAATATACAAGATATGGAAAAGCATTCAATCAGAATGTAGCCGAAGACTACCATTCTGAGAATATAATATACAAAAATAATCAGAATTCTCTGGTATATTGGCACGAGTATTTTAGCTTTTATCTACACCCATTCATATTGAGTTTAGATCTACACTCCCAAGCAGGAAGCTTTTACCTTACTCTCACTAGATTTGGACTTAGGCAGTAGTGGCTGCTACCGAACGGGGGTGGAGGGGGGGAATAAGAAATACAATAAAAGGACTTACCTGGGTGCCGCTGGCTGCTGTCTCTCCTCCGTTGTCTTCTCCGTGCCTCAATAGGAAGCACACAGCCTCCCAGAATCCCCTGACCAATCACAACGGTGCCTTACAGCAGCGTTGTGATTGGTCTGAGTGACGTGGTTCGGCGCTCAGATGGGGACAAGTAGGATGTGCATGTTCTCCACCAGGCTGTGCAATGCAGCCTGGTGGGGAACATGCAAAGTGCGCAGGACTGTTTGGACTTTTGTTCTAGCACCCATCAAAATGTAAATGTCTGTAAATGACCTGTGCAGATACTTCAGAATATATCAGAATTAGGAAAGACAAATGAAGCACATTTTTTGGTAATTCTGAAGTGTGACGGAAACAAATATTTTAACACGATAAAAAAACATATCAATTCACTCACTAGGTGATGACATTTTCACACATTATCATTTGTGTGCTGTGTAGTTTAGTTTTATCAGTAAATCTGTATCTGTGCAAATGTCATGGTCATTTTAATTGAAGATGTGTTGTCTTTAATGGCAGTGTGCTACCACACTAAGCATACTCCACTTTGCCCCACTTCACTATACTCTGCACCACTTAATGCCACTGCACTCTACGTTCCTCTACTCTACTCTGCACCACTCTACGCCAATGCACTTCACTCTACTATGCGCCACTGCACTCTACACCACTCCAGTCTAGGCCACTCTACACTGCACTGTACGGCACTATACTCTACTCTGCAACACTCTACTCTATGCTACACCATTGCACTGTGTCACTGAAATCTGCACCACTCTATTCTACTCTGCACCACTGTACTCTATGCCACTGTCTCTATGCCACTTTACTCTGTACCACACCACTGCACTCTGTGACACTCCACTCTGCAATGCTGCACTCTATGCCACTACACTCTACGGATCTACACTCCACTCTGCACCACTCTACTCTGTGCCAATGCACTTTGCCCCACTCTACTATTAACCACTGCACTCTACTACACTCCAGTCTAGGCCATTCCACTCTACACTGCACCACTCCACTCTGTGGCACTCCACTCTGCAACACTGCACTCTATGCCATTGCACTTTATGCCATTGAACTTTATGCCACTACTCTATGCCACTCTACTCCACTCTGTGCCACTCCACTCTACACAACTGGAATCTATGCTGCGCCATTCTACTCTATGCCATTGAGCTCTATGCCATTCTACACCACTGCAAACGACGCCAATGCACTCTACCCCACCTTACTCAAAACCAATGCACTTTACGCCATTGCACTCTATGCCAACTACTCTGCATCACTGCACTCTATTCCACTGCATGCTATGCCACTCTACACCATTGCACTGTACATCACTGCACTCTATGGCACTTTATTCTGCACCACTCCACTCTATGCCACTCCACAACACTACTCCACTCTGACATTCTACTCCACTCTGCTCCACTCAAATCTGACACTCTATGCCCTTTGACTCTACGACACTCTACTCCCTCCATGACACTCCACAACACTCTATGCCACTTCACTCTACGCCACTCCACTTCACGCCACTCAACTCTACACGACTCTACGCCACTCCACGACTTTCTACGCCATTTCATAACACTCCACACCACTTTCCTTTACCTCACTAACTTTTAACCATGATGAACAGCAGCCATGCTGGTGTACAACATGTCTAAAACAGAATGGCAAAGTCAATAGCTCTTGAATAGGCGAGACCTATTGGCTTTGCCAATGCTTGTTAGTATGTACAACTGTCTATTCATTGCGTTTGTTTTCCATAGCTGCTACCGACGATATGTGCAATGGTGTTTGATTGAAGCACATGGCATGTATAAACAGTGGCGGCTGGTATTTGAAGGCGGTGAGGTGAAAGTCGCCAGGTAGGAGGAAGAGGGAATTAATTAAAAATGAAAATACTCACTTAACTATCTGTCGCTCGCCATCGCAGCTGCCTCCTCTGGGTCCTCTTCTGCCCGCTTCCAGGGCAAGAAGCAGGAAGCACCCGGCTCCCAGCCTCCCGATAGCCAATCAGAACGCTGCAATGCAGTGTTGTGATTGGTCTGAGTGCCGTGGATCGGCACTCAGCCAGAGAATGGGAGGCTGGGCATGTTCTCCATGCAGGCTGTAATGCAGCCTGCATGGAGAACATGTAAAGTGCGCATGATGGTTTGACTGGCCTGAGACGGTCGGTCAAAGCGCCCTTCGCACTTGGATTGGGCAAACCACTCCTTCCCTACCCTGCGAGCAGAGCAGCAGTGCCCCAACCCAGCTGAGCAAGGGGAAAAAAAAAATGATAACAATGAGTTATTATCATTTTATTTTTTCCTTTTTCGACCTGCTCAGTGAGGTGACGTTCCTCCGCCTTAGCGGAGGAGTTGCCACTGTGTATAAACTTGTACTACTACCTGATTTAGTCCTGTATCGATTGACAATTCCTGCCCAAAAACGTTTTGTCTTTAATTGTTTCATCGACCGTCTTGGCGGCATGTTGACTGGTGGCGGCAGTGTTTTATCCTAATAGCACGGAACATTCCTTTTGAACTTGGGCTCCGAGACATCTTGAAATATTCACCTCATGGCCCTTTTAAGACCTCTCTTCATCCACATTCTCTCAACTTGCCTAGATTTTTGTCCCATAGTGGCTTCATATTCCTGAAAACATCTGGCATGTCTGCTAGTAACACCTTTTTTTACTTGAAACTCAAGTTTATCCTCTAACCTTTCCTGCAGGAGCCCTTGCTTTAGTGGATTATGCTCAATCCATTAGTGTCCTTCTATGCTGACTCATTGTATAAACACAAAAAGAACAATTGATGGACAGAATGTTGAATAATGTCAAACATTCCCCCCAGTACAGAGATCTGAGCCTAAATCCATCGTTTTTTTGCTCCCCATGCCATTCCAGTTTAAACCCAGCCATATGCAAATCAGTCTTGACCCTGCTCCCTATGGGAACAGTCCAGCCCGAATTGCCAAGCCAGGTCCTCCCTGGACCGGAAACAAGCATCCTTGGACCGGTTTCAGGGTATTACCCCATATCAGCCAGGCAGCCTGACTCCAGTGGAATGGAGAGCACAGGACCCATGTCTGGGCATACCCGTCCCACTCGGGGTGACAAGTGTAAAAAGAACAATTGATGGACAGAATGTTGAACAATGTCAAACATTCACCCCAATACAGAGATCTGGGCCTTAATCTATCGTTTTTTTGCTCCCCATGGCATTCCAGTTTAAACTGAGCCATATGCAAATCAGTCTTGATCCTGTTCCTTATGGGAACAGTCCAGCATGAATTGCCAAGCCAGGTCCTCCCTGGACCGGAAACAAGCATCAAAGGACTGGTTTGGGAGTATTACCCCTCATCAGCCAGGCTAGCTTGACTTCAGTAGAATGGAGAGCATGGGACCCACGTCTGGGCATACTCGTCCCACTCGATGTGACAAGCACAAAAAGAACAACTGATGGACAGAATGTTGAATAATGTCAAACATTCACCCCAGTACAGAGATCTGGGCCTAAATCCATCATTCCCAGGATGCTTGTTTCCGGTCCAGGGAGGACCTGGTTTGGTAGTTCGGGCTGGACTGTTCCCATAGGGAGCAGGGTCAAGACTGATTTGCAAATGGCTGGGTCTAAACTGGGGTGGCATAGTGAGCAAAATAACGATGAATTTAACCCAGATCTCTTGACTAGGGGTGAATGTTTGATTTGCTCTGCATTCCGTCCATCATCTGTTTGTCTTTTGCTTTCTTGCCGTAAGTGCGCTGGGTATGCCCAGACGTGCATCCCGGCCTCACTGTGCCACTGGATTCAAGCTAGCCCGGCTGATGAGCGGTGATACCCGGAAACCAGAACCAGGATGCTTCTTTCCGGTCCAGAAAGTACCTGGCTTGGCAGTGTGGGCTGGACTGTTCCCATGAGGCACAGTGTCAAAACTGATTTGCATATGGCTCGGTCTAAATTGGGGTGGCATAGTGAGCAAAAGAAGATGGATTTAAACCAGATCTCGTGACTTTGTGTGAATGTTTGATTTGCTCTTGTTCTGTCCATCATCTGTGTGTCTTTTTCTATCTTGCCCTAAGTGAGCCGGGTATGCCCAGACGTGGGTCCCGAGCTCACTGTGCCACTGGATTCAAACTAGCCTGGCTGATGAGGGGTGATGCCCTGACACCAGTCTCAGGATGCTTGTTTCCGGTCCAGGGAGGGTCTGGCTTGGCAGTTCGGACTGGACTGTTCCCATGAGGCACAGGGTCAAGCCTGATTTGCACATGGCTGGGTCTAAACCGGGGTGGCATAGTGAGCAAAAGAACGATGGATTTAACCCAGATCTCTTGACTGGGGGTGAATGTTTGATTTGCTCTGCATTCCATCCATCATCTGTGCGTCTTTTGCTTTCTCGCCCTGAGTGCGCCGGGTATGCCCAGACATGGGTCCCCGGCTCACTGTGCCACTATATTTAAGATAGCCTGGCTAATGAGGGGTGATGCCCCAAAACCGGTTCCAGGATGCTTTTTTCCCGTCCAGGGAGGACCTGGCTTGGCAGTTCAGGTTGGACTGTTCCCATGAGGCACAGGGTCAAGACTGATTTGCATATGTCTGGGTCTAAACTAGGGTGGCATAGTGAGCAAAAGAATGATGGATTTAATCCAGATCTGGCGGCTAGGGGTGAATGTTTGATTTGCTCTGCATTCTGTCCATCATCTGTGTGTCTTTTGACTCGTGGTATAAGGCAGCCACAAATATCTTTAGAATTTTATTTTTGTTAGCTTCAGTTGGTTAATATCATCAACATGATTCCTTAGTCCTTGTCAATAATCTATACCCCAGTATAGTTATCCCAACATAGTATCAATCCTGAAACTCCAGCAGTGAGTTCACTTATTGGACCAGCCCATGTTATTGTGATGTGTCTGTTGGAGTTCCATTTTTCCATCCCAGAGCCATTATGGACTTTGCAACATCCAAAGGACTGCATTTAAATCGGGTGCAAATTTGGAATACACTGTGTAATAGTGTGACACTCCCATTTGGTCTTTCTAGATAGATAGTGGAATCTATGTGGGACACATGACATCAATTGCAGTTCCCGGTGATTGACAACTGGTGGTCATAAATGTAAGGCACCCCAATGCCGCCTTCAAATATTAATGTACAGTTTTGGCTCTGCTAATCGGGGGTGCAAAACCATTCCAGAAAAACCTATGGAGAAGAACCTTTACCTTTTTTGGAGAGAACTTACTGGGAATGTTGTGCACAACCTGGGAAAATCCTAGGAGCTCTTTTAGCTTGAAACGTTTCACTTCCCACCATTAATGACATTGGAACTCCACTGGAATGGCTTGCACTCCTCTTAAACATGAATTTATCAAGTTTCATTTTAAGAATACTCCATTCTAAGCTGGTCTGTACAATACACCTTATCTCTTCCCTTCACTAGAAAGACTGGTCGATCCCAGTTGACTCTCAAGCCAAAGTACCTGCTGATAAAATCCATCACGAAAGGCATTTCAATGCCATACCGATGTCACAATATGTGCTCCACAAATGCCCATTGTTGGACTTGGCCCTTTTGGCAGGTTCACCCCTAAACTTTTTGCCTGTCTCCTAGCCTTTTCCCTGTGTAGTGTTGGTGGTTTTAGGCCTCTGCGCACTTTAGCACTGTGTCCCAGTGTAAGTGCGGGCGCACTCTGAGTGCGTGTGGTGAGATTGGCCTGCCCTCCCTTAGGAATGCATGGGGGATATGTGTGTCCATGGTAATTCCTGGTGTGAGAGGAGGGCAGGGCGAGTTTAGTATGTGCGAACTCGTGAGAATAAATGCTGCGCAATGGTGTGCGCAGATTTATTGTGACTAGTGGAGAAGTGCCACTTTTAGAAGTTGGCATTTATGTGTGCTCTGTGTCTGCCTGCCTGATGTGAATTGCATGTCTGGCTTTGTGAGTGACAGGGGCTGGGAGGTGTGTGTGGCTCCAGGAGGGGCAGGGTGAGTCAGCGCAGTGGTGAATAGGGAGATCTGCATCTAGATGGGAGGGAGGAGTTGCACCTGGGACCTGAATAGGGCTGGGCCTTCCCTCCACAATGCTGGCTCCACCCCCTGTGGTGCGTCTGATGTCCCTAGCCTGTCCTGTGAAAGGAGAGAGGAGCTGAGCAAAACAAAGTGCTCCAAAGCTCCCCCAAACCAGTTGCATCTGGTTTTCCCTAAACCCTGCCCCTTTAGACAAAGGAAAAGGTGTATAAAAGAAGGGGCTGTGACCCCATGAAAATGTTCTGTGCTTGCGCTGACTTAGAGGGGACATTCTGCCAGGAGGAACCGCCGCGGGACCCAGCTGCTGTTTCCTGGGGGTCCCTGCGTGCTGGCCTGCCTGGCTGCGCTGTGGTCCCCCCAGCACCAAGGACTCTTTATTGTTGGCCTTTTTTGGGCCACTGCTGGAGCTTTGTGCCCCTAGGGACTTTGCTGCTGGAGCTGTGGCTCCTAGCGCCTCGTGAGCGCTACATTTGAATCTCCAGGAGGAAGGAGCGTAGATCCTGCAGCGCTGAAGCTGCGTTCAATTTTGAGGGAATCCCGACGTGGGGATTGCCCCGCATTGCTGGCTTCCAGCGGGAGCCCACCCCGCTTGTGTGCTTGTTTAGCGGGTGCCCACCCCGCCTTGGCGAGATCGGGAGGAAATCACCGCCGCCGCGGCCCAAGGAGAAGAAGCGCCGCAGACGCGACGCGGAAGCCAGGCAGCCTTGCCTGGACGTGGGCGGAGCTTCACCCGAGGTCCGGCTGGGACAGGAAGTGGTAGCGTGGCCGAGCGGGGCTCCCGTGCATGGTGAGAGCCCCGCGCTGCTGATTGCGAGGAGCCCCGGTGAGGAGAGGGGGCTCCCCAAAGTCTGGTGAGTGCCAGAAGCCGCACGCAAGGTTGCGGCAGTGAGGTGGTGACGGTGGGGGCCCGAGACACAGTGTCGGTGCCTGCCCCCACTGCAGTCTGACCTGAGGCGGGCCAAAAGAGGGAAGCCTACCGCAGCGCAACCGGCAGGAAGCAGGTCGTCCCGGGGGAAAGGCGGGGCTCCCGTGTGCCAGGGAGAGCCCCGCATGCAGCCTGGACCCCGAGAGAGCGTATCCCCGACAGAGCCCCGGTGAGTGGGGGCTCTTGGATGTATCTTGCGGGGGCGGCAATTCTAGTTAGGAGTCCCAGTGGGGCCCCCCTTTTGCACAGTTGGTGCAGGTCGGTGCCCACATTTCTTTTCCCAGCTGCCCCACCTGATAGTGGGCAGCTGCAACGCTGGGCAGCAGTAATTTAGGAGTCCCAGGTAGGGCTTCTCCGGCGCGCCGAGTGCCAGTGCTTGTTTTCTGGTTGCCTGATTCTCAGCTGCCCTGCAAGAGAGCAGGCAGCTGCAACTTTGGGGGACAGTTTCATTTAGAG
The DNA here is from genome assembly GCA_963921515.1 of Calotriton arnoldi. NCBI lineage: Eukaryota > Metazoa > Chordata > Amphibia > Caudata > Salamandridae > Calotriton > Calotriton arnoldi. Next base: position 3,343,593 of record CAWUFW010000049.1, on the reverse strand, counting down.
TCCCAGAGAGGGGCTCAGGGGGCACGCTGGTGCCCGGGCTCATTTTCCCAGCTGCCCAGCAAGTAGTGGGGCAGCTGCCACGTTTAGGCTTGCGCAATTGCGCACCCTTGACTCCTGCTGCCTAGGCAGCGCCCTGACTCTTGGGACATAGGGCATTTGAGCCCTTTTGAGATGGCCAGTTGACCAGGGGGCTGTGAGTTTAATAGGCGCCAGGCCCTAATGTGATTTGCATTTACTTTGATTTACGCACCCTGTGTTTATGCCTCTAATGTACTTGTATGATTATGAGGTTGTACTGCGTAATGTGTTTATGCTAAGGAGGTTTGGGCCTAATGTCGTTTTATGCCTAAGGTGATTTATGCATCCTATGTTTTACATTGCAGGTTCCCAGGCTTAGTTCCTAACTGTACCAGTAATTACTGGTTGTGCGCTACATTTATTATTTGTGCTACATTTACAATTGGTGATTTGTGATGGTTATGATAGTGGCCCCATTGGCCCTGTCGTGTGTAAATAGTCCCCTGTGAATATTGCCTAGTGCCAGTTGGCACACTGTATATTACGTGGTTATGTTTCTAATGTATTTATGACAATACAAAGGCTAATTTTTATATAACCTTGTGTGGAGTTCCTTTTGTGGTGTGCCTAGTGTGTTGCTGCTGTGTGAGTGTGCTGCGCAAACGCTTTACACATTGCCTCCGGGATAGGCCTGACTGCTCGTGCCAAGCTACCAAGGGGGTGAGCAGGGGTTATCTTGGGTGTGTAACTCCCTCGCCCTGACTAGAGTGGTGGTCTCTGCCTGGCTTTGACGCAAGCCTTAGCCAACCAGAGATCCCATTTCTAACACCCATAATAGCTTGACTAATTGTAGCCCTGAATGAGTGTGTAACTTGGCTAGAGCAGCATGTCATCATTGTAAACGAATATTCCGTCCACTTTACCCAAAAGGCACTTGAATTTTGGCACCTTACCTTGCTTCCTCTAATTACCGTACTGCCTCTGAGAACAACCTACTTTTGCATGCCAATCTGCCTTACTTTCTACAGCATTTCTGCAAACTGCACATACTTCTCCTCATCACTCACCTCTTGTTCTCTGTAGCCTTTCCTTGCAATCTAACAATATAGAACTTTCTCTAGCTTATCTCCTCATCTCGCCTTCCATTTGTAAGAACTCTCAGTAAGGATCAGTCCTAACTCCTGTTGACTCAATCTGCTACAAAGAAACTAGAGGAAAGGCACGGAACAGTTTCCTGAGAGCACAAGACGAATCCCAATACCCAAAAATAATCATCAATATCTACCGGAATAACCACTAGCCTAGGGTTCTGGAGTATGTTGCTACCTGCGATAAAGTGCTTTAACACCTCATTAGGGTTAGTATGTGTTATACAAAATGCGTTTACAATACAACATAGCCTCTTTTTGTATCCATTCTGCCAATGATGCAACGAACCGAGCTGAAAGTCTTAACTCATACACCGCTTAATAAGGAGGATTTTTGATATGACCATATTCTATCTAAGCTCTTCTACCATTTACTGTACAATTTGACCCATTTAAGGATTATAAACCTTGAATTATTTTTTAATGAAACATGTATCCCCACTCCAGTGATTTCCATTGTCTAACATTATAATTAGATCTCCCGGTTTTATGGTATTTATATTTTGAACATTTCTGTCTGTATTTATCCATATTTATTTTTTGGCCATGTTATTGGTATTTATCCATATTTATTTTGTACTTTGTGAACAGATGAGGTGATAACTTGTATATTTCGGCATTTATTTAATGGATAAACGTGCACTCATAATTTGTCGCATGTCAGGTTTTAGCACATTGCACAGCCAAAAATAATAATATAATGAACCCACATAAACATTTTTTGCATATTAGCACAAATACACGTATGCAGTAATTTTAGCTGATCTCATTGCGTACTTCCTAATGCTGTCAATATGTACAGCTTTTGGCTATGCTGCCAATATGTATTGCTATTGGCCTGAAGGTCAATTCATGAATATGACCAAGTGCAGATACAGACTTACTGCTAAACACTTGATAGTGCTGCAAAGCAAAAACAGAACAAGCATTGGCAAAACTAAAAGATCTGGTTTATTTTGGCCATCCGCTGAGCTATTGGCTTTGCCCTTGCTTGTGGATGTGTGGGTGGCCATGTTAGAATGGTTTTGGCCAAACTTTATTATTAGTTTACTGTTCCAAGCTGTCCATCATGGAATACTAAACCAATGATAAAGTACGGCAAACCCCATTCAAAGATGGGCACCTGTGTGTCCATCTTTGAAGGTTTTTGACACATTTTATCATTGCTCCACTATTCCAAGATGCAGGCATGTTTTGAAATAATACACTGGTCATCTTGGAACTTTACCACGAACAGCATAGTTTGCCAAATCCAGACCTAATGATGTAACTTAACAATATAGCCAACCCATTGGCCAACACTTCGGCAGTATTAAAATGGTAAACTAATAATATTGCTAACTATGGGTACAACCTGCACACCTGTGTTTTTCAGAGTGATGAAAGTAATCTACAGTTCAATAATGTTCGTCTGTTGTGTGCCACCTTGTTTCCTGACCCGCTCTTGTCAGGTTTAAATTATCTACAAATGGATGTGTACAGATCCTGTCACATACAACAATGTGCACTACTCTTGCCCATATGGTGCAATAATACTTGGAAAAAGTTCAATCACAAATTCAGTATTTAAACATTTTATGCTTAGTTCATTAGTCAATGTATGTACAGTGCAACCATGTGCTCAATACTATTAGTAACTTAAGAAAAAACAACAGTAATCATGTGCTTGTTGACACTTCACATGTGTCATCTGTGCTGTACAGTATTTTTATTGCTTTCTTGGACATTATGCCATTATGCCTTTAACATGAGGTTTTTTCTGTGCCGTGTTACCAATATAAGGACAACACACACCGGCCTATTACCTTCAGGGTCTGTGGCCTACCACATCAACGTTTGGGATGCGGGTAAGTGTGTGAGGACGTCCGTTTAAATCACCTAGCAGTTTGTGAGCCTGATTCACTATGGGCCATCTTAATTATGCACCTTGATTCCACAGATTATGCACACATGGGAACTGGCAGCAGGGCCTCACAACGGCAGGCACCTGAACTAGGTCAGTAACAGAGACAATTTTTAGATTCCACTGTTCTAATCCCTTTAGTCATCCTTGACACTACTTTTTGATCATTACTTCTATAGGTTGCCCCTCTCTTTCCTGTCCTGAGGAAGACCCGCATGTGGAGGTTCTAAATTACCCTCACGCCATAGACGGGTCGAAACGTCGACTTTTACACCCTACACATGGCCTGTACCATATGACACCACCACCCTGCCCCTCCAACAGATGATACATTTCTCTGCAACGCTATACAATCTTAAATATAAGAATGATGTTTACATGGACAGGCTTCAACTAACTGGTGCTAATATTATAACCAGTTTTTTTATATTAAATCATTGAAACTTCTCCCTTCCTTGAAATTCTTTCATTTCTTGATCTTTCAACTACGCACTAGAGCACACTTTTCACTTCTCTTCTCCCCTTTGGAGCAACCTCCTTATATCTAACTGCATAACAGTGCCCTCTAATATGTGTTCTCTGATACTATGAATAAGATAGACAGTTTTGTTTGAAACAGTGGTTATCTATATTTCTTTTTGTAAGGTGCATTATGTATTGATTATTCATATGCCGAATATGCTTCTGCATGCAATTTAAAAAATGTTTTGAGATTTATTGATAAGAAAGGAGTCCAAGGACCAATTGTTTTTCTTTATCGCACGATACCCAGGTCCACGGACAGTGATTGGGTTACCCCATTAGTTTATAATGGAGATAGTGAATCGACAGTCAGCCAGGGATGTGCAGGTCTTAAAACTGATTAAAGTATTTGTGCTGGGATGCTTGCGCTATGACATCACTTTCAGAGCATTACATGTGCCGGGCATGCACAATGACATTGCGGATGCTCTGTCTCATTCACAGTGGGGGAGAGTCCGTGGGTTGGCCAAGGATGCCGACTGGACCCCGATGCCCAAGCCTCAGCATTTATGGTACAGAGGCAACGCCGGATGTTACAACTGGTGGTAGGGTCCCTCGCGGAATCCACGCGGGTCATGTATGTTCTTGTCTGGAAGCCGTTTTTGCTCTCTGGGGCTCAGTGTCAGGAGGAAATTTGGTTGCGGGTAGAGGATGTCATCCAATTTATTTTAGACACGATTGAGAGAGGTTTTTCGAGGGTGACCATTGCTGGGAAATTGAGTGGGATTGCTTTCATGGGCAAATTATTATAGGGCTATACTCCATCAGCGTGTGAACTGGGGCGTAGGATCCTGGAAGGTTGGGCGTGGGAACAGGGTCCGTCTGGGCAGGCACGGAAGCCAATATCGTGGAACCTATAGTGCAAAGTTCTAGCAGCGTTGACTGAAGTGTGCAGGAATGGAGGGGAAGTCTGCCTTTTTGATTTTGTGGATGTTTTTTGGGGCATTTCGGGTGTCAGAATTGCTGGGAAAGGAAGGATCGGGGTATGCTGGGAAAATGTGGTCAGGTGGGAGGGTAGGCTGGAGATATGGCTTAGCCGATCAAAAACAGATCAGCGGGGTCAGGGCAGATGGGTCATATTACAGGCAGTGGAGGCGCCAGGCCTCTACCCGGTTTGGTGGGCCTCGCATTGGACACACTGTTGTGGAGCGGCAGTTGGGGCGGTTTTTCGTCATAGATTGGGCAAACGTGTTACAGCATATCAGCTATTGGTGATCTTGCGGAAGGCTCTACGGCGCTTGGGGGTATCGGCGGTACATACTCTTTTTGTATGGGCGCGGCATCGGAAGCAGGCCGCAGGGGCTCGGGCAAGACGAAATCATGCGGCTGGGCCGTTGGCCTTCGCAGTGGTATAGGTGCTATGTGCGGCGCTTGGGAGAGGATAGGCAAGCAGTGAAGGTTCCTATGCAAAATTTACTGCTTGTTTGTTTCTTTCAGGTTCGGTGGCCGGCCCAGAAGCGGAGGAGATGGCCATATGGGCGGTGACCTACTTGTTCGTGAAATGGTTGCAGTTTCAGGCGCGGGAAAGTTATTTTTGCTTGAATCTGGGTTTTAATGAATGCCTTTATGAAAATCACATGGAAGGGAAAAGGGGGAATGTGCTGGAGAGAACTGCTTCATTGTTTGATTGGCAGTATGGTGGGCGGCAGGTGCCCAGACGTACTGGCTCTGCATTTGGGGGAGAACGATTTGGTTAAGGAAAAAGGGGTTGTTTGATGCGTAGTATGAAGAGGGACTTAGCGCTCATAAAAGAGAAGTGGTCAGGGTGTTTCGTCCTGTGGACAGAGTTTGTGCCTAGAAGGGCTTGGAGAAGAGCGTTGAGCTGGCAGGAAAATGAACAGCGAGATGGGTTGTTTTTGCAGTGGGATAGGTTTTGGCAGGATTTGCCATTCGGACATAAGGTTTGATACAATTTAATTTTTTTAGGGCGATGGGGTCCACTTGTCTAGGATGGGTACGGATCTCTATTTGTTGGAGATTAGAGAGGTGTTGGCCAGGACTTTAAATGTACTGCAGTAGCAGTGCTTAATTTGAGCCAGGGCTTTACGGTGCTAAGCACCGGCACTTAATTGCTTTCCCGTGCTCGGCACAGGCACCTAATTGTCAACACCATACCTAGAACAGTCTACCACATGGTGGCACTGCTCATCTAATTTAGAGATGAGCAGAACCACGGTTGTTTAGGAATACAATATACATTAAAATTGCAAATTCCTGCCTCCCCAGCCATTCCTTTAGCTTTGGGGACCTGGAATAATCTGAACTGTTGCATTAACATGCGAGAGAGATGATTAGTAGTTGTTTTGGCAGACATGTCAAGGGCGATGGGTGGTGCAAGCTGCAGTGGCCTCCCGGTCAGAGCCCTGGCACTTAATATTTTACAAATTAAGCACTGTCAGTAGGTCATTGGTGGAACAGGAACCAGCTTAGTGGGGTAGGAGTGCAGAAAAAGGTTGTTTTGCCACCCCCTTTTTCTGGGTGGCAGGGGCATGCAAAGTTTGCCAGAAGTTTGGTTGGCGTTGACAGTTAGTGTACCATGTGCAAGGATAGGGTAGGCAGGTAGTTCAAGGTGCAGTCTAGGACGTATGGTTATTTACAGTTTCATACTTGCAGTCATAGGATGTAGGCTTAATAGAAGTTGGAAATGTCGAAATGCAATACATTGGAATGTTTGTAATGTGTTAATTGCAGGGTGGGCATGTTGGGGGATCGTATGAGTGGGGTTGGGGTCAAATGGTAATTTAATGAATGTATAGCTAGGTTTTAGTTTTGTAAGGTAGTTGCCAGGTTATTTTGTTGTGATGTGCACCTGTTTCAATAACGTAGCCTTTTTCACACAAAGTAAGTGGTCAGTGTCTTGGCTGCACCCTTCTCTCCCAACAAAATGAGGGGCATAATGCAGGGAAGAGCACCTCATGCACTGCTTTAGTGGCAGCATTTTATTAGAAGCCAAGTAATACTTTTGGATCTTAAACAAGAAATTGTCTTTTGCTAATGCATAGCACCTCCCAGGGCGCCGGTTCTGTTGCTGCATATGGACTCATTTGCTATCCCTTCCGTTTTCGGATGCTGAAACACACTGAAGTTAATAATACGTTCCAAAGCTGCACTTCGTGCTGGAAATGAAATGAAGAGACACCGCTCTGGAAATTAAATGCCTTTATTTAAATAAATACATTTAAAAAAAAAAAAAAGAACCAGACTTGTGCCCTGGCACTAAAGGGGCCTATTTTGCGTGTGGATGTGCGCTTTATAACAGGGCAAAATGTGTCACTTACAATGAATGCAATGAAGTCAGCCAGTGGCAGAAGGGGGTGAAACCATTGCCACATGCCGAATGCTGTAATGGGCGGAACAAAGATGTGAAGGACAACAATAGAACAATGGCTTAAAAAGACTGACTGAAAGGCTCTGCAAGTAAGTATATAATACTTATAATGTTAGTAAAAACAAAAGGTCTTGGCTAACACCAAACCTAAAATAAATAGCCATTCACTATTCTTCTTCACTGAATAGTGCTTCAGAGAAAAACATAACAGAAAACAATAGGAAAATTAACTGTATGGTAAGCAAACCCCATGCTAAGCAAATTGAGCAAGCATCTTAATTCTATGAAAACTATCACAACTATTCACATTGCCCTCCAGAGGGCAAGGCTCAGTAGATCAGAAATCAAACACACAACATAACCATTCCACCCTGGCTCCTACAGAACTGTAGCAGAAGTGTTCAAAATATCTTTTTGAGAGGATCTGGGTGTTGGCAACTCAGGCGTCAATATTTAGGACAAGATATAATAAAGATGAGGAGTGGAGTGCTGATGATAATATGCAAAAACATTCGACTCTGCGACTTTTTTCCACCAAATATTTCACCCATGGATGCCTCACCAAGCCAAGAACAATGTGGTTCTTCAGGAAAATTTGGGAAACATTCCTCCTCAGTTTAATTCACAGTCAGTCTTTGCATTTCAATCAATCCCATCCTCTCAGTAATCTACGTTTTGTGATCAGACATGGGCAGAGGGTTAAGGCTTGCACTTTGAAGATGGTCCACATTGCCATACCCAAGGCATCACATGACATTGATATCTATCCCGCCATACTCGTCTTTCGGCATTAGCAAATGCCTTCAAATAATAAAGGCATTTTTATACAACCTGATTGAAGTAAAGAATAAAATGGTATCATACCCACCAGGTGAATCTATTTCCATATAGATTGCTGTAGCTCTCCCCATTTAATTTGGCTAATAATCCTATTAACATTCTATCATAAAAAGGTCAACAGGTATTGATTTCAATTAGCTGAAATATCTTTAACTTGAAGAGTGTATACGTGAGAAATTGGGTTATTAGTTGAGGCTGGTGAAAACCCTACTCAAGCAACAACCACAATCCTTGTCAGGCTGAACCACAAAAGTTTCTAAATTATCCTGTTCTTCATCCTCTAGTAGCTTTGTCAAAAAAGCAGTCAGTCTTAACTTAGAGGCACTGTCTTAAGTCTTTATGCAGTATACAAACAGTCATAAAGTGAATACACAACACAAGAAAAATCCCACACCAATTTAGAAGAATAGAGTAAATGTTAATAAATAAAATTATACCAAAATGAATTAAATCCAATCAGTAGAACCGGAGTTATGAATTTTTATAGTTTTTAGTGAAAACTAGCGCCTAAAAGATCAAGGTGCCCAGCTGATATCTGGTCGTGCGAGACTGGGGCAAACTCAAAAGATGAGGCCAAGCATGATGGAGTGTAGGTTGGATACATGAGGTGATTTGGGCCGGTCTTGGCTTACCTTCGGACTTAGACTTTTTTTTTAAAGAAAAGTTCCTGAAAAGGGGAGATCCAGCAGAACAGGATTTACAGCTGTGGAGAAGAAAGTAGAGGGAGCTACCGCGAAGTCCGGCCAACTGGCGATGCACTTTAGGCGGATCAGCTAGCAGGTAGGTTCTGGTTTTTTGTCGGTTCTCAGGCCACTTTTTTGTGAAAAAATGTAAAATGTCTCAACTTTTAGGGTTAGTCAGGAGCAAACACTTCCACACCACTTTCAAGAGTCCAGGAATGTAGGGGCAGTACTCATTCCACCAGATGCCAGGTGCAGGGTTCATGGTTTGGTTTCTGGAACTTTTTATGTTCCTGTAACTCACAGAGGAGGCCAGCCAAGTAGCCCTTGTAGTCACTCTAGAAGTTCTGGGTTCAAGCAGCAAGGCAGACCTCAAGCAGCAGGGCAGTCCTCTGTGGGTCCAAGGCAGTTCTTCTGAAACCCTCAACAGGTCCTGAGTGTACTGAAATTTTACTCTGAGGGTTCAATATTTATAGCAGATGCCAACCTTTGGAGTGGGGGAATCTTCTATGTTAGCCCCACATCTGGTTCTGGAAAGCTTGTTCCTTCCCCTGTAAAGGCTCCAAGAAGTCTAGGATGACAAACGTTTTGAGTTAGGTTTCTTTGTGTGTGCTGGAGGCAGCCCAGTTGAAGTGCTTTAGGTAGGGTAGAGAACATCTCTGACCCGACTCATTCTGTCAGGATGACCCATCCTGCCCACACCCAAGCCTTTTTGTCTGTCTGGGAGGAACACACAAAACCTAACAGCAAGGTCATGTAACCCAGGACAATGGCAGCAGACACCAAATCGTTAGTACAAGAAAAGTGCCAACTCTCTAAAAGTGGCATTTTCAGAATTGTGACTTAAAGTTCGACTTTACCATTAAAGAGGATTTAAAATTACAATTCTTTTGAGTCCAAACATAAAATTTCTACCCGTTGCCAATCAAACGTTAGAATTTACTAGTTGTAATAAGGTAACCTAATGTTATCATGTGGGAGAGCTAGGCCTTGCAGTAGTGAAAAATACATTTTGGAGTTTTTTACTACCAGGACATGTAAAACTTAAAAACACATGCTCTACTTTTTAAAATAAAATGCACCGTGCACCTATGGGCTATTTAGAGTCTACCTTATGGGTGACTTATATACATTAAAAAGGAAGTTTTGAGCCTGGCAAAAGGTTTATTTTAATTCACGCAAGGGGTATAATGGGATAAAGAAACCCAAACCAGAAGCATACCACTCCCTGGCCAAAGAGAATTCACACAAAGTTTGTCTGGTCTCTCAAAATGGGGGAACAAGTAGAGAGTTGTCTGTTGGAAAATGCTTTTCTTAGGACAAGAACACTCACTCACCAGAAGGCGATATGCCTCATCATAGGGTTCCCTCCTCACACCAGGGTCGCAAGGTTCTGGTGTGGGCTACAACTCTCCAATGGAGAGGAGCAGAGATATTTTGAGTTAGATGAGCAATAGGTTCAGAGTGAGGGGCAGAGTGCAAGGAGAAGGAGGAAGTGGCATGGTTTAAGCTATCTCCTGGGGGGGATCGGTATCAGCTATATTCTGGTGCCTCCAGTGAATAGAGTTAGATATATACCCTCTACAAGATCAACATGTTTCTGCCTAGAGATGACCCTATCTAGGGTTCAGAGGCATTTTTCAAGACCAAAGTAGCAAAGTCACTCTGCAAATATAATAAAATCAAATAACGGCCTCACAAAGGTAAGCCCAAAGGAACAAAAGTTCACGGGGTCCAGAGTCGTCGTTCTTTAACAAAATTGTTCACCTCAATCTATACCATCTGTCAGTATTCTTAATCTCGCCGGGCACGCCATTAAGAATACTGACATATGCGATAGAGCTCTGTGGTTGAGGTCTCTTGTATCACCTGGCTTACCTTTGTGCACGAATCATTACAAGGAATTTATTCAAGTTGCAGCATCATTAATCTATGAAAATATACACGTCCCACCAAAACTCCACACTCCTTTCTGGCATGGTCTTCAAAGTGTGGTTCACACACACTGGGCCATGAGCTTCTTTAGAGGCCATTTCTGTCATCACACTAAACTAACCTCTGCCCTAGAATGTGTTGTTACCACTGCTTAATTTGAGCCAGTGGTTTCCGGTGCTTGGCACCTGCACCCAATTGTCGATTCCATAACTTTATTCGATCTAATTTAGAACATAGATCATCAAAGTATACATTTTTTTTAAAAAGATTAAAACAGTGACATTCTTCTCAGTGCAATGTACAAATTCCACCCCCAAAGCAATAGAGTATAAAATTGAGCTGTGCAAATTTAGCAATTCAATGGCTATTATTTATACAATGGACATAATAAAAAGAATGAATGCTAAACTGCAGGTTCCCAATTACCCCATAAATACATAATTTTAAAAAACGCAAATTAAAATATGAAAGAGCCCATCATCCTATGTTCGAGGAGACAGATTAATTTAAGACCAAGAGTTAGCATAGGTCTCCAGTTCTAGTAAGTGTCTCCTACGCTTACAAGCCCATAAAAATGAGGCAACACAGAAACATACGAAAGGATCATGAAGCTTCTTCAGATAAAACAGGGCAATGCGGCACTGCTTAAAATCATGACGCATTAAAAGGGGTTTAATATATCTGGCTCTCTGGTCCTTATAGAAATAGCAAAAAAAGAAGAGGTGAAGATCAGACTGAGCTGATAAATTATCGCATGGGCAGGTTGTCAAGTCGCTATGAGCATACTGTTTTAAGGGAAAACCCAGCATCAGGGGAATTAAGTTTAAACGGAACCTTAAAAGAATAAACCTATGCTGCAGGTTCCTTACAGAGTCCAAATAGAAGTATTCACCATCTATCACTCGTGGCATCGAGTGATATGTCTTTACAGTTGTTTTTAACTTCTGGGACTCGTCCCTTTCATATGCTAGCTTTGCCAATGCTAGTGCCTTTAGCCTCTTCTTAGTGAACCTGGAGCACAAGATGGGATTTGCGCACAGCTCAGGGACTCCTAGTGAATGCAGGGTTGTTTTAACGTACTCCAGCCAGGGGATCTTTTGAGCTTTATCCAATGCAAGACAATTTAGTATGATAGATTGGTTAAGATCCACTGTGTCCTGATTCCATATGGAATGCCAGAGCCTGATCTGAGCTACTCTCACCAAGTCAGACACATAGGGCATATCCAGCTCTAGGTGAGTGATGTGGTTTGAAAATGAGGGAGGTAGCGAAGCGATCCTCTTAAGAAACCCATTTTCCAACTTCTGTAAGGAGTCAGTTGGTGCTGTGCCTCAAACCCCTGCCCCATAGATCGCTGCCGAGATCACTTTGGCATTGTAAATCTTTTTTATTGTTGTTAGGGGTCTTGAGCCTAGTTTTTTAGCAAAACCAATGACTGCCGCCATAGTACGTACCATTGTTTGAGCCCTGCTACCCACCATATGTGACCAGGTTTGTCTGATATCAAAAACAACCCCTAAGTATGAGAAAGTCTCTACAGCGGCCAATTTACGGGTTCCAATATGGAACAACGGGATGTTTTTTGGGAGGGGTAGTCCTGCCACTAAGATGAAGGTTTTGGACTCATTGGCCTTGAGATCCATGGATGACATAAAAGCCACATAGGTGTCAATTAGGCGTTGCAGTGCCACACTTGTCCTGGCTACCAGGACGGCGTCATCCACGTAGGCCAGGATTGGTAGCAGCCCCGAGGGGAGCTATGGAACGTCAGGCGTGCGCATTTTCAAGGCTCCCTCCACTCCATTTGTGTAAAGTGAGAATAAAAATGGGGCGAGGACACAACCTTGCCTAACTCCTCTCATAATCCTAAAGGGTGTGGTGCATTCCCCATCCCTTCCATAGCGGACTGATGCTGTCGCATGTGAATAAATTTGTCTTATAAGGATAATCAGCCTGGAGCCTATGCCCATCACAGCCATGATTGTCCAGAGTTTGGAGTGGACTACGCAGTCAAAAGCCGCCGAAAGGTCCATGAAGGCCATATATATATTCCCTTTCTTCACTCTAGTATATTTGGAGATAATCAAGCTTAAATTTAGACATTGGTCAATAGTGCCTCTACCCTTCTGGAATCCATATTGGGAAGGCATTAGGACATTGTTTTCAGTTGCCCAGTCTTCTAACCTATTAAGTAAGACACGACCTAGAGGTTTGGCAGTGGAATCCAGAAGAGAAATAGGACAATAATTCTGGGGGCTTGATTTGTCCCCTTTTTAGGTCTCGCCTTGGCAGCGCATGCGCTGCATGCGTTGTCTCAGCGAGACATAAAGTAACCTGTATGTTGGGTGAAACTCCGTGTAATTTGTCATACCGCTTGCGATTCGTTTAACTGTGGCATTGCTGTTCTTATCTTGCTTTCTGTTGGCTGTTGATCCGATACTTAACTTCCGTGTAGTCCGGAATCCGCATCGACCCACTACAGTAAACTTACACTGCAGGGCGGTATCTTTCAATGTAAGAACTACTTCGTTGTTTTTTGAGTCTCGCATAGGCAGCGCATGCGTGCACCGCTGAATGTCCTCTGTGCCTTGAACCGCAGCCCCAGGGCCCTCCGTTACTGCCCTGTCCGCACCGCCCGCAATGCTTTCCCCCTCCCGCTGTCCGTGCTCTCTCGCCCCTCTCTCCCCTGCACTCCCGCAGGCCAGACACGAGCGCTGCTTGATCCGCGTTCACCCCCACCAGCAGCAGCTGGAGGATCGCCATGTGGGTGCACTACGGATTGCAAATGCTTGTTTTTCTTGTTTTAAGAGCGCTGAAACGTTGCGCTTTGACTTCAAATATTTCTTTTATTCGTCTTTTTGTTTCTTTTAAACATCGGTAGAACACATGGATTCATTATCAGCACGGCGCCCTTTTACGAGCGCCGCGCTGTTCATGGTTTCATTGTTTCCTCCACCATGCCCTCCGCTCTCACTCCCCCCTCCCTTCTCCCCCTCCCTCCTTGTCTCCTCTTGACTTCTATAAACACAAAGCGCCTGCACGGATTCATCATCTCGAGTGCAATTATTCTCAGCGAAGGGTGTCAAGGTTCAGAAGCGGTCTTTATTGAGCTCCTACAAAACTCCATTGTAGGCAGTAAGATGGAAGAGTTCCTTCTACGATTATTTGTTTTAAAGCAGCTTTTGAATCCGGAGCGTCGCGCACAAGAGTTATTGACAACAAGCATTGGCAATGCCAATCGGTTTCGCCGTACAGTGGAGTTTAGCATATAAATAGTAGTAAGAGCAGTGGATGACAGAAGTAGTTTACAATGTTCTTAATAAGTTACATTGTGTGTTTATATATTTTAAAAGATGTGTACACTGTAAAAAGAAAACCACAATTTAGTTTGTACTTAACATTATTATAATTGTAAGTAACAGTTTCCGTGAAGCTATCCTTAAATCTGAAGGTGTTTCAAATACGCACGGACGTAGATGGTAAAAGAACGAAGGGTGCGTGCGCCAAGTAGTCTGTGTCCGTGTGAGCAGTTTGCTTTTGTTTACATGTGCATTTCATTGCCGTGAAAAGTAACAGGTAACATCAGACCACCCTTATATTAAAAGCTGTTTGAAATGTGCAGGCATGTAGTTGCTAAAAAAACAAACGTTGGGTGCGCCAAGATGTCTGTGATAGTGGGAGCAGTTTGTCTTTTAGTAAATTTGCATTTCATTGGTGAGAAAACTAACAGTTTCCAGCAGTCTACCTTTTCAAAGGAAACTCTTTGAAATGCGCCCGCATATAGATGCTAAAAGAGAAAATAAGGGTGCATGCTCCAAGAAGTATGTGGCAAAAGAATCAGTTTATATTGTTTGTTGTTCGGTTTGTAATAGTGTTACTGCCTACCTATTTTATTTCTAAAATAATCAGAGTAGCAGAGAGAAACTTTATAGTGCTGTGAACGTATCCAATTGTTTGTGTCCTATACAAAGCTTTCGTGGTCCAAACAAAGAAAGATGACACTAAAGGTAAACGCACCCAAAAAACAAGCAAAGTAGAAAGCATGCTTTATTTGAATTATAGGAACTGTAGGAGATATAACCACAGGTAGCAAAACTGTTTTATGAGTATAGCTTAACATAACTACGGGGGATTTTGTGCAACATATAACCCAGTTTCGTATACTTAAAAATCTTTACGTTGTTATGTGTGACAGTGTAGCGTAATGCTAAAGCTTGTGCTTTTGGAGCAGAGAAAGTAGATTAGAGCCTAACTGGGCTGAACATTATGTTATTGTGTAATTTAGTAAAGCGCTTACATTTTGCACGCTATAAATCTTGTAAATAAGTATTTTTAAGATTATATATTAATAGTGTGGTAGGTGCACGTAAATGTTATTTTGGTTTACCCGGAGGCTAAATAGGGATAGCCTTAAACAGAATGGCACAATCTTTCAGGAATATTCCACTAAAACAACGCAGGTACCTGGAAGCACTACCTGCATAACAGCACTGCTAGCTGTGGGATCGTGCACTATGATATCCTAATACCTACACCTTACCTAACTCCGGCATGTATGGTGATATCCGCAGTCACAACTTGTCATTTTCTTTATCGCCACTGTTGTTACCCGCTAAATATCCAAATTACGTTGCAAGCATTATATAACTGACTAGCTATAACATTCCTTTATGCAGTTCCGTGGACAAGGCAAAAAACACTGTAGAACCACTGTAAAGTTGCATGCTGCCTAAACGGCTTGCACCACCGATCCTATGCCCTTAAAGACACAAAACAAGGCCACTTCAATACACTGTGTTAAATAGGTAAGTGCCGCACCCTATACTGACTAACAATTATATTAGTTCATCAATCTGCTTTTTTAAAACATTAAACAATGGGTTTGTTATTTAACCCTGCTGCCCTAGGAGCCACGCTTTAGTCATTTTTAAGCGCCTCTATGTACTCTTAATTCACTTTAAAAGAGCGACCAGCCCTTTCCGGAGTCACTATGCGCCATGTTATACTCTTATGTAAAATATCCTAATATGCGCTAGGAGAGAGCATACTATTTCTGGGGAGATTGTGTGATTAGCAAACAAGGTTAGTTAGCCAACAGTGCAATTATGAAGTTAATGCAGAGAGTTTGTTTATAGTTTTTTTTTACAAGTGCACGCACGTTGTTAAAAAGAAAGAACACGTTTTGTGCCATGAAGTCTGTAGTGTAGGAGCAGTATTTATTATTTCCGGTAATATTTTAATGTGAGAATGGTACAGTGAAGTAATACGCACGTATCTTGTTATACTAAAAGCCAATGCGTGCGCCATGAAGTCTGTAGTATGTGAGCTGTTTCGATTGTTTCCAGTAATGTTTTTAAAGGTGTGAATAGAGGTGCGAAGGAATACGCACGCAGCTTGCTGTTAAACGAAAGACGAGGGCGTGCGCCATGAAGTCTGGACTGTAGGAGCAGTTTCTATTGTTTCTTGTAATGTTTGTAAACATGTGAATGGTGGTGTGAACGAATGCGCTCGCACCTAAACTTGTGCCGCGTGGTAACTTCAGCGTTTTTTTAGTAACAGTGGTAAAAATAGTGAGAACTCTTAAGTGCCACACAGCCGGGTGATAAAAGCAAAAACATCAGCCGTTTTTTGGTTACAAATAAGGTTAGTTAGCCAACAATACCATTGTAAAAATTGATGTAGATAGTTTGTTTCTAGCTTTTTCCAATACGTCGAAATAAATGGATTCATTGCTACCAAATGCACGTCCCTCGTGGAAAATAAAAACAAAGCCCAACATAAAAATTAAAAAAAAAGTATAAGTCGCGCAAGTTGCACTCGGGATAATTGTTACCAGATGAAAATGCACGTCCCTATCATGGGGAAATGAAAACAAAGCGCAACATAAAAGTGGAAAAAAAAGTACAAATCGCACAAGTTGAACTCAGGATAATTGTTACCAGATGCACATGCAGGTCACGTCATAAACAGGGGCCATCACAGGCTACACAGTGTGATGGCCAAACAAATTAGTCACTAAGTGAAATCGCCAGAAGCAGACAAAGGAGGGACACTTGCAAAACAACACCAATGAAAAGCCTGCTTTACCCTGCCTTTATAAATGACACAAGCAACAGTCAATAACAAGCATTGGCATAGCCAATAGGTCTCGCCTTTGGTTCCTTATAAGTGTTTAGTCATGCAACAGTTGATGTTGTTGCACCAAGGATATTGTGCTGCATATCTAAATACTTATAAGGTTCCAAAAGCGAGACCTATTGGCTAATACTAACCATCGCACTCTTACAAGTGTGACAATGCAGACTATTCCATGGTACCCAAACCTATAAGCATGGTTTGGAATTGTTTAAATTGACATTTTTAATGTATGTTGAATTATTAAACACTGCTGCTGTGCTCATCTCAAAATTAGACAGACAGAGCCACCATGTGGTGGAGTTTCACTAGTGCTGGTGTTAAGAATTAAGTGCTGAGGCCAGCACCGGAAACCACCGGCTCAAATTAAGCACTGGAATTTAGGGTGGGGGCTGTTGTTACCTATGATCTACTAACCATATTTCCCACATATTCTTATAGTTTACCTAAGTTATACATAAGAAGGAAGTGGTTCTACTTAGTCTACAGGTAGATGTGCCTAACTTCAAAAGTTATTATTGTTCTTCTCTCTGGATGGAAACCACACTTATATTGAAGTTGCATACTTTAATCAAGTGCATGTCAGTTGGGAGGTTGCCACAAACGTGACACTGCAAATAAACCGTGCTCTATAATCATTTGCAAAATATCTTCGTTCCAATGTGTACTTTGTATGCTATGTTGTCAGATTATTGAAATGCACGAACTGCAGTATTGCCCCAAAACCTACATCTATTATAAAAGTATGTATTGTGCATTGGCTTTACATGTTGCCCATTATGGAGAAAGTCTAGAATAAATGTACAATTCACCTTCCCTGGCCGAGCTCCCAGATGCCATCATCAGTAATATCCCTGGTTGAGAGGGCAGAAACTCAGGAGGCAGTCCATATGCAACGAAAACCGCTCCTGCCAACCCCCCTCGCAGCCCTATCAGAGGCCATGGGTATTAACACTTCCGTAATTTGTCCCCAGCTGGCTGGAGGCTGATGCAAATCCCAAACCCCTCACACACAATTGACAAAGTTATCACGTTTGCCCAGATGTAGGGCCAGATGGCTTCGCCTAACAACAGATTTGTCACTCCCCCAAATCCTAGCTGTTAGGGTTCATTTAAATAAACACATCTTTTAAGGTGTTTAGCTCGTTTACTTTTTCCCTAAAAAGTCGACAGAGTTCTAGTGTTTTTCACTTGCTAGATCTTCACCGTTTAGTAAGGCTTAGCAATGCTTTTGAAATGAGTCAATTGCGCTGTCGGTGGGAGGAATGGGATTGCACTGAACCGCGTACATTTGTTTCCAGAACGTGCTCGCGCGTGAATGATGTTTCGTGCACATGCTAAAAAATGCAGTTGCTCCGGCGCAGATGTCAGGTGTGCGCTGCAATGTTTGATGGGAAATTCAACTTTGTTTGGTGTACGCGGAACCTTAGGACTTGCACCCACGTATAGAACACTCATATAGAATTAATATTTTAACTTCCCATTGGGCAACACCTTGGGGAAAAGTGCTGAAATTCTTATCTGGGCTTTTGCTGCGCATCTTTGCATTATATGCACTAAATGTTATTCTAATGTGTTTCGCATTAAAGTCACCAACAGGCAAAATGATGATGAAAAGTGACTAGAACATATATGCGCCAAGATTACGAAGCAAACAACCTCTTTCGTGGGGCATCGCATGCTGTCTGTCGGAAAAAAAAGAACAGTATAAAAAGTATGATACAGTTTACACTGACCACTGAAACAAGCAAAAGCGCGCCTCGCGCGGCAGCAGGGGGGAGGGGGGCCTGCCGATTGCCTTGCGGGAGCCAGCGGCGATAATTGATACTATATGGCGCTGCCGCTCGCTCCCGCAAGGCAATCGCCACACGTGCACGCGTTGCCATTGAAGGCAATGGAACGCGTGCACGTTTTTGGGGAATAAAGGGAACCGACGACTAAAGGTCTCCTCCTATGCAGCGCATGCGCGATGCGTAGGCGAGACCTAAAAACCACTTAAACTTTTAAAGCACAAAGGGGCACATGCATCAAGCTAGGCAATTGCGATTCCTTAATAGCTATTATTAAGGAATCGCTATTAAGGAATCGCAATTGCCTATGCATGTAGAAATCGCTCAATAAATAGCGATTCCTAAACATTCCTTAATTGCTACTCGCAGATTGCGAGTCGCAATTAAGGAATACCTACCCATTCATTCCTATGGGCCAGGAGGCCCATAGGAATGAATGGGAAGAAATTCACTATTAGTGATTTGCTATTAAAGAATGGCTAATAGCGGGAGCTATTTCAAGGGTGCCAGGGTGTCAAAAGGACACCCTGTTGCACCCCTGAAATCTGCATATGAGTACATCTTGCACACACACATGCCCCAAGGGCATGTGTGTGTGTAAATGGAAGTTTGAAAAATGAACTTTAGTGCATTTTTCAAAGTTTTTGCAAATTACCATGCAGTTTAACTTCATGGTAATTTGCTCTCCCTATTAGCGAAATCGCAATTTTTTTAACCTTAATGCATTGCATTTAAGGAATCTCAATTTGTGATTCCTTAAATGCAATTGCAATTTAAGGAATAGCAATTTTGCGATACCTTAAATTGAGATTTCTGCATTTGGGATGATGCATCCCAAATGCAGAAATACTGGTCGCAACGGGGCAGATTCTGTGAATCTGCCCGTTTGCGACCAGTATTTCGGTTGATGCATGTGCCAGATAGAATACAATACAATAGGTCTTGCAGACAGCGCAAGCGCTGTCGAGGCTCAACCTAAAAATGATGCTTTGGACACAATGGGAGCAGCAATACGAAAAGAGCAATCACTAACAACTGAGAATGACTCCCAGGTAGAACAAGCATTTGCAATGCCATAGGTCTCGCATTTTCGCGAGTTTACGCTATTGGCATTGTAAATGACAATGCCTTTTATTTATGTTTTAAAAACCAGAACAAAAATAAAAGGCATTATCATTTACAATGCCAATAGCTCAAACTCGCGTAATTGCGAGACCTATTGCATTGCAAATGCTTGTTTATATATTGGCACTATAATGCTTGTTCTCCATGATGGAGGTGGGCCAGTCTTAGAGATTTCATTAAATGTGTTAGTTAACAATGGTGCCCATAGATCTTGATGTTCTAAAAAGAAGTCAATCGGGCCCCATCCGGCCCAGGTGCTTTGGCACGACTGCATTTAGCGAGGGCCAGGATTATTTCCTCCAGGTTAAAAGTTATAGGGTTAGCGGGGGTCTCTGAGGGGGTATTTGGGATAGTCACACCCCCAAATATCACCTTAAAGTGCGACACCCATGCGTCTTCGTCCACATGGTTATCTAGTAATTTTCCTGATCTTTCTTAAAGAAAGGGGCATTTACTATCTTCCAGTAGTCCCTAGTACTATTAAGGGATGCGGCTTTAGCCAGGTTTTCCCATGCCTCATCTTTTAGCTCAACTTCTCGTGCTTTACGGGCTCTCTTATAGGCTATTCGTAGCTCCTGGATCTAGGATTTATTTCTAGGCGATACTTTCAAAGCCCCACGAAGGTTCTTTAGAGCCTGGGTGCAGTTTGTCGAACCATCGTGTTTCCATTCTCTCCCTATTAGATGTACGCCGAAAGAGGGCTAGTTTTATCTCCTGAAGAATTTCTATAAAATTATTAATTAAGATATCTGGTGGAGTAACCGGATCCAGGCAATTTATGACCAAATGCATCTTGTTAGTTATAACTTCCTGAATGGTTTTAGTCTTGTCTGTATTATCCCATTTCACCTGATATCCATTTAGCCTGGCCAAAATTGGTTTTGGGGCCCTCTCTGCTTGTCGGGGGAGGATTCCGAGGCCAAAAAGCTCAAGAAATAATGCTGTATGGTCACTAAAGTTTGACAATATAGTATCCGTGTGATAAAGATGTCTCTGACAGTTAGTGGTTGCAACTATAAAATCTAATGTAGAGTTAGAGGTGCCCCGACAAAAGGTTTTTTCGAATCCTCTCGCGTCTATTTTATTGTACACTTTCAGATTCCTTGAAGCTAGAAGCCTATTTAAGGTGTTCCCATATTCGTGGTGTGTGAAATGGACTAGTGGGTCTCCCTCTATGTCAACCATACCACAAACCGTACCCAATGAGATGGGGCATGGTTGGGAGTTAAAATCACCTAACCATATGATATAGAGTTCTTTACACAACAGGGGCCTCATGAATTTCTCCAGCTCTTTATCTAATGAGTCTATAACAGTCGCCATGTTGCCTCCAAAGTTGTTGTTATAATAATTTATTAATAGCCAACACTGGGGACGTCCTCCTTCAAAGGCCAAAAAATGAAAGTAAGGGGAGGAGTTTTCGATTTTAATAATCTTAATAGGTAGCGTATTTGAGATTAAGGTTATTAAACCCCCTTTGGATCTTCCTGCTGAGGAGGTGACTGCATTGGTTTGAAAGGAACGATAGCCGTTTATGAATATTGGTCGCAAAGCCCATGTCTCCTGAAGGCATATAATGTCTCGATCCTGCCACAGGGCTATCCACTCCGCCTTATGCAGCTTTGATGCAAGGCCTGCCACGTTCCACGTGGCTAGGTATATCCCCCTCTTATGTTGAGGCATCTGGTTTGGTGGGGGGGGGACGCTCCTGGGTCACTTAGTGGATCATTACTATTAAATAGGTTATCGTCTAGTGTCCCCCTAGATGGTATTATATGGCCTCCAGAAATCTGTACGGCGGAGGTGTGAGAGGGCTCGCTAATGATGGTAGAAAAACCTATATTTTCCCCCGAAGATAGTCAGTCGCAGGCCTCCAGATCATACAGGGGGGCACATCTGTTGGCTAGCTCAAGTCTCAGCGCTAATCTATAGGGACTGGGAGGATCCCGTAAATGGAAAAGAGGGGGGCAGAGGGGATTGTTCAGCAATATCGAGCTTCGAGGGGGCGGACGTGGTATGGCACTAAAAATTTCCCCAGTGAGAAAACAGAGATCTGCGTAGAGAGTGGGGGTAGTCTGTGAGGACTCTCAACATGCTTCATACAGCATACTGGTTGGTAAAATTAACAACAACGCAGTCTCCATTAATATCCTTGGGAGAGGGGCCCACCCATCCGGGGCCCACCCATCCCACCCTTCTGGCCATTATAATATACTGTTATTTTTTTTTTAAACTTTATTTTCATTTTGCTTACAACATGAAATCTAGTCAATCATCGCATTTAAAGCAGCAGCAGACCTTGCGGTATGTTAAGAACATAACAATTATCTCTTGGTTACAACCATACCTGTTGATACATTGAAAAGCCTTACATACACCTGGTTTCAATCACATTACATTATGAACACCATGTCACCTTTTACTCCTGTGTAAGAGGCTAACAGCCCAGTCACCCATACCCTGCAGTGTTAATGCCGTCCATGTTGTGTCTCCATATTTGTGTATTGGTGGAGTCAGCCGACCCCTGTCCTGTCTTGTTCCTCCTCTGAACCTACGGATGGTACGTGGCGGGTGAGATAAGCCTTGAATGGGTCCCAAATATCTTTTGGTTGACACCTGAGGGGCATGAGGGTGTTGAAGTTTTCGGAATGTGTGTTGTAGAATGACATGTCGGTGCACCATTCTTTTAATGTAGGGGCGGGCCCCTTCATCCACCTCATCGCTACCCTACGCTTTGCCAGCAAGACACCCAGCGCAAGCAACCTGCGCAAACTTCTCGGGTACTCCTTGACATAGCCCAGTAAGGCCTCCAGCGGTGTTAATCTGAGTGTTACTCCTGCTATATCTTGTAACGCAGCGTGTATGGTCTCCCAGAACCTGGAAATGTCAGGGCAGCCCCAGGCGAGATGAGTAAAGTCAGCCGTCTCCACCCCACATCTTGCGCATCTATCATCGTCTCTAAGACCATGTCTATGTAAGCGAACCGGCGTGTAGTACACCCTTTGCAGGTACTTAAAGTGTATCAGACGATGCCTACCATTTTGGGAAATGGTCTTCGTGCTAGCACAGCAGTACTTCCAGTGCTTATCTGTAATTTCTATCTCTAGTTCCGCGCGCCATTCCTGCAGGGCTTTCGCCTGGTCTGTGCCTGTACCCATGTTAGAGAGCGTGTATAACATTGAAATCATGTGCTGTGAAGATGGGGCTCATAACAGATATGTCAAGGAGGCGTATTCGCGCGGTTCAGTCATGCCTTCACCTAGTATCGCTCGCAGCGCGTCGTACACAAAAATAGTGGAATCTCGCTATCGCATGGGCAGTCAGAGAGGCATTTTGTAGCTGTTCCCATGTCTTAGCTATGCCCTCCACAAAAAAGTCGCCCGCAGTAATAATTCCTAGAGACCGCATGGCTGTGATGAAGCCCCTCTCCCGCCGCATTGGTAGCCAATCGCAAAGTTCTATCGGCAACTTAGGGGAATAAAGTAATGTTATCCCCTGCCTACGCGCTGCCCTCCAGAGTAGACTCCTAGTGTTTCCCACTGGGTCTTTGACATGATAGCGCCTGCGCGGGGCGCTACACAAATACTGCGGCAGTGTCAAGGGAGACACGGCCTGTCTCTCCACCTGTATTTGTGGGCCGCCAGAGGAGCCATGCAACCATAAGTGAGCGCGCATCTGTTGCGCAGCATAGTAATATAGTTAAAGGTCAGGGGCGTTGAGTCCGCCTTCGGCATAAGGTTTGGTCAATATGTCCCATGACACACGTGCTTGTTTGCCTGCCCAAGCGAGACGGATCAGAAGTGAGCGAAGTGTACCAAAAAAAGACTTGGGCAACAAAATCGGAATATTGGCAAAGAAGAATAAGAACCTCAGGAGTATTATCATTTTCATGAGTGAAATGCACCCTAGCAGCCATAATGGTAACCGAATCCATTTATCAATGGACTCCGATAACTTCTGCACTGCTCTGCCGTAGTTCTCACGAAGCACGACATCAGGGTCAGTGTGTATTTGCACACCCAGGTACCTGGTAGGCTCTGACGTCCACTCGATGGGGAATGTACTAGCTGCTGGAAGCGTCTGAGGGGTCAGCGGAAACGCGACGGATTTGCTCCAGTTAATACGAAGGCCAGAGTGTTGCCCAAATCGCTCCACTTCCTTCAGGACAGGATCTAAATTTCGCGCCGGATCATGAACATATAGCAAAGTGTCATCGGCGTAGGCCGTGATTACTAAATTGTACTGCGGGAAAGGTATGCCTCGGAACCCATGGTATTCCCTCAGCGCACATGCAAGAGGTTCAGCGACCAGAGCATATAACAAGGGGGACAAAGGGCACCCCTATCTTGCGCCTCTGGTAATAGCTATTGGGTCTGAAAGAAGCCCATTGACGCGAACTCGCGCGGTGGGCTGCTCATACAGCACGTCTATCAATTTTATAAATATCTCGCCCACTCCCACACGTTGCAATACTGCCCTAAAAAAGCGCCACTCTACGGAATCAAAGGCTTTCTCGGCATCGAGAAAGACCGCCGCCGCATGCATCTCTGGATCTATGCCAGCAATTGTGCCAAAAAGGGTCCACAAATTACTAGTTAAAGAACGCGTGGGCACAAAGCCCGACTGCTCAGGTGCAACCACTAAGGGGAGCAAAGGAGCGAACCGGTTGGAGAGTATTTTGGCAAACAATTTAGTATCTGTATTTAACAACGAGAGTGGCCTGTAGGAGGAGCACTGCTGTGGAGGTTTGTCCTTTTTCAGGAGCGTTATCAATGTGGCTTCTCTCATGCTGGGGGGCATAATACCAGACGCGGCCATCTCCTCGAACAGGTTGACCAAATGAGGAAGCAATTGGTCCCGATACGCCTTGTAAAATGCTACTGTTAGCCCATCCGACCCTGGGGCCTTATTATTGGGCATAGATTTCAGGGCAGCAGCTATCTCAGTAGGACGCAGGGGAACCATCAGATGTTCTCTGTGTGAATTTGTGAGCCACTGTATGGCTATATACGATAGGTACTCATCGTCCGACTCGTCAGACGCAGAAGGGCGCAACGTGGATAACTGCGCATAGTAAGAGCGAAATCTAGCCGCTATCCGAACAGCGCCGTTAATATGACGTCCTTGTCATCTCGAAGCTCCAACACCTCTCCCGAACCACTATCAGGGCAGATTAGATCTGCTAAGGTGGCCCCTGGCCTCTCCCCCTCACCGTACACTCGAGCCGTGGCGTATTTCCCCAGGTGCACTACCTCCGCCTGGGCTTCTTCATTATATTCCACCAACTTGGCTCTGATTTTTGCCAGGTCTTCTGAGGAGGTGTCTACAGTCGTTCGTCGTTCTAAGTCCGCTAACTCCATCTCGAGCCTCTGCAACCTCCCCCTAATGGAACGAAGGCCCCCTACATGCTTTGATATGACTGCGCCCCTGATGAAAACTTTAAAAGTTTCCCAGACGGTGGCCATCTTTGGCACACTACCCAAATTGGTGGCAAAAAACAGATCGATCTCCCCCGAGATTTCTACCTTGAATGCCTCGTCCAGCAGAGAATACTGTGGAAAGCGCCATGTGCGGACTCTGGGCTGCATATCTCCTATGTTTAGCCGCAACAGGGGAGTGGTCCGAATAGGTGCGGGGCAGGTGTTCGCAGTGCGATACAAAGGGGATTAGGCCCTTGGACACTAGCCAATAATCTATGCGCGTGTGTATGTCGTGCATGGATGTGTAGTGCGTATAGCCCCTACCAGCTGGCGCATGGTATCGCCAGACGTCAACAAGGTCGTCTGCCTCAGCTATGGCCGCAATTGCCTTCGCAGCAGACGAAGGGGGACGAGGTGCACCCCTCGAACGGTCCAGCGCTGGATTTTGCACGCAATTAAAATCACCACCCCACAGTGTGTGCATCCTAGGGTACGCGATGAGCTTATTGTGTAGGGCACGGTAAAACTGAGGGTTATCATAATTGGAGCCATATACTCCTACTATTCGCACATGCAGGTGGTCCCTGCTACAGTGTACTATCACAAACCTTCCCTCATCGTCTTTGTCTACTTCATGTATCTTTACATTGGACCCCTTTCGTACCCAGATTAAGACCCCTCGTGCATGAGAGGTGAAGCCAGCTGCTACGTACGTGCCCTTCATTCTCCTCTGCGTCAGAAGCCCTGTTTTTGGCACCAGGTGGGTTTCCTGGAGTACTGCGACATCAATGTGGTGTTTAGACAAGTATAAGACTATTTTACGGATTTTTCGCTGGTCGTTTAGGCCCCGGAAGTTCCAGGTCAGGAAATTCATGGTGTGGTGTTCTTGTTTGTTCAGGTTGCAGTGTCCATCACCCATATCGGGACTTCACACTATAAAGTCATATAATTACGTAAATGTGTAACCAATAACGATCAGTGGCCATCAAGCTGCTGCTATTATACAATGCGGATTCGAACAACCCCCCCCCTCCCCCATCACGAACCCCAACAAATGACATGGCGACATACCCCTACCCTTTAGTCCCCTATCCCAAACCCACCCAAATAAACAATGTGTAATACACACGAGGGCGAGGAGTGCCCGCCAACAGTAGAGTACACAACCTTCATCGCTCGGTTCCTGACAAACTACATAACAAACCATGACAGTGATTATGCGGCAACTGGCCCAGCCTCTCTCAAAACAATTGTGTTACCGCCCCCACCCCATATTATGACTGAGGGGCAACTACCCCCCACCCTTGTGTACCGCAGGGTGAATAGTATGGGGCTACACATAATAGCCAACGCAGAATATCTTGTAACCTAAAACAAGCAAGCTAAGCCGACAACCGCGGCGTAAATAAAAGTGACAATGCGCTGCACCTGATACTCCTGAAATGCAGAGTCCTATTGTTCCTTTGCACTGAACACTAAGGACAGCTCCTCAGTCGTTTTGGTCCAAAGCGCTCCCAGCACTTTCACCCGTGGGGTCCACAGCCATTTCTTGCTTGTTAGCCTGCGCGTTGTTGTACTCCTTCAGTGCTTGCTGAACTTTCCCGGGGTCTGCGAAGAACCGCACCTTGCCATTCAATGTCACCTTTAAACGGGCCGGGTAGAGCACAGCATAGTCTATGTTAAGTTCTCTGAGTTTACGCTTGACCGGGAGAAACCGCCTCCTTGCCTCCTGGACCTGCAGCGTGAACTCCGGATATAGGGACAGCACAGATCCCTCATAGTGGAGTGTCTTGAGCTCGCGGGCGCGCGGCAGAGCAGAGTCCCTATCGCAGTAATTCAAGACTCGTGCTATGATGGGACGTGGCGGGGCCCCGGGTGGAGGTCTTGGCACCAACGAGCGATGGGCCCTTTCCACCACAAACATCGAGGAGAAAGAGTCACGGCCTAGGAGAGTAGTCAGGAGATTCTCGACAAATAGTTCCATGTTCCCGGTCGAAGTAGACTCCGGGAGCCACACAATACGCAAGTTATTGCGCCGGGAGCGCACCTCCACGTCTTCGACCTTGGCTTGCAGAGTGTCCATGAGTTTCCCCATCTTTTTGTGCGTGTCCGTCATCTCCGTATCTCGATTTTGAATGTCAGAGATTCGTCGTTCTGCCATGTCCAGCCTCTCCGCGTGTTTATCCACCCCCTCCGACATGCGGTCCATGCGGTATGAGAGAGAGTCAATCTTCCCTTCTATGGTGGAGAGGCTTTGTTGCATGGCAGTCAGGATTTGTCTCAGGTCGGCTACTGGCTCCAACCCCGTCGCACCCTGATCCCCAGTGTCAGATTCCGCGCCGTCTTCTCTCAGCCTAGAAGACTTTCGTTGGCCAAATTGCAGTTTAGACTACGTTTTGTCCGGCTTCCCCATTGGGAAAAAGTATGATAGAGCTACCAAGGAAAATGTCCCCCACTGCACCTCAGCAGGCAGTGCATCACTTGGATATGTCCTGCGCACCCAGACAGCGCTGTATGTTAGCACTTACTTGGCAATAGCTGTAGGTCCCGTCCAGGTGAGGAATAAGACTGCCTCAACGGCCCCAGCGCCGCAGGCACACACCACCAGTTCGCTGATCCAAATCCGCCACTCCACAGAACCCCGATTCCAGGAGCGGCCGGAGAGCGCGTGCTTTATCCCTGCGCGCAGTGTGCTGGTGATTGTATGTGCACGATGCGGCCACCGCAGCAGGCCCAAGTCACCCAGGGTTTGTAGCACCGGAGGCGCCACGCAGTAGAGCACTGTCTTTAGTCTGGCAGTGGCAGGACGCCAACAAATCCTTCCCAGCAGGGGAGAGTCAACTGGGAGCACACCGGGAGGCAAGGGGCAGTGCCACGCAACATCAAAAGGACCAGGCAAGGTCCAACTGCCAGGCCTTCACAGGCAGCACGGGTCAGCGAGCAACTGCACCCCCGCGTCCCGATGCTCCCGCTGCTTGCGCTCACCTCCCGCCACAAAGCGTGATGTCCATGCCTCCGGCCGCTGAATGCGAACGTACCGCACAGCACAAGCCCCAGATCCGATCACAATCACCCAGGGTGCTCGGGCCGCCAGAGAATGTGCGCAGGTCTCGCCTCCGCAGACAGCAACAGGTCCGCCGCAAGGGTCACGTGACCGCCGATCAGGAAGATGCTGCCACCGCCGGATAGCCCGCTTCAAGCGGTTTCAGGTGCACCATGCAGGCACGATTTTATGGCATGGAATGAGCAAATTTTAAACGGATTGCGGCGATGTCGATGGGAGAGCCACTACATGGCGGCCATCTTAGGTCCAGGCAAACTCCGCCCCCCCGGCCATTATAATATACTTATCCGAGGTGAAGCCCCATGGGGCTTGGCCTTTGAGATGGGTATTAAACCAATGTACAGCTTTATTCATTAACTGATCCGTATTTTCCCTTTGGCCCCTGTGTAACGGAGGTACATTGGCCAGAACTAAAACATAAGGGAGTGCTGCGGGGGTAAATCTAATATTTGTTGCTGGCTGAAGCCTTCCGACAGAGCTACTGCGGCTGGGGGTACTTCCCGGCCCCGCCCTTCTCTACCTCCCGTTGTTGGGACAATTGATTTAGTAACCCGGGGGAGGCTTATGTTTTGTGCATGTGTAATGTTAATTGTATCTATGCGCGGTGGGAGAAGTGAAGGGGGGGAGTGTGCTGAGGAGTTGTAGATGGTATCGTAGTGACAGGGGTATGGGCCTGGATTGCCTGCCTTAGGTTTCTGTCTCTCCCATCTGAGGGCCCTGCAGGGTCACCCAAAAGCCTGGGGGCACATTCCGCTATTGACGGGTGAGTGGGACACAACGCAGTAGTGCGCCCATTAATAAGAAGGTCTATTTTTTCCTCTATTTTTCCCAGTCTACAATTTAGGGGCTTAAGTAAGCCAAGTACCATCTGTTCCAGTTTTAATAACATGACCTTGCATGTCCCCGTCATACAGTTTTTTCCCCCCGGGGGCGCTGTCGATAATAATGCATCTTGGGCAGGCTTGTTTGCTCGTGTGGTCCTTGTCGTTCTAGGATTCTGTTTCCCTGCATTACGTTTCCTCTTGACCCCTGGAGTAATTTCCGGCCCATTGGACCCTGGGGACTGTATTTAAGGTGGCACAGTGAAAGTCACAGTCCGAGCCAGTTTGGGGTGGCACTGAGATCAGGCTCATGTGTCAATGGGGACTGACGAGGGGAAGGAGGTGGTAATAGAGGCCCAGATCTTCTCCCTTCCTCTAATGAGAGCTGGCGCTCTGTGAGCTCAATTTCATGTGATAGCGCACTTGCGGCCCTAACTAGAAAAGAGTCAAGAGTATTTACAATTGCACCCCCTGTTGTTTGCGCTGCAGCTTTACGCTTACCCATCTTTAGGTATCCCCCGGTCCAGTGGTTGCTTGATGCAGTTCGAAGGCCTTATTTCAGCAATCCCCGGATAGCAGGAGTTGGAGGGGTGGCCCAGCCCAGCCTCTTCCGGGCTCTGATGGGCGTGGACGGGCCCGCCCTTGGCCCGGGCTTTGCCCTGGCGCGTCCCCGCACGCGTCCCACACCGCGGGCCAGCGTCTTCTATTTAGCGCGTTCTGGGAGCGCTAGTGATGCTGGGGGTTGTAGTCCCCTCAGCGGCGTTTCCGGGTTCTCCTCCGGCTTTCCTCCAGTCTCTGGTTGAAGGAGTGGTGCTGCAGAACGGGGGCCCACTGACCCACTGGACCAACAACAAATGCACAGTAAGTGGCTGTGGGGCTACAGGGAGCCGCGGGCCAGCGTCTTCTATTTAGCGCGTTCTGGGAGCACTAGTGATGCTGGGGGTTGTAGTCCCCCCAGCGGCGTTTCCGGGTTCTCCTCTGGCTTGCCTCCGGTCTCGGGTTGAAGGAGTGGTGCTGCAGAACGGGGGCCCACTGACCCGCTGGACCAACAACAAATGCACGGTAAGTGGCTGTGGGGCTATGGGCCAGCGTCTTCTATTTAGCGCGTTCTGGGAGCGCTAGTGATGCTGGGGATTGTAGTCCCCCAGCGGCGTTTCCGGGTTCTCCTCTGGCTTGCCTCCAGTCTCGGGTTGAAGGAGTGGTGCTGCAGAACGGGGGACCACTGACCCGCTGGACCAACAACAAATGCACTGTAAGTGGCTGTGGGGCTACAGGGGGCCGCGGGCCAGCGTCTTCTATTTAGCGCATTCTGGGAGCACTAGTGATGCTGGGGGTTGTAGTCCCCCCAGCGGCGTTTCCGGGTTCTCATCCGGCTTGCCTCCGGTCTCGGGTTGAAGGAGTGGGCTGCAGAACGGGGGCCCACTGACCCGCTGGACCAACAACAAATGCACGGTAAGTGGCTGTGGGGCTACAGGGGGCCGCGGGCCAGCGTCTTCTATTTAGTGCGTTCTGGGAGCACTAGTGATGCTGGGGGTTGTAGTCCCCCCAGCGGCGTTTCCGGGTTCTCCTCTGGCTTGCCTCCGGTCTCGGGTTGAAGGAGTGGTGCTGCAGAACGGGGGCCCACTGACCCGCTGGACCAACAACAAATGCACGGTAAGTGGCTGTGGGGCTTTGTTAAGGCGTGAGGATGCAGGAGCGACGGTGCTGCACTTCACAAACAACCAATCGGAAACAGCTGTCAGCCAATCCGATCCGGCGCTGCGCTAGCCCGAGGGCGCATCTCAGGGCAAAAAAACTCAACCCTGCGTTGCCAAGTCAAATAATTGTCAGCACTTGCACTAGTGACAGTCCACCACATGGTGGCTCTGTCTGTTTAATTTTGAAAGGAGCACAACAACAGTGTATATTACGTCAATTCACATTAAAAAAATGAATAATACCAGCCTCTCACAACATTATTATAGCTTTGTGTGGCCTGAAATGGTCTGAATTGTCACACTTGTAGGAGTGCAATGGTTAGTTGTTATATTGGTACTGTTATTAGCAGCGCTGTCAGGGGCAATGAGTGGTACAGGCTGCAGTACCTTACGAAAAGGGCCCTGGCACTTAGGCCTAGATTCACAAAAGAATCACAAAACACAGCGCAGCAGCCAAAAATGCTGTGCTGTGTTGCACGACAGGGAGGGAGCAGGAGAGCGCCATATCTACAGAGATATGGTTCTCTCCTCTCCTCTCCCTAGTGCAAGCGCTGATTTCAACTGCCGTGCGCCAGGCACATGCCTTAGCACCATAATGCAAGGGTGCGTGCCTCGGTCTACCATAGGTATCGTTCCAGTACAAAATACTATGCTTAGACACACCTTAAAACTTTTCCTACTTGGTATATGTTCAGCACAGTGCGGTACGCATGTAAAGTCAGAAAAGAAAGCAGAAATAAAAACATTTATGTAATGCCACAATAATGGGAAAGAGCTCAAGGAATGTCACGTTGTTAGTCAAGCCTCTCTCGAACTATTCATCTGGCCAGTGTTGCATACACCATGTGTTCCCTAGGTTGGCACCAAAGCCCACATTCCCTGACGCACCTGCGTACAGGTCTAGCTCAGCATTTCTCAATGGCGGCTGTGGCCAGATCACGGAGCCATTAAAATCTTGCAAGAACTCCACTCAGAGATGCAGATCCTCTCTAATCTCTCTTGAGAGACAAGTGTAGTGGTGCTTGACTTTGAAGCCTGACATAGCCCTGGCGATGTTCCTTTGAAAAGGCCCTCCCCATGGGGATGATCCTGAGTGCAAAGTTAAGCTGCCCTACCAACCTCTGTAACTGATGAAGGGTCGCTATGGTGAAATTCAGGCAATCCAATAAGCTTGTTCACAATTCCTCAACTTTAGTCGGTGGGAGCCTGCATACCCCTGACTCTGAATCAATCTCAATGCCTAGAAATGTCAGCCTAGTGCTGGGATTCTAGGTTTTCTGTGCATCTAATGGACTTACACTGCTTTAGCTAGTTCTTGGAAACCTTGCAGGGTGTGCTTGCAAGCCAGGTAACATGGTGGCCACAAGAAGAGGAAGTCATCCAGGTAATGAACAATGTTCTCTGACTCAACCAGATCTCGCACTGCCCACTCCAGAAAATGACTAAAAGTCTCAAAATGTGAACATGCGACTGCGCAGCCCATGGGCATGCACTTGTCGACGTAGAACTTGCCCTCAAATGTAAAACCTAACAGGTCAAAATCTTGTGGATGCACTGACAACAGCCTGAAAGCTGACTGGATGTCAGACTTGGCCATAAGGGCCCCTCTATCAAGGGCTCGCAGCTTGTTAAAGGCCTCATCAGATGACCTGTACTGGACCGCGCACATGCTGGCATCTAACCCATCGTTGACTATTCTGCGGTAGAGGAAAGGTTGTGAATAAGTCTGTATTTGCCAAACTCTTTCTCAGGTACCAGACCCAGTGGGGAGCAGGCTAGATTCTCTAATGGGGCTTGAGGATAGGTCCAGCTACCCTCTAAGCCTTTCAGAATCTTTTCCTTGGCAAGATCGGTCTGTAGTAAGACAGACTTTTGATTTTTTGGGGGGAAGGGGTTGTGACTTACTTTGGCTGGTATGCGAAACCCATCTCTGAAACCACAGTAAAGGGTAGAGCCTCATGCATCTTGTTATATCTCCCCAGCAGGTGAGCCAGGACATGCAAACGGATGGGGGATACTGCTTTGGTTAGCGATGGCTGCACTATAAACTGGTTATGGAGATTATTTCCAGGGAGAGGCCTGTCTCCTGCAATCTTTATGTAGTTGTTTAGTGTGTGAACAAGCTTGGGAAGAGAGACTTGAAGGAAGTGGCCCTTAGGGGCCACTCAGGTTATGTATAACCACCTGCTATGCCTTCCCAAGAAATGAAGAGTCGGTCAGACAGTAGAGAATACAAACAAGCATTTATTAGCAATACTCTGCAGAGGAGTCCAATCTGACCTGCACCCTAAGATGTCTGACGAGAGACTGGCTCCCCAACGGCCTGCAATGCATGATCATTCCTCCAAGAACCCCCAACCACGCCCACAGTGGAAAGTTACCGGCCTGAGCCGAACATGAACAAAGAAGGCACAGAAGGATGGGCTACCACCTGCCAGATGGGTACATGCTATCGGCAACTCAAGGTTACTGTGCTGAGTCTCAGCGTCTCCTAACGTGGGAGCAGAACT
Organism: Calotriton arnoldi; assembly: GCA_963921515.1. NCBI lineage: Eukaryota > Metazoa > Chordata > Amphibia > Caudata > Salamandridae > Calotriton > Calotriton arnoldi. The sequence continues at coordinate 3,310,657 of CAWUFW010000049.1, read as the reverse complement.
ACACACTTGGATAGGTATGCGAGGGCAGAATGGCCTATTCATTAGTAAGTCGGAAAACAGCCTTGAACAGAAGAGCAAATAATAACGAAATACAGGGTTCTGCTGAGGCAAGCAATACGAATGATGAGGCCTAGTTCAGACACGGCCTAAGCGGCTCAATAGGGATTACGAAATACAAAATGGAGTCACACTGGCTAACTACAGGAAAGCTTGCACGTTGCAGGGATAACTCAGTGGGTTGCATAACATGAATACAAATGGCGTATATTTAGCCACACACTGCTAACCTAATGTAGCATGATACGAGTGCATAGCAGGAATGGGATTTTCAAATCTAACAGACTGTCTGTGTTGCCTGAGATAAACTAATGAGGTTAAGCTGCCAGGTCCCTGGGCTTGCCAAATTTCTTGAAACATTTAGCTTCAGGGTGCCCTTGCTCCGCAGAAGGAGCAGATATGCTTACATTTACAAGCATCCCCTTTTGTGTATTCTTTCTGGTTGAATTGCCAACATGCGTTTCTCCCCCCCTCCCCCTTGTCTACCAGCCCAGACGGAATCGTTCACCTTAGCTGAATTGTATGCGACTTCCAAAACTGCATGCCGTATATTAATTTCCCTCTGATCCCATATGATTTCTTGGCGGAAAGCCTCCATCTGCCTAAACTTCACGTCATAATGCATTCAAGCTGCCCCAGGGAAGTCTGATGCTGCACTATGAAGGAGGGAAATATAACCCATGATTTGTGGAGCCAAGGAGGGAAACTTCTCCATAAGAATCGCTGCATTAATGGGGATACCTATCACCCAATTCTTTAGTGATCTCTCAACCCACACTTTCTTGGGACGAAAATCTCCATCCCTACCTTGCCTCCCCTTCTCTGGCAGCACTCCTGCATTGATAAGCTCAAAGAGATCACAAAACTTCCCCTTACATATTTTTTCCTTCATTCTAGCTGGTACATGCCACGCTATGGACCCTGACGGGCAGACTGTTGGATTAGCACTCCTGGAAACTACTTTTGGCAAGTGGGAAATCTGGGCAGCATGAGAGACTGTTAAGCCCCCTGCTTCCCCATCTGCCGGCATCTGCTGAGTGCTCAGTGGCACTGGCACTATGATGGTGGCGGGGGTCCCTGGCACTATGTTGGGTGAAGGGGTCCCTGGAATTACAACCCGCCCCGGTACATCCTGGCCATTACCCTGCCGACCACCCTGCAGAGCACTTGGTGTGTCTAGCTGGGCAGTCACATTGGACGCTCACATCCCCCCATACCATAGCTGCTGGCTTGACACTGCCCTTAGCCAAATCCACAGGTCTTGTACTTCCGAGCATGATTTGCTAAGGCCTGGGGGAACCCGCCGGCGGATCTGTACCGGTTGGGCCACTGACAGTTGGTTTGTTACCCCCTGATCCTGCACCTCAAACAACGGTGCACCCTGACCCCTGGGGTGTAGTGGTTAAGATGGTTGCCCCACTCCCCCCTTGGTTTCCTTGGCATGTTGGATAGGCAAAACAACAATTGTTTGCTGCCCCACCACCCCCAAGTTGGTGTTGCTAATTCCACTACTTCCTGGGGAAACCAAGGCTTGTGCACCAACTATGCATCCACCTCCTAGAGTGGATGCTGGCAACTCAACCTCTGCACTTGTTACTGCTATACTTGGGGATGTTGCTGTTAACATGGTATCTCTCGAGCCTGAAGAGGTCTCTCAGAACCTAGCTGGTGCCGGTCTGGCCTTCTTTGGTGGCTTCTTAGACCTGTTGGCCCCTTCAACTGCTCCTGGACCCTCTTCGACTCGGTGGGCCCAGTCCATTCTGTGCCGCTGTGCCGCTGCCTATAATTTCATGAATTGCATATGTGCTGTAGGGTCGACCCAATCTACCACTTGAGTTGCCCTGGTCGGACGTTTCGCTGCTGAGCGCGCTCGCTTAGGTGCCATCCTAAAAAGTAAAGCACCCATATTATTGATGGTACAGAGAGTGTGTACCAGGTACCCAAACCTTATTAATCTTAGTAGAAAGTAAGGCCAAGATAACGACCCCCAGCAATCTACCCTGAGACATGTTTAATGAAATTGCGTCAGTCTTCCCTTTACCACTCCCCTGGAATCCGGGCCCAGCCAACATGGACCCCAACCCATGGCAGGACTTTTATCCTATCCCGTTGCAAACTAAACACCTTACCTCAGGAAATGGGTCCTGGCACCTCCAGAATCATTTCCGTCAGGCAGATTAGGCATTTAACGTTGTTACTAAAATGCAACAATAAACAGTTAGCAGCTTGTAGTGGAATATCATAGCCCCGGTAGGAGGACTACCTCACCCCTCTCCACAGCCCACTGCAGGATGGCCTACTTTGCCCCCTTTTCCTAGCCTGGCCCTACTTTGACGGTCAGAAACACAGGCAGCTCACCAGCAAGCGAGCTAAACACACTAGACATCATTGCTGCTTATGGCCCCTAGGAGGCGCGAACGCTCCATCTGGCCATTCGAATGCACGCAAGTAATTCATATGCCGACAAAGATATATTTTAACCCACAGTATGAGAAACCAGCACTTCAAACGTTCATCTGCGCTGACTGAATTAACCATGCCCGATACGTGAAAAATATTTTTACCCAAGAAGTAAGGGTTTCTATACCAGTTGTCTTTTAACCTAGCTTCTGAGACCTAGCAGTCTTGCCACATAAAGAAAAATATTAACTCCTCAGATTTCTGATTTTCCCAACCCCTGGCACCTCAAGCCATGGACCTTGCAGCGCATTGGCAGAAAGCACTTGTAATTTTGCATTTGCGCCGGAACTCCAACTTAGGACACTTAGCCAGTAAACCACATCTTAAGCGTTAGTAATGACCGTGCCCCACCAGCCATAACAGATTGGGCCATGTACCCCGACTCCCTCGCAACATCACAAGGAACTAGCGTTTGCATGGCTTCTCTTAGCACTCCCCTGTTGGGTAAGTGCCGCGCTATGCCCAGAAGACCCAAATACAATGGGCCAAGTAATATGGTAAAAGAGCTCACCAACGCTCTACCCCACTGCAGACCTGCTCATTCCACCTGGCTATTCTGTCCTCAGACGGGACATACTAGGACAAACAGGGGGTAGGCTAGCAATCATCCACAAAGAATTAATTCACCTCATCGCACTACAACCTATGAACTTCCGGACCGGCTAAAACCTTGAGGTCGTACTCACAACCAAAGCTGCCACTCCCATCAATCTCCATACCATCTACCACCCCCCTGGTGATCGCACAATCTTCACTGAAGAATTAACTGACTTCATTACAGAGCACTCCCTTACTGAGTCCAATTACATTTTTCTTGGTGACTTCAACTTGCACTGGAACGACAATGCTGATGCCACAGTCCGTAACTTAACCAACCTTTAGATCAATGACCTCAAACAACTATGCATTGACCCGACCTAAGATAAAGGCTCTACTCTTGATGCTATAACCTCCAGAAAAGAGCTTGTCTCCCTCCGATGCATCAAGCATGTCGACTGGTCCGACCACCATCTCATACTGTTCAATTTCAATGCCCCTCCCAGACTCCATCTAGCTCCGCCAACAAACCCACGCGCTGGGCAAGGAACATCAAACGCATCCCCCTAACGGACCTGGAATCCATGGTCTGCACCCAGGTACACTCGCAACCTCTCCTTCACACTGTTGATCACCTTACCGCCCACTATAACGCAGCCATGACCGCTGTGCTCGACCAAGTTGCACCGCTTAAACTTAAGCGATCTAGAAAAATTCAATCCAGATCCTGGTTCAACTCTGACCTCGCCTTGAAATCAAGGAGAGGGGGCTCTCTACGCCAAAGGGATGGAGCTCCCAGTCACCATAAAGTTAAGAAAAAGGTTTCCCTTTGGTCAAGATCTATTTTGTACCATTCATACCTCAAGAATACTCAACCCACCAATGTATATCACAATCTTCACACCGAACGTATTAAAGCACTTATAAAACCAATTTATACAAAATATATATATTTTAATCATAAAAATCCTATTTGATTGTACAATTTATATCAGGACAAAATGTTAAAAACACTATAAAAACACATACATCAAATAACACAATTCTCAGTAGATACAAAAAACCTAAAGGAGAATGAACATAGACAATAAACTCTGTCATATATACGTTAATTCGGATCCATTGTACACAGCAGATGGCACGGGTCTTAATTCCCTATCTCTTTTAAACTGCTGAATTGTCCAAATTTAACGACAAAACTGAGCGTCGACGCGTTTCAGTGGTACGTTCTCAATGGGACCACCTTCATCAGGACAAATAACAGATATTTTCTCCTTAAAAGTTGCTTTAATCTCACCTAATATAAGAACAAGACATGACAATCATTTTAATGGGCTTCATCCTTACGATTAATCCCAAACATTACTCTAGAATTCAATTTTTATAAATAATAATAATAAAACAAAAATAAAAATCATCTTATTTAAATATTCTAACCAACCACTAATTCATGTATATGTCACTTCATTTGAATATGCAAGCCTTTCGGTATATACGCTTCATAGTTATATAATCTATTTATGTCTATAAGTGCTCCAACCATTCAGCGATTCAAAATTCTCCCTGTATCACACGTACCACATACTACTATCGCATATCACACATCACAACATTCTTTTACTCACCGGTGCAATCGCACTGCGGTAAGTAATACTCCCAATGTATCGTGGAGTAAAAATGACCCAGCTACTGTAATCTGCTGGAATAATCAAGAAAGATTTTTTTAAGAAAATTTTTCTAAGAAATTTTTGATTATTATGATGGTATAAATTTCAATTTGTCACAGATGGTTCTACATACTTTGATTGAACGAGGACTATCCCCAGCATGAGGGCAGCCTTCTGTTTAACTTCAAACAGGTGGTGTTTTCTATATTCTCTGTCAGATGAGAATTAACATTAATATAAATGTCAGAAGTCATGCTCAAAAAATATAATTGCATAACTATAGATTGCTCATGTCTCACCTCGAGATTAATAGAAGAATATTACAATAGGGATCTATTTCAATTGGACTCCCCCGTTGTATTTCTTTAAAATTCAGATCTAAAAAAAGAGAGATGTGGGGAAACGAACTTTTTTCTATTAAATGTTTTAACCAATTCTCTTTGATTATCATGTTAGCGTTCACACTAACATTCACAAATATAAATACATACTTCTCACCGTTTATACATCAGAGGCGTGTTTCGGCACTCACGTCCTTCTGATAGCGGGGTAATGATTTTCGTGGCTAAAACACAAATGAAAACAGTGTCTGACTAATCTGTATACAAAGTATACCTCTTCACATGATTCTGCCCTTCTATGTGATACATTATTAGCTTCCCTTTTATGTTTGTCATCTATATCCAATCGCCTATTTCTTTGGACATATATGTTGCAGGGAAATCGATAGCTCTATATTATCCTACAGTGCCCATTTCCAGTCTACAAATCCCTGCAGAAAGCGGTCACTGTTGTCGCTCTCCGTATATTGATTCATGGAGCAGTTCCTTCGATCTAAACCATATAGACCAGGACTCTGACGGGTTGTTTATAGTTAATAAAACGTCCCGAATCGTATTTACTCCCGGTCAAAATATATATGGTTATTCATTCATCTAACTAATCGCCCAAATGGAGTCACCCTCTGCAATAAAGTGCCCATTAGTATCGCGTGAGTCCATAGATTACCCAGTACCGCCGATACGCAAATCAAAATCATTGTCATTTAACCCATCGGGACTCCTTACCTTTTTATTCCGACGACTTGCTTTCCCCGATACGTGACCTGGTTTGTGTTGATCACGATAGGTAAATGTCCCACCTATAAGCTGCCATTTTATTGTATCTGGCTCATACGTAATCACGTCACTACGTCCTATCACGTGATTCTATTTTAACGTATGGAGAAACTTTATTTATACTTGCCAGTGCGGACATTCACTATTGTTATTCTTCTGTACATCTCTCTAATTCGAGAACCCCATGCATTAATCACTTAAAGCGTGACCAAATATATGGGTAATGGAGTAATATTTCGAACTCCCAAATAACTCTCCTATAGGGTGTATTAGATTGTATTTAAAGCATAATGATTAGGCTCTTTGTTCAGAAACTTGTTCTACTTTCTATACATGATAGCAGTACATGGCTCCAAGAGAATCATATGACAATCCTCATCCAATCCTCTTTGTATTCAATCCTTTAAGTATGGTGTCAAGGGTTGAAATGTACCATTGTTCCCTGTTCTTTCTCTTAATTTCTACATTACCCCTCTTTTTGAGCGAGTGATTTTTTCGATAATGAACCATTGAAACTCCATGTGTTTATGGTTCATCTTCATATAGTGATCTACTAGGGGCGCATTTTGCTTCATGGTTTTCAGTGCTGATTTGTGCTCCAACAATCTAAGTCTGAGCTCCCTGCCAGTTTCGCCTACATACGCGAGGCCACATGGGCATCGTAAGAGATATACAACATTACTACTTCTGCAGTTATTTAAGCTCCTGGATGTCATTGTATAGTCATTGTATATCAATGTTTTTGTAACCAGACAGTTCTCGCATATGGAACAGTTTCCACATTTGTGGTTTCCCACCGCTTTGCCTCCTTGTATGGTACTCTGACCATTCATACTCACTTCCCGATAAGTGTGCACTAGATTTTTCCGTAAGTTTTCATTGCGTTTGAAGGCAAATATAGGTTTCGGAAGTTTGTTATCCTTGCCTTCATTCAAAATGTTCCAATTTGAATTTATTACATTTTTTAATCTATTACTGATGTTGGAGAATTGACTAACAAACACCAATTTAGTCTCAGTGTTCACCTTATTCTTTTTATGGCTAGGGTCAGGATTCAACATGCTGTCGCGATTATAAAAGCGAGCACGTTTAAAAGCATGTTTGATCAGTTTTTTTTTGTACCCCCTATCTTTTAACTTGTTGCTCAAACATTCTGCATGTTTATAGAAGTCTTCAAGTTTAGAACAGTTCCTCCTCAATCGGAGGAACTGTCCAAATGGGATGTTATCACGTTGGGATTGAGGATGGTAACTCCTATAATGTAAAAGGGAGTTCTTATCAGTCGATTTTGTGAACAATTCCACTTCTAGTGATCCCACAGAGTCTTTAATTATAATGTCCAAAAAATTAACTGCATAATTATTATAGACTGCCGTGAATCTAACATTGGGATCTCCAAGATTAATCCATTCCAGAAATTGTTCAAGGATCGTTTCTTCACCTTCCCAGATGAAGAAAATATCGTCAATGAAGCGACGCCACATGGAGATGTTCTCATAAAAGGGCGCCGCCTCATTGAAGACATGTTTCTCCTCAAATCTACCTACATATAAACATGCCAAGCTGGGAGCACAGGTAGCTCCCATGCTCGTACCTTTACATTGGAGAAATAGATCCTCCTTGAACAAAAACATGTTGTTTTTCAGCACCAAGGTAATACATTCTATGATAAAATCCTTATTAGCACCTCTAAGGTCATCCTCACCTAAGATGTCATAAATGACATTGATTGTATCGTCTTGAGGAATGTTCGTGTATAGCGCCTCTATGTCGAGGGTAACTAAAATCTGGTTGCTAGCATTAAAAGGGATACCCTCGATCATAGAGATAATATGCGCAGAATCACGAACATATGATTTTTGTTTTAAGACTAGAGGTTTAAGAAAAGTATCTGCATATTGGCTGAGAGGTTCAAGTAGCGAGCCAATGCAACTAACAATTGGCCTCATAGGGGGATCCTGTTCATTTTTATGTATCTTTGGGAGGCCATATATTGCTGGAATCCTAGCATTCTTATTATTGAGAAATTTATACTCCGCTTGGCATATCCATCCATTATCTAATGCCATTTTAGTGGTACTTTCTACTTGACTGTTTAGTCGCTCTAATTTAGAGAAGTGTGCTCTGGAATAATGTTCTTTAACTTCCAGTAAGTTCAACATTCTCTTATCATAATCCTCCGTATCAAAAATGACAATACCTCCCCCCTTGTCCGCGGGTTTGATTGTTATCTCCAAATCATTCTTTAAATTAATCATAGCACTTCTATGATCTTTGGACAAGTTGTTAACATCAGGGTGTGCTTCTCTAAGGATCTGTCTTACTTTGGTTTCTACAACCCTTTCAAATATTTCTACATTCCTACAAACCTGTGTAATAGCTGGTGTAAAAGTAGATTTGTCCTTAAGCCCCGAGATGTTCTCAGGTATAGTGTACTCTCTATCCTCAAAAAATCTATTGAGTCTCACCTTGCGAAAAAATGCTTTCAGATCTTTCTCCAATGTGAATTTATTCACATTCGAGGTAGGTGCAAAAGTAAACCCCTTTCTAAGACCTCAATTTCTAATTTACTAAGAGGGCGTGATGAAAGGTTAATTATTGGAAATTTGTTACTCTCACACGGAGTTACCGCCAGTATCTCTGGTTTCTTGTTTTGAGATATTCTTGCGGTTGATTCCGCTGATATTCCTGCGGTTGGTTCCGCTGATATTCCTGCGGTTGGTTCCGCTGATATTGGCCCCTGCCTTGGTTTAGAATTCGATCTGTTCTTGTGCCCCTTCTCGGGCGATGATCTATAAAAGAACCATTGTAGGTACCATTTTGTACAGGTCCACAATTTTCACTATTGGATGGTCCATCCTCTTCACTGCTTGAGCCTGAAATGTCTGAGAAGGTCACTCCCTTCCTACCTCCTCTGGCATATATAGGTCTCTGTTCAAATGTTCTCTCATTTCTTTGGCCCCTTGGTTGCTGAAAGTAATCTATGGTAGTGTACGGGTACACCAGTTCTAGATTAAACTTATTAATATCTTTCTTGAGCTTTATTGTCTTTTTATTAATAAGGTAATCCCTATAACCATTAACTTCCTGGTTTAATTCATCTAATCGTTTCTTTGCGTCCTCCAGTGCTGACATCTCTTTTAGGGCTATTTCTAATTTTTCTATTTCTTGTCTCTCTATAATGACCATTTCTTGTGCAGTCTCTATTATTAATAAAATCCAATCTCTACTGCACCTATTCGCAATGTGAGTCCATAATTCTAAAAACTTTTTATTTTCGACGAATAAACCTGGTTCATTTCGGACTTGTAGTCCGATGGGGATCACCCCTGATTTCACATATTCTATTAAAAATTCTGCGTGTAGTTCCGTACGGACTAATTTTTTCTTTAAGTTAAGAGCTTTACCCCATTTATCATTATTGCCGGTAATTACCATAATCTTACTACCATTATTAGAGGAGGCACCAATGATCTTATTAAATTGGTCCTCCGTGAATCCGAATGTTTTAAATGGATCCATAATGGGATGTATATATTCTCACTTATGTTCTACCTCAAGCCACTTAGAAGTGATCAGTGTATAATGTTCTCTCCAGCCAGCCGGCTGTACTCAATTGCCTTGAAATCAAGGAGAGGGGGCTCTCTAGGCCAAAGGGATGGAGCTCCCAGTCACCATAAAGTTAAGAAAAAGGTTTCCCTTTGGTCAGGATCTATTTTATACCATTCATACCTCAAGAATACTCAACCCACCAATGTATATCACAATCTTCACACCGAACTTATTAAAGCACTTATAAAACCAATTTATACAAAATATATATATTTTAATCATAAAAATCCTATTTGATTGTACAATTTATATCAGGACAAAATGTTAAAAACACTATAAAAACACATACATCAAATAACACAATTCTCAGTAGATACAAAAACCTAAAGGAGAATGAACATAGACAATAAACTCTGTCATATATACGTTAATTCGGATCCATTGTACACAGCAGATGGCACGGGTCTTAATTCCCTATCTCTTTTAAACTGCTGAATTGTCCAAATTTAACGACAAAACTGAGCGTCGACGCGTTTCAGTGGTACGTTCTCAATGGGACCACCTTCATCAGGACAAATACAGATATTTTCTCCTTAAAAGTTGCTTTAATCTCACCTAATATAAGAACAAGACATGACAATCATTTTAATGGGCTTCATCCTTACGATTAATCCCAAACATTACTCTAGAATTCAATTTTTATAAATAATAATAATAAAACAAAAATAAAAATCATCTTATTTAAATATTCTAACCAACCACTAATTCATGTATATGTCACTTCATTTGAATATGCAAGCCTTTCGGTATATACGCTTCATAGTTATATAATCTATTTATGTCTATAAGTGCTCCAACCATTCAGCGATTCAAAATTCTCCCTGTATCACACGTACCACATACTACTCTCACATATCATACATCACAACATTCTTTGAATTGTTGAATGGTATATATGAATTAGTGGTTGGTCAGAATATTTAAATGAGATGATTTTTATTTTTGTTTTATTTTATTATTTATAAAAATTGAAATCTAGAGTAATGTTTGGGATTATTCGTAAAGATGAAGCCCATTAAAATGATTGTCATGTCTTGTTCTTATATTAGGTGAGATTAAAGCAACTTTTAAGGAGAAAATATCTTTATTTGTCCTGATGAAGGTGGTCCTATTGAGAACGTACTCACTGAAACGCGTCGACGCTCATTTTTGTCGTTAAATTTGGACAATTCAGCAGTTTAAAAGAGACAGGGAATTAAGACCCGTGCCATCTGCTGTGTACAATAGATCCGAATTAACGTATATATGACAGAGTTTATTGTCTATGTTCATTCTCCTTTAGGTTTATTGTATACACTGAGAATTGTGTCATTTGATGTATGTGTTTTTATAGTGTTTTTAACATTTTGTCATGATATAAATTGTACAATCAGATAGGTTTTTTATGATTAAATATATATATTTTGTATAAATTGGTTTTATAAGTGCTTTAATACGTTCGGAGTGAAGATTGTGATATATATTGGTGGGTTGAGTATTCTTGAGGTATGAATGGTACAAAATAGATCTTGACCAAAGGGAAACCTTTTTCTTAACTCAACTCTGACCTCAACATCGCCAGGAGACAACTTAGACAAATGCAAAGGCGCTGGAGACAAAACCCTCCCTGCCTCACCTCTCGCTCTTAAGATCTGAACAGCTCACCTACAAGAAACACTTCTTTAGAGAAAAAGCAACCTTCTTTCGCAATCAACTGGATCATGCGAAGAACAGACCCAGGGAGCTCTTCAACATAATCAAACATCAAACGACCACTACCTCCCAACCAGATACACCAGTCACCATTGAATGCTGTGAAGAAATTGCTCACTACGTCACTGACAAAGCTGCAAAAATCCAACAAACTCTTATCCATGATATTAGTCTATCATCCCTGCCCACTTACATCATTGACCCCTTGGTCGCCACTGAAACCCCCCCTCCCAGGGCTCAACCAATGGCCATCACGTCGCAACAAAATCTGTATTTAATCAGGATCGCCCTCAGCTGAAAAACAATGCTAAGTGGACAGACTTCAAACCTATGACTGAAAACGAAGTCTTCAAAATAATACCAAGCTTGAAGCCCACAGCCCACACTTCTGATGCACTGCCCTCCACCCTATTACAGAACCTCAACCATATCATCTCCCCGTTCTGGACCAAAATCCATTGTGTGTCTCTCTCTTCAGGCTGTGTTCCTGATTCCCTCCAAATAAGTCAAGTCACTCCTATTCTTAAAAAAACAGGAATGGACCCCAATGATTTCAACAACCTCAGACCTATCACAAACCATCCGTTCCTATCCAAAATACTGGAGAAATGTGTCCTCCTTCAACTAAACCGGCACATAAAGGAATTCAACCTCCAAGACACTTTCCAATCAGGTTTCAGGAAAGGTTGTATAACCGAAACCGCTATGCTCAATATTTCCCGTGACATTCAGAGAAACCTAGATGAAGGTGATGCCTGCCTTCGAATCCTACTTGACTTGTCAGTGGCATTCGATACAGTAATTCACATAGCTGTACTTGAAACTCTCAGATACCGCATGGGTGTCAATGGCACAGTCCTGAAATGGTTTACGTCCTATCTGCAACATCGCTGTCAACAAATAAAAATCCACAGCTGTCTCTTCAACCCGGCTCCTGTGATGCAAGGCTTACCTCAAGCCTCTATCCTCTCCCCAGCCCTATTTAATCTCTTCATGGAACTCGTCACCACCATTTTGAACCATGTAGGGGTCAAATACCACCTGTATGCCAATGACATGCAATTCTACTGCAAAATCAAATCACCCTGTGACCTCCGACAACTGAACACCACACTTATTAATATATAATCATAGCTCAAAACCAACCATCTGAAACTAAACCCCAAAAACACAGAACTACTTCTCTTCTCCCCTAGAAAAAATCCATTACCTATTCTAGATTGGATCAAGAGTCTTGACGCTCTTAACTGCTCTTTTACTAACTCCGTCAAGGCTCTGGGCATCACCCTGAACAAAAACATGTCCATGGAGGAACACATCAACAACTCTGCCAAAGGAGCGCTCTGCACACTCCGACATCTCAAGACAGTAAAGCCATTTATTCCCCGTGGCGATTTTAAGATGGTAGTGCAATCTCTTGTCATCTCAAAACTTGACTACGGCAATTCTCTCCTCACAAGAACTCCTAAATGTTACCTGGCACCCCTTAAAGCTGCTCTCAATGCGGCTGCCAGACTCCTCACAGGTACTAAATGATTTGATCACATCTCTCCTGCCCTCAATAGTCTTAAATGGCTTCCCATTGAAGGAAGATGCTTTTTCAAGACAGCCTGCATCACCCACAAAGAGCTTCATACAAAAATCCCTGAATACTTAGAAAGCAGAAATTCAAGAGCTGGAAGGGCCCAAATACTGAGAAGCTCCAACTCTCTTCTTCTCATTCCTTCCAACTTCAAGAAGAAATCATCCCAGGCTCCCTTCTTCTCAGGTAATGCTCAGAAGATCTGGAACGCCCTACCCAAAGACCTCCGCTGCAACTCCTCCTTTTCCTCCTTCAAACGAAACCTCAAATCTCTACTCCTCAACAACTAACTCACAGTGCGCACTAACTGTTCCACATTTCCCTCATTGATTAATGCCTTCTAGATGGTCTTATGACGTGCTCAGTCACCTTTTTGTCCCTCTTAACCTGTAAAGTGCTCTGATACCTTCAGGTCCAGCTAGCGCTATATAAAACTCAAAAAATAAAAATAAATAAAAAATAACGCTCAGTTTTCCAACAGAACGAATCCCATTACTACGCTGTGCCCCCCCCCCTTCGCCCCCGTGCTGCTCACTAACCTGGAACACCAGAAAATATGGTCAGCGACCTCCGTCAAAATTCAGCCAGGGACCACCGTGTTGCACAATCAGGGGTCAAAGAGGCGGCCACCAGGCGCCTTCTTACCTTTAAAGGGGGCTTTGCTCTGCCCACTCCCCTAGTCATATACTCCATGACCACTTCAGGTCATCCCCACTTCCTTGGGCCCCCCCACCCCACCACGGTGGAGCGACTAATGACACCCACCCGCAAATGACGATGGGCTAATGCAAAGTGATATGCCTCCCCTACCCAAAAACATTCAAAGACTTGCAGCACGTGGTGACACCCCTCACCCCCCAAACACCGGACAACTTGAAATGTCTACTGTCTTTAAAGGAGTACTCCTACAGTGGAAGGCGTTAGCCATTTTATATTTCGTTAGTGAATCATACTCTTCTCTTCTGCTGTAGGTGTTTATAATGAATTCTCTCGTCTTTACACATGAGCCAACTCTCTAGATTAGATTCCATATTGGTCTTCATTCTTTCTTGAGACCTGCCTCCTGGATGAGAATTTCCAGGACGAGGTTTCCCCAACCAACTACTTTCCAAAGGCCAAAAACAGTTTTCAATATTTGGTAATGTAGCGCCTCCATGTGTATCATTATATTGCTCTTCATATCCCCGACAAAGTCACAGAATAAAACAATTTTCATCAGATTTCTGCATTCAATTTTGGAGTATAGTTGAAAGGATGTTGCATTTTAATCAAAGTTGCTTTGACAGTTCCTTTTCAAAAAAGCTAACCTCACTAAAGACCTTAGAATCATTATTTGCTGATCAGAGAAACAGAGCAATAATGTAGAAGATTGTTTTAACAATAATCCGCGCACAATAGGACACCACCAGTTGGTTCTGGGACTTTTCACTACAGTAAAATCACCAACACATGCTCTGTGCTAGTGAATGTCCCCAAGGTGAAATCTCTACTTTTCTCCCACAATCCCTGTATGTACGTTTTCCCTGAATAGCGGAGTTCTTCCCACAAAGCCTACTTTCTGTGTGATGGGAAGACAGCTTGGAGGGTGGAAGAGGCAGGCAGTGATCTAGATGTGAAGCCGTAATCAGCTTCTGCAGCCAACCCCTATACTTTCTTTTTTATTATAATATGGCGGTGCCCCTTTACCCATATTTTTTATTTTTGATGGGATTGGGAGGGCACCACCGCTTCCTGGACCAACACCACCTCCGGCCCGACATCGCCACTGCCATCCCCGACGGCTACAAGTTCCAGAGAAAGGACCGCCCCCACCGCCCAGGAGGAGGACTCGCCATCGCACACAAGATCCTCCTCCGAATCTCCACCTCCAGCACGAGTGACCCCCACTCCAACACAGAACACCTCCACTTCCAGATCCAGACCAGCCCTAGGACCACGCTACGAGGCACCCTCATCTACAGACCACCGGGACCTCGCACCCAGTCCGCATCTTCCATCGCCGAGCTCGCTGCCCCCCACGCCATCACCTCCACGGACTACATTCTACTCGGAGACCTGAACTTCCACCTCGACAACTGTAACGACCCCGACTCCACCACTCTCCTTGACAACCTCAAGCAGCTGGTCAACACGCCCACTCACAGAGCTGGACACACCCTCGACCCCATCTTCGCAGGAGGGACAAACATCCGTTTCAGCCACACCACCCAGCCCCTCTGGACGGACCACCACTGCGTCCATTTCACCTTCAACACCACCACCGCACCCAAGCCCGCCCCTCGCCCGCCCCGAAGGAACTGGAGCAAGGTCACAGAGGAACACCTCAACACCACCCTCCTCCAAGACCCCCCCAGCGCCACAACCGACACCAACTCCGCAGCCAAAGAATTTCACCACTGGATCTCCTGCTGCGCCGACAAGGTCGCACCCCTCCGCCACCCCGCCAAACGTGGGACAAACATCCGTTTCAGCCACACCACCCAGCCCCTCTGGACGGACCACCACTGCGTCCATTTCACCTTCAACACCACCACCGCACCCAAGCCCGCCCCTCGCCAGCCCCGAAGGAACTGGAGCAAGGTCACAGAGGAACACCTCAACACCACCCTCCTCCAAGACCCCCCCAGCGCCACGACCGACACCAACTCCGCAGCCAAAGAATTTCACCACTGGATCTCCTGCTGCGCCGACAAGGTCGCACCCCTCCGCCACCCCGCCAAACAACGACCTCTGAAGGCCGCCTGGTTCACCACAGAACTGCAAGAAGCCAGGTGCTCCTGCAGACGCCTAGAGAAAACCTGGCAAAACCAGAAAACCACAGAAGCACGAAATAACCACAGGAGCGCACTGAAGGAATACCACCAGCGCATAAGAGACACCAAACGGACCTTACGAGACAAAGTCCATACCAATGCGACCAACGCCAAGGAACTGTTCAACGTCATACAGCAGTTCGCCAAGCCCCCCAGCGAAGCCACGGACGTCACGCCTTCCCAGGAACTCTGCGACAAGCTCAGCTCCTACTTCCATCTGAAGATAAAGGTCCTCTACGACACCTTCAGCGAACAGACGCCGGACACCACCCCCCTCCCCACCGCCACCGATAAGCCAACCGTCATGACCTGGAATCCCACCACCGTTGAACACATCACCGCGACCAGGAAGAAAACCCACTCAAGAGCTCCAACGGACCCCTGCCCACTGCACATATTCCACAGGGCCGCCGACGCCATTGCACCCGAACTAGGACGGACCATCAACTCCTCCTTCAAATCCGGCATCTTCCCAGATGACTGGAAACGGACGGAGGTTAAACCCCTCCTCAAGAAACCAACGGCCGACCCAACGGACCTGAAAAACTACCGGCCCATCTCTCTCCTCCCCTTCGCGGCCAAAGTCACCGAGAGACTCGTAAACACCCAGCTGACTGCCTTCATCGAAGAGAACTCCATCCTAGATGCCTCACATTCTGGATTCCGCAGTAACCACAGCACCGAGACCGCTCTTCTCGCCGCCAGTGACGACATCCGCATGCTCCTCTACCAGGGACACACTGCGGCCCTCATCCTTCTAGACCTCTCCGCAGCCTTCGACACCGTTTCTCATCGCACGCTCACAGCTAGACTTCACGACGTGGGGATACAAGGAGCCGCCCTCGACTGGATCCAATCCTTTCTCTCCGGCAGAACCCAGAGGATCAGACTTCCTCCCTTCCGAACCCACCGATATCAACCGCGGAGTACCGCAAGGATCATCGCTCAGCCCCACGCTCTTCAACATCTACATGGCCCCCCTCGCCGCCATCGTCAGACAGCATGGGCTCAGCATAGTATCCTACGCCGACGACACACAGCTCATCCTCTCACTCACGAAGAATCCCGAAGACACCAGACTCTGCTTCCATGAAGGAATGAAGGACGTCGCTGCCTGGATGAAAGATAGCTGCTTGAAGCTCAACTCAGAGAAAGCCGAGGTCCTCATCCTTGGACCCTGCACCTCCGCCTGGGACAACGCCTGGTGGCCCTCCGCCCTCGGAACTCAACCCACCCCTACGGACCACGCACGAAACCTCGGCATCATCCTCGACTCCTCCCTCTCCATGAACCGCCAGATCAATGCCGTCGCTTCCACCAGTTTCAACTGCCTGCGCATCCTCTGCAAGACCTTCAAATGGATCCCCCCCGACTACAGAAGGACCGTCACCCACGCGCTCATAACCAGCAGACTGGACTACGGCAACGCCCTATATGCCGGAATCAACAGAACTCTTCTACACAAACTCCAAACCATCCAGAACGCCGCAGCCAGCCGAACACATGACCAAACACCTACGAGACCTCCACTGGCTCCCCGTCGAGAAGAGGGTAACCTTCAAACTCCTCACCCACGCCTACCAATCCCTTAACAACATCGGACCCAACTACCTCAACGAGAGAGTCTTCTTCCACGCACCCAAGAGGAACCTCCGCTCCGCCGACCTCGCCCTGGCAGAGGTCCCCCGCATCCGCAGAAACAGAGCAGGCGGGAGAGCCTTCTCCTACATCGCAGCCAAGACCTGGAACAAGCTCCATGTGAACATCAGACGCTCCCCGACCCTGCACAGGTTCAGGAAGGACCTCAAGACCTGGCTCTTCGACTGATCCGGAGCTGCACCCCACCCCCCTAGCGCCTTGAGACCCTCACGGGTGAGTAGCGCGCTTTATAAACCCCTGATTGGTTGATTGATTGATTTGGCCATTCACTGTGTCCCATAGGTGCTCTTGTTAAAATACTCACTGTCCTCCCAACTGATTACAACAGGTCACATATGGCATTCAACGGTCCAACAAGACGTTTTCAAATTCTGAACCTAACGCCCATCAAGCTCTCATTACAGTAGCATTTATTTCACTATTGACAAGGGGAAGTAATTTTGCTTTAAATATTAAAATTAGGTGAGCTTCAAGCTATGTATTCATTATTAGTAAGCATGCCTTTCTCAAGTTTGAAAGCACAAGTGAAATTTGCATTGCCACCTTAACTAGTGTGAAAGAATTCAAACATTGTTAAAGTTTAAGAAAGCAGGTTTCATTAGAATGAAAACCCTACACTAACCAAACAAATGGTTCGAAAAATTCTCCATAAACTTACATAATTTGTGAAAACATAATTTCACCCATTTCAGTTGCACTAAGTTTCACTCCCTCAAATGATTGTGAGTGTACTAGAGCATGCACAGAAGAAATTAGATTTGCTAAATTTACAGATCTTACATAGAACCATGTTGTCGTACCGTCCCTACTAATTCTGTAAGACTGTGCGTTTGGGCAATATAAGCGTAAAAACTATGGGGACTACGTTCACTCATACCATCAGAATATGTTGACCTAGTTCCTGGCTAGCTCACAGTGTGTCCGCTGGACCCTAAACCTCACAGGGTACCGGATGGTGTCTGCAACCTCAGAACATGACAACTGTAGTCCCCCCAAGGAAATTGTGAAAACAGATCTACCCTTTCGTTGTTAATGTGGCATGCCCAAAGGGAGACACAAGTAATACACAAATTCACATTTCAAACATTTATTGAAGCAATTGGATTCTTGTGTAAAAATGTGTGCTGCAATGAATAGTAGAAGGAAACAAAGCATTGTAACCAGCATTACAAGAATGGTGAAAAAGATGAATAATTCAACCATTATGATTATTACATTGATTATATGAATACATACTCCTACATAGCAGTACCTATCCTAGAGAGCATGGGGTGAATGCGATTTTGCGAGATACCTAGGAGTGGTCTAACTCCCCATTCACCTGTGTGCGTGTTTCATCCAGGAGCCAGTCTGGTGTAGAACAAGTGCCATCCCCCGCAGGATAGTGATGAGATTCAGCTGGGCTAGAATTGAGGCATGGGGCAACCACGACAATCCATGAAAATGCTCCTATGCAGACAAAGGCTTGGGGTAGTTTATATAATGAAAACTGGACCCATTTGCACTGTGCCTGAGTTCAGATCTGGCTGTCATTGTTGATTCTACCAATTCAGAGGTGTCCCAGAACAGACAATAATATGCAAGGATAGTTTGCACAGTGTACTTAGTCCTTGGACAAAATATACGATGGTATGATAATGTGCCTATGAAGAAATGTATATGTAAGCATAAGCAAAACACTTTCTGAGTACACTGTCCTATCACTTGCAAGTACACAAGCAAAATGTGCTAACAGTAATCGTCTAAAAAGATGTCAACTTTAAATATGAACATGTAAAAATGGGAGAGTTTGTACACGGGCCCTATCAAGCTCACAACAATTGTCAGGTTCTCCTTTTCAGCATGTAATGTTAATGCCACTTCCATAAAAGCCAAAATCACTGGTATGCCTGGGGTCAGCAATAACTCAGATTCATGTATTGGTCTGAAAGAAGCAGAAAAAAATACAATTTGCTAAATAATCCAAATCCCATGCGCAACAACCAGAAGGTTGTAGCTTGGGTCAGTTAAATGTTGCTGAACAGTATTTCACCCTGGGCCAAAAGAACAGGCTGCACCTAATCTATTTGATACAGATTGCTTTCAATGGTGTAATTTTAGGATGTTGACCATTTATGAAAAGGCATTTATTAGGGTGATCACTTTGAACACCCTCTTCCCTCCCAGACACAATCTTTAAGGCTCAAAAGCTTGAATCATCTATTCAGTGCTGGATGGGATTAACAAAGCATACTGTATTGGTTCTCCTCCTATCCATCTAATCAACACAACTTTGTTCACAAGAACACTCCAGGTTCCTGAACATCCCTAACACACGTGGAGTAAGCCTGGTTTGATAATTGGAATTCCACTTGCGAAATTGGCAGAATTTGGTCACTCAGCGTTACTCTTGTAACGCAGAGTTCTGACCACCAGTTGCCTTGTGGTGTAATTTTGCACCTGTTCAAGAAATGCAATGACAAAGGGAATAAGGCAAACCTCCAGCAATCGAACAAGATTTGGCGTCCCCTTGCACCATTAATGTCACTAGGAAGCCAAACACTGCCATTTTCAAATGCGAGCAGTTACGTTCAGAGGACTGCTTCTCGAGTAAATTTAGAATTTGGAATTTAGAGTAACTATTCTACCCGAACGGAAGGCTGAGGTAGTTTTTTTTATTTCACTTTTGCTTTTCAACAGGTAGGAAGTGCCACAGAGGCTCCAACATCCTCTTACTGTCCAGAAGGCTCCTTCCAGTGTTTTGTCTATCCCTTGGCCATTTTACGTTTAGATTTTGAGGGGGAAAGGATCACTCTCTTCTTTGTGTACAGTCCCTGCTGCATTTACCATTGGATTGTTAAGGATTATTTTTGAGGAATCAAGTTAGTTAAAGAACTTTTGGATAAGTTTGTTGTTTGATGGAGGAGAGGCACCAGTATTTTATTACCTTTTTTGTTTTTTCTTCCATTTTTAAATTTGAGTGTGCTGAAGTTTCAGTAGTGGTCTATTTTGCATTAACTTTTAATTTTTTTCTAAGGGAAAAAGTTTGCACAGGTTTGGGACGGGTGGGACCTGGTTTTAAAACTTGTAAAGTACGTTTTTTCCAATTTCTTGTGTGTTGATTGTGAATTTTGTACTATTATTTTGCTCTTTTTACTGTGGGGCCTAGGCTGCCCACAGGGCATGGCCAGGCAGCCATTACTAGGCATTAGGTATATATATTAAACAACTGTTTCTGTGGTATATGTTTTTTTCTAAAACATATATAGATTGGATTAGGGATGGCCATGGACTGAATGCAAAATGTGTTTTTTATGTTTACCTTTTTCAGCAAAGTATTTAAGTATTTTGACGGGGTAATTTTTGATGTCTTGGGATGTTTGTGGTTGGTCAATATTTAAAGTTGACAGATAATTTTCATTTTTGGCATTGCTGACTTAATGGTAGTGTTTTCTTCTTTGTTTACCGTGTCTCCTTTGTTCGCTGGCCAAGTGCCAATTTTTTTGTGTGGCTAGTGTGCCTGTGTTTGCCCTATGCCACCATTTTGTCTTTGTTCTCCATGCCATTTTATTTTGTGTAGTCAGTGTGCGGTATTCCTCGTTTTTTGCCTGAGCTGCACATTTTCTGCCATTCAAAATTACTATTTTTTAAACCATACCTAAAAATACTTGGGGAATTTATAACTTTCCCCAAATATTCCAGGACTGGAGTTGGAATACTAAATAAGCCTCCTGGAAAATTTGGAGGAAAGTTGCGCTTCCCCCAGATATTCTAGGACTGGAGTTAGAATAGTAATTTTGAACTTCCAATGTCCGCCACACCTACTGCTACCCTAAGGGCGCAATTCAGGGCAAGAAACACGAATGAGCTCAGTGTGCTTTTTGCCATAGGCCTGCATGTGTTATTTGTTGTCCATGCCTTTGCCCTTGGTGGCCATGTGACCGCTGGCCATTTTGTAGTCAGTGTGCTTTGCTATTGCCTTAGGCCTGCATGTGTTCTTTGTTGTCCGTGCTTTTGCCTTTTGTGGCCATGTGGCCGCCGCCTATTTTGTAGTCAGTGTGCTTTGCTTTTGCCATAGCCCTGCATGTGTTCTTTGTTGTCTATGCCTTTGGCCTCGGTGGCCATGTGGCCGGCTCACATTTTGTAGTCTGTGTGGTCCTTTTTCCCATAGGCCTGAATGTGTTTTTCTTTGTTGTTCATGCCTTTGTCCTTGGTGGCCATGTGGCCAGTGACAAATGTTGTAGTCAGTGTGCTTTCCTATTGACATAGTCCTGCATGTGTTCTTCTTTGTTGTCCATGCCTTTGTCCTCGATGGCCATTTGTTAGACAGTGTGCTTTGCTTTTTGCCATAGGCCTGCATGTGTTCTTTGTTGTCCATGCTTTTGCCTTTGGTGGCCATGTAGCTAGCGACCATTTTTTTGTCAGTTTGCTTTGCTTTTGACATAGGGCCTGTATGTGTTCTTTGTTGTCCATGCCTTCGCCCTTGGTGGCCATTTTGTATTCAGTGTGCTTTGCTTACGACATAGACCTGCATGTGTTGTTCTTTGTTGTCCATGCCTTTGGCCATGTGGCCGGCTCACATTTTGTAGTCTGTGTGGTCCTTTTTCCCATAGGCCTGCATGTGTTTTTCTTTGTTGTTCATGCCTTTGGTGGCCATTTGTTGGTCAGTGTGCTTCCTTCTGCCATAAGCCTGCATGTGTTCTTTATTGTCCATGCCTTCAGCAGCAATACTTTTTTTCAGGTTTATTAAATTTTACCCCTTTTGGCACACCAGCAATAATTTCTTTAAGGATTATTCCATTTTCCCCCTGCCTGCCACAGGCGTCTCCTAGGCCTTAGAGCAAATAAAGTAAACTTTTCAATCTGTATGTTATTGAAATATCAGGTCGTGGTTCGGAATGGATACACTATTGTTAATTATTTGTGATGCAACCTTACTAAATTATATTGCTTGCTTTTAGGTGCACAAGAGCCAGATTTTAAGGCCGGTAGTGACACACACTGTCAGAGTCCTCCTCTGCTTGTGCAGCTAAGTGGCAAATGCCAGAGCTAAGAAAGAACTTGAAGATGGCCCCAAAGAAGGGTGTTCCTACCAAGAAAGTGGCCATTGAGGAGGATATTGCCACCACTGGAGTGCCGCCCTCAACTTTTTTTCAAGAAACCTGGTGTACCTGCTGCACCCTCCCCTGGGTAGCAAAAGGTTGGGAGCAGCACTCATGTATCATCAACAGCACCATCCCAACGTAATGCCAAGGCCATGTATCTCAGTGATGCAGACACTAGAGTCATGGTGATGAGCAGTGAGTCTGAACTGGATTTATCTCAGCCTCAAACGAGTACCAATCGTCGCAAGAAAAGTAGACAACAGGAGCCACAGCTAGCAACAGTTATTCCTGAAGTAGAAGCAGAAGAGGAGATTGAGCTTCCTGCTAAGCAAGATGTTGCTCTTTAATTATTGGCTTCATGATCTCCAGCAAGAAAATGAAAGGGTACTCCATCTTCTCAAAGCCCCCCTTCTGATAATCTGAACATGGATTGGACCCCAGCTGAGTCCAAGACCACCCTGAGGGAAAAGGAAAGTTCTTGAAAGCCTTAGAATTATGGAAAGTGACAGTGATGACAATGAGCCAGTGATTGTCAGTATGGAGAGCAACTCAGAGGACACCAAGATGGCCCCTCCTATTCAACCTGCTCAGAAGGATGTGGTTTCACCACCGGCTTGCATATTTTTAAGACCCTCATCGAGACCTGCATCCACCACTACCACCACAGTCGAAGTACACCCTACTGAGAAGCAAACACATTAAGTTCTTCAGGCATTGACACACTAAAAAAGTTATCCTCCCCAGTTTGGAGCTTCTTTATGAATAGCAAGCAGGAGGATAACATTGCAATATGCTCCATTTGCCAAGAGAGTGTTCGTCGAGGTAAGCCACGTTCACTCCCCGGCAACTGGATGCAAAGCATCCTAACTAAGAAAACATCACACATTCTGGTGGGCGGAGCACTTTAAAAAGATAGCTGGTGGTGATGAGACTGGGGAAGCAGCTGAGTGCACAGTGATAGAAGAAGAAGGTGGTCATGAGGAAGAGGAGGTTGACCGCATTGCACAAAGCAGCCCTGTAGTGTGCCAGCATCACCAAACTCCAAGTGGCACAGGTCTCAGATGCAGACACATCTGCCACATACAGTGATTCTCCCCCAAGACGCACATTAAGTCTGCCACCTCCTGGTTCTCTCTGGAAGTCGCCTGTTTCAGTGGCACTACAAAAGAAAAAAATCCAAGCTACTATTACAGGCATGTTTAGGCAGGAGGGGCCCGACAAACGCAACCACCCAACAGCACGTTTGTACAACGGGAAGGTGGCTAAAATGTTAGCGCTGGACCTCCTCCCTTTTTCTTTTGTGGAAGGAGTGGGATTTTTAGAATGCGTTGACAGTTATCTGCCCGCAAAGGAAGGCTCCCAGCAGGTCTTATTTTGCCCAAGTTTCTACTCCAGCATGATGTGCTGTATTTGGTTGGCCAAAGCTATGAAGCAGAGTGCTGTTCACACCTGAAGACAAATTATCAATGGAGAATGGATCACTTGTACCTGTGTAACCAGGGTCTGGTATTCTGGCCGTCTTTTAAAAACACCCTCATTCACGTACATAGGTGGTTGGGTGGTATATCTTGGTTGTCCGCCTATTATAAACGTGACAGCATCATTGTTTTTTTTTTTTTGGTATGCTATCCTCCACCTGGAGGTAGACCCACTGTTAATACATTAGTGATAAGTGGTGCTCAAGGGAGGTGAATTAAAATTGCCTGCATTACCAAACTTAAAAGATTTATTCAGTTCGGAATGTAGGAAAGTAAAAACAGTGTGGTGCGTAAGAAGACAAGTTACCGATCTAACGCACTCATTTGTCCATGTGAGTGGTCGACATGTTTCAGCCCCATATATATGCCCAGCCGGGTCGGGGGGCTTTCTTCAGGACCAATAGTTATGTGGGGTTGCGAACTTTAGCAGCCTAGATAGGTGGGTCAGTGACTTACCGCTCTTCTATGTTTGTTATGGGTCAAGTAGTACCTATAACTGTTGAGAGAGAACAGAAAGAAATCGTGGTGGTACATATAGTTTATACATTGTGATGGTACTCATGTGAAAACCGCTCTCGTTATGATGCTTGCCACAGAATTCAAGGTGAGGTTAAAAGTAATCGCCATAAGTGTGCTATAAAATTTAATACATCTATGTTACACAGAAATTGTTCAAGAACAATACGCACAAAGTGCGGAGGGTGCTGTTTTTATGCCCAGATCAATAAGCAATGTAAAAAATGGCAAATCTCTATCCCCATTGATACATGTGCGCTGCGCGGGGTGTTACGGAGTAAACGCCCCTTAATTAATATGCGATGAGAAAAGTTAACGTCATGTTAAGCTAGCGGTGTTAAAGGAAGACGATGGTGCGTTTCATAAGCTACCATAATCCTGTTTTCTATGTGATTGTAATGTTAAGCGTTATGCATATGCCCTTGTTATGTGCCCCATAAGAGAACAAAGGCGCGTGTACAGCAGAGTCACATTGGGGTTGGTGAGCGTTAGGTGCACGTAGGTTTGAATACCTTCAATTCCCTAATTTCGGGCTTCCCCGGGGGGCCGGCGGGCATAGTAACCTGCTGGGAGTAAGTAAAAGAGTAAGGAAAATGGAGTACGATAAGTTATGGAGGTGTTTTCGTCTGCAAAGCGGCTCCGTGCTCGTGGGTACCTGGCGGTGCTGGTTGTAGCGACTTGTGCTCGCTCTGGAAACGGTGCCCCGGGTGACGCGTGCACGTCCGGGGCGGCCGTTATCTATTCTTTTTGTGGTGGCAATAGTGAAAAAACTTCTATTCTGTCAAAGATGTCACTTATGCCTAATCTTCAATATGTTGGAATCGCAAAGTGGTTGTGATGATATAAACCCAGAATTTGATTTTTTCGTCTTGCGGTTAAAGACTAATTAAAGATGAATAATATCAATCGTGTAGTCATGTGTTCTGGGGTATAGATGGTAAATGGAGTCTCCTGTAAATGTAGATTAAAACTCTGGTATAAATGGTGTAAATATACTTGTGCCCGGTTAGTTGTAGTTTTTTTAGTAGGGTCTCTTTGGTGTGGCGTCAGCGGCGGATATTAGTTATTTTCCTAAGGTGGCTTCCCTGGCTATTAGGCCTTTAGTTCATTTTGTGTTATGCCAGGCTATGCCATGGAATATTGTCATTCAGTCCTGTAATGTTTGTCTTGAGACGGTGTACCCATCTTTGCTCCTTTTCGAAGAGGATTCGCTCCGCATTTTGGTTCTTTATGGGTAGAGTCTCGAGGATTACCCAGTTCAGTTCTTCAACCGTGTGGTTGAGTTCAATGTAATGATTGCTCATCTTGGTTGTCGCGCTCTTACACTTTACATTGCTCCTATGCTTGCAGATTCTTTGTTTTATCTTGCGGCAGGTCATTCCGATATACCTTAAGATCACATGTGTTGAGTTGCAGTTGTGCTTGCTTTTAGGTGCACAAGAGACATCATCACACACATTACAGCCAGATTTTAAGGCCGGTAGTGACACACCGTCAGAGTCCTCCTCTGCTTGTGCAGCTAAGTGGCAGATTCCAGAGCTAAGAAAGAACTTGCGGATGGCCCCAAAGAAGGGTGTTCCTACCAAGAAAGTGCCCATTGAGGAGGATTTTGCCACCACTGGAGTGCCGCCCTCAACTTTTTTCAAGAAACTTGGTGTACCTGCTGCACCCTCCACTGGATAGCAAAAGGTTGGGAGCAGCACTCATGTATCATCAACAGCACCATCCCAACGTAAGGCCAAGGCCATGTGTCTCAGTGATGCAGACACTAGAGTCATGGTGATGAGCAGTGAGTCTGAACTGGATTTATCTCAGCCTCAAACGAGTACCAATCGTCGCATGAAAAGTAGACAACAGGAGCCACACCTAGCAACAGTTATTCCAGAAGCAGAAGAGGCGATTGAGCTTCCTGCTAAGCAAGATGTTGCTCTTCAATTATTGGCTTCATGATCTCCAGCAAGAAAATGAAAGGGTACTCCATCTTCTCAAAGCCTCCCTTCTGATGATCTGAACATGGATTGGATCCCAGCTGAGTCCAAGCCCACCCTGAGGGAAAAGGAAAGTTCTTGAAAGCCTTAGAATTATGGAAAGTGACAGTGATGACAATGAGCCAGTGATTGTCAGTATGGAGAGCAACTCAGAGGGCACCGAGATGGCCCCTCCTATTCAACCTGCTCAGAAGGATGTGGTTTCACCACCGGCTTGCATATTTGTAAGACCCTCATCAAGACCTGCATCCACCACTGCCACCACAGTCGAAGTACACCCTACTGAGAAGCAAACACATTCAGTTCTTCAGGCATTGACGCACTAAAAAAAGTTATCCTCCCCAGTTTGGAGCTTCTTTATGAATAGCAAGCAGGAGGATAACATTGCAATATGCTCCATTTGCCAAGAGAGTGTTCGTTGAGGTAAGCCAGGTTCACTCCCCGGCTACTGGATGCAAAGCATCCCAACTAAGAAAACATCACACATTCTGGTGGGAGGAGCATCTTAAAAAGATAGCTGGTGGTAATGAGACTGGGGAAGCAGCTGAGTGCACAGTGATAGAAGAAGAAGGTGGTCATGAGGAAGAGGAGGTTGACAGCATTGCACAAAGCAGCCCTGTCCCCTTTAGTGTGCCAGCATCACCAAACTCCAAGTGGCACAGGACTCAGATGCAGACACATCTGCCACATACAGTGATTCTCCCCAAGACGCACATTAAGTCTGCCACCTCCTGGTTCTCTCTGGAAGTCGCCTGTTTCAGTGGGCACCACAAAAGAAAAAAATCCAAGTTACTATTACAGGCATGTTTAGGCAGGATGGGCCCTACAAACGCAACCACCCAACAGCACATTTGTACAACGGGAAGGTGGCTAAAATGTTAGTGCTGGACCTTCTCCCTTTTTCTTTTGTGGAAGGAGTGGGATTTTTAGAATGCGTTGACAGCCATCTGCCCGCAAAGGAAGGCTCCCAGCAGGTCTTATTTTGCCCAAGTTTCTACTCCAGGATGATGTGCTGTATTTGGTTGGCCAAAGCTATGAAGCAGAGTGCTGTTCACACCTGAAGACAAACATGTGGACCAGTTGTCAAGCAACTGATTACATATATATCACTGCACACTGGATCACTTTTGTGTTGGTTAGGCAACAGCTAGCTGCAGGTCTCAGCACTGAAGAAATCTTTAAGGGCATTCGGCGGCATGCAACAGCAGTGATGTTTGCCATGGAGAAGTCCCATACAGCTGCAAACATTAACAAAAAGTTATTAAGGGTCAAAAACCTGAAAGATCCTCATCTCTGGTCACCGTAACTACAACTACAGATTTGCTGCCGCCACTATATATATATATATATATATTATCTACTGGCGGTCGCCAGTAGATAGTTATAGTTAGGACCTATTTTCCATAGGAAATCCGCAACATTCTATTTGAAATAACGTTGGCGCCGGTTGACGAATCTTCGTGAAAGTTTCCAACTTGGTGGGGCGCTCCGGTCCGCTCCTATCCTGAAAGTCTCGGGGTGATTCGTCAAGCGGGGGCCGAGAAAAAAGGGGGGGTCCCAAAACGTGTTTTCCCCATTCATTTTTCCATAGGAACCTTTAGTCGCAGCTACAGCCCGAACTGCTGAACGGAATTACACCAAATTTGGCAAAGAGGTAGCCCTTGGTTCAGTGTCGTGCCTTTTGCTTAAATGGTGTAAATCCGTTCAGTAGTTCCTGAGAAAATCAAAAGTAAAATCACATATATATCCGCGCGGAGCCTAACCACACATGTCATCGTGAGATCTGATTGGCTGTCAGCACTTCATCCTGGAATTGCTGGCAGCCATCTTGGGACCAATATAAATGATAGTACCCCATTGAAATGCATTGTAGTGAATCCAAGATTTTGAGGGTTACCAAAAGGAGAACTATAAAGGGTGATAACAGACTTTAGTTACATTACAATTCATTTGTTGATGGTACCATACTAATTTCAGGAATTGTGGTGTGTTCTAAGGTGATTTTACCCTGTGAAAAACCTTCTGCTGGGATATCATGAATCATGTTTGAGAGAAAACTATTTTCACATGCTTGTCCCATACAGTTTTGGAAGGTGCTCCAGAAGCTGAAATGAGAGCATATTTTCTGTAAATTCACATTATCTTTCTCAGTCATGTGAGAATGAAGTCTGACATTCTCAGTAAAACATGTACATCCAACAAGGGCAGAGACTGTCAGTTGATTCCTTTGTGTTCTACTGCAGCTTCCCAGAGTGTTCTAAAGAACAACTAGAGTGCTAACAGCCTTACTTATGACAAAAATATGGCACACCTGAAGCCATATTGATTGGAATAAACTGGTAACACTTAAAACATTTAATTTAAAAAGGAACAAAATGATGGGGTTCATTTTGTCATAGAAATTATGGTTAGTGCTGTAGAAAGAAAAATTAGGACATGTTTCAAGTGTGATCTCAAATATCTTCCTGTTATATTTCAACAGGAGCAGCCTGCCAGTTGATGCCTTTGTGTTCTACTGCAGCTTCCCAGAGTGTTCTAAAGAACAACTAGAGTGCTAACAGCCTTACTTATGACAAAAGTATGGCACACCTGAAGCCATCTTGATTGGAATAAACCGGTAACACTTAAAACATTTAATTTAAAAAAGGAACAAAATGAGGGGGTTCTTTTTGAAATAGATATTATGGTTAGTGCTGCAGAAAGAAAAATTAGGGCATGTTTTAAGTGAGATCTCAAATCCTCTTCTATTTCATTAGAAAATTCTGACATGCAGACTGAAACAATCACTTTCAATACCAGCAGCAGACTTCCAGTTAACTCCCTGGTGAGCAGTAGCTTTACTCTAGTGATCTAATGAGCAACTAGAGTGCTAACATTCTGAATTTATGGAAAATGTGAGACACATCTGAATGTCTTCTTGATGGAATCAAAGTAAAAAACTGAAAGCATTTCCTACTGAGAAGACTGCAGTAAATGAGGAAATTAGGAAACTTCATAACAAAGAAGTCTTCCAAGATGGCCACCAGTAAAAAAAGAGCCCAAATGTAGCACAAATATTACCCAGATGTAGCCCACATATAGCCCAATGACAAAAGTGTGCAAAACACTTTTTATTTTTAGTTTTTTTGCAGTTTTATGTAGTGCAGACTGGTCAGGTATTGGAGCGTTGCATCTTAAAACATGACCCCCCTACACTACAAAAACACCACTGCACTACCCTAAACCCTAAAACACTACCCCCAGCACGACCCCCTACACTACACAAGCACCACTGCACTATCCTAAACCCTAAAACACTACCCCCAGCATGACCCACTACACAAACACCACTGCACTACCCTAAACCACTACCCCCAGCATGACCCCTACACTACCCAAACACCACTAAACTAACCTAAATCCTAAAACACTACCCCCAGCACGACCCCCTACACTACCCAAACACCACTGCACTACCCTAAAACATGACCCCCTACACTACACAAACACCACTGCACTGCCCTAAACCCTGAAACACCAGCCCCAGCACGACCGCCTACACTGCCCGAAAACCACTGCACTGCCCTAAACCCTGAAACACCAGCCCCAGCACGACCCCCTACACTGCCCGAACACCACTGCACTGCCCTAAACCCTGAAACACCACCCTCAGCACGACCCCCTACACTGCCCGAACACCACTGCCCTAAACCCTGAAACACCACCCCCAGCAAGACCCCCTACACTGCCCGAACACCACTGCACTGCCCTAAACCCTGAAACACCAGCCCCAGCACGACCCCCTACACTGCCCGAACACCACTGCACTGCCTTAAACCCTGAAACACCACCCCCTGCACGACCCCTACACTGCCCGAACACCACTGCACTAAACCCTGAAACACCACCCCCAGCACGACCCCTACACTGCCCAAACACCACTGCACTGCCCTAAACCCTGAAACACCACCCCTGCACGACCCCCTACACTGCCCGAACACCACTGCACTGCCCTAAACCCTGAAACACCACCCCCAGCACGACCCCTACACTGCCCGAACACCACTGCACTGCCCTAAACCCTGAAACACCACCCCTGCATGACCCCCTACACTGCCCGAACACTACTGCACTGCCCTAAACCCTGAAACACCACCCCCAGCACGACCCCCTACACTGCACGAACACCACTGCACTGCCCTCAACCCTGAAACACCACCCCCAGCACGACCCCCTACACTGCCCTAACACCACTGCTCTGCCCAAACCCTGAAACACCAGCCCCAGCACGACCCCCTACACTGCCTGAACACCACTGCACTGCCCTAAACCCTGAAACACCAGCCCCAGCACGACCCCTACACTGCCCGAACACCACTGCACTGCCCTAAACCCTGAAACACCAGCCCCAGCACAACCCCGTACACTGCCCGAACACCACTGCACTGCCCTAAACCCTGAAACACCAGCCCCAGCACGACCGCCTACACTGCCCGAAAACCACTGCACTGCCCTAAACCCTGAAACACCAGCCCCAGCACGACCCCCTACACTGCCCGAACACCACTGCACTGCCCTAAACCCTCAAACACCAGCCCCAGCACGACCCCCTACACTGCCCGAACACCACTGCACTGCCCCTAAACCCTGAAACACCAGCCCCAGCAAGACCCCTACACTGCCCGAACACCACTGCACTGCCCTAAACCCTGAAACACCGCCCCAGCAAGACCCCCTACACTGCCCGAACACCACTGCACTGCCCTAAACCCTGAAACACCAGCCCCAGCACGACCCCTACACTGCCCGAACACCACTGCACTGCCCTAAACCCTGAAACACCACCCCTGCACGACCCCCTACACTGCCCGAACACCACTGCACTGCCCTAATCCCTGAAACACCACCCCCAGCAGGACCCCCTACACTGCCCGAACACCACTGCACTGCCCTAAACCCTGAAACACCACCCCCTGCACGACCCCCTACACTGCCTGAACACTACTGCACTGCCCTAAACCCTGAAACACCACCCCCAGCACGACCCCCTACACTGCACGAACACCACTGCACTGCCCTAAACCCTGAAATACTACCCCCAGCAAGACCCCTACACTGCCCGAACACCACTGCACTGCCCTAAACCCTGAAACATCACCCCCAGCAAGACCCCCTACACTGCCCGAACACCACTGCCCTAAACCCTGAAACACCACCCCCAGCAAGACCCCCTACACTGCCCGAACACCACTGCACTAAACCCTGAAACACCACCCCTCAGCACGACCCCCTACACTGCCCAAACACCACTGCACTGCCCTAAACCCTAAAACACCACCCCCTGCACGACCCCCTACACTGCCGGAACGCCGGAACACCACTGCACTGCCCTAAACCCTGAAACACCACCCCCAGCACAACCCCCTACACTGCCCTAACACCACTGCACTAAACCCTGAAACACCACCCCCAGCAAGACCACCTACACTGGCCGAACACCACTGCACTGCCCTAAACACCACCCCCTGCACGACCCCCTACACTGCCCAAACACCACTGCACTGCCCTAAACCCTGAAACACCACCCCTGCACGACCCCTACACTGCCCGAACACCACTGCACTGCCCTAAACCCTGAAACACCACCCCTCAGCATGACACCCTACACTGCCCGAATACCACTGCACTGCCCTAAACCCTGAAACACCACCCCCAGCACGACCCCCTACACTGCCCAAACACCACTGCACTAAACCCTGAAACACCACCCCCTGCACCACCCCCTACACTGCCCGAACACCACTGCACTGCCCCTAAACCCTGAAACACCACCTCCAGCACAACCCCCTACACTGCCTGAACACCATTGCTCTGCCCTGAACCCTGAAACACTAGCCCCAGCATGACCCCCTACACTGCCCGAGCACCACTGCACTGCCCGAAACCCTGAAACACCACCCCCAGCATGACCCCCTACACTGCCCGAACACCACTGCACTGCCCTAAACCCTGAAACACCAGCCCCAGCAAGACCCCCTACACTGCCCGAACACCACTGCACTGCCCTAAACCCTGAAACACCAGCCCCAGCATGACCCCCTACACTGCCCGAACACCACTGCACTGCCCTAAACCCTGAAACACCAGCCCCAGCACCACCACCTACACTGCCCGAACACCACTGCACTGCCCTAAACCCTGAAACACCGGCCCCAGAACGACCCCCTACACTGCCCGAACACCACTACACTGCCCTAAACCCTGAAACACCAGCCCCAGCAGGACCCCCTACACTGCCCGAACACCACTGCACTGCCCTAAACCCTGAAACACCACCCCCTGCTTGTCCCCCTACACTGCCCGAACACCACTGCACTGCCCTAAACCCTGAAACACCACCCCTGCACCACCCCTACACTGTCCGAACACCACTGCACTGCCCTAAACCCTGAAACACCACCCCCTGCACCACCCCTACACTGCCCGAACACCACTGCACTGCCCTAATCCCTGAAACACCACCCCTGCACCGCCCCTACACTGCCCGAACACCACTGCATTGCCCTAAACCCTGAAACACCACCCCCAGCACGACCCCCTTTACTGCTCGAACACCACTGCACTGCCCCAAACCCTGAAACACCACCCCCAGCACGACCCCTACACTGCCCGAACACCACTGCCCTAAACCCTGAAACACCACCCCTGCACGACCCCTTCACTGCCCGAACACCACAGCACTGCCCTAAACCCTGAAACACCACCCCCAGCACGACCCCCTACACTACCTGAACACAACTGCACTGCCCTAAACCCTAAAACACTCCCCCCCAGCACGACCCCCTACACTACCCAAACACCACTGCACTACCCTAATCCCTAAAACACTACCCCCCGCACGACCCCCTACACTACCCAAAGACCACTGCACTACCCTAAACCACGACCTCCTACACTACACAAACACCACTGCACTACCCTAAACCCTAAGACACTACCCCCTACACTACACAAACACCACTGCACTACCCTAAACCCTAAAAACTACCCCCAGCACGAACCCCTACACTACCCAAACACCACTGCGCTACTCCTAAACCCTAAAACACTACCCCCAGCAGTACCCCTACACTACCCAAACACCACTGCACTACCCTAAACCCTAAAACACTCCCCCACCACGACTCCCTACACTACCCAAACACCACTGCACTACCCTAAACCCTAAATCTACCCCCAGCATGACCCCTACACTACACAAACACCACTGCACTACCCTAAACCCTAAAACACTACCCCCAGAACGACCCTCTTCACTACCTAAACACAACTGCACAATTTGTTACAGGCGTTGCAAAGCAGGCCTGTGGTGCTTACTGGAAGTACCTGGTGGGCTAGTTGGGCCCCAGGGACCCTCAGGATTCAAGGTGACCTAATCCCCCAACTTAAAACGCTCCACGGGGCGCGTTTGCACAGTGGTGAAGGGAGGGGGCGGGGCCTCAGGTGACATGTGCGCAAACACGCCCTGTGGTGCGTTTTAAGTTGGGGAATTAATTCCCTTTGAATCCTGAGGGACCCTGGGGGCCAACTAGCCCACCAGGTACCTTCAGTAAGCACAACAGAGTTGCGTTGCAGATAGGTGAAAAAGGTGCGTGGCCTCGGAACGCCTCTCTGCAACTCAGCTCTGTGGTCCTAACTGTAGGTACCTGGGGGCTAGTTGGGCCCCAGGGACCCTCAGGATTCAAGGGGACTTAATCCCGCAACTTAAAAACGCGCCACGGGGCGCATTTGCACACGTCACCTCAGGCCCCCCTCCCTTCACCACTGTGCAAACGCGCCCTGTAGCGCTTTAAGAGGTAGTTTTAATCCCCCTGCCCTATTATGTACTAGGGACTTGCAGAGGAGGTCATGCTAATCACAGGGGTACCCCAACGCATAGTGTTCCCTAGTGTATGTAGGTGTTTTCACTGTATTCTAAGTGTCTTTTAGCATAGCACTGGCTCTGGTTAGTCAGAGTCAGTTACCACCAGTACCCGTCTGAAAAAGTTGTGGGCACAGGATGATTTTGCAACAAGGCCACTTTCTGCTCCTCTGTTGGTTCTTTCTGCACATCTTTTGCTTCTTTCTGCACATCTTTTGCTTCTTTCTGTGCGTTTTTTCTTCTTTCTTCACATGTCCTACCGCTGTAGGCATAGTTCGAAACTAGCATTTAAAAAACCTTTGAAATTCACTGAAAAAACCATAGGTTTTAGGGACAGTTATAGTTAGTTGGACATTTCACTCATACAAAACCATAGAAATTCCCCGTTATAGTTAGTTCAGCTAACTATAACTCACGCCCCTCAATGCACTGCTGATGACGTCACATATTACATCACTCATGACATGGTTAGTGACATCACTGATGACATCATCCATGTGATAATTTCATGCATCTTCTCACACCCTAATAAAACTTTTGATACACCCACTCTAAATTACAGACTGCCATTCTCAAAACCATAGACACTCCAACACCAAAAACTACATACCCACCCACTGAATCTTAGGTCTACACACACATCCACTCACTCACCCGTACAGTCACTCATACTTACAGTCACTCAGTACAGGACTATCATATGCACTCATACACCTATATAAACACTCACACACTGCCACTCATCCATAGAGGTACTTACACACCTAGTCAGTCATGCAAAAATTAATCACACACCCATTTACTCACCTATACAGTTATACACACACCAGCTCACTTACTCATACAAATACTAGCACATTCTTACACTCTTATACAATAACTGATACAAGCACACACGCATCCATACAGCCACTCTCACATACTCTCACTTATAGCCATTTAAATACTCTAACACACATATATACTGCCTTTTACATATGTAGTTACTCGCACATGTACCACTGAGATATACATTCACTCACTAACACACCCATACACTCACCCACCCAAGCAGTCCATCACAGATGCACTCTTGAAATCATGCACCAGTGAATCACCCACTCACACATCTATGTACAGAGTCACACACACACCCACCCACACAAACACACAGGCACCCTTACAGATACTCAGAGAACCAATCAATAACCCATATAGACACTCATGTAGCTATTCGCAAATCCATGCATCCACTTACACACCAACAGACAGACGGATACAGACATTCACACAGTTTAGTCACTAACCCATGCATTCAGTAAGATACGTTTAATCACTCACTTGTAGAGTCAGTCACTCACGTACTAAATCATCCATTCAGACACTTATACACCCACTCATTCTTCAATACGCCTTTCTATATATATATATATATATATATATATATATATTAAACATATGTAAACTTTACAGAAACACACAGTCACTGGATGATGTCATCAGTGATGTCACTGACCATGTCATGAGTGATGTAATATGTGACGTCATCAGCAGTGCATTGCGGAGCGCGAGTTATAGTTAGCTGAACTAACTATAATGGGGAATTTCTATGGTTTTGTACGAGTGAAATGTCAACTAACTATAACTGTCCCTAAAACCTATGGTTTTTTCAGTGAATATATATATATATATATATATATATATATATATATTCACTGAAAAAACCATAGGTTTTAGGGACAGTTATAGTTAGTTGGACATTGCACTCGTACAAAACCCGTGAAATTCCCGTTATAGTTAGTCCAGCTAACTATAACTCGCGCCCCGCAATGCACTGCTGATGACGTCACATATTACATCACTCATGACATGGTCAGCGACATCACTGATGACATCACTGATGACATCTCAAATGACATCACTGATGACATCATCCAGTGACTGTGTGTTTCTGTAAAGTTTAAATATTTTTATATATATAGGAAAAGACGTATTGAAGAATGAGTGGGTGTGTAAGTGTCTGTATGGATGATTTAGTAGGTGCGTGACTGAGTCTATAAGTGAGTGATTTAACGTATCTTACTGAATGCATGGGTTAGTGACTAAACTGGGTGAATGTCTGTATCCGTCTGTCTGTTGCTGTGTAAGTGGCTGCATGTGTTTGTGAATAGCTACATGAGTGTCTATGAGTTATTGAATGCTTGTGTGAGTATCTGTATGGGTGCCTGAGTTTGTGTGGGAGGGGTGTGTGCGACTCTGTGCATAGATGTGTGAGTGGGTGATTCACTGGGTGGATGGTTTCAAGAGTGCATCTGTGATAGACTGTATGGGTGGGTAAGTGTGTGTAAGAGTGTGTTAGTGAGTGAATGTATGTCCCAGTGGTACATGTGTGAGTAACTACATATGTGAAAGGCAGTATATATGTGTGTTGGAGTATATAAATAGCTATAAGCGAGAGTGAGTGATTGTGATAGTGGCTGTATGGATGAGTGTGTGCTTGTATCAGTGATTGTATAAGAGCGTAAGAATGTGCTAGTATTTGTATGAGTAAGTGAGCTGGTGTGTGTATAACTGTATAGGTGAGTAAATGGTAGTGTGTTTAATTATTTGCATGACTGACTAGGTGTGTGAGTACCTCTATGGATGAGTGGCGGTGTTTGAGTGTCTATATAGGAGTATGAGTGCATATGATAGTCCTGTACTGAGTGACCGTAAGTATGAGTGACTGTACGGGTGAGTGAGTGGATGTGTGCGTAGACCTAAGAATCAGTGAGTGGGTATGTAGTTATTGGTGTTGGAGTGTCTATGGTTTTGCGAATGGCAGTCTGTAATTTAGAGTGGGTGTATCAAAGGTTATATTAGGGTGTGAGAAGATGCATGAAATTATCACATGGATGATGTCATGCAGTGATGTCATTTGAGATGTCATCAGTGATGTCATCAGTGATGTCACTGACCATGTCATGAGTGATGTAATATGTGACGTCATCAGCAGTGCATTGCGGGGCGCGAGTTATAGTTAGCTGGACTAACTATAACGGAGAATTTCACGGGTTTTGTACGAGTGCAATGTCCAACTAACTATAACTGTCCCTAAAACCTATGGTTTTTTCAGTGAATTTCAATGGTTTTTTTAAATGCTAATTTGTAACTATAACGTCC
This sequence comes from Calotriton arnoldi, assembly GCA_963921515.1. Lineage (NCBI taxonomy): Eukaryota > Metazoa > Chordata > Amphibia > Caudata > Salamandridae > Calotriton > Calotriton arnoldi. The sequence continues at coordinate 3,273,353 of CAWUFW010000049.1, read as the reverse complement.
ATGAAACCTATGGTTTTTTCAGTGAATTTCAAAGGTTTTTTAAATGCGAATTTGTAACTATAACATGTCTGAAACCTACGGTTTTTTCAGTGAATTTCAAAGGTTTTTTAAATGCGAATTTGTAACTATAACATGTCTGAAACCTATGGTTTTTTCAGTGAATTTCAAAGGTTTTTTAAATGCGAATTTGTAACTATAACATGTCTGAAACCTACGGTTTTTTCAGTGAATTTCTAAGGTTTTGTAAATGACAATTTTTAAATGTATTAATTGTTATATACATTTTTTCATACTGATTTACTACATTTTTAGAAACAATTTTTTTTACATATTTTATTTTTTAAATTACATTGTAATTACATTATACATTACAAAAAATACTTTCTCAGAATGAATTACTTTAGTTTAAATACTTTGCACATAGGCAATAGACTTTAAGTACAGTAGTTACAGTTGTTGCAATGGGCAACACATTTTCAAACACAATGCAACATTCAGCTCAATGTGAATTTCTATTTAAATGCAATTAGTTACTTTATGGATTACTTTTCTAACCACAGGACTGGATCCTAGATTCAGTCCTGGGACATCTCCTGTAAACAGTTGAGTAAAAGCGTTTTGGTTACAGTCGTGATTTTTAAGGAATATTATTGTACTTTAAAAGTTGACACTTAGAAACTTTTTCTCATAGAATCACCAATGTTATCCTATGGAAGGAAATTCACTTAGAAGTTAAAAACTGTTATCGTTACTTTTTCTTACTCAGTGTTGGATCCTGGATCCAGCACTGGTGCATCTCCTGTAAACAGTTGAAAGAATGCGTTTAAGTCATACAGGCGATTTTTTAGGAATATTTGTAGTTTGTGAAAATCGACACTTTGAAACTTTTCTGCTGAAAACCAGACAATGGATTCCTATGGAAGAAAATATAAGTTACTGGTAAGTACGGTTAAAATAACTTTTCAGGGTCAGTGCTGGGCTAAAAGATGCAGCACTGGGTTCTCTCCTGATAACAGGTGAGTAAATTGGAATTCGTACTTTCGTTGATTTTAGAGGAATATTATAAAGTTCCAAAACTCCACACTTAGAAGAATTTCCAAGTGAAACCAGTCAATGTTAGCCTATGAAGGAAATTCAAGTTACCGGTAAGTACGGTTAAAATTACTTTTCAGGACCAGTACTGGGCTGAAAGATGCAGCACTGAGGTCTCTCCTGATAACAGGTGAGTAAATCAGAATTCGGATTTCGGCTGATTTTAGAGGAATATTTGTATGTTTCAAAAATCAACACTTAGAAACTTTTTCAGCAAAAAGCAGGCAATGATATCCTATGGAAGGAAATTCAAGTTACTGGTAAGTACGGTTAAAATTACTTTTCAGGACCAGTACTGGGCTGAAAGATGCAGCACTGAGGTCTCTCCTGATAACAGGTGAGTAAATCGGAATTCGTATTTCGGATGATTTTAGAAGAATATTTGCACAATGGTGAAGGGAGGGGGCGGGCCTGAGGTGACATCTGTGCAAACGCGCCCCGTGGCGCGTTTTAAGTTGGGGGATTAAGTCCCCTTGAATCCTGAGGGTCCCTAGGGGCCAGCTAGCCCACCAGGAACCTCCAATATGCGCCAGGGGCTGCGTTGCAGAGACGTGTAGAGAGGCCACACCCCTTTTCCACCTCTCTGCAACGCAGCTCTGTGGCGCTTTCTGGATGTACCTGTTGGGCTAGTTGGCCCCCAGGGACCCTCAGGATTGAAGGGATTTAATTCCCCATCTTAAAACGCGCCACGGGGCCTGTTTGCACACATGTCACCTGAAGCCCCGCCCCTCCCTTCACCACTGTGCAAACGCGCCCCGTGGCGCATTTTAAGTTGGGGGATTAAGTCCCCTTGAATCCTGAGGGTCCCCGGAGTCCAACTAGCCCACCATATACCTCCAAAAGCGCCACAGAGCTGCGTTGCAGAGAGGTGTAAAAGGGGCGTGGCCTCTGTACACCTCTCTGCAAGGCAGCCCCCTGGCGCATACTGGAGGTTCCTGGTGGGCTAGTTGGCCCCCAGGGACCCCCAGTATTCAAGGGGAATCGTTCCCCTCTGCAAACGCGCCAGGGCGCGTTTGCAGAGTGGTGAAGGAAGGGGCGGGGCCTGCGGGCCCGATCGTTTTTTTTTGTCCCCTGAAGGGGGCTGTGTAGCCCCCCTTCCTTTTTCCTGTTTTTGGGCCCTGGGGACCCCATCCCCCAGGGCCTTACCCCTTTTTAAAATTTTTATTTAAAATAAAAAAAAAACGGGAAGGGGCCGCGTGGCCCCCCTTCCCTGGGCCTGTATTGGCCCCGGGGACCCCATCCCCGGGGCATGGCCTCGATTTTTGTTTTATTCTTTGGAGGGGGCTGCGTGGCCCCCTCCTCTGGCCATTTAAGGCCCCGGGGACCCCATCCCCGGGGCCGGCCATACCCTTTTTTTTTTTTTTTTTTTTTTAAACTTTGGGGAGGGAGGCCACGTGGCCCCCCTCCCGGGCCACTACTTGCCCCGGGGACCCCATCCCCCGGGGCTGGCCCTCTCCGTTGGGGACTGTGGGGGGTCCCCAATCCCCCCACAGTCCCGCCGGCTCCCCGTGTCCCTTGGGAGCCGGCATTGCTTTTACACATGGGGAGCAGCTAACATGCTGCTCCCCATGTGAAAAGCAATGTGCTTTGGATATTGGAAGAGAGAGCAGGTTTCCTGCTCTCTCTTCCAATATCCAAAGCAGTTTGCTATGGCAGGACGGGAGCCGCGAGGCTCCCGTCCTGCCATAGCATACTACAGTGTCCCGGGGGTAGGCACCCGGGACACTGCAGGAGCCGGCCCTGGGGGTGGTGGTCCCCAGGGCCATCAAGGGCTCCAGGAGGGGGCAGCGCGGCCCCCTCCCATTCAGTTCACAGCCCCGGGGAGGTGGTGGTCCCCGGGGCTCTGGGGTCCGTAACGGACCCCCATATTTAAATGTTTAGTGCCCCGGGAGGTGACGGTCCCGGGGCGTGTGGGGGCTGGAGCCCCCCCACACAGGTTTTTCAATTTTTTAAAAAAAAGCCCCGGGGAGGTGGTGGTCCCCGGGGCTGCGGGAGGGCTCAGAGCCCTCCCGCACCATTAAAAAAAAAAAAAAAGCCCCGGGGGGGTGGCGGTCCCCGGGGCTTGGGGGGCCCTTTGAGGCCCCCCACACATTAAATTATCCCCCCCCCACCATGCCCCCGGGACTTGGGCCACCCGGGGGCAAAATACAATCGAAGCGCGGGAGACCGCGCTTCGATTTTTTTTTTTTTCGGCAGGATTCGCGCACCCTGAGCGCATCCTGCCGATTTAAAAAAAAAAAATTATTATTATTTTTTTGCCCAGGGGGTCCTTGTGGGACCCCCTGAGCAAACCTAGGGGGTCAGGGTGTTTCTACCCTGCCCCCTTTGTGCGCTTTGCGCACTTGTTTCTGTCCCTCGGTTCTACCGAGGGACAAAATGGCTGCCAACATTTCCTGAATCGGAATGTTGACAGCCAATTAACATGCAGCTCGTGATCGGGACGGTGCGCGCAGGGTGCGCTGAGGGTACGCGGACCCTACTCGGCCATAGATATCACTATCTTTTTTACTTTTCATTTTCTCAGCAACTACTGAACGGATTTACACCATTTAACAAAAGGGTTCTTTCTGAACCAAGAACTACCTCTTTGCCAAATTTGGTGTAATTCCGTTCAGCAGTTCGGGCTGTAGCCGTGTCTAAAGTTTCCTATGGAAAAATGCATGGGGAAAACGCGTTTTGGGACCCCCTTTTTCTCGGCCCCCGCTTGACGAATCCCCCGAGACTTTCAGGGTAGGAGCGGACCGGAGCGGGCCATAAAGTTTGAAAATTTCGCGAAGATACGTCAACCGGCAAGAGAGTTATTTCAAATAGAATGTCGCGGATTTCCTATGGATAATAGGCTGTAACTATAACTATCTACTGGCGACCGCCAGTAGATAATATATATATAAATACATACACAAACTTAGCTTTTAGAATTTTTAGAAAGCAAAAATATTACTCCTCATGCCACACAAACTCGACGCCTAGCAGGTCCTGTTCCATATCTAGGATGTGCGTCCAGGGGTGCGTCAGCTGTTGCTGGATCTGCTGGATGCACAGATCGCCACACTCACCCAATAGCACCTGACGCTCCAACAGGGCATAAACCTTACAGGGCCTGCTGCCAGCATGCGGAGGCTGGTGCTGCACCCAGGAAATGAATGGGCAAAGCTCACATCAAAGGCAGGGCCAGCACCTCTGCCTACTTGCGTCGCCCATAGGGAGTGCCGATCATTCTGCCATGATGGGACAGGAGACAGTTGGACTGGGATGGGAAGGAAACAGGAGGGGGGGTAGGGGGGGGAGAGAGAGAGACACACACAAACGTAAATACACAGAGGGAAAGCCATGTAATAAAAATAAGTAAAGAAAATGTGGGATTGGAAAGTGGGCAATCAGATTGAGTGGACTGGGTTGGATTGGAGTGAAGATTCAAGCATGGAGAAAGGCAGCAGGAGCAGGCAAAACAAAATGGCCCCATGATTGCGCACTACGTGCTGCTGTTTCAGCACGAAACTCGCTACCAATGCTGAACCGCAGCATGACTGGCATTTTCCGCCCATTGGCGGAACTCTATGGAATCTTGAAGGATTTTTATGCAACTCCGCAGAGGTATATTCTGCAAGTTCTGCCCACCCTTACTGTGGAGCCCCTAGGGTTTCACCTTGCTCCCAGTCATCTTCACTACATTGAACTTATTAGGTAAGATTTTACTCATCATTAATTGCACCAAAAGTCACAAACATGCTGATGAAACAACTTTGCTGGAAAGTCTCCTCCACTTCAGAAAACCAACACCTCAAACACCGATGTCCAACAACTAACTGAAATCAACCCCATCAAAATAGAATTCCTACTATTTGCTAAGACCAAGCAGCAACAATTAATCCAAACCCATCAAGACTGTAATCCCTGACTTTCTAGCTAACAAGTGGACCATGCCCGGTGGCTCTCAGCACAACTGCAGCTTGGACACCATTAGACTGGAAATGAAGAGGCAAACCAAAAAAACAAAAATAGCCTTCTTCTTGTATTCCCCTGGGATCTTGAACAATCAGAACTCTAAAAAAACAAAAAACAATTGTACATCATGATGCCTTATCATTCCACTTTCATTCTTAGAAACATCCACCCCTCCAATTACACACAGACTGATTTTACCTTGGACTATGTACACCTCCTACCTGCTTTCCAGCTAGGTGTGCACCATATCAAATATCCCATACTAAAAAATCTGGCTCAACAACAAACCTAGATGGATTCAGACCACAACTTTCACCCACTGCTAAATAACTTGGATTCACCATAGCTGACCATAAGGAGCAGCAGGACATCCTAGGACCCAAGCTCTGTACTAATGAACATTCAACCATTCCTCCCAGATAGTAACATCAGAATTGTCACTCAAGCCCTTGTACTCCTGCATCTGAATGGTGGCAACATCTGCTCCATATCCACTCAGCATCCATACTGACCACCCTTGAAGTCATGTCACAGCAGGGTCAAAGGGCAGAAGGACCACATTATTTCCACTGTGATGGGAATCCAATGGCTCCCTTTGCTGTTCCATACCATGTTCGAAACCAGCTCCATTATCTATAATAAAAAAAGGCATGGTGACTGGCATCCCTGTCTTTCTTGCCATCACGTTTGCCACCCCCAGTTGCTCTTAGTCCACCTACTGCTATAAAAAACACCAGACTGGAAATGAAGTGCAAAAAAGAGAAAAAAGGCAGGAGGCCTTCTTGATCTGTGTACCAGAATCTGGAATGACAAACTAATCCAGCAGTACTGCTGCCAACCAAGCCCTAATTTAGGAAGCTGCTAAAGACACACCTCTTAAGAGCTAAGCATCACTACAAATTAACATTCCACTTTTACCCTCAGAACCCAGATACCCCTCCAATAAGTCATGTACTGCACCTTCCCTTTTGATCCTGTGCATTGCTTAACAACCTTTGGGCTAGGTATCACAAACATAAGTACCAGGGTAGTTAAAGTAACATGCACCCATTGACCCACTATAAGATCACAGGATGTGACATTTTATACAACACTGAAGTAGAACAATTATCAAAAAAAATATCAACACACTTATTAAAGCATATGTAAATTTTAGCTGGTACGCATATATCAACTTGGATGAATCCATGATAGGTTCAGGGTGCAGCTAACATATGCATCAAACACCCATCACATATGGGTGTATGAACTGTAAATGCTTGACTATTTGCGGCTCCAATGCTCAGTTACAACTTCAAATGCCTAGGGAGAGTTAAGATATGGACATAGCCTAAAAAAAGGCATACTAATCTTATGGCAGGAAAAAGCTTGTACAACTAATATAATGCCAGGCCCAACATCCATCGTTCATAAGATCTTAAATAGCCGTATTAAGATCAGAAAGAGCTACAAAGCTCAATAAATATTGAAAGTCTAATCAGGTCTGTCAGGTTCATCTACTGTATTAATTCTTCCATCTTTTACTCTTCAACTCTGTTTTTGCCAGGCCACTCTAATTCCAGGATCTTTTTGAATTCCTCTTGATTTTGAATCCCTGTTCTGCTGATGGTTATCATTTTAGATTTGTAAGCACAATACTGCTACAATACACAGTGGTATGCCAAATTTCAGTCAAAAAAACTTCAGCTAGTCACGGTTTCCAATATGATGTAATACCGCTCTGCTTCTGTAAGGTGACTTGTCAAAAATCTGTGATCTAATTACCCACTATAAACTTCAATGACATTCTACTCATCACCACTGCATTCACCACTAAAATTCAAGGACTCTAGAACTCTGGGCATCTGTACCAAAAGTCGCAAGGCCACCCAAATCAAACCTATCATGAAGAAGCTAAACCTTCATCCAAAAGACTAGGCCAACTATTACAGAATAACCAGTAAGCAATTACTCTACAACTCATGCAGCCTTTACTGATGCCTAGCTTCCTCAAGGAAAATCTACTCTTTGATCATCAAACTGGATTCCATCCTGACAGAGGAACTGACTGTGCCATGCCCTCCATCTAGGTTGAACTAAAGAACACCGTTGATAGCAAAAACAGTTGTTCTATTATTTTTATTTTAAGACATGTGTTTTTCCAACATGACTATGAATATAAAATAACTTATGAAAGTATACATCAGATCATAGAAAATAGCTATGACTACAAGTGTTACATTGGATAAAAGCAAATCGCTATGAATACCACCATAAAACTAGTAATATGATTAAGTTAGCTTTTATGTCATGCAGATTTGTAGAGTGCACTATCACCTTGGAGGGTATGCTGGTGCTGAGCAAGTACGAGTCCAGGCACACATAGGGTCCAGTGGAACTACTCGAAAAGATAGGTCTTCATCTTTTAGCGGGATTCAAGAAGTGAGGAGGCTCTTATGTGTAGCAGTAGGTCATTCCACACTTTAGAAGCAATGTAGGAGAAGGCTCAACCGCTGGATCTATATTTCCCTATTTATGCCATTTATCCAAGTAGGAGTCCAGACGAGCTGAGGTGTCTGGAAGGTATGTGAAAGCAGATGAGATTGTTGAGGTATGATGAACCAGTGTTATGTTGTGCCTTGAAAGTATGGGTGAGGAGTTTGAATTGTGCTCATTTTTTAATTTGGAGCCAGTGGAGCTCCTTCAGTTGTGGTGTGATGTAAGTGTGGCATTGGAGGTTCAGGGAGTGATTGTTGCCACCGAGTTCTGATTGGTCTGCAGCCTTCTGGTGAGTTTTGTGTTGATCCCAGCAGAGTGCTCCCGTAGTCCAGCTTGCTTGTGACCAGGGGTTGCGTTGCGGTTTTCCGGTTGCTCATTGGGAGCCATTTGAAAATCTTCCTCAGCATCTTCAGGATATGGAAGCATGAGGAAGTGATGGTATTGACATGGGCAGTCATGTTGCGTTTGCAGCCAGTGGTGATCCCAAGGTTCTTGGCATGGGTGGTGTGTGTCAGTTCTAGCTCGGTTGGCGCCCAGGTGGAGTCCCATGGTGATGTGCTCTTCCCAGAGATTACGATTTTGGTCATGTTGGTGTTCAGCTTTAGACAGTTGATCTTCATCCAATGGGCGATTTCTGGCATTGAACTTGATCCAGGTACTGGGCGTCTTGTTTGTGAGGGAGAGAATGAGGAGCCTGTCATCAGCGTAGTGGAAAACCTTACTATAGTGAGAGCGAATGAAGATGGCTAGAGGGCTCATATATGCGTTGAAGAGGGTCGGTCTCCGGGAAGATCCTTGTATAACTCCACAGATGAAGATGCAGACAGTGCCAGATGGACTGCCTGGGTCCTACCAGTCAGAAAGGAGCAGATCCATCAAAGTGCGTGTCCTTGGATTCCAATGTTGCGTAGACATGAGATGAGGATAGGGTGGGAGACTGTAAGAAGCTGGAGAGAGGTCCAGGAGGATGAAGGCTGCTGTGTCTCATCTGACCTAAGTCATGCAGATGTCATCCATGGCAGCAATGCGGGCAGTTTTCATGCTGTGGTTTGGCCGGAGACCAGACTGAGTGGTGTTGAGAAGTTGGCTGTCAGTGAGGTATCAAGTGAGGTGTCTGTTGATGTTTTCTATAAGACCTTGGCCGGGAATGGTAGCAAGGAGATTGGTCTGTAGTTGGCAAGTGTTGAAAAGTCGGTCAAAGGTGTCTTCAGCAATGGGAGGACAGTTGCAGGTTTCCAAGCACCTGGGAAAGTCATGAAAGAGATAGAGGCATTCAGAATGGGTGGGAGCATAGCACTGATGGATTGCAGTCCTCTGGAGAAGACGTGGTGGTGGCAGGGGCCCCTGAGTGGATGGTCTTAATTATGGAGGCGGTTTCTTCTAGTATGATGACAGGCCATGTGGTTAGCACTGGTTTTTGGATAAGATCACAGAGCATTTGGCGAGATCTGAGAGGTTCGATTGTGGGTTGATGTTGCTGTAAATGACACTCATTTTGGAGAGCGATTGTTGTAGAGGTGCTGCGAGGGAGTGATTGAGTTGGAGGTGGCCGATGCGGAGGTGAAATCTTTCACAATGGCAAAGGTTCCTTTGCTTCAGTTTGTGCGGTCATCAACACGGTCCTCCAGAGCAGCGCGTTTGGTGGTTCGGATCATTTAGTGGTAGCATCTAAGGGCAGATTTGAACATGCTTCGGTCTGCATTGTCCTGGCTCATTCTTCATTTGCGCTCTAGTTGTTTGCAGTTGCGTTTCATCAGTCTGAGTTCCTCCATGTACCAACTGGTGCCTGGGGTCTGGATCTTGTTGTGCCTGAAGGGTGCCAGGGAGTCGACGCAGGAAATAATCCAATTGTTGAAATCGATGGCTTTGGGTAGGCTGTTGCTGTGTTAGAGTTGTTGGGTATTGAGAGAGGTGTTCCAGTCCTGGTCAGTGATGCTGTTCCAGTTTCGGTGGGCTGGGCTGGTGGTGCATGTGAGTTGGGACAGGATGCTGAACTTGATGAGGGTGTGGTCTGTCCAGGGAACTGGTGTGGGCTCTTCGACTGACACTTCCTTGACCCAATTTTATCAACTTTTGGCAACACCCGACAATGTAGGTAGGTCCCTTTACTCGTTGGGTGAGACCCAGGCTTCCAGGGTCATAAGTGAGTACTCTTGAGTTGGGGGTCAGTGTTGCGTTCCAGGTGGAAGTTCAGGTCTCCAAGTAGGATGCAATTGCTAACATCCAGAGTGAGTGATGTGACGAAGTCTGTGATGGTGTCAGTGAAGGTGGTGCATATATCCAGTGGTCTACAGAGGAGAGTGCCACTAAGGGTGAAGTTTGTTGTGACATGAAGCTTGAACATCAGGTGTTCCACGTTGAGGAATGATATGTTTGTAGATGTAGTGTAGCTGATGGTGTTCTCAAGGATGATGGCAATTCTGCCTCCAGGCTTTTGGAGTCTGTCTTACCTGGCAATTTTGTATCTGCAGAGTATAAAAATGTGTATTTGTAAAGTGCACTTTCACCCAGAAGGGGATGGCTGTGGCTATGTCAGGTGCCGATGCAGGGTTCAGCACGGTTTCTTTGAGGAAAAAGTAGGTCAGGGGCATTGTCGTGCAGCAGGTCCCGGATCTCTGTGGCGTATTTGAAAAGTGAGGAGTATTGTGTGGGTGGTTGCAGGACTGTGTGAGTGTCAGAGTGGGGTGTTGGGTGCTGTTGGTGCGGTGAGTGTTGGGAGTGGTTATGTGCATGAAAACTTGCAGGAAGCAAAGAAGAATGCTCACTCGGTGCAGCAGAGTGTGGAGCAGCAGCCAGGGTTGAGAGTGCGGAGGTGTTGCAGCATTGTAGTAGTGGAAGGGGAGATGGCTAGGGATCCTGGCGCTGGGCAAGGTTCAGGCACAGATGGGCTTGCATTTGTTGCCCCTTCTGCATGCCAGCGGAACACTCACTGTGGCTGTGACAACCATTAAGTAGGTCATGGGTGAGGAGTGATGTCAATTTCTGTGCAGATGGACGATGGAAAGGATTCCTCTTGCTTGGCTTCTTATTTTAAAGAACTATTTTGTGGGATAGTAATCATATAAAGATTGGAGTAGAAGTCATTGCAGATTATGTTCAGTGATTCATCAGTGTGTAGGGTGTCGTTCTACTATAGAGGTGACACAGTTTCTCTGATTTCAGTAGTCCATCATTGACCATGATCCATAGATAGATGTGTGCAGTTTAATGAGACGGTACTGCCTGGGCCATGGCATGCCCTTTTGCAATTGCTGTCAACTTCCTGTGGTAGTTTGAGTCTCTTCAGCGGCACAACTACTCGGTACATGGGCACCTTAGGCAAGTGCCGGATGAAGGGATCCCAGATAAGGGTGAATGTTTTTAACTAATCATTAGGCTTGTAGAATGTCTTTCCAAATGATGCCAATGTGATCATTGTGCCAGTCCATTCAATTAGAGAAAGTGGTGTTGCCTTCTTCCAATTTCTTAATATGCATAGTTTAGCTGTGATGAGGCTAGCCACCTTTTCCCATGCGCACTGAGACCTGTAACCTCTTCCATCTTGTGTAAAATGGCTAAGTCCATCGTAGGTTGGAAATGTACAGTGGGCACGGTTTGCTAAGCCCTCCATATCTCTGACCATTAAGAGGTAATTCGGGGGCAGGCCCAGAAGATATGTCTCCACCAGCCTGGCCACCCCTCCAACAGTTTGAGCTCGGAGCCATTTGAGCTTGGTGAAGGTTATAACGTGACCAGTGCCAGTAATGCATCAGTTGTGCTATATCAATTTTGAACCAGTGTGCCACCTTTGATACGGGCCACTATCACCCTACTACAGAGGCCTGAAAATGAGTATTTAAGGAACCATCCTAGACAGATTGCTTCCTACCTCTATTACGCCAAGGATGTTGTCACTCCCACTATGCTCTTCAGCTCTGTTCCACACCAACTCTTGGGTGTTGCAAAGATCATTCTTCTCCCACTCCTCTTCATCCCTAACCTCAGCTTGTTACTGGATGGCCTCAAGCTCTTCAATGTAACCATCTACAATGATGCAAACATGGTGATCACCCTGAAGCTTAGACCATTGCTTTTAAGGTGTGGAACAGCAAATGCTACTCAATTGCCTGAACTCACCTCATCCAAAACCAAGATTCCCATCTGTGGAAAATGTGACACTTGCCAACTTATGATCATCTGGCCTCAAGAACCTAGCCACTTCCTAATTATATCAATACCAGTAAGTATCAGGGACTCAAACCTATTACTACAAATGAATCAAGTTTCCAGAAACACCTTCCCCTGTGACCCTAGTGATGCATTTTTAACTCAGATTTCCACGCAAGGTCCAAGCCAGCACCTACCTAACGCAGTGAGACCCAGAATAAAACAGACTCTCTCGGAAACACCACTCAACCGGTTATGAAGATTACAAAGAATATGGAACACAGCAGTCAGACAACGCCTACAGAACTGCATCGCTCTAGTCCTACAAGTACTGCATTGGTTATTTCTCTCCAGATGCTACTTCAAGTCACTCTTTGTCCATATGGTAATTCATAGCACCAGACCATCTTTTAGCCAAGGGAAAATTAATTGGTACACACAAAATACTTTGCGCTCAAGACTGGCACTCCAAGTCACCCCATCCAATCTTTGTGCCCTTCTAAGGGGTGCAGCACTTGATATAGCTTTTTTAGTAAAATTAATGTTTTGCAGTGATTAAAATTCGCACTCACCCTATCTTAAGGCAAACTGGATCTTAGGAGCCATATTTACTGTGGCATCTCATTGCACCATGTGAATAAACTTTGTTACATGTCTCACTTGAAGAAATATTTAAAAGTGTCCCACAGCGAAGAAAAGAGACTTTCACAGACTGTTCTGAATAAAGTATACACATTCAAGGTTACACCTAGCTGACCCAGGGAAAATTCCATACTATGTAGCATTTACTGTTCCATGTGTAGGTCATTGCTTGTGAGACGATCCATGTAGAATTAGAAATCAGTTGAATGAATTCAGTTGTAAATGTTTCCCTTTAGCTTAATTCTGATAGATTGAGAACATGTGGACCATGTACTACTGTTGTGAATGGAAGAAATCCTTGATTTAGAACCCTCTAGAAGAGTGTAACTTCTTGATGTGGAGAGAGCCCCTTTCCACTCATTTTGGAAAGCGGCTCTAGGCTGGATTTCTTTCCCATCTTTTATTCTTTAATTTAATGATCTGAACTTTACTGAGTTCTTGACCGATTCTGGACTTTAACTGAGCTTTGCACGGTTTCATTAACTAATTGATTTTGACCATAATGAATTAATTCCCGTGTGTCTGAAATTCTAAAAATAAAACCTTTAAGTTTAAAACTTCATTGTCTATCTTTCTTGTAAGACCAAATGTGTCATACACATCTGTGATTTGAAATGGTCACCTATGACTTACTAAATTGAGACGAGTCCATAGGGGAGCACCCAAGTCAGTCTAGGGACTACACTGCTCCCGATACAATCAAGAAATGCTTTGGGCAAGAAATAAACGGGTTTCAAGCATTTCACACTTACTCCTCTAAATCAGGCAGCCAAACTCTGAAATTCATTGCCAGCAAAGATATGAAATATCGGATCACTTGGAATTCTGGAAGGAAAGCGCTGAAGGCCAAGCTCTGCCCTAACAGCACCCTGTCCCCCACTGAATGCCAAGTTGCCAAACCGGTGCCAGATCGGACAATCCCATGAATAAATAGTCAATCACACGAGAGGATGTAGGGTATGTACATAAGCGACTATCTCTCACTTTGTTCTTGACATCACGCCACACTGAAGAGTGGCTACAATTTTAAAACAAAAAAGGAGTTCCACTTCTGCCCTCAGGCACCACACCCAAACTCCTCTTCCCACAGAAGTCACCCTATGAACCCCCATTCTCCCAGGTAAGCACAATGGTGTGTGTCTAAGTACATGCAGCTATCTCACACCTCTTTGTGCCACACCCCATTGAAGAGTAAATACATGGTCACCACAACACGATAAGAGATCTCCTCCGGTGCTCATGCGCAGCAGCAAAACATATTCCACTGAAGCAAGACTTAAAATCACACTTTTCTTTTCAAATGAAACAAACTGAAGTACGTGCTAGCCATCTGCCGGGAATTGATTTGGCGCCTCCTGAGTGGTCTGAGCACTACTGATACAATAATATGTACAATGTGTTTATAAGTCACAATTATGTGAACACTTAAACAGCCTTTAACCCAACTTAATAGTACTATGGCTTCACAATTATCGTTCCTTTTTTTCGAATGCATTAAATATACCTGCCCCATCTTATCTACAAGATACACATTGTGGGGCGTGCAGCTCTGTGAAAGAAAGTTTAATGAAAGTTAGTTACGGCGCTCTTTACTTCCTTTAAACTAAATAGCAGTTACCTCTTTTAAATACATTGGCAGACATGGAACCAGTTATGGAATTTTGTATGGATGTTAGAGTAAAAAAAAATCTATATCCAGTTTCAATATGCATTTTACAACTATTCTAACTGCTACTTATGTTGCCTGGTTTCACAGGACTTGCACTGTCGAGCTTGACAGCTTGAGCTGCAGAGTCAGAACTACAAGGATTGGCACGTCAGAACTATGGGTTCTAGTACGCACTGGTCTACACAAGAGGTGGTAATCATCGGATGATCCTTGCAAACCAATGTTTATGTGCCCGTCAATTTAAAATTACAAGCATTGGCATAGCCAATAGGTCTCGCCTTTTGGACCTTATAAGTGTTTTGCCAGAGCTATTAGCTTTGTTAATGTGTTTAAGCTATGTTGTAGAGCACTTGTGACTGCCTGTTTAGTAGTAAAATATTGCAATAGTTGGTAGCTAGAGGGGCTCCTAGAGCTTTGGGCCCCAGTGTCACTACACCTGCTGCACTATCTAAATAAAGCCTCTTTCAACTCAATGTGCCAATTTGGTGTAAGCCAAATTTATCATGTTTGAAGGAGAGAGTGCAAACATGTTAGCACTGGTTAGCCGTGGTAATGTGCAGAGAGTCCTAAAAGACAACAAAAACTGGTACAAAAAAAACTGGAGAGGGGAACGCAAAAACTTTGGGTGACCCTGCAGAAAGGGCTAAGTCCAATAGACTCACACCTCTCCAACAGGAACAGATTGCTTTAAAGGAAGTCTTTTGCATTGATAGACGTTCCCCTGAAGTGGTGAGTTTGTCATCGTTGACATGGAAATAGTTATGTCACAGCTAGGATAGCAAGCTTGCCCCGATTACCCATGAAAACCTCAGATGACCTATGCGACAAAGTGCTTGCTGGGCAGTTAGTTGGCAGTACAATATCTCACAAGTTAAAAAAAATAAAAATCTAATGAAAAGCAGCGGGCGGGACGCATAAATTAAAGCAAACTGCACCCTGCTAAATGATAAACTGTGACGGGCGGAAGGTGAAAGCTCCTTTTAAAAGAGCAGAAAGCCATAGGTCATATTCAATTTCTCCAGCGGCTGATGTGGGCTGTCCTACTACCCCATGTTGTATGCTGAAGTGGGCAGATGAAAAATGTAAATGACAACAACTGACCAATGTAATGAAGAGGGCTGGCTAAAAGTCCCTGCAAGTAAGTTCAATATATATGTATATATAATTTTAATAAAATCAAAAGGGTTTGCTGACGCCAAACCTAAGTCAATGGGCAAATGGATAGTCTTGTAATCTGAAACTTGATACAGCCCAATACAAGAGATCTTTCTGTGCCAGTCTACAAATTATTTGTGGAGTCTCGGCTGCACAGTGCAAACTGCTCCATACTCTGAACTGTTGAAAAAGGTCCAACGCCAACTAAAGTACTTCACATGTTTGCATCATTTGCTTTGTTTTTTTAGAGTTCTTAGTGTTGCACTCTTTTCAAGGACAGTGTATTGAGATTGATCACACCATATAAGTGACAGCTGAAGAGGACTCACCTCATGAGATTTTAGCACTGCAATTTAGCATCCGCCACACTGCTGCCATTTTAGGTCACAAAGTCAACTAAAAAGACAGAATCATCCCCTACTTCAGCTTTTCTCATTGAAGCGAGTCCCGGGGATAAGGGATCAAAGGTAGTGACATTTTTTTTCGCATCTGTCACTAGGTTTCTAGCTCTGCTGTGAAGCCAGCCTTTACTGAGCGTGTTCTCTTCGCTCCCGGTTGCCCGGGAAGAGTTGACAATTTAGGATCCTTCACAGAATACGCTGTTTACACAGAATAACCCAATAAAAAGTTGTTACCCTATTTACTGTGTAGGAAGATAGAACAGTGAATTTTTTTCTGCAGGTCACGAGTTCAATGGAATCCCAACTCATCCTCTCTAGGTCGGTAAGTGCAGTAAAAGGACAGTGCTTTGTGTGCGCTCGCAAATCCTGTTTTTGACCATAAAAACACCTCTTAGCTACAGCGCTTCCAAATGGCACAAATGAAAAACGAACCTCTACGAGCAACGTTATTATTATTATTTTTTTTTAAAACAGTTATTAAGTGCCGAATGTATACATGGCACACCTTTGGCAAGACACTTGCCACCAGTGTTACCCTGTAAAACACCGTGAGCCAGTATTATGTTCATGTTATGCGTTTATAGAAGGGGTGAAATGTCAGGAGACATGCGACATGGGTTTTCTCATAGGTAAAACCATTGCTGCAATACCTGATTGTACAAAGCTTTGGAAGATCTTGTAAACCTGTCACTTCTAGTGATATCTCATTCTCGAAAATGAAAGCGAGAGAAAGGGAAATAAATAAAATTAGATTCACAGAGAGGTGACAAAGAAAGAATGGCAGCGAGAAGGGATTAAGAGACAAAAAAAATTAAAAGAAGCGGGACGGTAAAATATACTTTTCTGGGTGGAAGGCAGCAATGTAAAAAATGTATATCCCAATTAAAAGAAGCAGCACGGCCAAATGCTACGTTGGTCAGAGGGTGGAAGCACAGCACGAAAGTGAAACCGACTGCGAGACAGGCAAGGCAAATGTAAACAAGCGCGGCCACGCTAATTACAAACAGATGGCCCCTGCGCGCCGCTGCTCGCTCCCGCAAGGTGGATGCCGTGGCATGCACGAGTTTCTGAAAAGTGCAGACCGAATCCAAAAGGTCATCTCCTAGAGCAGCGCATGCGCTAGGCTCGACCTAAAAAGCGCTATGACATGTCCTGCTCTGGCAGCATCGTAGCACTTTTTTGTGACTTTCAGCCAAGCTGAACAGCAGATGTGCTGCTAGACAACATGGCGAAAAGACATTCACATTGACAAGGCCAATAGCTCGGACATTGCCGAGATCTACTGGCTTTGCCAAAGCTTGTTCGATGTTGATGTGGTCATGCTGAACAAATATGGAAGTGATAGTGAGGAAAACAGTTGAGGAGCTTTGAAGTGAGAAACAGCTGATGAGCTTTGAAGTGAAGCAAGGATGTGGCGTACAGGCCAGACCTGCCGACAGGGAAACTGGGGAACCAGGTTTATATCTCTGGGTCAGCTGAACAATTTGTGATCCTGGGAAAATCACTTACGCGTCCCTCTGCCTACGACAATGAAAGTGTCATTGTGTAATGTAACTGGTGAGCACTGAAAGTGTCCCAACACCATCGGCTGGTGTTAGCACTGTGGCAAGTTGGAGGACAGACCAAGCGCTCCAATACCATCGGATTGTGCACAAAAAAAAGCAGCAGCGACGAGGGAGGTAGTGGGGGAACGGGTCAAGCAGGAGGGGATGGGCAAGCAACAAGGGGGGGGGACCTTAACTGAAGCAGGATCAGCAACAAAAATTAAAGTGTCATTGTGTTATGAAACTGGTGAGCACTTAAAGGGCTCCGATACCCTTGGTTTGTGTTTGAGCTATGGCAAGACAGACGAAACAGCGAGTGCTCCAATATCAATGGATTGTGCAAAAATAAAAATGAAGAGCTGTTCGTGTTTTAACACATTTAAGAAATGCATTTGTTTATTGTGCACATGCATGCATTTTAGTGGTATGTGTACAAGGAGACAGCCTGAAAACACAGGTACTCCTATGGAGTGTTTGAAAACAAAGAAAAAATTGTTCCACAAACAGGGAGCAGTGTAAGGGCACTTGTAGTTGGTCCATGTGCTATGAGAGAGCCAAACACAAGAAGGAGGCGTTGACGCCCGCATGCCATGACGAATGGCAAAGACAATTAGAGTGATGCTGAAGTTAACCAACCGTAGAAGATTGGTGGACTGTAAGCCCACAGAAAGAACACAACACATCTCTTGGAGACAGCGCATGCCGAGACCTAAAAAAAGCATCAGGCAAGAGGCTCTAACGTGTTAGTTAAACTAGGCTTCCTCCTAGTCAAAAAAGATCAATCCTGCTACTGAAGAATGACCAAGATGTATGGACAGATGATCAATGACAGAAGCATCACTATACCAAATGAAGGATTCTTCCCACAACCACAAAAAGATTAGGGGTCCTCTTTGGGATCACTTTGGAATTGAAATGAAATGGATAACAGTTTATTTGGGCCCTACACCTGGGGACACCTGGCCTCCCTATAGCTGAAGAAATTAAGATCTCTCCTGTTGGACATCTAATGCAGCCCACGTAGACTCCCGTTAAGACTCCATAAATATCAAATAGCAAAAGTATTGTATGTACAAGTGCAGTCTAAGGTCTAAGAACCAGGTTTTTTGTCTGGAAGTTTGTGATTACTAAATGCTACCACAAGAGCCTATGTTAACTGTTCAGTTTCTTGTAAATATTGGCTGTTATAAAAAAGAAAAAACTTATGGCTCTACTCTATCTGGGGGAGAAAAAAAAAAATTCAGATTACCATGTTTCTGCCACATATGACCAACAAGTAGGCAGAAAAACGAAGACTAGTGAACTACAAGTAGAAAAAAATGAAGGCTAGCTTTGTGTGTGGGAGAAGGGGGGGCGGAGAAGAGCTCTCTGGGCCACATCTGCTATTGGGAAAACGAGAAGCCTTGAATTGTATTGTATTGTATTGTATATGGTATTTATAAAGCGCAACAAACACCCTACGGGTACCCTGGCGCTAAAAGTACATGTATACAAACCAACGTCAGGCAAGAAAGGACAGAACCTAAAGAAAAACATTGCTCAAAAGAAAGACAGGAACATTATCGGGGGAACAACCACGTTTTGATCCTTTTTCTAAACAGACAGGGTACTGCATTGTCTGATTTCAGTTGGGAGTGTGTTCCAGAGCTTTGCAGCAGCAACACTAAAAGATCTTCCTCCCGATCTGACCTTATTGAACCTGGGTATCTTTGCCAGGTAAGCAGAAGAGGAGCGAAGGGTCCGGGTAGGAATATACCAGACCAATTTCTTCTGCAACGGTCTAGGACCGAGTCCATGTAATGCCCTAAACCCCATACAAAGGGATTTAAAATAGATTCTTTGCTGCACAGGGAGCCAATGTAGCTCCGATAGGCACATTGAAGCAGAAGAGCTTCGAGGTCTAGACAAGGCCAGTTTTGCAGACGTGTTCTGGACACGCTGCAGTCTCTGTATCAAATACTTTGGGGACTCCAGCAGCAAAGCATTACAATAGTCAAGTCTACTTAGGATGGCGCCTTGAACAACCAAGGCTCTGGCCGAAATTGGGAGCAACGGAAGAATCTTTCTCAGAGCCCTAATGAGGCCAAAACAGCACCCCACCAACTTGTTCACTTGCGTCTCCAGAGATAGGTTGGCATTGAACATAACTCCCAAATTTCGCACCGTCTTAGACGGCGCCAAAGTGGTAGATGAGCCAAGGGGCCAGAAGTTGTGAGGAAGAGGCCGGTGGACCTTCCCAACTGCGCAGTGTACAATTTCGGTTTTATCCGAATTGAATTGCAAGGAGTTATTCCGCAGCCACTGCGCAGTGTCATGCATACATGCATGAAAATCCTCCAGGGCGTTGGGTGACGTTTCATCAAGAGAAATAATAATCTGGGTATCATCAGCATAATTCACCAATTTTACATTATGAGCCCGAATGATATTAATCAGTGGGCTCAAGTAGATGTTAAATAAAATTGGGCTGATGGCGGATCCTTGTGGAACTCCATGACAGATGTTGGGAGGACAGGTGGCCGAAAACCACAAAGCCAGATGACATCTCACCATAAACTGTGACAAGTGGCAAAGAAGCAGATTAAGTCTGAACTGGCCAAGCGCAAAACAGAAAAAAAAAAAAACCACTCCGGGCGCCACACAGCACCTGCAGCCATCTGACCGACAGCACGAGCCACCGCGTGTCACAAAGGGCACCGGGTCTATGCAGACCGGAGGCTGCCAAGAGGGACGCAGTTTTCATTTTCATGCCCTGTGACTTCAAGTCTGCAAAAACCAATACCCTGTGTATGAAACCAACTCACTGTCCAGTGTGTAGTGTGTAGAAAGGTGTCCGAGACAATGCACAAAAACAAAAGGGGGGCAGATTCACACAAAAACCCATTAACTCCGCTCTTTGCCCGGGTGGGGATGAATGGGTGCAAGTTGAAGGCACTCAATGCACCACTGCTGATGCAGACAAAATACAGGCGTCTGGGAGCCTGGGAATGGCTCGAATATCTGAGCTATCAGTTTATTTGCGTAGATCTTTGAAGCAAGCGGCTACAGAAAAATGTACAAACAGTACCAACATGGCGCGTTGTTAAAGCAGCAGCTGCACTCGAAAACAAGGCATTGCAAAAAAACCATGAACGCGCGCCCGCCAAAATGAAAGCCACCACGCTAATTGTTGAAACATGATTCAGACCACATGGCGCCCTGCGCGCCGCTGCTCGCTCCCGCAAGGTGGATGCCGCCACATGCATGAGTGTCAGAAAAGTGCAGACCGATTCCAAAAGGTCATCTCCTAGAGCAGCGCAGGCGCGCTGCGCTAGGCTCGACCTAAAAAAAAGGAAAGAAAAAAATCTCAACTGGTTCAGCTGATGTGCTTCTTTTCAGATCTGTTACACTGGTGATTCAGTGGAGAGCTGTTATGAGTGAGATTAAGCGTTAGAAGCAGTCTAATACCTCCTCGGTGTTCCCAGAGGTGGTATTGTAATTGCATTTATATAGCACTTACTGCCCCGGACGAGGCGCCAAAGCGCTTTTTTGGCAAGTAGCACGCTACTCCAGAACCCATAAAGGATTAGTGGTGAATTAGTATAGTGAAATATAACATTAATTGGAGAGGTGGACCTGTTAGTCTGTTATTTGGCTTGAAAAGGATAGTGGAGGGATAGAAGAGAGAAGGATTTAGACTTTTTTTGTTTGTTTTGGAGGTCATAGCAGTAGGAGGAGGCTTGGGGTGAGTAAAAGGAGTGTGGAGGGGGCAGAGTCATAGGGAAGGGTTTAGAAAGCCTTGTTTTGGGGGGATCAGAATAGTAAAAGGTATGAGATGATGCAAGGAGGGTAGGGAAGAGTTTAGAAAGGGGTATTTTGGGGATCATAGTAGTGGTATGGGGTTTGAGATAAATGAGAGAGCGGAGGTAGAGGATATATTGATAAAGGTATAGGGTGAGAAATAGGGTAGTGCATTGGATATGCTGAATTCAAAGAAAAGTAATAAATATGTAGATCCATAAGTACATGGAAGGTATATAGATGCATAAAGGGAGTAAGTATATGTAGATTAAAGATGCATTAAATAAACTCCAGCTTTCAAGTGTTGTACTTGAAATTAAATTTGTTTATATTTAATTTTTTTATTCAATAGTGAAGCAATTGTAGGTAAATAGTTATGACAAAAGATTCTTATTTATGCTGTCACTTATATACATGTTAAACAGAATAATTTAACTATCAGTAATATGTACATTTGTTTCGCAGAACTAAAGAATATATATTTTTTTAAAACAATTATTCTACATGTTTATACAAAGCAATACACATAGGTACATATCTATAGTACAAATAAATGCTTATATACAGAGGGATATGCTGTATATTGCTTTTTGCATATGGTGCTTAAGTGGGGAAGAGCCAATTCTGAAGTTTTCTGAAGATAAGGTGGTTATTCGTGAATCTTATGTTGGGGGGTAAAGGGTTCCATAGTTTGGCTGCTTGAACAGAGAAGGATGTGCCACCCATGTTTTTTTTGTATCTTGGTATTTTAAGGCGAGGTGCCACTCTAGAGTGGAGGTTCCTTTGTTGAATGTGTTTGGTGAGTTTATTCCTGTGAAGAGCGGAACCGTTCTATGCATCGCTTTGTGGGTGATACAAAGCAGCTTGAACGGGGATCTTCTGGCAACCGGTAACCAATGCAGGGCTTTCAAGGCAGGGGAGATGTGGTCTTTCGGTTTTATATTAGAGAGTAGTCTGGCAGCAGAGTTCTGAATCCAATGTGGTCTTTTCATGGTCGTTAAAGGTGATCGGTGGTAAAGGCTCTTGGCGTAATCGAGTTTGGACAGAACAAGGGATATGGTAGCTTGGACCTTCTGTGGAAATCCCAAATGAGGGGAAGATTCGTCGCAGAGTTTTTATAGTAGCAAAGCTTGATCTTGCTAGTTTGTCCACTTGGGCATTCATTGATAGCTTGGAGTCTTGTCATTCCGAGGTTTCTTACTTCCTTCGATACTTTAGGCGGTGTTCCCAGATCATCAGGCCGGGCGGCAAGCGGGTCATAAGGTTTCCAATTACCACACGTGAGTATTTATATTTTGGAAGCATTCAATTTGAGATGGCTCCATGTCAATCATTGATGCACAGGCTCTGAGACAACTGAAAATTGGCAACTTTCCAATGTCTTTGGGGCGTTCCAGTTGGAGTATTTGTGCGTCATCTGCATAGATATAGCACATGAGGTGAAATTGATTGATCAGTACAGGTAATGACTTCATGTAGATGTTGAAAAGCATGGGCAAGATGATAGAGCCTTGATGGACCCCTGCTTTTGTGGAGTACGGTTTGGTTGAGCAAGGTGGGGTATGGATGACATTAGTTCTGTTGCGGAGGTAGGATCCAATACAGTCTAGAACAGTTCCCTCTATGCCGGCTTCGTAGAGTCTTTGTATCAGAGTGTCATGGTCAACCATGGCAAAGGCAGCCGAGAGGTCCAAGAGAAGGAGCGCAGCAACCCCGTTCCGTAAACTGTGTTCTTCAGATCATCCCAGATGGCAAGGAGGGCAGATTCTGTGCCTCTTCTTGGACGGAATCCCGTTTGGAAGTCTGAAAGTTTGGCATTCTCTTCAATGAATTGTGACATCGGGGCAAACGCTGCTCTTTCTATCAGTGTGCCAAGGAAAGGTCCATTTGTAATCGGTCTGTAGTTGTCAGGGGTCTGCGGGTCCAAGTTTGTTTTCTTCAGTAAAGGGCGTATGAATGACAGTTCTTCTGGAAATATTCCGGTAGTTAGGGAGTTGTCTATTCTTCTTCTTACTGGAGTGGCAGCACAGGTAGGCCTGCTTGCTATGACCAGGTACATAAATTCATCGTGTGAAATGTGTTGGAAGGAACTGAGAGGTGGGGTTAGAGTATTGATGTTTTGTAAAAGGGTCAGTGCTGGTGCTTTGTCTTTGTTTTAAGTATACGAGTCCAGCGTTTCTGCTTTGGCCGTGTAATGATTTGCCAGTTTGTTTGTGAAATCTTGAGTAACGGGATGAGCTCCTTCTAGGCAATTTGGTTTACGAAATTCATTTAGTGTTTTATAGAATTCTTTGTTTGCACATTAAGCATTTTGAATTCTGTCTGAATAGTATCTTTTCTTAGCTTTTTTTCTAGCTAACTTGTATAGTTTTTAATTTTCTGTAGGCAAAGTTTGTCTTGATTGGCGTTTGTTTTGAGCCAGGCACGTTGCAGCTTTCTAATTTGTTGTTTTGTGTCTTTAATCTCTGTATTTTTCCAAGGTGCTGGTTTTCTTTTATTCTGTTCTGTGATTTTTAGAGGGATCAGGATATCAAAAGGTTCCTGTAGCCACTCAGTTTAACAGAATTTTGTTGTTTCTAGATCTGTTCTGGATGTTAGTTGTGTTTCTAAGTGTTCCAAATTGAGTTGTTCCACGGTGGATAGGTGGATGCATGTAAGGTAGTTTTTGGTGTCGCTTAGTGCTTTATGTTGGAAAGCAAGCAAATGTGGGTTTGACCATGTGACTGGAGTTATAGTTTGAAAGGTAACTAGTTCGGTATTAGCAAAAATGACATCTAGGATGTGTCCAGCATTTTGTGTGGGTGTGTGGACGATCTCATACAGGTTCAGTGCGTCTAGGCCAGCGATGATTGTTTTAGGATGGGGCATATTAGGTTGCCAAACCAAACGCATAGGTTGGAGTGTAATGTCATCAGGTTTGAAACCGTGTCTAGAAGCATGTCTGGGAATGTCACATTGCTAGGTGGAGGTCTGTAAAGGAGCAGGAAGTTACTGGAGGAAGAGGGTGTAGGATTGCATTTGGTAAAAAGAGCCTCACAATTTTTTATGGAGACGTGGTCAACTTTAGTGATCTGTAATGTTTGCCTGAACACAACCGCTAGACCACCTCGTTTTTTGCCTATACGATTTTGGGTGATCGTTTGATAGCCTAGAGGAAGGGCTTCATGCAGGACTGGAGCCGTATCATCTCCCAACCATGATTCAGTTATGAATAGTATGTCTGGTTTTGCGTCAGTGAGAAGGTCGCAGATGTGATGTTTGTTTTTAGAGAGCGATCAAGCATTTATTAGTAGACAGTTTAGAGAATGTGCTTTGGTGATAGTGTGACTGTTTTGTAGAAGAGTGAGCAGTATTTCGTTGGCTTGCAGCTCGTGTCCTTAGTGCTATTAGCTGTACGTGGATAGCAATAGTGTAGCTGTTACAACACAATAGAAATAAAGGTGGCCAATAAAGTACCTACATGAAGTATGTTTAGCTCACTTGTTGATGACCTGCGAGCCCAGGGTAGCAAGGCAGTTCAAAGTGTACCCAATGTCAAGTCAGAGGGAGCAGATGCTACTGCTGACCACTTCATTGATGCCCAGAGTAAGGGGTGGGCAAGCATTTCACGAAGCACATGGAATCTGTCAGCCAAGGAATTCTGCATGCTATGTGGGTTTGGAAGATTTACAAAACTTGGTTCTTCAGTGCAGAATTTTAGAGGCTCTTTACCCACATTTTCCAGCACAAACTAAGCGAATCACCTGAATTTAGAGTGCCGCAAAATCAAAGCTGCTAGTTAATTTGCAGCTGTAGAAAATACCAAAACATTGTTTTGCTCCCCATTCACCCAAAAAGATATGTCCAAGTTATCCAAGGTTACCTTGTATTAAGGTTAAGTGCATATGGCAATTTTGGCGAGGGTGTGTTGTAACAGCCAGAGGGGCCTACTTTGGAGCTGGGGAACCAGATTTGAGTCGGTCAGGGCACAAATCCTATAAATAAGAGGGGGGGAAAAAAAAAGGGGGGGTCTAACCAAGTTAGGCAGTTTGCAAGTGACATCAGATCTTAAGACCTCACACATGTTTAGCAGGTCTATCATGAGTACATTTGAGCGCCTTACGAATATACTTGCAAATACTCCTGATTTAGGCAGAAGACTCACACTTTTGTAAGCTACACATTAAAACAATGTTGCCTTTCGTCAGCGTGAAGCTTCCTTTACCCAAGGATTGAACAACCTAATTCCGCTGCCAGCCTACTCCACCAGGCATAATATTCCATATGCAGCACATTCCCACTTTGATATGATTGCTTTAGCTGCCCACGCTCTTCAGAGGTGAGACCGCTCTGCTATGCGAAGTATGCTTACTCAGCCCTACCCACCACTTAATGTGTCTGTGGTGGGCACCTGCACTCATTCTAGGAGAATGGGGCTCGTGTTTCACCAACAGACCATGAAATAAAACAAGATAGAAAGACAGAAAGTGATAGGAAAACTGGAGTAGTGAAAGAAAGATTATGGCAACATTGGCATTCAGCAATAGGACCCTAAGAAAAAGTTTGGGACTCTGCATTTATGTTTTCACAAATTAAACACTGCCCCCCCAAAATACCACCTCCACATTTAGCAGCAGACATCTCATCTTCTCATTGTTGCTATAACTGGATCTAAACCACTCTCCCATTCACGAGTGCAACCTGACAGCTCACCCTGCAATCAGTACAACCAGCATACCCACAGAAAAACTGGACTATAAATTTCACAGTAAGAGGTATCGGCTCCACATCAAAATATGTGCAAGCCACCCAGTATTCAAGCAGAAGGAAACGGTGGTTAAGTTAACTCAGAAGAAAAAGGAACAAGCAATTCCTGTCCCAAACTAGCACTCAAGAAAATATTGGCCTTCAGATGGAAATATTGCTAGTTTGCATAGAAAACCTTTCAAGGGGGTGGGGGGGGGGGAAGAGGTAGGAACAGCGAGATACACCACAAACTATGGCCAGTAATTCAGAATTTACACTAGAATACCCTCGCTAATAATAACTTTGTATTTACTAGATGTTACACTGCCAACATTGTGCACTCGAGATGGCCTACTTGTCTACAATACCACTGACCTGTGGGGTCGCCTATTCGCTGTTACCTCATCCTGCAAGCAGCCATCCCCAAGTACACATGACCTTTCATACATAGCAAACTCTGAATTACAAGCCTAAGAGCATCCCAACAAAGCTACTCTGTTGTAATACAGTACATTGCAAAATTTGCCACATCGCTGCAGTAGGTAGATGCGAGCAGGGCCTAGAACAGGACCACCCACACTTTGGCAGGGTAACATCTTGGCAAAATTTAACACTGCCATATCCAGCGCTCTTGAATTACCAGAGCTACAAAAAAGCAAATTGTCTTCCTTTCAAGGAAAACCGCTCTTCAACATTTAGAAACTGAAACTGGTAAATAAAGCATATAATTTCAATGTTCGGAAATCAATTATTGTTGATGTGACTGAATTGGATACTTGTGCACAAAATTGAAATCTTTGAGTCATGGAGGAGCAAGCACGATTATGTAAGGCAGTCCTTATTTGAAGTGAAAAATGCAGTTGCGGCATCTGCCTGCCACCCACGCTCCAACCTCACATGCCAAGAATTAAAGACAAAGCATTAATCCTTCATGTAAAACAGAAGAAATAGGAAAAATAAAGAGATGTCCATCGAATGACTGAAATGAACCATGTGAAAGCAGAAAATCTGGGATCAATGCCGGGTTCCCAGCTTGACCAAATTGTGTGATCTAAGCAAATCTTTTTTGTGTTTTATTTAATAGGCTGTAATGTTGCACCAAGTATAATAAGAATATAGGCCACATATAAGATGCACTTGACAATTGAATTTCTATGTGACTTTTGCCTGCCAGCCACTCTAACCTCACGAGCTAAGAATTAAAGACAAAACATTAACCTTTGATGTGAAGCAAGAGGGGGGGGGAAAAAACAAAAAACAAAAACAAAAAAAAAAAAACGATGTTCATTTAATGGCCGAATTGCACAAAGAATGCTAAAAATCTGTGTGCAGCCCATGAACTCTGTATGCCAGGTGGGGGCGATGGTGAGGATTGTGGGCTGTCACCATAGTGCATTTCTCTGTCTAGAAGAGGGCCGTCACCCTGTGCAATGCTGTGATCTGAAGGGTTCATTTCCCTGTGTGCTTTGTTTCAAACCCCGTATGCCAGGAGGGGCCCGTGGCGAAGTGAGAAGGCTGTCGCTCTGCAGCAGCATGCAGCTGTGAAGGAGAAACAAGCCATTACCTGTGGAGGAAGAGCAACGATTTAACTACCCAACAATTCAGGAGGACCCAACCCTGCCTGGATTCAGGGAGGTTTACCGCAGAGGAGTGTGTGTGTGGACGCCTGCCATTTCTATCGTAGCATCCAGACTTCTGCTCACTGATGGGCCGCAGGCGCATGCCAGGGAGGGCGCACTGAACCTCCACTCCAACAAGACTGGGTAAGACTGAATACTGGCCCTCCAGGCCTAGGGGGCAACTTGTTCTGACTGACACGCTACGGTGCAGATCCAATTTGACTTTCTTAAAACCATCATGAACTTCTAACACAACTAACATCCAAGCACCACCCATGTAACGCCCATCTGACAATGTACCGCAAGGTAGGGCAATGACCTGCCTTGCGTTAGGTTGTTTTACAAAGCCACACAAACAGGATTTGTGTGGCACTATAAATCCCAAAATATATTTTGCATCAGGGTTGTGCCAGAAAAGGGACGCAACCCCGATGCAAAATCTGGGCTTCACCTTCTACATTTATTTTTTAGAAACTCTGCTGCGAAGAAATTGGCAACAAGGAGAAATGGGACAGTAAATCTGTACTGCTTTTTGGGTTGCAAAGTCTCAATTTTAAAATACCTTATGGAGTTAAGGCACCTACACTGCAGAGATCTTTGTGTTTCCAGGAATTATGAAGGACTAATAATAGTAAGATAACTCTGGTGGTCAACACATTTGCTAGAAAGATCTGTGTTTGTCTAGTTTCAGATTGGACTCAAAATAGAATAGAGGGTTAATGTGTCTCCTACAAAGCACATCGTGTAACATGCAGATGACAGAATTTTGTTTTATTTAGATAGGTAAGCAGGTTACTGCTTTTAACACAGATATCCTTTTGTTACTTGCAGTTACACTGTAATCCTTTTAATATAGCACAGTGAGCTATAAAGGATGATATGTGAATCATACATCTTGTAACCCTCCCTGTCTAATGCAACATATCCCATACATTGATTTACAAACTTGTATGATTTATTGTCAATATAATGTATACATGCGATGTAAAGCACTATGACACGCCTTTAGGATGAGTAGTGCTATAAAAGAAAAAATTAGTTGTTTACATTTTTTTCTCTAAATACTGGGACAGACCATCACATCGGATATTCTTGCATTCTTACAGTGCATGCATATTTCTTATATGCAAAAGCATGCCTCTAAAGTATGTGTGAAATGCGAACAAGTGGTGTGGCCTGGTTTCCCCTCCACTGCATTTACATCTAGGTGCGAGGCTCCGATAACTCCCAGCCAGGATACTCGAACAAAAGGAGGCCTGTTGGGCCCTTAAATTTGGCCTTTGCTTTGGGCCGAGCTGGAAATGAAAACCAAGTTGTCTGCATTGTCTGTCGCTGAATTGATACAACATGCAGGGGCTGCTGAATATGTCCCAGTGTTTGAAAATTACACTGGGACGAGTTCAGCACATTTTACAGTAGGGCCCAACTTTTTAGCAGGATGGACGATGTCCAACCACTATTTTCATAGTGGACGCTGTCCACCCCAGTGTACCCTGTACTTGTGCCCTGCTCTGCGTCGGCTCAACATCCTGTAATTCTGGGCAAATCACTTAATCTCCCTGTGCCCACAAAAAACATGAATGAGTCCTTGTGTAATGTAACTGGTGCTCATGTAAAGTGCTCCAGTCCCTTCGGGTCGACTTCACGCCATATAAAAACTGGAGAAAAAAAACAAATAACTGAAAGAGAATATTTTATTTTATTGCTCTTATTTTTCACTAGTTCGCAATTTAACATTAGCTTTCCAGAGAGGTGAAGTATCACAGTGGTACTGAATAGGTAAATATGTGTTTGCTGTAGGCAGCACAACGCTGGGTCCCATCGGAGGAATGCATAAATGGATGTCTTTGAAGGTCACATTACATTATAATTTCCTTTCAGTAACTTCACTAGACAATAGCTGCCAATGACTCCAACTATCTGAAGGAAAAATAACAAAAACAGGTCACCTTAAAGGTAAATGAATTTTGAGCACATCAATTTCTTATACTTGGAAATGGGACAGATGTTCAGAGTATTTACTGACAAAGCTTGAACACAAACACCCGTTTACGTTTAATAACTATTTCGCCATACATGCCATAAAAGTTAACATCTTAAATGATCAGCCAGATAATGCAAGAACATAACTCAGGCTACATTAGCGGCATGTCAACTCGTATCCTATTTAAAAATTCTACAGAACGAGACATTAAATGCAGGTCCTTAAAATACAAGTAATGAGAAGAGAACATAAAACAGTCTACTGGATATAAAATGCGAAAATAAACAATTTTCAGTCACATAGTAAAATTAGTGCATTCTAGACTTTAGCACTTTTCTCCCAATACCACGCATGTGCCCTAGAAATTTGGCAACAGCGCAAGCAAGCAGAGGTCTCCCGTCTGATCTTAAAATTGGCAATCTGCTTCATGTTTACGTGTTCCCAAATTGGTTTTAGCCAGTTCGCTCTTGGGAGCACATAAGCTGGGCAAGCAAACACTACATGAGCAACAGATTCGATAGCAGTGTTGCATCCACAGCTGTCAGATTGCCAATGGATCACAATGCCAACTACTTGTGAATTAATTCAAAGGAAGTGTGCTGTGCCAATGTAATGTAATAGACATTTATAGAGCACGCAGCTACCTCAGAGGAGGTGTCCCGGCGCTAAACCGGATGTATAGTTTCCTGTCGTATGGTACCTGGATAATATCGATGTAATTCTCCTGGGAACTATCCAGTTTGAAATCCATAAACCCATTTGTAAGCCTCCCCCTTGCTGTATTGCCGAGCTCAGCTTGCGCTACCAAAACCCAAAACCGTGTTTCCACGAGGTCTTTTGAGGGAAAGGTTGCTGTGTCCGCATGGTCCCAAATTTCCTGCAGCCCAATATCAGACAATAGTCTCTTCACATTGCTTATTCAGCCTATTTAATTGGACTTATCCAGGCAATTCTGAGTGGACCGGATTCTGACACAAACACCCTATTACAAGGATACAAGTTTTCTAGTTGTGAGGTCACCACTTGCAACACCATACCAGGCCCCTATTGCATTGCATACATCGATATGTAAAATTATAGATGGGTAACAAGTAATGGAGATATTTTAACTGAAGGGCTCGGAGTTTCACAAAACAGCAAATCTAGAGGATTTTCTTATCAAGTCATTGAAAATCCTGGGGTGAAAAACATCCGCTTTATTCAGTTAACCAGGATCTATAAATTATTTGCCTCTATGCCAGAGTCTGTAATACAGCATGGGTACATAGAGAAAATGTTACCCTGGCCCCATGCAAATGAGGGAACGACTCATTGTGATGGTGCCAGTGCAAACTGTGTGCTTGGGCACATCGTATTATAGAAGGGGCAGCACCCCAAAGTGCCCTGGGGTGGAAGAAGCCGGTGTAAACTCCTGTTCTCCTGGGGCAAGATCTGTAATGCGGCTCCAGGCCTATCCAGATTGCTCATTTCTCGGTCACAACACAGAAGAGTTTCTTCTTGACTTTTTACCTTTACTATATTACACCTCAGAGACCTTTTATTTAAAGCTATTTTACATGCCGCTTGGGAAGCAGTTCCATTCCCTGATCCTGTATATTTCCCTTTGTCTCTCTGCATCCTCAAAAATCACACGCCACCAGCAAGGCTTGCTAGTGGTGGGGGAGTTTGAAATGTGCAAAAAAGGAATATTAGTCTAAAACCTCTTTTAAAAGAATATTCTCTTCAGCACTGAATTATAAATTAGGGACAGGAGCTCATCTCCTTTCACTTCAAGCATTTATCTGTCAAAGATGCTTGGGTTCTGCAGCTGGTCGAGTTGGGCTGGTATTGTTGAATACTAATGTTGCCTAGTAACTGGGGAATGTTATGGCACGAAGATTCCTGGCAAGAGGCTGCTGCTGGGACCTGGTGGTTGAAAAATAAACCTGTTCCCTTACCTGGTACAGTCTTTTCTTCATAGGCAATGATTTACCATCAGCACCTGGTCCGCTCCATTTCCTGGTAGGGCAGCACTTCTCTGCTGGTGTGGTGGATGTTCGCGTCAGGCAGCAGTCCTGACTGAATTTCCCTGCTGCGAATGTTGCTCCGCAGTGTTGCTGGTGTTCAGGAGGATTTTGGAGTTTCCGGAGCTGTCCCAAGAGCAAGGAGTTGGCCATAATTCCCTTATAACAGACATTTCCGTGCATTTGGCGGCCATTTTGGTATGTTGGGATGGACTTCGTCCTCAACTGCACATAGAAAATTTGTGTGCCATGCCTCTGGCAGCCATTTTAAGGAGGTTGGGATTAAGTTTGTCCCCAACTTAATGTAAAGACTTCTTGGACGCAATGTTTTGGCAGCCATTTGTTAGCAATTTAGAAAGAATTTAATTCCCAAACATTTACTTAAACAGTTCGATGATAGTGTTCACAGTGTTGCTGTTTGTGTACATTTCAAGCCTGCACTCATGGGGACAGGCATACCTATGCAATATTTGTGTACCATACTTTGATAGGTAGTTGCATAGTGCAGGGTAGCAGCAACTCACCCACGCTAGGCCATACTCCTGGAGAGAATTGCAGCTCCTACGCCATTCTTACCTGTTCCAGGCACTCCACTTAGTTGCCCACAATGGAAGGAAGCTTTTTTTTTTTTTTAATTTTTGAAAATAACTTTAAGATTTGCACATCCAGTTACAAGGTATACAGTCAGGAAACTGCAAGTAGTGAATGAAAGTAGAGCTGATACGTCCATCACAAAAACAATTGCATAAAGAATCGTCCACATCAATGCAGGGGGAGGGACAAGAGGGGATAAAGCATGAATGGCCAAACAGGGTGCCCGAAGGAGCAGAGTGTGTGTAGGACTAGCCACAGAGACAATGGAAAGCAGAAGGGGGGGGGGCGACATCTACGAGCCAGCACCGGCGGCCGCCGCGGGCGAGGAGCCGGCGGGGAGCGCGGGAGAGGTCGCAGGGGAAGAGGCGCGCTGGCGTTGGAGATATGAGACAAGGGGTTCCCAGATATCATGCGGCCGGTTGGTTGCCGGCGCCAGATCCCAGAATTCGGACAGGAGCATCTGGCAACGCGCAGCATCCCCCAGCCAAGCGCCAACCCCGGGCGCGGGCCGGCGACCCCAATGCATGGCGACCCTACGTCGCGCAAGAACAAGCAGCATAGCAGTGAGCCTACGGGAGGCATCGGGACAGTGTTTCACAAATCCTAAAAGGCATAGCAGCGGGTCAGGTGAGACTGGCGTGGAAGTGATCTCGGTAATGGCAGCGCACACATGCCAAAATGTAGAGACCTTAGGACACAGCCACAGGAGGTGAGAGAAGTCGGCAGCAGAGCAACGAAGACATTTATCGTTGGGGACGAGACCTATTCTATGCAACTGGGCAGGAGAACGGTATAACCTATTTAAATATTTAAAATGTATGAGGCGCAGACGGTAGTTAGGAGAGAGTCGTGTGGTCTGTCGGCAACAGTACAGCCAGGTCTCCGGAGAGAGGTCAGTACCCAAATCCTCGCTCCACGCAACGCGCGCCCGGTCAGCGGAGATCGGGGATGCCGCCAGTGTAAGGGCATAAAGCCTGGAGACCAGCTTACGAGGAGAGACGGAGGTGTAAACAAGGTGGAGAGCGGCCATTGAGGGGGGAAGCTGTGGAAACGTGGGGTGCAGTTCCAGACAGGCCGCTCTTAGTTGATAGTAAAGCAGGGTATCCAAGGGACCGGATTCGGCTGGAAGAGAAAAGAAGGCGCCAGCGGGATAAAGATCTGATAGCGTGGCGAGCCCTAGGCTAGTCACCCGTTTCGCCATTCCTGCAGAATGCAGGGATGGGAATGCAGGATGATAGGCGATGGGCATGGAATTAGCAGAGAGCGAGCTAGAGAACTTCCGTAGGCCGTCCCAGGCCAAACGCAGAGTTTCATCGTGTCTATTTCTCCGCGCGGAGGCCTCGCCGGGGTGAAGACGGCCGTCTGGAGCGGCAAAGGGGCCGCGAGATCTGCCTCAACCGCTACATGAGGCTGGAAGGGCGTTGGATGCAACCAGAAGTGGAGAAAGCTGGCTTGGGCACTGAGGGCATACAATTTAAAATCCAGGGCGCCCAGCCCACCACACGTTAAGGGAAGTGTGAGAAGTTCATAAGAGATTCAAGGCTGGCGCCCAGCCCAGACAAGAGATGAGGGAGCGCAGTGTCCGAAAGAAGTGTGCCGTGAGTGGGATGGGGAATATTGAGAAATAAGTACAGAAACTTCGGGAGCACCACCATCTTAGCGATGGCTATGCGTCCCACCAGAGACAGAGGCAGGCGCCTCCAGAGGGGGATCTTAGTCTCCAACCAGTCGACCGCACGACCGAAGTTCGCCCTCCAAAGTTTGTCTGTGTCTCTGCTGAGCCAGATGCCCAAGTACCTAGTAGGCCCAGAGGCCTATATGAATGGGTAATCCGGGGTGAAGGGAACAGTGGCGTCTGTCAAGGGGAAAAGAATGGACTTGCCCCAGTTATCCTGCACCCCAGCCTTCTTAGAGATGCATTCACCGCGGATCACTACTTTGAAGCCCTCCCATAAAGTGGAAGGAGAATCCACAGAGCCAGCATTGAGGTCAAAGTAATTTGAGATTGCAGTTTGGATTTCGTCACAAAAGACGGAATCGCGGAGCGCATTGGAGGGCAGCCGCCAGGTGAACGCGTGCCTTTGGGAGTGTGGGGGAAGCAGGCTGAGGCAGACGGGAGCGTGGTCAGAAAGGGTGCGCGCCATGTGTTTAACAGAAGTGACCCACGAAAAAGTGTCCCGGGTGGAAATCCAGAGGTCCAGCAGCCAGTGGAACCTGAGATGCATGTACCCTCATGCGCTTCTGGAGGAGTGCCTCCATGTATCAAGCAGCGAATTGTCACAGTATGGAATGAAAAAGGGATGTGGCGCATGGGTGCGAGACGCAGGACCCAGATCGGTCCAAGGT
Source organism: Calotriton arnoldi (assembly GCA_963921515.1). Taxonomy (NCBI): domain Eukaryota; kingdom Metazoa; phylum Chordata; class Amphibia; order Caudata; family Salamandridae; genus Calotriton; species Calotriton arnoldi. Next base: position 3,239,230 of record CAWUFW010000049.1, on the reverse strand, counting down.
GGCGGAGGGCGTGATGTTAAAGTCTCCCCCCCACAGCAGAGCCGCGGGACCCAGGGATGAGATGCTTCGCCAGACCTGCGCAAAGAAATCAGGGTCATCGGAGTTGGGACCATAAACCGCCACAAGGACCAGAGGTTGCGCCAGGAGGGTTTCATGCAGGACGACGAAGCGCCCCTCAGGGTCAGTGAGAACCTGAGTTGTTTGCCAGGGAAGCCCCTTACCCATGAGAATAGACACCCCACGAGAACAACAAGAATAAAAGGAGGAGTGGGTTTCGCCCCAGTGTCGAGAGCAGAGCCTGTCGGCAGTGGCGGGCAGTAGGTGGGTTTCCTGAATGAAACATATGTCAACTTTGTGACGGAGAAGGTGAGCATGCACTAATCGGGTCTTGCGGTGGTCATTGAGACCGCAAACATTTCAGGTCCAGAGAGTGAGAGCTGTCATGGTACTGTGCCAGGGAGAGAATGATGGATGTGGACCGGTGCACAGATGGAGTCAGATGTGATTGTGAGGGGATGCGCAGCAAAACGGACGATGCAATAAAGAACATGGTGTGAAAGAAATCGCTAGACAACAAAAACAACGAGCCTCGAAAGAGGCAACATACCCACTAGATCCACCCACCCGCCACCCACAGCAAACCCTTAATCAGGTTGAGAGACCAAACCCACCCACCCAGGGAGACCACAACTTGGAAGGGAATGAGAGGAGACGGAAACAGGGGGAATCATCCCGTGGAGGCATGGCTCGACTCGGCGAACACCCCTGCCCGAAGGGACAGGGTGGCCAAACCGATAAGCATTGCAGACAGTAGTTAGTATGAGGAGAACATCAGGGTGCCAAAAGGACTAACATGTCCAGCAAGGTGGCGGTCGAAGACCACTAGGAGCAGGAGGGGGGGGGGGTCAGAGCAGCAACAGCAAAAATATGAAGGGCCACATGTCCAAAGTGGACCACAGGCGGAAGGCGACAGCAGGCAGATAAATTAGTGCAGGGAAGAATCAGGTATCTAATCCAGAAAATGATGTTTATGATGTCCAAAACAGGTCACTGTTCACAAGGAGACAAAATGAAAAACAAGCAAGAAATGGCCAGAGAAGTCAGTCATTGTCACTCAGGTTGCCAACAGTGGATTGGGAGCCAGCAGGAGGAGAGCGCGAAGCCTTGTCCAAAGTCTTTGCGAAGGACAGCGCGGCCTTAGGCTCCAGAAAGACATGCACCTTGGAACCCTGCCGTACCCGTAGTTTGGCAGGGTAAGCCAGGGAGTAGGAGACGTCGTGCTTTTGAAGAATCCGTTTCGCCGGAAGGAACTCGCGGCGAGCAGCCTGCACCGCCATCGTGTAGTCGGGATAGAATGCCAGGGTGTTTCCTTGGTGCCGGATGTCGCCTCTCTCCCAGGCAGCCCGCAAGATGGCGTCACGGTCGCGGAAGTTATGCAATTTGGCGACGATCGGGCGTGCCAGCAAGCCTGGAGCCGGGGCCGAGGGAGCGGTGGGCGCGCTCGACGATGAAAACTGGGGAGAGGACATCCCCAAAGATTTCTCGAATAAGCTGCTCTACAAAATCTTCCATCTTGGAGATGTTGGAGGATTCAGGCACGCCTGTGATGCGGAGGTTGCTTCTGCGGGAATGCGCCTCCAAATCCTCATTCTCGTTTCTGATTACTTCGAGGACCTTATCCATTTGAAGAAGCTTGTGGCGATCTTGTGCGGCAGCGTCCTCAGCCTCCGAGACTCTCGATTCAACCTGCAGCAAGCGAGTATCATGCGTGTCAACTCGGGCCTTGACGGCGTCCAGCCGAGTCGACAGTTGGTTGAGTTGGGCAGCGATGCCAGTGACTGTAGACTTGATGTCTAACATGATGGCTTTCAAGTCATCTTCCCGTGTCAGGGCAGCATCAGCCTGAGAGGTGGTGTCGCCAACATCAGCGACCGCGCCATCCTGGCGAGTTTGCCAGCGTTGGTCAAAAGCAATCTTGGGCTGCTTCAGATCAGTTTTCCCCATGGTGAGGCGCAGACCCGAGGGTGCAGCAGGGCAAGGCATCCGTGCCAGGCGGGGTGGGCGAGGAGGGAGGTACTGCCGGTGTGGGAAGAGGGAGAGTCACAATGGCAGGTGCGGCCCCCAACAGGCGCGGCAAAAGAGGGTGATCGCAACCAAGGAGGACAGCAACCGCCGAGTCCCAATGAAGCGCTGAAGCCTGAAGAAGGCCGGGTGGCCAGCCGGGCCCACAGGGGGAGGCAGCGTCTGGGCAGGCAGCAGAAAGTGCACCGGCAGGGTCGCGTGCGCCGGGGCAGCCGGTGACTGGGAGATTCGAGGAGCGCGCAATCCACGTCGCGGGACCCTGAAGAGGCAGCCAGGAGACCACAGGCGCCTCGGGCAGCAATGGGTGCTGGGATGTAGACTAGGAGGCCCAGACCCCACGGTGCGATGTGCGCGCCCCCATCCCCACCGCGCAACCGGCAGCGGTGGGATCCACCAGGAGATTAAGGCGTGAGGCATAAGATTGAGGGGCACCAACCCAGGCAGGCGGCAGCAATGGGAAGTCGTGTCCAGGTGATGAACAGCGAGAGAGGCCGGGGGGCCCTCAGGGACGGCCCTCCGCTGGCGCCGGCCCCAGTGGAAAGGTCGCCCGCCAAGGAGGATGCAGGCGGTGAGCAGGACCGCTGGCGTCTGCAGGTGGAGAGCACAGCCGTGGAGGAAGGGCCCAGGGCAGGCCGTCAGGAGAGTTGATGGCAGTGGAGGGCAGTCAGCCAGGTGGCAGTGGCGGGCAGGCGGCTGGGAGGCGGAAAGTGGAAGGCAGCATAAGCGTCCCAGGTCGCAGCAGCGGTGTGATCAGGGCAGCCGGGAGGCCGCGCTGGGGGAGGGCAGAGAGCAGCAGGGAGTCACGGGTAGCGCGCCGCCCGCGTCGCGAGGCCCAGTAGGGACATGCTGATACGGCGGGCGCCCGGGGCGTGAAGATGGCACCCGCACTGTAAGAAGATCAGGGCCTGGCGGTACGGCACACGCGCTCCCAACCCCGCCGCGCGCCGCCCCACAGCGCCCACACTCACCGGCTCCGAAGGCGAAGGGCCGTAGGCAGGGGCCAAAGCGAAGATCCAGGCACAGGGAGGCTGCCCAGGAGAGGCGCCTATGTGGCTCAGGCCGCGCCAGCAGGAGGGCCCAGCCCACGGGCCCGGTAGCGGATCTCTGCACAGCAGCACTGGAGGAGGGCAAAAGTGGGATCAGACTGTGCCCCGAGACAAGGCGAGTCAGAATGGCATGGCGCCGAGAAGCAGCAGCATGGGTGTCTGCAGGATTGCAGACGGATAAACGGCTTGGCTGGCAGAGCCCACTTAGAGTGCGGCCATATTGCAGCCGGCTAAGCCACGCCCCCCTGGAAGGAAGCATTTGAGGAATATTTAGAGGCCATCGATGGACACTTCCAAGAAACAAAAAACACTTTCGGTGTACAATTTGGGTCCAGAAGGAAGGAGCATTTTACACACACTTCCACTAAAAGTGGTCAACATCTATACTGTATCTGGTGAGGGTGGTGAGTCATGGATACTATGGACAAATACGCGTCCATTATCAGAACTGTTGATAAAAGACTTGGCCCAAATAAAAACAGTTGGGCCATCACACATTTTTACAACATGCACAACTTCCTGAAGAGTACATTGATGATTTCATGACTGCATGTACACTTCTGTCCGTGGTGCAATTATTAAGATGTTAATGATAAAAGTATTCACGGCCAATTGATAGATCGAACCAAAAATAGTAGGGTCCAAGAGAGACTCCAATACGGAAGATCCTGATTTGGAAACAGCCTTGGTGCTAGCTAGAGACATTGAGCATTCTGAACTGTGTATGAAAGATTAGCGGTACCACCAGATCCTGTGAGATTAATCAAATTGTGAGACAATCAGAAAAGAGGTAATCTAAGGTGGAAGGTGAAAAGCTTCCACAGAAACCAGTAAATCTCAAAACCAAGTCCAACAGTGAAAAGAACTGTATGTTGCGTTTCCGGTGTGGTAGCAAGTTACATTTGAGAAACGCTAAGTTTAGCACTGCTGTTAATCAGACTTGCTTCAAGGGCATAAAAAAAGATCACTTTGCACGTTTGATTAAGTCAGCACCTGGGTTAAAACCTCATACTTCTGCAATGGTAAAGTCACTAGAGATGGTTATCTGACAATTGCTTACTGATGTTGTCTTCGACAGAGCATGGTTGGGAGGAAGTTGTAGAAATATACTCTATGTATGATGTTCACAGGGGAAGCCTCCTGTGTGTGAGGTAGCTGCCAACGGTAAAATGGTCAGATTCAGGTTCCTCTTTTCACTTCTTAATATAAAGGATTTTGTTGCGTTTGAATGGACAATTTCTTGAATCACGCATCAAAAAACTTGCATAGGGAGGGAAAGAGTAGAGGTGGAGGGTGAATTTGATGCCACATTGTAATTTGAGTGCAGTTCTATAAGTGGAACCATCCATTACAACATAAACTGTTCCCATCTGGAATGATCAAAGAAATCTTGATATAATATTTGACCTAAATTGTCTTGATATAGTAATTTTATCCTAGTTTCTCCTGTTTGTGCCAAGTGAGTGAGGATGAGTGGGCGAGTATCCAGACATGTTCAAGAAAGAGTAAGGGAAATTGTAGGGTTTTCAACACTATTGTTTTAAAAGAATTCCCAAGCAGTTATGCATAAGACACAAGGTACCTCAGGGTTTAGAATCTGAATTGAGGACAGAATTTGAGAAGCTATGCAATTTGGGAATCATTGAAGCAATAGAGGGTTTTGAATGGCTTATCCCTGTGGTGTTGGCACGTAAAGCAGACAAACCTTTAAGATTTTGTGTTGATTTAAGGGATTTGAATGCTAATATATCGGTGGATCGCCAGCCTTTGCCCAACATCAACAAAATGCTAGCCACCCTTTAAGGGGTCTTTTTTTTTACATCCTTGGATAGGCTAGCTGCTTACCATCAGGTTGAATTTTGTCAGGACTCTTGACACCTTACGTTCTTTTTGATACCAGAAGGGGTGTATCGTATATGAATGCCATTTGGATTAGCATCCACATGATCAGTTTTCCAGAGACTCATGAACAATCTATGCAGAGGCATGTCAGATGTCGCCTATTTTCAGGACTACATTTAGATATAAGGGAAGGTCAAATGTGAGCATGATGAGAGACTAAGATGTGTCCTTGAGATTTTGATATTCAGTGGTTTGACTCCAATGAAGGATAAATGTGCATTTTTTCAAGATGGGGTAGATTATTTTGTACATCGTGTCCAAGGAGGGTGTTGAACCCAAACTCGTCTACCAAAGAAATTGATGGAAATCTTATACCCTACCAACAAGTTTCAAAAGATTTCAGTAGTGAATTCCATCTCCTACTATCCAAGGGGCTGCTGTTCTTGGAGGCCTGATGATACTCAAGGGGAGTGCTTGCCACCCACGTTCCTCATATCTGAATACTTAATAGCTTTATGAAAGGTTCCTGTGCAGTATGGCTGTCTTCTCCTACAGGTGTTGCTTGATTACAATCCACTTTAGCCTTCGATGCTCAAGAAGTTGCCCAAATGGCTTTCACCTCTTAATATTGGAGTATTTTCTTTCCTTCTCATGTTACCTTTCAAGGCTTGCCTTTAGTTCACCAGATTGTGGGAAATTCTTTTGATATCTATGGCTCTCGAATTGGATAACCATGGAGGGGTTTTTGGTGGCAGTTTCCTTAAAGCACCTTCTGAGAGAATAGGGTAATTTGTTGGACTGTGAAAATTGCCTCGTTTCTAGATTAAGTGCCTAGGTGTTTCTTGTGGTACCTTTGGCTGTTTACAAACTATGGTGAGGCTGCTGGGCTTCTCAGGATCCTTTCATAGCGAATGAGAGCACCCACTAGGCATGGCTGGCTGTCTTCTGCCAAGTGGACTATGTTTGGCCACTTTGGTGTTGGAAACTGTGACTGGCCCTCCATGGCAACCTTACATCACTAGGTCCAGTTTTCACATTCTCTGCCATCCCAGGCATCAGAGACTACTGAACTCTAGGTGACTGAAGAACTTTCCACCAAGTTTGTCCACCTCCTGGGAGACCTTCATTAGTGCTTTCAAGAGGGATGTAACCAAAGCAACCATAAGGATGTCTCTCCACAGACATTCATGTCCCGCTATCTGTAGTGGATTGGTTTTGACCTCTCAACTGTCCCTTGTTCTCATGAGTTTGCTTCTGGGATGGCCTCACTTTGTTGTCAACTACCTTTGGTGAGTTTTGTTTTGTTGCATTCTTATTTTGTTTGGGCTGCGACGAGAAAGTAAGTAGTGCCCCAATTATGTACCAGTAATCTTCATTACTCCAAGTCATAGTCTTCCTCATCAAGGTCCTTCATTCGAACCTTTCGTTTGGGTTACCACTAGGGCACCAATGTTGGTTGTTGAGGATGTCTTAAGAATGTGATCTCTATTTGCAGGACCCTGGCATGAAAGACAGTTGTGACTAGGTGTATTTGGATGTTTTCCTCAAAAGTCTATGGAAGCCAAATCTTTTTTTTGGGGGAGGTAAACCTCACCATGTAATGCCTGAACAAGAAGACTAGAACTTAAGTAAAGTAATAAAAATGACAGGTAAGTGGTAGAGGCACCACCTAGTGACAGTCTAAACAAAAAATATAACAATATTAAAGACGTCATTTAGGTAGGCAGCTATTAGGGCAGATTGGTTTTGCTGTAAACAGTGTCACTGCTGTACCCATACAATACCAATGCCACTTAGTGGCTGCAACTCTATACACCAAAATTTAACAATAGAATGGCATTACTTTAAACAATGTTTAATACTGCGATACCTGCACTATTCCAATGCCAATTCCAATTGCTCCGATAAAGCCAACATGCTGTACAATCCAGTCCTTCAGCTTGCTAACACATCCCTGTAAGATAAACATCATTGGTCAGTGTTAAACTTTACACTAATTCAGTATATTGTATTATTCAAGGACATTACAGCATGGCTTCCGTCCAGCATAGATTTCCACGAGATTATACTAGTAGCAGACACAGATTAAGATTCATTCACCATCACCCCCATTTGCAAACTTTAATGTTATTGTTTATTGTAACAGAGACATATGTTGATCAGAAGCATGAAGCGCTCACCGGCATGCCATATTGGAGTACCAACATACTGACATTGTGTGAAAATCACTGGAGGGGAGAGAAAAAAGTTAGGGACACTCCGCACTGAGCTACCAAAACACTCACACCCTGTGGGGCTCTCCATGATATTCTGGACCGTCTGATGTAGCCACTTAAGACAAAGGCTTGACATGGGTGATTGGGGTGCTCGATTCAAAGATCACAATTCCATGAAGTACAGCAATAAATAACTTAAAGGTCCAATCCAAAGGAATATAAAATAGTAAAAATAAACAAACTGACTTAAAAAAACATGAAGAGTTAAAGTAGAAGCTCTAGATAGAATATGCAACTGAATTCCAATAGGGTTTACTGTTTGGGGGGGGAATTAAAAGAGTGGTTTATTAGATAGTCTCTTTAAAGTTTAAGACCGTTAAAAAGAAATGCAGACACCTGAAGATTACAGCAATGTAAACTTAGCTCTAAAAATAAAATATCACTTGGAAAAAAATAAACTTTAACTATTTGAGCAAGTCTGCATTGGGAGAAGCTGGCGAAGTGGCTTCATTCAGCAAAGGAATGCTCACATGAGAGCTTTTCCTCTATGTGAGTTGCGCAAGAGAAGGTACTAGCGAAGGCCCAGGTGACCCCTACCCTGCACCTTCAGTGCATCTAGTTGTGGTCAATTCTGATCATTTCCAGGTCAGTGCCCATAGAAGACTCCATTGCGTAGAGCCTGCAGATGCTAGTCTGTTTCTTGTGGTGGTGGAATCTGAGAAGGAGCACGTGACGCATACACAAACTTGCAGAAAACAGAGGTGACAAATCAACTAGTGAATATCCTCCATTATGCTATCACTAGGTGGACTTAATTCCACTAGTGGATTCTTCTGCAGATTTAGCATTTCCTCCAGAAATCAAAATTATCCATGCTCTTCAAATTCACTTAAGGCTCTAAACCATCTCATCCAATCGGTTTGTGACAAGATTAGTTGGAGTAGATATTCAGTATTTTACATGACATCTTTCAAACCTATACCTGCTAGCTCTTGTTTCAAATCTCGAAGCTTTGCTCAAGTGAAGGATAAGCAAACCAGAATACGCGGTTTGTTTCCAATATTGTTATTCACAGTTGTTGCACAAAGCTACAATGGAAAAGGTTCAGGGGATGCCCATTAGCACACAGTCCTAAATTAGACCAAACAAAATAGGATAATTTCATAGCATGAATTGTATACATCTTAAGGGTACAATTACTTCATTTATTCATAGCTGGTGCAGACAAACCTGTGTGTATATGTTTGAAAATTCTCCATTTTCATTCACTGTGGTGTTGCAGGCGATCTGATTATTCTTGCAACAGGAGGATGGAATAGAACCACTAGACAGTGTAAAGGGGCTTGAAGTCCAGTCTGAAGAATTCTGAGCACCACAACACTGAAACTAGATTGGACAGTAAAAAGAGTGGTAAGGATTTCTGTAGTAAAATTGACGCCTTTTTATATCAAGCATTTAATTAGGTTTATTAGGTTGGAAGGATTATATTTAAGGGCTAGTTGACTGATGTGCCTCAACCAAAACCTGGGAATTCCACTATAGTAGTTTTATTGCTTCTGCCCTAATTTGGAAATAAAGCCCTATTCAGCACCTTTCATCCGATATTGAAGACAGAAGTGGTCCATTGCCGATTTCCAAATAGTGGGTGTACTCACTCTTTTCCTCACACCATCTCATATCTAATTCTCAACTACAACTTCAATTCATTACTTGGAGGTACTTACATGCAACCAGTGCTAGTCTGTATATACTGAATATTACATGAGTTATCGCGCTCTGGCACTTGATGTAATGTTTGTATGCGTTTACGGTTTACTAAAAACACGTTGGCTCCTTAAATGTGTCTGAAGACGCACCATCACCTTTACTTGCAATTATGTTTGGTCTCCAAGAACCAATCTGTGCGTCTGATACGAACAATTACTTTAATAGTTTTTTAGGAGGTGCTTTAATCTGGTTGCTTAAGAAACCACTACTTCTCTGTTTGCATTAGGTTACTTCAACATGCCTTATGGACCCCTTTGTGAACTATATATTGGACCTAAACAATTAGGAATTCTCTAGTTTTGCCAACAAGTTTATACTAAGGCCATTGTATCTTAAACCAAACTGTTTACATAGATTTAATTTGAAATCAGATCTGCTTGATATCTAGTCTAAATGTATATTGTTTCACCCTTTACTTTAGGTAAATAACTTGTTCTAGATAATCTAGTCAAGGTTTATTTACTCAAACTTTGCATGGATCAATGGATTTCAAACTTTTAAATTCTGCATCCCTCCCCTTATAAAAGAAAATCAATGGGCTCTCCAGAATGACAAACATTTCTCATAAATATTCTATAAAGTGAACAGCTCTCAGATTACCCCATTTATAAATGAAATCAAATGCACGATTGCCAACATGCCAGTGGCAGCCTGGACTCTAAAGGCTTAGGTGTCCACAGTGTGCTCCTTTATTAGAGATTAGGGAGGGGGGGGGGTTGTGTGGCTTTCAGGGCTATTTGGAACCATTCATCCCTCCCACACGCTGACAACTACCGCCAGACAGGACATCAGGACATGAGTGAGTAAAAGACATTATTAAAGGTAGACTATAGCGTGGCTCACTGCCAATGTTTCTCGGAATACACAGCATTGTATGCATTATATTTGGCTCATTTCCTTGGGGGCATGTTTCTCTTGGCCGCAGCCTGGTGCTACCCCCGAGATCAATTCATGCCCCGCTAGTTTGAAGACCTCTGGTATAGCTATTGGCACAGCCCACTAGCTCTTTACCCTCGGTTTGCATGTGCTTAATCAAGAACAGGGGTCTCCAACCTTTTCTGCTGTAAGAGCTACTTATGTTCAATAAAAATCATCCTAAACTACCAATATTATTAGAGTTTTAATTTTGGCCACATCAGACAAGATACATGAGTGGCTGCCATATGCAAGATGACCAGCAGTGCGATTGCATAAGCCACGGTTCTCAGTAGAAACCTAAAAAATGCTTTGTTAATGTGGAATGCCTGTACATGGCTAAAACATAACAGTCATTGCACCAATGCCCCTGTACCAAGTTAACATTAGCAATAAGTCATCCCCAAACATCAGCTTATGAGTTATGAATATACACACTTTTCAATTTTGGTATGCATATATTAATTCAACCAAGACAAAAGCTTCTAATTTAGTGGGCTGGGCTGCACACAGGAGAGCTACTCACAGGTAACTAGCGAGCTACCAGTAGCTCACAAGCTACTCGCTGGAGAGCTTGATCTAGAAGATTCTTCACCAATGATGGCCCATATGTTATGAGCAGTTTGTTTCCCACCCACGGGGGGTTAATTTTGATTAAGTATGTATTGTTGCTATTCACTTATGGGTATGGTTAGCTTGTTACAGTTTTCAAACTCCTGGTCTGGCATTCCATTAATGAATGTTGATAATCATCTTAAAATGGCACATGCAAAGACCAACACATTCCACCCAAATGTAACCAAATAGGCAAAACAAAATGATGCCATAGGAAACAACAACATTAACTTTGTAGGTCACCCTTGGTGAATTGAGTTTCTTAAAATTATATTAGAAAAGGATTACAATCTTCATTTCTTCTTCTGGGGGCTCACCACTTCGAAAAAATAAACCGATCACAAACACCAACCTTTTGCTGCAGAATATCAACTCCTTCAGTTACATAATCATCAACACCATACTTGATGATTATCTTTTGGAACTTTTTTAATATGTCTTTGCGCAGCTGTGGGGATAGAAAAAGCAATTCGTGCAGTAACAAGACAAAGAATTGAAAAACACTAGTTATGTCAACTGGTTTTCAATTGTCACCGGTTATAAGTTATGCTGTGGCAGTAAAAATAAATGGGACCCAACAATACTTTATTTAGATCAATTGTACAACTAAAAACCAATTCACACATTTATTACTGCAGTGCTAAGAAAATGTGAGTTTAATACCACAGTACAGCAAAATTGACATTAGAAATACAGTATAATACCTCCCAGATGGCATAAAACTATTTTACAAGGGGAAAACAAATATCCTAATGTTCGCCTGGACTAATTTAACCCATTGGTTCCTGATTCTGTACCTTTTGCCAAGATAAAAACACATGGAAAATACCATGGCATAAACCATAAATGCAAATGTGTAGAGTAGAATTCGGTATCAGCATTGTTAGCATTTGCCGCTCGAGTATCATGGCCTCTTCCCCACACTCAACAATGGTAACAAATAGCATATTCCACTATCCACAGCTGCACATATTTTACATTTAACACAGTGATCACTGTGTAGTTATGGTTCAGTCACATTTTTCACTAAAAACCGCATTTTTGATTTGCCTATAACTTTGGCTCATGTAGACAGATCTGCATCAAGTTTGATTCTCACTTAGAATAAACCTTCAAAATCAAAAAATGTGGGATAGAGGTTTTTTTTTTTTTTTTTTAAACACGGACCTAAGATACTTTCTCCCTTAATACATCAAATACATAAATACCCTACAACTCAAATGAGACCCAGTGTTGGGAAAATGGCACCCGTAACGGAATAGTCCTTATTCTTTGTGCTGGGGACATATGGACAATGATATCCATGAACATCCAGATGCATTGCTTTTAAACCATCCCAATGATACCCAAAATAAAGGAAAACCGGGGTGAGCCACATGTATTTTTATCTTCATAACATAACGTTAGGCTAATATCAAAATGCTGCCTCCGACACGATTGAGCCCATCCTGTTTTATAGGGCCAGGGTGAGACCAGGGCTCGAGTCGGGGTACCACGCGGGTGGACGGCATCCCCCCACTTATTTTACCGGGAGCACGATAACTGGAGCAAATGGAGCCACACATTCACTCTTTGGCCTCTCTGGGGTGAGATCGGAGCTCATTCAGAACACTGCTCACGCGCTGGCTTCTCTGATGCAATCGCATCTAAGGGGTGAGCGAGGGGAGGCAATGAGTGATGGTGCAAGCCACCTTTCGTGACGTCACTTCCGGTCGTGACGTCAGCGTCCCCCCACCTTTTTTTAGGACGTGTGCCCTGGGTGAGACCAGATGAAGCATGCTACTAAGAATGTGGGTGAAGGCCTTTAAAAAAAAAAAAAAAAAAAAAAAAAATAGGAGTCCTGATCCGTTACATGTACCACTTTCAAAAACACTGGTATCTTTTGGAATGTAGGATATTCGTTGTGTATTTGATTCACTTGGAATAGTCAGTTAAAAGCCAGCTTTCGCCAACTTTTGTACAGATCTGTTGCAGGGGGAAAAAAAAGGAAGAGAGGTCAAAAAAGAATTTCAGTGTCATAACCGCTGCATGTATTTACACCAGACTTGCTTGAAAGGAGAACTTTACCCAAAATGCATATCTTTGGTCTGCTGTGAATTTGTTGAGCAATTTAAGAAAAAGGGTTTAAAAAAATAAAGGCCTTACAGTTGAAATGGAAATTTCTCCTTTTGTTGATTTGGGATATTCAAAGCAAAAGTGAAGGCTGCTTTTCCAAAGGGTGATTGGCTGGCCTCATGGAGAAATCTTTCTTGCTGCTAGCATTACAGGACACAAGGAACAGACCTCACGCCTCAAAGAAAAAAATGCAAATTTTAGTGTGGTTGATGACGGTTTAAGACCCTCAGGGGGTCCCACCAAAATAATACACTGGAATAAGAAAATAATGCCCATGTGCTGAAGTCCTTCGACTATTTCCAGAGACCATTTGGTCAGAACCCAGGATTCTACCAGTAGTACACATTCGACAACTAGACCAGAGTCTAAGCTGTGGCATGGAAAATAAGTCTGCAGGGGCATTATGAGGCATTAATGAAAATACTAAATATTAATTTATCTCCATGTAGATGTCCCTCATGTGTACACTTGCATCAGGTAGACTTGTTAAGGGAGGGGGGGTGGGGGGGGGGGGGGAGTGATACCGAACTCAGCTCTTTAAATTCGTGATGCCAATTGCCTCTTACGAGCCCTGGTGCGTGTAACAAAGGCTGTTCTTCCTGGGTGTTTTGCATTTTAAAACCCATTTTGAGATTCTGATGGGCTGCCAGTTCAGGTGTAACCTTCCTCCACAATAAAGAGTGTGGCAAGCAGATCAGAGAATGTTACTGGAAGTCAATACGCAATTTTTTTGGAAACATTGCACAGTACAGTGTATACCAAAGTACTACAAGGCATAGTTAGTGTCCCGAGGATTCAGTTCCATGACCTAAAGTTCATATTAAGTTTCAACACCTGTCCTTTAACTCATGTAGCCAATCTGACAGCCTCACCAATACTACACACCCAGCAACATTCCACCCGTGACAGGCATTACTATCAAAAAGGTAGCAGTCACAATTGTGTATGTAAAAAGAAAATTAAGCAACCCATGAACTACCTATTGTCCAGAAATCTAAATTCCAGAAACAGTAGTAGATTGTAGTAATATTGTGAAAGGAATTTAAGAACTTGAACCACAACAAATCCCTTGACATGTTTCGGCTTCGGGACCACGCCTTGTCCTTCACACAGGCTGAACCAGGAGGTAAAGACAGCCTTGGCAATCTTTTTAATATCAGCACCTTATTCACAAAAAGTGAGGGACCAGGCCTGCTGCTCCCTGTGAATTCGGAAGATTTAACCCCACTCCTCCCAGAGTGTTCTTGTTTAAAATGTGGCCATATTATTTTACAGCACCATTTTCCAAATACATTTGATAAATCAGAGGAACATTTTTCCTCCGCAGCAGTAGTTCTAGTGCAAGCTGAATTAGGACACCAAGCTATAGCAGTAAATAGAAGCTTGAAATATATTTAATGCCGAACTGGGGGCTCAACGCCACAGCAAAAGCTTAAGTATTAATATTAATATACCTGGGAAAAAAAAAAAAATCAAGAGTTTTGAAAGCCATCTACTGGAAGAGCAAGGATGCAGGTGGGCTGAATTTAGGTACTAAATACACAGACAAAAATTCAAATAGTCTCCCATTGGCCTAAAAAAATCAAGCTCATAATACAGAATCAGGGAACTGGCCCATATTGAACCTTTACTGTAGAGTGAATGAATAACCATTTCTTTCCATCTACCTCAATGCCGTCCACCCATCAAATGGTAACCATTTCAACCAGAAAAATGCACAATTACAGTTTATAAAATCCATGCCAGAATTTGCTTACCTTATCTCTTAAAACAAAGGCGGAGATACCAGCAAGAATTTCAAACAAGAAGACAATGGCCAGCATCACGGTGAACTAGTATAAAGATACAAAATAAATTTCCGGTAGTACTATACATTTATTTGAACTTGACAAAACATTAGAACAAAATACTGAAAGATAAGCCTAGGCAACATTCCATTATTCTTGATCTGTAAAGTCACATCGGCCAGTTTCTACTGAATACTGGGTACTAAAGGCTACACATTCCATGTGCAGAACAAGCTAAATTAGATCAGTCTTCAATATGGAAACAATTTTATAGAGCCGACCTGCACCATAAGGCAATTGCTTGTTTTAGATAGAACTCAGAATGGTTTAGGATTATGAACTGGTTATGTATAAAATCATTGTTATGTTTACGGTTGTTTTGTTACTGGCCATTGTTTATGCTATGACCAAGCACAATCTCATCATATGGAAGCTGTGGGGAAAGCCCATTTATTAGATGGTGTGGTTGTAAAACCTTAGCTCAACCATGGGTAGCTGCAGCTTTGCGCGGTCAGGCCACAACAAAGAAAAGCGTGCAAAGCATTTAGAAGTACCAAAACAATTGAATAAGAAAAAAACATGACAAAAAAGGATATCCGAACCCAGTTTATAGAAATAGTTATTTTCATGAATTTTAGACATCAAAACTAAAAATCCACCAGAGGGTTCTGGAGATAAAACATTAAGCAAATTGCAAATCGCTGTTTCACTCAAAATACAAACAAGCATTGGCAACTACCATGGTTTGCGGTTACTTTGACTTTTTTTGTAAAGTTGTGTTAAACTACTCCGGCCCTCTTTGGCCGACCAACTCCAGCAGGTAGCAGGTCAGGGGGGACCAAAAGGCTTAGCAGGATGGTCATTTTGCAGTCAAAGCCATCTCCAGTGCAATGCCAGGCTCTTAAGGCACACCACCATAGACATCAATGGAATGCTCGTGATGCAAGGGTTACAGGATGCTGAAGATGCTGGGGGTGCTTATCTGGACAACCGGGGTCTTCCTCGGGCACCCCTTGATCCACAAACATGATGGGGTGACTTTGTTCACAGAGGTCCGTGCCCCCGAAGTCCAGGTGCATTTCAGTCAAAAATCAGTTGCCACTGGTCTATGGGTCTCCAGTCACAGCAAAACCACCAATTTCCTTTGACTGCAGCTAGTTTCCATCTTGAAGTGACCAAACTGCACTTGGACAAATCTCCCGTGTTCAGCAGACTTAGGAGCAACCTTTGAATGTTAGAGTTTGGCCTCCCAGGCTGCGCTTCGGAGGGCAGTGACAATTAAGCAGTTATGGCTACCAACTCGTCAAGGCAGCTTTTCTTCAGCTTTTGTGGCCCTGTAGCTGTAACAGGAGGTCAGCCAATTAACTTAGTATTCATCTCTGTCTGGTGCGCAGGGAAGGACTCCTCCTTGAGCAGGGCACCACAGGGTCAGTCCTCTTTGCTAGCCCAGGAGCAGCAAGTGCAGTCCAGTCTTTGGAGCAGCCTCTTTCCCAGGTCCAGGAAACAGCATGACACTCCTTAGGACCTCTCTTCAGTACAGACCTGAGCAAAGGTCTGGGTGCTAGGAGTGTGACTTTCATGCCCACAACTTGCCCTCAGGGGAGGGGATGACTACTAGCCCATCAGTTGGGCTACCAGGTCCCTCCCACCAGATGACTACTTCCTGCAATATGTGGCGTCTAACTATCCCAGAGTACAATATTCTGCCCACTCCAAAGATGGCAGAACCCTTCTCTTGGTGTGGAGCTTCATAGCCCACCCTAGAGGTGTTATCTTAGGGCTGCACACCCACAGGAAAACTGGTTTGGCAACCGTTTCCTCCTCTCTATCCCAAAGGCCAACCAGCTGACCAGAACACCATTTGCCTCTCAAAGGCAGCTTCCCCTTTGATGCTTATCTTTTGGGCTTGGACTCAATGTGGCTTTCTGCCAGGTACAGGTGATAAGTCTTCCAACGGCAGGTCTCTATTGCACCCTTTCCTGGGAGCCGTTCACACTTCAAAAGGCTGTCTTGTGGCCAGCAATTGTAAATGGGCACTGAAAAACTAGGGCATCAGAGTGGCAACTTTGTTGATTTCTGTATATTCCAAAGTTAAATTCGACTTGGGCATCAAGTCCGGTTTAATGAAACAATTCGTTTGATACCTTTAAATATCAACTTTATTAGTCCCATTCAGAAGTAAGCACAACTGAGCTGTCAGTGTGTAACCCAATGGGGCTACTAACCTTTTTACAGTAGGAACAATAATTTTGGAATATTACAAGTTAGGACACGAAAATACATATCCTACTTTTTAATACACAGCACCCTGCCTTCGGGCTCGACATGCCTACCTTAGGCATGGCGTATTAAAAAAAAGGAAGTCTGGGATTTGTCATTAATTTAAAAAGCAAAGTCGAGCTCCACCATTCTGCCATGGTTTTTGTTGGGAGACATGTTTTACTTTGTCGCACTTAGGGTGGCACAATAAGTGATGCAGCCCATGAGAAACAATTTAACTTACAGGCCCTGGGTACCTCTGTTACCACATACTAGGGACTTCGAAGTAAGTTACCTTATACCAAATGGGGATAAGCCAATTAAACATGCACTTTTAAGGATCGGAGCACTGGCACAGACGTCTGGTTAGGAAGCCTCAGTGCACTCAGTCAAAAAATACAGCTGCATCAGTCCATAACAATGGGGGTGACCATGGAAAAACGCATTTCCTTACAGAAGTTGACCTTTCTAAAGTTAGGTATTTGGAACAATCAAGAAGAACAATTCAAATCATTTAGTAGATCTCTATCACATATAGCAAAAAGTAGGGAAATGGTCTCTTGATCAGTTTTCTAAGGGGAGAGCAAATCATAGATTTAATGAAAACCCTTGATGGGTTAAAGTTATAAATGTAATGGGCAAATGTCCAGGCAATTTCCCCCACCACACCCCATGGTAGAATTGTAGGATGATCAGAAATGGGACCATCCAGGTAAAATGTCAACATTGGAACAGTGATGGGTTAAATTGGCTGATAAAACCCAGCATTCCCACTTGCATCTTACTCTAATGATGTGCTAGTCTGCTTTTACTACAACATGTAATTTATAGTATCGATCACAACATTCACATATGGGCATACTTTGTGAAATAAAGTCAGTCAAGATGCCTTCAGTAGAGTGGTTAGAGTAGAAAGTGTCCCATTTTAAAAATACATCAAGAAATTTTTCATCCAGAGATTAATCTGTTATTTTTACACAACAAACATGACATGGACCTTTTTCGGGTTCTCCAGTAACACTGATATGATATTTCCTTCAACAATTAAATTGAGTCAATTTTATTTGTTCATCAATAAGGAGAAAAGACTGCACTTCCTATACATTAAAGCTTGTTTTTATTAATCTGAACCAAATGATTTGCAATGCCCGTTTTCATTGGCAGTGAAAACAAGCATTGAGATGAATCTGGCTGCAATAAACTTTAATTTCGCGAGGTACAACTACACCAATGCTACTACAGAGAAGTCTGGCCTATATTTTGTAACTACCGCGACCACACCACAATCACCTTACAACTGCTACATATTTAAAAAAAGATTTGAAATACATTTATGTTATTTAATCTAATTCTAAAAGGTAACCCAAATCCTTAATTTCAAATAAATTTATTTACATGAAATATACCTAACCTATCCATAATATTAGCCATAGTCCCTCCATTAGGTGAAATGAAATTAGTTGTTAACATTACCCTGATGCTAACAAAATCCACAACACTAATTTACATGGCTTTTTTCTTATCCCACCCAGAATACAAACCACAAATATTATATTCATTTTTCTTACTGTAACCAACACTAGTCCTTTTTAAAATCTTAACATTTTAATCATCCTTAACCCAACCCAAATGGTAGCCCCGAATTATAAATATTTCAAATTTGTTTACCTCACCATTCTTAATTGTATTAAATTTATTCAACTTAAGTTAACCCTCAAATAAATTATAATTGCACTCGTCCAGGTCAGTAGTAATCTCTACAGTGGCCACTAATGTAGTTGTTACATCAATGTAGGGGCATCAATAATGTATTTCATCAATGTAGCAATGGTGGCCGACACAGGTAAGGAGTGGTTACCGGGGGGAGCATGCGGTGGGAGGGGGGGGAAGGGGTTAAAGAAATATAAATAAAAGACATCTGTTGCTCCCGGGTGCCCAGCAGTCCCTTCGGCAGCATCATGGACTCCCCATCCAATCCCTGCACTGCTCTCATGAATGAGAGCAAAGTGGGGATTGGCCCGAGCGGGCTGGAATAATGCTCACTCAGGGAATATGTGCCGTTTCTCCAAACCTGCTGTAGAATATAGCTGGGTTGGACAAACACAAGTGCGCATGTCAGTTTGACTGGCCTGAGACGGCCAGCCAAACTGACATGCGCATTTAAAAGTGCACCTACCACTTCTCCTCCCCACTCCCATGACCCGGGCCCTCCCCTCCCTGCACATGCTGGCTCAGCCAGCAGCTGAAAAATAAAATAGTAAAATATAGTTTTCTTTTTCAGCTGCTGGCTCTGAGCCGGTGAGTCTACGCTTCTCCACCATTGCGGAGGAACTGCCACTGCAATGTAGGGGGGATTTACCTTCTATTTGGGCAAAAGCAAGTTGCTGTACACCTTTATAAAGGACAGAAAAAGTTTTTGAGCATCTACTCCTCCTTGATTAGCAAGTGTTTTGAGCATCAAAGACGACTTGCATTTGAATTCTTGTGGTTTTTGAAGAAAGCATTTTGTAATTTTTTTTTATATAATCTTGTCAGGACCAAAATTGTTGGTTACATCCTTGTTATTCCAGAATGTTATTTGGGTAATATTGTAAATACTGCAACAGCCAACACATGTTTCGCCACAAGTGGTCAGTAGTACCAGGGCTTTCTCAAGGCTTCTTAATAAGTCAGTGGATCATGGTAGTTTCCTTTAGGCGTATTAAATAATGCATCAATCTAGGTAGATTACTGCGACGTTTGCAATGTAGGATTGACCCAGGACTGCTGTTCCTCTTCAAAGAAATTTCTGCACTTATGTTTGAAGACTGATGCATTATTTAAGCCTTGAGAAAGCCCTGGTTCTACTGACCACCTGGGGCGAAACACGTGTCGGCTGTTGCAGTATTTACAATATTACCCAAATAACATTCTGGAATAACAAGGATGTAAAAAACTATTTTGTCATGACAATATATAAAAAGAATTAAAAAAATTGCTTTCTTCAAATCCCACAAGAATTCAAATGCAAGTCTTCTTTGATGCTCAAAACACTTGCTAATTAAGGAGGCGTAGATGCTCAAATTTTTTTCCCTGCACGGTTACATAAACTAGGGTGGAAAGGTCCAGTGCCTCGAGCCATTCTCCTCCACCCAATAAAACCATACTTGGGCAATATCATCCGAGATCAGTATCTATGAACCTTCCGTGAAACTGGTAACCTTTATAAAGGACATTTACATACAATTCTGTGTGACATACTCCAAGTCTGAAAGAGTTAGAAATTGCCCCAAGTGAAACTCAAAATAAAAACATGCACGACTCACTCCATTATAGCAAAAGAAAACAAATATGGACTTTACCGTTCGAATCATTCCTTGATGTTCATTGAAAACAGCCACTGCTCCAAAGATTGACATCATGAAAATCAGGAAGCCCACAGCAGAGAGTACCAGAGGTGCTCCATACCACCCATCATTGAGGACTATGTTAACATCGAACAGTTTAATTTGGCAGACCACTCCTAGACCCATCAATGCAATGCCGGTCACCTAGATCACATGATACAAGTTGTATAATTGAGAGCAAAACATTTGAAGTAAAACTTTATAGACAATCTTCAAGTTAGAAAAACATTAACGTTAAGCAATTACAGCATTTATTTAAGAAAATACACATTATTGCTCTATTCTGCTCTCAAAACGTGTATTGAGGTGGAAACACATGCAGGGTTAAACAAGTAGGACAGGCCAAAATACTTTTAGGTGCGACTCAAAAATGATGCAGATGGTGAATCTAGTGTGATCTTATACTATACTGATTTCTATTGCGCATTCTTTGTTAATGGGCAATGTTCAACACAACAGGAAGCTTAACTTCACAAATAATCCAAATAATTAAAACTACTAGCTTCGGGATTCATCTAACAGTCCCCTCCAACACTCCAAAACCAAACGCTTAGTCCATCAATTCACCATTCCATAGTAAAAAAACAAAAAAAAAAAAAAAAAACATACAGTACTTGCTCTCACATTCCATTAAATAGAAATAGTAAGTGCCAAAAACATTTTTATTTTAATTAACAAATGACTGAAAACTCGAATTTACAACGCAGTCGCTTTCCTATCAAAATTAAGATATTTAATTGAGCTTTTTCATATATTAAAGGCATCAGAGTGCTGCTATTTGAATTGTCGGAGACACGCTCAGGTGTGTCTTTAAGACAGAGTAGTGAGTGCTCGAAACAGTGATTGTGAAGATGAAACCAACTCAAAAGTTAAGCTGAGCAAAAAAAAAATTAAAAAAAAAAAAAAAAGACACCTTTTATTTTTAATTGGGCAGGAATGAGGGGGATCGTTTGTGTGGATGAAGTCAAATGTCATTGTCCCACTTGCCTCACTGCTAGTGATCATAAAGAAAACATCCAGGCTAATGTAACAGCAATTATGTGGTGAAGCTTGGTAAGTGAATGAAGGAGACTGGTTGTAGCCCGCACCATGCTTGGCATAGTCTGCAGCCAATAGATCAAATGTTGTCCGATAGCAATATAATAAAAGGATAATATAATAGTCAGGAGTTGGTGATGGAGTGGCCCAGATCTCAAAACAACTTGTCTTGAGACTAACTGGTCTAGATGGAAAAAAAAGTATGGATGGTGAGCTGAGGATTGAAATTTCCCAAGACAAATGCTCTGGTGTAAGGTCAGCTTGTTTTTCTAGAACAGGGAGATCCAACATACATTTAGGTGTACTAGATCCACGTTAAATAACTTTTAGATTCAATGTATTCAAATCTATTTTATGTGAAGATCTACGAAATGTGATACGACTCACTGTCCTAGGCCAATGTTGATCACCTGTGCCTGGAGGATCAGACTTACCACCCTACATCTGTTAACGCTATAACCCTGCTGATTTTCTCTACTTGGTCAGTGGACCTTTATCTGTTGCTTGAGAGGTAAGCAGGATTAAACATACATTACATATCTCAACAAAAGTGTAACCAATTAGTCACACAATGAAACGAGGACTACAAGGATAAAGTGTTTTATTACAGACTGAGAAAAACTGATATAGATAAACATATTGTAAAATATATAGTATTACAAGAATGAGTCTAAATCTCCTAATAAAATTCAGTCTAAACAGGAAGGGTACCAAAAACTGTTGCTGCAAAAAGAAAAAGAATCTGAAGGTTTATTTGCATAATTCGATCCTCCTGCCTATTAGTATTTCAAAATAAAATCGAACTTTTCCTACCCTATATAAATTTCAGGGAACTCCTGATAAGCTATGGGAAGCAAGGAACAGGTGTCAGCATGAAGGAGTCTTTTCTAAAAGCACTCCAGTCTAAATGTGTACAGCATGAAGCTACACAGTAAGAAGTCGCCTACGAGGTCTGTACCTCAGTAAACCCTAAAGGTCTCTGCTCTAACAATACAACATCTATTAACACAGAGCATTCAAGGTAACTAGCGTTATCAATTTCCAGTATATTTACATAATCCTAGGTAGAATTTAGAACATCTAGCTCTTCTCCCACACTTTCAATCGAGCCCATGCAATTGTCCTCGAGCGTTCCTTCTCTGCCATGAGAACTAGTCTCCCACCTCATTAATACATCTTCTTGACAAAGATTCCTCCCATACCTTGCTATCGCTACAAACAAACAATGTCTTACTCTAACAAAATATAGTATCTGCACCTGCAGAGGAGAAAACATTAAAGCAAAACCATTCTCACATGAAAGTTTAACATTGAAATTCAGAAGCTTGAGGGCTTTGGCTGGGAAGCCTTTACAACGAAGCCGCAGCCCTGCATACCTTAACCATGCAGGCTTTACAACGCATGTGACACTAACACGCATGCCATTACCACACGTCTTTACAAATACAAATATTCTTTTACCACTCATGCCATTATAACAAATTTCATTGTAAAGGCATGAATGGTGAAAGCATATGCGTGGTAAAAGTTTTAAAGGTAAATATACGTACGTACCAAGTGCCCGATTAGGAGTTTGGTGGTCCGATGGGCCACCAAACCCCCGGTGCGGCAACCGCTGCACCAGTAGTCCGACCACCGTATTATGACTTTGGTAGTTGCACCCCCATAGGACTGCAGCTACAGCCAGGGATCCCGGATCCCTGGCGGCCTTGCAGCAGTCTGAGGCCACAATATGCTGCCAGTGCAGCTGCTGCACCGCCAAGCATATTATGAATTTCCTCACTGCCCTCCTTTTCCTGGTGGTGAGCCCGTCATGAAAAGGCTGGTGGTGAGGAAACTAAGGGGGCCCTACAGGGCACCCAGGTGCCTCAGTGAAAGAGGATGCATGCAGGGGAGTACCTGGTGTGCCCCCCTGTCTTTCTGCACCCCCAGTTCCTGCACGGCATGGACTTTTCAGTCCATGTCATACTGGAACGTGTTTTGGCGGTCCCACAGCACTGCCTTTGTAAGGCTCTCGTATGAGCCTTTGAAAAGCAGTGGCGTGGGCCAGTTGCCGCAGGACCGCCTGCCAGGATTACAACGTGTAATCTGGCGGACGGTCTGCGTTGGATTTAGGCTGTGTGGGAGCGGGGCGGTTGCATGCCGCCCTGCTCCCACACTGCCAAACTCATAATCAGGCCCAAGTGTTTTTACACACAAACATATATGGGCTTGTATATGCATACACACACCTATATACACAAATGCATACACACGGGTGTGTGTATATATATATTCACTGAAAAAACCATAGGTTTTAGGGACAGTTATAGTTAGTTGGACATTTCACTCGTACAAAACCATAGAAATTCCCCCGTTATAGTTAGTTCAGCTAACTATAACTCGCGCCCCCGCAATGCACTGCTGATGACGTCACATATTACATCACTCATGACATGGTCAGTGACATCACTGATAACATCACTGATGACATCTCAAATGAAATCACTGATGACATCATCCAGTGACTGTTTCTGTAAAGTTTAAATATGTTTAATATATATATAGGGAAAGGCGTATTGAAGAATGAGTGGGTGTATAAGTGTCTGAATGGATGATTTAGTACGTGCGTGACTGACTCTACAAGTGAGTGATTAAACGTATCTTACTGAATGCATGGGTTAGTGACTAAACTGTGTGAATGTCTGTATCCGTCTGTTTGTTGGTGTGTAAGTGGATGCATGGATTTGCGAATAGCTACATGAGTGTCTATATGGGTTATTGATTGGTTCTCTGAGTATCTGTATGGGTGCCTGAGTGTTTGTGTGGGTGGGGTGTGTGACTCTGTACATAGATGTGTGAGTGGGTGATTCACTGGGTGCATGATTTCAAGAGTGCATCTGTGATGGACTGCTTGGGTGGGTGAGTGTGTGTATGGGTGTGTTAGTGAGTGAATGTATATCTCAGTGGTACATGTGCGAGTAACTACATATGTAAAAGGCAGTATATATGTGTGTTAGAGTATTTAAATGGCTATAAGTGAGTGTGTGATTGACTGTATGGCTGTATGGATGCGTGTGTGCTTGTATCAGTTATTGTATAAGAGCGTAAGAATGTGCTAGTATTTGTATGAGTAAGTGAGCTGGTGTGTGTATAACTGTATAGGTGAGTAAATGGGTGTGTGATTAATTTTTGCATGACTGACTAGGTGTGCGAGTACCTCTATGGATGAGTGGCGGTGTGTGAGTGTTTATATAGGTGTATGAGTGCATATGATAGTCCTGTACTGAGTGACTAAGTATGAGTGACTGTACAGGTGAGTGAGTAGATGTGTGTGTGTAGACCTAAGAATCAGTGAGTGGGTATGTAGTTATTGGTATTGGAGTGTATGGTTTTGAGAATGGCAGACTGTAATTTAGAGTGGGTGTATCAAAAGTTATATTAGGGTGTGAGAAGATGCATGAAATTATCACATGGATGATGTCATCAGTGATGTCATTTGAGATGTCATCAGTGATGTCATCAGTGATGTCACTGACCATGTCATGAGTGATGTAATATGTGACGTCATCAGCAGTGCATTGCGGGGCGCGAGTTATAGTTAGCTGAACTAACTATAACGGGGAATTTCTATGGTTTTGTACGAGTGAAATGTCCAACTAACTATAACTGTCCCTAAAACCTATGGTTTTTTCAGTGAATTTCAAAGGTTTTTTAAATGCTAATTTCTAACTATAACGTGTCTGAAACCTATGGTTTTTCAGTGAATTTCAAAGGTTTTTTAAATGCTAATTTCTAACTATAACGTGCCTGAAACCTATGATTTTTTAAGTGAATTTCAAAGGTTTTTTAAATGCTAGTTTCTAACTATGCCTACAGAGGTAGGACATGTGAAGAAAGAAGAAAAAACACGCAGAAAGAAGCAAAAGAAATGCAGAAAGAAGCAACAGAAGTCCACAAAGACGAAGAAAAGTGCAGGAAGAAGCAAAAGATGTGCAGAAAGAACCAACAGAGGAGCAGAAAGAGGCCATGTTGCAAAATCATCCTGTGCCCACAACTTTTTCAGACGGGTACTGGTGGTAACTGACTCTGACTAACCAGAGTCAGTGCTATGCTAAAAGACACTTAGAATACAGTGAAAACACCTACATACACTAGGGAACACTATGCGTTGGGGTACCCCTGTGATTAGCATGACCTCCTCTGTAAGTCCCTAGTACATAATAGGGCAGGGGGATTAAAACTACCTCTTAAAACGCGTGTGCAAACGTGCCCCGTGGCGCGTTTTAAGTTGCGGGATTAAGTCCCCTTGAATCCTGAGGGTCCCTGGGGCCCAACTAGCCCCCCAGGTACCTACAGTTAGGACCACAGAGCTGAGTTGCAGAGAGGCGTTCCGAGGCCACGCACCTTTTTTCACCTCTCTGCAACGCAACTCTGTTGTGCTTACTGAAGGTACCTGGTGGGCTAGTTGGCCCCAAGGTCCCTCAGGATTCAAGGGGGCGTGTTTGTGCACATGTCACCTGAGGCCCCGCCCCCTCCCTTCACCACTGTGCAAACGCGCCCCGTGGAGCGTTTTAAGTTGGGGGATTAGGTCACCTTGAATCCTGAGGGTCCCTGGGGCCCAACTAGCCCACCAAGTACTTCCAGTAAGCACCACAGGCCTGCGTTGCAACGCCTGTAACAAATTGTGTAGTTGTGTTTAGGTAGTGAAGGGGGTCGTGCTGGGGGTAGTGTTTTAGGGTTTAGGGTAGTGCAGTGGTGTTTGGATAGTGTAGGGAGTTGTGCTGCGGGAGTGTTTTAGGGTATTACAGTGGTGTTCGGGCAGTGTAGGGGGTCGTGCTGGGGGTGGTGTTTCAGGGTTTAGGGCAGTGGTGTTCGGGCAGTGTAGGGGGTCTTGCTGGGGGTGATGTTTCAGGGTTTAGGGCAGTGGAGTGGTGTTTGGGCAGTGTAGGGGTCTTGCTGGGGATAGTGTTTCAGGGTTTAGGGCAGTGCAGTAGTGTTCGGACAGTGTAGGCGGTCGTGCTGGGGGTGGTGTTTCAGGGTTTAGGGCAGTGGAGTGGTGTTCGGGCAGTGGAGGGGTCTTGCTGGGGGTGGTGTTTCAGGGTTTAGGGCAGTGGTGTTCGGGCAGTGTAGGGGGTCTTGCTGGGGGTAGTGTTTCAGGGTTTAGGGCAGTGCAGGGGTGTTCGTGCAGTGTAGGGGGTCGTGCAGGGGGAATGGTGTTTCAGGGTTTAGGGCAGTGCAGTGGTGTTCGGGCAGTGTAGGGGGTCGTGCACGGGGTGCTGTTTCAGGGTTTAGGGCAGTGCAGTAGTGTTCGGGCAGTGTAGGGGGTTGTGCTGGGGCTGGTGTTTCAAGGTTTTGGGCAGAGCAGTGGTGTTCGGGCAGTGTAGGGGGTCGTGCTGGGGGTGGTGTTTCAGGGTTTAGGGCAGTGGAGTGGTGTTTGGGCAGTGTAGGGGGTCTTGCTGGGGATAGTGTTTCAGGGTTTAGGGCAGTGCAGTGGTGTTTGGGCAGTGGAGGGGGTCTTGCTGGGGGTGGTGTTTCAGGGTTTAGGGCAGTGGTGTTCGGGCAGTGTAGGGGGTCGTGCTGGGGATGGTGTTTCAGGGTTTAGGGCAATGCAGTAGTGTTCGGGCAGTGTAGGGGGTCGTGCAGGGGGAATAGTGTTTCAGGGTTTAGGGCAATGCAGTAGTGTTCGGGCAGTGTAGGGGGTCGTGCAGGGGGAATAGTGTTTCAGGGTTTAGGGCAGTGCAGTGGTGTTCGGGCAGTGTAGGGGGTCGTGCTGGGGCTGGTGTTTCAGGGTTTAGGGCAGTGCAGTGGTGTTCGTGCAGTGTAGGGGGTCATGCTGGGGCTGGTGTTTCAGGGTTTAGGGCAGTGCAGTGGTGCTCAGGCAGTGTAGGGGGTCGTGCTGGGGGTGGTGTTTCTGGGTTTAGGGTAGTGCAGTGGTGTTCGGGCAGTGTAGGGGGTCATGCTGGGGCTGGTGTTTAAGGGTTTAGTGCAGTGCAGTGGTGTTCGGGCAGTGTAGGGGGTCGTGCTGAGGCTGGTGTTTCAGGGTTTTGGGCAGAACAGTGGTGTTCGTGCAGTGTAGGGGGTCGTGCTGGGGGTGGTGTTTCAGGGTTTAGGGCAGTGGTGTTCGGGCAGTGTAGGGGGTCTTGCTGGGGGTGATGTTTCAGGGTTTAGGGCAGTGGAGTGGTGTTTGGGCAGTGTAGGGGGTCTTGCTGGGGATAGTGTTTCAGGGTTTAGGGCAGTGCAGTGGTGTTTGGGCAGTGTAGGGGGCCGTGCTGGGGGTGGTGTTTCAGGGTTTAGGGCAGTGCAGTGGTGTTCGGGCAGTGTAGGGGGTCGTGAAGGGGGTGGTGTTTCAGGGTTTAGGGCAGTGCAGTGGTGTTTGGGCAGTGTAGGGGGTCGTGCTGGGGGTGGTGTTTCAGGGTTTAGGGCAGTGCAGTGGTGTTCGGGCTGTGTAGGGGTCGTTCTGGGGGTAGTGTTTTAGAGTTTAGGGTAGTGCAGTGGTGCTTGTGTAGTGTAGGGGGTCGTGTTTTAGGGTTTAGGGTAGTGCAGTGGTGTTTGTGTAGTGTAGGGGGTCATGTTTTAGGGTAGTGCAGTGGTGTTTGGGTAGTGTAGGGGGTATTGTTTTAGGGTTTAGGATAGTGCAGTGGTGTTTGGGTAGTGTAGGGGATCATGCTGGGGGTAGTGTTTTAGGGTAGGGCAGTGGTGCTTGTGTAGTGTAGGGGGTCGTGTTTTAGGGTTTAGGATAGTGCAGTGGTGCTTGTGTAGGGAGTCGTGCTGGGGTAGTGTTTTAGGGTAGTGCAGTGGTGTTTTTGTAGTGTAGGGGGTCATGTTTTAAGATGCAACGCTCCAATACCTGACCAGTCTGCACTACATAAAACTGCAAAAAAACTAATAATAAAAGTGTTTTGCACACTTTTGTCATTGGGCTATATGTGGGCTACACCTGGGTAATATTTGTGCTACATTTGGGCTCTTTTTTCTCTGGTGGCCATCTTGGAAGACTTCTTTGTTATGAAGTTTCCTAATTTCCTCATTTACTGCAGTCTCCTCAGTAGGAAATGCTTTCAGTTTTTTACTTTGATTCCATCAAGAAGGCATTCAGATGCGTCTCACATTTGCCATAAATTCAGAATGTTAGCACTCTAGTTGCTCATTAGATCACTGTACTAAAGCTACTGCTCACCAGGGAGTTAACTGGAAGTCTGCTGCTGGTATTGAAAGTGATTGTTTCAGTCTGCATGTCAGAATTTTCTAATGAAATAGAAGAGGATTTGAGATCTCACTTAAAACATGCCCTCATTTTTCTTTCTGCAGCACTAACCATAATTTCTATTTAAAAAAGAACCCCCTCATTTTGTTCCTTTTTAAATTAAATTTTTTTTTTTTTTTCTTCCATTCACAGTACAGCAGATAGATCACATATTTATAAAAAACAAGGTTTAGCTTACTTCAAGAAACACTTTACATTGCTATTATCGTATATTCATTTTGCAACAGCATACATTACTTTGGTTAATTAACAGAAATAACCCGGAGTAGACCATAAGGAGAACACCTACAAAGAAGCTTACTCTGCTAAGCATTATCCTTTAATCTATATATAGGGCCCCAGATACATCTGCCACGTTGCTTGCCCTTTCTCCCCTCTTTCATAAATATTTTTTTCCAAATTAAAAGTAGATAGCAATTTATTAAGCCACTGTTGGAAGACTGGAGGATCTCTATCAAGCCAGGCTGTTGCTATACAGATTCTCAACACCGACATTGCAACAAACAAAAAGTTCCTATTCGTATTGAGCCTATCCCCACTTATAACTCCCAGCAATATCAACGCTGGCGTCAGAGAGACATTGATACCCAAGTGAATGCCCAAAAACTCTGAGATATCATTCTTTAATTTTTGTAACTGGGGACAAGTTGCAAACATGTGTATAATCTCTGCTTCTGAACTATTGCACCGTGGGCATCTAATTCCTGATTGTCCCCCCACTGCGCAATCCTAGCCGGTGTGTGATACAAAGAGAATAGAGTCTTGTAGTGTTGTGCTTGTAGGGCGGCTGAACATAGTAGTGTCTGACCCATTTCTAGAGAGTCCATTACAGAAGATTGCTCTATATCCAGCTTAACTGCCCATTTTCCACCGTGTTTCTCAAGATCATCCGTTTTCAGGGAAGATAGCTCCATATATAACCTCCGTATAGTGCAGTCTTCCCCTGCTCTGATGATATCAATAATTTTATTATCCCTAAATTCAGCACTCACCCCTGTCTTACTACTGAAAAAGCTATGGATTTGGAGGTATTTGAAAAAATTACTACGACCTATATCGTAGATCTTCTGTAAATCGGTAAATTGTACTATTCCACTGGGTCCCATTAAATCCCCCACTCTCTGTATACCGGATCTTTCCCACTCTGCCATCGTTGAATCTGCAAATATTTCCCCTGGTAATGTCGGGTTTTTATATAATCTCGTGTAGGCATTCAGACGACCCAGACCAATTTTTTTCCGAAATATTCCCCATATTTTGTATGCCGCTTGCAATGTCTTGAAGCGTGTTCTTTTAAAATAGTTTGGGTCAGTAAATTTCACCAAACAACTCTGAGCATTTTCTCCAATTAAATAGGTGTATAGATTCATTGAGCCATACCCGGGTCCTTCCGCAATACCCTCTCCTCCCAGTAATCCCCTCATATGTTGAAAAGCAGTGGCCCAGTAATATAGTTTAAAATCCGGAATGGCCCAGCCCCCTCGTTCCCTGGGTAGTGACATAAACCTTACTGCCCTTCTAGTTCTCCCGTGAGCCTAAATAAATTTGTTCACCAAGTTCTCTAATACACTAAACCACTTTTTCTCGACCTCTAATGGGATACCCCTAAATAGATAAAGGACTTTAGGAAGAAAAACCATTTTTACAACATTACATCGCCCTACTAATGATAAATGGAGATTGTGTACCCTGTCAAAATCTTTCCTGGCTTTGTTAATTATTGGTGTCATATTTTTCTCCACTATGTGCCCCAGATCAGCTGTGATTCCTATCCCTAAATACACCACAGAGTCAGTCACTCGAGTATCTGCACAAACTACCATCGTGTTCTTAACTATTTGGGTTTTTTGTTTGTTCAGAGCGTAGCGAGACACCCGACCGAAATTCTGCGCTTTTGTCTCCATTGCTCTCAAAGCCATGGTCGGGTTTGGGGTGACTAACGCAATATCGTCTGCATGTTTTAAGTATTAACGGTTTATTCCAATCAAGATGGCTTCCGGTGTGCCATACTTTTGTCATAAGTAAGGCTGTTAGCGCTCTAGTTGTTCTTTAGAACACTCTGGGAAGCTGCAGTAGAACACAAATGCATCAACTGGCAGGCTGCTCCTGTTGAAATATAACAGGAAGATATTTGAGATCACACTTGAAACATGTCCTAATTTTTCTTTCTACAGCACTACCCATAATGTTTATGACAAAATGAACCCCATCATTTTGTTCCTTTTTAAATTAAATGTTTTAAGTGTTACCAGTTTATTCCAATCAAGATGGCTTCCGGTGTGCCATACTTTTGTCATAAGTAAGGCTGTTAGCGCTCTAGTTGTTCTTTAGAACACTCTGGGAAGCTGCAGTAGAACACAAAGGAATCAACTGACAGTCTCTGCCCTTGTTGGATGTATATGTTTTACTGAGAATGTCAGACTTCATTCTCACATGACTGAGAAAGATAATGTGAATTTACAGAAAATATGCTCTCATTTTAGCTTCTGGAGCACCTTCCAAAACTGTATGGGACAAGCATGTGAAAATAGTTCTCTGAAACATGATTCATGATATCCCAGCAGAAGGTTTTTCACAGGGTAAAATCACCTTAGAACACACCACAATTCCTGAAATTAGTATGGTACCATCAACAAATGAATTCTAATGTAACTAAAGTCTGTTATCACCCTTTATAGTTCTCCTTTTGGTAACCCTCAAAATCTTGGATTCACTACAATGCATTTCAATGGGGTACTATCATGTATATTGGTCTCAAGATGGCTGCCAGCAATTCCAGGATGAAGTGCTGACAGCCAATCAGATCTCACGATGACGTGTGGTTAAGCTCCGCCCAGATATATATGTGTTTTAACTTTTGATTTTCTCAGCAACTACTGAACGGATTTACACCATTTAACAAAAAGGGTTCTTTCTGAACCAAGAACTACCTCTTTGCCAAATTTGGTGTAATTCCGTTCAGCAGTTCGGGCTGTAGCCGTGTCTAAAGTTTCCTATGGGAAAATGAATGGGGAAAACACGTTTTGGGACCCCCCTTTTTTCTCGGCCCCCGCTTGATGAATCACCCCGAGACTTTCAGGGTAGGAGCGGAGCGGGCCATAAAGTTTGAAAATTTCGCGAAGATTCGTCAACCGGCAAGAGAGTTATTTCAAATAGAATATCGCGGATTTCCTATGGAAAATAGGTCCTAACTATAACTATCTACTGGCGGTCGCCAGTAGATAGTTATAGTTAAAACCTATTATCCATAGGAAATCCGCGACATTCTATTTGAAATAACGTTGGCGCCGGTTGACGAATCTTCGCGAAAGTTTCCAACTTGTTAGGGCGCTCCGGTCCGCTCCTATCCTGAAAGTCTTGGGGTGATACGTCAGCGGGGCCGAGAAAAATGGGGGTCCCAAAACGCATTTTCCCCATTCATTTTTCCATAGGAACCTTTAGTCGCAGCTACAGCCCGAACTGCTGAACGGAATTACACCAAATTTGGCAAAGAGGTAGCCCTTGGTTCAGTGTCGTGCCTTTTGCTTAAATGGTGTAAATCCGTTCAGTAGTTCCTGAGAAAATCATAAGTAAAGTCACATATATATCTGGGCGGAGCCTAACCACACATGTCATCGTGAGATCTGATTGGCTGTCAGCACTTCATCCTGGAATTGCTGGCAGCCATCTTGGGACCAATATAAATGATAGTACCTCATTGAAATGCATTGTAGTGAATAGAAGATTTTGAGGGTCACCAAAAGGAGAACTATAAAGGGTGATAACAGGCTTTAGTTACATTAGAATTTATTTGTTGATGGTACCATACTAATTTTAGGAATTGTGGTGTATTCTAAGGTGATTTTACCATGTGAAAAACCTTCTGCTGGGATATCATGAATCATGTTTGAGAGAACACTATTTTCTCATGCTTGTCCCATGGAGGTTTGGAAGGTGCTCCAGAAGCTAAAATGAGAGCATATTTTCTGTAAATTCACATTATCTTTCTCACTCATGTGAGAATGAAGTCTGACATTCTCAGTAAAACATATACATCCAACAAGGGCAGAGACTGTCAGTTGATTCCTTTGTGTTCTACTGCAGCTTCCCAGAGTGTTCTAAAGAACAACTAGAGTGCTAACAGCCTTACTTATGACAAAAGTATGGCACACCTGAAGCCATCTTGATTGGAATAAACTGGTAACACTTAAAACATTTAATTTAAAAAGGAACAAAATGATGGGGTTCATTTTGTCATAGAAATTATGGTTAGTGCTGCAGAAAGAAAATTAGGGCATGTTTTAAGTGAGATCTCAAATCCTCTTCTATTTCATTAGAAAATTCTGACATGCAGACTGAAACAATCACTTTCAATACCAGCAGCAGACTACCAGTTAACTCCTGGTGAGCAGTAGCTTTACTCCAGTGATCTAATGAGCAACTAGAGTGCTAACATTCTGAATTTATGGCAGATGTGAGACACATCTGAATGCCTTCTTGATGGAATCAAAGTAAAAACTGAAAGCATTTCCTACTGAGGAGACTGCAGTAAATGAAGAAATTAGGAAACTTCATAACAAAGAAGTCTTCCACGATGGCCACCAGTGAAAAAAGAGCCCAAATGTAGCACAAATATTACCCAGATGTAGCCCACATATAGCCCAATGATAAAAGTGTGCAAAACACTTTTTATTTTTAGGTTTTTTGCAGTTTTATGTAGTGCAGACTGGTCAGGTATTGGAGCATTGCATCTTAAAACATGACCCCCTACACTACAAAAACACCACTGCACTACCTTAAACCCTAAAACACTACCCCCAGCACGACCCCCTACACTACAGAAGCACCACTGCACTATCCTAAACCCTAAAACACTACCCCCAGCACGACCCCCTACACTACCCAAACACCACTGCACTACCCTAAAACATGACCCCCTACACTACACAAACACCACTGCACTACCCTAAACCCTAAAACACTACCCCCAGCACGACCCCCTACACTACACAAGCACCACTGCACTACCCTAAACCCTAAAACACTACCCCCAGCACGACCCCCTACACTACACAAACACCACTGCACTACCCTAAACCCTAAAACACTACCCCAGCACGACCCCTACACTACCCAAACACCACTGCACTAACCTAAATC
Source organism: Calotriton arnoldi (assembly GCA_963921515.1). NCBI lineage: Eukaryota > Metazoa > Chordata > Amphibia > Caudata > Salamandridae > Calotriton > Calotriton arnoldi. The sequence continues at coordinate 3,205,777 of CAWUFW010000049.1, read as the reverse complement.
CTAAAACACTACCCCCAGCACGACCCCCTACACTACCCAAACACCACTGCACTACCCTAAAACATGACCCCCTACACTACAGAAACACCACTGCACTTTTCCTAAACCCTAAAACACTACCCCAGCACGACCCCCTACACTACACAAGCACCACTGCACTACCCTAAACCCTAAAACACTACCCCCAGCACGACCCCCTACACTGCCCGAACACCACTGCACTGCCCTAAACCCTGAAACACCAGCCCCTGCATGACCCCTACACTGCCCGAACACCACTGCACTGCCCTAAACCCTGAAACACCACCCCTTCACGACCCCCTACACTGCCCGAACACCACTGCACTGCCCTAAACCCTGAAACACCACCCCCAGCATGACACCCTACACTGCCTGAACACCACTGCACTGCCCTAAACCCTGAAACACTACCCCCAGCAAGACCCCCTACACTGCCCGAACACCACTGCACTGCCCTAAACCCTGAATCACCCCCAGCAAGACCCCCTACACTGCCCGAACACCACTGACCTAAACCCTGAAACACAACCCCCAGCACGACCCCCTACACTGCCCGAACACCACTGCACTCCCCTAAACCCTGAAACACTACCCCCAGCACGACCCCCTACACTGCCCGAGCACCACTGCACTGCCCTAAACCCTGAAACACCAGCCCCAGCACGACCCCCTACACTGCCCGAACACCACTGCACTGCCCTAAACCCTGAAACACCAGCCCCAGCACGACCGCCTACACTGCCCGAACACCACTGCACTGCCCTAAACCCTGAAACACCAGCTCCAGCACGACCCCCTACACTGCCTGAACACCACTGCACTGCCCTGAACCCTGAAACACCAGCCCCAGCACAACACCCTACACTGCCCGAACACCACTGCACTGCCCTAAACCCTGAAACACCACCCCGTGCATGACCCCCTACACTGCCCGAACACCACTGCACTGCCCTAAACCCTGAAACACCACCCCCAGCGCGACCCCCTACACTGCCCGAACACCACTGCACTGCCCTAAACCCTGAAACACCATCCCCTGCACAACCCCCTACACTGCTCGAACACTACTGCACTGCCCTAAACCCAGAAACACCATCCCCAGCACGACCCCTATACTGCACGAACACCACTGCACTGCCCTAAACCCTGAAACATCACCCCCAGCAAGACCCCCTACACTGCCCTAAACTCTGAAACACCACCCCCAGCAAGACCCCTACACTGCCCGAACACCACTGCACTGCCCTAAACCCTGAAACACCAGCCCCAGCACGACCCCCTACACTGCCCGAACACCACTGCACTGCCCTAAACCCTGAAACACCACCCCCTGCACGACCCCCTACACTGCCCGAACACCACTGTACTGCCCTAAACCCTGAAACACCACCCCCTGCACGACCCCCTACACTGCCCTAACACTACTGCACTGCCCTAAACCCTGAAACACCACCCCCAGCACGACCCCCTACACTGCACGAACACTGCAACGCCCTCAACCCTGAAACACTACCCCCAGCAAGACCCCCTACACTGCCCGAACACCACTGCACTGCCCTAAACCCTGAAACATCACCCCCAGCAAGACCCCCTACACTGCCTGAACACCACTGCCCTAAACCCTGAAACACCACCCCCAGCAAGACCCCCTACACTGCCCGAACACCACTGCACAGCCCTAAACCCTTAAACACCACCCCCAGCAAGACCCCCTACACTGCCCGAACACCACTGCACTGCCCTAAACCCTGAAACACCACCCCCAGCACGACCCCCTACACTGCCCGAACACCACTGCTCTGCCCAAAACCCTGAAACACCAGCCCCAGCACGACCCCCTACACTGCCCGAACACCACTGCACTGCCCTAAACCCTGAAACACCAGCCCCAGCACGACCCCCTACACTGCCCGAACACCACTGCACTGCCCTAAACCCTGAAACACCACCCCAGCACGACCCCCTACACTGCCCGAACACCACTGCACTGCCCTAAATCCTGAAACACCAGCCCCAGCACAACCCCGTACACTGTCCGCACACCACTGCACTGCCCTAAACCCTGAAGCACCAGCCCCAGCACAACCCCGTACACTGCCCGAACACCACTGCACTGCCCTAAACCCTGAAACACCAGCCCCAGCACGACCGCCTACACTGCCCGAAAACTACTGCACTGCCCTAAACCCTGAAACACCACCCCCAGCAAGACTACCTACACTGGCCGAACACCACTGCCCTAAACCCTGAAACACCACCCCCTACACTGCCCAAACACTACTGCACTGCCCTAAACCCTGAAACACCAGCCCCAGCACCACCCCCTACAATGCCCGAACACCACTGTACTGCCCTAAACCCTAAAACACCACCCCTGCACCGCCCCTACACTGCCCGAACACCACTGCACTGCCCTAAACCCTGAAACACCACCCCTGCACGACCCCCTACACTGCCCGAACACCACTGCACTGCCCTAAACCCTGAAACACCACCCCTGCACCACCCCCTACACTGCCCGAACACCACTGCACTGCCCTAAACCCTGAAACACCACCCCCTGCACCGCCCCCTACACTGCCCGAACACCACTGCACTGCCCTAAACCCTGAAACACCACCCCCAGCATGACCCCCTTTACTGCTCGAACACCACTGCACTGCCCCAAACCCTGAAACACCACCCCCAGCATGACCCCCTACACTGCCGAACACCACTGCACTACCCTAAACCCTAGAACACTACCCCAAGCATGACCCCCTACACTACCCGAACACCACTGCACTACCCTAAACCCTAAAATACTCCCCCCAGCACGACCCCCCTACACTACCCGAACACTACCTGCACAATTTGTTACAGGCATTGCAACGCAGGCCTGTGGTGCTTACTGGAAGTACCTGGTGGGCTAGTTGGGCCCCAGGGACTCTCAGGATTCAAGGTGACCTAATCCCCCAACTTAAAACGCGCCACGGGGCGCGTTTGCACAGTGGTGAAGGGAGGGGGCGGGGCTTCAGGTGACATGTGCGCAAACACGCCCTGTGGTGCGTTTTAAGTTGGGGAGTTAATTCTCTTTGAATCCTGGGGGCCAACTAGCCCACCAGGTACCTTCAGTAAGCACAACAGAGTTGCGTTGCAGAGAGGTGAAAAAGGTGCGTGGCCTCGGAACGCCTCTCTGCAACTCAGCTCTGTGGTCCTAACTGTAGGTACCTGGGGGCTAGTTGGGCCCCAGGGACCCTCAGGATTCAAGGGGACTTAATCCCGCAACTTAAAACGCGCCACGGGGCGCGTTTGCACACATGTCACCTCAGGCCCCCTCCCTTCACCACTGTGCAAACGCGCACTGGCTCTGGTTAGTCAGTCAGTTACCACCAGTACCCGTCTGAAAAAGTTGTGGGCACAGGATGATTTTGCAACAAGGCCTCTTTCTGCTCCTCTGTTGGTTCTTTCTGCACATCTTTTGCTTCTTTCTTCACATGTCCTACCTCTGTTGGCATAGTTAGAAATTAGCATTTAAAAAACCTTTGAAATTCACTTAAAAATCATAGGTTTCAGGCACGTTATAGTTAGAAATTAGCATTTAAAAAACCTTTGAAATTCACTGAAAAAAACCATAGGTTTCAGGCACGTTATAGTTATAAATTAGCATTTAAAAAACCTTTGAAATTCACTGAAAAAACCATAGGTTTTAGGGACAGTTATAGTTAGTTGGACATTGCACTCGTACAAAACCCGTGAAATTCCCCTGTTATAGTTAGTTCAGCTAACTATAACTCGCGCCCCCGCAATGCACTGCTGATGACGTCACATATTACATCACTCATGACATGGTCAGTGACATCACTGATGACATCATCCATGTGATATACTCCCTACACTACCCAAACACCACTGCACTACCCTAAACCCACCCCCAGCAGTACCCCCTACACTACCCAAACACCACTGCACTACCCTAAACCCTAAAACACTACCCCCAGCATGACCCTCTTCACTACCTAAACACAACTGCACAATTTGTTACAGGCGTTGCAACGCAGGCCTGTGGTGCTTACTGGAAGTACCTGGTGGGCTAGTTGGGCCCCAGGGACTCTCAGGATTCAAGGTGACCTAATCCCCCAACTTAAAACGCGCCACGGGGCGCGTTTGCACAGTGGTGAAGGGAGGGGGCGGGGCTTCAGGTGACATGTGCGCAATTTAAATACTCTAACACACATATATACTGCCTTTTACATATGTAGTTACTCGCACATGTACCACTGAGATATACATTCACTCACTAACACACCCATACACACTCACCCACCCAAGCAGTCCATCACAGATGCACTCTTGAAATCATGCACCCAGTGAATCACCCACTCACATCTATGTATAGAGTCACACACACCCCACCCACACAAACACTCAGGCAGCCATACAGATACTCAGAGAACCAATCAATAACCCATTAAGACACTCATGTAGCTATTCGCAAATCCATGCATCCACTTACACACCAACAAACAGACGGATACAGACATTCACACAGTTTAGTCACTAACCCATGCATTCAGTAAGATACGTTTAATCACTCACTTGTAGAGTCAGTCACGCACGTACTAAATCATCCATTCAGACACTTATACACCCACTCATTCTTCAATACGCCTTTCCCTATATATATTAAACATATTTAAACTTTACAGAAACACAGTCACTGGATGATGTCATCAGTGATGTCACTGACCATGTCATGAGTGATGTAATATGTGACGTCATCAGCAGTGCATTGCGGGGGCGCGAGTTATAGTTAGCTGAACTAACTATAACAGGGGAATTTCACGGGTTTTGTACGAGTGCAATGTCCAACTAACTATAACTGTCCCTAAAACCTATGGTTTTTTCAGTGAATTTCAAAGGTTTTTAAATGCTAATTTCTAACTATAACATGCCTGAAACCTATGGTTTTTCAGTGAAATATATATATATATATATATATATATATATTTCACTGAAAAAACCATAGGTTTTAGGGACAGTTATAGTTACTTGGACATTGCACTCGTACAAAACCCGTGAAATTCCCCCGTTATAGTTAGTTCAGCTAACTATAACTCGCGCCCGCAATGCACTGCTGATGACGTCACATATTACATCACTCATGACATGGTCAGTGACATCACTGATGACATCATCCAGTGACTGTGTGTCTCTGTAAAGTTTAAATATTTTTAATATATATAGGAAAAGACGTATTGAAGAATGAGTGGTTGTGTAAGTGTCTGTATGGATGATTTAGTAGGTGCGTGACTGACTGTATAAGTGAGTGATTTAACGTATCGTACTGAATGCATGGGTGAGTGACTAAACTGGGTGAATGTCTGTATCCGTCTGTCTGTTGCTGTGTAAGTGGCTGCATGTGTTTGTGAATAGCTACATGAGTGTCTATTTGAGTTATTGAATGCTTGTGTGAGTATCTGTATGGGTGCCTGAGTGTTTGTGTGGGAGGGGTGTGTGCGACTCTGTGCATAGATGTGTGAGTGGGTGATTCACTGGGTGGATGGTTTCAAGAGTGCATCTGTGATAGACTGTATGGGTGGGTAAGTGTGTGTAAGATGTGTTAGTGAGTGAATGTATGTCCCAGTGGTACATGTGTGAGTAACTACATATGTGAAAGGCAGTATATATGTGTGTTGGAGTATATAAATAGCTATAAGCTGAGAGTGACTGATTGTGATAGTGGCTGTATGGATGAGTGTGTGCTTGTATCAGTGATTGTATAAGAGCGTAAGAATGTGCTAGTATTTGTATGAGTAAGTGAGGTGGTGTGTGTATAACTGTATAGGTGAGTAAATGGTAGTGTGTTTAATTATTTGCATGACTGACTAGGTGTGTGAGTACCTCTATGGATGAGTGGCGGTGTTTGAGTGTCTATATAGGAGTATGAGTGCATATGATAGTCCTGTACTGAGTGACTGTAAGTATGAGTGACTGTACGGGTGAGTGAGTGGATGTGTGTGTGTAGACCTAAGAATCAGTGAGTGGGTATGTAGTTATTGGTGTTGGAGTGTCTATGGTTTTGCGAATGGCAGTCTGTAATTTAGAGTGGGTGTATCAAAGGTTATATTAGGGTGTGAGGAGGTGCATCAGATTATCACGTGGATGATGTCATCAGTGATGTCATTTGAGATGTCATCAGTGATGTCATCAGTGATGTCACTGACCAGGTCATGAGTGATGTAATATGTGACGTCATCAGCAGTGCATTGCGGGGGCGCGAGTTATAGTTAGCTGAACTAACTATAACGGGGGAATTTCACGGGTTTTGTACGAGTGCAATGTCCAAGTAACTATAACTGTCCCTAAAACCTATGGTTTTTTCAGTGAATTTCAAAGGTTTTTTAAATGCTAATTTGTAACTATAACGTGTCTGAAACCTATGGTTTTTTCAGTGAATTTCAAAGGTTTTTTAAATGCTAATTTGTAACTATAACGTGTCTGAAACCTATGGTTTTTTCAGTGAATTTCAAAGGTTTTTTAAATGCTAATTTCTAACTATAACGTGCCTGAAACCTACGTTTTTTCAGTGAATTTCAAAGGTTTTGTAAATGACAATTTTTAAATGTATTAATTTTTATATTAATTTTTTTCATACTGATTTACTACATTTTTAGAAACAATTTCTTTTACATATTTTATTTTTTAAATTACATTGTAATTACATTATACATTACATTACAAAAATACTTTCTCAGAATGAATTACTTTAGTTTAAATACTTTGCACATAGGCAATAGACTTTTAAGTACAGTAGTTACAGTTGTTGCAATGGGCAACACATTTTCAAACACAATGCAACATTCAGCTCAATGTGAATTTCTAGTTAAATGCAATTAGTTACTTTATGGATTACTTTTTCTAACCACAGGACTGGATCCTAGATTCAGTCCTGGTACATCTCCTGTAAACAGTTGAGTAAAAGCGTTTGTTACAGTCGTGATTTTTAAGGAATATTATTGTATTTTAAAAGTTGACACTTAGAAACTTTTTCTCATAGAATCACCAATGTTATCCTATGGAAGGAAATTCACTTAGCAGGTAAAAACTGTTATCGTTACTTTTTCTTACTCAGTGTTGGATCCTGGATCCAGCACTGGTGCATCTCCTGTAAACAGTTGAAAGAATGCGTTTAAGTCATACAGGCGATTTTTAAGGAATATTTGTAGTTTGTGAAAATCAACACTTTGAAACTTTTCTGCTGAAAACCAGACAATGGATTCCTATGGAAGGAAATTCAAGTTACTGGTAAGTACGGTTAAAATTACTTTTCAGGACCAGTACTGGGCTGAAAGATGCAGCACTGAGGTCTCTCCTGATAACAGGTGAGTAAATCAGAATTCGGATTTCGGCTGATTTTAGAGGAATATTTGTATAGTTTCAAAACTCCAGCACTTAGAAGAATTTCCAAGTGAAACCAGTCAATGTTAGCCTATGAAGGAAATTCAAGTTACCGGTAAGTACGGTTAAAATTACTTTTCAGGATCAGTACTGGGCTGAAAGATGCAGCACTGAGGTCTCTCCTGATAACAGGTGAGTAAATCGGAATTCCTATTTCGGCTGATTTTAGAGGAATATTTGCACAATGGTGAAGGGAGGGGGCGGGGCCTGAGGTGACATCTTTGCAAACGCGCCCCGTGGCACGTTTTAAGTTGGGGGATTAAGTCCCCTTGAATCCTGAGGGTCCCTAGGGGCCAACTAGACCACCAGGAACCTCCAATATGCGCCAGGGGCTGCGTTGCAGAGACGTGTAGAGAGGCCACACCCCTTTTACACCTCTCTGCAACGCAGCTCTGTGGCGCATTCTGGATGTACCTGTTGGGCTAGTTGGCCCCCAGGGACCCTCAGGATTGAAGGGGATTTAATTCCCCATCTTAAAACGCGCCACGGGGCCTGTTTGCACACATGTCACCTGAAGCCCCGCACCCTCCCTTCACCACTGTGCAAACGCGCCCCGTGGCGCGTTTTAAGTTGGGGGATTAAGTCCCCTTGAATCCTGAGGGTCCCCGGAGTCCAACTAGCCCACCATATACCTCCAAAAAGCGCCACAGAGCTGCGTTGCAGAGAGGTGTAAAAGGGGTGTGGCCTCTCTACACGTCTCTGCAAGGCAGCCCCTGGCGCATACTGGAGGTTCCTGGTGGGCTAGTTGGCCCCCAGGGACCCCCAGTATTCAAGGTGAATTTGTTCTCCTCTGCAAACGCGCCAGGGGCGCGTTTGCAGAGTGGTGAAGTAAGGGGCGGGGCCTGCGGGCCCGATCGTTTTTTTTTTTTTGTTCTCCCTGAAGGGGGCTGTGTGGCCCCCCTTCCTTTTTTCGGGCCCTGGGAACCCCATCCCCCAGGGCCTTACCCCTTTTTTTAATTACCAAAAAAAAAAAAAAAAGAAACGGTTAGGGGGCTGCGTGGCCCCCTTCCCTTGGCCTGTATTGGCCCCGGGGACCCCATCCCCCGGGGCATGGCCTCTTTATTTATTATTTTGAGGGGGCAGCGTGGCCCCCTCTCTGGCCATTTTAAGGCCCCGGGGACCCCATTCCCCGGGGCTGGCCTTTCTATTTTTAAAATTTTTTTTTCTCCCTTTTTGGGGAGGGGGCCGCGTGGCCCCCTCCCGGGCCACTACTTGCCCCGGGGACCCCATCCCCCGGGGCTGGCCCTCTCCGTTGGGGACTGTGGGGGTCCCCAATCCCCCACAGTCCCGCCGGCTCCCCACGTCCCTTGGGAGCCGGCATTGCTGTTCCACATGGGGAGCAGCTGACATGCTGCTCCCCATGTGGAAAAGCAATCGCTTTGGATATTGGAAGAGAGAGCAGGTTTCCTGCTCTCTCTTCCAATATCCAAAGCAGTTTGCTATGGCAGGACGGGAGCCGCGATGCTCCCGTCCTGCCATAGCAAACTACAGTGTCCCGGGGTAGGCACCCGGGACACTGCAGGAGCCGGCCCTGGGGGTGGTGGTCCCCAGGGCCATCAAGGGCTTCCAGGAGGGGCCGCGCGGCCCCCTCCAATTCAGTTCAAAGCCCCGGGGAGGTGGTGGTCCCCGGGCTCTGGGGTCCGTAACGGACCCCCATATTTAAATGTTTAGTGCCCCAGGGAGGTGGCGGTCCCGGGCGTGTGGGGGCTGGAGCCCCCCCACACAGGTTGTCGTCATTATTTTAAAAAAGCCCCGGGGGTGGCGGTCCCCGGGCTTGGGGGGCCCTTGAGGCCCCCACACATTAAATTATTCCCCCCACCATGCCCCCCGGAACTTGGGCCACCCGGGGCCACTAACATCGAAGCGCGGGAGACCGCGCTTCGATTTCTCGGCAGGATTCGCGCACCCTGAGCGCATCCTGCCGATTTTTTAAAAAATTATTATTTTTTGCCCAGGGGTCCTTGTGGGACCCCCTGAGCAAACCTAGGGGTCAGGGTGTTTCTACCCTGCTCCCTTTGTGCGCTTTGCGCACTTGTTTCTGTCCCTCGGTTCTACCGAGGGACAAAATGGCTGCCAACATTTCCTGAATCGGAATGTTGACAGCCAATTAAAATGCAGCTCGTGATCGGGACGGTGCGCGCAGGGTGCGCTGAGGGTGCGCGAATCCTCCGTGCCCATAGATATCACTAACTTTTTACTTTTCATTTTCTCAGCAACTACTGAACGGATTTACACCATTTAACAAAAGGGTTCTTTCTGAACCAAGAACTACCTCTTTGCCAAATTTGGTGTAATTCCGTTCAGCAGTTCGGGCTGTAGCCGTGTCTAAAGTTTCCTATGGAAAAGTGCATGGGGAAAACACGTTTTGGGACCCCCCTTTTTCTCGGCCCCCGCTTGACGTAATCACCCCTGAGACTTTCAGGGTAGGAGCAGACCGGAGCGCCCCACAAAGTTTGAAAATTTTGCGAAGATACGTCAACCGGCAAGAGAGTTATTTCAAATAGAATGTCGCGGATTTCCTATGGATAATAGGTTGTAACTATAACTATCTACTGGCGACCGCCAGTAGATAATATATATATATATATTCACTGAAAAAACCATAGGTTTTAGGGACAGTTATAGTTAGTTGGACATTGCACTCGTACAAAATCCGTGAAATTCCCCCGTTATAGTTAGTTCAGCTAACTATAACTCGCGCCCCGCAATGCACTGCTGATGACGTCACATATTACATCACTCATGACATGGTCAGTGACATCACTGATGACATCACTGATGACATCTCAAATGACATCACTGATGACATCATCCAGTGACTGTGTGTTTCTGTAAAGTTTAAATATGTTTAATATATATAGGGAAAGGCGTATTGAAGAATGAGTGGGTGTATAAGTGTCTGAATGGATGATTTAGTACGTGCGTGACTGACTTACAAGTGAGTGATTAAACGTATCTTACTGAATGCATGGGTTAGTGACTAAACTGTGTGAATGTCTGTATCCGTCTGTTGGTGTGTAAGTGGATGCATGGATTTGCGAATAGCTACATGAGTGTCTATATGGGTTATTGATTGGTTCTATGAGTATCTGTATGGGTGCCTGAGTGTTTGTGTGGATGGGGTGTGTGCGACTGTGCGACTGTGCATAGATGTGTGAGTGGGTGATTCACTGGGTGGATGGTTTCAAGAGTGCATCTGTGATACTGTATGGGTGGGTAAGTGTGTGTAAGAGTGTGTTAGTGAGTGAATGTATGTCCCAGTGGTACATGTGTGAGTAACTACATATGTGAAAGGCAGTATATATGTGTATTGGAGTATATAAATAGCTATAAGCGAGAGTGAGTGATTGTGATAGTGGCTGTATGGATGAGTGTGTGCTTGTATCAGTGATTGTATAAGAGCGTAACAATGTGCTAGTATTTGTATGATTAAGTGAGCTGGTGTGTGTATAACTGTATAGGTGAGTAAATGGCAGTGTGTTTAATTATTTGCATGACTGACTAGGTGTGTGAGTACCTCTATGGATGAGTGGCGGTGTTTGAGTGTCTATATAGGAGTAAGTGCATATGATAGTCCTGTACTGAGTGACCATAAGTATGAGTGACTGTACGGGTGAGTGAGTGGATGTGTGTGTGTAGACCTAAGAATCAGTGAGTGGGTATGTAGTTATTGGTGTTGGAGTGTCTATGGTTTTGCGAATGGCACTCTGTAATTTAGATTGGGTGTATCAAAGGTTATATTAGGGTGTGAGGAGCTGCATCAGATTATCACGTGGATGATGTCATCAGTGATGTCACTGACCATGTCATGAGTGATGTAATATGTGACGTCATCAGCAGTGCATTGCGGGGCGCGAGTTATAGTTAGCTGAACTAACTATAACGGGGGAATTTCACGGGTTTTGTACGAGTGAAATGTCCAACTAACTATAACTGTCCCTAAAACCTATGGTTTTTTCAGTGAATTTCAAAGGTTTTTTAAATGCTAATTTCTAACTATAACGTGTCTGAAACCTATGGTTTTTTCAGTGAATTTCAAAGGTTTTTAAAATGCTAATTTGTAACTATAACGTGCCTGAAACCTACGGTTTTTACAGTGAATTTCAAAGGTTTTTTAAATGACAATTTTTAAATGTATTAATTTTTATATTAATTTTTTTCATACTGATTTACTACATTTTTAGAAACAATTTCTTTTACATATTTTATTTTTTAAATTACATTGTAATTACATTATACATTACAAAAAAATACTTTCTCAGAATGAATTACTTTAGTTTAAATACTTTGCACATAGGCAATAGACTTTAAGTACAGTAGTTACAGTTGTTGCAATGGGCAACACATTTTCAAACACAATGCAACATTCAGCTCAATGTGAATTTCTAGTTAAATGCAATTAGTTACTTTATGGATTACTTTTTCTAACCACAGGACTGGATCCTAGATTCAGTCCTGGTACATCTCCTGTAAACAGTTGAGTAAAAGCGTTTTGGTTACAGTCGTGATTTTTAAGGAATATTATTGTATTTTAAAAGTTGACACTTAGAAACTTTTTCTCATAGAATCACCAATGTTATCCTATGGAAGGAAATTCACTTAGCAGGTAAAAACTGTTATCGTTACTTTTTCTTACTCCGTGTTGGATCCTGGATCCAGCACTGGTGCATCTCCTGTAAACAGTTGAAAGAATGCGTTTAAGTCATACAGGTGATTTTTAAGGAATATTTGTAGTTTGTGAAAATCAACACTTTGAAACTTTTCTGCTGAAAACCAGACAATGGATTCCTATGGAAGAAAATATAAGTTACTGGTAAGTACGGTTAAAATTACTTTTCAGGACCAGTACTGGGCTGAAAGATGCAGCACTGAGGTCTCTCCTGATAACAGGTGAGTAAATCTGAATTCGTATTTCGGCTGATTTTAGAGGAATATTTGCACAATGGTGAAGGGAGGGGCGGGGCCTGAGGTGACATCTGTGCAAACGCGCCCCGTGGCGCGTTTTAAGTTGGGGGATTAAGTCCCCTTGAATCATGAGGGTCCCTACGGGCCAACTAGCCCACCAGGAACCTCCAGTATGCGCCAGGGGGCTGCGTTGCAGAGACATGTACAGAGGCCACACCCCTTTTACACCTCTCTGCAACGCAGCTCTGTGGTGCTTTCTGGACGTACCTGTTGGGCTAGTTGGCCCCCAGGGACCCTCAGGATTGAAGAGGATTTAATTCCCCATCTTAAAACGCGCCACGGGGCCTGTTTGCACACATGTCACCTGAAGCCCCGCCCCCTCCCTTCACCACTGTGCAAACGCGCCCCGTTTTAAGTCGGGGGGATTAACTCCCCTTGAATCCTGAGGGTCCCTGGGGTGCAACTAGCCCACCATATACCTCCAAAAAGCGCCATAGAGCTGCGTTGCAGAGGTGTAAAAGGGGCGTGGCCTCTGTACACCTCTCTGCAAGGCAGCCCCCTGTCGCATACTGGAGGTTCCTGGTGGGCTAGTTGGCCCCCAGGGACCCCCAGTATTCAAGGGGAATTCGTTCCCCCTCTGCAAACGCGCCAGGGGGCGCGTTTGCAGAGTGGTGAAGGAAGGGGGCGGGGCCTACGGGCCCGATCTTTTTTTGTTGTTGTTTTTTTCCCCCCCCTTCCTTTTTCCTATTTTTAGGCCCTGGGGACCCCATCCCCCAGGGCCTTACCCCTTTTTTTTTAATTAAAATAAAAAATAAAAAAAACGGGAAGGGGGCCGCGTGGCCCCCCTTCCCTGGGCCTGTATTGGCCCCGGGGACCCCATCCCCCGGGGCATGGCCTCTTTTTTTTTTTATTTGGAGGGGGCTGCGTGGCCCCCTCCTCAGGCCATTTAAGGCCCCGGGGACCCCATCTCCCGGGCCGGCCTTGCACTTTTTTTAAATTTATTTCCATTTTTTTACTTTGGGGAGGGGGCTGCGTGGCCCCCTCCGTGGCCACTTATGGCCCCGGGGACCCCATCCCCGGGGCTGGCCTCTCGTTGGGGACTGTGGGGGGTCCCCAAGCCCCCACAGTCCCGCCGGCTCCCCGTATCCTACGGGAGCCGGCATTGCTTTTACACATGGGGAGCTGCTAAGATGCAGCTCCCCATGTGGAAAAGCAATCGGCTTTGGATATTGGAAGAGAGAGCAGGTTTCCCTGCTCTCTCTTCCAATATCCAAAGCAAGTTTGCAATGACAGGACGGGAGCCGCGAGGCTCCCGTCCTGTCATTGCAAACAGCAGTGTCCCGGGGGTAGACACCCCGGGACACTGCAGGAGCCGGCCCTGGGGGGTGGCGGTCCCCAGGGCCATCAAGGGCTCCAGGAGGGGGGCCGCACGGCCCCCCTCCCTACATTTTGAAAGCCCCGGGGAGGTGGTGGTCCCCAGGGCTTGGGGTCCAAAACGGACCCCCATTTTAATTTTTCTTAGTGCCCCGGGGAGGTGGTGGTCCTCGGGCGTGTGGGGGCTGGAGCCCCCCACACAGGTTTTTAATTTTAAAAAAGCCCCGGGAGGTGGTGGTCCTCGGGGCTGCGGGAGGGCTCAGAGCCCTCCCGCACCATTATACATAAAGCCCCGGGGGTGGTGGTCCCCAGGGCTTGGGGGCCCTTAGAGGCCCCCACACATAAAATTAACCCCCCCAGCATGCCCCCGGGACTTTAAAAAAAAAAAAAAAAAAATGTCTGCTCAGGGGGTCCTTGTGGGACCCCCTGAGCAGACCTAGGGGGTCAGGGTGTTTCTACCCTGCCCCCTTTGTGCGCTTTGCGCACTTGTTTCTGTCCCTCGGTTCTACCGAGGGACAAAATGGCTGCCAACACTTCCTGATTTGGAGTGTTGACAGCCAATTAACATAAAGCTCGTGCTCGGGAGGATCCGCGGCCCTAGATATATCCATCTTTTTACTTTTGATTTTCTCAGCAACTACTGAACGGATTTACACCATTTAACAAAAAGGGTTCTTTCTGAACCAAGAACTACCTCTTTGCCAAATTTGGTGTAATTCCGTTCAGCAGTTCGGGCTGTAGCCGTGTCTAAAGTTTCCTATGGAAAAATGCATGGGGAAAACGCGTTTTGGGACCCCCCTTTTTCTCGGCCCCCGCTTGACGAATCCCCCGAGACTTTCAGGGTAGGAGCGGACCGGAGCGCCCCACAAAGTTTGAAAATTTTGCGAAGATACGTCAACCGGCAAGAGAGTTATTTCAAATAGAATGTCGCGGATTTCCTATGGATAATAGGTTGTAACTATAACTATCTACTGGCGACCGCCAGTAGAGATATATATATATATATATATTCACTGAAAAAACCATAGGTTTCAGGGGTGTTATAGTTAGTTGGACATTTCACTCGTACAAAACCATAGAAATTCCCCCGTTATAGTTAGTTCAGCTAACTATAACTCGCGCGCCCGCAATGCACTGCTGATGACGTCACATATTACATCACTCATGACATGGTCAGTGACATCACTGATGACATCACTGATGACATCTCAAATGACCACTGATGACATCATCCAGTGAATGTCTGTTTTTCTGAAAATTAAATATGTTTTATATATGTGTATCTCAAGGTCGATGGAAGAATAAATGGGTATATAAGTGTCTAAATGGATGATTTTTTTTGTAAAATTGATTGTATAACTGACTAAGTGTATCTTAGTGAATACATGGGTTAGTGAGTAATGTTTAAATATGAAAATATCTGTATCAGTCTCTCACTTTGTGTACAAGTGGCTGCATGGGTTGGTGAGTAGCTACATGAGTGTCTATATGGGTTATTAGTTGGTTTTTTGAGTATCAGTATGAGTGTCTGAGTGTCTGTATGGTTTGGTGGGGGGTATTACTTAGTGCATAGATGCATGAAGGAGTGACTCACTGTTTGAATGTGTTGAAGACAGCATGTGTGCAGGACTGTATAGGTGGATGAGTATGTGTATGGGTGTGTTAGTGAGTGAATGACTGTCTCAATAGTGTCTTTATGAGTAACTACATATGTTTTAAACTAGTATATGTGAGTATTGGTGTATATAAGTGAGTATATGTGAGAGTGAGAGATTGGAAGAGTTCCTGTACAAATAAGTAGGTGTTTCTATAAGTGATTGTTTAAGAGAGTAAGTATGTGTAAGTTTCTGTAGAAGTAAGTGTGGTAGTGTGTGTATAACTGTATATGCAAGTAAATGGATGTTTGATACTTTGTTTGCATGTGTAACTGTGTGAGTAACTGTGGATTAGTGGTGGTGTGTAACAGGATGTATAGGTGTATGAGTACATATGATGAGTGAGTACATGTATGAGTGACTGTATAGGGACTGTTGGTGAATGAGTGGATGTGTGTGTAGATCTTGGAATTACTGAAGAGGTGTGTTGTAACTGGTATTGGTATGTCCATTGTTTTGAAAATGTTAGTTTGTATTTTTGAGTTTGTGTATCAAAGGTTATATTAGGGTGAGAGGTGGTCTGCCACTCTATCACAAGGATGATGTCATCAGTGATGTCATTTGAGATGTCATCAGTGATGTCACTGACCATGTCATGAGTGATGTAATATGTGACGTCATCAGCAGTGCATTGCGGGCGCGCGAGTTATAGTTAGCTGAACTAACTATAATGGGGGAATTTCTGTGGTTTTGTACGAGTGAAATGTCCAACTAACTATAACGCCCCTGAAACCTATGGTTTTTTCAGTGAATTTCTAAGGTTTTTTTAAATGCTAATTTCTAACTATAACGTGCCTGAAACCTATGGTTTTTCAGTGTATATATATATATATATATATATATATATATATATACACATATATACACATATATACACATATATACACATATATACACACACACACACACACACACACACATATATATAGTCCAAAACTCCAGTGCTACTATCGTATGTGGTCAGTGGGCCCTGACCAAAGGCAATGATGCAGTTTTATGGGCTGCAGTCTCTTGATCTTCTGAATGCCAATTCCAGGCATGAACCACACAGGTGAAGGTTGATCTTCAGCAGGGGTGGGTTTGGCAACATACCAGATTGCTGCCATGACCACAGAACTTCGGTGACCTTGTGCATCCTTGGCAGGCATCCTGAATCACTTGATGTAAGGGGTGGTCAACATACCCACACTCTTCATCTCAGGCCTGTGTTCACTGATGGGCACCCCCTTTATCGGATGTATCCACCCCACTTCTCGGGGTGGACTAATGATCTCCTCAAATGAGGTGCTGCTGATTATCTAGCACCCCCACTGTGTTGTACGAACCAGGACAGATTGCAGTTTTTTATGCACCTGGTTGAGCATGACCATACACACCAGCACCAAGGCAAGCACCCTGATCTAGCTGCTGTCAACCTGTGAAATGGTCTCTCGTCACCCAGACGACAAGAAACAGGACATACATGGGACCTCATAATCATCTTAAGCAATTCTGCGTATAGAGAATTCTTGCTGCGATGAAAGCCAAAAAAAGACCTTGAAACACGCTCTAGGCACAACATCATAAGGATCCTAGGCCTTCCGGATTCAAATGATAGGAGTAAACCTCAGCAATTCATTGCGAATCGCTTGTCAGAACCATATGGCAAGGTCAAAGTTCCCTGAAAGTCTTGTCACAGAATATGCGCATTGCTCTCAGACCCCAGCATCACAGCATCAAAGGACATCATTGCTCACTTTATAATTACAGAGACCGAGACACTGTGCTACGTCTAGCTAAGGAAAAAAGACAAGTCTGAATACCAGAATATTTCAGACTATTTTCCCTGGCTTCATAACGGTGGTATAATATGCAAGACACTCCTTCCTTGAGGTGAACAGATGACTGGACACCATGGATATTAAATAGGCTATGCCATTTCCAGCCTGATTTTAAATCCAACACAATGGGGGGAAAAAACCAGCTTTTCTGGAGACTCATTAAGAAATGTGCAGTGAGGGGTGATGAAAGGAGAGTATCTACTCATTCTCTCCAATCTCCCAGATCCAGGGTCAGACTGGCACAAAAAATGGGCCCAGGCACCAAAATAAAAATGGCCCTCATTAGCAAAGCCGATCAATAAAAAAGTGATATCATCACTGAGATCAACAGTAAAAACCAGCCCAACTGGCCATAAAACCAGCCCACAACTGCTAAAAAAAAAAAAACCCATCCCATTCACTGATCTGTCAGACCAGCCCATTGGGCGCTGCCTGATTACCCTGTAGGCCAATCTGACCCTGCCAAGATCACATTCTCCCGAGGACCAGGCCAACACCACTGATAATGGCAGAGAGCACAGTGATCTTTGTGCAGATAGATTCTCACTCTTTACTTACCTGGGGGGGGGGGGGGTAAGAGACAACTGGCTTACTACCCACTTAATTTCATCCTCTGCTTATCTAGTGTTATTTAGGGCTCCTATCCTCTAGTATAGCATCCTTTGATAGATGGAGCTACACCACAACTCACGTGTTTATCACTTTAGTTGTCTTTTGACCTGTTCGATCTTGAACATAGGTGAGCATTGTTCACTGATTTTTTGGGTAATTTGTGTAGGCGAGGGTTTGGTGTGGGGTGAATCCAGTCTTTTGATCGTTCCATAACAACAGGTGCTCAGCACACTTTTCCATTATCATTCCATGGTCTCAACAATCCCGCTTTACAAATTTACCTAGTTGACCATGACTAACCTCACAAACTAATTCAGTCCAATACCTAAAGTTCCTAGAATATCCGTGGCCTCCATCATCTCATAAAAGCTAGAGGAGCATTGGTATATCTTGTCTGCCACCAGCACACACTCTTCCTTTAGGCAGGTGTTTAGCTGTAAGGAGCTTAAAAGGGTTTTTATGCATTCTTTGTTGGGATGAGTTTTTCTATATTCAGAATCTTGTTTAACACTCTCGTATTTTATCTTGCAAGCTCATAAATGTTCCAGTACTTGATGCTATCTGAAAATTTATTTTTAAACTTGTTTTGTACAAAGGCTTAATAGTACAACTTTCCTATGATTTTAAATAAGGTTTATGCCAATATAAAAATATAAATAATTGAAATAAATGCAAAGCAATTGCAACCTCACCACACCTTGGGAAGTTTAGGCAGGGATCTCTTTTGCCAAACGTTTGTGTGATCATGCAAAACCATTGCTACTTTTTCTGAAGCCAGAGCATATATTGTTACTATAGGTCCTTTTTATTGGTAAAATGTGACCTTTGAAGTGATTTACGACTATGTCATACATTAACTATTGCCTCACTTTTATTTGGATTCTGTTATTTTGGCTGGCCCTCTTCAAAGGAGATCTGTTGTTCATTCTAGTGCGAACGTGGAGAACAAACACTTTGAAAGAAATCTTCCTGAGCAGATCCCAGTTAAGAAGCAGTTGTTAAGAAGAGTCTAGAACATATGCAGGAGTCCTATTGTGATCATCCAAGAGCAGCATGGAAAAGGTGCCATCCGTCAGGTCAGAGAATAAAGAGGAGCGCATCAGACCATGCATTTTTAAAGACAGTCTGCACTGTAAGATGTTGGCGAAGCGTCCTACCTGTGACCGAGCACTGAGGGATCACTAAAGTGCAGTGTGACTTCTGTAGCAGAAGGCACCCTCACACTATGACAGAATGTTTTCCCCTTCGTGTGGTGGTGCCGCAGTGCAGACGTAGCAGGATAGGTCTACTTGGAGGACCACCAAAACCTTCACACCACATGCTGCATCATCAGTTTGTCAAATTTCTAGCAAACTGGCTGATGGTCTGCATGATCATAACATGCATTGTAAAGTGCACATTCACCCAGAAGACACCTTGGTGCTGAATAACAGATGTTTATTGTTACCAAACTCAATGATACTCATTTTATGAACCTCAGAATGAGGAAAGGCTGATTGGACCCACTAGGAATTGAACCTGCGACCATGAAGTCCAACACAGGTCCCTGCAGTGATTACATTAGTCCACTGAACCATTTTACCAACCAGTGAGGCACACATGAATTTTCAGAGTCTGGAACCATTCCAGTAAGACGGCTGCATTGACACTCACCATCTCCCTTCAGAGGCATCCTGCACCCCTAGCCCCCTGTTTGACCATTCACTCCCCTTACCATAGCTCCAGGTCACCGGCACGGGCATTTCCCAGTGTACTGTTTAATTTTAGAGGAAGCCCAGGAGGAATCCTCAGCAACTATGCGTCATGGCACTAATTTCCAATTTATCCAGTGGAGCATGGGCAAAAACGTTCCCATGAACATGCATTGTTGAGTCGTGCAGATGCCCTAATCCTCCTTTCCTTCCTCGTGGGAAGGCTGCTCCCTTTCCATGCCTATGGTGTGGTCTTACCTTCTTTTTAGGGTGTTCATCCTGACAGAGGGATGGTAAAATATCTGAACATAACGGGTTTAAGAAAACTCTTGGAAGAAAGGAAAATGTTACAGCCTTTAGGGCAGCTATAACACTCACCTAAGATGCCCCTTTGTGTTAAAATTGTCATTATTTTAGATAGCACTGCCAGTTTGACTGTCTAGATCTTTCTTTATGTGTAGGTGAACATAAATGTAAACATCCAAGTTTAATCCAACTTGAAATGGACGGCTCTATGTCAGCCGCAGCCTGTCCTAATGGGCTGAGGGGCCACGCCCCCTCACCTTTCGGCCACCATAAAGAGTGTCTGTCAAGCTGAGCAAAGGTCAGGCTGAGAGACTTTTCAGGTCAGGCAGCCAGGAGCTAGACATGTGCTAAATGTGCAGGCTCCTGGCTGCATGAGCTGAACTTTGCTGGGCTGAAGTCACAGCTCCTGTGGGCTGGACCTCTTCAGCCTTGCAAAGCACCTCAAGGTCCTCCTCTTCATGACGAGGGGAGCATCACTGATTGCCTCGGACCTGGTTGCTTCAGATCTAAGCCCTGAAGTGCCCAGGGCTGAGTAATAATCAGTGACACCTTGTCACAGAGTGGGGTGGGGTCAGCAGTCTCACTGACCCCATCCCACTCTGACGTGTGAGAGACTGCTGCCTTCCCTCAAGGCAGCAGTCCCAACCCTCCTGTGATCTCCGAGGCAGAGGTGAGTAGGTAAGCATGATTTTATTTTTAATGTTTGGATCATGCATGAATATTTTGAAGTGAGCCAAGATTAGATACGTGTGTGTGTGTGTGTGTGTGCGCGCAAATGCTTGAGTGTAAGTGTTTGTGATTGTTTGTGCCCCACACTGCCCCCCTCCTTGCTAAAAGTACATGCCACCTCTGCTCTATGTTTTATGCCCTAACATCTCGCCTACAAAAACTGAGCTCCACAACTTAGGGTGCCCTAGCATGTCATTAAAAGCTGTAGGAGTTGTGGTTGGTGTTTCCACAGTTGACCATCTCAGTAACGTCAGATAACCTCATGTCATCAGGGCCAATTTTCTAGTGCTCCTTTTTAGTCATCAGCATATTTCTTGCTGGCCTACCTTACTCTGTGATGCTAGCATCTCAGTCTGGTCTTTCTCAATTTTCTCAGTGGACTACAGGCTAGGAGCTCATTTCTGATGTGGCTGGGATTCCATTACCCAACAATGAAAGTCCCCATGACTCCATTCTATTAGTGACCTTCTGCAGTGTAGAGTTTATTTGAACATTTTTGCCTGTGCAGATGTTGGCTTCCAGTCCGGCCAGGACCTCAATGAATTCTTTACCACTACCATCTAACAAGTGCCTATGCACAACATAAGGACACTGGAGTGAAAGGTGAAAGTGTTCGTCCCCTTGACTAAGGGTAGGCAGTTGAGCTTTCTAATCCAATTGAGCCTGCTCTAAGATGTATTGGTCATACTTATATCATCCATATTAGGGCCTCCATACCTGTAGTTAGACCGTCCAGATCTGCAGGCTTAGAAAAAGCAGAAGAGTCGAATACTTAGATAACCATACCAACTTTGGTAAAAGGATTTTCCAAGCCTCAAATAAAAATGTGTTTTGCTGGATGGGTACTCTTTCCCCCAGCAACAAAGCTATTTTTGAATTCTTTTGTTGCAATCTAGTACCTTCTTTTGGCCGTTTGCAAAGGCACCATATGTAACTGCCTATGATGGCCTTAATGTAGCACAGAACCTGAACTTCTTGAATAAACTAAGACTTTGGCGCAGTTCTACACGGTTTGCTTTCCCACCCATGAGTGACACTAGTGAACTCAGTTCAATGCACAAGCGCTGAATGTGAAAGACAGGTTATTGTAGCCCCGCAGAATCTCATTCAAAACATTGTTGAAATAGAGTTATTGCTTTTGGGTCACCAACAATTCCTATGAAGGGATCAGGGGCACCGTGGTAACAAACAAACCCATTTGTTATTCCCAATATCACACATACACTGCACTAAAAGCATAGACACTTTAAGTAAAAGCATTTATTGTGACCAGAATAACCTGTTTCTCAGTACAGCTAAAACAATCACAGGATATCATAAAAACAGCAAGAAGGTATGTTGAGAGCAGCGAGAATCAAATTAACATTTCTAACATGGTTAAAATTTAATCTAAAAACTAACACCCTAAAACCTACTTCTTTGCAATACACAGAGCATGGAAAGCAGAGCAACTTGCAGTCTAGAGTTTGTCAGGGAGAAGCGACGCACTGCATACCTTATTGATAGCAAAAGCGGCTGTGATGAGTGGAGGTGTAAAGACTGTTCCCTGCGATAGCAGCTTTCCTTTCGGACTTGGCTTAATCAGCACTGAGTGAGATGTCACATTTTCGAAGTGCACTGGCAGTAGGTGAGACGGTCTTCTGGCAGAATCTCTGGTGATAATCTGGGTGAAGGACCTTTCATTTAAGTGGTCAACTGACAGTCCTTATATACTAAATCTTATCAGATTGGAATTTCTGGCATAAGAACACATCGATTCAGACTACACTATTTGGACTGTAGGTCTGAACATGATCTTATTTGATTTAGACATACTGATAAGTAGACACTTGATCCAGACTTATTTATGTTGCATGAGGTGTCATATCTATGTCATCAGTCGGACGACCCGACGCTGTCAGTTCTAAGAAAGATAAGATCAGACGACATCTGCGTCAAGTGGCAGACATGACAATGATTCTGCAAAAAGGGAGAAAGATGGCGACCTCCATGATCTAAGATGGTGACCTCAATGACGGCGAAGGGGCCTACCTGAAATAAAGTCAGATGAGTCGGATCTTAGGGGCTTTGCGTCAAACTGAAATACAACGCAATCACATCAGCCTAACTAAAAGGGTGTCATTAGATCCACCTGACTGACAACTTTTCAATCTTTATTAGCATCCATAAATATGCAACACAACTGTTTCTTCATAAACGTATATGTAGAATAAATACAATGGAGAAGGAAATTCATGCCTCTTACCGTAACATGTCAACGTACATAAAAGAATAATTTGCTTGCATGCATTTAGTGTTATAGAACACTGCATCTCATATTTGCCACTTTTATGCTGTTTTCATTCCAGACCTCACGTTGTGAAGGCAACCTTAGAAAAGTGGGCACCAGTCCTACTTTTTCAGTCACAAACTCCATTTACACAGAGTTCAGTTATAGGTGTGAACGGTTCAATATTAAAAAATTCACCTAGTGAATGTAGAGAAAACAAGGGAACAGGAATTGTCCATCTAAGCACCCAGGACCTAACTCCGCTCCAGTTTAATAAAGAGCTGAAGACACTCGTTGACCGTACCATTCCTACCGGCCCTGTACAATGTACCTCTTTTTAAGCTAGGTCTGCGCTATAGTAGCGCACACATACACATAGGCAGTTCGGTTCTGTCCTCATGCTTTGGTGAGCTGCACTGCATCGTTTTCATTTCAAGGCGTGTTTGCTATCGGATGAGCAGTCAACAAAGAGTTTGGCTGATGCTTAGTGTTAGGGCTGGTTTCTACAGATATCCTGGTCCTTTGGCCCAGTAGGGATTATTTAGGATGCAAAGAATTTTGTACATGGTCTCTTATTGTTGAGTCTCATAAAAACTAAATGCAATCACAAACTCTATACTCCCGATTTCCAGCTTACAAGTCAGACAACGTTGTTCCTTTTTTCCTGAGCCTTCTTTTCACCATTTCATTTAGGGCTGACATGAATGTATTCATACATGAATACGCGGTTTCATTTACCCTTTATAATCTTCCTTTAACCATTCTTTTTTCTAATTTCACCTTTTTCCTCTTTGCTTAGCCTCTCTTTAATACCAATTGTTGGCAAGGCCAATAGGTCTCACCTTTTGAATTTATTAATCGTTTTGCTTTGGCAATGAAGCATCAGCAAAAAATATTTTTCTGTTGCTGTGCAGCATTGGCACAAAACATAACAAATGAGTGCGATAATGCAATGGCTGCTCCTCTGCTAAGGTGGAGGAGCGTCGCCCCACTGCCAGAAAGCAGCAAAAGAAAGGAAAAAATAAAAAGATAACGGAAAGTTATTTTGTCCTCCTGCTGCTGCAGTACGTGAGGGGGCGGGGCGGAGCTGCAGGGGAGGAGTGGTAGAACACTTGACTGTTTAGTCGGCCCTCTCGGGAAGGAACAATGTGTTGCAAGGCAGACGCGGGGAATGTATCCATTGTCTTGTGGCTCACCGCGGGGTAACAGTGCTGGGGCAGGAAGGCAGGCAGTCGGTAGGGCTGTGGGGGTTGCTGTTGGCCGACGGGAAGTGGTGAGGAGGTGCCGGTTCGGTATGCCAGCCTCCTGATACACTGATCAGATCACGTTAATAAAAAATTAGTTGGGCGACCCGCTGCAACAATTATTAAAATATTGAAAGTTTAAAAAAAAAAAAAAAAAAAAAAACGATTTGGGCGAGCTGCGCACAAGGAGATGCGCGGCCGCCATTATTTAATGTAAATAAAAGAAGCCTCTCCACTGGGGGAATATAACAATATTAAAAGATACACGTTACCATCTGTTTTTTTTTTTATATATAGTGCGAACTCGACCCGAACGTATCAGCGTGCTTTACATGAGCACCAATAGCATTACAGAGGGACGCATTTCTCAGCACCGGGAGATTGTGATTTGTCTACAATCACAGGATGTTCGAGCCCCCCCACCACACTCGAACCTGGTTCCCAGCCTCAAAGTTGGCTGCCGTTGGGAATGCAACTTCCGCTTCACAAAAGAAAGCTTGCCCAATGCGGCGGCGCCCATGTTACAAATATAAAAGGGCACCGTGCTAACATGTAAGTGCGGCACCTGTGCATGAAAAATGTATGCGCATGGCAGCTCCTGGTAATCATGAAAACGGGCGCCGTGCTAAAACATCAAGCGCGGCGCCCGTGCATACTAAAGTTTTGCGCATGGCGGCCCATGAAGCGGGCGTCATGGCTAGCAGGAAATAAAAAATAGTCTCTAAAGGACCATATAACAGTTTACAGTGTAAGTAAACTGTAGTTGGTCGGTGCTGCTCCGTACAAAACAGAATTAATGTATTGGGACCAACAACTAATAAGGAGCCACTAAAGAAGAGAACGGGAGCATGAACTAATGGCATGCAGGAGGCGGGATTTCTCTCCGTATAGAGATTACTGCAGGTCTTGCAGACAGATGATGCGCACTGCCTAGGCTCGACCTAAAAACTATTTGCCCAGCAGCAACTTGCAGCTGCACTCCAAAAAGTTGAAACCCTTTTTTTCCTTTCAAGAACTGGTAGGGGTGAGGGAACAACAGAGGACTGGATGGGTGAGAGATCAACACAAGTATTGGAGGAGTTTTAGGCCGAGGGGAAAACAGACACTGAAGCAAAAAAGCTTGGATGCATTAAGTAATGAATGAGCTATAGAGAAAGGCAACACAGAGTATGCAAGGGCCAGTATTTGAGGGGCAAAACAGCACACTAGGGAGAGAGTAAGAAATCAAATGTTCTGAGTGCTTAAAGAAAAAAAATCGATCCCTGAATGTGAGCAGTGGTAGGATGCAAGTTATCCAATCAAAAGGATGGTAAAGAGGGAGACAAGAAGAAACAGACCCCAGCATGAGACTTCTGGAACAGCGCCCCGTTTGGCAGACAGAGTGAAAAAGGAATAGACCACAGCAACAACAAAAAGGCAGTGACAGCTGCCAAAGATGTGATCAGGCATTTGAGAAAAATTGGTGGGAGGGGAGGTCACTACTCGGGTTTCTGGAACTTCCAGCACACATGTAAACCATGATTCAGGCAAAGAGATTCAGAAACAAGGACTTTTACCCAATCAGCGCTAGTTCTGGTTACAGAGGGCCGGGCTGGGGACGATGAGGGTCAGGCATTTTTCACGCCTCAATACCTAAAAGAAGAGCACAGCATTACAATGGAGCCCTGCACTCCACTCGTTCACTATATAGCTATACTACAGGAGATAATACTATCTCCAGAGGTCAATATTTCCATTTTCTTGTTGAAGATGGATAGACACTTTCATTTACGCCTGGTTGGCCAGTTGCTGGGGATAGTTACCCCAAGGGGATGGGAAGGGAAAGAAACTGAGCATGGAACAGAAAACAGGAATGGAGAACGGATGGCAAACAAAACTAGAAAAAAAACAGATATAAACTGATTTCCTAATCGGAAGGGGCTAAATTCACCAACTAAACAGATATAGAACTACATTTCAAAACCCGACCCAGATGTTATTTTTCTTCAGGAAAAATCTCCTCTAGTGAGGCCAATTCCACATGAGGCATAAATAATATCCCAACCAGTCCTGGGCATCTACCCCAACCCAAACGTCAGGGTGGCAGTACTCTTATAGCACATATGGGGACGTGGGTGGGGAAGGCTGTAGGGAGAGAAGTCAGAAAAGACCAGGATGGTTGATTCCTTACTGCACTGCTCTCCCTTTGTAATTCTTCTCTCACTCTTCTCCACATACACACTCCCCCCAACAAAGTTGAAGAAGCCATCTTATTGAGAGACCTGAGAGATCAACGGGGGGGATATAAAGAAAAATCTAACAGTTGGGTGGGACTTTAATCTAGCCTGGAACCCTGACATGGATAGATACACAAGATAAGTACATATTTTGGAACACATGAAATATCTGCTGTGCTCAAAAAGAAATACTAGAAATAGGGCTAATAGATGTGTGTAGGCATCACCACCTCAACCAAAAAGATCTCGTACTACACTCACAGGCACACCAAATACTCAATAATTGATTATGCCTTCACAATATTAGGAGGGCAACCTAATTTGATCAATGGCTTCCAGGCCATTAAAAAACTATTCCAGTCCCCACCTATGCTGGGTCAAAAAGAAACACTAAAACACAGAGCTCACTATGTGACTCCAAGCACTAAACTTCATGTCAAATGGGAAAACCCCAGGGCAGGATTACATTAATACAGAGACCGTGTAAAAACCCTGACAAGTGTGCAGCTTATAGACGGATTCCACTGTTAAACTCAGAAGCAAACATTTTGACCAAAATCCTAACTATCACTTCAAGACTCTTGCCCCAGTTCATCGAGCCCTATCAGGAAGCTTCATCAAAAGCAGACAGGACAGTGAAAAGATCCAGCAACTGGCGCACTTGAAACAAACTCAGAAAAAGAAATCAAGTAGTCATACTACCTTTAGATTAGGGGTGGGCGGAATTTGCGTAGTCGCGCTAAGCAAAGCTCCGCGAAACGGTAATAAATCTCTGCGAGCACGCAAAAGTTCCGCAAACACGCGGAATTGCTTGTTCCGCCCGTTCGCGATGCTTTTTTCCTGTTCGCGAACGCTGTTTGCGTGCTCGGGGAGAAATATCTTGCGAACACGCATTTTGAAAGCGCGAACAAGCAAAAACTCCGCGAAGCCGCGGAATTTTTGGCACTTCCGCGTTCTCCGCGGAACGCGAAATTACCCAAATTCCGCAAATTCCGCGAGCGGAACGGAATTTACCGCCCAGGCCTACTTTAGATGCAGGAAAGGCGTTTGATAGTTGATCAGTTGGAAATTCCTCGAGGCAGTCGTATACATACTAAAAATGGGTAGCAGAATGAAATATTGGATTTTGGCAGGCTACAAGCTTTAACAACCTCATTGTGAGTTAATGGCCAGCTCATCCAGCTTTCCCCTGACTAGAGGCACCAGGGTAGGTTGCCCGCCCTCCCATCTACTTTTCACCCTAGGGTTGAACCACTAGATATCAATACTAGAGCTAGCAGAGAGAAATTTCTTGAGGAGGGGAGGGGGGCCAAGAACACAAAGTATGCTTCTTTGCAGGTGATGTCCTCCTAGCCCTAACGGATTCAGAAAGATCACTGCCAATGAATACGTTAGGTCAATGTGAAGAGGTCTCAAGATTTCAGTTAAAGTAAAAGAATTTAATTTAAAAAAAAAAATAAAAAAAAAATGACTCAACATTGCGGACTTACTGACCGATAAACCAAACATACACAGGTTGTCCCTCTTCCAGCGGGCAAACCAAGCAATAGGATGTCTGGGATTAAACATCACAAACCACCTACAAACCTAGCCAGGAACAAACTGGCCTACTCTCCGTAAAAACATATTAGAGGACCTTAGACACTGGCGCCCTCCATCAATGTTCTGGCTGGGTCACAAAAACATTGTTCAATTGAACATTCTCCCCAGGGTACTGCAACTCTTTCAATCTCTTCCAATTTCCACTCCCTGAACCGATATAAAGGCATTACAAAAGACACTAATGGAATTAGAATGGGGAAATAAAAAAACACAACAGTTAAAGGTAATAATGGCACCTAAGGAGAGGTGAGGCCCGGTCAGTCCTGATCTAGTAAACTAATGCAGATTGGCACATCTCTGCTACATCTCAGAATGGACAATAAGGTAAAGTGAAAAGAAATTAATGTAAATAGATAGGGCAGTGATGTGCTGCTCCCTATGGGATTTGCCCTGGCTTGAGAAAACCATCGCCCTCAACACTTATTTCTCCACCCCAATAAAGAGTCCAGGAAATACAGCACCAAGTTGCAACACTAGGAGGCTTAATCACCTAATACTCCAATTAGCTATAACTACCTTCTCACCAGCGGTGCAGAGATCTTTTTCCTAGGAGGGCAGACGGGGACTGTATAACTTGTAGTTACATATTCACCCTCCCCAAAATTAAAACATTCGAGCAGTGCAAACAGGGATTTGATATCTCCAAATTAAACGGATTACAATATTACCAGTTAAGACACTGGGCCTTCTACCCGCCTAATGTGGCAGCTGCCACCCGCCCCCACTAAACCCTTTGAGAAATGTATATGAAAACACTCAGGAACTAAGGGGCTGATATTCAGGGCATAGCAGTCACTTAGAACAACAGAAGGGGAGTAAAGCTACCTTTCAACAGAGGTGAGAAACGGACCTAAGGAAGGAGATCAAGGACAAGCAATGGGACAAGCTCTGAATAGATAGCCCAAAGATTTTCTATAGCATCCTACATTGGGCATTAGCATATAAGCAAATCTATCAGTGATATTTGACACTGGTTTGCTGCGGTCACATCTTTCCAACCAATTCAGATAAATGCTGGTGAAGATGGGGGAAAGAGGAACCTTTCAGCACATCTTGTGACGTGTGGTGAGTTGGACTTTCTGGAAAGAGATCCTGAGCCACATAAAGAGAACCCTAGGCTACTCGATACCTGGTACCTCACAATAGCGCTTTAAACTAGACCCGATAATGTAGAGGGAATGACTTCAAATGATTGGGCCCTTACCACGCATATGGCAGGGGCTCACTGCCCTTTTCTGGAAGAAGAAAGCCCCTCCATAGTATTGTGGCTTAACAGAATGCATGTATTAGCTCTGAAACAAATCACTCAATCTTTCCCAGTCCTGAAGCAGGCGCAATGCCATGGCAACTATTTCTAATCTCTCCATCTCTTTTTTTAACAGAACATAGGTGTGTCAATCCATTGCCCCCCATACACACACTCCCACGACAGACCCTTACAACTATGACTGATGTTCATCATTCTAGTTTGATACAAGGGGCTAAATCTCAAAGATAGACTAACGATTATACTCTAGCAAGTTACATTTACTAATAGCTCTTTCCCAAAAAAGATTGTAATCCTTACTAGGTGATAATGTCAGCTTATCATTGTGGGCACTCAGCGGGTTGACCCCACACCCATCACCTTTATCTCAAGTTCTTGTGGTTTGGGGAAGGGGAGGTGGGTTTAATATTCTATGTGTTATCAAAATGTGCATTATTACCGTCGCCTAGCCCGGAGGGGTTGGTCTGTTTGATAGTAATACAAAAGTTTATGGCTTGCTGAATGAGATACTAACAGTTTTGTAAGGATCTTCTTTTGAAATGAAATAAGAGATTTTGAAGAACAGAAAGTGCCATCTGTCCTTTTCAATACTTCACCCTTAGGTACTTTAGACTTGAGTTTTGCCATGGCAGGTACAAGGAACCACATATTGAATGAAAAGCGGCTTCAAAAAGACTAGATCTGTAGCCGTCAAGTTGTCCTTTTTCACTAAAGGAAACTTCAGCCAAGCTGGTCCAGTTAGAAAGCAGATACACACTGGGGCATGTAGGTTCAAAAAGTTATCAGTGAAACTACAACTCCCAGCAGACTTTGTGTTGGGATCTGAAAAACAAAGGATGGCTGCTTTTGACCCTTGTGACATGAAGCTAATCAAACGCTATGAGGCTTTTTGCACATAGCTCCAAGTAACAATTTGGAACTTTTCAATTTTTATAAATGGTGCAAAAGGACATTTGAACAAATTTCTCTCATGACCAATAGATCTTTACATTTTGTTAAAATATTAATAGATATTTAATTCCTAAAATACCACCAGCAGTCCAGGTGGAAGAGCAAGTTAGAAGATCGATGAACTAGATCCACTTCATAAGAGTCACTCTCAGCCACCCTTCTTGTTATTTTTTAGTTAACACCGCATTGGATCGAGTGATGGTCACTCACCTTTGACATCAATACTAACAAGCATTGGCATAGCCAATAGGTCTCGCTTTTGGGACCTTATAAGTGATTAGTTATCCAGCACAATATCCTTGGTGCAACAACATCAAGTGTTGCATGGCTAAATACTTATAAGGTCCCAAAGGCGAGACCTATTGGCTATGCCAATGCTTGTTTACTCTGGAGTATTGGTGACACTGTCCGTGCTTCAACTGTAGAGTCCGAGTAAGGGAGAAGTCTAGTCCATGAAGGAATTTCGGTTTAACAAAAATTGTTCACCAGCGAAGGGAGTTCATATCAACGCGGAAAACTTCTGTTAGGCATTGCATTTGGTGGTTAGTAAAGCATAGGTAGATGAGGCTGCTGCTGAAATAGAGGAGCTAATGCTGATTTTAGACACTCGTGATTTTCAGAAAGGCGAGGAGGGGGTACATATACTTTGGAACTTCCTGGTGAGAAATGAGGTCCCAACGATGTAAATAGTTAACGGCCTGGGAAAATACGAAAACCTTGGAGGGTGGTGTACTCATACCTTACAATAGTAAAGTAGGAAGATACAGTGGCTTCATGTTGGCTGTGCTCAGATCCTGGAGTACTAACAGCTGCACCTTGCCTTCGCCTGCCCTTTTCTATTTTCAGAGTAATGTTACTGCTCCGTGCCTTGGGCAGAACACAGGCTGTGGGAGTCCGCCATTAATCAGCCGAGGTAGTATATTTCTAACACACACACACACACACACACACACACACACACACACACACACACGAGGTAATAAAGAGCATGGGTGGCGTAATTCACAATCGCATGCTGCGATTGCTGCAAAAGTAAAGAAATAGAAAAAAACATCTATTTCTTTACTTTTGCTACAATCGCGGCACCGGCGCTTTACTTTTAATTTTACAAGTAAAGCGCTGGTGCCGCGATTATGCGAAAGGGAAACAAAAAAAAAAGTTAAACAAAACAAGCACGCGAGTGGTGCGCGCGCTTGCGAGCAGCAGGCGTGACCACACGCTCGTGCACCATGGCCTTTTGCTTGCGGGTAACCGCACGAAAAAGGCCATGACGCACGAGCGTCTGGTCAGCTTTCAAATGTCCCTACATAATGCTTCGCCAGAGCAGCGCTTACGCGCTACTCGAGGCTCGAACTAAAAAGCGAGTACTAACAGCGGTCCCTCTAACATGGGTCTATTTGGCAGCATGGCTGAGAAATTGGAACAATCTTTACGGGGGGAGGTGGGTTGCCATCAGTGTACGTCACTTGTCATAGTGATTGTGAAAAATGTGCACACAGAACAAGTATAGCAAATGAGTCACCCATTGATCAGGAAAGTGGTAAAGGTGTGGTATGTTGCTGGTGGTGCATTTGAGTACACGTTATAAATATATTAATAAAGCAACTTGTGGTATATCCCTGCTTTTTACCGACCGCACATTTTCCATTGAAATATTCACAGGATTTGCACCGACAAGCAGTTTATGGCACACACACGATAATGTGGGAAAACGGGTTTCACAAACAATCATTTGCCCATCGCCAAGTAAAGGGTCTTGCTTTGAGCCTGTTAAAATATTTGTATCCCACTTCCGCGTTACAAACAAAAATGTGCTTCACTGCGGATATATCTTGAAATATCTGTACAGTTAATTTACGGGTATTTAAGGTTGTTGTTTGATATCATACAATCTCTCCTTTCACACTCAGTCAGTTCACTTCGCAAAATCCTCTAACTTAGCAGCCAAAGAATGTAAAGTAACTAGACGTTTGCATGCACACCAGGCCACCAAGCCGTATAAAACTGGGCCGTTTTGAAAAGTATGAGTAACGGCCCCCCCCGACACTTCAAAATAAATCATTCAGAGCAAGTGAAAGCTAACACATTTTAAAACGTTTATTTCTTGTGGAAGGGAAAGCGACAGGCTAATGACGCCACTCTCTACTTTTGTTCGTGCACCTAATTCGCAAACAATGTTGTATTCCACTCTTTTCTACCATTAGCTGATCCGTCACCAAAATGCAAATGAACTTCCGACAAAATCATCTAACACAACGTAAAAAACGTATTAAAAATGTTAGGGACAGCCTCACCAAGTAGAACACGATGACAAGAAACAAGCCAACTTTGGTGGCAAGGAGCCCGCCCTTTGATGCCATTGCGTTAGTTTGCTCCGGGAAGGATCCGGTTAACTCTTGCTGCAGCTGACCCGTTCCTTCGGGTCAAGAAAGAAAACAGACTGGCCTCCTCCCTTTTATAGATTTTGCATGAAATCCAAACACGGATGTAATCCTAACCTGTACATTTGAATTTTTCTTTAAAAGGTGCACTATTGGTTGCTCAAATCGAACATGACATTAAATTCACTTAAAAGTCAAATAAAAATTTCTCCAGGCCAATATCGCTTTCATTTCGGCCCTGTCTCACAGCTGCCGAGAGCCTCCATTTGATTCGTGCAGGGTCCGTTTTTCAGCTCATAGCACGTAGCTTTCTGGGACTTATAGTTTTACTTTTAACTTTGAAACTAAGTATAAACTCAAAATCCTCACAGGAAAATGCCGAAAGTGTCAGAGCTCGCAAGTTTCCCAGGTCCCGCCCAGTGTAACCATCCATTCCAAGTTTTCGTTTGTTACATTCAGATAGTTGTAGTCTTATTGATGCCTTTATAAATTAAGGACTACAAGTACCAGAATGCAAAGACAAGATATGTGACTGACAAGAGCTACTCATGGATGGACCTGGGATATCTGAGAGCTCTGGAGTGTTTCATATTGCAAGGGTGCTATACGTAAGCAACCTGTCCTTGGCACTAAAAAATGCATTTATTTAGCAGTTTGTAAGTACAGCATGCTTTCTCAGATATGGTGACCAGATGACTCCATGTGGTCGGGACATCTCTTTTCCATTTGTGGACTCTGCTTTTACATATCTTGCCAAGATCATTAAAGCCCTTGGATTCGAGGTAATATCTTCTGCTGATGATACTCGGCTAATAATCTCCTTCGATGAAGATCTGACCAAAGCTTGAGAGTGTTTTTTCAGCCGGGATGAAGGCAATTGTCAAATGGATGACAGAAATTGCCTTCAGATAAACATATCAAATATACAAAAAATGTTTTTGGAAAAAAACGATGCTAATGCTCTGATCTGGGAAAGGAGGTTATCAGTATAAAATAGGCACTAACTGTTAAGGCTACTGAGATTCATATGACGCAAAATACACGTGATACACCAATGTCTCTTGGTAAAATGAGAAACGTGATGTGTGTATTACAGAAGGAGATTTGTTAAGAATGGCTCGTATACAAGTACGCCATGAGTGACTAATGGGTGAGTAACATGGAAGTTCCACTGTGACCACCAAAATAGCGTGCACTGGGTGATGCATGCCACAAGTGAGAATCTTATGAGGGGATTCTAGATGATTCACTGGTTGTCATAACAAGAAGTATTATGAAGACCGGAAGTAATATGGACATTTTTAGGTCGAGCATTCAAGACCTTTTGTATATACTTTAGTATATACTTATATGTAGGTACTTTGTGGGCTCTGGAGATCAGCCCTAGCATTTGTCTGCTTCCACTTAGGGACTTTTTTTTTTCTGTTCAACTGCTTCTATTTAACTGTCTTGATAGAAAACGACCAGTAGAGGTCAATAAAATACCAGAATTGCTTTCTGCGGAGGGACTTTCTTTTTAAAAATGTTCTGGCAACTGCCTCTATTTAACTTTCTTGATAGAAAACGACCAGCAGAGGTCAGTAAAATACCAGAATCACTTTAGCATTCTCTAGATTCCAGTCCATAGAAATTGTCTTCCACGAGCACCCGTAGACAATAATATTTTTTTCAAATCTTGTATTTTCAGTGATATGACCACCGAAGGCCCTGATTTTATATTAAAAACAGAGCTTTGGACTATACCATTGCCCGCTGAAAGGCAATATTTCTCTCCATGTTTTCCCATACCTGGCGTGTCACGCAGTTTGGTGCTTAAATTTCCCTCCATGTTAAAGAACAGTAGATGTTTCAGCACCCAGGCTAATGTCCTGCATAGCTAAATACATATAAGGCCCCAAAGGCGAGACCGATTGCATTGCAAATGCTTGTTTAATTAAAGGTTGGATTCGGAAAGAAGAAAAGGGCAAGTATATTTATTGCCCAAGCATGCACGAATTTGCATGCACCACATTTACAAATACAAAATAGCTTACTGAGCTGAATACACTGAGGAGGTGAGCCGCAGCACCCTGACGAAAGCCCTGGACCTATCTAGGCTGTAGAGTAGGGCTGAAACATGTTGGTAAAGGATCATAGGACCATCATATCCTAAATACCCCACATCATTTTTAGTTTTAACATCTACGACCACTCCACCAATAAAGGGATACCTTGGAGTAGTCGAGGGAATTTTAATCTTTATATTACGCCCCCTGGTCTTTTCTTGTAGGAGCTCCCTGGAAGATGGTTGAGCCCACCCTGACCTTTAGGAGCCAGGGTGAGCCCGATGATGAAGCATGACACTACTAGTGTGTGTGAGGGTTATTTAAAGAAAAGGAAGTCTTGCCTTCCCTGCATTTAGGAACGAGGTGCCATAGTGAGGACTAGCATTGCCCAGCACACCATAAACTATACTCTAGGTGGGATACCTTTTTGTATGTATGGATACCTCAGCGACCATGTCTTCACGGGGGCTGGAGAAGACAAAAGTGGGAATTGGGAGCCAGCTTGGCTCCACCAGGACAATACCACTCTGCCCAAAGGTTAGTGCTGCCTTTGACAAAAGGTTCTAGATCAGTGATACTCAAAGTACGGCCCGGGGGCCGCATGCGGCCCTCCTGACCTTTATATGTGGCCCCTGGGCTGCAGCAACACTGGGCTGCTGTTTCCTCGACTAAGCACTGATATGAAAAAAAAGTTAAATATACAGCAAACACTTATTTAAAGGTTAATTGCAGTTAGGGAGAGGAAGTAACTAGGCCCTTTACTTTAGGAACACCTTCATTTTTAAAGATAGACACGAGATATACATGCTTTACTTCCCCATACACCCACTTTACACCCCCCGCTGACATTAGTGCGGCCCTTGGTCACGCCATAGACCAAACTTTGCTGCCCCCGGGAAAATGTTTGTGAGTACCCATGTTCTAGATCATAGCAGACTTCAGTCAGGCTAAGAAAGAAAGCTGTTGAGGCAGTGAATGAGTTGGTTGCAGCTATTGAAAGGCACATCATTAGACTGGTGCAAAAGAAGCAAAGCTGAAGATACTGGAGAGTGAAGGGAAGAATTACAGGTCTCCCCATGATAATCTCATGTAGGATTTATTTAGTTTTTTGAGTAGGGGTGGTTTCAAATGACAAAGTGCCAATGGTAGGATGCCAGGCTACTGGAGTCAAATCTCCTCAAATACTTTAGACAGTTTATTTTTAGAAGTTCTATTGGATCTTTCAACTTTCTCAGAGAGTTCAGAGTGATATGCTGAATGAAAATATTGTGAGACTCCTAAATCGTCACTTCCACAACTCTTCACTTGATGGATGGCGTCTTTCTGGTTGAAAGGTGGTCACTGATCTCAACTGCTCTGCCCAGGTGCTTCCAAACAAGAGGCACTGACCAGGGTCGGAGATGGGAACAGAAACCAGCCCTGGCAATTCAGTTGGACCGGTCCCAGGGGGTCGGATCGGGGGGCAGAGGGGGGGCTAGTGAGAAGCACTACTGCTGCTTTTGTTACAGGGGGGCGATATTGCTTCACTGCTGCAAACCCGGCCCCCACCACCCAAAAACTGGCCCCCACCCTTCTGGCCCAACGGGAAAACCTACTACGGCCAGTCCAGCCCTGGCACTGACTGAGATAATGCCATGGTGGTGGTAAATGGGTGTTGACTTGTCAGGTCTTTGGCTTGTTGTGCTGCTGTCAGTCACACTGTAGTCTGCTGTGATGCGTCTTGCTGAGCTTGCTTGCATTCCCCTTAAGTGCACTACATCAGCCTATCTGTCAGTTGGCACTGCACTAGTTTTGCCAGACCTGGTGGTGTCCATTTGGTATCTCCCACCAAACCTGAATACTAAACCATCCAATCTGTTCTCCTACCTACTGCCTTCAGAGGCAGTGAATTTGGGGTGCAAACTCACTTTCTAGCCCCATTTACCTAATTTGATATCTGAGTTTCTGAGGGGACACCACTCACTTGAGACTCCTGCCAGTGTTTGGTGGCTTTCTTATACCAATGCAGGAATGCAGTTTAGGTTTCTGATCTTTTAAACTTATCTAAAGGCCATTCAAATTATCTATATAAAATGTTTTTTTTTCTGGAAAGGACATTCTTTGTCTCTAATAGTGCATTTTACTCTGTTCTCTAGAAACCTGCACATACTTTCTCCATACTGTGGTACGTAACATATGTGGTAGTCACTTTAGTTGGGGCCTAACCTAATTTAGTTTTTTCTGGTCTCAATTTCATTTCTCCACCATCCATCACAACCAAGGAAAATGTTTAGATAATCATCTGCCTTTTGATGGATATCTTCATTGAGGAGAAAGTAGGACACTAGGGAGTGAGAGGAAGGGAGGCCTGACAGGGTTCCCCTACCAGCTAAGTAGGCGGGGGATGGAATGTATGTTCATGCTTGTCCACTCACCCCCATGCAATAAGAACACCTCTGGCCATGGCCCATTGAGGCTCACAGAAGGCCCAGGAAGCTCAACCAGTGTACCTCTTTCAACACATTCATCCAACAGTGTCTGCACTGGCACCGTATTATACATTGCTATCCATCCCAAGCTTCCTTCTCTTAAAATCTGCATTTCAGTCATAATGCTAACTTCTGGATCCTGGGACTCCCCTGATCCTGTCCAACCATCTCATCCCATTGTCACCTGTCCTGAACGCTTTCTACATAATTAAAGTAATTAAAAAGTACCAGATAAGTAATCAGTCATTCCAAATAGACTCACATTCCAAAATGAAAGTGAGGTACACTGTTTGACCTGTGTGGCGAACAGACACCATATCATCCTCCAACTAAGATCCCTACAGAGAATCCTCTCTCTTACCTTGGTGCATGGAACTGTCAAGTGGAGTCCAGTCCTGCTCCAATCACCACATCCAGACAAGAGCAGGTGATTCTCACTCAATGCAAAATGATCTGTGCAAAAATCTGTATCACATGTTTTGGTCAGTCTTGAAGTGTTTACGGTGAAAAATTAATAGCCTGTAAATCACTGAGATCTCCCAAAAGGGAATCCCCCACCCATCAGTAATGAAGCGTGCTTCCCTGATGCAAGGCACAGCCTCAAAATAGAATATACCCTAACACACAGTTCTAGTATTGGTCACATGACAACATTTCGACCAAGACAGCAAGCAGGTGCCTAGCTGAATTTATAAGCAACAGTATATGGGGGAACATAATATTTATTTATATCCATTTATTTTTAGACCATCTCGTCATGTCTCATTTCACTGGAAGTAATCCCTTTAAACAAAATATGATATATATAGATAGTCTTTTGAGCTCTTGAATTGGTGAAGACATTTTGATTTTACTAAAATGGTATGTATAGTACATTTACTTTTAGGGGCTTTCAGCTAACCATCTTCATCCATTGGTCTTGTTTCATTCACATTTTAATTCTGCCCATTACAGCATACAGCATGGGGCAATGGCCAGCCCATGTTGGCATTTTCTAACTTAACTGTGAGTGATGACATTCTGCCCTTTCACAAGGAGCACCTCCGCATACTAAATAGCCCCCTTAAGTGCGAAGGACTACTATGGCAATGTGTACTTTTTGAGATTTTTTAATTTAACTTTTAGGCTATGTTTTTTTTTTTTTTTTAGATTGACGAGGGCCAAGCATCTTCCTCAACAATAAAGTTTGCAAAAACCATGACAAAACAAACACTGATAAAGCCAAAAGGCTGGAAACTAATGGCAGATCTCTTGGCTTTGCCGAAGCTTGTATTAGGATAGGTTTAGACTAAGAGGTTCGGTGAAGGTTTTAGTGGTGAAGAAGTTAGGAGTGAAGGGTTAAATAATTTATGGGTGAAGAGTACATTTGTAGAGGTGAGGGGGTTAGAGGTGCAGGGTTTAGGTTTGAATAGCTAAGGGTGAATGATGAAGGGTGAAGAGCTCAGCTGTGAATGTAATGGTTTAGGAGTAAAGAACGAAGGGTATAGGGCT
Organism: Calotriton arnoldi; assembly: GCA_963921515.1. Taxonomy (NCBI): domain Eukaryota; kingdom Metazoa; phylum Chordata; class Amphibia; order Caudata; family Salamandridae; genus Calotriton; species Calotriton arnoldi. The sequence continues at coordinate 3,167,290 of CAWUFW010000049.1, read as the reverse complement.
GAAGGGTTTAGGGCTGAAGGGTTTAGGGGTGAATGGTGATCTGTGAAGGGTTTCAGGATGAAGGATCTAATGATGAATGGTAAGGGCAAAGAGATTAAGGGTGACAGGTTTAGGAGTTTAATGGGGAAGGGTCTATGGTTGAAGGGTTTAAGGGTGAAGGTTTTTTTAGATTGAAATCTGAAGAGTTTATTGGTGAATGATGAAGGGTTTAGAAGTGAAAGATGAACGGTTTAAACCTAAAGGTTTTGAGGATAAATGGTGAAGGGGGTTAGGGTGATGGGAGCGTAGTATAACACGTCTTTATTCTTCTGCATGCATCCCCAAACTCAACATTTTAAACCTGCATTCACTTCATTACGCTCTAATTCTTATGTCACATTTCTACAGAGTCCATCAGTAGCCACAAGGGTCACGTCATTTCAAACTCACATGACATAGATCTCCTCTCTGTTAAATACATTTTTTTTACAAATATTTACAAAACCATAGCTCTTCAATGAGTCTTCGTGGTGCTGTGATCACACGTCCGGACTGAGTCTGCAGAAACTGGGAAAAGGCAGTAGAAGTGTCTATGGCTGGCGTTGGCGATGTAGAAACATCACAAACCTAGGGTTCTTCACTTGTGCTTTCAGACCCGGTTTCTCCATTGACATCAGTGCCTGATGAGCGATGAGCTACATGTTGAAATGCAAGGAATCTCGAGTATTGGACTGCATAGGACATTGGGCAGTCAGCATGTATCCTTTGCTGGTCACAACATGAAATGGTTTAGCATCTAAAGGAGCATTAGACTTTTGTTTTCTATGCTGACAAACAAGCACTCGATCTCCTCTAGTGAACGTAACGGCTTTTGCATGTCAACGCTTGTCTGCATAGGCCTTCATTTTCCTCTTACGATCCAAGTCTTTCATGCAGGTCCTTCCTCTGTATTTGATCTTCTGTTGGTCCATTGAGGTATCTTGGTCCATTGTTAGACCATTGAGGTAACTATTTTTACTGGGTCCATCACTATATTCAGGTCTCCACCAGAAAGTAAGGACACCCTGAGTATACTTCAGTTCTACGGAGATTGCTGCCTTAAGGAACGGTGTTCCTGGTGAGTGTTGGGGCCATTCAAGTTGATTATGGTATACTCTCTTCTGCCCACATGATCTACCATCCCTACCATTCTGCCCACTTTGTTTGGGAACACTGCTTTCACGGTTCCTCCAAACGTTTCTTCACAAACGAGAGCCACCCCTGCCTTCTTTGCAGCCGCTGAGGAAATATATTGGATTGTGAAATACTTTGATTTCATTCTCATCCAATCTTGGTGAAAGTCTTAGGATGTTTTCAACCCCAGTGTAGGCAGGAGCAGTGCCTTATTCTCTTTCAATTTGGATTCTTTGTGAGAAGACCTTCATTGTGGTGCTACACCTATTTCAGAAACCTCCCCAATAGCATTGGCCATTTTTGATCAGGGTCAATTCCATAGTGATCCCCACCTCCCAGTTCCACTGTGTTCCCCCCAGGGTCCATCAGACTTTACAGCCTCTTTTCACAGTTCTCCATCGCTGACTAGAATGCTTCTCAGGTGAAGAGGTGGTGTTTTAACTTTGCTCCTATAATTTGCACGGCCTAGGATGCGTCTAGCATCTTGGCAGACTTAACATAGTGTTTCTGATCATTCCAAACAAAGTTGAGCCTGAATAGATTGCTTCATTTGTAAGAAGTGTTTTTGCACAAGTGCTATGTAATCTGTTGCCTCCTGCATTTTAGTGTGATGCTGTGAGGTCATTGTATAGTGTCAATTTGTGTCTCAAAAAGATAATGCAGTCTGCAGCACGAAGTGGGGTAATTATTTCTTCCTTCTCACAATAAAAACCCAATTGAACCCGAGCTCGTTTTTCGGGTGGAGCGCCCCCATATTGACCTCCCATATGCATTCTGTTGGTACAGTCTAGGTGAATGGAAGGATTGTCTCGGCGATTCTGAATGTGGTAGAGTAGCCCTTGCACAGAGGCTTGTAGGTCTGAGCTCTCCGATCCTCATGGCAGGCTACAGATTCTGACATTATTTTGCCTTGCTCTGTTCTCAATGTCTTCCTGCTTGAGAGATAGGTCATCCCATCGTTCCTCCAGGGCTAGCCTTTCAGGTGCTCCTCTAGTGGATCTTTTTGGACCTCTTATCCATAGTGTTTTCTATGTCATTGCTTCTGGTGCTCATGGCCTGCCACCTTAATATAGCCCAGTATTTTGCTGCCCTCCCACCCTCCTCAGGTCTCCTCTTGTTTATAGTCTGTAGGGAGGCATACTCCTACAGCCTTATCCCTCTATATTGTAGCCTGTCATAGTGCGCTGCAATTATATGGTTCCGCCCTCACTGGTAATTGCTTCTCAGGGTTGGGACTCTGCCAACTGGTCGGGTGTTCGAGGCCCAGTGTGCACTCACCCCATCCTTATTTTAAATGGGTTTATTTACCAGAAACAGAAGGTACAGTGTGCTGTTGATGTTATCCTTTTTGTATCTCTAGGTTTTCACCCACAATGCTATACTGGACAATACCTCCACAGTAGTAGCAACAACTTATTGCCCACACAGGATATCAAACACTAACAACACACCATGCAACTCCTCATAACAATACTCTTCAATACTTCACAGATATAACTCCATCCCACCCAACCCCACACCTGATACCACAACACATCACACTAGCCCACACCACTTCGTAGGACAGCTTGTCATACACATCCCATGATTACACCGCATCACATTTATCACTAAAATCCATATGGACCCTAAAGTTACAAGCTTTCCACTTCCTGCTCCTTGGAGTCTCTCTGTCAGAAAATATCACAATTGCAGAACTCGGTCTGCTTGATAAAGTGTCTAGAGGCAAAATAATTGAATAAATATATGTCACGTAAAAGCATACATTAGATGCAATGTTTGCAAACTGCCTAACTCAAAATACTCTAAGTGTGCATATTTCAGCACTAAAAGAAGGACTGTTCTGTGTCGTGTGTCCGATGTACTAATCGGAAACACAGCAAATATATGCAATATTATGCACACAGCATTGTTATTCCTGGGCCTCCAAGGGGCAGAAACCACTGTAACACAAAAGGTGGCACATTGTAAAAGGCAACTTACGGGAGGAGGCAGTTGTCTATGGCAACAATGCAAGCACAGCAGATTGGTTAAGTCAATGGTCTGTTTCTCAACTATCTCTTTGCACCTATCTTCCTAATTTGAAAGCATGATGTGGAGAGTGGTCCTTTGTAATGAAACAGGTTACAAGTAGCATGTACAAAGCAAGGATAATTAACAAATGCACAAAATAATACACATAGACTCAGTGCCTAATTTGTAAAAGAAAGAGTGCCGGTGCCCGGAGCGCTGCTTTGAAGCACACGGCCGGAGCAATTAAAAGTTGGTGCTCTTTTTAATCCACCTATTCTGTGACACTAGTTCTTGATCTTGTGGGTGCGGCAGTTATTGTATTTTTGACTATGTTTTTCGACTTATGAAGATGACAGTGTATGAATTATTTCAGCTGAAAGATTTGTGGGGATAAAGCTGTACAGAGGTACCTCCGTTAGATTTGTCGAGGTGCACTTTAAGGGGCTAACAGTCACACGAGGATAAGTAGGTACCATTTCTGTTGTATGAATGAATGAGCACATTAGTCGTTCATTCCTTGCACCGTTTACGCTAAGCTCCCACAGGTCGCGAGTCTGCTGTTGTATGAAAGTGGATAATAGCCGCTGTGCTGTAGAGATTTCTGTTTAGAAGAAGCAGACAAATGTCAACAGCGAGAAATATGGGAAGAGATCAGGAGAAGCTGGCAGTATATGGATGCTTATGTCACAAGGTGCCGCGCAGGGACTGGCTGATGAATGCTGAAGCCACGCTGTGCTTAGTTGACCTCTGACTGAAACGTGCTGCTTTTAACCGGCGAAGCGGCAATGCAGATACAATCCTGACCAAGTGATAATTGATGCTCAAGCATCAAATATCGCAATGCCAGGGGAACTTTTCCCAGTAACAAGACCCCCTATGACAAACCCAAGAATTCAGAAACCAGGTATACCAGAGAATCCCCGTGTGCCCATACAGATGCAAGGTGGAAATCCACATTTTCCACTCAGCAACCGAGCTCAGTACATCTAATTTACATCTCAGACTGCTCCAATTTCCATAATGTTTGGAAGCTCTGCAGAATTCGAACAGACCCAATGACGGTACCTGAAGGGGAGGAGAAGTGTGGGCTGTGCGCAGTCCTAAAAGTGAATCAGAGTGGCTTATATGTGGATGGAGAGGTTAATGGACATCCTGTGTCCTTTCTGATTGGCCCAAGAGCGACTCGTTCAACTAAAGTTGACGTCCCGAACCTACCCCTCTCTGGAAAGGAAGTCCAAGTTGTTAGAATTACAAATCAGCAGCGTACAAACCAGGTTACAGCCTGTGTTCCAGTAAAAATCTGGGACATCAAAGTGGATCATCAGTTTGTTGGATGTGATTCAAGTCCTGTAAACTTGCTGGGGAGGGACCTAATCAGTAAGCTTAATTGTTTCATATATCATATATTGTACAACAGACAGAGTGGGGATGGAAACTCAAGAAGCAGACACTTAGTTCAAATTGCAGGCACCGGATTCTGTAGTCAGATTATACCCGGTTCTTACAAAAGAATATTTACATTCAGATCTAAAGGAATCAGTCAGAGAAGATGTGTGGGATTTCACAGGAAAAGCAATTGGGTTAATTAAGGGTGCTTAACCCCTAAAGATAACCCTTAGGTCTGATGCTGTATTCCCTCAAACACGTCCTTACAAATTGACCCTAGAAGACATTTCAGGAATAACACCTATCATTGAAAGCATGCTAGAAAAGGGCATTCTGAAGCAGCTCAATGGAAGTCCTTGTAATTATCTGATTATGGCCTTGCAACAAGTGAATAAAAAGTGCAGTACAATCCAGGATTTAAGAAAAATAAACCAAATCGTCATTCCATGCGATCCCCTGATACCGAATCCTGCAATAATCCTATTCCAGACTCCCCCAGAAGATGAATGTTTCACGTTCATTGACCTATGTCTGGTATTCTTTTGTGCTCTCCTCCACGAAGGGAGCCAATATCTATTCACTTTTAGATTCCAAGAGAAAACTCTTGTGTGGTGATGCGCTCCTCAGGGGTACACAGAGAGACATTGCAGTTACCATGCAGTTTAACCCGATTCAATAGATCTATGCCTTACTCATTGCATTGATAACAAAAGAAGCTTGTAAGCAAGATACGATTGTCCTACTCGCCATCTTTCTGAGAATGGGCATAAGGTTTCCCTCAAAAAGTTGCAGTTTTGTCAAAAGGGGTTAAATATCTGGTACATCAAATTCCCAACCACACAGAGAGAAGTACAAATGTTTTTGAACATGCTTCGCTATTGCCGACAATGGACCTCAAACTTTCTCCTTCGGCAAAGCCTCTACTGAGGCTGACGCATACTGATGCCAATGATCTGTTGTCAACAATCAACAGGTGACAAGAGCATGGAAGCCTTCCAAGAACTCAAAAACTTACTTTGCAGTGCACCTGATCTTGGAATGCCAAATTACACCAAGGAGTTCAAATGAGCACAAGAAGTGTTCTTTGCCTGTGTTGTCACAGACCCATGGAGAGGCCAAATCACTAGTGGCCTACTTTTTGGCAACCCTTGATCCTGTAGCTGCAGCATTGACTGGTTGTCTCAAAGACCTCAGTCTTAGCATTCAGCAAACAGATGGACTTGTAGTGGGTCATGTGCTAATTGTGATGGAGTGTTGTAGAGTGCAGTGGTGTGGAGTGGAGTAGTGTGTCGTAGAGTGGAGTGGAATAGAGTGGAGCCTCGTAGACTGGAGTAATGTAGTAGATGGAGTAGTGTTTCATAGAGTAGAATGGAGTTAAGTGGCATGGAGTGGCATAGAGGGAGTTGGTAGAGTGTCGTGGATTGGCATAGAGTGGAGTTGAGTGTCGTAGAGTGAAGGGGCGTTGAGTGTCATAGAGTGGAGTAGAGTGTCATGGAGTGGCTTAGAGTGGAGTAAAGTGTTGTAGAGTGGAGTAGAGTGGCGCAGAGTGGAGTGGGATAGAGTGGAGGGGAGTGATGTGGATTGGAGTGTCACAGAACGGATTGAAGTGGCATAACGTGGAGTGGCATAGAGTGCAGTGGAGTGTCGTAGAGTGGAGTTGAGTGTTATAGAATGAAGTGGTGTGGCGTAGAGTGGATTAGAGTGGTGTAGAGTGGAGGAGCATAGAGTAGAGTAGAGTTTTTTTGAGAGTAGTGATGTAGGGCGGAGGGCGTAGTGTAGAGTATGTATGGTGTGATAGCCCACTGCCTTTACAGACAACACATTTTCGATAGAAATGACTATTAAATTTGCAAAGACATACAGTTTTAGTGATAAAAATATACAGCGCACAAATGATAATGTGTGGAAACATCATCACGTAGTGTATTGATTTTTTTTGATCGTATTAAAATATTTGTCTCCACCACCCTTCTGAATTACAATAAATGTGCTTCATTTGTGCTTTCCCAATTCTGAAATATTCTAAAATATCAGCACAGTTCATTTATAGACATTTACATTTTGTTGTGTGCTATCAAAAGCCTTTCTTTTCACAGCAAGATTGTCACTTAAATCCTCTTACTTTGAAGTCAGGGGTAGAAAAGTAAACACCAAGATCCATGGGAGGAAAAAGCCTTACATTTGAACTCTGCCTTTGCATGCACAGAAAATGTGACAAGATAAGAACAAAATTTACAGGCCTGTTTACAGAAAGTGAGCATTTGTGGAAGAATACTGTAAATAGGCATTGCTCCACAGTAGGGACGAACTCCACCTGGCCAGCCTGAACCGAATAAAGCCAGCATATAGAAAGCAAGCAAATGTGAGTTGCAAATCACAAAGCCAATGGTAAGCAAAACCATAGACTTCCAACCATTTGCCTTTGTCAATGCGTGTTTTGTTTTGTAATGGTTTGTGCAAACCTTTATAGTTGTGGAAGCTGTCAGGCCCTCATCAATCGAAAAAGAAAAGCACACATTGCCAGGGTAAAACTGGAAACCTAAGGAAACTACTTTATATGTGGCTACTTTGTGAAAGAGCAGAAGAAAGGAAAGTAAGCGCCAAACTCCCTTGGAAGACAGAGCTTGCCATTTGACCTCTGTCTTTGGATGCACAGCAAACGTGACAACACAAGAACAAGCTTTAAAAGCCTGTTTACAGAAAGTGAAAGAATATGGTAAATAGGCTCTGCTCCAGGGTAGGGACAAACTCAAGCTGGACAGCCTGAAACAATTAAAGCCAGCAAATAGATAGCAAAAAAATATGAGTAGCAAAAAACAAAGCCAATAGTAAGCAATGGGTGGATGCACTCCCAAGGAAGCTTTCAGAATGTCCCCAAGATGTTGTTTGCAATCCAGTCACCTGGCCTGTCTGGTAGGTTTTGTCCTAAAAAAGCTCCCCATCATCTTATATCATATGAACAGAGCACCACAAAGCAGCGAGCAACTCCAGCGCCTAGCGACGCTCACGGGTGATTTGCTGCGCTCTATAAATACTGTTTGATTATATTCATCATAATATGTTGGACTGAGGTTTTGGCCAACATGGAAAACGACCTCACCTAAACAACTGCTACGCACCACAACATCCTCATCCCTTCAGAATCATACAGCCCAACTCCTTTGAATACATTTATCTATTCTGGGAATGCCTGCCCCAGTAATACTATTTCTTCATCAGAGGTTAAAGCACAGGGAGAGAATGTTTTCCGAAGGCCCATTATGCGCCTCCTTCCTTTAACATCTGCTTCCAGAAGTGATGTGACAAACGGTTGCCCTCCCAGAATGCCTGACTACAAAAAACAGAGCTGATTATATGCTCTGAGGAATTTTACTTTATTGAAACAGATGTTTCGATTTAGGAAAAAAGTAATCGAGATTTAGAACATTCTAGTCAATAAATGTTACATTTTAGAACGTCTGAGACAAAGTAAACTATGGAAACGTTTCAAGACAAATTGCACCTGCACATTCAGCTTTTTAAGCAAGCTAACTGTGCTACAAAAGTTACTACCAGTCAGTCAGTTTGGCAACGTTTTGAAAATACTGTGCTTGGAGGAATATTTCAGAACGAATTTCGACTAGATTTGCTACATTACAAATGTACAAATGTACAAAAATAAACGTTATACCTTTAAACATGGTCACAATCTATTTGCTGCTTCAGAAGATTGTTTGCATGGTATTTAATAATGCTCAGTGGTTTCTTTTATAGGCCGAAGGCTGATGTACTAATTCATCAATTACATTGTAAAATGCACATTTGCAGGAGGTCACAAAAACTCTTGCCTTGTGAACATGTTTGAGGTAGGAAGCATTTTGTGACTCCTCTCAGAATACCCGAGAATGCAAGGATATTGGTAAGGCCCCTGAAATTATGTCACAGGGGAGGACTAAATTATGTGTCAGGGTTGGCTACATTATGGGACAAGAAAAGGCAAATTAAGCAGCATAATGCGGCACATTTTGTGATAGTATTGCTTCTTTTGTTTTCACTTTTACGCATGCTAATACTGTCAGTGCAAAGATTACACCTTATTAGCACCAGTTTAACACCCAAATACAGCTAAAAGCAATTGAAAGATTACCAGTGAACCTCGACAGACTATTTTTTTTGGTAAAATCTGCATATTATCCATCTGATGATGGATTATGTGGGAAATGCGACAAATCCATACTGATGCAGAAAATGCTGAGGCCACAGAATTGCATAACTCCAGTCGCCCTTTATACAGACCACTGAGGTACAGCAGTCCCCCTTCTCTACATTTTCACACCCTGCATGTTGATTTTCTTTTTAATCAGCCCGTGTACCCTTTAGAGATAGGGGCTGGTTTAGTAACATTGTGATATAATCCACGTCTTTTAGACAATTCACTAAATCATGTTTTATTCAAAGCTGCACATGAATGCACAATGGTCTGCATTTTAATTGGCAGAAAAGTATTTAATGTCTCGTATATAGAAAGCCAAATGTAAACAGCAACATAGAAATCTAAAATCAAAACGGAACTGCTTTTACATCCAAAATGAGAGACTTTTGAAAGATCAAACACTAAATTGCCAACTTCACGTTTCTAAAAGTAAATTCCATGTAAAAGTGTTAGATGCAAAAATAATCATGCACCCTGAAAGACGAAGTGCAGAATTATTTTATTTTCCCAGCCAACCTTTCAAAGTGGAAATGCCAAAATCCTCTTCTCTGACTCAATGTTCATGTTTTAATTAAGAAGTTCAAAATCGAAACTGTGTACACCGAACTACTGCACATTCAGTGGAAAGCGGAATCACGTGCCAAGTCATATAAACAACATATAGAGTGGGGGTTCTTTGTGGTAACAACCGTGAACGCCATCTTTATTTTTCAGTGAAACAAGCCTACACTACAGCCTGAAACAAATGCGCTCTAAAAAATATAAGGCAAATATGTGAGGACGTTTGCATTTAGTACTTTTGCATGGGTGAGGTGCAGCCCATATGTCTCCATGCCCCTGACCCAAATGTATAACCTCATACACAGTACTTCAACTATTCTTCCTTTAGCAGGTGTTACATAAGAAATTCCAAACAAACGAAGACATCATAATTCCACTTCCAAATCACAGCACGTTTTTGCCCACGTGACAAACCTTGCGTGATAGTGTATGCAATAAATGTACCTGTCTCTCCGTGCAGTCCCAATAAGTAATAAGTAATATGGATAGGCTAACAAATGTAGCATTGTTACACAGGACATATTCAGTAGACACAATCTCATCATTGTGCCATAGGGATGGCCATTTCTTGTGGTAGGCCATTGAATGTGGGTATGTAGTTCAAAGGCATAAGCACATTGGCGGGAATGAACCTATGCATGATTGAGATGCTGGCAGTGGAGAAGGTGTTTATTTGGGCCGTCCCATGACACAATTCCACATCACGGACATTGTGCAGCGGCGGTTCCTCCGCTATGGCAGAGGAGTGCCGCCTCCCAAAAACAGCAGGAAAGGATAAATAAAACAACAATTGTTTTATTTCACCTTCACTGTCATCTTGGGTGTGGGGCTTGGGGGGTGACAACACTGAGGGGAGTGGTGTGTGCACTCCCTTCACTGCACATGATGGTTTGGCCGGCCATTTCAGGCTGGCCAGACCGTCATGCGCAGTGGCGCTCTCTCCAACCCCAGCTGCGTTGCTGGGTTGGAGAGAGCAAGCACAGACTCACAGTCTGTCCTGGAGCGCTAATCGAGAGCACTCAGGCCAATTCTGAAGCTGCTGTCATGCGAGAGCAGCTTCAGGATTGGCCACAGGGCAGGCTGGGAGCCTGTGCCTGAAGAATAGGAAGGAGCAGAGGAGCGTGACGTGGGATGCAGCCAGCTGAAGGTAAGTTTTTGTTTAATTATTATTTTTTGTTTCCCCCTCCCTTCGCGAACCCTATGCCCCTTCTCAACCTCCCCCACCCTCCCTGCCACTCGTAGCAAACACTGGCCGCTACTGACATTCTGCAGAGGCATGCAGCGAACACACTGCAAGAAACTGGGTTATTAGTTGAGAGGGCTGGAAACGTAGAGGCAATGTGTAAAATATTATTAAATTGAAAACACAACACAGGAAAAATTCCAAATCCATTTAGAAAAGTAGGGTTAATTTTAATAAATAAAATGACACCAAAATGACAAAAAGCCAATCAGTAGAGGCAGTGATATGAGTTGTAAATATTTAGGGGAAAATAGTGCCAAAAAGCACAAAGTTCCACTTGCGGTCATCTGGTAGTGCTGGACGACTGCGATGGAGCGTGAGTCAGATGCAGAAACCAGATTGGTCCCTCTGAGGTCCTGCAAGAAGAGTGCCATTCACGTTGGCGGGGGCTGCAAGGAGTAGGCTGATGGTCGCCACTGTAGTGCTAGGAGCGGGCCAACGCTGAAGATTTGCGCTGGCAGTTAATGTGGGGTGTTGCCATCGGTGCTACTGGAAGGTTTCACAGGAGCTTCGCATTGGTGGTTGTCGCGGGTGGTCGCTGCTGGGCTCGAAGAGCAGGTCCTGCTGCAGCTTCACATGGGGCGATCGTCATGGGCGGTCAATTCTCAGCGCGAAGAGGCCACTTCTTAGTCATGAGGAGTCCAAAACATCTTTGCCTTCAGCTTTTCTTCAGGAGGAGTTCACACTGATGCCAGGCAAGGGTCCAGGACCTGGGTGGAACCTCTTGGGGATCAGAACTCACTCCAGCAGAAGCCAGCAGCAGTGATCAGGCAGGTCTAGGCAGGTCCAGTTGGTGCTAGTCAATTGGGCAGTTTCAGGGAGGCCTTTTGAAGCTTGTTTTGTACCTGTAGCTCAAAAAGGAGGTCAGTCAACTGACCACTGGACTCACTCTGGAGAGTCTGGGTTCAAGGCAAGCAGGTCCAATCTTCCTTCTGCAGACAGCCGGGCAGTCTTTCTTATGAATCTTCCATGTGTCCAGGAGTGCTCTGATGAGTGGTTCTGAAGATGTGATATTTATACCTGATGCCAGCATTTGTGCAGGGGAGTTCCATGGCCTATACCCAAAACTGGTTCGGGTTAGTTCTTCCCCTTCCCCTGGGTTTGACTCCAAACTGTCTAGGGTGAAAGGCCTGGTGTCAGGTTCATTTGTATATGCTAAATGCAGGGTGCTTTGAAGTGTAATAAGGGAGCATAACTCCTCGTCAGCCACCTGGTCAGTAAGAACCTCTCCCTCCACAACTTCATTACAATTTTTGTCTCAATGTCTAGAAGCAACACACAACCCCCAGCAGGAGAGCCATTCACAGTCATGTGAACCAGGACACTGGTAGAAAGACACAGTTGGTTTAGGCACATAAACTGCAACATTCTAAGAGTGACATTTTCAAAATGGTAATTTAAAATCTGACTTCACTATTGACGAGGATTCTGAATTACAATTAATTTAAGTGGAACAGCAATTCACTATCCAGGCCCAAACTGAAGTTATCACTTATTAAGTGTAATAAGGTAATCCATTTTACTCTATGGGAGAGATAGCCTTACAACAGTGAAAAACGAATTTAGGAGTTTTTCACTGCCAGGACATGTAAAACTTAAAGCCACAAGTCTTACTTTTTAAATACCATGCACCCTACCTTATGCGCCTTTAAAGCCTGCCTTAAAGGTGAAACGTAGGAAAGTTTAGACCTGGCAAAAGGTTTATTTTGCCAGGTCAAAATGACAGTTTAAAACTGCACTAAAGGCTGCAGTGGCAGACATTAGCCATGTTTTAAAAGCGTACTTTAGTGGGTGGCACAATTAGTGCTGCAGGTCCACTAGTAGCATTTAATTCACAAGCCAAGGTTACAGGTAGCAGCGGGAAACATCGTTTACATTGCATGCGATTCATCGCATGCCATTACAACGCGGTTGTTACAACAACCGCATTGTTACATCGCAAACCATTACAATGCAAGTCGTTACAACGACTTGCTGTAGGGGGCAGAAGGTGTTGGATTTAAAATCCAACACCTTCCCTACTGTTGCACAGACTGGAGTTGTAATGGTATGCGATGTAACAACGCGGTCATTGTAACCACCGCGTTGTAATCGCATGCGTGGTAACGTGGCCTATTCGGTAGTAACATTTACTAGGGATATATAGGTGAATTAAATGTACCAATCAGGCGTAGGCTAATTTTACCATGTTTTAAGGTGAGAGCACAAGCCCCTATCCATTGGTAAGTAGGGCAAACGTGTGGAGTCCTAAAAGCCAATAAATACGGGCTCAGCAGAGGAAGGCAGAGAAAGACAAAAGGCTGGGGTGACCCTGCAGAAAGGGTCAGGTCCAACACAAACCTATTGTATATCTCAGAGTGAACTCATCCTAAATGACCTTGTAATTAGTTTCACATTCAACGAGTGCGAGCATATATAAGGAGGCAACCACTGATGGTAAAAAGCTGCACCAGGTGAGGTGAGCAGCTGGGTCTATACTTAGGTCGTCCACAATGTTTGTTGACATGAATTTTATGGAGTGCAATGAAATGCAGGAAATCTATTCCATTTAATCTGCAGGAGAGTAAATGCAGCAGGAGTGGGCAGCATGGCACAGATCTCAGCTTTCTTTTCGAAGGGAGACCCCTCAGATGTACAAGGCAGTGGTGACTAACATCCAGATGATCGACATGCCGATGGAAGTTCAACAGCCTATTCTAGTAGTTTTAGAGGAGGTGCAGGACCATGTGCCTCAACAGTATGGTGATGAGACACCTTAGTGAGTGCCAGTGAAGGTGATAGTGTCTCTCTGTTGGTGGGCACATCCGCTGTAGAGAAAACGTGAGACCACTTGCATGTTTGTACATTAATCAAACCTGTATCCCTGTGAATTATTGGGTACAAATGCAGCTGGTTTGAATGACAACTTTGTGACAGTGAGTGGATCTTTTCCTTACACTTTGTGTGACAAGATCTGTTTACAGGAATGTTGGCTAATTGAACCCTGTCATCTTGACGGTCATATCTCTTTTTTCCTGCTCAAGCTTCAGATGGGTGGGCTCCCTTCTGTGGTTTGATGTAGTCAGTCTCTCTTAGTCCGACTTCTATCTATTTACTGATGTCTACAATTTATAACAACTAAATGGCAACAAATTTAAGTTGTGAATGTGGCTTCTCTATTTTATTAGTGAACTACTGCAGAAGTTATTTGGAGCCACCATTTCCCTACATTTGGCTATGCTTTCAGAGTTCATTGAAGACTTCTCTGTCCTTAAGCATGCTAGTAATCGCTCCTATACTGGCCTTTTGATTGCAGGACTCTTTAATGCAAATTGGAGTTGACCAATCTGGATGTTTTGGGCTTAGCTATGCATTAGCAGTGCTTACGCTAGAAGAGCTGCACACTGGAGCGAGAGCTACTTACATTACAGGAAGAGGTGCGGCATCTGGAATGAGATGTCCTGTCTCAATGCTAGAACGCAAGCGCAACCAACAACGCAAACTTCAAGACAAACTACAAACGCACAGGAGCAGAGATTACCTACAAACTGCGCACATTAAGGGGGGCAGGGCAGGCAAATTACTAACTTGGCTCATCCTATCGGAGACTAGGAGTAGCCCTATAACCTAATTTAAGATTGTGGAGGGGGGACTGGCATACACACAAATCGAACAACAAGAGAACTTCACTCAGCACTTTTGCAAACTCTTCTGGGCCGAGTGGAAGCCAAAGCGATGGAGATCGAGGCCTTCTTGGACTGAACACCACTACTGTGGTTGCCAGGAGACAATAGTACCATACTCAGGGAAGCCATTATGGAGACAGACATTAGAGAGGCCCTGAAGGATTTTACTAGGGGAAGACGCTGGGCACTAATAGCCTACCTGTGGAGTTTTACCAGGAATACCCACCTCGTTATGCTATACATAAAGGTCTATGAGGACTCCTCCCGGACACAGCCCAAGAGTTTTTTTTAGTCTTGATCCTGAAACCCCACAAAGATCCCACTGATGTAGCCCCTGTTGATGCTGAATTTTGATTATAAGATTCTCAGCAAAATCTTGGCAGATCAATTAGGTCTGCTCATTGGCACCCTGATCCATGAAGATCAAAATGGTTTCTTCTGAAACCGTAATACCTTCTTCAAAACGCACCAACTGTTTCAGGTGCTGGGGGAAACCCCCTCGGAGAACTATCTGAACACAGTGGTTTTCTCCATCGATCTGCATACAGCTTTTGATTCAGTTAACTGGGGTCATCTTAAAGCAGTTATGCGTCGGATGGGGCTGGGCGAGAGATGGGAAAGGTAGGTTGTGACCTTTGCAATGCTGATATAAACGGAGGGGAAGGTTGGGGGCATATTCCTGAGGGATGGGGAACACTCCATCTCACTGTATGCAGATGACATTCTACTATTTTTTGGGGATGCTGAAAGGACGTTACCTGGGGTGTTCAGGAACTGGAGCGCTTTGGCGCAAGCTAACGGGTAAAACATGAGTGTTCCCAGAGTCCCCCAAACTCTTAGAGGCCCCGCAGATGATCTCTAACATGAACATGAAGCGGAAACCGATAATGTTCAAATATCTAGGGGTTAAGATTTACCATGCTGACAGCAATACTGCGGATGGTAGCCATCACGCGATCACTGTGTGCGGCAGTGACCTTCTGGCACACACCGCTCTTTTATCTCACTTTTATCTCCTGCAGAGAGTAACATTGACCAAAATAATGATGCTCCCCAGGGCTCTTTACCTGTTTGTGACACTATCAATCTGGATCCAGCTGACCTGGTTCGGAACTATGAATACTCTCCTGAGGTAACTGATATGAGAGAGGGCAACCGAAGATATCACTCTGCCTCCTGCAACGACAATCTGGGGAGGGGGGACTGCTTGTATCTGACTTAGAAGTCCAGTATGCTGCAGCACAACTGCAATGGCTGGCCTGATGGCTGGGAGGTGAGAGAAAGGATGAGCTGGGCTCCTTGGGAGACCCTAGAATGATGGGGCCCTAATGGCCCTTATGATGGGTAGGAACACCAACACTCTGGAGCACGCAAAGATGCTTTACTGCCCGGCAGCTGGCCAAGGGGACGAAAGCCGGAATACACACCAAAGGGGACTGTTACATAAAGAACTCACTGCACAGTTTTGCAGACCTGATGAGTGGGGCGGGCCTGTCGGGCTCCTAGTTTCTCCCATAAGGAACCCTCATGAGCATGATACAGGACATTTGGGGGAAGTATTTCCAACTTTGAGAGAGGATGCATTAGCTGTAGCAGCTGCAGGGCCTGTGTGAATAACTCCATTTTGTGTGCCCCAAACCCCAATTGGGGATCTTTTCCTAGCCATGGCCAGTTGAGTGGAAATGAGGCTGGACCACGCGGCTAAGCTGAATTTGAAGGCTTGTTTTCTCCCCATTATGGTCACTGGTACGACCACAAATTAAAGTGGAGATTGTTCACCCATCAGAGTGGAGCCTTTGGGCCCTTCTGCCTCATGGAATTATCCTGGTCTATTTTCTCAGTTGGATGACTTCGGCATCCAAGTCGCTCCTTCACCTTCCTAGTCCTGATGAAGACCCGCGTTTGAGACATTCAGTGGCTCCTTTCCCTCCCCAGGTGTCGGGTCGAAACGTTGACGCTCTTTCATTAAGCCTGGATCGTTTGGATATCTGTGCAGAGTGGCAATAGTAACTTTACAACTGGACCACTTCTAGATGCGATATATGTTATTAGAAATTGTATACCGGACAGGCTTCCATGTACAATAATATGATTTGTGAAAAGGTCTAAAGGACCCCCCCCCTTCTTTTTTCGTTCCTTTTTCTACTCGAGCACTTTCTCTGAGCACTCATCTTTATCACTTTATCCATTTGTGGATCTAAGAGTTTTCGATATAATGTGTAAATAAGAATGTTGTTTGAGACTGACATATGTAACTAAACTTTCAGAAATGCCATTATGTGTATGTGTCTTAATCTTCTGGTTTTGAAATCTTGTCTGCTACCCTAACCTCGTAACTGTGGATTTAATCTATGAGACTGTTTTTCTTCTTTTCCATATAGTGGTAGGAGATCTTTTTATATATTCAGTTCTCCTATGCCTCTTGTTGCTTTTTCCGATCGGACCTTTGTTTGTCTGTATCATTTGGGGGAAGTGGTGGGCTGAGCCCCAATCACACGACACTCTCCAGACGCTGCTCACGTTTGGAAGTGGGAGGAAACTGGTTGCCTGGCTGTACAATACTATCCTCTCAATGGCAATGGCACCTATGAATAGGGTCCAGACGTACTGGGAGGATACACTGTGATGAGAATAAACAGACAGAGAATGGAACCCGACCCTACAACACATGTCACGTTTTCAGAAACACCAGATTCAAATATACCCAACTCAACTACCTCCACGGTGCATACCTTACACCAGACAGACTGAACATAACTACAGGCAAGGCATGCCCCCAATGCTCCATGACCGATGCAGGATTCATACACACGGTACAGGACTGCCCAACTATCTCTACCTACGGGCGTCAAGTGACACAAGAATTGGCAGTGGTCACAAGCCACCCAAGGCTTGGGACGTTAGGTAGCTGTTTGTGGGGCCTTAACCCCAAAACTCCGACCAACAGGTTGTGCTTCAAATTTACAGACCTGGGCCTGGTACTGACCACATGAGTGATTGCTATGGCCTGGCGGTCACCTGATGGCCCACCTCATAGCAGATGGAAGTAGGAATTTATAAAGTGGGCGACAACAGAAGGGTACACCCTGAGAATGGAAGAGCAATGGGCTTAAGGCATAAACCCATTGCAGATGACTGGGAGATCCTTACTGCTAATGTCACAGGACAGGAGGGGAAGACACCGAAACACATTCCCCAGCATCGAACACCACACGGGCCACCAATATGCGCACACCACAAGAACTAGAGCACTAAAGGAGAGCTACTAGATGGGGGAGGGGTGCGGATCACGCAAGACGCGAGGGAGGGTACTCGGACTAATGAGATAGAGGGGCACCGGCTGGGAGGACTAGTTCCTAAATTTTTGTTGTTTCAAGTTGCAATTACCAAACTACTGCTCTGAATATTGACCCGACATACATAGTTGTAAAGGACGTTATCGCGGGAGATGATATGCACTGAACACGACATATTCGGGACTTTAAGTGACAAAAATGTGCTCCACAAAAGGCCTGCAAGGCTAAAACGTCACATGGGCCACGAATAATCGTAAAACAGAGTATTTGTATAATGCAATTATTAAAATCAATAAAAAAATATTTTACAAAAATAAGGTATCTAATGATGGGAGGAGGTTGCAATGGACATTGTTGGGCCCAAAAAGCAGGCCCACTTAGTTGTTAAAATGAATATCTCATGCATATATTTCTGTCTTCACTTAGGTGCTGCAGATCACATGGTTCTGAAGGAGTTCCAAAATATCAAAACTGAGATTTCCAATTGATTTTAGTTAATGATTTAAACTTGAGACCCAAAAGAGGGTCTCCTGGTTTGTTCCCAAGTGCAGAAAAACATAGTGGGAGTCACAGGAAGATGCAGGAGTAGGGATAGAAAACATTTTGAATGATTGTGGCAGAGGAGAGAGTGGACCACTCATTGAAGATACAGTCATATCGGAGGACAACTCACATAACCATTAGTGAGCTCTACTTTACTCATGTTGTTGAAAATAAGTTTGAAGTTGTCTCGAATGAAGGGTACTCCAGCATCAGTATTTGTCCATATGAGATCATGAAATCAATCGAAGCAATCACAGACAATCAGAGCACAGGCTCTGATGGGATTTTGGCAGATTTCTTCAAACACAATTCAGCTCTTTGGGCACCCCTTTTGATAAATATGTTGCATGTGATTTATAACTCAAGCTAGCTTCCTGGTGGTTGGGTGCATTCCATTGGTGTCCTCCTTTTTAGGTTGTGCTTACCAGACATCGCATGAGCTATTTGTTGCGATACATATTGTGGGCTTACCAAGGGCAGACAGGGGCTTGGGGGCTGCCCATTGTTTACCACTGGTTGGCTTTCATGTCACTTCTATTTGCCTGCTTCTTATTAGTGCCCAACTTGTTAATCTTACGTTAGTCCTCCCGAGGAGCACAGCCCATTTACCATCTCTTTTGATTGACTGTCTTTTGTACTTCCACTGCTGTGCCTTTAAAGCGCTACTTTCGTCTGTTAGGTTAAGTACTCCATAAGAGTGCAAGTGTTTTACAGATGTCTCCCTCATGTAGTTCTTTCCTCTTGCACTCTGTGTTGCTTTCTGTGATGCATGTGTTTCTCACTGCCCCCTACATGTTACCCTCACCCTCATGTACTCCCCCCGTTGCTTTCTCGCTTGGGTGCTTCTCCCCAGCCCATACCAAGATGCTCTCTCACCTTATGCTTCTCTTCCCCACCCTCTGTGTTGCTTCTCACCACCCATGCCTTCCTTCTCTCTCACTCGTTGCCTGTTTCTTCTCCTTCCTACCACTGCCCTCTGTGTTGCTTCAATCTCTCTGCATTGCTTCCCCTGCTCCACATTGCTCTCTCACCTGTTGCTTCTCCTCCTCACCCCTGCCCTGCATGTTGCTTCGTATTTTTCATATTAAACCATGTTGCACAGCATCGCGGATGCTGTACACCATGCCATTTTAGAGGACAGTGGTCCCTAGACAATTAGATGAAATTTAGAGTTAAATATAGACCCAGTCAGTACTATATTGTCTGTCCAGCCGGACAGTTTATTAATATACAGTGATTGTATAAAACCATTAAGACAAGAATTTACAAGCGGGACACAGCCTGCGTCCTGCTGACGTACATTTTACAAACAACATAAAGGAAGGGGGTTCAGGCAAGAAAACCGTGTCTGTAATTACATTGGATATAAATACAACAGACAAATTACGTTGCGCACACCATTACAAATTAAGCATTATAATATAGCCAATGTATATGGTGTACAGTTGTCGACGACGTTTCGATCCCTTTTAAATCAGTGGGATCATCTTCAGGACATTAATAATGACATGCCTGTATTAAATAGCTCAATTACTTAAACCATACAATGAAGGCGAGAAAGAATTAGGGAAAAAGGAGGGGGGAAAAAGGAGAAAAAGACAAAAATTATGCAGATACGTCAGCAGGACGCAGGCTGTGTCCCGCTTGTAAATTCTTGTCTTAATGGTTTTATACAATCACTGTATATTAATAAACTGTCCGGCTGGACAGACAATATAGTACTGACTGGGTCTATATTTAACTCTAAATTTCATCTAATTGTCTAGGGACCACTGTCCTCTAAAATAGTCAATGTACCCAAGGTCCCTGACCAATAGCATATTGGGTTCCCTTGTTTTTTGTAACAACACCATGCCATTGTCAAAGCCAATGAGTCCCAAAGATGAGTCCCATTGGCTTTGCCAATGCTTGCTATAAAGTGTGATTGATCGAACCAAGTTGTTATCGGCCAATCTCCCTGCTGAATTCTTCTGTTAAAATCATAGGAAGAATCCTTTTAAATATAATCCAATAGTAGGCGCACAGGGTGAACTTCAGCTGGGCTTCCGAAGGAGGCTAGGAACTAGGGATTTATTTTTTTCTCTTCATATCTAAATATGTTAAATTAAAAAAGCGGGAATTCAATTCTCATTCATGAAACTCTGATCTTCATTTGATCTTGTTGATAGGCCCAAATTATGGGACTTGTTAAACATGATGGAAGCAGAACCTGGTCTTGCCAATATTCCCCAAAGTTTAGGCTTCTTGCTGTGGTCAGCTGATCGCTTTGGGATTAAGTGGCAGGTTAGTATATCATTGACACAATTCTGTGGTGTATGGCTTGGTGTGTTGTTGTTTTCTTTCTTTTCACCCTTTATGTTAACAATACTGAAGGAAATTGTGGGATGCTTGCTAACCCCCGGCCCTGAAGGAAGTGACCCGAATAGGGTCACCCGGGTCACCTGTGACCACCTCTCGGCCTTCCAAACAAATGAAGAGTCGGTCAGACAGTAGAGAATACAAACCGAAGTTATTTATTAGTATTGCGCTGCAGCGGAGCCTAGTCTGACCAGCCTCATGAGATAGCTGCAGAGGGACTGACTTCCCCCAACATAACATCAGATATTATACATTTCCAATTCCCCAAGAACACGCCCAGGCTGGAAAATTCCGGTCCAGGCAACAGCGAACAAAGGAGGCACAGAAGGATGAGCTATGGTCCTGGGACCGGGTACATGCTATCTCCACTTCAAGGTTACTCTGCCCGCGCCCGCCATTATAGAAGGTGGGAACGAGCCTATCTAACAGCAAAGGTATGCCATAATAGAGAGTACATTCATTAGTGCGGCGAAATTTCCGCCTTGGTGAAATATCAACTAAGGAGACATCGAGGCAGTTTTCTGCTGAGGCAAGCAATGTGAGACAGAAACTCAGCTTCGATCATGGAACAAATTGGCGGCTGATAATAAAATGGTGCCATGAATGCTAACTTAATACAGAACGAAGTATGAGCAACCAGGCAATTACATTTTCAATTCTAACAGACCCTCCTTTTAGCATTCATAGCTAAATTTTATTATTGCTATCAGGTAAGGGCCTTACAATTCTAAAGATAGGAAGAAAGTTCGATCATAGGCAACATTTGCTAATTTATGTGGCTACCAGCAAGAACCAAAAATCTATAAGGCTAGACATTTAGCATTAATATTCAAAAATGCCCTCGTCAAAACACATCATATCCTGGATGTCCTGCATCATCATGGCCTTGTTCTTAGAATCATGTTCCAAGGGCTTTGGGCGAGGTGTCAACATTTTTACACAGCAGGCAGGAAGGCAGTGTATGCACAGACAACATGTTAGAATGATACCAGCTATGGCAACCAGGAAAATGATAATCTTCCAATCCCAAGATGCGAATAGGCCCCAAAACCACCCAGTGAGAGACCATGTGCCATTCTCCTAGTGTATGTCTGAGGCAAGCCTATGGAGCTTCTGTATAGCAGCATATACATTCGGAGCGTGGTCTGGTATGTATACACAGCAACTACTCCCGATGACGCGGCAGGCCCCACACCGGTCAACAAGGAAGACGTCTAACACCATCCGGTTTTGAAGAGCAACAAGTCTCGTAGCCTGAAGCTCGGCTGTAATATTAGTCAGAATTCCAGCTGGTACATTTATTACTCCTTCCACCACCCGAGTGAGTATTCGAATATTGAGACTGTTGGACATTGGGCCCCAAAAGGGAACAATACCCTTCATAGCATCTGTGAACTGCTGCAATGTGGTATCTGTTTGATCTATGTCTGCAGTGTCTATAACTTGTCTAACACGTGACAGATGAACACCCCTGCGTTGTAGCCGGTGGTCCCTATGGTAGTTGGATGGCGCTATATACACTGGGGGAAGGAGAAAAGAGAGATTGCATATTCCAGACCACCCTCGGGGAAGCCAAACATAGGCCTGGGACCCACAGACAAAGTAAACGTTGTGATGGGGTAGCAGAGGTGGGCTATTTGCAGTGCTCAGTACATAAGTGTAGTTGCAATTACTCACTCCTACCCCTATTTTCCCTTTACCCTTAACACAGAAACTTGCTGTCATATTTACCACCGCCACCGGCATTGCCACATCATGAGTAATATTGCACATCTGAAATGATTTAAAATATTCAGTTACATTAAAATCCCAAAAATCAGACATCTCATTTCGAAGCCATGTTACATTTTGTTCTCTTTCGTAAACATTCATGCATGCTGTCGGAGACAACGTATCTGGTGTTCCTTGTTCCCCTGGGGTAAACCCTTGATGTACACGTATATACTCTAAGACTGTTTCATAGTCAGCTAATGTCATATTCATAGTATCAGAGTGATAATGAGTGTATACCATAGTGAAGAGCTGAAACCAGCCTTCACAACTCCCGAGGTAAGAGAAAGGCATTGACAACAATACATCATTCTTGGGTGTCACAGAAGGGAGGAGGCCACAGATCCAGCAATTGGTAACGTTGGACGTACCATGAACCTGGTGCAACATTTGGAGGAACACATTATCCACATATGTCTTTCGGTGTTGGCCCTTGTGAGGTGCCAAAGTTACAAACATATGTTCAGGGGGAGCAGGTGTTGTACCAATCAAGGAATGCACAGGATATTTTTCTTCAAGGAACCACATTATTCCAAGCATTGCTGTAAGAGAAATCAGGACAATTAGCATAAACACTACTTTACTGTTTCTCGACCAACTGGGCCAACCAACCCCATTCTCCTCCAAACGTGGTGCTGCAAAAGGTTGTTCCTCCTCAACAATTGGGCGGCCAAAAGGATACATGGTGATCAGAGGGGAAAAACGCAATGCAATGGGGCTGGTGACAAGAAAACAAGAAGATGGGTAATGAGTTTCCAGCGTCCTTCTGAGCCTCGCTGGGAGACTCCCATTGTTCATCTACGGTGGTGCTACTGAGCACAGCGGTGGGGCAGTGCTATCGCGGCACGCTGAAGAAATCCCACGCTGTCCAGGATAGGGCACCCCCCTCTTCTGGGAAGACACCCTCAGCTTATCCTGTCCAGTGTCTCGGACAATGCACCAAACTCCCTTTCCCTAAGCTATCGTTGGTACTGCGGGCAGGGTACATACACCCTATTCTTCATCCATGCAGTCCATCCCTACTAATCTGACTTTTCCTTTGGTGCACTGTCCCTCCGTCGGGGACGCAAATTGTACCTAGCCACTCTGGGCACAGAGTGATCAGTAAACAGGGGCTCAAATTCAGAGGGGCCAATGGACTGAGACTCAAGCACTTGTGGGTCAGGTGGAGGGGAATCCTGGACGGCCCTTATTTCGGGGGGGGGCCGCCTCATTAAATGCTGCATCATTCTCCTCCTCTGTTTGCACCCACGTCAGTCGGGCATCCGAAAAAGGGATGAAGCGTGGCACTTTCTCCGTCTCGTGGTCACCTATGTCATCGATCACCCACCGATCATAGTGGAGAGGCAACCGCACCTTGCGGCAATGGCTGAGATGGAGCCAGTTCTTTCGACCGGTCACTTTGACGGCACTTCTGGTCGCAAGAACCACCTGCAGAGGCCCCTTCCAGCGAGGCTCCAGGCTCCCTCGCCTCTGGAAGTGCTGTACGAGAACAAAATCCCAGGGTCGGATGGTGTGCTCAGGCCCCTCTGTTGGCGGTGGCAGTGTCTTGTGTATCTGTTGATGAATAGAACTCAAAAAGATAGTCCACTAACAGTGGGTACTCAATATCAGAGAAGTGCTTTGGTCGAGGGACGCCCCAAACATTTGCTGGGCGGCCGAACACGACCTCATATGGTGACAATCCTGTTCTAGTGTGAGCCGTAGCTCTTGTTGACAAAAGAGCTAACGGTAATGCATCTGGCCACTTCAATCCTGTGCTTTCCTGAATTTTTGCCATTTTCAGTTTGAGAGTACCATTGTACTTCTCAACAAAGCCTGCTGATTGGGGGTGGTGTGCAGCATGGAACTTCTGTCTAATGTGTAACCCATCACACACCAACTGGATAACGTTTGAATTAAAGTGACTGCCATTGTCACTCCAAATCAAACGAGGCAAACCGAAACAGGGAAAGAACTCCTTCAGGAGGGCTTTCGCCATCGCCAAAGCTGTATTCGCCTTAGTGGGGTAAGCCTCAACCCATTTACTGAATGCGCAAACAACCACCAACACATATTTCAAATTGTTAACCCGCTCCATCTCGATATAGTCCATCTGAAGGACCTCGAAAGGGAACGAAGGGGGTGCGAAATTGCCAGGGGGTGTAGGAGTGCCCTTCCCAGGACTGTACATCATGCATACCATACAATACTTAACCAAATGGGCAGCTACTTTCGGGATGTTATCATTCTGCCACACGGGGTCCAATAGCTTGCATATGCCTTTGGCACTAATGTGAGCTGGGCCGTGCGCCATAGTGACTACAGGGAGGACATAGGCATCCGGTAACATCCACCTTTGCTTTCCTGACTTATCCGTCCAGCACCCATCTTCGTCTAAACGTGCTGTGCTTTCCTGCCATACTGCTAGCTCCTCAATTGTTGCCTCACTCTGTATTTCTTTGACACTCTCCAGTGTATCCTCAAACATAGTAACTTCGGGTACCCATCTAGCAGGGCCTGCCACAAACATTCTTTTCATTTTTGTTCGGGCTGTCTCCTTAGCTGTTATGTCTGCAAATGCATTTCCCCTTCCCACATCATAAGTAATTGCCTTGTGGGCACTGCACTTCACTATTGCTAACTTCTTGGGAAGTGCCAGGGCTGACAAAAGCCTGTGTATCAATGGGCCATTCTGGATCTTTAACCCGTGTGAAGTCAGGAATTCTCTCTCCGCCCAGAGCCGCCCAAAGTTGTGGGCAACTCCAAAGGCGTACTGACTGTCAGTATAAATATTGACAGCCAGTCCCTCACTTAGCTCACAAGCTCGAAGAAGGGCAACTAACTCTGCAGCTTGGGCCGATTGATAGGGAACTCGTGATGTCTCGACTACTGTATGCAAGGTAGTTATGGCATATGCTGCAGTTGTTGTGCCATCCGGTAATTTGGTTCAGATAGGGGAACATCAGTCAGGTCTACCCGTCCCTTCGTCTCTTCCTCGGTGCGAAAGATGCAATCATGCACATCTATTTCCTCACTTTCAGAAGGGAGGGGTAGTAACGTGGCTGGGTTCAGAGTGGCACATCTTTTGATGGTGACGTGTGGTGCGAATACGGTCAGCTAATAGCCAGTCAGACGCGCACTTGTAGGGTGCTGCGTCTTTGTTCTGTTCAAAAGTGTATCCACAGCATGCGGTACCATGACTGTGAGATCGGTATCAAGGACGAGCCCTGCCGATTGTCGGATAGAGACAGCCACGGCCGCGACCGCTCTTAGACAGCTCGGGAGGGCTCTTGTGATGTTATCAAGAAGTGCAGAAAAATAAGCACACGGCCTCTGCTTCCCTCCAAAGGCCTGTGTTAAGACAGAGAGCGCGCAGCCAGCCGCCTCGTGTACATACAACACAAACGGCTTCTGGTAATCAGGCGTGCCAAGCACAGGCGCAGAGCCAAGCGCGACCTTTAGTTGCTCAAAAGCTTGTTGAAATTCAGGCGTCCAGGGCAAGGGTTCATGCACATCATTAGTGGTTAGTTGCAACAGCAGCTTTGTTAGTTGGCAAACTTTAGGGATCCAGTGACGACAATACGAAGTAATGCCTATGAAAGCTCGCACATCACGCTGAGTCTTAGGGATAGGCATTTTGACATTAGCACTAATACGTTCAAGTGTTAATCTCCTTCCCTCCTTCGACAGTAGGCAACCTAGGTAGGTGACCTCCTGTTGACAATATTGGAATTTTGAAAGGGACACTTTATGTCCATGATGGGCCAAATGTAGCAACAATTTAACCGTGGCATCTTTGCAACCATCTTCAGTGTCAGATGCGATCAAGAGATCGTCCACATACTGCAGTAATACATTACCTGTGGGAAGTGTGAGGGAATCCAATTGGCCTTTTAAAGCTTCACTATATATACTACGGCTCTCAGTATAGCCCTGAGGAGCCCGACAGAATCTAAAACTTCTGCCGGCAAGGGCAAATCCAAACAGACGCCTACTATCTGAATGGATTGGAATGCTAAAGAACGCATTCTTCAAATCAATGACAGAAAAGAATTTGGCAGAGGAAGGAATCGTAGTCAGGATGGCAGTGATGTTGGGGACAGCTGGGAACTGAGGGACCACGATCTTATTAACCTCACGCAAATCAATCACAAACCGATAGACATCTGGATGATCATCAGAGGAACCCGAGGGTGTCCTCCTAAGAATGGGAAGAATAGGGCTATTACACACATTCGCAGTCGTCTCTTCAACAACCCCTGATTAATCAAATCCTATATAATCTGCAATAGCGCTCGCTCCCCTGCTTGCGGTATTTTGTACTGAGGGATACGAGGGAAAACAGCGTTGTCCTTGACCCTGATAGAAACCGGAGGTATCTGCAACAGCCCTACGTCCGTATCACCTGTAGCCCATAAAGTTGTTGGCACATCCTTAAATTCAGCGGGAAGGAGTTCATCCTTTGACAAACATTGTTTGGAACTCACTACATTGGGTCATATTGTCATATAGACACCATCCGGGGAGCAAGAAATTGTTGGGTGCAACTTCTTTAACAAGTCCAAACCCATCAAATTTTCTCCACAGTTAGATGTCAATAGGAAGGGCGAATCTACAGTAAAAGGACCAATAGTCAGGGCAAGTTGCTTGGAAATGGGGCTCACAACCGGTATACCTGAAAAGCCTAGCGAAACATTATTTTGGCCGGACAGGGCTGCCCCGGGGACCAGTGAATGTGAAACAGAGCTATTCATTGCGCCTGTATCCACCAAGAATGTTTTAGCTGAACCCTGCAAATCAGCAGTAACATAAGGTCCGTGCTGATCTACAGGTATCTGAACTGATTCCTCACCCTGTCCCTGGCTGGCCTAACCATAAGTTAACCCAGTCACTTCATCCAAACCGTAGTCATCATGATAGTACTGTCGCCCCCGAGGGTCATCGAAATAGTTCTGACCAGAGCGACCTTGCTGTTCCTCATTTCCCTGGCCTCCATCATGGCCACCTGCTCCATAACCCAGTCCACGAGAACCCCGTCCTCTAGGGGCCGCAACCTTTTGCAACAACGTCGGGCACTCACTGCGCCAATGTCCCTCCTCCTTACAATATGCACACTGGTTCGGCCCCACAGGCGTGCCATTTTTTCCAGTGCGGGGTAGCTGTCGAGCCGGACCAATGCCTCGTCCTCTACCGTTCCCCCCGGACACCTGCTGCATCAACACCTTAGTTTTCAACTCCTTATTTTTCTTCTCTACCTTCTCCTTCTCTTCGTTCTCTCTATGCTCATAATACTGTGCCATGCTTAATATCACTGATGGGGAGGAGGTAGTCCAAGGGCTCTCCGAAGCCTGTAACCGAGTCGCGATCTCGGGAAGCAGATTCGTAACAAATCTTTTAACAAACAGTCGGACACCTCCCTCCATCGACAAGTCCTGTCCACTGAAATCCAAAAACACACCTTCAAACCTAGTAAAAAAATTAGACACACTTTCATCTTTCTTCTGACGACATGCTGTTAACTTGTCCCAATCTACTCTTCTAGGTGGAATTAGAGAGTGCATGTAAGTAATAATTCGACCTGGCAAAGCTAGTATCTCAACCTTAGGCTTCTCACCAGGCTTCCTCTCTCTATCCCATGCCCTGATCTCATCCCAAGTGCCTCCCAACTCCACAACATGGTCCTGCGTATGCACCTGCTGCCAGATATCAACTGGCACCAGTAAACCGAAAAACATCTCAATGTCTGCCAACGTCATTACCGTCGACGACGCAGCCTCTGTTAATTCTTTATAGTATGCAGTTGGATTTTTCCTAGGGTCAGGTAACTAACTTTTAAGAGACAGGAACTCACTCCTCTTCCAAGGAGTATAAACCCATTGTTCTTGGAAGCGGGCCTCTACTTGCTGTCTTACGACAGCATCCCTCTGGTCTCGCAACTCCGGTATCTCAGGGTGGAAGATCGGATGTACTTCCCTCATCGGAAACTGGGACACTTTTGTTGGGCTCTTCTGGTGCAACCTGCCTCGGTATCCAATCAACGTCGCAACATTACTAAAAACCTCATTAGGGGCCATATCAGCAGTATACACGCAGTCCCGGATGTCATAAATAATTTGGGGTGCAACACCATTAAAGCACTGTTCCGACAACCCAATCAAAGTAGCCGACATATGCTTGAGGGCATGCTGCTGTACAAACGGCTCATACTCTTTCAGCATGCTTCACACATCTTCCACACTGTAAATCGGACTCTGGGCCCACTGGGCAGCCTGGTTAGCTACCATCTGCTTCTCTGCATTACCCAGATCAGACCGAATCAGCACCCGCCCCATTCGTTCCTTTGCAGTCGCCCAGTCCCCGTCATCCAGTCCACGCACCGGCGTTCCAATGCTCAACAATGTCGGGAAAGGAGATGTGGAGAGGGTACAACAGTTGAAGAGGCAGGCACCAGAGTTACCAATGACTGTGTCGTAGGTGTAAGTGATGGAGAGAGGGAAGAAGTTGGAGCAATAGGCGTAGCAGAGAGACCTGCAGTCGCTGTAGGCGTGACAGGCGAAGCCGAAGAAGAAACAGGAGGTGCTGTAGCTGAAGCAGCCAGGTCAATAGCAGGAGAACCAGAGGCAGGGTCAGGAGAGACAGAAGACTGGGGCTGTGGGACAGCAGGATATATTCTCTGCGAAGCATATGGAGATGGGGGTCGGGTATCTAACAGATCCTCTACGAATGTATCACCTTCGTCTCGAGCAACATAGGATTTAACACATTGCAACCTAAACTTTCTGTCAGCACACTCTATACCCGTCTCTATTTTCTCTCTATCATACGCTACTGCCTTCTGGGTTACTGTCTGCTTCTTTCCTCTTCTTTCCTCTTTTTCTGCTCTCATTCATCTCTGCTTAGCTTCCTTTTGCCATACTTGGAGATAATCAAACATCGACTGCCTACTTCGTCTTGCAAACAATTTATCCTGCAGGAAATTCAATTTTTGTTCATCAAAGGTACCTGTTAGCGGCCATTGCTACTCGGCATTGTCCCTCGTATATTTGTGCCATAGTGTACTAAACATAATAGGGCCAAGGCCGTGCTTCACATACATATCAAAGTTCGGGGTGCCTTCCGCAGGCGCAGGCTGCCTCTCTTCCAATCGAGCATCAGTGGAACAACAGCGGCACCCCAAACAACACAACTTGCTCCAGCAGGGCATCTTAAAAGGAAACAAGTTCACTATTCTTGCCAGAC
Organism: Calotriton arnoldi; assembly: GCA_963921515.1. Lineage (NCBI taxonomy): Eukaryota > Metazoa > Chordata > Amphibia > Caudata > Salamandridae > Calotriton > Calotriton arnoldi. The sequence continues at coordinate 3,137,890 of CAWUFW010000049.1, read as the reverse complement.
GAATAATTCGCAAATATGTTTCGAAAGATCGGTCTTCAGACCGTGTCAAACAAAGAAAACCAAAAGTCTGTTCTCAGACTGCACCAAAGAGACAAACCAAAGTCGATACCAAGAAACCAAAAATCAGCCAAATCCCAGGCATTTTCAAAAGTAAGCCAAATCCATTATGTTGCCTGGCAAAATGTCCGCAGACACTCTGTACCCAAATCGGTCCGCAGACCTACCAAGTGCAAAGCAAATGGTCAACAGACCATACCAAATATTATTCAAAAGGGCGCCATATTCACAAAGAACCAAAGCAAACTCACCTGGTGCACACAGGTCGAACAAATTTATTCTCCATTGCCGACTCTTCGTACCAAACGGTCAAATCCAAGGGTTTCGCCTTTCAGGACCCCAGCCGGGACGACCACTGGGCGAGGCACCGCCCGATCAGACAGGCGGGGCAGCTGCGAGTACTAGGCTCTATAGTGCAGGGATCCCCGATCCACCCATCCGACCCGATGTAGCCCCGTCCTCCTCACCTGTCCGGGGGCAAGGATGGGTCACCCGATGGAGTCGTTGTTCGGGCACCAACTGAAGGAAGTGACCCGAATAGGGTCATCCAGGTCACCTGTGACCACCTCTCGGCCTTCCAAACAAATGAAGAGTCGGTCAGACAGTAGAGAATACAAACCGAAGTTATTTATTAGTATTGCGCTGCAGCGGAGCCCTGTCTGACCAGCCTCATGAGATAGCTGCTGAGGGACTGACTTCCCCCAACATAACATCAGATATTATACATTTCCAATTCTGCAAGAACACGCCCAGGCTGGAAAATTCCGGTCCAGGCAACAGCGAACAAAGGAGGCACAGAAGGATGAGCTATGGTCCTGGGACCGGGTACATGCTATCTCCACTTCAAGGTTACTCTGCCCGCGCCCGCCATTATAGAAGGTGGGAACGAGCCTATCTAACAGCAAAGGTATGCCATAATAGAGAGTACATGCATTAGTGCAGCGAAACTCGGCCTTGGAGAAATATCAACTAAGGAGACATCGAGGCAGTTTTCTGCTGAGGCAAGCAATGTGAGACAGAAACTCAGCTTCGATCATGGAACAAAATGGCGGCTGCTAATAAAATGGTGTCATGAATGCTAATTTAATACAGAACGAAGTATGAGCAACAAGGCAATTACATTTTCAATTCTAACAGCCCCCTCATCCCCCATGACTAAGCCAACACATTGCTCCCTTCTCCTTCTTCTCAATCTCCGGATGACTCAGTATCGATGTTGAGAACAGTGGTAGGCTGCAATGGTTGACAACTAAATACATAGAATTTATGGAGTGTTTAGGGCCCAAAAAGATGAAAATTAACTGTATCACGCTGAAAGGCAAATTACTCGAAAGACTACCTTCCTTCCTCAATCTGAGTGTTAGTTTTTGCCACAAATTTGAATTGGGAGCCTATAATTTCGAATAGATTGGCTAATAAATGTCAAACAGATGAGAGGTGAGATGCATGTACCAACTCTCATTAGAATATATGAAGACAAGAGTGTGGCTATGTAGTGCACTGGGAGGGTATGCAAGAGTAATTCCTTACGATAGAAGAAAACAGATTTTTCAGCAGAGTACTAGGTTACCACAGTGGGCTCCAACTTTCGCAGCTCACCTGGAGCTTAATGGGCACTGTTTGGAGGATGGGATCAAATGTGTCCTATCCCAGCTCTGGGTCTTTGTTGTTTCAGATCAGTATATTGATTAACTAAATCTATACTTCATATGGATTCCTTGACCGCAATTCCCTGGCTTGGATACGTCAAAGATGGGTGGGCCAAATAAGGCTGTGACATGTTGTAAACACAACCCGATAAATGGAAAGGAAACGATTCTGCTCTTTCGTTCAGATAGGCTTAATAGAGCGGCACTCAAATCAATTAATGAAATCATCTGCAACAGTTCATCTATAATTAGGACATACCCAAGAATTGCACACTATATAGGTTGAGTGTCACATTCTTTAGAAAGGACCCTATTTACACAATGTAGATTTGACATCCTACCAGATTTGTTAGGTCTGCCAATGGGCAGGGGGAAGGGGGGTGAGCGGGTGAAGGATATGAGTTTATTATGTAATGGATGTTTAATTCAGACGTGTATGCACTTGTTTGTAAATTTCATGAATCCCGAGTAGAACATTTCTTAAACCAAATGTGTTGTCATCTAGATTGAAATTATGTAGACCCGCCTTACTGTTTTTACTTATGATGAGCAATCCTTAGGCCTGCATGACAGTGCCGAAATGTGTGCAAATGGCAATGAGGATTAAAACAGCTATGGATGGATACTCTGGGATATTGGCCTAACTATTGTCTGGTTGTTTTGAGGTATATGGACTCAGGTGCGGATATTTTCGTTTACATTGCTTTTTAATATTTATACGCATTTAATATCTTTATTATTTTATGAATTAAAGTGATGATGTTAACTGAGATTTTTTTTTAAATATATGTTTTTAAGGTGCATGCACCAAAACAAATAACTTTGAGTGACTCTTTGATAGTAATGTACTCATTCACCAGGTGTAGTCAGTTGCTGATGCAGTGCTCCTCCGCTGTGCAGGCGTTACCTGCTTCAAGCAATTTTTCCTCCCAGCTTCAGATGTGACATTTGCTGGTGGAACGAGAAGTGGCAGCTAGTAAAACTTGAAAGGGTTGGTGCTTAAATACTTTCTTTGATTTTGATGTAGTGAGCAAAGCAAGTGAGACCCACCTTCCTTAGGGAGCTTGTGAGGGTTCTCTCTTTGAGAAAATGCGAGGGGATGCATAATGGTCTAGGAGGACTGGCTCCCTGGTCCCCGTGGATCTCTCTTCAGCTGACACTATCTCTCATCCAATGATACTCAAAAGACAATGGGATGTGGTTATCGACGGATCAACCCACAACTCACTATCTTCTTTTCTCTCAAATACATGCAGATTATTTTTCTTCGACCCATCTCTCCGCAGCACGCATGTCACCCTGAGACGTTCCTTGTGGTTGTTCCTGCGCCCTAGATGGCTAAACATGGCCATAACCCCCCCCCCCCCCTTTCTGAGACTGAAAACAGAACTTGGTAATCAATTTTATTGCTATGCTGATGTCACACATTTAGTCCTGTGGCTTATCCAGAAAAAAAACTCTTCAGCTTCTCTCTTCAGGAATTGTCTTGTGAGCGTCTCAAGGGCAATGAATACTCATCATCTCAAGCTCAGCGTTGGCAAAAACGAAGCAATCAAATTCAGCAGCAACTTCTCAGTCGGCTCTGACTCATCATGGTCTGCTACTCTGCTTACCCTCCTAGTTAGGACCATAAGTTAGCGATTATTATCGATCAGCTACTTTTGTTTAATAGTCAAATTGGTAAATTGATCTCCACCAGCTTCTGGATTTGAAAAACTTCAAGAAATACTTTTCATCATTTTACCTTGCCTTACTGTAAGTGGATGGTTAAGGCTCACATTTCTGCTCATCTTGTCTATGACAACGCGGTCTCTCCCGGGTATCCTCAAATTCTTTTGTAGGAGTTTCGCTTCATCCAGGACATGGCAGCCAGACCTGTTCTCATTATATCAAGATCTTAGCACATTTCTTCTCAGCTCAGAGCGCAGCATTGGCTTCCCGTCACAAAGAGGTGCATTAGTCACAAACCTATTCATGAGAAAGATCCTGCCTTCTCCAGGTCTGTGTTTCATCCCTGGGTTCTAGCCTGTATATGAAGATCAGCCTTGGCTTATCTCTTCCTCACATCAGGAAGGCAGAAGCAAGCAGGCGTGGCTTTTCATTTCTGACAGCCAAAGCAAAGAGCTTTCTGCCTTCCATTACTCTGGCTATACCCAATCACTTGCACTTTTGCAAATTCTCAAAAACTAGGTTATTGTCTAGCACCTGGATACCTTGGTGAGATCACTGCACTCTGTCAATTTCCATTCTATTCTATTTCCCAGCATTAAAAAAAACGGCCATATGGTGCATTTTGCAAAACACTTTTGACCTAAATTGGCTAAAAAGTCGAGAGGTTTTGAAGGGGCAGTAATGAAATATTTCCATACTAGGTTGTGATGTGCCTGTCCAAACATACTTTTGTTGGTAGTGAATTAGGAGACACTGCTGGAGCCCACTCTATGATCGCCGTCCTCATGGCTGTCAAGTAGCAATCTCTTAGATTTATTTTGGTTTATTCAGTTCCTTGGGTGTGACAAGTCAGATAGACTGCCTCATCTTGTAAATCTTCTTCGCACTAATTTAGGCATGAAGAGTGATTTCAGTGTGGCCATGCTTTCAAATGGTCTGAAAAGAGAAACAATTTTCTATATACAAATGTAAAAGGGTTTGTAGACTAACAAAACACAAAAGGCATTGCTAAAAAAGTGGTCTGTTCTGCCTTCAAAGGAGGCAGCTAAAAAAATTAGCATGTTACATGAATGCACAACAAATGTAATGTACATGTAGTTATTGATGAATAATAATCCTAAGAAATGACCATTGAAAAAACAAAAACTGTTTATTGGCACTTAAAAATGCATGCCAGTTATTACTTAACTCCACTGTGCTCAGTTTTTCATCCTCAGAAGCATAACCGCTTAAGTTTGTCATGCAAGAATTCAGTCTTGCACTCTATACGTCTTCATATGTAGATCTTCACAGCGAGCTCATAACCCACTGTGCAATTATAAAATGACTAGATCTTGTGAATTGTATGTTGCACCTAGATCTCTGCCACAAATACATGAAACCAATTAGCGGCCCTCTAGAAATCAAACTTCTGACTTCCAGATTACATAGTTCTCTGCAGCACAAACACAAATTACATAAGCTGTTTGACCAGTATTCAAAAGTGAACCATGCTATATAGGTAGATCTGCGGAGCGTGCCTTAACCCAATGAGCTATGTTACCACCTAGCTACTTGGCCAGCATATTTAGCCATTTAGAGGGTTCCTATTGTAAAAGTCCAGGCAAAAGTAAAGTTTATAGGCTCCAATTTCACTGTAGCCATGTCAACCATGGTTGCATGTCATAATATCGTATACAGAAATATCGCCTGGCACAAATATTGTGCCCTTAATGTTGTGTACAAAGCCTTCCCCTTTGGGTGTAGATTTTCTATTATTAACTCCAATGGTTTGTATCGTGACAACAATATTCTTGTACTATACTCAGTTTTTCATCCTTTAAAAGTGAATAGCATAATAATAATACCTATTATTAGCACGTAAGCAAGGTTTTATTGTATTTAAACAAATCAATTACCAGCTGCGGCTTGTGCAGGTAAGAGCGGTGGGGTCGGGTGGGGGGATTTCGACAGGCGACGAGGAGGGAAAATTAATTATTCATTTAATTTTCCCTTGTTGTCGTCTGTAGAACTCGGCCCCACCGCTCTTACCTGCACGAGACGCGGCTGTCAATTACAATGATTAATACAATTAAGGGAGAATAAAACAGTTGGCTAAAACAGGGCAACTAAGTTTTGTTCTGAACAAAATATTATCAAATGTATGAGTCTATAATTCAATAAAACACAATCATAAAATCACACACAATGAATTAATGTTAGTTGACTTTTGGAGCAGCTTGTAATCCTAGTCCAAAATGTTCATAAGTTTACTAATAAAAGAATTAGTTTGAAATGTAAAGCAGCCCCTGGTTGCCTCCATAATTGCGCTTATGGTTGCCTCTTTAAATGGGGAGCACACCGATTTTCTTTGTAAATCTAACATTTGTGGTCCAGTGATTAGTTCTTATAACCTTAAAGCCTACATCTTCTTGAGGCAGTACATCAAGATTTCCAGGATCCTTCGATATGAAGTAATCAAAATCTTAGGTATTTCGGGGCTTATTTATAAGCCCCTTGTGCGGCCGGTGCATTACTTTTTGTCAGCCCAAGATAGTTCACTATTCCCAAATAATCATATTTTTTTTACTTGGTATGTATGTTCTCCTAGTTTCCAAGCTAACTGCCTGCATCCTTTGCCAAATGACATTGTTTCATTTTTTAATAGTCCTTTCTCGAAATTAAATTAATTCCTCCTCAACAGACACCATTGTGCACCGATTCAGGTATGTGAAAAGAACAATAGATCTTCAAAATCTTCAAAATAGGTTAAATGAATGATGAGTCAGTTGTCTAATTTTGGAGGTTGGCCTTCTAGTGAATCCAAATAATATGTTACATCCAAAATAAATAATGAACACATGAATAGGGCAAGGATGCACCTGTTTCACTTCATTCTGAATATCTATCTTGGTGGATAAGGTGTCCTTTACTTGACATTTTAATTAATAACCAGGTTTCTTTATGAAAGTGATTATAAGATTATAAGATGTAAAAGCGAATGATCTGTTTCCTAGTTATATGATGGCTTTCACAGTCGATTCCTGTTTACTTTATCACAGGCCGTACTGTAGTCTATGTAGCATAAAAAGTGAGTGCAAACTGCTCGAAACCGACTTTGCCCTCACCATGTGCGGCAAAGCCAAAGCACTATTTTTAATATATGCCAGACACCCCTAAGGAAGGCCTCCTGAGCCCAAAAACCAGGGTGCATTATATGAAAGGTGAGGACATATAAGTACAAGCTTATGCGTCCCTATAGTAGCCCTTTCCCTTAAGTGCTACTATAAGTGATCAGCGTCCCATAGGATAACATTGGCTGGTACTCGGGCAAACTCAAGTTTGCCAGCTCCATTATGGCACTGCCAAAACATGTCATGTTTGTTATGAAACAACTTGCCTCATCAACCCTGACATGATTCTCATGTCAGAGTCGATGTGGCATGCACCCAGGTGGCTACCTTAGAGGTTGCCCCAGTCTTTCCATTGCCGTGGCTGGCAGCCTGCAGCTGCTGCTGCCAAGACAGGAATCTGACCCCTTGCTAGGAGGTGTGAACTCTCCCAGGAATCAGAAACAATGACCTGGATGTGAAGGAGGTGGCTCCTCCTATCCTGACAGGATGGCTAGTGAAGTGGCACATCAAGGCAGTGAGCTTCAAAGCTTACACTGTCTCTGAAATGCATCCTGCTGACTCCCAAAGCAGGAACCAGCTGTCCCCCTGCCCCTCGGGCATATTTGCACCCAGGCAGGCGGGAAAATTATGTAGTCGGGAGGTGCACACCCCCAGAAAGCTAGCCACACCCCTAGGGTGGGCTACCTGGTGTCTACAGCCAAGGAAGGTTTCTGCCATTTTTAAAAGTGGAAGAATAAAGGGTTCTGGATAGAGAAGGTAACACCCCCGGATGTGGTCACCCTGGCACCAGAACCTCAGTTCTGATTCGAATTGCAACAGAGGACAAAGAAGAGAGCCGAGTCTGCAACAACAAGACCTGCACAAAACAAAGGCATGATACTCCACACCTGTGGCAACCATCCTGGTACTGTACAACTCGTCCCGGACCAAAGACTGGTTCCACCAGACAGAGGGTCCCTTTTGAGAGCCAAACGCAACTCCAGACTCTTTTGGACTAGTGGCACTAGTCCCCTGCAGTCCGCAGGTAAACACAGCACACCGGAACCAAAGAATCACTGGCCATCCCCGCCAGCACCATCTAAGCAGGAAAACCAGCTCCCCTGCTGCTCCCACATCAGCACCAAGGATAGCCAGCACAACACTGCACCCGGGCCTCTTGAGCCAGGTAAAATCAAACTGACTGTCATGGGTTGGTTCTGGGACCCGCATCACCTTAACCCCTAGTGGGTCCCCTTCTAAAATCCATATCTCTGGTTATACTTATCTGATTTACTTCGTTTTGGTGTCTAAATTTATATAAAAATCTGCTTTATTTTTATATATTGGTGTTGGATTTCTTACGAATCGTGCCAATTACTTATCATTCATGTTGGTACTTAACACATGTTACTCTAGTAAAGTCTGACTCCTCTTTGCCACACTACCAGGACTGACCTAAAGATTTATTATTGGGAATCCAAGGACCATCTTTTGAGTATCATAAGAGTATTACCTATTGAAGCCTAACCATCATCATAACATAATGCTCCACCTTCCTATGTTGGTGTTACAGTGGTGGGATCCTGAACTTGTGTTTCGCAGTACCACTTGTCATAAGTAAGGGTGGGTGGAGTTAATGGAGTTGCACTACACGGAATTCTGCGGAGTTGCAAAAAAAGTCAGTGGAATTCTGCGGAGTTCCGCTCCTCCCTAGATGTGACAGAGGATTTCTTGCATCAGGCCTCTCTGCTATTAGTGAGTGCAGAGGCCAGTGATGCTCTTTTCTACTTAAGCTTCCCGATTGGTGACTCCCTCTCTTCTAGCTCTCCATGCCTTCAGGGAAGGCAGCATGCTACCTCCATGCTGTTCCAGGCCAATTCATCTCATGATTGACAGGGACGGGCCCACAAGCCTCCAGCCATCTCTGCTATCGGTTTGCTTTTAGTTTTAATTAGACAGTCTACATTTTTAATGCGCTTCGACCGCTGCCCATGATCCTGTGCCCTACACCTTTATGCCCACAATCCTTTCTACTATTGCTACAACCTTTAAATGTATTTTTCAGTATTTAGGCTAATCCTTCCTTCTATTGTAACATGTTGCACTTTTTCGTTCATTTGAGAAATAAACCAGACTACCATTCCACGGTACATCTTTTTCTGGACTAAGCAAAGCTGGCTAATTTGTAAAATGGCTGTGAAACTGTTGCTAACAATGGCAGAGCAGCCCAACTGATGCATTTGTTGGTGATGTCTCCAGTATTTCCTTGAGATATGGCCGATATCACCAGAACACCGCTTAGCCTTAGACAACAAGTCCCAGAGTGCACTGCAATGCACAAGGAGTCCAGGAACGGAGAACCCCCCCGCACCCACCACAGCCTGGGAGATTCACGGAACCCCTGGGCTACTTCCACAGGTCACCCCCCCATGGCAGGGACAGCCTCAGGCAGTGCTGCAGGCAGGCCGAGGCCAGGAACCAGGCCTTGGGCGAAGGGGTGCCTCCCTTGTGTGTGTTCAACGATGCTGGGCAGTCTGGTGCTCCACCTGGGCCCGGCGGGGAGGGAAAGGTACTGCACCCCTCCGCACAGGAAGAATCGGAAGGAGGGCATAACACGACACGCTGCAATGATGCAATCATTAGCGGCCTGCTTCACGCATCAACACAGTTGCTCTAGAAGAAAGGCAGAGGATGGACGCATCCGGTGTGCTATCAGAGGCTGAAATCCAGGTGGCCTTTGAGACCTTTTGAGCCGAAGGGAGAATGCCTGCAGCACAGGGGGATGAGTAGGGGGGTCCACAGGGAGGCCATGAAGAACGGCTAAAGTTTTTGCAGCGGTGACTGCCAGTGAGTCCTCCTCTCCTCTCTTAGGGACAAAGCGTGGCTGCATTGATGTTGGATGTAGGGGGTAGGGGTGGGGCCAAACTCCGCCAAGCGACGTAATCTGAGTTTTTTCCCCAAACTCCATCCTCCCAGCGGAGCGCAGAGTTGAGGAAACTCCGCAAATGTTATGTTATGTTATGTTAACTGCTACTTTTATAGCGCATAATCACCATCAGGTCTCTTAGCGCTTTGAGAGAGGGGTCCGATGCCCGATACCCACTGCAGTCCCCAGGAACATGCATAGCAGATGATTAGATGGAGTCTAACGCCTCCCTGAACAGGAGCGTTTTGAGGCGTTTCCTGAAAGGGGGGAGAGAGCATTCCTTGCGAAGGCCATCGGGTAGTTTGTTCCAGAGTTGCGGGAGCAGGACAGAGAGGGCTCTGCCTCCCTTGGATATTGTATTAAACCGGGGAACTGCCAGCAGGCAGCTCTCAGCGGACCGGAGTTTACGGCCAGGTACATAGTTTTGAAGACGCTCTTTAATGTATGTTGGGGCCTGGCCGTACATTGCTTTATGGGCAATACAAAGGCCCTTGAATTTGGCCCTCTGCTTAATGGGGAGCCAGTGAAGCTTGCGCAAAAGAGGGGTAGCATGTGCCCTTCTAGTGAGCCTGAAAATCAGCCTGGCTGCATCATTCATGGTCACCTGTAATTTGTTAGTTAGTTTTTCCGGAAGGCCGATGTACAGGGCGTTCCCGTAATCTAATCTGGACAGGATGGTGGCTGATACTATCATCTGTAGAGCTGTCGTTGAAAGAAGGGGGCAAGTCTCCGCAACTGTCTCAGCAGGCCAGTGCATGTACCAATCACGGTCAAAACTTGGTTGGTCATAGAGAGGTCCGCATCTATCTTGATGCCCAAGCTTTTTACGGTCGTGACTGGCGTAGGGGTTGTGCCCAACTCTTGGGGCCAGAAACGGTCACTCCAAGGGTTTGGTTTCCAGGGGATGACTAGGACCTCAGTTTTGTCTGGGTTGACCTTCAGAAAGTTAGTCGTCATCCAGTTCACGGTGTATCTGAGGATATTTTGAGTCAATGAGGGGCCTGCGCCCACCCTTAGTCATAAGTGATTTTTTTATTAGAAATTAGTATACCTTGTAACTATAGGCCTATCAGTTTCATCGACTCTATACAAAAAGTGTTTTGCTGTGCCCTCATGTCCAAGGTCCAAGATTGGATAAAAGACAATGATATTTTAACACCCTACCAAGCTGGCTTTAGACAGAAGACTGGGACAACAGATCAGGTGTTTCACCTTCTTCTTTTATTCTGGAAAACCGCGGTCATTGGCCAGGGAAGCCTATATGTTGCTTTTATTGACTTAAAGACAGCTTTTGATCTCGTCCCAAGAAACAAGTTGTGGCATGTGTTAAAAGATATGGGATTGCCAAACGAAATCCTAGCCCTGTTTATCCGCCTACACGAAGCCAACTATGCGAAGGTGCGATGGGGCTCTCAAGGTGAGCTCACTGATCCAATCTATGTTAATAGGGGAGTACGCCAAGGGTGTGTGTTGGCACCTACTCTTTTCTCCCTCTATATGAATAGCATAGTCCAGTTTTTATCAGAGCACCCAGCAGATGCACCTACATTAGGGGTGGAAAAAGTTGTGACCCTCCTATTTGCAGACGACACTCTGCTGATGTTGAAAATTCCAGGGGGGCTCCAACTGCTTTTAAATCGATGTAAAGATTTCTGTGATATTTGCTAGGCCTAGAGATAAACGCGTCCACAACTAAATTTACGACGCTAAACCCTCACAAGTCTTATAGAGGGAGACATACCCTTGGTGGGGTCCCGTTCGAGAGGGTTAGTACTTTTGATTATCTAGGTATAAAATTATCTGAAAGCATATCTTGGAAACCACGTGACCAAGAAGATTTTAAAGTACAAGAAAATAGTTGGGACTCTGGAGAAGGAACACCGCACATCAACCAGTAAACTGGTTGCTGCAGTTTTGCAGATCTATGGCTCAAAAGCAGTAAGTTCTGCCCTTTATGGGGCTGAATTGTGGGGATTTGACAGAATGGACGACCTCTGCAGATCTGAGCATACATTTTTGAGGAGTTTGGTGTCATTGACACAGAGTACTCCACCCCTAAAGTTGGATATGGGCAGGCAATCTATTGTTGACATAGTTAAGCTCTGCCCATTGTTATTTTGGATGAGAATCAGGTCCACTCCAGAACTGTTCCCCTATGCTCATGCTTTCCCGTAAGTCAGCCGCCTGGATAAATTTAACAAAATAAGCTGGTTGAACAACGTGAGGAGGCTATTATTTGACATTGGGTTACAGGGAACTTGGGAAAATACTGACCTCTCATCACTTCCCTCAAAAGGCCAAGTAAAATCACTGTATTGAGATTGGGTAGCGCAAGCTGAGATTAATAACAGCTGGCCTCAGTCCACCGTGAGGACAGAAAAGCAATATATCCCTGAGCCCATCTCCGCAAGCGAGCAAATTCCCCCTCATCCTCAACACCTAGACCTGGCGCGCCGACTCTTGGTCCAACACAGGACACCAACATACCTGCCCATTACCATGTCCTCCCCCGCCACCTCCCTTCTTTACCACTGTTATGCAACCCCTGTGAAACCCCGGGCACATCCGAGACAAGAGGCATACACCAAATCCCTGATCACTCACTCACATGACACTCCATAGCAGGCTGAAACTCACATGCATTGAGGCTTCCGCAGGAAGCAGTCAGTCATGGACCCTCCACCCTTTATGCCTATGTTATAAAACATGATGGAACTTGTAATGTCTGATGTGGTCGACATGTTTATGTATTAAAAGCAAAAAAAAATGATTTATAAAGAAAATAGTAACATGTCTCAGGGGAGGTTAACAATTGAGTTTATGGACCACAATCTGGATAGTTCCCTGGAGAGTTACCTAGATATTATTCAGGTACCAAATGAAAGGAAACTTTACATTCAATTTAGGTTTGCTACACCCCCCCTGAATGTATTCACAGGCAGTTGGCACTGTAACTTATCGACATCTTGGTTTGATTTGTCTGCAAAGCATCCATAGAAACTGTTGCCCATGTAATGTTTGCTTCTCTGGCATATGCACTTCCAAGAGCAAATTGGCTAAAACCTATATGCAAGCAGCTAGGAACTCGCAACCATGAAGAAGCTCTGCCGATTTTAAGATCTGATGCTAGACCCCCTGTTTGCTTGTGCTAATGCCAAATTTCTAGGACAGATGTGGGGCATCAGGAGAAAAGCTCAAAAGTCTGGAGTGTGCTAATGTTATCATATGTCTACTAATTGTATATCCTTGCATTTTATTTTTTTAGATGGCTTATTACTTATCTATTTTTAGGTTATGTTTACAATATATTGTATTTAAAAGAAAAAAAAACATCTTTTAACCAGGATACATGCTGCTACTTTGTTCGCTTGTGCCGTTGTCGAACTCCAGGGACATATGTGGGGGCAATAGAAAGTCCGGAAAATGTTAATTTTATTACATGTTTACTAATTGTTTATGCACTTTAACTTTTTAGATGGCTCCGCGCTTTTCTATTATTAGGATTCGTTCCCAAAGCTGTGTTTTTTAAAACTCTCGACTATGATATATGCTCTTATTTTTTAATTGTCACATGTTTTATTATTGTATAGATAATGAAGATATGAAATCTTTTATGGCATGCATGTCGAAATAAAGTTATTTATACATACTAAGAAGGTTTTGGTCTTTACCTTCTTTCCCATCATCATCAATTTAGGCTACTGAATCATTCTCACCCTCTTCAGGGTCTTCTTTTAAGAAATGAGTGAGGGTGTGGGCCAGGGACTGGAAAAGTATCAACTTCCAGGGCACCAATACTAGGCAAATTGTCGGCTGTTGTTACTGGAGAAGGGACCCAGCATTGACCCACCAGATCCTGCTTATCCAATCCACCGCAGCTATTGCACCGCTCCACCCAGTCCCTGGTGGTATCATTAGTTGGGGTCCTAACTTCATGGGGGATGCTCAAAATGGTACTAGAAAATTCTATGGGACGTTCTATGTCAACCCAAGTACTTTGGCTCTGGAGTTAATAATTTTCACCCAAGGTAGAGTCGGGTCCTGGACAAACGTTTGGGTGATGGGAGGCAGATTCCGGAGGGCTGATTATTGGTTGATGCTTGAATTGTATATAATGGACAATTGTGGAGGGCAAGATCTAGTGTCCAAGGCTATCAAGTTTTCGACCAACCTTCCATCTACCAGAAGCAGCTTGATACAATCAGTGGGGCTATTAGGGAACTCACATCTCCTGGCCCTGACAATGTCTTCCCTAATTACAAACCTGCATCCTTTCACATGGCGAATCCAGTGGATTGCCTTATTCCTCAGCGAGTCTTTCCCCTCGTGCCCCTTATGAGAGGCTGGTTTTGGCACGTTGGTCATATAGATATTAGAGGAGCGGAGGAAGCCAGTAGCTCCTTGTTGTAATTTGGCAGCACTTAAGTTAAGCATTGGCTAAAGACAGCCTGTATTTAGAGGCTAAATTGTCCGCTTTGTGGAATCCATTTTGTATTTCTGGCAGCCATTTTGGTTGCCATGTGCTGCCATGTGCTCACCATGTGCTCTGTCCTACCTTCCTGTTAACTGCTCTTGAAATCTGCCTAGAGACAAGTTATATTTAGTTCCTCTTGCTTTGCACATGCTCAGTTGAGCTTGCAGCTGTTCCGAGTTTATAAATGTCAGGATGTGTCTACTAGAAGTAGAAACTGTTAGCTCCACCCACTTGTCGACTGTGCATTTTCTGTATGACCTTATATGTATCTAAAACCAGCATTTGTGTTTGTACCGCCTTCATTTGAGCCCCTGTGTGGGTATAAAAGGACCATGGTCCTTCCATTCAGTGTGCTACTTCATGCATTACTGAAGGGTGATGTGCGAATGTAGCTCCACCTCATGAGGTTTAATAAACTCTGTCTTTCTTATTCCAGTTTCTATGCCAACTTCTTCCTAAGTGTCTGAGGACTCTGTGCAGAGAAGGGTGAACCCCTAAGCACTGGTAGGCCTTGCTGAGGCTCACTACTACAAATTGGCGCCCAACGTGGGACTCATCAGTGACTCGGATGCCCGAAGGACTGGTCGAGACGAAGGATTGGAATCTCGCTCTTGGACGCGATCGCTGCCTGAGGAGACCTGAGTCTTGGCACCCATGGCGTTTTCCTTTCTTTCTGATCTGACCATCCCGGCGGCGCCGGTCCTTGACTGAGATCTCTTTTGTTGATTCGCCGTGCAGTGACCATTTGGTAGATTTGAGAACTTGGCAGTTGGAACCTGGACACCATTTGATTGGTAAGAGCCGTTTTGCGGCACTTGCTGTTGGTTTGATGTCTTTGATTGGTAAGGTAGTTTTAGTAACACTTACTGTGGCTTTGTTTGTATGATTGGCCAATTTTGGAATTTGTTTTGTAAGTTATATATGCATTGCAATACATATAGGCAGGTAATGAGGAGATTTTTCTCTATTTGAAATTGTTTGAACAGCGCAACGTACGAAGAGTACCTTAAGCGCTACTTTGATTATAATACTGCATATTCTGCACTATTTTTTGGCATGCCTGTTTCTAGCACACTTCGCAGAAAGTGTTGCTGTTTTGGAGGTACCAATAGGGATTTAGTAAGTACTCAGTTGACTCCCCTCAGAGGGGATACCTAAATAGGTTTACGTATAGTAAAAAGATATTTCTTTCTTGGTGACTAAGTACCCCATGGAACTAAATATGTACATAAAACGGATCCTGATCTGTGCACTTAGTAACACTCATAAGTGGTGATATGCAGAGCGCTTTTTGAGTGTTCTACCAGCCAAAACTGGCAAATTTGGTGTATTTTGTTTTTTTTTAACATGGAGCACTCTTTTGGGCTGTTTTTGATGCAGATTTTTTGGACTACTTTTTAGAGCTCTTCTTGTAAATATGACTTACAATTAGTATTTACAAATAGTTTGGTTCTGCGTACAGTCTGTAGGCTGTCTCTTGTTTTTGCCCTAAATGTTGATTTGTGGGTTAAATGTGTGTTTAAATGTCTATGTGGTTTGTGGTTTGACATTGGTGATACTTGTGTGAGTAAATAGCGATTGCGCTCTTTGTGTAAGAATGGCTAGCATTAAGCGCGCTGTGTTGTGTGTTATGAGTGTATGACCCCCTTCTGAAAATGTCTGGAATGAGCTAAAATTGGTTTTTGTTGTCATTCTGTTATGCAAATGTCATTTGAAAAAAACTACATTTTTTTTAAATTCAGGGAATGAATAATGAAACATATGCTAAATAGCTGCACCCTACCATTAAAATTGATAAAGTAAGAAATTATAGATATGTGCAAATTGCCACACTGGTACAGATAAATCAGAATTTACACTCAGTAGAAATAAAATAGGCCTCATAGAAAGGTAGGAAAAAACGAATTTGTGTGCTTTCACACAATTAGGACTAAAATGCAAAATGTTACAGTATTATCCTTATATATTAATATTGAAAGGCATTCATATTATCTGAGTGAATTGGCTGTTGCTGAAATAAACACCACATTACAGAACGATAGATTTGTGCTGACTTGAAAAGCGTGAGATGTTGACGCCTGCTGGTCAGAACACAGCTGTGTCAACAACACATGGCTATTTTTGGTCCCAAGCCATGAGGCCGAGTCGACTAGATTTTCAGTTAGTGCAAACACGGTATAAAGGCGTGCATTAAAAACTGCTGATTTTATAAGTCAGAAAAGACAGTTTCATTATTTTGGATAACAGAGAAAAGATTAAAAGGGATTTCCTTTCTTAATGCCTTTTTAACAAGTACATCTGTGGTTCTGATGTTAAATGATTACTGTCCTTTAAAAGTGGCGCAGACTTTTCATGTTTCAAGTAAGGCTTCTGTGCTTAGGGTTATAAATGAATGCGTTTAAATATGATAGGCTACGAATGAAGCTTGCTTTTCAAATGTGGAATCATCAAAATGGTTGGTTTTATTAAAAAAAAAAATTCTATGATAAAGAAATATATATTATTAAAAATAAATGCTTTAAATTCGTTTTTTAATCTTTATAAAGCCTAATCATCATACTGTGAATTCCTAGCATCAAAGTTGAATTTAAGCAGTGCTGTACCGCAATTGTAGGAAACTTAAATGTGAAATGTCACTTTACCCAGCCGTACAAAACTCATTTTTATAAGGGTATACCTTATACATTTCTGATCCCCCATCTCTGGGATATCTAGAGGACACCCTGGGGATCCCTAATATGCCAAAATATTGTAGGTTATTCATTTTTAAGTGCCCCTACCACCAAAGTCGAAATTGAGCAAAAGTCACTATTTTAAAGCAGTTCTGCCACTCAGGGCAGTTTTTAAACTGCTCTCAGGCTTCAATAAAGTATACATGCAAGTATAGAACAAACAGCTGACCTACTGCACACCACACACTGTACACAAATGAAAATAAGTATACAGAAACCAGCAGACGTTATTATCCTACCTTTAAATTACTGGCAAACACACCGGACAGGACTGCCTTTCAGCTGTGATTCTCCAGAGTTGCTTTGAATTGCAAAGACCGCATGGAAAGCCTTGCAAACAAAAATGGACAGCTGGTGAAAAGGGTCAAAGGTCGGAGATCTGCATTTAGCAATCTAGCAGGGTGAAGGGTAAAGTTTGCTTGGACACTTCGACCTCCGAAAAGTTTTTGAAAGACGAGATGACAGCGCAGAGAGAGGAAGAGAAGCTTTGCTTCCTATTTTTGGCAAACGCACGTTTTGCGCAGTCATATGAAACGAAGGAAAAGCAGCCTTGAGTAGAGCATTGATCTGCCATGTATATAAAAATAATGGTTTTAGTTTAAAGAATACTGTGCAAGGGCTAAGATAAGGAGGAAATGGATTTTAGTTTGCATTCATGCGCCCTCATGTTAATCTAGTACAATTGCTCAAGGAATTGGTAAATTGGTTATTAACGCTTTCTCAAGTACTCAATGTGCTTGTGTTAGGCTGAATCAGAAAATAGCCACTTTCTATGATATGTCCTACAAGTTGTTTGTGCCCAGTTGCCACAAATAGGGGTAATCGTGTTGACAGAAGGTAAACCTGTTTCAGGTTTTCCTACTGTCAAAATGGGGGAAGGAGGTTAGCTCCTGGGCAAATTAAGGGTAGGCAAAATTATGTTTTCTCTCTTCTTTTTCTCACTCTTTCTTGAGTCTGCCTAAGCTGTCTAGGAAATGGCCATGAGACAGTTATTGGCTACTCTGTAATACTGTTTTAAAATTGTTAGAATTAATAAAATGATGAAAATATATGCTATGTTACTGCCCATCCTGTATGAAAGAATGAGTAGAACAGATTGATGTTCCCTTATTTGACCTTTAAAGGGGAACTGTATAGTGGGGGTTTCTGTTCAAAAATCTCAGGTGGCAATACCATTATTGTTTATGTTATTCTCATGTTCTATACAGTTTTGCAAGGGCATTGCTAGTCTTTTATTAGCTAGTCTGTGTAATTGAGCTGACAGCCCTTATTAGAGCTGGAGATAGGGTTTTTTTTCCTTTTGAAAATGATGTTGCATAGTCCGGATCGTGAACAGTAGAATGCAGGAAAGACGCCTATGTGATCCTTAGCAAACATTTTGAAGGAAAATATTGTTTTTTAGGAGTTTGTTTGTCATAACATGTTCTGCTGGAGAAAATGTACCCACTATGTTGAAGTTTAGTTCTTTTTGCAATAAGAATCCCTGTTAAATTAGCAGTTTTAGATTTTTCCTGCTGCGCCTATAACATGAAAGCATGACCTTAAGTGTAAAATGAAGGTGTTTTTATTAAGAGAAATTATTTTAGAAGTGTCTGCAGTCCTGTACAAGTAATGCAAGGTTCATAAGTAGAAATGTAGGAAAAGTTCCTTTTTCTTGAGGTTCTTCAGATGAATAATATAGGAATACACAAATGTAAGGATTTGGAGTATGTCTGTATTGTTTTTCTTTTTTCCTCAGAATTTAGTAAATGAACACAGACTTCCTTGGCTGCTTGGGATTGGGTGACGTATTACTCTTGTCAGTTCACCAAAAAGTTCCTTTTATACTTGCCAATAGGTCTAGGGTGTTTTTTTTTTACTCTCAGATGGATGAAGTGGTTCTTGGGTGCCTTGCTAATGTATGGGGCGCCCCAGGACTAAGAGTATTCTGAGACTATCCTCTCTGTTGATAGATTATTTCTGTGCCTTGTCTAAAGATCTTTTTGTTCTGCCCACCAATAGATATTTGCTGCTCTACAACCATTGCCAGAGAGGCCCGGACATCAGATCCAACCTGGGAGTCAGCACCAGTCCAGCCTACAGTCAAGATAAAGGGAACCAGCACAGACGTTGCTGGCAACTAGGACCTCAGTGAAGGCCGGAAGCACTGGGACGTAAAGTGTGTACCCCTGCCACTGTCTTGGGCGAAAGACGGGGTCACAAATCAGGATGAAGAAATCTTTTGTGGATCCAGTTTTTGATGCCGCCCAGCTGAGAGAGTCACAGACCGATAAGGACGGCAAGGAGGCTTTTACTTGAGGTGACCCCCTTTGAAACAAGGGTTGCTTTACATATCCCAGCATCAGGCCTTTTGAGTCCTGGTCCCCAAGTGAATGCAAGTCTGCACCTTTGTTTGTTGATCAAGGGATGCTTGAGCATATTGGCTACAATCCGTGGCCTCAACAAAAGAGCAGTGCGCCAGCGGAACAATACAGGAGTTAGGGAAGGACTTGAGTTTAGGGTACAGGTGCTGTGCCCTTGGTGCCTGTTAGATTAAAGTGAAGAAAACTGATGCACTGCCTGAGACACTGGACAGGATCGTTGAGGGTATTTGCCCTGGGGGGTGATTGCCCTATTCTGAAAGAAAGACTTTTTCTTCTCAAACTGGGCCGTGATTCTTGAGTTGCGAGTTGTGCAGCTCCACCGTGGGAACAACAAGAGCCTGCCTGTGAGGCTCAAACGGACACAGGGAGAAGACTCCCCTCTGGCTGGTTTGTACAGCGGCTACAATTTCCCAAGGACTCTTTTTTTTGTTAGTAATGTACCCTTTGGTCGTCCCATTTTTGAAGAGGAGCAGCCCTTTGCGGCTCCTTGTCCTAATTCCTATGGCCCTGTGTGGTCCTCCTGGTCCCCCGGAGCCAGGATTGTTTTTGTAATAATATGTCTGACTGCTTTGATATTGGTACTGGGGGTAGTGTTTATTCTGCACGAGAAAAGTTCATCTGAGCAGTTGATAAATGTTACTTTACTCTTTCCTTGAGTATATTAATTGATACTCTAGCCCTCATACAAGAAATACTGGAAAAGTCTATTGAAAATGTTTTTATTAGGTATGTGCTGTTGGCTATTCTGAAATTGAAATAGATAGTCACTGAAATACATCAGAGCCCTGAAACTTAGAATTAGACTAGATGGTTTTGGACTCTTGTTTCTGCTTGGGGCTGGAAGCTACTGACTATCCTGTATGTAATGTTGATACTTTTTACATGCTGTGTATGTATCCAATGTGGTCCAATGCTTTGCTCCATTTGCATCTCTGCTTGTATACCTCCCAAAGGGAACGTTGCTGAAACAAAGGCCCAACAAATGTTGAATGAAGAGGTAGCCGAAATAATGTTAATAGATGTACGGGATGAATATTTAGATTACCCCAGATAAACGAATGTCTTCAGCCAATGCTGAAAGGGTCGTCTGTTGTAATTTGGCAGCACTTAAGTTAAGTATTGGCTAAAGACAGCCTGTATTTAGAGGCTAAATTGTCCGCTTTGTGGAATCCATTTTGTATTTCTGGCAGCCATTTTGGTTGCCATGTGCTGCCATGTGCTCACCATGTGCTCTGTCCTACCTTCCTGTTAACTGCTCTTGAAATCTGCCTAGAGACAAGTTATATTTAGTTCCTCTTGCTTTGCACATGCTCAGTTGAGCTTGCAGCTGTTCCGAGTTTATAAATGTCAGGATGTGTCTACTAGAAGTAGAAACTGTTAGCTCCACCCACTTGTCGACTGTGCATTTTCTGTATGACCTTATATGTATCTAAAACCAGCATTTGTGTTTGTACCGCCTTCATTTGAGCCCCTGTGTGGGTATAAAAGGACCATGGTCCTTCCATTCAGTGTGCTACTTCATGCATTACTGAAGGGTGATGTGCGAATGTAGCTCCACCTCATGAGGTTTAATAAACTCTGTCTTTCTTATTCCAGTTTCTATGCCAACTTCTTCCTAAGTGTCTGAGGACTCTGTGCAGAGAAGGGTGAACCCCTAAGCACTGGTAGGCCTTGCTGAGGCTCACTACTACATCCTGAGCTAAAGTCTGGCGCCTTGGGGCATTTCTGGGCAGGGGATCCATTAAGTGGCTAGTTCTTCTGCAGTCACGGTGACCCAAACTTCCCCAGACTGGCTTGTTGGGGTTGCCTGGAAGCTTCCTGCTATTAACCACGTTATCAGATCTTCTAGCTGCATGTACATGCTCTGATCTGTGGAGGGTGCGGGGGGAATCCTTATGGACTCGAGGAGTGATAGCTTAGCAGATAATTCGGTTGCAGGGTTATTAACCTGGGAGGACGGTACCTTTGTTTGCATGCAAGCCCCCTGGTTCCTTACTAGCAACTGTTTCACCAGCCCAGTAAGAGCTCCTATCATAGACCTGAGAGTGTCAATTTCTTCTCTTAGGTCGCTGATATGCTTGTGGACATTGGAATCGGGGGACTGAAGACCCACTGATGACGCTGAAGGAGCCCCCTCAACCGCCCGCTCCTCAGCATTCTTGGGGTCATCAGTCATACTTTGGAGAGGTAGGAATCTATTCCTCCAAATAATCTCTGAGTCTAGCAGGCCTAGGGGGCCTGATTCCAACAAGTTAACTACTTCTACCATGTTGGGGCTTGTTGGCATGGGGGCATCTGTTATATGGCTCTCGATGGTGATTTTCTTGAACATCTTTGGGATGGTATTTGGTGTATAGTGACCCATACATGATAAGGAGCGACTTGAACTATGAGATGAAGCATCTACTGGCGGGTCTTAAATTTCTTCGCATTCGACCAGGAGGCTATCGATAGGGTCGAGCACACAATTCCCACCAGTGTGTTTTAAAGCTTTTTGAGCTTTTTGGACATTTGCTACGGCCAACCCAGCCCCACCATTGGCAGCCTTTCTTTTGCCCATTCTTAGACTCAATAGGATCAAATGGCAACTAGGCTCGGAACAACACCCTCCTAAAATTCACGAATACAGCACAAAGTTATTGCGTCTCGAAGAAATATGGGATCCATCAAATAAAATAAGATAGTAAGAGGTCAAGGCCTTTCCAAACTGTACTACAAATGAGGCGCGGGCACACTCTATACCTTGATGTACAAAGAACACGTCTTAGGGGGGGTGGCCCAGCCTCCTCCAGGCTCTGATGGGCTCGAAGGGCCCGCCCTTGGCCTTGTCCGTGCTCGGCCCGCACGCATCCCGTGCAGCGGGAGTGGGGGCAGCGTGTTGTAGAGCAAGTTAGTCCAGGCCCTGGTCAGCTAATGGCATCCCCCGGCACAAGGACTCCTGGGGCTTGCAGTCCCCCACAGCGACAACAGTGATGGTGTCCTGTGCATCAGGAGTGGGGGCAGCCTTTTGTAGCATGAGTTAGTCCAACCCCATGTCAGCTGACGGCGCCTCCTGTTGCAAGAACTCCTGGGGCTTGCAGTCCCCCACAGCAGCAAAAGTGACGGTGTGCCACGCATCTGGAGTGGGGGCAGCTTTGTAGTGTGAGTTAGTCCAACCCCTGGTCAGCTAATGGCACCTCCTTGCGCAAGGACTTCTGGGGCTTGCCTCCCCCCACAGCAGCAACAGTGATTGTGTCCCGCGCAGCAGGAGTGGGGGCAGCTTTTTGTAGCACGAGTTAGTCCAACCCCATGTCAGCTGACGGCGCCTCTTGTTGCAAGAACTCCTGGGGCTTGCAGACCCACACAGCAGCAAAAGTGATGGTGTGCTACGCATCGGGAGTGGGGGCAACTCTTTGTAGTGTGAGTTAGTCCAACCCCTGGTCAGCTAATGGCATCTCCTGGCGCAAGGTCTTCTGGGGCTTGCCTCCCCCCACAGCAGCAACAGTGATGGTGTCCCGCGCTGCAGGAGTGGGGGCAGCTCTTTGTAGTGTGAGTTAGTCCAACCCCTGGTCAGCTAACGTCACCTTCTGACACAAGGACTCCTGGGGCTTGCAGTCCCCCACAGTGCCAACAGTGACCAAAACTCTCCACCCTTTCCCTGACCCCTTTCACCAGTGAGAAGTGACAGGAGTCACTCTAGCAGACCCCCTACTGGTAAGGGAGTAGTAACCCTTGAGGAAGAGCTCTATCTCCTCTCACTTGCGGAGAAAAAAATTTGAACTTGAGGAAAGGAGACTAGCCCTTGAAGAAAGAAGGGTCCAGATGGGCTTGAAGCTCAAAGATAATGGTGGCAGGAACTTTATTAGGGAGAAGTAGGAATCTTTTGACCCTAAGATCCCCCAAGAGATTGTCCCCAAGATTAGTAATGGTGATGACAATGACAAATGATTTGCAGCCATTGATTGGGCCTACAAAATGAGGAGGATAAGTCACTAGCACTGGGGCTCTCTACTGTAGGAGTTATTCTCAGTTAAGGACAGAGATAGACTTCTGATCCTTAATGAGGATGTGGCTGAGTCCTATAGCATATGAAATAGACCTTAGTAGAAGGATTTGGACTCAACACAGAAGAATACAGATTGAAGTTTAGGTACACTCATAAAGGTCAAAACCAGACATGGGTAGACTTTGTGGACCCTTCAGCCAGAGCACTAGAAAGCTGGATACTAGGCAATGAGGTGGACACTTATGATGGGCTTCATAATTTAATTATGAAAGAGCATATTTTGACTAATTGTACCACAGAGAAATTGCATCAGCATTTGGTGGATTCCACGTTGTCTTCTCCCAGATAGCTGTGGAGGATAGCTGACAAATGGGTCAAAATCAGTATGTCCAGAAAGACTCATGGTGGGAGTGACCAGAAAAATGGTGCTCAGACTTCCCAGCAGAGGAAGGAAGTGAGCAACAACAAATATAAAAAGGAGTTCTCAAAAGGCCCCCAATGTTCATCTCAGGGTGGTGGGACCAAAGACGTCTCCCTGACCAAAGGCAAAGGGTATCAGGTTAAGACCTGGGACCCAGTAGAGGCTTCTAGCGTGTGTTATGGCTGTAAACAGGCAGGACACAAGAAAGGAGATGCAGCATGCTCTAAAAAGTTCCCCAGTGGTGGACAATCCAAGGGATTGGCTTGCATAGGAGAGGGGGTGGAAGTGTACTCTGGAGAGGCCAAAGGATACACTGAGCCTACTTTAGTTTCCCTGGGTGGGGTGGATATTGAAGCCCTAGCTGTCTTACCTCCAAGCCTGCAGAAGTACAGACAGAGGCCTAAAATCAATGGGACAGATGCCAGTGTCACTATGGTGGCTGCTAGACTGGTTTACCCAGACCAAATAATACCTGGTGTTTGTCACCAGGTTACCAATGCTGTCAAAGAGACTAAGTTCCATCCAATGGTCTTGGCAAGCTTAGAGTGGGGAGGGGTTACTTGCCCAATAAGGTGGTAGTATCCCCTGCCATGCCAGTGGAGTGTCTTTTGGGAAATGATCTGAAGACTTCTGCTTGGGCAGAAGTTGAAAGGAAGGCTCATGAAGAAATGTTGGGTCTCTCTGAGTGGGTATGTGTTACCACAAGCAGCAGATAAGGGAAGTCATGGGGGCTTGGAATCTGAAATAGTGGACCAGGGCACCTAAAGCAAGACAAATGGCAAGAAGTCTGCTAAGGCAGTTTCAGAGAGGTCACAGGACCAGGGGGAGAGTTCTCCGGATGGAGATGCCCTGGTGCCTGAGGAGGGAACTGCAGCAGAAGGAGACTGGCCTGACCTGGCAGAGCTCCTAAGTGCAGGGTGACCCTCCAGATAGGACCTAAGCCAAGGGCAGAAGGCATGCCCAACTCTTGAAGGCCTTAGGCAGCAAAATGCAAGGCAAGAAGAGGGAGATGTCAGTGGCACCCATAGGGTCTACTGGGAAGATGGGCATCTGTTCACTGAGGCCAGGGACCCCCAACCAGGGGCAGCCAGGAGAGTGGGACTACCCCAGGGGTACAGAGAATTTATTCTGACCTTAGCACATGACACCCCCCAAGCTGAATATCTGGGACAAACCAAAACCTGGGACAGGTTGGTTGCCTATTTCTATTGCAAAGTGAAAAAGTGAAAGTATTTTGTTGCTCCTGTGTCAGTTGTCAAGCCAGAGGCAAGACAGGGACACAACCAAAGGCCCCCTTAATTCCACTTTCAGTGATTTGGACTCCCTTGAGAGGATAGGGGTTGGGAACAGATTTATTGTAGTGTTAGTGGACCAAGCCCCTAGATACCCAGAGGCAACTCCCTTCAGGACTGTCACTGACCCTACAAAGGCCCATCCTTGCTATTTTCACCGGTGTAGGGTTTCCTAAAGAGGTGGTTTCTGATAGAGGGACAAATTACATGTCTGCTTACCTAAAAGCTATGTGGGATGAATGTGAAGGTAGCTACAAGTTCACCACCCCTTATCGCCCTCAGACAAATGGTTTAGTTGAATGGTTCAACAAAACCGTGGAAGGCATGATAATGGGCCTCCCTAAAAAATTTAGAAGGAGATGGGATGTCCTGTTACCTTCTCTCTTATTTGCCTACAGAGAGGTGATACAAAAGGGGGTTGGATTTAGACCTTTTGAACTTTTGTTTGCCCATCCTGTAAGGGGTCCTCTAAGTCTGGTGAGGGAAGGATGTGAGAAACCTCTCAAAGAACCCAGAACAAGATATAGTGGACTATGTACTGGACCTGCGTTTACGCATAGCTAAGTATATGAAAAGAGTGAACAAGCATTTGGAGGCAAACCAGGAGCTTATCGAGCACTGGTATGACCAGACGTCAGCACTGGTTGAGTATCAACCAGGTCAGTTGGTGTGTGTGCTGGAGCCTGTGGTTCCCAGGGCCCTCCAGGACAAGTGAACTGGGCCCTATCCCATTTTGGAGAAGAAAGGAGAAGTCATCTACTTGGTAGACTTAGGCACCTCTAGGAGTCCCCATAGCCCTCCATGTAAATCCCCTAAAGCCACACACCAGGACAGAGCTGACATGACCATACTCATGGTCACTGATGGAGGCCAGGAGGAGAAAAATGAACCCCTACTTGACCTACTGGCAAACAACCCATAAGATATTTAAGTGGAGGATGTTGTCTTATCAGACTCTCTGACTGACCAACAGCATGCTGACTGCAGGCAAGTCCTAGGCTAGTTTGCTGAGCTCTTTTCTTTGAACCCTGGTCAGACAACATGGTGTGTCCATAATGTGGACACTGGTGACAGCCTCCCTTTAAAAGAAAATATACAGACTGATCAAGTCAAAGTTTGCATTAAGACTGAGGCCAACAACATGCTGGAGCTGGGGGTGATTGTACCCTCTGATAGTTCTTGGGCTAGCCCCGTGGTACTGGTCCCCAAACCTCACTCCAATGGTGGAAAAGATAAGGTTCTGTGTGGAATACAGGGGTTTAAATGCAGTCACTAAAATTGATGCACACCCCCATACCAAGAGCCGATGACCTTATTGACAAGCTGGGTGCTGCCAAATTCTTGAGTACTTTTGATTTAACATCAGGGTACTGGCAGATTGAACTGACACAGGAAGCAAAGGAGAGGTCAGCATTTTCAATCCCAGAAGGCAACTTTCAGTTTAAGATGATGCCTTTTGGTCTGAAAAATGCACCTGCCACTTTCCAAAGGTTGGTGAATAGAGTACTTTCAGGCCTGGACAACTTTAGTGCAGCATTTCTAGATGATATAGCTGTCTTTAGTACCACCTGGGAGGATCACCTAGTCCACCTAAGGGACGTTTTACAGACCCTGCATCAGGCAGGCCTAACTATCAAGGCCGGTAAGTGCCAGATAGGGCAGAGTTATGTTATGCACTTGGGCCACCTTGTAGGTGGATGCCAACTCCAACCTTTCCAACCCAAGATCTAGACCATTCTGGAATGGGAGGCTCCCAAACCCAGACCCACAGCTTGAATGGGTACTACAGGAGGTTTGTGAAGGAGTATGGTACCATTGTGGCCGCCACTCACTGAACTTACCTCCAAAAAGAAGCCTAAGAAGGTCATCTGGACTACAGGATGCCAAAAGACTTTTGACATTCTGAAAGAGGCTATGTGCTCAGCACCTGTACTGAAGGCACCAGAATATGGAAAGGAGTTCATTGTTCAAGCATTCTGAACATGGGATTCGGGCAGTGTTGTCACATATGATGAGGGTCCGGATCAACCACTTGCCTGTATCAGCAGACTACTCCTCCCTAAAGAGCAGCGTTGTTTGGTCCCTGAAGAAGCAGAGACCATACTTGTTTGAGATTCACTTCAAGGTTCAAACTGACCACAGGCCTCTCAGATGACTAATGCAGATGAGGGAAGAGCACTCCAAATTGTTGAGATGGTCCGTTTCCCTATATGATATGGACTTTTCAGTGGAACACAAACCAGAGACTGACCATGCCAATCCAGATGGCCTTTCCAGGTTTTTCCACTTAGACGATGAGAACTACCAGGGGATAGGCTAGTTGCTCATCACCTTTTGTCCGGGGGGGGTCATGTAGGAAGGTGCCCTTTTTGTATGGTCATCCCCCTCCTCCACTTTTTGCTCCAATGCTGATGGTTGTGACTCTGAAAGTGCACTGGAGCCTGCTGCCCAGGCCCTAGTGCCAGTGGTCTCTCCCTAAAATGGATATGTGTGAATTGGTAACCCGAATTGGCAAGGACTTTAACCCCTTTATAAGTCCCTAGTATATGGTACCAGTGGTACCCAGGGCATGGCTGTTAAAGGGGTCACCAGGGCCTGAAGCACTGCCTGTGCCACCCTGAGTGACACATGTAAACTACTGACAGCAGGCCTGCCATTGCAGACTGCAGGAGCAGTGCAAACTGCTTGAACTCATCTTTGCCCTCACCATGTGTGGCAAAGTCAATGCACTATTTTTAATATATTCCAGTCACTCCTAAGGAAGGCCTCCCAAGCCCAAGAGGTAAGGTGCATTATATTAAAGGTGTGGGCATGTAAGTACAAGCTTATATGTCCATATAGTGGCCTTTACAATTAAAGGCTACTATAAGTGATCAGCGGCCGGTAGGATAACATGGGGTGGTACCTGGGCAACCTCCAGGTTGCCAGCTCCATTATAGTACCACTGAAATATGACATGTTTGTCATCAAACAACTTGCCTCATCATCCCTGACATGATTGTTGTGTCAGAGCCGATGTGGCATGCACCCAGGTGGCTACCTTAGAGGTTGCCCACCTGGTTGCCCCAGCCTCTCCTGTGCCATGGCTGACAACCCGCAGCTGCTGATGCCAAGACAGGAATCTGCCCCCCTGCCAGGTGGTGTGAACTCTCCCAGGAGTCCGAAACAATGGCCTGGACATAAAGGAGGTGACACCTCCCTCCCTGACAGAATGGCTAGTGAAGTGGCGCATCAAGGCGGTGAGCTTCAAAGCTTACACCGCTTCTAATATGCATCCAGGCTGCCTTCCAAAGGAAGAAACAGCCATCCCCCTGCTCCTAGGCACATTTGTACCCGGACAGGTGGAAAAACTATGTAGTCAGGAGGTGTACACCCCAAGAAGGCTAGCTACACCCCTAGGGTGTTCAACCTGGTCTGTACACCCAAGGAAGGTTTCTGACATTTTTGAAAGTGGCAGAATAGAGGGTTCTGGGTAGAAAAGGTGACACCCCTGAATGTGGCCACGTCAAGGGTGGATTAGCCACTGGAGCTAGTAGTCCATTGGCCACTTGCACCAACACCCCTAAAACCTCTAAATCTAGGATTTAAGGGGCACCCCTGGTACCAGAATCTCAGTTCTGATTCGAATTTCAACAGATCACAAAGAAGAGACCTGAGTCTGTGACAACAGGCCCTGCAAAAAACAAATGCTTCATACTCTGAACCTGTGGCAACCATCCTGATACTGCATGACTGTGACTGGTCCTGGACCAAAGACCAGTTCACCCCAGGCTGAGGGACCCTTTTGAGAGCCAAAGGCAATTTCAGACTCCCTTGGACAATGTCACCAATCCCCTGTAGTCTTCAGGTAAAAACAGCGTATTGCAACCAAAGGGCCATCTGGCCCTCAGAGGGATCATCCAAAAGTAGATGGTCCAGTTCATTGTGCAAAATGTAGTCCTAACCTCCAGAAAGTTTCAGGTGGCTTCCATTTTCCCCTGGACCTCTGGATCTCTAAATAACTTCTTGCTGACCTTACTGCTGCCAAGGCTTGTTGGTGGCCAGTCCGGCAACCATCACCTTTACTTGAAGCTGCAAAAGGAGGGAACTCTGCAGCACCTTCAGCCGACCACAGCAGTGGTCCTGTTGTTTACTTTTTGCACCCGTTTACCCGCCAGCACTGTCTAAGCAGTAGAACCAGCTCCCCCGTGGCTCCCGTTTCAGCACCAATGACAGCCAGGACAACTCAGCACCCGGGACTCTTGAGCCAGGTAAAATCGAACTGACTGTCATCGATTTGCCCTGGGACCCGCATCACCTTCACCCCAGTAGGTTTCATGCAACTCAACCTGCAAGTGACGGATTGTCACTAGTGCTTTTACTACTGACCGCAATGCTAACGTTTTCCAGTATTGATTTGCACTGATTTATTTTTCCTTCTAAAATCCATAACTCTGATTATACTTATCCAATTGACTTTGTTTTGCTGTCTACATTTATATAAAAATCTGCTTTATTTTTATAAATTTGTGTTGGATTTCTTTTGAGTCGTGTCAATTACTTATCATCCATGTTGGTACTCTGAAATGCTTAACACTTTTCTCTAGTAAAGCCTGACTGCTCTTTGCCACACTATCAGGACTGAGCTAAGGATTTATTATTGTGAACTCAAGGACCATCTTTGGGGTATTGTGAAAGTATTACATAATGAAGCCTAACCAGCCTCAATGCATAATACTCCACTTTCCTAAACGTTGTGATGGAAAAAAGTAGCAAAAGGGATTGCTTTCAATGTAGAACACCTGTGTAGGTGATAAATAATTCAGTGTGGCAAACTGCATGATGATGCATGATGGATAGTGCTGGGAAAAACTGGCAAAAATGATTGCTTTCAGTATAGCATTCCTATAGGACACTGATACTCAAAGTAGGGCCCAAGGGCCACATGCGACCCTCCTGACCTATACAAGCAGCCCACCTGACCTACACATGCGGCCCCACTGGGCTACTGTTTACTCAACTAAGTACTAACATTAAAATGATGTTAATAGAGGTGTTAAATAAACAGTGAAGCATTTATTTAAAGGTTATTTGAAGCTAAAGAAAGGAAGTAACTACGTTTTCCTGCACTGATTTAGGAACACCGTTATTTTTAGAGACATCTCAAGCAAAAGTGTAAAAATATGATAAATTCAAAATACAAAAAGTGCTTTTCATTAGAATGCAGAACCGTTTTGCCTTAGTACATCAGAAAATATCAGTGCATTGAGAAGCATTTGTTTAAAATGTGATAGTTTTCAAGCTTTAATTTAGAAACATTTATTCCCCACCCACCCTGACAACAATGCCAGTAGTGAACTAAGAGGCAAGTCAGTCAGTCAGTCAAAACTCTTTATTTCGCTATGTTTCCATAGCATATAAAGTACACAAAATACATAATACAATTCAATTTATATAATCAGACTTAAAAACTAGGCAAAAAAAGTTAGCATACAAGGAACATCATGTAATAAATTATTAATTTATGTCAGAAAAACCCATTCACAATATTTTAAGTATCTTTTCATCTTATTAAAAATATATTAGACAGGTTCCACTCATAAAAATCTACCTCCTATTCCTTACAACATAATATATCTGGGATCTCCTACTCTTCAAGGAGGACCAGAGAAATGACGCCAAAGAGTAACATACCAAGGTATAATCAAGCCTTTGGATAAAATATAATGCTAGGCGACATTGTCTAAAATTATATTTACACAAAAGTGGGAGAATAAATCTTTTTCTCTGAACACTATAACATTTTCAAAAGAATAATATATATAAATCTGTTTGAGTTGACACCCCATCACAGGGGCATAAAATGAAATCTCCCACAGAGTTGGCGTTAATAGGATATCCAAGCATCAGTGGGATGTAAATTAGGGGAAACCTGACCAAGATAAATCAATGTTGAAGGTTCTGCACAAAGCCTAAGCATCTGTGTTCATCCGGAGTAATGGGGGGACATTTGATACAACCTAGTAGTAGATTTATTTCTTTTAACCCCCCTTCGATCGAATGCGGTCTTTGATAAAAAAGATCTCCTTTAGTCTCACCTTGGAAATTTGCCTGCAGCTAAGAGGGTTCCCAAATAAATCTCAAACCCAGATCTCTCAATGTGCACTTTACATACTGCAACCATGAAATCTTGTGTTCAAAATCCAGGCTTAAACAATCCCTCAGTATAATCTGATTCAGGTTTACCGTCTCCCTTCTCCATATAGAATGCCATAGTAAGATAGGCGCAAGGCAAACAACATCTGTGAGATATAGAGCACCAAGTTCAAGGTGGCAATTATAGTTTGAGTAAGTACGGGGAAGGAATTACAACCTATGAAGAAACCATCCTCTATGACCTGAAGGGAATCTATTTCCAACATTCCCCAAACCCCTGCCCTGTAGGTGGCACTAGTAATAGCTTTAGCCGCGTAAACCTTTTTTATTTCCGGGATAGGTTTTGTCCACAGCTACTTTATGAAACTATAAATGGGCATAATACTTTTCTCTAATACAAGAACTCTATTGGAGACAATATTTTTCTTTGAGCATAATCCCTAAATATGAAAATGTGTCCACCATCTCTACCCTGCATGTAGCTATATGAAATAATGGGAGTTTCTTTGGTGGATCTCCTGCAGCAAGTACATACGTTTTTGCTTCGTTTACACAAAGATCCAGACTATTCATGAATCTAGTGTACTCCTCTATGAGTTTATGCAGCGCCTTTCCTGTTCTGGCTATAAGCACTGCATCATCTGCATAGACGAGTATTGGCAAAGGGACTGAATTAAAATATGGTACATCTTTAACAGATTCAGTCAAAACTGCCTCCACTCTGTTAGTGTAAATTGAAAACAGAAATGGGGCAAGGACACATCCCTGTCTAATGCCTTGCTGGATCTCAAAGGGCCTGGTGCACTCCCCATCCCTTCCATAATGAAAATGGGTAGTAGCCTGTGTTTACATCTGGCGTATAAAAGCAATTATGGTCTCATCAATGCCCATACCTTCCATAATAGTCCACAGCTTAGAGTGGGTGACACAATCAAAAGCGGCTGATAAATCCATGAAGCCAATATATATTTGGCCTTTCTTGGTAACCGTATATTTGGCAATTATCATGCTCAGATTGAGGCATTGATCTGTAGTCCCTTTTCCCTTTCTAAAGGCATACTTGTTGGTGTTAAAACGTTCCTCTCCCGAACCCAGTCCACTAATCTATTTACAAATAGACACCCCATCAATTTGGCCATACCATAAATCAAAGAGATGGGTCTATAATTTTGTGGAAGAGCTTTATCCCCTTTCTTATAAATTGGGAATATTATTGTTTGTTTCCAAGAGTCTGGAGGCCCCATCTTGCCTATTACATTAAAAATAATATTCAGTAATGGAGCCCAGAGATCTTGATGATCTAGAAAGGAATCTACAGGTTCCCAGTCAGGTCTGTGGGCCTTTGAAATACTACATTGAACCAATCCACGCTTCACCTCTGCTAGGTCAAAAACTAAGCTTCCCTTAGGTTCTGCCTGAAGATAGCTATTTGAACAAACTAAGGCGTCACCAGACACCCTGAATATTTTCTCAAAATGGGCCACCCAAACTTCCTCTTCCACATGTGCATCTAAACTTGGGTCACTTTCGTCTTTAAAAAAGGGAGCATTTACTCCTCTCCAAAAATCTTGACTATCTTTATTAATGGCAGCTAGTCACAGGTTCTTCCATGCTTCCTCCCTTAAGCCCATTATTCTGGCATTTCTTGCTTATGTTTATATTGAGCACGCACACTCTGCACCAAGTCCTTATCTTTTGGGATCATCCTTAGGGCTGTATGTAAGTTTTTTAAAGTCTTAGAGCATGCAGGGTCAAACCAACACACTATTGGTGTCTGCTTGGTTGGGCAGGTCTGCCCCAAATATCTTATAATTTCTACTAGTATCTCCTGGATTGCTATCATCATCTGTTCTGGATCAGAATTAGGATCTAGGCAGACCATTACCTCAGCCTACTTTTGGGCAAGGATCTCTGGAACAAACATCTCCTTATCAACCTTATCCCACTTTAGGATAAAACCAATTCCTCCTAGCTAAAACCAGTTTTGGGACTTTCTCCACTAGGGACTTGTTTTTTCATTCAAATTTCATAACATCAGAAGGGGCAGCATGAGCACTAAAACTTAGGTAGTTCACCACTAGGTGGTTAATCTTGGGACAAAGAATTTCCGTGGCCAAAATGTAATCAACCATCTAGACATTATCCGCTCTCCCAAAAGTCCTAGCCAATAATACTGTATGGGAATCTACCTTATTAATTATTTCTAGATTCCTAGTATTTACATCCTATTTAACGCACTTCCATACTCATTATGGGTAAAATGGGGAATTATGTCCCCCTCTACATCCATTATCCCATTCACTGGCTGCAACAACTTTTCACAGCTATGAGCATTAAAATCAACTAGCCATAGTAAATTAAGATGTTTGGGGTGATCAGAGCAGATAGAATCGATGTCCTTCTCTAGCAGTCCAACCACCAGAGCCATATTACCCTCAAAATTATTAATGTAATAATTAATTAGAATCCAATCCCAATCATTAAATCCTTCACATATCAAAAGATGGTAATATGGTGAATCAATCTGGAACTTTAAAACCTTTATTTTAACTAACAGGGTTAAAATACGTCCTTTGGCTCTTCCAGCCCTAGAGTGGACGGCTGGGGTTTGATATGAATGGTAACCAACCATAAAAACAGGACCTGTTTCCCAAGTTTCCTGAAAAACATAAAATATCATAATCCACCACTTGTCTTATCCAGTCAGGGTTATCCAACTTCTGTCTTAAACCTGCTATGTACCAGGTAATTATTTTAAGCAGGTGCATTATCTCCTCCATCAGTCATTCACAAGACTCCAGGCCCTCCAATGGGGCAAAGCGATTTCTGACCCTTGCCTCACACCTAACAGGCTCAGTGTTGCATTGAAAAAAGGGACAGCGTGAGGGAATTCTACCCCAGCCGAACTCCGAAACCTCCAACCGCTGAGGTTTGTAAAAGACCCCTAAGGGGAGGAAACATATCTGTGAGCGAATTGAGGGAGTACTGCGTAACAATCTTAGCAGGTCCACTACCAGTCTATAGTCATCGAAATTGACTAAACAATCACCCCCTATTGTTTAAGGGGCCATGCCCACCCATGCAATTCTCCTTGCCATGATGATATATATGTCTGTTGAGTGCCTAGTCCACCCTTGCAGATCTGGTCAACAATGTAAAACTTTCACCATAAGTTGATCTGTAGTCTCTACAGGTAACTGGCTTAGCTCTAGGACATTTACCACAATTAAGACATAAGGGCAAGCATGCCGGATAGATGTAGCTTCTGTACACTCTTACCCCCGTGACTTATCTGTATGCCAGTGCCTTCCCGATCCCCCATACCACCGCTCCCTATCCCTCTATTAGTGTCTGCCTTATCTAAAGGCCTGGGAGCCTCGGCCGCCTGAGTCATTGGGCCTTCTAAAGTTAGAATACCCTGTGTCTGTAGGGTATGGGAAGGATAAGTAGACCTTATTGGTTTCCTTTGAGCAGCCACATGTAAAAGCTGAATATTGGATACCCCCTCCCTCCTATCACCCTCCATTTTGTTTTATCTTTCCTAGGTCGTTGATGAGCATGACATTTTTCTGTTTCCTCAGACCCAACCCTTGTTCTCAGATTACTCAATTCTGATATGGATGAATGAGTGAGAGAATGGGCATCTCCCTCTCTCTGCCTTTGGGGCTTTTCTGTTCTTTACTCCTTCCCTTTTCCTCTTGACTAGGGGTTCTGTTGGGGAGGTTAGGTCAACAGCACATGGGCTGGGGTGGTTAATATTCGGCCTAATAGGGGATCCTGCGTGCCTGACCGAAACAGCAGAGATCAAAATGTCCGCTGTTTGGGGAATCACACTAATGTCCAGACCACTCCTTACCTCCTCTAGGGAGAGGCAACATTTCGTTAATTCAATCTCGTTTGTTAAAACATTGGCTGCTCTCATCAGGAATGAATCATGGGTGGTTATCATCTGACCCCCAGACTCCGGCTGTTTGACTTTTCTTTTGCCCATATTCCTGCGGACACTCAATCAGAAAAAAGAAGCCAAAAACTTAGAGGAGGGGCCCAGCCCAGCCTGTTCTGGGCATTGACAGGCTTTGCCCGGACGCACCCATGCGCGTGTCCTGTGCCGCGGGTCAGCAGCGCGCCATTAAGAGCGCATGATGAGGTCGCAGGGAAAATGAATAGTGTAGCGGTGGAGGCAGTCTCATCTGTGGCATGGCTAGTCCCCTTACTCCAACAAAAGCAGCTACAACGCCGCGGGTCAGCTTCATGCTTAAGAGCGCATGATGAGGTCACAGGGA
Source organism: Calotriton arnoldi (assembly GCA_963921515.1). Lineage (NCBI taxonomy): Eukaryota > Metazoa > Chordata > Amphibia > Caudata > Salamandridae > Calotriton > Calotriton arnoldi. The sequence continues at coordinate 3,102,810 of CAWUFW010000049.1, read as the reverse complement.
AGGATGGGGAGTGTAGTTTCCCTCAGCGGTGGTGGCAGTCTCCTCTGTGGCATGGCTAGTCCCCTTACTCCAACAAAAGCGGCTACAATGCCGCAGGTCAGTGTCGCGTTTAAGAACACGTGATGAGGTCGCAAGGAAAGATGAGTGTAGTTTCCTTCAGTGGTGCAGGCAGTCTCCTCTGTGGCACGGCTAGTCCCCTTACTCCAACAAAAGCGGCTACAAGTTAGTTGATATGTTCACTCTTTGGGTGACCTAGTATGCTATTATACATGAACAACATCATAGTTTATTAAATCAAACACATGCCAATATCATTCTTTAAAGAATTGTTGAAGTGAATATCAGAGTGGCAGTCGCTGCTCCAATTGCCCATACTTTTAACAATGACTAAATGACCCAGGTCAAAGTAAAGTTTGAAGTCACACCCCTTGCTTTGCACTCTTTGTGAATTGTCGCCATAACCATTCTCTGATTTCCCCCTAAATTGCCATGACTCCATTAAGGTTCTGGTAATGAGTCCCCTGTGCACACTGTGCTTGCTGAAATTCTTCCACACAACACCCTCACAGACCACGCTCCCATCAGTCATATCCTATTTCTTACCACTGTTGAATATGAGGACGGACCATGGCTCATGAGAGGCATGTGATTGTGTGGGTCATGATGCCCCTCACCTCTCTTTGCAAACGCTAACTTGGCCTTGGAGCCCCAACAGCACTACTGAACACATTTACACCAACTCAAAAAGCAAACTTTCTGGCCTGTGCTGAATATCCGGTTAATGAGGATTACCATGCAATGCCTCTTAAGATTGCTATTGTCTGATAATAAAAATATATTATCAAAATGTTAATAGAATGTGTCTTTTAAAGTGTACATATCTCTGAAAGGTCATTCAGTTGTTTGAAAAGCTCCTCCTTGTAGCTTTGTAGTTACAACTGCTTTTGAAATACAGCATTGTCTAGTAATGTTTTGAAAAGGTAGTGATTCTTTTTGACTATAGATGCCCCACTCCCACCAACCCTGCCCCCACCCACAGGCCCATCGGTGCGGCACTCTGCCACAAACCAGACTGTCATTTTGGCCCCCGAAAAAATGTTTGTGAGTCTCCATGCTATAGGATAAAGATTTCAATGTGTCAGACTGCATGATAATAGAGTGTACTTTTCAGATATAAATTAGTCAATAGTGTGTTTCAATGGAACTACTTCTCGGAAGGCAGGATGATACACTAAATAGGCAATAGCATGAGGTGAGAAACCAATACTCCTCTGGATGGGGAAAAATCCTACTCTATTTAAAAAAAATTGTAACAATAAGTCATGTAGACATCTTCCCTTCAAACCAGAGCTAAAAAACTGAGAGGTCTAAAGATGGCCCCTCCTGGCTGCTCCTCAGTGATAAAGTGAATGCTGCCAGTGGGGCTAAAAGGCATCCAGTGAGGTCACATTGAAAATATAAAGCTCCTACAATGCCAAGCAGTTTCCCACAGCAGTGCACCATTTCCCTCTCTATTTGCTGCTTTAGAGCTCTCGCCAGCCCCTCAAACCCCTGCACTACCATTACTTACACAACTTGGGGTCCAAGGCCTGAAATAACATTTCTTTTTCTTATCAACATTTGTCCTTTCACACTCATGCTTTGTCTTGGCCATAATTTTCAATAAAAATAAATGTACCTTTTTCTTGAGATGCCAATGTCTGTATTTAAAAAACATAATGGAGGGCAATATCTTCTTATTGGCTAAATACTGTCGTACAGTTTCTACTTTCTCAATAAGACTGTGCGTTTAGGCAACATAATCAATCAATCAATCAGGGGTTTGTTAAAGCGCGACTACTCACCCGTAAGGGTCTCAAGGCGCTAGGGGTGGCGGGGGGGTGCAGGCTCCATTCCATCAAGGAGGGGGTCTGTCGAAGAGCCAGGTTTTGAGGTTTCTTGCGAAGATGGGGAACGATGTTGTCTGTCTGAGGTGGAGCGGAAGGGCGTTCCATGCTTTGGCCGCGAGGAAGGAGAAGGAGCGGCCTCCCGATCTGGTCTTTCTGGTGTGGGGGACCACGGCGTAGGAGAGCTGGGCTGATCGTAGGGTCCTTTGGGGTGCGTGGAATTTGAGTCGGCTGTTCAGGTATGCTGGTCTGGTGTCATGGAGGGCCTTGTGTGCGTGGGTGAGCATCTTGAAGGTGAGTCTCGCCTCGACGGGGAGCCAGTGGAGTGTGCGCAGGTGCTGGGAGATGTGGCAGTGTTTTGGCAGGTTGAGTACCAGTCTTGCGGCGGCGTTCTGGATGTTCTGTAGCTTGCGGGAGAGGTTTTTGTTTATTCCGGCGTAGAGTGCGTTGCCGTAGTCGAGTCTGCTGGTGACCAGGGCGTGAGTGACAGTCTTTCGGTGTTCGAGGGGGAGGGTGTGGAAGCAGGAAGACGAGACAGAGTTGATCTGGCGGTCCATTTTGAGCTCAGAGTCCAGGATGATTCCCAGGTTGCGTGCGTGGTCTGTGGGGGTTGGCGGGTTTCCGAGGGCGGGGGGCCACCAGGTGTCGCTCCAGGCGTCGGGGTTTGGGCCCATGATGAGTACTTCTGTTTTGTTGGTGTTTAGTTGTAGGCAGCTGTTTTTCATCCATTTGGCGACGGCTTCCATGCCTTCTCGAAAGTTGCGTCTGGCGGTGTTGGGCTCGTTGGATAGGGAGAGGATGAGCTGGGTGTCGTCTGCGTATGACACGATGTTGAGTCCGTAGGTTCTGACGATGGGGGCAAGTGGAGCCATGTAGACGTTGAAGAGCGTCGGGCTGAGAGAGGAGCCCTGGGGATAAGCTTCTGAACTATGTGGGACTGAGTCCACTCATATTATCAGAATATGTTGAGTTAATTCTTGGCTTACTTACAGTGCGCCATCTGAGCCCATAACATTAACAGGGCACCAGATGGTGTCTGCAATCTCAGAACATGACAACCCTAATTATGCCAAGGAAACAAGGAAACTTTGTTAGTAACTCAGGCATGCCCAAAGGGATATACAAGGACAGATCGATTGGATAGGACTGGGACACACACACCGAAAGGGTGCTCGAAAGGAGCCCAGACATTTAAACGGGGAATGAATGGAAAAGAAGTATTTTGAGAAGAAGGATAAATCAAATTGCCCTGATGAAGTACCTATAAGGGATGAAACATGTTGGCTGGGTCTGTTTTAAGTGTGATGGAATTGGATACTCAATAAAAAGAACTTAATGGAAAAAGACACCAACGTCTGGAAATTAATTGAAAAACGAGATATGGAAAGTAATTGAAAACAAAAAAGTGATTTCAGACACATGCAATTCGAATTGGAAAGTTTAATGTGAACAAGGAAATTAGGTTGACCTCCTAATATTGTGAAAGCATCTAGCAATGATTGAGTTTTGTGGGCAGTCAGAACTCCAGGAGTTGACATAAGAGAACTATGAGATTGGGATATTTGACCGGTGCCATCCAGAAACACCACTGCTGGCTGTCTTTTTGAAATGGATATACAAGAAGTATATAGATTGACTTTTCAAATATTTATTGAAGCAATTGGACCCTTGTGTAAAATGTGTGTGCTGCAATGATTAGTAGAAGAAAACAAAATAGTGTAACCAGCATTACAAGAATGGTAAAGAATATGAACAATTCAACCATTGTATTATTGCATTGGATATATATGGATAAAGTTCTGGTCCTGTTGTAATTATTGATTCTATCCAGCCAGAGCTGCCACTGAACGGACAACAACAAACAACAACATTTTGCACAGTGCACTAAGTCCTTGTACAGAACGTTCTAAGGTCTGATAATGTGCCTACAAAGATGTGCAACTGTAAGCAAAACCACTTCTGAGTACATTATCTCTTGAGGCCGCTCAAGCAAATGTGTGTCAAAAGTCATCGTTTAGAAATATGTCAATTTTAAACGGGAACATGCAAAGTGGAAGTGTTCATGCCTGGAGCCTATGTATCCTTACGACAATACCTTTAACTGCTATTCTATCCAGTAATGTTTCTTAATAGTTCACCTTTAGGAGTGCGATACTCGCAATGGTATACTGTGTATGCTGGGTTAAATCTTCCTGTAGCCTTCTTTTTGATGCCTGAAATATGTTTCTGATGAGCGAAACAGATCGCTTTTACAAAGCACCAAATGGACAATTTAACTGACGTTTGTATTAAGTTAAGAGGGGCAAATCCATTTTACTATTTAGCTTTTCCTTGAGTTAAGGGAAATCCCACCACATACTCATGCAAGGCTATTCCAAGCCTTTATAAAAAGTGAATGTAATTCAAAACAACCAATTTGAAACATGCTTCAAAATATTTATTTATTTATTGCAGTGTTTATTTGTTTTTCACCAAGTTGGATGTACTTTTGAATTTCTTAAGCCCAGCAGCATACTGGCTCGGTTAAGTCATGGTTCGCTGACATTTTTTAGTACAGTGGTTCACGCACAGGGATTTTATGGTTTGTGTTTGGGGATTTAAGTTTGAAACATCCTCTTTGGATTTGTGTCACGTCGTGGATGTATATGAATGTATTAACACTTGGCGACAAGGCATATGTGGTTCTGCCGATCTCTGTGCGTAGAATTTGGTTATATGTGTATTCCACAGTGTTTTAGGTTTTGCTTAGGCAGAGCTTGCGCTGTCTCTTCGAGGACTTGCATTATTCAGGATATGGGCATGAAGCTCCGCCCACTTTCCGCCCATCTTTTTAATTGGCTGCTGTCACTGTCCTTTGTAAATGGTGGCTTTTCATTGGTCAATAGGCTTAGTAGTCCGTCCTTAGTACCGCCTTTACTCTCGCTTTCTCTCCCACAACAATTAAAAATAAAAAATTTAAACAGCGTGGCACGCCTCAGCACTAATAATGGCGTCTGCACTTTTCGTTTGTTACTTGCGATCGTCGAACGCGTCTCCATGCCTTTTTTTCCTATTTGTTTACTTTTTTTACAATGGCGGCACCCGCGCTTTAGCTTTAAACATCTTAAGCTAAAGCGCGGGTGCTTGATTGCTTCAAAAGTAACGAAATAGAAACAATATGTTGTTTTCTATTTCTTTACTTTTGAAGCAATTTGCGGCACCCGCGCTTTAGCTTAACATGTTTAAAGGTAAAGCGCGGGTGCCGCGAATAATTTGCAATGCAATGCAAGACCTATTGCATTGCAAATGCTTGTGTATGTTGTTGCGAAACATTGGTTTCTTGGCGTTGTTTCGTTGCAGAAGAATAGAAAACATGCACTGTAGCACTGTAGTTAGTTGCTTTGCCAACTCGTTCTACTTGCTGTCGGCAATTGCAGGGCCCGCATGCCCAACTTGTCTTAAGGTAAAGATTGCAAATTCCCGACATCCTTTGCCCAGCATGGTCACTTCTCCTATGTGGTAGGCGCCTTAGGCTTTGATCGGGGCAGCTGGAAAAGCCCAGCAGGGACTTCACTCCGATAGGCCTGTAAGAGTCGGGAGATTATCTCCATATGCACTTTATCAGGAACCGTCTGGCTGTTTTGAAGCATCGTTTGAGTAACTTGAAGGCACAGCTAGTACAGTAACCAGTAACAGCATGACCACTATCCCTGAACTGCGACTCTCTGGAGCTGCCCTTTGAGATAAGCTATGCCACCCCAGGAATACGTTTATTTTGAGACCGATACTAACACTGATTTCAGCGAGATACCTTTAAGGAATGCTGCTCCTTTCTCGGCTACTCAAAGTGTGTTCGTATTGTCTGCGGACTGTTAATCTTACTGCACTTCTGATATGTTTGTCATGGTTTTTGTAAATCTTTATGATTTGAAGAGCTGCTAGGCCCTCAACAATATATGAAACAAGCATTGCAAATGGAATAGGTCTCACGTTTGTTGGAGTTGGAGTTATTGGCATTATAAATGCCAATGTTTTTTACCTAGCCATGTTGCAGTACCGTATGTGGCCAAAAGAGGTCCGATGGGACCTAATTTGGCCACATACGGTACTGCACCCTGCAACATGGCTAGGTAAAAAACATTGGTATTTAAAATGCCAATAACTACAACTCAAACAAATGCAAGGCCTATTCCATTTGCAATGCTTGTTCTGGTTTACAGTGAGTCCCCCTGATGAAGGGCAAAGTTACCCAAAATGCTTTGGGGACCTGTTTATTTGAATAAAGTGTAAAAGAAGGACTCTTTTCACATCTTTCACAAGGATATAGGAAGACAATTAGTTTTTTTTAAAAATGAATTCCACCAAGGTTGATTTACTGGTCAGACTGGATGGATTTTTTGAAAAACAAATAAACACAGCAATGAATAAATAAACATATTGAAGCGTGTTTCAAATTGTTTTAATTGAATTACGTTCATTATTGATAAAGGTTTGGAATAGCCTTCCATGAGTGCATGGTGGGACTTCCTTTAACTCAAGGAGAAGCTAATTAGTAAAATGGTCTAAAGTGCTTTGAGCAGAGCACTAGGAGAAGCTAATTAGTAAAATTGTGTAAAGTGCTTTAAGCAGAGCACTATCACTGCAGCTTCTCTTCTATTGAGTATTGGTTGGAAAGTTCGGAGTGCGCATTTCTGGAACGTTTTGACTTGATTTGTCTCAAATCCATTTTACAGCATTTGTGTTGCTGCTGTAAGAGGAAAAGGGGCAAACAGGGTTTGCTCTAGTCAGAAAAACGTTTTCCGAAGAGCAGAATGGAGAAACGTACTGTGCATTATGATGGCTACTTTTGTGATAAAAAAGTGCAGTAAACTGATGAGGGTTCAAATGTGTTCTATTGTTTCACAGTTGAAAAGTAAGCAGCATACATTAGATCAATTCTTTGTTTCCTAAAATGCAAAAATATTGCAGGATCAGTTGTTTGTATTCTTGCAATGGTGCAGAACTTTATTCAACAAAACCCAATACATTTGGAACATAACCTCTTTGCTCCATTTCCTATCCGGTAGTGTATAAACGTTGGTGTATCCCCTTTTGCTTCATTTTCATTTGACTGCAAATTCTTTATGTAACATGGTCTAGAGCATAGCTTTTTTACTTTATTCTCTATCACACCGCAGCCAAAAATGTGTGAAGTGCATTTGCTTGTTTTTGCACCAGTAAACTTTGGGGGAAATTTACAAACTTTAAATGCAATGCAGAGTAAGAAACACAGTTGCTGCACTGCACTGGTCAATGACAGAGAGCACAACAGCAAATTATTTACTCAGATATGGCGTTGTTTCACTCTCCCCCTGTCCTGGTGCACTTTAGGCTGCCATGCGCCAACGCACACACCCTTGCACTATAGTCTGCCAAGCATAGGGTTTGTACTGGAAGGGCCCCCTTCTAGTACAAAAACTATGCTTTAATACTTTTCACACTTTGTATGTGTGCTGTACATTGTAGCACACACACAAAGTTGAAAAATGTGGATACATTTTAAATTTGCTCAACCTTCACACCTTTCATCGAGGAGGTGTAATATTTTTGTAACAAATCCCTGTCTCCAAATGTTACTAGATTGAAGCTCACTGGTGGTTCTATAGGAACGTCCATATACGAACCATGGAACGCCTCCTTGACGTACAGTAGCACAAGCTACTTTGCGTTCTTTTTTGGCAGCTTCCAACTCAAATCATGATTTGCGTTGAAAAGTAAATCCCAACACAACTCTTTGCATCACGTTTGTGTCACGCTTGTGATGCAATCCCAGCTCAAAGTGTTAGTAAATTTCCCCCTTCATGTATTACGGACAGAGATTCTAACCATGTACCAGTAGCAATGCTGCCAATAGCTATATCCGCCAGGACACCAGATGTGACCACATGTGGATAGCTTAATCATCAACATGGACATGTTAATGCATCATAGCCATTATACCGCTTAGTATTGCTCCGCATAAATATTCAGAATGAAGTAATGTCTGAATGTTCTCCTAAGGGACTAGTGAAAACAAAAATAGTGACTCAAGATAAATGTACTCGGGATTCCTGATCCGGCACAGCGCAGCATGTGGAGAAAACACAAGAAATGCACACCTGAACTAACAGTATGACTTGTCTATGCAGGAGCACAAGGAAAAACAATCGGATGACTCCAGTAAATAAACAAAGGAAAAGACGATGCCAGATTCAAAGGCATAAAATGTTTATTGCTGTAGCATATTCATGATGTGAGAGAACTAAATGGGGCTGAGGCCTCGGTTCTCTGAACCGAAACAGTCTCTCGTATTTGCAGCTTTCTCTCGTCGAAATGTCGCGAGAATGGGTATGAGTATGGAGATTTATCGATAATAGGGAGTACAGCCGTTGAAAAAGATTTTCTGCTCCACATTGAGACACAGCTATTTCTGTTTTCATGTTTGTACGTATTCTCTGTGATACTCCGGGAGGTTTGGGGAGAACTCACCTTCGCAAAGACAGTGGTGCACAATATGCAGTTCATTTGAAGACAAAATGAATCACTTGCTGCTATGACTTTTCTGAGTCTTAGTTTGCTTTCGGGTGAGCTTTTTTTCTCTGAATGCAATACAATGACTGGGAGACCTCCTGACCCTTCTAACGCTTGGCCTATGTCTAAAAGGCTGCTTTTGTTGGGAGCAAGTTTGCCTCATTTGCTTACATCCTTTGGCTGCGCTACACAAACTAGCAAATCCCCAAAGAACACACTAACAGTTACTATTTATTCCTCCCACCCTTTAAACAAATTCCCACTCACATGCCACCTGCCCTCCCTCCTTATCAACAAATAACTTGTAATTAATGTTTTATCTTCTGGTCCCAATATACTCTCCCTTCTACCACTGGATGTTTTACTTTGCTTATTAGCCTGCCCACTCCAGAACCAGGCCTATCTCTTGTTTCATCTTTCCTTCTCTTTCTTGCCCTACTCCCATTATTAGGTCGAGCCTATCAGACAACGCAAGCTGTCTGGTGGCGAAAGACATATTGTGGGCTTACCCAGACATAGAAGGGCTTACCACCCGCCCTTTGTTACTATTGGTTGGCTTTATTGCTACTCTCTTTTGCCTGCTTCTTCTTCTTGTCCCAGCTTGTCAGTCCCGTGTTTTTCCCTCCTATGGAGCATACCCTCTTTAGCATTTCTTTATTTTATGGAACAACTTTTTTCTTTTTGTTTAATCATTTTATGAGACTGCAGGTGTAGTCCTGCTATCTCCCCTGTGTTATTTTCTCCCCCCATCCACATTACTCTCTTTCGCTCATGTGCTTCTTTACCTCACCCGCACATGTGCTGCGCTCTCTTGCCTCTGTGTGCCTCCCCCGCACTGTAGTGCACATTGCTATCTTTCACTCGTGTTGCTTCACTCCCTGCCCTGTTCTCACATTCGGGTCATCTTTTAAAACATTTTTTAAGTGCTTTTGCACTGCATTTTAAAAGAGTGCTTTCAAGCTCTTTTTTTATTTTTTGATCCATCTCAAATTGATAATTTGTAGGCATCTCCTTATGTGTTGAACTTCTGCGTGCACCTACAAAATGACACGGCAACCATGTAATCACACTTATTTTTTAATAGCCATGTTGCACAACAGCTGCAGTGCTGTACAGCATGGCTAAATAAGATTGCAATTGGCTTTGTTAATGCTTGTTACTTTAGCTGCTACTTAAATCTCTGTTCTGTGAGCTATCTCACCGTCTACTCCTAGCAAAAATGCACAAAATGGTAGGACCTGATCCAGCAGACTTGATCCAGTTATTGGTTCTGGTTAGGATTATCACCTCTAATGGATCATTAAACTCTCACTTACTTTCTAACTTGGTTCTTCAATGAATCTTTATGAGTCGCACTGAGGGGAAAGAGAGTTAGCATTTATCCGATCAACCACATGATAATTGACAGTACAACCAATTTGGCTGCACAATGAGGACCAGGAATTTGTAGCCAAGTTCAAGGGTGGTAATTACAAAATAGTGATCAGGTTCAGGTAAATCACTCTTAAGACCATACTATATAAGTATAAGATAACAACAGGGAGGCCAAGCCTCCAGAAGAAGTTTAGGCAAACAAGAATTAAACAAGCAGCTCAGTTGCAGCAATACAAAATAGTAGCATAAGACATGGTGCTCGGAAAACAATCTCAATTGGTCCTTTCTATACATCAGCAATCTAGGTCAGTCCAAGATACAAGAGTGCTAAGAGTTCAGGAATCAAAGAGCGCTATGGAAAACAGTAGGGATAAGGCACAAAAATATGAGCAACACCAGCAATAGCATTGCAGACGCTCAGTCAAGAGTCTTCAGTATGTAGCCCCGGGGAGACCTCCGAGACCCATGGTGGCCCGCCTGCTTCACTTCCGGGTCAGAGACCTACTCCTGCAAAAAGCAAGAGCAGAGGGCCCCTTCACTGTAGACAATAGTAAGGTCTCCCTTTTTCCGGATTACATGTTGGAGGTACAGAGGAAGCGGGCCTCCTACTTGGAGGTCAAGAAAGCATTGAGAGAAGAGGGCCTCCAATACTCTCTGATGTTTCCGGCTCGCCTGCATATAATTTTGGAGGGGAACAATCACTACTTTGATTCTCCCAAGGATGCCTGGGACTGGCTGGAGGCCTACAAGGGTGAGACGCCACGAGACAGGGGTCTTGGAGCTGCCGGGCGGCAGTCCACAGACCTTGGGAAACGCCCGAGATGACGACCTCGCAGGGGGACCCCGAAGAAACCATCCTCATCTCAGACGGAGAAGGAGAGAGCTGAGGCCTTGCAGGCTGTGGCAGCACTGATGCAGGGTCGGAGCCCTGCTCCAGAGGCAGAGGCCGGCTCTTCCAGAGAGACAGCGGACAATGAAACTGACACTTCCCATAGCGATAGTGTGAAGATGCCAGTGGTGACTCCCAATATGCGGACGATATTATTTGACATACGTGGTAAGCTAAGGTGACTATGATACTTGGAGGGGCGCTGAACTCTCAGTGACTGTTATAGGCCCCGAGCTGCCTTTTTGCATTTGAGGCTGGTGCACTCTGGTTAGTGGAAGCACCTTGTGGCAGCCGCGCTCCCTTGTACCTCTGTAACTGCTAGATGATTTTGTGTATCTTTCTATAGTTTGGATGGGGGCTAGTTTTACAGTACCTGTCCTGGGGAGGGGGAGTTGGGGGTTTAGTTTACTTAAAGGGTTAGTTGGGAACAGGCATGTCACTAGGGAAGTTCTGACTGGAGGACTGTTTGGATTGCCGAGATGGGTACCTCAAGTGACTTAAAATGTATTTCATGGAATGTGCGGAGAATGCATTCAATGTTGCGGCGCCATAAAATACACGCATACTTAGTCCACAGGGGGTTCAGATTGCACTGCTCCAGGAGACTCACATACAGGCACAGGAAGGAGCGGCCTTACAGCGCCGATGGCGAGGCCAAGCGTTTTATACTAATTACTCAGCATTCGCCAGAGGATTACTGATATGGGTACGGGCGGGTGTACCTTTTCAATGCACAAATCAAATTACAGACCCAGAAGGCAGATATGTTGTGGTTACTGGGAAGCTAGATGGCAAAGACATAGTCTTGGGAAATATATATGCTCCCAATACAGAGCAACCTACTTTCTTGTCACAGCTCTCTGGGAAGTTGGCCCCCATTCTCACAGGATCAGTTCTATTAGGGGGGGACTTCAATTGCATTTCTGATGTTGTCCTGGATCGTTCCCACCCTCTGCTCCCTGACGCACCCATTCATAAAATAGCGGAAGCGAGGCGAAACTGGCAGGAGCGATGGGGGTTAGTGGACTCTTGGAGGGCACAACACCCAGGGGTCCGAGACTATTCTTTTTTCTCTGCTCTACATGATCTCCATGTTAGACTAGATGCGATTTCATGTTCACCAGATGTGCATGCAGGGGTACAAGGTAGTGAATACCTCACTAGAACAATATCCAATCATAACCCTGTCCCACTGCGGGTACAGTGGTCTCGCACAAGGCCTAAAATACCTACATGGCGCCTACGCCCTGAAGCCTTAGAAGATCAAGTCTTTCATGAAACAGTGGGCACCGGCATAGCTCAATATTTCCAAGAAAACACTGGCACGGCGACGTCTTCCTCAATGGAATGGGATGCTTTTAAAGCAGTCATTAGGGGTCGCTGCATCTTAGAGATGGTAGGAGTGCGTAAAGTGCTCTTAAGGGACGTACAGGAAGCAGACTAGCGCCTTCGAGAGGTAGAGCAGGAACGCCCTGAGAGACCCGATAAACAGGGGGAGCTCATGGAAGCGAAGGAGGCTGTAGCAGCGCAAATAGAACGACTGCGCTGCTTTGATTACAAAAAATACATCACACGTGCTCATGCTGAAAGATTCAAGTCCGGGGCTCTCTTGGCATGGCTAGCTAACCCGGCTCGAAGGGGAACGATGATTTTAGAGCTCAGAGACCAACATGGAGAGGCTTGTTATACTCAACAGGGTATTAATGAGCTGTTCCTTGCGTATTACGCGGACTTGTATAAAAGTAAATTGACCCTGATAGAGGACGACATGGATAGGTTCGGACAAGCAGTAGAACTACCACACCTGGGTAGAGAACAGGAGGACGAGTTGGGTCGGGATATCGAACTCGGAGAAGTGAGGGGAGCTATTAAACATATGGCTAGGAACAAGATGCCAGGGACTGACGGGCTGCCGATTGAATTTTACCTAGCGTACACTGAGCAGCTGGCCCCTAGATTGGTAACACTATATAATGATGCGAAACAGGTAGGACAGCTCCCCGCAACGACTAGGGAGGCTGTTATTATCCCTCTGCTAAAACCTGGAAAACCATCTTGGGACAGATCCACATATCGCCCACTTTCTATGCTTAATATGGATTACAAGATCCAGAGCCGTATCTTAGCCACCCGTCTCCTTCCCTATATGACGACACTAGTGCACAGAGACCAGTCTGGGTTCATCCCAACCAGGAATACAGCTATTAATGTACGACGTCTCTTGTGGATCCTAGAAGCTGATTCCTATTCGAAGGATATGGCAACTGTCTTTGCAGTGGACATCGAAAAAGCATTCGATAGTCTTGAATGGCCTTACTTGTTCCAGGTAATGCATAAATTTGGACTTGGGGATAAATTTATAGCGTGGACGGCCCTATTATACAAAAACTCCACGCGAGGGTTAAAACGGGTGGGCTGATATCTGACACCTGTGAAGTAGGCCGGGGAACGAGACAAGGATGCCACTGTCCCCCGTCCTGTTTGCCTTGGCTGTGGAGCCACTAGCGGCTAAGGCAAGGACAGGACACCATTATCAAGGCCTTCATGTGCACGGACAGTTTCACCACATTGTGCTCTATGCAGACGACTTTCTAATGTTCCTGGCGAATTCGAGAGAAGCGCTCCGTGAAGCGAAAGATTTACTCCGTGATCTTGGCAGAGTAGCGGGGCTCAAGGTAAATTGGACAAAGTACTGCATATTCCCGACAATTGGTGATAGTGACGGCCCGCAAGAGACTGACGGAGTGAAATGGGAGTATAGGTGTTTGACATATTTAGGGACGCAAATATACCATGCACAAGGAGATCTGCTGGAGGGCAATATAGGTAGAGCCATCAGGGGAATGAAAGGCAATTTTGACTTTTGGGGGGCACTTCCTCTGTCAGTAGCTGGACGAGTGGCCTTACGTAAAATGGTGACCCTTCCGAGATTGTTGTATTACTTTGGGACATTGCCGGTTTGGATACCGGCAAGATTTTTTATTCAACTTAAGACAATGGTCACGGGATTCCTATGGGGCACCGGTAGAAGGAGGGTAAGAACTGGGAGTCCTAATGAGATCGCGGTCAGAGGGGGGTCTAGCAGTGCCCGATTTTGAGGCCTATTACTTGGCGGCTCATTTACAATGGCTTACGCAGGTGGTGGCGGCTAGACTTCGAGGGACGGAAGAGGTAAGGGATAGAGCTCCGTCACTGCGAGTACTGTCCCAAATTGTCCTGAAGTTACCCATCCGAATTCATGCTCTCCCAGGGGACCTCAAAGTAGCGAGGCAATGCTGGAATAGGAGTCTGAAATGAGCACAGATTGAAGTTCCATACGCGCCTGACATCCCTCTGTCCATGTGTGAGGCATTGCCTCATGGGGGTACCTGGAGGGGGCTGGTGAATTGGAGAGAGAGGGGTCTGGCCACTGTAGGGGATTTATATGAAGATGGCACTATGCTCCCCTTTAATGACTTACAGGACCATTATGACTTGCCCAGGGGGGGGCTTTTTATTACACTCTGCACTCACCGCGGCTGTCCGTAAACACTGGAGGGAGGGACTCATTGAACCACAGACATCAATGGGGTGCCAATACATAGTGACGGCGGCAGGAACTTTTAGAGCGGTCACATGTCTATATAGACGTATGACACAGGAAATGTTAGTACCCCTGACTGCACTGCGGCTCAAATGGGAGGAAGATATGGGGGAGGAGATTCCGGAAAAGACCTGGGCTGATCTTGTGGAGCGGGCGTGGAAGAGTTCCAGGAATGCCCGATTTCAATTAGTGCACTTTTACATATTACACAGAGCTTACCTCACCCCAGCGAAGATTAATAAATACTTGGACATCCGCACGGCAGCATGCCCGCGCTGTAGCAGGGAGGGAGCAGACTTTCACCATATGTTTTGGGATTGCACGCAACTAGATACCTATTGGGTTGACATGGTTGCCTTACTGACCGAGATCACTGACAGGGAGCTGGAACCGGCTATAGGGCCCTGTCTCTTGCATTGGTTCCCCCACACTGCCAAAAATAAGATTACAAGCAAATTTCTAGATATGGGTCTCCTATTGGCTAAACGAGAAATCACTATGCATTGGAAAGCACAGAGGGGCCCTAACATAAACAGATGGAAGAAGGAATTAATTAAATGGGCGGAGTGTGATGGAATAGTTAGGCTGCAATTAGCAAAAAGAGAAGGGAAGTGAGAGGGCACTAGAAGCAGCAAGGGCATGGGAAACATTGGTGGTGCTCTTAAAGGTCTCGGACAGTGATAGCGATGAAACTCCCATGATTGCAACTCCTGGAGAAGCAGACTAGCTAGCCTACCCCCGTGCACCGTATGTCATGGTGGTCCTGAATACTGTGTGCAGTGCGAGCCCGCCTCCTTTGCGGAATAGATATTAAAGTATTATTCTTGGTACATTTGTAAACCTACACTCCAGCAGACCCAATCTTCAGCTTCAAACACTGATTATATGTGACATGCCTAGTGGGAGGGATGGGGGGGGATAGTTGTGGGGGGATAGAATTGATTTAGGATATGTGACACTAACGAACTGCGTACCAAACGATTATAGCACAGTGCAGGATTCTTGGGATGTGGGGGCGGGGGCCAATTCTATGTAAGGATTAGTTACTATATTTTTATCATCCACAGTAGCGTCATCGCTCATCCCATTTTATGTATCTTAATATGAAACTTTTCGTAGATTATATTTGTACAGGCTTGCAAAACTCAATAAAAAAGAGTCTTCAGTATGTCGGAAATTAGTGTCAGTCTAAACCGCACTTAGGGAAAACAATGGGACATAGGGGAATGTCTTAAAGAGTTCTTTCAAGAGGCAATGGGGATTTGGGAAATGGTTCAGCTAGGAGTCCCAGGAAGGTTCTGCACAGGATCTGCAGATGGTGTTCAGCAAGACAGTTCAGCGTACAGTCTGCAAGGAAACTCCGAAGTCATCTGCCCTCCCAGCCAGGGAAAACAATAAGTTATAATCAATAGAGTCTGTCTGCACTTCCCCTTTCGTTGCATCAAAAATAGAAGTCCATTGTATTTGTTTCAATCCTTATGTAAAGTCACATGTTTCACAGTAGAGAAAAATCCCACATTGGACATGGGAACACTGTCTCTTTACACATACTCAGGCTAGAGCATACTAGTTTTTTATTCGTCAACAGGTTTCTCAAATGCCCGTCATCAAGGCTCCTTTCCCAGGCTATGTATCTATCACTGTTGCAAGAAATTTATCTATTGTAGACTAGCAACGCATAAGAATACGTGCAAAAAACACAAATCAACAAAATATAGGAGCACAGCAAATCATGAAATAAAATACAGCCTAAAGAGTAAATGCTAACTTAAGACATTAGATCAATGGTTCACATTTAATTTGCGTGTGCGCTTTTAAACACATTATCTACTGGCGGTCGCCAGTAAATAGTTATAGTTAGGACCTATTTTCCATAGGAAATCCACAACATTCTATTTGAAATAACTTTTGCGCCGGTTGACGAATCTTCGCGAAATTGTCAAAACTCGTGGGGCGCTCCGGTCCGCTCCTATCCTGAAAGTCTCGGGGTGATTTGTCAAGTGGGGGCCAAGAAAAAAGGGGGGTCCCAAAACATGTTTTCCCCATGCAATTTTCCATAGGAACCTTTCATCGCAGCTACAGCCTGAACTGCTGAACGGAATTACACCAACTTTGGCAAAAAGGTAGCCCTTGGTTCAGAGTCGTGCCTTTTGCTTAAATGGTGTAAATCCGTTCAGTAGTTCCTGAGAAAATCAAAAGTAAAATCACATATATATCTATGGCCGCTTAGGGTCCGCGCACCCTCCCGACCACGAGCTGCATGCTAATTTGCTATCAAGTGGCTGTCAACACTCCAAATGAGGAAGTGTTGGCAGCCATTTTCTGCCTCGGTAGAACCGAGGCACAGAAACAAGTCGCAAAACGCAAAAAGGGGGCAGGGTAGAAACACCCTGACCCCCTAGGTCTGCTCAGGGGGTCCCACAAGGACCCCCTGGGCAGAAAAAAGCATTTAAAAAAAAAAAAAAATCGGCGGGATGCGCTTAGGGTGCGCAGATCCCGCCGTGATAAAAAAAAATCGAGAATCAAGTCGCAAAACTCAAAAAGGGGGCAGGGTAGAAACACCCTGACCCCTAGGTCTGCTCAGGGGTCCCACAAGGACCCCTGGGCAGAAAAAGCATTTAAAAAAAAAATTGGCGGGATGCGCTTAGGGTGCGCGGATCCCGCCGTGATAAAAAATCGAAGCGCGGTCTCCCGCGCTTGAGGCTATTTTGCCCCCGGGTGGGGCAAGTCCCGGGGGCATGCGGGGGGTGGGTTTATATGTTAGGGGGCCTCGAGGCCTCCAAGCCCCGGGGACCGCCACCCCCGGGGCTTTAAAAAAATGGTGCCTCCCGCAGCCCCGGGGACCGCCACCCCCCGGGGCTTCTTTTTAAATTATAATGACCTGTGTGGGGGGCTCCAGCCCCCACATGCCCCGGGGACCGCCACCTCCCGGGGCACTAACAAAGAAATGTGGGGGTCCGTTTCGGACCCCGAAGCCCCGGGGACCACCACCTCCCCGGGGCTTTAGGGAGGGGGCCGCGCGGCCCCCTCCTGGAGCCCTCCATGGCCCTGGGGACCGCCACCCCCCAGGGCCGGCTCCTGCAGTGTCCCGGGGTGCCTACCCCCGGGACACTGCTGTTTGCAATGGCAGGACGGTAGCCGCGGGGCTCCCGCCCTGTCATTGCAAACTTGCTTTGCTTCATTGAAGCGAGAGCAGGGAAACCTGCTCTCGCTTCAATGAAGCAAAGCAGATTGCTTTTCCATAAGGGGAGCTGCATGTCAGCAGCTCCCCTTATGGAAAAGCAATGCCGGCTCCCGCAGGACGCGGGGAGCTGGCGGGACCGTGCAGGGATTGGGGACCCCCCATGGTCCCCAACGAGTGGCCAGGCCCCTGGGGATGGGGTCCCCGGGGCTATTAGTGGCCTGGGAGGGGGGCCACGTAGCCCCCCTCCCCAAAAATAATTTTTGTTTAAAAAAAAAAAAAAAAAAACGTAAAGGCCGGCCCCGGGGATGGGGTCCCCGGGGCATTAAATGGCCTGAGGAGGGGGGCCACGCAGCCCCCCTCCAAAAAAAGAGGGCATGCCCCGGGGGATGGGGTCCCCGGGGCCAATAGAGGCCCAGGGAAGGGGGGCCATGCGGCCCCCTTCCAGTTTTAAAAAAAAAAAAAAAAAAGAAAGAAAATCCTCAGGCCCCGGGGGATGGGGTCCCCAGGGCCAAAAGTGGCCGAGGGAAGGGGGGCCACGCAGCCCCCCTCCCATACAAAAAAAAAAAAAAAAAAAAGACCGGCATCGTGCCGGAGGCCCCACCCCCTCCCTGCAGCAGTCTGCAAACGCGCCCCCTGGCGCGTTGTAAGAAGGGGAAGTAATTCCCCTTGAATACTGGGGGTCCCTAGGGGCCAACAAGCCCACCAGGAACCTCCAGTATGCGCCAGGGAACTGCATTGCAGAGAGGTGTACAGAGGCCACGCCCCTTTTTACACCTCTCTGCAACGCAGTTCTGTGGCGCTTTTTGGAGGTACATGGTGGGCTAGTTGGACTCCAGGGACCCTCAGGATTCAAGGGGACTTAATCCCCGAAATTAAAACGCGCCACGGGGCGCGTTTGCACAGTGGTGAAGGGAGGGGGCGGGGCTTCAGGTGACATGTGTGCAAACAGGTCCCGTGGCGTGTTTTAAGATGGGGAATTAAATCCCCTTCAATCCTGAGGGTCCCTGGGGGTCAACTAGCCCACCAGGTACGTCCAGAAAGCGCCACAGAGCTGTGTTGCAGAGAGGTGTAAAAAGGGGCGTGGCCTCTGAACATCTCTCTGCAATGCAGCTCCCTGGCACATACTGGAGGTACAGGGTGGGCTAGTTGGACCCCAGGGACCCTCATGATTCAAGGGGACTTAATCCCCCAACTTAAAACGCGCCACTGGGCGCGTTTGCACAGTGGTGAAGGGAGGGGGTGGGGCTTGAGGTGACATGTGTGCAAACAGGCCCCGTGGCATGTTTTAAGTTGGGAGATTAAGTCCCCTTCAATCCTGAGGGTCCCTGGAGTCCAACTAGCCCACCAGGTACCTTCAGTAAGCACAACAGAGTTGCGTTGCAGAGAGGTGAAAAAGGTGCGTGGCCTCGGAACGCCTCTCTGCAACTCAGCTCTGTGGTCCTAACTGTAGGTACCTGGGGGCTAGTTGGGCCCCAGGGACACTCAGGATTCAAGGGGACTTAATCCTGCAACTTAAAACGTGCCACGGGCGCCTTTGCACACATGTCACCTCAGGCCCCCCTCCCTTCACCACTGTGCAAACGCGCCCTGTAGCGCGTTTTAAGAGGTAGTTTTAACCCCCTGCCCTATTATGTACTAGGGACTTACAGAGGAGGTCATGCTAATCACAGGGGTACCCCAACGCATAGTGTTCCCTAGTGTATGTAGGTGTTTTAACTGTATTCTAAGTGTGTTTTAGCATAGCACTGGCTCTGGTTAGTCAAAGTCAGTTACCACCAGTACACGTCGGAAAAAGTTGTGGGCACAGGATGATTTTGGAACAAGGCCTCTTTCTGCTCCTCTGTTGGTTCTTTCTGCACATCTTTTGCTTCTTCCTGCATTTTTCTTCATCTTTGTGGACTTCTGTTGCTTCTTTCTGCATTTCTTTTGCTTCTTTCTGTGCGTTTTTTCTTCTTTCTTCACATGTCCTACCTCTGTAGGCATAGTTACAAACTAGCATTTAAAAAACCTTTGAAATTCACTTAAAAAACCATAGGTTTCAGGCACGTTATAGTTAGAAATTAGCATTTAAAAAACCGTTTAAATTCACTGAAAAAACCATAGGTTTCAGACACGTTATAGTTAGAAATTAGCATTTAAAAAACCTTTGAAATTCACTGAAATAAACCATAGGTTTTAGGGACAGTTATAGTTAGTTGAACATTTCACTCGTACGAAACCCGTGAAATTCCCCCGTTATAGTTAGTTCAGCTAACTATAACTCGCGCCCCCGCAATGCACTGCTGATGACGTCACATATTACATCACTCATGACATGGTCAGTGACATCACTGATGACATCACTGATGACATCATCCAGTGACTGTGTGTTTCTGTAAAGTTTAAATATTTTTAATATATATAGGAAAAGACGTATTGAAGAATGAGTGGGTGTGTAAGTGTCTGTATGGATGATTTAGTAGGTGCGTGACTGACTCTATAAGTGAGTGATTTAACGTATCTTACTGAATGCATGGGTTAGTGACTAAACTGGGTGAATGTCTGTATCCGTCTGTCTGTTGCTGTGTAAGTGGCTGCATGTGTTTGTGAATAGCTACATGAGTGTCTATATGAGTTATTGAATGCTTGTCTGAGTATCTGTATGGGTGCCTGAGTGTTTGTGTGGGAGGGGTGTGTGCAACTCTGTGCATAGATGTGTGAGTGGGTGATTCACTGGGTGGATGGTTTCAAGAGTGCAACTGTGATATACTGTATGGGTGGGTAAGTGTGTGTAAGAGTGTGTTAGTGAGTGAATGTATGTCCCAGTGGTACATGTGTGAGTAACTACATATGTGAAAGGCAGTATATATGTGTGTTGGAGTATATAAATAGCTATAAGCGAGAGTGAGTGATTGTGATAGTGGCTGTATGGATGAGTGTGTGCTTGTATCAGTGATTGTATAAGAGCGTAAGATTGTGCTACTATTTGTATGAGTAAGTGAGCTGGTGTGTGTATAACTGTATAGGTGAGTAAATGGTAGTGTGTTTAATTATTTGCATGACTGACTAGGTGTGTGAGTACCTCTATGGATGAGTGGCGGTGTTTGAGTGTCTATATAGGAGTATGAGTGCATATGATAGTCCTGTACTGAGTGACCGTAAGTATGAGTGACTGTACGGGTGAGTGAGTGGATGTGTGCGTAGACCTAAGAATCAGTGAGTGGGTATGTAGTTATTGGTGTTGGAGTGTCTATGGTTTTGCGAATGGCAGTCTGTAATTTAGAGTGGGTGTATCAAAGGTTATATTAGGGTGTGAGGAGGTGCATCAGATTATCACGTGGATGATGTCATCAGTGATGTCATTTGAGATGTCATCAGTGATGTCATCAGTGATGTCACTGACCATGTCATGAGTGATGTAATATGTGACGTCATCAGCAGTGCATTGCAGGGCGCGAGTTATAGTTAGCTGGACTAACTATAACGGGGGAATTTCACGGGTTTTGTATGAGTGCAATGTCCAACTAACTATAACTGTCCCTAAAACCTATGGTTTTTTCAGTGAATTTCAAAGGTTTTTTAAATGCTAATTTGTAACTATAACGTCCCTGAAACCTATGGTTTTTTCAGTGAATTTCAAAGGTTTTTTAAATGCTAATTTGTAACTATAACATGTCTGAAACCTACAGTTTTTTCAGTGAATTTCAAAGGTTTTGTAAATGACAATTTTTAAATGTATTAATTGTTATATAAATTTTTTTCATACTAATTTCCAAATTTTTTAGAAACAATGTTTTTTTACATATTTTATT
The DNA here is from genome assembly GCA_963921515.1 of Calotriton arnoldi. Classification (NCBI taxonomy): domain Eukaryota; kingdom Metazoa; phylum Chordata; class Amphibia; order Caudata; family Salamandridae; genus Calotriton; species Calotriton arnoldi. The sequence continues at coordinate 3,081,575 of CAWUFW010000049.1, read as the reverse complement.
TTTTAAATTACATTGTAATTACATTATACATTACATTACAAAAAATACTTTCTCAGAATGAATTACTTTAGTTTAATTACTTTGCACATAGGCAATAGACTTTTAAGTACAGTAGTTACAGTTGTTGCAATGGGCAACACATTTTCAAACACAATGCAACATTCAGCTCAATGTGAATTTCTAGTTAAATGCAATTAGTTACTTTATGGATTACTTTTCTAACCACATTACTGGATCCTAGATTCAGTCCTGGGACATCTCCTGTAAACAGTTGAGTAAAAGCGTTTTGGTTACAGTCGTGATTTTTAAGGAATATTATTGTACTTTAAAAGTTCACACTTAGAAACTTTTTCTCATAGAATCACCAATGTTATCCTATGGAAGGAAATTCACTTAGAAGTTAAAAACTGTTATCGTTACTTTTTCTTACTCAGTGTTGGATCCTGGATCCAGCACTGGTGCATCTCCTGTAAACAGTTGAAAGAATGCGTTTAAGTCATACAGGCGATTTTTTAGGAATATTTGTAGTTTGTGAAAATCAACACTTTGAAACTTTTCTGCTGAAAACCAGACAATGATATCCTATGGAAGGAAATTCAAGTTACTGGTAAGTACGATTAAAATTACTTTTCAGGACCAGTACTGGGCTGAAAGATGCAGCACTGAGGTCTCTCCTGATAACAGGTGAGTAAATCGGAATTCGGATTTCGGCTGATTTTAGAGGAATATTTTAAAGTTCCAAAACTCCACACTTCGAAGAATTTCCAAGTGAAACCAGTCAATGTTAGCCTATGGAAGGAAATTCAAGTTACTGGTAAGTACGGTTAAAATTACTTTTCAGGACCAGTACTGGGCTGAAAGATGCATCACTGAGGTCTCTCCTGATAACAGGTGAGTAAATCAGAATTCGGATTTCGGCTGATTTTAGAGGAATATTTGTATGTTTCAAAAATCAACACTTAGAAACTTTTTCAGCAAAAAGCAGGCAATGATATCCTATGGAAGGAAATTCAAGTTACTGGTAAGTACGGTTAAAATTACTTTTGAGGATCAGTACTGGGCTGAAAGATGCAGCACTGAGGTCTCTCCTGATAACAGGTGAGTAAATCGGAATTCGTATTTCGGCTGATTTTAGAGGAATATTTTAAAGTTCCAAAACTCCACACTTAGAAGAATTTCCAAGTGAAACCAGTCAATGTTAGCCTATGAAGGAAATTCAAGTTACCGGTAAGTACGGTTAAAATTACTTTTGAGGATCAGTACTGGGCTGAAAGATGCAGCACTGAGGTCTCTCCTGATAACAGGTGAGTAAATCGGAATTCGTATTTCGGCTGATTTTAGAGGAATATTTTAAAGTTCCAAAACTCCACACTTAGAACAATTTCCAAGTGAAACCAGTCAATGTTAGCCTATGAAGGAAATTCAAGTTACTGGTAAGTACGGTTAAAATTACTTTTCAGGACCAGTACTGGGCTGAAAGATGCAGCACTGAGGTCTCTCCTGATAACAGGTGAGTAAATCAGAATTCGGATTTCGGCTGATTTTAGAGGAATATTTGTATGTTTCAAAAATCAACACTTAGAAACTTTTTCAGCAAAAAGCAGGCAATGATATCCTATGGAAGGAAATTCAAGTTACTGGTAAGTACGGTTAAAATTACTTTTGAGGATCAGTACTGGGCTGAAAGATGCAGCACTGAGGTCTCTCCTGATAACAGGTGAGTAAATCAGAATTCGGATTTTGGATGATTTTAGAGGAATATTTGTATGTTTCAAAAATCAACACTTAGAAACTTTTTCAGCAAAAAGCAGGCAATGATATCCTATGGAAGGAAATTCAAGTTACTGGTAAGTACGGTTAAAATTACTTTTGAGGATCAGTACTGGGCTGAAAGATGCAGCACTGAGGTCTCTCCTGATAACAGGTGAGTAAATCGGAATTCGTATTTCGGCTGATTTTAGAGGAATATTTTAAAGTTCCAAAACTCCACACTTAGAAGAATTTCCAAGTGAAACCAGTCAATGTTAGCCTATGAAGGAAATTCAAGTTACCGGTAAGTACGGTTAAAATTACTTTTCAGGACCAGTACTGGGCTGAAAGATGCAGCACTGAGGTCTCTCCTGATAACAGGTGAGTAAATCAGAATTCGTATTTCGGCTGATTTTAGAGGAATATTTGCACAATGGTGAAGGGAGGGGGCGGGGCCTGAGGTGACATCTGTGCAAACGCACCCCGTGGCGCGTTTTAAGTTGGGGGATATAGTCCCCTTGAATCATGAGGGTCCCTACGGGCCAACTAGCCCACCAGGAACCTCCAGTATGCGCCAGGGGGCTGCGTTGCAGAGACATGTACAGAGGCCACACCCCTTTACACCTCTCTGCAACGCAGCTCTGTGGCGCTTTCTGGACGTACCTGTTGGGCTAGTTGGCCCCCAGGGACCCTCAGGATTGAAGAGGATTTAATTCCCCATCTTAAAACGCGACACGGGGCCTGTTTGCACACATGTCACCTGAAGCCCCGCCCCTCCCTTCACCACTGTGCAAACGCGCCCCGTGGCGCGTTTTAAGTCGGGGATTAACTCCCCTTGAATCCTGAGGGTCCCTGGGGTGCATCTAGCCCACCATATACCTCCAAAAGCGCCAAAGAGCTGCGTTGCAGAGAGGTGTAAAAGGGAGTGGCCTCTGTACACCTCTCTGCAAGGCAGCCCCTGGCGCATACTGGAGGTTCCTGGTGGGCTAGTTGGCCCCCAGGGACCCCCAGTATTCAAGGGGAATTCGTTCCTCTCTGCAAACGCGCCAGGGGGCGCATTTGCAGAGTGGTGAAGGAAGGGGCGGGGCCTGCGGGCCCGATCGTTTTTTTTTTTTTTTCCCTGAAGGGGGCTGTGTGGCCCCTTCCTTTTTCCTATTTTTAGGCCCTGGGGACCCCATCCCCCAGGGCCTTACCCCTTTTTAAATTAAAATTTAAAAAAACGGGAAGGGGGCCGCGTGGCCCCCTTCCCTGGGCCTGTATTGGCCCCGGGGACCCCATCCCCCGGGCATGGCCTCTTTTTTTTATTTGGAGGGGGCTGCGTGGCTCCCTCCTCAGGCCATTTAAGGCCCCGGGGACCCCATCCCCCGGGGCCGGCCTTGCACTTTTTTTTAAATTTTTTAAATTTTTTTTACTTTGGGGAGGGGGCTGCGTGGCCCCCTCCCGGGCCACTTATGGCCCCGGGGACCCCATCCCCCGGGGCCTGGACTCTCGTTGGGAGTGTGGGGGTCCCCAAACCCCCACAGTCCCGCCGGCTCACCGTGTCCTACGGGAGCCGGCATTGCTTGACACATGGGGAGCAGCTAACATGCTGCTCCCCATGTGTAAAGCAATCGGCTTTGGATATTGGAAGAGAGAGCAGGTTTCCTGCTCTCTCTTCCAATATCCAAACCAAGTTTGCAATGACAGGACGGGAGCCGCGAGGCTCCCGTCCTGCCATAGCAAGTACAGTGTCCCGGGGGTAGGCACCCGGGACACTGCGAGGAGCCGGCCCTGGGGGTGGCGGTCCCCAGGGCCATCAAGGGCTCCAGGAGGGGGCAGCGCGGCCCCCTCCCTACATTTTGAAAGCCCCGGGAGGTGGTGGTCCTCGGGGCTTGGGGGTCCAAAACGGACCCCCATTTTAATTTTTCTTAGTGCCCCAGGGAGGTGGTGGTCTCGGGTGTGTGGGTGGGCTGGAGCCCCCCACACAGGTTTTTAATTTAAAAAAAGAAGCCCCGGGGAGGTGGTGGTCTCGGGGCTGCGGGAGGGCTCAGAGCCCTCCCGCACCATTATACATAAGGCCCCGGGGGTGGTGGTCCCCAGGGCTTGGGGCCCTTAGAGGCCCCCACACATAAAATTAACCCCCCCAGCATGCCCTCGGGACTTGGCCCACCCGGGGGCCAATTAACATCGAAGCGCGGGAGACCGCGCTCGATTTTTTTTTCCGGCAGGGTTCGCGCTCCCTGAGCGCATCCTGCCGATTTCTTTTAAAAAAAAATTGTTTTTGCCCAGGGGTCCTTGTGGGACCCCCTGAGCAGACCTAGGGGTCAGGGTGTTTCTACCCTGCTCCCTTTGTGCGCTTTGCGCACTTGTTTCTGTCCCTCGGTTCTACCGAGGGATAAAATGGCTGCCAACACTTCCTGGTTTGGAGTGTTGACAGCCAATTAACATAAAGCTCGTGCTCGGGAGGATCCGCGGCCCTAGATATCACTATCTTTTTACTTTTCATTTTCTCAGCAACTACTGAACGGATTTACACCATTTAACAAAAAGGGTTCTTTCTGAACCAAGAACTACCTCTTTGCCAAATTTGGTGTAATTCCGTTCAGCAGTTCGGGCTGTAGCCGTGTCTAAAGTTTCCTATGGAAAAATGCATGGGGAAAACGTGTTTTGGGACTCCCTTTCTCGGCCCCGCTTGACGAATCCCCCGAGACTTTCAGGGTAGGAGCGGACCGGAGCGGGCCACAAAGTTTGAAAATTTTGCGAAGATACGTCAACCGGCAAGAGAGTTATTTCAAATAGAATGTCGCGGATTTCCTATGGATAATAGGTTGTAACTATAACTATCTACTGGCGACCGCCAGTAGATAATATATATATATATATATATATATATTATCTACTGGCGGTCGCCAGTAGATAGTTATAGTTAGGACCTATTTTCCATAGGAAATCCGCAACATTCTATTTGAAATAACGTTGGCGCCGGTTGATGAATCTTCGCGAAAGTTTCAACTTGTTGGGGCGCGCCGGTCCGCTCCTATCCTGAAAGTCTCGGGGTGATTCGTCAAGCGGGGGCCGAGAAAAAAGGGGGGTCCCAAAACGTGTTTTCCCCATTCATTTTTCCATAGGAACCTTTCATCGCAGCTACAGCCCGAACTGCTGAACGGAATTACACCAAATTTGGCAAAGAGGTAGCCCTTGGTTCAGTGTCGTGCCTTTTGCTTAAATGGTGTAAATCCGTTTAGTAGTTCCTGAGAAATTTGAAAAAGAAAACACATATATATCTGGGCGGAGCCTAACCACACATGTCATCGTGAGATCTGATTGGCTGTCAGCACTTCATCTTGGAATTGCTGGCAGCCATCTTGGGACCAATATAAATGATAGTACCCCATTGAAATGCATTGTAGTGAATCAAAGATTTTGAGGGTTACCAAAAGGAGAACTATAAAGGGTGATAACAGACTTTAGTTACAATAGAATTCATTTGTTGATGGTACCATACTAATTTCAGGAATTGTGGTGTGTTCTAAGGTGATTTTACCCTGTGAAAAACCTTCTGCTGGGATATCATGAATCATGTTTGAGAGAAAACTATTTTCACATGCTTGTCCCATACAGTTTTGGAAGGTGCTCCAGAAGCTAAAATGAGAGCATATTTTCTGTAAATTCACATTATCTTTCTCAGTCATGTGAGAATGAAGTCTGACATTCTCAGTAAAACATGTACATCCAACAAGGGCAGAGACTGTCAGTTGATTCCTTTGTGTTCTACTGCAGCTTCCCAGAGTGTTCTAAAGAACAACTAGAGTGCTAACAGCCTTACTTATGACAAAAGTATGGCACACCTGAAGCCATCTTGATTGGAATAAACTGGTAACACTTAAAACATTTCATTTAAAAAGGAACAAAATGATGGGGTTCATTTTGTCATAGAAATTATGGTTAGTGCTGTAGAAAGAAAATTAGGACATGTTTCAAGTGAGATCTCAAATATCTTCCTGTTATATTTCAACAGGAGCAGCCTGCCAGTTGATGCCTTTGTGTTCTACTGCAGCTTCCCAGAGTGTTCTAAAGAACAACTAGAGCGCTAACAGCCTTACTGATGACAAAAGTATGGCACACCTGAAGCCATCTTGATTGGAATAAACCGGTAACACTTAAAACATTTAATTTAAAAGGAACAAAATGAGGGGGTTCTTTTTGAAATAGAAATTATGGTTAGTGCTGCAGAAAGAAAAATTAGGGCATGTTTTAAGTGAGATCTCAAATCCTCTTCTATTTTATTAGAAAATTCTGAAAACAATCACTTTCAATACCAGCAGCAGACTTCCAGTTAACTCCCTGGTGAGCAGTAGCTTTACTACAGTGATCTAATGAGCAACTAGAGTGCTAACATTCTGAATTTATGGCAAATGTGTGACACATCTGAATGCCTTCTTGATGGAATCAAAGTAAAAACTGAAAGCATTTCCTACTGAGGAGACTGCAGTAAATGAGGAAATTAGGAAACTTCATAACAAAGAAGTCTTCCAAGATGGCCACCAGTGAAAAAAGAGCCCAAATGTAGCACAAATATTACCCAGATGTAGCCCACATATAGCCCAATGACAAAAAGTGCGCAAAACACTTTATTTTTAGTTTTTTTGCAGTTTTATGTAGTGCAGACTGGTCAGGTATTGGAGCGTTGCATCTTAAAACATGACCCCCCTACACTACAAAAACACCACTGCACTACCCTAAACCCTAAAACACTACCCCCAGCACGACCCCCTACACTACACAAGCACCACTGCACTATCCTACACCCTAAAACACTACCCCCAGCATAACCCCCTACACTACACAAACACCACTGCACTACCCTAAACCCTAAAACACTAACCCAACACAACTGCACTAACCTAAATCCTAAAACACTACCCCAGCACGACCCCCTACACTACCCAAACACCACTGCACTACCCTAAAACATGACCCCCTACACTACACAAACACCACTGCACTACCCTAAACCCTAAAACACTACCTACCCCCAGCACGACCCCCTACACTACACAAGCACCACTGCACTACCCTAAACCCTAAAACACTACCCCCAGCACGACCCCCTACACTGCACAAACACCACTGCACTACCTTAAACCCTAAAACACTACCCCCAGCACGATCCCCTACACTACCCAAACACCACTGCACTAACCTAAATCCTAAAACACTACCCCCAGCACGACCCCCTACACTACCCAAACACCACTGCACTACCCTAAAACATGACCCCCTACACTACACAAACACCACTGCACTACCCTAAACCCTAAAACACTACCCCCAGCACGACCCCCTACACTACCCGAACACCACTGCACTGCCCTAAACCCTGAAACACCAGCCCCTGCACGACCCCCTACACTGCCCGAACACCACTGCACTGCCCTAAACCCTGAAACACCACCCCTAGCACGACCCCCTACACTGCCCGAACACCACTCCACTGCCCTAAACCCTGAAACACCACCCCTTCACGACCCCCTACACTGCCCGAACACCACTGCACTGCCCTAAACCCTGAAACACCACCCCCAGCACGCCCCTACACTGCCCGAACACCACTGCACTGCCCTAAACCCTGAAACACTACCCCCAGCAAGACCCCCTACACTGCCCGAACACCACTGCACTGCCCTAAACCCTGAAACATCACCCCCAGCAAGACCCCTACACTGCCCGAACACCACTGCCCTAAACCCTGAAACACCACCCCCAGCACGACCCCCTACACTGCCCGAACACCACTGCACTGCCCTAAACCCTGAAACACCAGCCCCAGCACTACACCCTACACTGCCCGAACACCACTGCACTGCCCTAAACCGTGAAACACCACCCCTGCACGACCCCCTACACTGCCCGAACACCACTGCACTGCCCTAAACCCTGAAACACCACCCCCAGCACGACCCCCTACACTGCCCGAACACCACTGCACTGCCCTAAACCCTGAAACACCACCCCTGCACGACCCCCTACACTGCCTGAACACTACTGCACTGCCCTAAACCCTGAAACACCACCCCCAGCACGACCCCTACACTGCACAAACACCACTGCACTGCCCTAAACCCTGAAACACTACCCCCAGCAAGACCCCCTACACTGCCCAAATACCACTGCACTGCCCTAAACCCTGAAACATCACCCCCAGCAAGACCCCCTACACTACCCAAACACCACTGCCCTAAACCCTGAAACACCACCCCCAGCAAGACTCCCTACACTGCCCGAACACCACTGCACTGCCCTAAACCCTGAAACAACACCCCCAGCATGACCCCCTACACTGCCCGAACACCACTGCCTTGCCCAAAACCCTGAAACACCACCCCCTGCACGACCCCCTACACTGCCCAAACACCACTGCACTGCCCTAAACCCTGAAACACCACCCCCTGCACGACCCCCTACACTGCCCGAACACCACTGCACTGCCCTAAACCCTGAAAGACCACCCCTCAGCATGACACCCTACACTGCCCGAACACCACTGCACTGCCCTAAACCCTGAAACACCACCCCCAGCACGACCCCCTACACTGCCCGAACACCACTGCACTGCCCTAAACCCTGAAACACCACCCCGTGCACGACCTCCTACACTGCCGGAACACCACTGCACTGCCCTAAACCCTGAAACACCACCCCCAGCACGACCCCCTACACTGCCCGAACACCACTGCACTGCCCTAAACCCTGAAACATCAACCCCAGCAAGACTCCCTACACTGCCTGAACACCACTGCCCTAAACCCTGAAACACCACCCCCTACACTGCACGAACACCACTGCACTGCCCTAAACCCTGAAACACCACCTCCAGCAAAACCCCCTACACTGCCTGAACACCATTGCTCTGCCCTAAACCCTGAAACACTAGCCCCAGCACGACCCCCTACACTGCCCGAACACCACTGCACTGCCCTAAACCCTGAAACACCACCCCCAGCACGACCCCCTACACTGCCCGAACACCACTGCACTGCCCTACACCCTGAAACACCAGCCCCAGCAAGACCCCCTACACTGCCCGAACACCACTGCACTGCCCTAGACTCTGAAACACCAGCCCCAGCAAGACCCCCTACACTGCCCGAACACCACTGCACTGCCCTAAACCCTGAAACACCAGCCCCAGCATGACCCCCTACACTGCCCGAACACCACTGCACTGCCCTAAACCCTGAAACACCAGCCCCAGTACGACCACCTACACTGCCCGAACACCACTGCACTGCCCTAAACCCTGAAACACCAGCACCAGCACAACCCCCACACTGCCCGAACACCACTGCACTGCCCTAAACCCTGAAACACCAGCCCCAGCACGACCCCCTACACTGCCCGAACACCACTGTACTGCCCTAAACCCTGAAACACCAGCCCCAGCACGACCCCCTACACTGCCCGAACACCACTGCACTGCCCTAAACTCTGAAATACCACCCCCTGCACGACCCCCTACACTGCCCGAACACCACTGCACTGCCCTAAACCCTGAAACACCACTCCCTGCACCACCCCCTACACTGCCCGAACACCACTGCACTGCCCTAAACCCTGAAACACCACCCCCTGCACTGCCCCCTACACTGCCCGAACACCACTGCACTGCCCTAAACCCTGAAACACCACCCCCAGCACGACCCCCTTTACTGCTCGAACACCACTGCACTGCCCCAAACCCTGAAACACCACCCCCAGCACGACCCCCTACACTGCTCGAACACCACTGCTCTAAACCCTGAAACACCACCCCCTGCACGACCCCCTACACTGCCCGAACACCACTGCACTGCCCTAAACCCTGAAACACCACCCCCTGCACGACCCCTACACTGCCCGAACACCACTGCACTGCCCTAAACCCTGAAACACCACCCCCAGCACGACCCCCTACACTGCCCGAACACCACTGCACTGCCCTAAACCCTAAAACACCACCCCAGCATTACCCCCTACACTGCCCAAACACCACTGCACTGCCCTAAACCCTAGAACACTACCCCCAGCACAACCCCCTACACTACCCAAAGACCACTGCACTACCCTAAACCCTAAAACACTACCCCCTACACTACACAAACACCACTGCCCTAAACCCTAAAAAACTATCCCAGCACGAACCCCTACACTACCCAAACACCACTGCACTACCCTAAACACTAAAACACTACCCCCAGCAGTACCCCCTACACTACCCAAACACCACTGCACTACCCTAAACCCTAAAACACTACCCCCAGCAGTACCCCCTACACTACCCAAACACCATTGCACTACCCCAGTGGTGGCTGGTGACATTTGAAAGTGGTGGGGCGTAAAATTATTGGCATACTGCACCTTAGCGAGCGAGCGTAGCGAGAGAGCCCGAACAACCTAAGGGGGGTTTTGAAAAAAGAGTGGACAAATGGTGCATTTTCAAGCAATTTGAGAAAGCAGGATGGTTAATAAAGCAATTGTGAAAGTGCAGTTATTACATTAATAAAGAGATGTCATATAACATAGGTAGCTGCTTATTCAAGCTTTCTTTCACCCCATAGTCCAGCAGGGTCTTGATACAAGACAGATAAGAGAAAAAGCAGTGTGGTCCTCGACCAGGAAGACACTCATATTTCGTTGGTAAGAAGTCAAAGGATTGGTCAAATTGAAAACCTGAAATGCAATATGCAATGAAACAATTTGCAAGTACATCTCATCTATGTTCAACAAGCCATGTTTTACCCATGATTGGAATTGTGAATCACCAAATAAACTGAGCCACTGCAATCAAAAGCAGAGGGCCTCCTCAAAAAGTATGCCCTTAAGAGAGTTCTCTCATCTCATGTCCTCTCTATATTTTCTCTGGAAGTTGAAAACTCATCACATTCTACTGCACAAACCTGAACCCTTCTGCATATTCCAACACCAGAACTCATTCTTGGCCATTTAGTTTGGAGCCATTCATACCAGGAATACAGAAAATACCTTTAAATAGAGTAGAAGGTTTATGAATACAAGCACTTAGCAATTGTACATATACTATGAATGAGAGCCAAAGGAAACAAAAAGGAATAAAGAAGGAAGCAACACTCAAACACAACTCATGCTCCGGAACGCCATAAAATTCTCTATGTGGCAAGTTCATCACCTATAGCAGAACACAGTACATTTAATGTATCCCTCAGTTTAGCATATTAAACAATAGCAAGTGGTAATTCTTGTGATATGTACTCATCACTGTAGACTATTGTAGAGTCACTATATAAATACAATTAATACAATATGTGGTGTTAGGTGTAGAAAATCTAGACTCACACCTGTCTATATTTTTTTTGATGTTTTATCCTTGATAATGTGCCCTATTGATACTCTGGGGACCATATTCAGTGTGCGCGCCCTGAAACCGCACATAAACTCGAAAAGTAAATAGAAATGCCCCCTTCTCCTTCCATGTTTCACTACCCTTCCCTTCAGCTTGTCTGTGCACTGTCTCTCTCTCCCTGGCAGTCTCTCTCCTGCCCATGTCTCCCTCCTTGCCTCGGATCTGTGACTGTAGTATGATTCCAACTGTCTCCTCCCTCTATTCAAAGCTTCATGCTCATTCCTCTGCTCTCCCCTGTCACGGCCACCAGTCTGTCTGTGCCTGTCTCTTTCTCTGTCTTACTCTCTCTGCACTATATATATTTATATATCTATTGTACGTAGGCTGAAATATGCTATTTATTACCATTGCTAAGTCTGGAGGGAAGCCATGACTGTCGACATACAAAGCCTCAATCACTCCCACAACAATGAGTTGCAGGTATCAATTATGATTGAACAGCGGTTCTTAAACTTCTGATTTCTGTGGACCCCACTGAATCACATCTGGAAGCCGGCGACCCTGCCTAAGCAATCTCTATGATTTAAACGTTTAAAAAAATACAGCAACAAGTATACACCATTACACAAATTCCAACATATTTTTTTAAATCTCAAACACAAAATATGCACAAAAAAGTTAAATTTTAGTGAGAAAGTTGTAACATTCAGTATTTTACTTCACTTCTAAATGACGAAGTGCTATGCTATACTCTAGCCTATTAATTTAGCTTTTTGACTCCTAATTCATGCTGTCTTTTTGTCAGTGCGTGTCAGCGCTTCATTTGAGGTTACCAATCGTTCATCCTAGATTCTGTTGGCTGTACTCACGCTGCTCCCACCAATCAAGCTGAGGATATTAACCTTACTGTTTAGCCTCTGATTTCCAATACCTTCACGTTTACTGATCGTTTACATTTTTCATTTTTACATTTTGCTTTTTGTGTGTACATACTATTAATCTGCTAAATATATTTAACGTTGTAAACAGATGCGGACTTTCAGGGGACCACGGACCACCAGTTAAGTGCCTCTGAGCTAGGCAATTTTTTCACGTATAGAAGTAACAAAGTTATTAAACCGAACTGCAGCAGAGAGGTTATATAAAATTTCCTTAACAGGTACCGCAAGGCAGAGCAGCACACGTACAAGTGGACAGAGCAGGGTGGGCGAATACAGGCAGACAGAGCAGAGTGGACAGATACAGGCAAACAGAGCAGAGTGAACAGATACAGGCAGACAGCAGAGTGGACAGTTACAGGCAGGAAGAACCGAATGGGCAGGTACAATTAGGCAGAGCAGTGCAGGTACAGGCAAGCAGAGCAGAGTGCGCAGATACAGGCATAGAGGAGAGTGCAGAGACAAGCCTACAGAGAGGAGCGCACACAGACAGGCAGAGCAAAACGCGCAGATACAGGGGAGATTGCGCAGATACAGGCAGGCAGAGGAGAGTGCTCAAATATAGGCAAGTGGAGGAGAGTGCGCAGATACAGGCAAGCTGAGGAGATTGCGCAGATACAAGCAGGCAGAGGAGAGTGCGCAGATACTCGTAGGCAGAGGAGAGTGCGCAGATACAGGCAGAGCAGCAGAGTAGCAGTTACTGACAGGCCTAGCCGAGTAGCAGATACAGGCACGCAGAGATGAGGAGAGGGTCAGGCAGACAGGACGCAAATACAGACAGACCGGAGGAGCAGGCAGGCAAAACGGGGCGTGGACCCCAGCACAAGCAGAACCAAGTGTGGGGCGCGGGCATAACAGGCAGGGCGAAACCGTGAATAATTTGCAAGACTGATCAGTAAGGGTTGTACCTGTCCGTGATCTCGATGTGTGTGTCTGTGTTTATGTGCCTCCTTGGGGGTCTGGATATGTGTGATCTGTGTGTTCTCTGTGGAGTCTACAACCGTGGGTGATCTGTATGGTGTACGTGTGTCTGTGCGTGTATGACTTGTGTTTTTTCTAAGTGGTGTGTGCGTGAGGTGACTCTTACTTGTGCAGGATGGACTAGTGCTTTGCTTGTCTCTGTGAATGACGTGTGGAGTTCGTAGGTTTGTGTGGTCTGGTGAGTGTAGGTGTGATTTGTGTGTGTGTGAACTGTCTGATGGGTTAGGTGTGAATGCGTCTGTGTGAGGGAGAGAGCGGCTCTGTGTAGGTGAGTAGGGGTGTGTGTGTGCATGCGACCTGTGTGAAGAAGTAGGTGTGTCCGTCAGAGTGATGTGTGGGTGAGCAGGTATGTGTGTGTGTGCATATACCCCTTGTAAAGAATGAGGTGTTTGTGCGTCCGAGTGATCTGTGTGGGGACAGGTGTGTGTGTGTATGTGACCTGTGTGAAGACGTAGGTGTTTGTGTGTGTCCGAGTGATCTATGAGAGGGAGTAGGGTCTGTGTGTTATTGAGCTGTGTGAAGCAGTGTCTGTAGGTATGTGGATTCGCGTGTTTTAGTGTGCATGTATCCGTGAGAGCCGCAGAGTGCGTAAACGGCCCTTACCTGTGCAGGAGTGCAGGGGCTTGGGCCTCACCAGCAGGGAGGGGCACACCGAGTACAGGGACAGCTTCTCGAAGTAGCCGCACGTCTCCTTGGATAGGATCTCGTCGATCATGAAGGTCTTGTAGCGCCGCCTGGCCGCCTTCATCTGGCCCGAGGAGGAGAGCCGGAGCTCGGCCTGGCAGTGCATGCTGGGAGCTCCGTGGGGCACGGACCCCCGGCGGTGTGAGGAGTGAAGATGTGGGCAGCAGAACTCCCTTGCAGCCAGTAGGAATCCACCTCAAGGCGGTGGGCCTGGGTATTTGTATGTGGCTATAGGATTTCTCTACAGGATGGAGCCCGGGTGTGTTCCTATAGGAAGCCCCTACTCTTCTGGGGCCCGGGGCGTGCTCTCGGAGGGGTCGCTCGCGGCTGTGAGTGTGGAGAGGTGGGCTTCAGAACCCCCGAGGGCGGTGCTGATAGGAGCGGACACGTGGCTGCGGTGGACACCGAGTGCTCCAGTGTGTACGAGGGTGGACACCCTCGAGGCTCCTGTGCCACCACAGGTGTGCGAGGGCTGTAGAAGGGGCCACGTTTTGGGATTTCTCATGTGTCACATTTCTATGGTTTCAGTGTGTGAATGAGTGGCAATCTACTGCTGTACGAGTGACAGTCCCGCATAAGTAAATCAGAGCAATGTCTAGTATTTGCATGCCTGTGTTTGTTCTATTATTGTACCCAGACATATAACACAATAAACAATATACCCCTAAAACAAGCCACACCTGTGATTTAAACATTACTAATGTCAGTCGAAGCGAAGCGGCCTTCAAAGTGCTTCAATCTGTCATGTTCTATTAGTCAGACAGCCCTCTACAGTTTCGCACTCTTTGAGCCAATGTCATTCTTTCTCGCTCTCTCTTCATATCTTTTTGAAATTGTCCATCTGCACTGTCTGGTTGCATGTCTATCACTGTCTTTATACTCTGTCTTTCTGCAAGTATCTCCCTGTGTCGCCCTCGACCCCCCTTCACCATGCTCTCGGTAACACACACATGATCCACTCCTTCTTCACAGATAAGAACATTTTCTTTCCCTTTGGAGCTCTCAGTATTTCAACAGCTTTGTATCTCCTTCCCACACCTCCTTATAAAATCGTAGTTACAATTACCACTCGTGTGATAATATTTCATCGCTTTGTGCGCACTTCAGAGAGACAAACGATTAGACAGGCTGCAGGCAGTAGGTAGCCCGTAGCCGACCATTAAGATGCACTGGTCGGCAAGCTGAGAAACACGCACTGCCACTGGCTGGAGGCACACCCGTGCCCTATCATGATTAACACCAACCATCAACCTGAACTCAGTAAAACATGAAGGAACCACAAGGTTCACAGAACGAACTGTTTGTTGCTTTATTGCATTGCAAAGGCTTGTTACCTCTTTTGATGGCTCAGCTCGTGTTGTGTGGCTCTCAGAGCCAAGGCAGACCCATGGCTCGGCTCTCCCCAAGGCTGCCCCTGTAGCACGGCTCCCCACCCGCCACCCACCAAGAATTGTAGTGTCTCCTTCGCCCTTGAAGAGGACCATGGTGTGAGCCGGATCTTCCGTCCCTTATGTACTGGAACAAGGTATGATGCGGAGCATGGGCACACCCGAACCTGGGATGCCGCCCAACTGTTTGCACATTGTCGTGATGTGAGCTGGCACGCTAGATTGTGCGTCTGCCGTCAGTGCCTATTACTCCCTAACTGTGCACGCTCCTCTCTGATTTCTGCTGGGGCTCTATTCCCGGGCAGGGCAGGCAGATTCCCATAGGTCCGTCCAGCTCTCTCATGCCCGTCTCTGCGGCGGTCTCGGATGTTCCACTCCACTCCAACCCATGTTCTCTATCCAGGCACGTGTGCTTCGCACTTCCTCTCTTAGTGTATGCTCCTACCTTGCTCCCTTGTTGTTCTCGACTTGTGCGTGCATCCTTCTCAGTGTGAACGTGCTATGCCCTCCTACTTCCACTGAAGGTGGGGAAGTATTTCTCATTTTAGTGCACATCCCCTGGCCTTGTGTCTACTCTACATTTTCTCTTGTGCATATTCCTGCGCGAGCACAGTTGGGTGTTACTGTTCTGTCCCCTCAGCTGAGCTCGTTTGCACAACCCTCGCTCCTGAGTGTATTCCCTGTGCACTAACATTGTTGGAGTGTAGGCACTCAGTGTTCCCTGCTCCTACACTCAGTGGACACTGTCTGGACACCTATATTTGCCTTACCCGCAGGCTGTATGATCCTGTGAGGGGAGGGGAGGGGGTGTGGGGTGTAAGTGTACGCCCGCATTGGGTTTCGTGCTCTTTCGTATATGTTACGAATGGGCGTGCGCTTCTTACGTGTGTGCCGTCTCCCTACTCCTGTGTGCCACTGCTGAAATGTGTGCATGCCTTCCTCTGGATGAACAAGTGGAAGTAGGGGAAATGCCTCCTGTGAGCTCATGGAAGAAAACTGTGCACGTCCATTTAGTTGTGTGCACACTCCCGAAAAAGTGTTTGCTCCCCTGGTATCCACACGCACTTAAAATCATTTCACCGGTGTCTCTCACTCCGTAGGGTGCATGCAAATTCACCACTCCAGTGTGCACGCGCCCTGCTCTTGCGTACATTCGCATTTCAGTAAGTGAACACTCTTGAGGCACTCTCTCTCGCTGAATTGACATACCAGAGTGTATGTACTCTGCTGGGTGTGTGCCCATTCGCTGCTCCTGTGCACACGTACGTTCTCTCCGTATTGTTCACAGTGCACTCGCCACTCTTGAGATCTTGGAGTACGTGAGCACTCTTCTTGGGGTATATACGCATTCAATGCTAGCTTATGGATATCTCTCTCTCCTTGTGTGCATGGTTTCGTAGATACGTGCCAACGCTAGACATCGTCTCGTTGGAAGGCGTGTACTAACCTTGGTGCAGACACACTCACTGATCTCGTGTGCACACACTCGGATCGTCTGTGCATGGAAGCTAACTTCGTTATGTGCTCATTCTTGACGTCATCTCTTTGGAAGGTGTGCACTCACCTTGGTGTAGGCATGGCCACAGAGCTCGCGTGCATGCATTCCCCTCGTCTGTACATAAACCGGGAGAGCAGTTTTAGGTACAAGGAGAGAAACAGCAAAGGAAGGCAGATTTAAGCAAAGGGAGAACAACTGTGAGCAAAAGGTGAGAGGCAGCAGGGGGGGGGTTGTTTCGGGTGCCTGGGGGATTTTTTAAATTAAAAAAAAATCCTACCTGACTCTGGAGGTTCGCCGTCCGCGCCGCCTCGGGTCCGACTCCGTTTGGCCCTGCCTACAGCCCTTCTCAGCCAATCCTGGCGCTGCTGGCAGCGCCAGGATTGGCTTAGGGCACGGTTACCTCTCGCCCGCCTGCCCATTAGGAGACCGAGGTTTGAGCCTTTGCTCAACCCTCGCTCTCCTAATGGGCATGCGCAAGCCAGTGCACACACAAGTGCGCATGACTGGGCACGGCGCAAAATTCGGTGCCCTTGCCCACTCATGCGCACTTGTGCTGCAGTGCTGCCTGCTGCCCCTGGTCCCTCTAACAATCATGTCAGTCAACATGACGCAGGACCGCCCACCCCTTCAGACTCTGAAGGGGGTGGGCGGTCCGACGTCATGCTGACTGACATGATTGTCAGTTCTCCCTCGGCTCTTTGAACTTAAGTAAACTGATTCAGTTTACTTAGGTTCAAAGACGCCGAGGGAGCTGCGGGCGGGGGGGCTACGCCCCAACGCCCCAATGGACGCACCGCCCCTGCACTACCCTAAACCCTAAAACACTACCCCCAGCAGTACCCCCTACACTACCCAAACACCACTGCACTACCCTAAATCACTACCCCCAGCACGACCTCCTACACTACCCAAACACCACTGCACTACCCTAAACCCTAAAACACTACCCCAGCACGACCCCCTACACTACCCAAACACCACTGCACTACCCTAAACCCTAAATCTACCCCCAGCATGACCCCCTACACTACACAAACACCACTGCACTACCCTAAACCCTAAAACACTACCCCCAGCACGACCCTCTTCACTACCTAAACACAACTGCACAATTTGTTACAGGCGTTGCAACGCAGGCCTGTGGTGCTTACTGGAAGTACCTTGTGGGCTAGTTGGGCCCCAGGAACCACCAGCATTCAAGGTGACCTAATCCCCCAACTTAAAACGCGCCACGGGGCGCATTTGCACAGTGGAGAAGGGAGGGGGTGGGGCCTCAGGTGACATGTGCGCAAACACGCCCTGTGGTGCGTTTTAAGTTGGGGAATTAATTCCCTTTGAATCCTGAGGGACCCTGGGGGCCAACTAGCCCACCAGGTACCTTCAGTAAGCACAACAGAGTTGCGTTGCAGAGAGGTGAAAAAAGGTGCGTGGCCTCGGAAGGCTCTCTGCAACTCAGCTCTGTGGTCCTAACTGTAGGTACCTGGGGGGCTAGTTGGGCCCCAGGGACCCTCAGGATTCAAGGGGACTTAATCCCGCAACTTAAAATGCGCCACGGGGTGCGTTTGCACACGTCACCTCAGGCCCCCTCCCTTCACTACTGTGCAAACGCGCCTGTAGCGCGTTTTAAGAGGTAGTTTTAATCCCCCTGCCCTATTATGTACTAGGGACTTGCAGAGGAGGTCATGCTAATCACAGGGGTACCCCAACACATAGGGTTCCCTAGTGTATGTAGGTGTTTTCATTGTATTCTAAGTGTCTTTTAGCATAGCACTGGCTCTGGTTAGTCAGAGTCAGTTACCACCAGTACCCGTCTGAAAAAGTTGTGGGCACAGGATGATTTTGCAACAAGGCCTCTTTCTGCTCCTCTGTTGGTTCTTTCTGCACATCTTTTGCTTCTTTCTGTGCGTTTTTTCTTCTTTCTTCACATGTCCTACCTCTGTAGGCATAGTTAGAAACTAGCATTTAAAAACCTTTGAAATTCACTTAAAAAATCATAGGTTTCAGGCACGTTATAGTTAGAAATTAGCATTTAAAAACCTTTGAAATTCACTGAAAAAACCATAGGTTTCAGACACGGTATAGTTAGAAATTAGCATTTAAAAACCTTTGAAATTCACTGAAAAAACCATAGGTTTTAGGGACAGTTATAGTTAGTTGGACATTTCACTCGTACAAAACCATAGAAATTCCCCCGTTATAGTTAGTTCAGCTAACTATAACTCGCGCCCGCAATGCACTGCTGATGACGTCACATATTACATCACTCATGACATGGTCAGTGACATCACTGATGACATCACTGATGACATCTCAAATGACATCACTGATGACATCATCCATTTGATAATTTGATGCATCTTCTCACACCCTAATATAACTTTTGATACACCCACTCTAAATTACAGACTGCCATTCTCAAAACCATAGACACTCCAACACCAAAAACTACATACCCACTCACTGATTCTTAGGTCTACACACACATCCACTCACTCACCCGTACAGTCACTCATACTTAGTCACTCAGTACAGGACTATCATATGCACTCATACACCTATATAAACACTCACACACATCCACTCATCCATAGAGGTACTCACACACCTAGTCAGTCATGCAAAAACTTAATCACACACCCATTTACTCACCTATACAGTTATACACACACCAGCTCACTTACTCATACAAATACTAGCACATTCTTACGCTCTTATACAATCACTGATACAAGTACACACTCATCCATACAGCCACTCTCACAATCACACACTCTCACTTATAGCCATTTATATATTCCAACACACATATATACTGCCTTTCACATATGTAGTTACTCACACATGTACCACTGAGATATACATTAAATCACTAACACACCCATACACACACTCACCCACCCATACAGTCCATCACAGATGCACTCTTGAAACCATGCACCCAGTGAATCACCAACTCACACATCTATGCACAGAGTCACACACACCCCACCCACACAAACACTCAGGCACCCATACAGATACTCAGACAACCAATTAATAACCCATGTAGACACTCATGTAGCTATTCAGAAAGCTCATGCAGCCGCTTACAAACCAACAGACAGACGGATACAGACATTCACACAGTTTAGTCACTAACCCATGCATTCAGTAAGATACATTTAATCACTCACTTGTAGAGTCAGTCACTCACGTACTAAATCATCCATTCAGACACTTATACACCCACTCATTCTTCAATACGCCTTTCCCTATATGTATTAAACATATTTAAACTTTACAGAAACACACAGTCACTGGATGATGTCATCATTGATGTCATCAGTGATGTCATTTGAGATGTCATCAGTGATGTCATCAGTGATGTCACTGACCATGTCATGAGTGATGTAATATGTGACGTCATCAGCAGTGCATTATGGGCGCGAGTTATAGTTAGCTGAACTAACTATAACGGGGGAATTTCTATGGTTTTGTACGAGTGAAATGTCCAACTAACTATAACTGTCCCTAAAACCTATGGTTTTTTCAGTGAATTTCAAAGGTTTTTTAAATGCTAATTTCTAACTATAACGTGTCTGAAACCTATGGTTTTTTCAGTGAATATATATATATATAATATTTCTTAGTTCTTTTTAGGTCATATTGAATTAGCACATAATGAAAAATCAATTTGCACATTAGTAGGTATGAGTGAGAGCTACATTTAAAGTAAATACATGTAACACTAATGTATACTTAGAATAACCTTTTTCGTTTGATTTATGCTAGCATCTTAAACATATAAGGATCATTTAGAACTAACAACGAGCTTTCTATCAGTTGCACAGACAATATAGCACACGTTTAGGAATCAAGAATAAGATTTCAGCAATGAAGTAAAGGGGATGGTTAGAAATAAACTGCACATTACTAATATTCATCTTTGTAATTTATCACACATTATGATCCATGAATCTTTAGTTGCAATCAAGCATATATGTCATGTTATTACATGCCTGTCACTCTATTAATCAACAATACAGGATTATATTTTTCAATTATTTTAAATGCATATCTTATTCAGCTAAGACGGTTTTCCTATGTTAGACATCAAAATATACTTCTTTCAACATTAGTAAACATTCTATGTGCAAAACAGTGAATTCTACAGTAAAGACTGTCTGCAACAGCAGTGTCAGATGCAACATGTGCATGAATCATTATGACACATAAGGCTTATGTGCTAAGTGCGCGTTCATTTTGTGTGTCGGGTATCATTTGCATTTAGGTTTTCGTGACGTTTAAAGAGTGGGCAACTTTGCGCTGCACCAATACCCCCTTTGATGGCTAATCAAGCCATCACATCAATGTCTTATCAGATGCCTCGATTACGGTTTTGTTGTGTTCATCATTTTCCTTCAGGAATCCTCCAGAAATTTCATGTCATCATAAAGTTTGCTCTGTCTCTCTTCTCGTTCCACATCTGCTCTCTTTCTCTTCACTCCCTTTTTCACTTGTGCATATCTGTTCACTTTAGTAATCACAAACAAAAGTAATCTGAAAAGAGCAATTATCACTAAGGGTCTCAAGATGATTCCAACAATTCCACTCCCTAGATTGCCAAACCATCTGCCTTCAAATCTTTCTTCAAGTCGCTAATGTTGCTAATGTGTTTCTTCAGATCTTTACTCTCGTCTGGGATGTAAGTACAACATTGTTGAACTTTCAAAATCCAGCAGACTCCTTCCTCTTTTGAGAGAAGGATGTCTAGAGCTAGTTTGTTCTGCAAAACCATGGATCTGGTGGCAACCATTTCCGTGTCAATAACCAAAAATCCTCCAGCTGTACTGGTAGCCAATTTGTCAACTACGGTAGAACGTTTTATAATCTTATGTTATGATATGTTATTAACATTTATAAAGTGCGAACTGCTACCCGAAGGTGTCCTGGCGCTACCTGAAGTCATAGAGAGATCCTGAGTCGAGAGGCAGAAAGATAAAAACCTAAGACTGTGCGGTAAAGAGCCAAGTTTTCAGAGCCTTTCTAAAGGCCAGCAGGCTTGGCAGGGCTCTCAGCTGCAGCGGAAGGCCATTCCAAGCCTTGGCTGCGCTAACCACAAAGCTTCTTCCACCCCAATTGGTCTTTTTTGCAAAGGGCACCGATACCAGTGTAGCTTCCGAGGAGCGTAAACATCTAGTTGGTGTGTACCATTGGAATTGCGTAATGAGATGGTTGGGCCCGGTTCTGTGAAGGGCTTTGTGTACTGTACACAGAGCCTTAAATTGTACCCGTTTTCGCATCGGCAGCCAGTGGAGTCTTTTAATCTCCGCTGAGATGGAGGCATGTTTTGGGGTGCCGGACAGCAATCTGGCAGCTGCGTTTTGCAAAAGTTGCAGTTTATTCATCAGACCTTCCTGGATGTTGAGATATAAACTGTTACAATAATCTAGTCTGGACATCACTAGAGCGGTGATCACTAGTTGACGGCTATCATTAGGTAAAACATGCATGATCTTCTTGCAAGTTTTTAGTATGTAGGAGGTGGATGAGTCTACTGCATTCACCTGATCCTTGAGGTTGAGCTTATTGTCTATCCAGACTCCCAAATTCTTTGCCTTTTTGACAGGCGTAGGAAGAGGGCCTAGTGTGTCAGGCCACCATGCCGAGTTCCAAAAGTTAGCATCATTGCTGAACAAAACTACCTCCGTCTTACTAGAATTTAGTTTGAGACAGTTTTGGGCCATCCAGTTGCCCACTGCTATCATGCAGTCATGAAATCTGGCTGCCGTTCCCTGCAACTCTCCTGGCCTTAATGACACCACAATTTGGGTGTCGTCTGCATATGAGGTCAAATTGAACCCAAATGATTCAATCAGGGGAGCCAAGAGCGACACATAGATATTAAAAAGTGTTGGGCTCAAAGACGACCCTTGAGGGACCCCACAGGGCAGAGAGTAAGGTTTGGATGAGAATTCGCCAAGGGTGACTGTCTGTTGTCTGTCTGAGAGGAATGATTTAAGTAATTTCCATGCCGAGCCTTGTACTCCGATCTCTCGCAGCCGGTCTATCAACAGGGCGTGATGGACCGTATCGAAGGCTGCAGAGAGATCCAGCATAATCATGGCTGCTTTTCCTCCACGGTCGAGTGTAGTCCTAATCTCCTCTGTAGTTTTAAGTAACGCAGTTTCCTTGCTATGACCGCTGCGAAAGCCATATTGAGTAGAGTCAAGTACCTGAGCTTCTTCCAGGAAGGCGCTAAGTTGTTCATTCATGATCTTCTCTGCAATTTTCGCCGGAAGAGGGAGTCTGGATATGGGTCTAAAATTATTCACATCACCGGGATCTAGACTCGGTTTTTTGAGCAGTGGTAATATCGATGCCTCTTTCCACAGTCTGGGAAAATATCCCTCAGTAAACATAGCATTTATAATGGAGGTCAGGGTGAGGACCACAGATTCGGCTGCTAATTTTAAAAACGAGACTGGGCATGGATCCGAAGGTGAGCCCGTTTTCACTTTCAAGAGTGCATTTGAAATGTCTAGGGTGGTTTTTGCAGTAAATTGGACTAGTTGTGACCCGATACTTGTTTCTGTTTCGGAGTCCAGTAGATCTTTAGTAGGGATCGTGTTCCCAGAGCCAGTGAAGGATGAGAAGATGGCATCTACTTTATCAAAGAAAACATTTGCAATTTTATCGCACAATTCCTGACTGGCCTGAATAGTTGAGGATCACTCCTACAGTTGGAATCAAAGCTCCAAAAACATTGTCTACTATTTAACTAGCACTAGCTCTTCTCTTGGTTCTCACATGTTTTCCTCTTGTCGGGTCAACAATTTGGTCCACATGAGAAATGTTTGGAAAAACGACTCCTAAATAGCATGTTCCATACCATCGCTTGGGTAACCTGTAAAATGCACTTTTACCACAAATATAGTAAACTCCAGGGAGCACAGGATCTCCTCCATCCAAATGCAATCCCCAATTTCCTCGAACTTCAAATGTGTAGTCACATTTGCTCATTCTTACAAATTTTTATCAGCTGTGGATTTTCTAATGGCGATACATAATCTCCCCTTTTGTTGCCAATCTAGAGCCAGGGTTCCCACTATGTGAGAAGTTGGCCTGGTATATGCTGTTCACTAATTAAAGTGGACACCTTGCACCAGGGCAAATCGACTCTTATGGTAGATAGGTTTAAGACAACCTTTAAAGAAAGCTATCCTAGTGGTAGCTGTGGAGAGCAGCCTTCAGGCTAAGTCTCGGAGGAATGTAAAGCAGCTTGTTTTACCATATAATCTCTTGAATCACCAAATGAAAAGACACCACACAGGTATATATATCAAATATATATGTATTTATTTCTAAATAACTCTCTACTAATCTCTTTATGAGATTAGAAGACAAACATATGCACAAATCAACGTTTCACAATAAGTTAAGCACAAAATATGGCTGGGGCCCTAGGGGCGTACCAGACCATATACTAAGTAAGAGACTTAGGGACAACGACTTGCAGGGAGACAAGGCCTAGGGCCTTCAGAAGTGCTGGGGCCTCACGAAACCACCCAAGGCAGGTAAGTAAAGGACCCACGGGGACGCGTGCAGTGTAGATACACAGGCGCGGATCGCCGTTGACTTCAATGGGGCAAGTCGCGGTTGGAAATAAAGAGTTTTAGGATACTTCTATAGAACCTACAAGCAAGTCACTTACAGGGTAAGTCGTTCTAGGGCCCACACCCACAGGAGCACCGTAGTGCTGGAGTTACCTCACCCAGGGAAGCCGGGTGCACAGGTGTCCTTTGGTGTCGGGTCGCGGCGTCGTTTTCAATGGCGAACAAAGAAGACTTGCTGCTTGCGGGAGCTGAAGAAGTGTCCGGTGGAATCCAAGCCTGGATTCTGAAGAAGGATGACCTGAAAGCAGAGGGGACAGTGTTCAAAGTCACTTGGCAGTGACTCTGGGCAAGGAAGATGGATGCCCACCGTCGTCGAGTGATTCAGGTCGGTTGCAGGTGCCTTGACTCTTCAGCCACGTGGTCCAGGAGGCGTCGACGACGACCAGGAGCTGGATTCGGCGTGTCCCTCGACGTCTGCAGCTGACTGTGGTGTCGGCAACTCGATCGGAGCCAACAAGCCTTGGCAGCCGCAAGTCTCGGGGAGATGAAGAAAAGTCGATGGCGCAGACCAGCAAGGTCTGTGGAACTCACCCAGCGAGGGTAAGTCAGGGCAGGCCTGGAGCAACCAGAGGAGCCCTTTGGTTTCTTTAAGAAGTCTTCTGGGGACCCACCAGCCAGCGGGCAAGGGATCGCAAAGACACCTCGGGCGGAATCACTCAACAGGGGCCCACGGTCACTCGGGACGGTGTAGGCCTCTGATCTTCGGAGAGATTCCTGCTGGAGGTCGGGACCACACGTGGTCCAAAGCACAGGTTCGTAGAACGTTGTGAAGGGGTTGCACTCGACAATAGTGCACGGTACCCAGGGGTCGCGGTTCCTCATTACTCGTGGGGTCCACTTGCCTCAGCTTTGCTGGAGACTCACGATGGCCTGGGAGAGGTCAGGAAATCCACTTTCTGGGCTGCAGGGACTTCGGACTCCGGCGGGAGCGGCGTAGTTTGCGACCGTCGTTGTCGTTTTTGGTGCCTGCCAAGCAGGGAGTCACTCCTTGACTCCAAGGGAGATTCTTCTGTCTTCCAAAGGTAGTGGAACGTCGAAGGGCCAGGATTCTTCTGTAGAGCGTCGTCCAGGGGTTATCTGCTTTGCAATGGCAAGTTTCCCTCTTATACTAAAAAGAGAGGATGGACTAGCTCTATGACCCCACCTATGGGAGGGTCAAGGGAGGGGTGGCTACACCCACTTCCCTTTGTCCAGTTTCACGCCAGAGCAGGGGCAGGTAGCCCCTGAGCTGGTTTGAACTGGCATATGCACAGAGGAGCCTTTTGCTCCCCCAGTGCAGGACTTCAAAGCACTCTAAGAGTGCACCCACCCAGCCCCAATACACATTATCCTGTCTGGGGAGGTGGTCACACCTCCCTGCAACAGGAAACCTATTGTCCAGGCCTCCCTGCCGGAGTTTCGTCCAGCAGCAGGAGGCCAGACTTGTGTCTGTGGCAGCAGCATCCATTTTGTGATGCCAGGGCTTCAGAAAGAAGTTACCGGGTAAGCCAGAGTTAACATGTCTTTCCCTCTAGAAGGGTGGAATGTTACTCCCGCCGCCAGGATTGGCGGGGGGTAGTATTCCAAGATGTTTGACACCAAACACGACATGTTTAGGTGCAGCCATTCCAAAGTTAGCATTTTACCGCGAGGATATAATGCGCTTAAGAGTATATGGTCAGGCTGCACTACAAACAGCATCAGAGATGGTCTCCGAATGCTGCAGAGGGGCCCTGCTCATGCAGGGGCACCCTCTCACATAGGAACCATGCACTCTGCCTTTAGGATTGATAAGGCCTGCCTTAGGAGTGACTTATAGGTTTATATGTGTGTATGTATTTGGTGATATAGGTAACCTATATCACAGTAAGGGGTGCATGCACCACCCTACCCAGGCTGCAGTAGCAGACCTGTGGTGTCAGTTTGGATGGCCTTCCAGGGGTGGCATAATACATGCTGCAGCCCCTGGTAGGCCTCTGAGGTACCTATGCCCTTGGTACATAGTATACCATATACTAGGGACTTATAAGGGCACTCCAGATTCCAATCAGAGATGTGCCTAAGGCACATGGAAACCTTTTTACAGAGAAAGCAGATAGACTGGGGCCCTGAATAGCAGGATCCCAGTCCAACTAAGTCATAAACCAGCAAAACACCATAAAAAAAGTGGGGGCAACCATATAGTCAGATTCCACCTTCCTACATAACCCCCCAAACGAAAGGAGATAAGGCTAACCTTGGCCAGTTGAGCCTTCATTGACTAAGTGGTCATATAAGGAAGCACCTGCACTAGCATGGTTGCCCCCTGTCTTATGGTCCACTAAGCAATCCCTCACCCTAAGGGTATGAGAGGGTCTCCACCATGGGGAATCACTACCTGTGGTGTGCTTAGGTAAAGTACAAGGCTGGTGAGGTGTCTGAGTAGGGAAGTGAGGCCCTAGGAATGTTGGCCTCAGCTTCCTCAGATCACTGGTCACCATGTATGCCTGTCTTTCCATGACTGAGTTGCACTTTGCTCTAAGGGTCAACCTTTGGCTGCCTACAGCTGGGGGTTGGGTCCCTTTGGATGGACTACTGGAGGGACATGGCAGGTTTGGAACCTTCTGGTCCCAGGTTTGCCCTTGCCTACCAGAGTCCTTCTGGGGAGGTCCCTACATAAAGGTATGGGGGATCCCTCAGTGTGTAGAGGAATTTTCACCTGGCTAGGGCTACTAGACTGGGTGCCCCTAATCTGCTGATGGGGGCTTCCTCTGGACAGGGGGCCCTGGGGGTCCACTGACCTCCCTGACCTCTGCAGCCCTGTGCTGACTGAGGCAGGGTAGAGAGGGGCAGGTTACCTGCTCCAGACGGGGCACCACCTTGGAAGGGTCCTCTGCCATCAGGGGTGTGGCCAGGCCAGGCCTGACTACCTCTGTGGCAGTTCCTTCACTAGGGGTAGGGTCAGTTCCCTGAGGAGGCTGACCCTTACCTACTGTCTGGGGGAAGAAGACTTTTCTTCAACCCTTGTGCTCTCTTTGGGGGAGAGTGGGCCATTCTTTCAGGCTCCATATCTCCAAATTCTTGGGCTGGGGCTGTGGCCATCACAGCCCCACTAATCTTTACAGGGACGCCCAACATCCTAAGATGGGTTTGGTGTTCCACTTCAGCCCAGGCTGAAATTTCCAGATCATTGCCCATCAGGCAATCTACAGGTAGGGTTGGGGACACTGCCACTCTTTTGGGCCTGTGACCCCTCCCAGCTGAGATTGACTATGGCCATGGGGTGATCTGTTCTGACACCATCAATGTTGGTCACCTGGTATTTAAACTCAGGTAAAAGCTGGTGAGGGGGACTAGTTTCCCTGCCACCATAGTGACACTAGCCCCTGTGTCCCTAAATGCCACAGCTTTCTGACCATTAATTATTGGCTCCAATCTGTACCTGCCCAATGCTATGGGACCCATGGTAAAGGTGGCAAATCCTATACCACCATCAGAGTCAGAGGAGTCTGTTGAGGGGTCCCTGTCTAAACTAGGGCCCACCTCTGTTCCTCTTGCAAAAGCACCTAACTTTTTGGGTGCACTACTCCCAACTGGAGGATTACTACTGGTAGTACCAGGAGGGGTGGTAGTAGTTGTGGGAGGAACATTTTCTTTATTGCCAATCCTGGGGCAACTGGGATCAGTTTTCCAGTGCCCAGGCTTTTTACAGACATGGCAATAGGGTTTCTTTTCAGGAGAGGAAGGAGTTTGGGACCCACCCCCAGAAGAGGAATTTTGGGGCCCTGTAGGGACTTATCCTTAGATTTATCCCCACCTTTCTCTTGGGACTTAGTAGAATCTTTCTTCTGGTCACCACCCTGATTTCTAGTTTTTACTCTGGTTCTGACCCACTTGTCTGCCTTCTTTCCCAATTCTTGGGGAGAGGTCAGATCAGAGTCCACCAGATACTGGTGCAAAAGCTGGTTTTGACAATTATTAAGGATCTGCTCCTCATAATCAAATTGTACAATCCTAAAAGTCCTGCACTTTGTTGCCATGTATCCAACCTTCCAGAGCCTTTGTAGCACAATCTACAAAATCAACCCAGTCTTGAGTCTGAGCTTTTGGGTGTCTCTGAACTTCAACCTATACTGTTCAGTGGTTAGGCCAAACCCATCTATCAGAGCACTCTTCAAGACTGTGTAATTGTCAGCATCCTCTTCTCTTACAGTGAGGAGCTTGTCTCTACCTTTGTCTGCAAAGGAGAGCCACAAGATTGCTGCCCACTGCCTCTGGGGGACCTTCTGAACTTTACAGGCCCTCTCCAGTGCAGTTATCCATTTGTGGATGTCATCCCCACTCTGGTAGGGAGGGACAATCTTGTTTAGGTTTCTATGGTCATAAGACCTGTCCCTATCTCTAGGGATATTGCTGCCACCATGGGACTCTAGTCCCAACTTTCTTCTCTCCCTGAGGAGATCTAGGGATTCCCTATCTAAAGCCAGTTGCTTTTTTCTGATTTCCAGCTGAGTTTCCTCATACCGGACTAGCCTGGCTCTCCTCTCATGAGAGGATTCCCTCCTGTGAGAGGAGACAGAGCTCCCTATAGAGGTGCCAGAGTGGTTAGACTCCTGAGAAGGAGATCTAGACTTCCTGGGCACACTCTTAATCCTTCCTGGGGGACAAAGAGGGCATCATTTTGATCATCCTCATCATCATCCCCAGGAGGGATTGGGTTTTCCAGGTCAGGGTCATTGTCACCCTCCTGGCCAGTTTCAGAGGGGGGCTGGGGGTATTGGTACCCCTGGCCTCCTCCTCTTCTTCTGCCCCACCCTCAGCTCCTACCCCTTCAGTCCCTACAGGCTTACTAAGGTCATAAGCCACCAACAACTCCTTGAGGTGTTGGGTGGTGGGGCTTTGGCCTGTCCTTATTTTTCTCAAGTTGCATAAAGCTCTCAATTCCAAGAATGGGAGTGTATCATACTTGGAGGGTGGAAGCTCAATGGCTTCCTGCAAGGATTCTTTGGATCCTTCCCTTAAAGACATTCTAGTGTTGTGCAGTGTTGTACTACCTACACTAGTTTGTGGCCTACTGATCCTAGCTTGAGCTGTGGAAAGGGTGTGCTATCCCTTGGCACCCAGCTCTAAGTTCAGTAGAACTTATTGATACTAAGCTTGACTTTATATGTACCTTGAGTACCTATAATGGTTTTCAGTTAGTAATTCAAATAGAGATTTTCTGGTAAAACAATGGCAAGCTGGAATCCCACACGCTGCCCACCAATGTGAGAAGTTGGCCTGGTATATGCTGTTCACTAATTAAAGTGGACACCTTGCACCAGGGCAAATCGACTCTTATGGTAGATAGGTTTAAGACAACCTTTAAAGAAAGCTATCCTAGTGGTAGCTGTGGAGAGCAGCCTTCAGGCTAAGTCTCGGAGGAATGTAAAGCAGCTTGTTTTACCATATAATCTCTTGAATCACCAAATGAAAAGACACCACACAGGTATATATATCAAATATATATGTATTTATTTCTAAATAACTCTCTACTAATCTCTTTATGAGATTAGAAGACAAACATATGCACAAATCAACGTTTCACAATAAGTTAAGCACAAAATATGGCTGGGGCCC
The DNA here is from genome assembly GCA_963921515.1 of Calotriton arnoldi. Classification (NCBI taxonomy): domain Eukaryota; kingdom Metazoa; phylum Chordata; class Amphibia; order Caudata; family Salamandridae; genus Calotriton; species Calotriton arnoldi. Next base: position 3,051,768 of record CAWUFW010000049.1, on the reverse strand, counting down.
TAGGGGCGTACCAGACCATATACTAAGTAAGAGACTTAGGGACAGCATATGCCAGGCCAACTTCTCACACACTATACCACCACCGTTTATGGCGTGATGTTGGAGGGCCAATTCCAACCACAAATAACTCACACACAGTCCTTAGGGACTGTATTGTGCAGTTGGCTAAAATAAACGCCTTGCTTCTAGCACTAGAACATACAGAGCCGGAATTCCCCACACTTATAGTGTGTGATTCGTATTATTGTGTCTAGTCTTTTAATGACAATTTGCATTATTGGCACCACAATGAGTTAAAAAATTCTGAAGGCAACACCATAAAGCATAAAATGCTTTACGATGGGTTGTCACAGACTCAAGTAGTTCATATATTGAGTCAGCAGCGTGCTGGACGACATGTTGTAGGGAATTCTTTGGCTTATGGAGTAGCCAAAGCTGCAGTTTCAGCTGCAACAGTTGCTGCGATTACTCGTTCTCATACGAGGGTAGATGACAATATACTGTCTGCCATTAATGCTACATGCGATGTCACCCCTTTGGCTAGGGGCTTTCCTTCTAAATATGCATACCATTTAAGCGAACAAAATGTTCCCTTTGTTACTATTCCAGGGGTTGGTGATCATTTGATTCCCAACCAAGACCGCTGGCTAGCCTTAGTGATAGCTGCGCATGAAAGTGTAGCTTCTGCCCTCGCAGATGTGGAGGGCACAATTTCGTTACTGCAGCAACGTTATTGGTGGTATGGCTTATATATGCAGGCCAAGAAATATGTCCTTTGTTGTGACATTTGTCAACAAATTAAAAGTCCCACCGTGGCCCATCCACGACAGAAACACCTGGTGATTTCTAACAAACCTCTCAGCTGCATTTATTTGGACCATTCCGGTCCTCTTAATTTGTATGGTGTGTTTATATTTATCCTACTGGCAGTTGAATCTGGCTCAAGGTTCCTCTAGGTGTGGCCACAACGTTCAGCTGACATTCAAACTGTTATTAAGGATTTGCAAGTCTTTATCGGAACACATGCATGCACTACATTCCACTTGGATCAGGGCCCTGATTTTACATCAACAGCTTACAAGGATACTTTGGCTTCCCAAGGTGTATAGGTGCATTACTCTTCCACCTATCGTCCTGAGGGAAATTCGGTAGTGGAGAGGGTGCACCCTGACCTAAAGGAATCCTTAACTGCTAGAGTATTAGGTACAGGGCGTAGTTGAATCCATCACCTATATGGAGTACAAAGAGCACTGAATAATCTCCCCTCTAAACTATTTCTGGGTGGCCGGAATTCATACCAGATCCTTTTTGGCATCAAAATGTATTTTCCAGACCTTGAGGGTCCAGAAATTGTGGCGGCAGCCATGCCCTTTGAAGTAAACGATCGGTGTGCTGTCTTACAAGATTTGCAAAACTTCTGTGACTGCCAACTAAATGAGCAGTTTAAGACATCGGCCTCTACTGGAATCCCAGGGAGGACATGAAGGGGAGTGGTTGGACTGTCTTCTCTCCATCAACCCCTCCCACCGGATTACTCAGGTTAGTGGTTATGATTTGACAGACATCCAGCGAAATACAGTCCCTTTTAAGCACAAATCTCCCACTTGATTTCGATGAGCTTGTGCATCGCATCTTTAATGCTTCCAATACTGCCGGTATAGTGCACTTTTTAAAAACAATCGAGACTGGCTGAGTCAGTATCGTCCAGAAAATCTTTGGAGTGATACCGCCCTTTATACATTCCCTGTTTTTGAGTGTTTTGGGGGGCATAACCTTTCTGTTATTCCTCATTTGTGGCATTTTGGTTTCATTTTTGCTACTCCGCAATTGATGTTCTGTTTCAAAGCCCACTGATAATGGAACTACCACATGTGCAGCTGTGCCTAGCGCATGATCCATTTCTTTGGAGTCCCTTTGCTCCAGGAACTGAACACTGACTGGTCACTGTCATTCCAACCCACCTGGTTTTCCTGCGTACAGCCCGTGTTTCAATGCCTATGGTGTCCCTTCAAGTGGGCACTTGATGTTTGTCTTGCACTGCAATTGCCTGTTCCTATGGGCATGAACCTGTTGATGAGTCCTATCAAGACCCATTTTCGGAGTTGTCCCATGAACCTGCAGCTGATTCAAGATGCATAGTATGAGCTGCTCCCTACTGGGGAGATGGGTGTTTCAGTACCAGGATATCCGAACACCAGCTCTAATAACACGGATGCGGGACACCAGGCTACTTCCTTAGCATCGGCTGATAACAAGGATCATGTCTGTTCTTCGGAGCTTTGTTATGGGGCTCTTCAGGAATCATTGTCTGCAGAGACTGAATCCATTCTGGATTCTCTAAACATTGATATTGTGGAAGAAATCTTGGGTACCCCATTTCAAAACTTTCTGTTTCATTTTTATTATACTTATAAACTTGATTATTATTTTTCTTAGCATCGCATTAAATTTGCTTAGCTTGTAAAACTTATTATTTTGCTAGTCGCTAAGTTACTTTCCCGACCAAGGAGGGGATGTAGTGATGTCCCTTCTGGGCCCACTCTGGTTCTCCCTTAGTTTAGCGTATTAGATGTTTTAGGCTGCCTCTGCTTTGCACAGTCACACATAACACATTTGTTTTCGTGACATTATTTTAGGAATACACTGTACATGTTGTTTGTTATTCACTGTCTCTTCTCAGGATTTAGTCTGCACCTTCATCCAAGGTTACCTAGAATAAATAACAACATAGTGTACTGTTTTCTTCGTTCGATTCAGCAACAGCTCCTAACGTTTTAGACATAACACAGTAGCACAGCTGCAGCTTTCCAACACAGTAGTTTTATCATATAAACTGAGTCCTGTCCCCTTGGGAGTAGAGAGGAGAATTCTGGCAGATAGACCTGTCCTGGAATGAACGCACGCCGAGCCTGGCATGAAGCCTTGCGTAAACGAAGTTTACACTCTTTAAGCGGACCACGTACACCAGGTATGGGGTCTGTTGCCAATACCAGAGATCACTAATATATCCCTTTGCTTACACGTGAAGGATAGGCATAGACATAGATAATTTGCCATGGTAGGGTTGTTTATTGTACAGCCTGCTAGTGATGCTGATTACGTTGCTTAGTTGTATTTGCCTACTTATCGCAGCACGTTTGCTTGATAATAGACAACGATAGTTTCAATAAATGTATAGTAAACTTTAATTGTGTCTTTCTTTTGTTTATTCAGGGCATGTATGAATGAGAGACGAAAGGTGATGATCTGTTTCCACGGTTCCCCTTGGGGACTAGAGGGTCCTGTTCTAGGTTTGCCAAAATCACCTGCTACTCTGGAAAGGTTAGGAGTTCAGGTGAGGCACTGTGAGCTAGCCAGGATTTGGGCCGACAGGTACTGATGAGGTAGAAAGACACAGTCCCTACATTCTGATGTTCTGTTATCCCAAGGCACAGTTCTGCTTACCAGCAGAATCCCTGCTACAGTACTAAATGTCCCCCAGTGGGTCTGCCTCTCCTATGTATATTAATTTGAACAATGTCTGGGGGTGCTTTCTTTTTTTAACGGTATCACACTGTTCTATCTGTTCACCATCCTCAACTACTGTCACCTTTTGCTGGACCCAAGTCTAGTTCCTGCATTCAAACCTCCCAGCTAGTACACCTCCTATGTCAGTCCTCTTTTCAATCTCTGGCCCATTTGCCCCATCAGGGCCGCATCAGCAACCCTGGCTTATACTCTTTTCAATAAGAATCTGTACCTTGAGTCCAACAAGTTTTCCGAAATCTGTATAATTCCAAAGCTTTTCCACATATGCTCAGACCTTCCACTTGCTCTGCTCTCATTAGACGCAGGTGCCTCTCCTCCTCACCCCATGCATCCTACCAATTACTCACACACTATCTCAGGGTCTTCGCCACTATGTATTTGGTTCTCTTAGCCCCAGTGTCTCTTATTCTTGGCTTCTCACCTCTCTGCAGACTGTCCAAAGTATCATTTCCTCTTTCTCTTAGCCGAGCTCCTTCAATGACAAACAATAGCTGCACTTCAATGCCCTGACACCTCCACCTCCTCATTCAAATCTGAGGGATGAAGCGATAGTTCATATTGCGATGCTTCTTCAGTGTCGGGTAGTGTGGCTGAAAGTGATTCTCCAAAAGGCATATCACAGTGCCAGGGTGGAGGGAGCATGATCAAATTTGGCTGTGGGCAGTATGCTGAGGGGTATGCCATTACTGGACCTCAGTGGTAACATAGTGATGCTGAAGCATGCTGTGCTTCAGGGCTAGCTATAGATAAGGAGGTGGAGTTGGCATTGGCATAGTTAATTACTGGGAGCCAAAGGAACACAATGAGTGTTTAATTGTACAAGTGGTTGAGAGCACTCATTTTTAGGAACATGGCCCAGATCACGAGAGAAAGATTTAAAACTGAGAAAGGATTAAGGAAAGAAGCATAGGAAGCAGTGATATGGGAGAAAGCTGGGATGAATAAGATCCCTCAAGAGTAAAGAGACACGAAGTGGAAGGTAGTGGAAGAAATAGGCATGAGGCGGTATCAAGACTAGGCAGCCTTGGTATTCAGCAACCTTGGCATTTGGCAGTGACAGTAGTCTACTCATAAGAAAAACATTGGTTCTGAAATTGATTTTTTTTTACACATTTTTTTACAAATAAAACACTGCCCACAATATCACCAATTTCAGGGTTGGACGTGAAGCCGGTACAAACTCCACACAGCCAATTAGAGAGAGGAGCAAAGGGACAAAGAACACATGCACCACCATGAGAGAATTGACAGGGAGATGGAAGTAAGCCCGGTAGCAAAGCAGAGTGAGGCGCAGAGAGCTGGCATGGGCAGCAGAGTCCTTCACAGTTTCATGGCCCTCTCGAGTCTTCCCATCATAAAATGTACATCTTGTCCAGCTTTACCACTACTATGCCCACCATGTCCCTCTTTATGCTTGTGCCAGCTTATGACTGAGAGGCTCACCCCTCCTGCTCCCTATTACCAGGCTCTAATGGTTTCATACGTTACGATCACAAGGCTCACTTTGTCTCTTACTCACAAGTCCTCCAGGTTCTATAGCTTTACCTTCTCCAGTCACACCCGGGGCCTGGATCACAACATTTTGGTTGAATGCTCTTACATGCTCTTTGTGGTAAGCCAGGCAGTGCTTGGTACAAACATCTTTTACCACTATCTTAAGAAACACAGGTTTATGGAGGTAGTTATGTGTAACAAGTTTATTCATCCTTATCTAAACAGACATGCTGCAGTTGTGGTAGAGCAAACATACAGCACCATAATATATTAACGCATCAGAGCAGCACAACAAAAAACAAAATAAATACCAAAATAACAATACAACAAACATGCAACTAAATAAAACAATACAACACACCAACAAAATGCTTTAAAACAACACATTGACAATACAAAAACACAACTCAAAAACACATACACACACCAATGCAACACAGCACACCAATGCAACACAACAACATGAATTTGCAATTACGCTGTGTTAGGTTGTGCATTTGTTCTCTTTGTTATGATGTGTTTTATGCTGGCTATTCTTGTGTTGTTGTACAAATGTTCTGTTGTATATTTGTGGTGTATTGTTATATTGCTTTGTTCTTTTATGTAGTTATTCCATTTTTTAAATGTTCTGTTTGTTTTGTATTATTTTTTGCATTTTATTGTGGTAGTGATGTGTTGTGTTTTACGTGTGCTGTTGTATTTTGTGCTGCATTACTGCATTGTGTTTTTGTTTTGTTCGACTGTGCTTGTTGTGCATTTGGTGTGGTTGCTTTGATGTGCTTTGTTATGCCCTGTCATGTGTTTGTTGTATTATTTTTTGTTTTGGATTATCATATCATGTTGTGCTCTATAGTTATTGCTGAGTAATCGTAAAATATTGGTACATTTCCAACTGAAAGTAGCAACTTCCTTCAAAGTTTACACTAACAAACAACTATTTACCACTGCCTACTATTGTAACATACCGCTCCTCAAGATTTTCAACTATTTAATACACCAGTCAGCTCATATCAGTAGCAGCAACCATGCCTTAAATTAGCACTTCCAGTGTTCACTTGCTGTGATCTGGCTATCTTGCACCCTAAGAGCTGCCTCAGGCTATACAATATCTTCCGCTTCACCTGGCTTTATCTCTGCCATTGATTACCTGTGCCTGTTTTAGGCCTTTTTCATTTTTACATCTTATCTCTGTCATATTATTAATGCACACATACATACATAAAAACATAAAGGCAGACGAAAAATGGGCTTTTGGCCAACCTCTCTTGGCATTTTTTAAAGGTTGCCATTGTCTGGATGAGCAGTCCTTAAGCAATGGTATTTTGTGAAATGTCATATGGAGCTTAAAGTAGTCCCCTGTACCTCACTGATGTTCTGCCACTCCCACTTGTTGCTACTTTCCCCCACATCCCCAAACTCCCTGCCATTGCCCCCCAATGCAGGATGTGCCCCTTGCTTTTTTACCCTTTGCAGCACGCTATCTAGTGTACCATGATCACATCTTCCACCTCCCTCTTATTTTGTTTTTGCTCAATTGCTGAATTTCTTCACAAGCATTGGCAAAGCGAAACCATTCCAAAATGGCTGCTGTGCATGGATATATACAGTGGCCATCTTATAGTGGATTTTTAAAAAACCTGAAGACACTCCATTAAAAGTTGGGTGCCATGCATGTGCATGGATGGCTGACAACCACCTTGTAATGAAGATTGAAATATCATGCGCAGAAACAAAAACAAGCATTGGAAAAGCCAATAGGTTGCTTACTGTTAGTGACGGCGAGGCCTTTTGGCTTCGGCTATGCTAGTTTATTCCTGATGTGGAAGGGTTCTCTGATGTTGCCCCTAATTTTCCATCCTAGTCTGGTGTGTTGGCCATAAATTCTTGAATACCACATCCAGTCAGCTATCTCGGGCCTGATTCACAAAAGTAAACTTAGACCAAAAGTCTAAGTTTAGACCTGAAGCCTAAGTTTAGACCAAAAGTCTAACTTAGACCAAAAGTCTAACTTTGCTACTACTAAAGTTTTTTATTTACATTATATATCAATGGGCTGGAATCTGCCATGATATCCCTGCATGCTGATACACCGAGAATAGGCACAAGATCAATACCAGTCCTGCTTTATGCAGACAATGCCGTGCTTATAGCACGAACGCCTAGAGCATTGCAAATTTTAATAGATGGTTTTGTCTCCTTTATGGAGGGATTGGATTTGTCCCCCAATTATGCAAAGTCGTTTGTGATGGAAGTGGGCTGTCAAGGGAAGAGTAACACTTCTTACAAGGCAGGTACACATAGCATAGCTAAAGTCTCAGAATTTAAATACCTTGGGGTTTTATTTGACGCTCAAATTAAATTGGAACCCACTTATAGAAGAGAAGGTGGTGGTTATTGCAAGCTTTGCACATAGAATAGGCACATGGTCACCAGGGGTGATTTTAAAACTATACAGATCTATTTGTGTTTCTAAAGCGGTGTATGGAAGCGAAATCTGGGGCTATAAGGGTATGGGGGAGCTTCAGACGACACACAATAAATATCTGAGACGGTTATTAAAGTATTCACAAAGCACCCCCGCCTATTCAGTCCACGAAGAACTTGGGGTCAGGCAGGTGGAGGATCTAGTAGCCGTTAAACCCCTTCACTGCTGGCTGAACATCTGGGCAAAGGAGGAGGCCTCCCTTAACCAGGAAATAACTCAGGATTGCCTCTCATTGGAGCATGCGCTTCGAATACCATGGCTAAGATATATTAAAGACACGATGTGTAGCCTAGGAAGACCAGACCTGTTTACAAACTGTAGTTCAGTGAAGAAAGGCGACAAAAAACGAATTAATGATTTGTTTTTTAACAAGGCCAGTATGGAACGAGAAGATAAGGAATTGTTAAAACCGACAGTGAGAGCCCATGCCTTAGTAAAATCAGTGCAAGGAATCGAACCTTATTTAACCATTTTAACCAGTGCTTATGATCGTTTTTTAATTACGCGTTTTAGATTTAATTTGTTCCATCATTTAGTGGCGGTCCCCATAGGATTTGTAGCGAGAACCGATGATAGAGGATCCTGTCTGTGGCTGCGACAATATGTCTCCACAGGATATTTTACATTTTGTCTTTTTTTGTAAATATTTTACACACCCCCGGCAATTGTATCTGAAACCATATTTAAAAGCCATGGTTTTAAACAGGTTCGAATTGCGCTTTGCACATGCAACTTTTGCAGACTGAACGCACTTTATTTGTGGTAACACGTTTTTAAGAGCAATGGTGAGATCTAGGAAATCTCTGAACGATTAAAATAGAGGGGAATGCTCTGCAACTTGCTAAATGTTTGAATCAGATACCGGGTAATAACAGTAAGCAATGAGACTAAGGTATAATTTAGAGACCCTGCAAGAGGAGTGTATAATGTGTTACCCTTACAGTGATGACAAAATGAATTAGTTTTTTTTTTATCATAACTCTGTTAATCGTTTTTAATGTATTTTATCATTTATGGCTGTATGCTTTGCCGAATAAAGATTGTATTATTAGTGGGCCCGATTCACAGAACTAACTTAAGACAAAATCCTAAACTTACTACCATTTTGGTATTCACAGAAGGCACTTACTCATTTTGGTATTCACAGAAGGCACTTACTTACTCATTTTGAGTAAGTTACTCATTTTGTGTAACTTACTCATTTTGTATTCACAGAAGGCACTTACTCATAAATGAGTAAGTGCCTTCTGTGAATACTAAAATGAGTAACTTACTTATTTTGTGTAACTTACTCATTTTGGTATTCACAGAAGGCACTTACTCATAAATGAGTAAGTGCCTTCTGTGAATACTCAAAATGAGTAACTTACTCATTTTGTGTAACTTACTCATTTTGTGTAATTCCTACTTATTTTGGTATTCACAGAAGGCACTTACTCATTTATGAGTAAGTGCCTTCTGTGAATACTAAATGAGTAAGTTACACAAAATGAGTAAGTTACACAAAATGAGTAAGTTACTCAAAATGAGTAAGTAAGTGCCTTCTGTGAATACCAAAATGAGTAAGTGCCTTCTGTGAATACCAAAATGGTAGTAAGTTTAGGATTTTGTCTTAATTTAGTTCTGTGAATCGGACCATTATTATTATTATTATTATTATTATTACTACTAAAGTTAGACTTTTTGTAAAACTTAGACCAAAAGTCTAACTTTAGTAGTAGTAAAGTTAGACTTTAGGTCTAAGTTAGATTTCATGTCTAAACTTAGACCAAAAGTCTAACTTTAGTAGTAGTAAAGTTAGACTTTAGGTCTAAACTTAGACTTCAGGTCTAAACTTAGACTTTTGGTCTAAGTTTACCTTTGTGAATCAGGCCCATTGTGTTTATCTCCATTCTGCAGCTGACTGTTTCTCTCATGACAGCTCCAGCCTTTTTTTTGAGTGTTTATAAATTCATCTCTTGAGCCGCCGATTTACCAGCCTACAGAAGAAGCTGGTCTTTGTGAAAGCAAAGCCCAGCTTGAGGCCACAAACATATAGAGGAGAGCAGTATTACAATGCGCAATTTTCAAACGTGGCATATGCCTGAGTTAACCCCTTCGATGCGTTGGACGCACGGAAGCCGTCCGACGCATCAGTGCTCATGTGCGTCGGACGGCTCTCGCACGTCAGACGCCATCTCACAGGGAATCCCTCTGGTGCGGGCACCAGAGGGATTCCCTTTACCCCCAAGAGGCTCGGGAGCTGGGAAGAGCTTCCCAGCTCCCGAGGCCTCCTGAGCCTCTGAAATGACGATCAGCGCGCACGTCGCGCCTGACGTCATTTCAGTGAAACCGAAACTGAAATGAGCCTAGAGGCTAATTTCATTTTCCTTTCTACGTGCTCAGGGGCTATCTCAGCCCCCTGAGCACTTAGAAAGTCAGGAGAGGTATCGTTGGAAAGGGGAGAATCTCCCTTTCCAATGGTACCTTCGCTAGTGGATCTCTGCTTGGGGATCGCCCCAGGAGGGCGATCCCAAGCAGGGATCCACCCGCTAGGCACCAGAGAGGGGGAGCGGCCCTTGGGCAAGGGCCTTTGCTCTCCCATATTAATTTGGGCAAATTTAGTCTTTCTGCCCCCTTGGGGTCAGATGGGGCAGTAGCTCCCAATCTGCCCCTGGGGGCAGAAAGCCCACTAGATACCAGGGATTTTTGTTTACATTTTAATTAGGGGTGGGGGCTGCCCAATATGGACATGCCAATGCCCCCACCCCCCGGCCGCAAAATCACAGTCTTTCTGACCCCCCTGGGGGGCAGATGGGGGCAGAAAGCCCACTAGATACCAGTGATTTAAAAAAAAATTATAATTAGGGGTGGGGGCTGCCCAATATAGGCATGCCAATGGCCCTACCCCCCTGCTGCAAAGGTGTAGGAGAGTAGGATCTGCTTCACATGGGTACCCCCACTTTTTGCTGATGCTTCACTGTTTTTCGACATTAGTCTGGCTGGGGCCCTGCTAATCAGAACCCCAGCCTAGCTGCTTCCTCTCTAAAATGGTTTCCATGTGCCTTAGGCACATCACTGATTGGGATCTGGAGTGCCCTTATAAGTCCCTAGTATATGGTATACTATGTACCAAGGGCATAGGTACCTCAGAGGCCTGCCAGGGGCTGCAGCATGTATTATGCCACCCCTGGAAGGCCATCCAAACTGACACCACAGGTCTGCTACTGCAGCCTGGGTAAGGTGGTGCATGCACCTTTACTGTGATATAGGTTACCTATATCACGAAATACATACACACATATAAACCTATAAGTCACTCCTAAGGCAGGCCTTATCAATCCTAAAGGCAGAGTGCGTGGTTCCTATGTGAGAGGGTGCCCCTGCATGAGCAGGGCCCTCTGCAGCGTTCGGAGACCATCTCTGATGCTGTTTGTAGTGCAGCCTGACCATATACTCTTAAGCGCATTATATCCTCGCGGTAAAATGCTAACTTTGGAATGGCTGCACCTAAACATGTCGTGTTTGGTGTCAAACATCTTGGAATACTACCCCCCGCCAATCCTGGCGGCGGGGGTAGCATTCCACCCTTCTAGAGGGAAAGACATGTTAACTCTGACTAGTCCGGTAACTTCTTTCCAGAGCCCTGGCATCACAAAATGGATGCTGCTGCCACAGACACGAGTCTGGCCTCCTGCTGCTGGACGAAACTCCGGCAGGGGAGGCCTGGACAATAGGTTTCTGTCCCAGGGAGGTGTGACCACCTCCCCAGACAGGATAATGTGTATTGGGGCTGGGCGGGAGCACTTTCGGGTGCTTTGAAGTCCTGCACTGGGGGCACATTTGGTGTCCCTAGTGCATACCCCAGTTCAAACCGGATCAGGGCTTGCAGCCCCTGCTTTGGCGCGAACTGGACAAAGGGAAAGGGGTGTAGCCACCCCTCTGCCCTGACCCACCCATAGGTGGGGCCACAGAGTAGTCCAACCACTATTTTTAGAATAAAGGTAGGAACCCAGTCCTTAGGACTTTAGATTATACCTGGACGAAACTCTGAAACTGAATCCTGGACCTTCGACGCTCTACGACAAGATTAGAGGACTGAAGAATCTCCCTTGGGGTCAAGGAGTGACTCCCTGCTTGGCAGGCACCAAAGAAGCATCTGTCCGGTTCGCATTTCTGAAGCTCCTGTCGGACGCCGAAGTCATCGCATCACCAGAGGTGGATTCTCAGACTTCCCCGAGGCTACCCTGAGTCCCCAGCAAAGCTGAGGCCCGTGGCTATCGTGGGTGACTTGAGACCGTGACCCCTGGACACCGAGCACATTTGCAAGTGCATCATCTTCTGGGTCTCCCAAGAAGTCGTGCTTTGGGCTCCGAGTAGCCCTAGCCTCCAGCACCACCTGCACCGAAGATCACTGGCCCCCACTCCACGAGTGTCCTGTAAGCCAGCTCCACGTGCGGCGTCACGAGGCTCCTTTGCGGTTGCTAGCCCGTTGGCTAGTAGCCCTCAACGAAGGCCAATCCTTTTCTTACTTGGCATCCTGGTTGCTCCAGGCCTGCCCTCACTTACCCTCGCTGGGTGAGTTCCACAGACCTTGCTGGTCTGCACCATCGACGATCTACATCTTCACCGAGACTTGCCGTTGCCAAGGCTTGTTGGGTCCAATCCGGTCGCCGACACCTCAGCACTTGACAGACATCGTGTACCAGCCCGAATCCTGCTCCTGGTCGCCGACAACGCCTCCTGGACCTCGTGGCTGAAGAGTCAAGACGACCATCAATGCACCTGAAGCACTCGACATCGGTGGGCATCTGTCCATCGCCTTCCTGGTCACTGGCTAGTGACCCAGACTCTGTCCCCTCTGCTTTCAGGTTCTTCAGAACTCCGATCCACTCTTGGATCCACCCGGACACTTTTCTCTTGGCCGCCAGCAGCACTTTGCAGCAGATCGCCATTCGAATCGACGACGAAACCCGACCCCGAAAGGCACCTATGCACCCGGCTTCCTGGGTGAGGTAACACGAGTACTCCGGTGCTCCCGTGGGTAGAGACTCTTCAAAGTCCTAGATCTCAAAGGGTTTTGTCCTAGTCCTCTTTAAGTGTCCCTTTTCTCTATTTTCCCGATCCCGACTTTCTCCATAGAAGTTAACGGCGTATCGCGGTTGTGTATTTACACTGCACGCGTCTCCCGTGGGTCCCCTGTGTCACTACCTTGGGTGGTTCCTTGTGGTCCAAGCACTTCTAGAGGCTCTAGGCCTAGTGTCTAGTTCAGTCGTGGTTCGCATACCACTTTATTGGTATATGGTTTGGTACGCCCTAGGGCCCAAACGTGTATTTGTGCTATTACTGTGAATTAATAACTTATAACTTATGTATTTCGAACTCTAGCCTCATAAAGAGACTAGAGGGGTGTGTTTAGCAATAAATACATATATTTTGAATATATACCTGGTGTGGTGCTCTTTCATTTGGTCACTCAAGAGATTATAGACTGGTAAAACAAGCTGCTTTACATTCCTTCAAGACTTAGCCTGAAGGCTGCTCTCCATAGCTACCACTAGGATAGCTTTCAATAAAGGTTGTCTTTAACCTATCTCCAATAAGGGGTTGTTTGGACTGGTGCAAGGTGCCCACTATAATTAGTGGACAGCATATACCAGGCCAACTTCTCACATTGGTGTGCAGCGTGTGGGATTCCAGCTTGCTATTGTTTTACCAGATAATCTCAATTGAATTGATCAACTGAAAACCACTAAAGGTACCTAAGGTACATATAATTTAAGCTTAGAATACAGTAAGTTCTACTGAACTTAGAGTTGTGTGTTAAGGGATAGCACAACCCTTTCTACAACTCAAGAGAGTTTAGTAGGCCACACTAGAGTAGGTAGTGCATACACCACACCACACTAGTAATGTCTTTAAGGGCAGGATCCAAAGAATCCTTGCAGGAAGCCATTGAGCTTCCACCCTCCAAGTATGATACACTCCCATTCTTGGAATTGAGAGCTTTATGTAACTTGAGAAAATAAGGACAGGCCAAAGTCCCACCACCCAACACCTCAAGGAGTTGTTGGTGGCTTATGACCTTAGTAAGCCTGTAGGGACTGAAGGGGTAGGAGCTGAGGGTGGGGCAGAAGAAGAGGACGAGGCCAGGGGTACCAATACCCCCAGCCCCCTCTGAAACTGGCCAGGAGGGTGACAATGACCCTGACCTGGATAACCCAATCCCTCCTGTGGATGATGATGAGGATGATCAAGATGATGCCCTCTTTGTCCCCCCAGGAAGGATTAAGAGTGTGCCCAGGAAGTCTAGATCTCCTTCTCAGGAGTCTAACCACTCTGGCACCTCTATAGGGAGCTCTGTCTCATCTCACAGGAGGGAATCCTCTCATGAGAGGAGAACCAGACTGGTCCAGTATGAGGAAACTCAGCTGGAGATCAGAAAAAGCAATTGGCTTTAGATAGGGAATCCCTAGATCTCCTTAGAGAGAGAAGAAAGTTGGGACTAGAGTCCCATGGTGGCAGCCATGTCCCTAGAGACAGGGAAAGGTCCTATGACCATAGGAACCTGAGCAAGATTGTCCCTCCCTACCAGAGTGGGGATGATATCCACAAATGGATAACTGCATTAGAGAGGGCCTGTAAAGTACAGAAGGTCCCTCAGGAGCAGTGGGCAGCAATCTTGTGGCTCTCCTTTGCTGACAAAGGTAGAGATAAGCTCCTCACTGTTAGAGAGGAGGATGCTGATAATTACAAGGTCTTGAAGAGTGCTCTTATTGATGGGTTTGGCCTAACCACTGAACAGTACAGGTTGAAGTTCAGAGACACCCAAAAAGCACAGACTCAAGACTGGGTAGACTATGTGGATTGTTCTGCCAAGGCTCTGGAAGGCTGGTTGATGGGCAGTAAGGTGTGTGACTTCTCAGGATTGTACAATCTGATAATGAGGGAGCAGATTCTTAATAACTGTCAAAATCAGCTGTTGCATCAATACCTGGTAGACTCTGATCTGACCTCTCCCCAAGAATTGGGAAAGAAGGCAGACAAATGGGTCAGAACCAGGGTGAAGCAGAAGGTACAGAACCAAGGTGGGGAAACCAAGAAGCAAGATGCTAAGAACTCTGACAAGGGTGGGGAGAAGGGTAAAGATCAAAAGTCTTCATCAGGCCCCCAAAAATCTTCTTCTGGTGGGGATTCACAGTCTACCAAAGGGAAAGGCCAAAGAAAACCATGGTGCAAGGTCTGTAAGCAAAAGACCCACTGGACCAGTGATTGCACCAAGTCCAAAGACTCCAGTCCAGCACCCACCAATGCCCCTAAGGCACCTGTTCCCCCTAGTACAGTTGGTGGAAGTGCTCCAGCAAAGGGTTTAGTAGGGTTCACCCTGGGAACTGAGTTGGGCTCTGACTTAGTCAGGGAACTGACTCAGGCTGTGTTAGTCTGTGATGGAGGCATGGATGTGACCTCCACTGTGAGTCCCAGTAATCTGGGCAAGTACAGACAACAGCCTTTAATCAATGGACGTGAGGCTTTGGCATTTAGGGACACAGGGGCAAGTGTCACAATGGTGACACAATACCTTGTGCTTCCTGGGCAAGTTATGCTTGGTGAGATGTACCAAGTGACCAATGCTAGCAATGTCAGAACAGACCATACTCTGGCAGTTGTTAACTTCTCCTGGGGAGGGGTAACTGGCCTTAAGAAGGTTGTGGTAAGTGCAAACCTACCAGTCGAATGCTTGCTTGGCAATGACTTAGAGACTTCTGCTTGGGCAGAAGTGGAGCTCAGGACCCATGCAGAAATGTTGGGGATCCCTGCAGATGTGTTTGCTGTGACCAGGTCACAAGCCAAAATGTCTAGCACTGAACAGGCCTTGGATTCTGGAAGAATGGACCAAGTGCCTTCCAAGAGGAGGAGTAGTAGGGTTAAGGCAGTGCCTTCCCCTTGGCTCAGGAGGAAGATCAGTCCCTTGAGGGGGATGATCTCAGCCCTGAAGAAGGAACTGTCCCAGAGGAACTTGAACCTGACCAGGTTGAGTTCTTGGGGACAGGGGGACCTTCTAGGGCAGATCTGAGCCAGGAGCAGCAGAGCTGCCCCTCCCTTGAACCCCTCAGACAGCAAGCTGCTGCTGAGGCTGCTGGGAAAGCTAGTGGTCCCCATACAGTGTATTGGGATGATGGACTCCTGTACTCAGAGAGTAGAGACCCCAAGCCTGGTGCTACCAGGAGGTTGGTAATACCTTTGAAGTTCAGGGGCTTCCTATTGACCCTAGCCCATGATATTCCCTTAGCAGGTCACCTGGGCCAGAACAAGACTTGGGACAGAATTGTCCCTCACTTTCACTGGCCCCACATGTCTGAAGACAGTAAGGAGTTTTGTCGCTTCCTGTGTAACCTGCCAAGCCAGTGGCAAAGCAGGTGGCACTACAAAGGCCCCCTGATACCACTACCTGTGGTGGGGGTGCCCTTTGAAAGGGTAGGGATTGACATTGTTGGTCCCATGGATCCCCAAACAGCCTCTGGGCACAGGTTTATCCTGGTGGTAGTGGATCATGCCACCAGGTACCCAGAAGCTATTCCCCTCAGGACCACTACAGCACCTGTGGTGGCAAGGGCCCTCCTGGGAATCTTCTCAAGAGTGGGCTTTCCTAAGGAGGTAGTATCAGACAGGGGTGCTAACTTCATGTCTGGGTACTTAAAAGCAATGTGGAAGGAGTGTGGAGTGACTTATAAGTTCACCACACCCTATCACCCACAATGCAATGGTTTAGTTGAGAGATTCAACAAAACCTTGAAGGGCATGATTAAAGGGCTCCCAGAAAAGCTTAGGCGTAGATGGGACATACTCTTGCCCTGCCTTTTATTCGCATATAGGGAGGTGCCTCAGAAGGGGGTTGGTTACAGCCCTTTTGAACTTCTGTTTGGCCACCCTGTGAGGGGTCCACTGTGCTTGGTGAAGGAAGGATGGGAGTTACCTCTCAAGCCCCCAAAGCAAGATATAGTGGACTATGTACTTGGTCTCCGCTCCAGGATGGCTGAGTACATGAAAAAGGCAACCAAAAACCTTGAGGCTAGCCAGGAACTTCAGAAGGCCTGGCATGACCAAAAGGCTGTTCTGACTGTTTACCAGCCAGGACAGAAGGTGTGGGTGTTGGAGCCAGTGGCCCCAGCAGCTCTCCAAGATAAATGGAGTGGACCCCACACTATTGTTGAGCAGAAGGGTGAGGTCACTTATTTAGTGGACCTAGGAACACCCAGGAGTCCCCACAGGGTTCTCCATGTCAACAGGTTAAAACCATATGTGGACAGGGCTGACATGGGCTTGCTCATGGCTACTGATGAAGGGCAGGAGGAAGAGAGTGACCCACTCCTGACCTGCTCTCACAGAACCCTGACGATGGGTCAGTTGATGGTGCAGCCTTGGCAGGCAGCCTCACTACCCAGCAACAATCTGATTGCAGGCAAGTCCTCAATCAGTTTAGACATATGTTTTCACTGACACCCAGTCAGACCACCTGGTGCACTCATAAAGTGGACACTGGGGACAGTCTGCCTAATAAAAACAAGATTTATAGGCAACCTGACCATGTCAGGGACTGTATCAGGACTGAAGTCCAGAAAATGTTGGAATTGGGAGTTATTGAACCCTCAGATAACCCTTGGGCTAGTCCAGTAGTCCTTGTACCGAAACCTCACACCAGTGGTGGAAAAAGAGAGATGAGGTTTTGTGTGGACTACAGGGGTCTCAATGCAGTCACTAGGACTGATGCCCATCCAATACCCAGGGCAGATGAGCTCATAGATACTTTGGCCTCTGCCAAATATCTCAGCACATTTGACCTAACAGCTGGCTACTGGCAGATCAGACTAGCTGATACTGCAAAGCCCAAAACAGCATTCTCAACCCCTAGTGGGCATTATCAATTTGTGGTAATGCCCTTTGGTCTGAAGAATGCACCTGCCACTTTCCAGAGGTTGGTGAATACAGTTCTCACAGGACTGGAAGCCTATAGTGCAGCTTATCTAGATGATATTGCTGTCTTTAGCTCCACCTGGGAGGATCACCTGGTCCACCTCAGGAATGTTTTACAGGCCCTGCAAAAGGCAGGCCTGACTATCAAGGCCACTAAGTGCCAGATAGGGCAGAGTCAGGTTGTGTACCTGGGCCACCTTGTGGGTGGAGGCCAGGTTCAACCTTTGCAGAGCAAGATCCAGACCATCATGGACTGGACTGCTCCCACTACCCAGACTCAGGTGAGAGCCTTCTTAGGCCTGACTGGGTACTATAGGAGATTTGTCAAGGGGTATGGATCAATAGTGACACCCCTGAATGACTTAACTTCTAAGAAAATGCCCAAAAGGTTCAGTGGACAGTTAGCTGTCAAAAGGCATTTGATGACCTCAAGCAGGCCATGTGCACTGCTCCAATTCTGCAGAGTCCTGATTACTCCAAGAAGTTCATTGTTCAAACTGATGCATCTGAATTGGGGGTAGGGGCTGTACTGTCACAATTGAATGAAGAAGGTCAGGATCAGCCAGTAGCTTTTATTAGCAGAAGGCTGACCCCTAGAGAGAAACGTTGGTCAGCCATAGAGAGGGAGGCCTTTGCTGTGGTCTGGGCTCTGAAGAAGTTGAGGCCATACTTGTTTGGTACACACTTCCTGGTTCAGACAGACCATAAGCCCCTCTTATGGCTAAAACAAATGAAGGGTGAAAACCCCAAACTGCTTAGGTGGTCCATTTCCCTACAGGGGATGGACTTTACAGTGGAACATAGGCCTGGGAGTAACCATGCGAATGCAGATGGACTCTCTAGGTATTTCCACTTAGAACATGAAGACTTAACTGGGCAAGGTTAGTTTAATGTCCCTACGTTTGGGGGGTTGTGTAGGAGAGTAGGATCTGCTTCACATGGGTACCCCCACTTTTTGCTGATGCTTCACTGTTTTTCGACATTAGTCTGGCTGGGGCCCTGCTAATCAGAACCCCAGCCTAGCTGCTTCCTCTCTAAAATGGTTTCCATGTGCCTTAGGCACATCACTGATTGGGATCTGGAGTGCCCTTATAAGTCCCTAGTATATGGTATAGTATGTACCAAGGGCATAGGTACCTCGGAGGCCTGCCAGGGGCTGCAGCATGTATTATGCCACCCCTGGAAGGCCATCCAAACTGACACCACAGGTCTGCTACTGCAGCCTGGGTAAGGTGGTGCATGCACCTCTTACTGTGATATAGGTTACCTATATCACGAAATACATACACACATATAAACCTATAAGTCACTCCTAAGGCAGGCCTTATCAATCCTAAAGGCAGAGTGCGTGGTTCCTATGTGAGAGGGTGCACCTGCATGAGCAGGGCCCCTCTGCAGCGTTCGGAGACCATCTCTGATGCTGTTTGTAGTGCAGCCTGACCATATACTCTTAAGCGCATTATATCCTCGCGGTAAAATGCTAACTTTGGAATGGCTGCACCTAAACATGTCGTGTTTGGTGTCAAACATCTTGGAATACTACCCCCCGCCAATCCTGGCGGCGGGGGTAGCATTCCACCCTTCTAGAGGGAAAGACATGTTAACTCTGACTAGTCCGGTAACTTCTTTCCAGAGCCCTGGCATCACAAAATGGATGCTGCTGCCACAGACACGAGTCTGGCCTCCTGCTGCTGGACGAAACTCCGGCAGGGGAGGCCTGGACACAGGTTTCTGTCCCAGGGAGGTGTGACCACCTCCCCAGACAGGATAATGTGTATTGGGGCTGGGCGGGAGCACTTTCGGGTGCTTTGAAGTCCTGCACTGGGGGCACATTTGGTGTCCCTAGGCATACCCCAGTTCAAACCGGATCAGGGCTTGCAGCCCCTGCTTTGGCGCGAACTGGACAAAGGGAAAGGGGTGTAGCCACCCCTCTGCCCTGACCCACCCATAGGTGGGGCCACAGAGTAGTCCAACCCCTATTTTTAGAATAAAGGTAGGAACCCAGTCCTTAGGACTTTAGATTATACCTGGACGAAACTCTGAAACTGAATCCTGGACCTTCGACGCTCTACGACAAGATTAGAGGACTGAAGAATCTCCCTTGGGGTCAAGGAGTGACTCCCCTGCTTGGCAGGCACCAAAGAAGCATCTGTCCGGTTCGCATTTCTGAAGCTCCTGTCGGACGCCGAAGTCATCGCATCACCAGAGGTGGATTCTCAGACTTCCCCGAGGCTACCCTGAGTCCCCAGCAAAGCTGAGGCCCGTGGCTATCGTGGGTGACTTGAGACCGTGACCCCTGGACACTGAGCACATTTGCAAGTGCATCATCTTCTGGGTCTCCCAAGAAGTTGTGCTTTGGGCTTCGAGTAGCCCTAGCCTCCAGCACCACCTGCACCAAAGATCACTGGCCCCCACTCCACGAGTGTCCTGTAAGCCAGCTCCACGTGCGGCGTCACGAGGCTCCTTTGCGGTCGCTAGCCCGTTGGCTAGTAGCACTTAACGAAGGCCAATCCTTTTCTTACTTGGCATCCTGGTTGCTCCAGGCCTGCCCTCACTTACCCTCGCTGGGTGAGTTCCACAGACCTTGCTGGTCTGCACCATCGACGATCTACATCTTCACCGAGACTTGCCGTTGCCAAGGCTTGTTGGGTCCAATCCGGTCGCCGACACCTCAGCACTCGACAGACATTGTGTACCAGCCCGAATCCTGCTCCTGGTCGCCGACAATGCCTCCTGGACCTCGTGGCTGAAGAGTCAAGACGACCGTCAACGCACCTGAAGCACTCGACATCGGTGGGCATCTGTCCATCGCCTTCCTGGTCACTGGCTAGTGACCCAGACTCTGTCCCCTCTGCTTTCAGGTTCTTCAGAACTCCGAACCACTCTTGGATCCACCCGGACACTTTTCTCTTGGCCGCCAGCAGCACTTTGCAGCAGCTCGCCATTCGAATCGACGACGAAACCCGACCCCGAAAGGCACCTATGCACCCGGCTTCCTGGGTGAGGTAACACGAGTACTCCGGTGCTCCCGTGGGTAGAGACTCTTCAAAGTCCTAGATCTCAAAGGGTTTTGTCCTAGTCCTCTTTTAAGTGTCCCTTTCTCTATTTTCCTGATCCCGACTTTCTCCATAGAAGTTAACGGCGTATCGCGGTTGTGTATTTACACTGCACGCGCTCTCCCGTGGGTCCCCTGTGTCACTACCTTGGGTGGTTCCTTGTGGTCCAAGCACTTCTAGAGGCTCTAGGCCTAGTGTCTAGTTCAGTCGTGGTTCGCATACCACTTTATTGGTATATGGTTTGGTACGCCCCTAGGGCCCAAACGTGTATTTGTGCTATTACTGTGAATTAATAACTTATAACTTATGTATTTCGAACTCTAGCCTCATAAAGAGACTAGAGGGGTGTGTTTATCAATAAATACATATATTTTGAATATATACCTGGTGTGGTGCTCTTTCATTTGATCACTCAAGAGATTATAAACTGGTAAAACAAGCTGCTTTACATTCCTTCAAAGCTTAGCCTGAAGGCTGCTCTCCATAGCTACCACTAGGATAGCTTTCAATAAAGGTTGTCTTTAACCTATCTCCAATAAGGGGTTGTTTGGACTGGTGCAAGGTGCCCACTATAATTAGTGGACAGCATATACCAGGCCAACTTCTCACAAAAGGTACAGTCTTTCTGCCCCCCCGGGGGGCAGAAAGCCCACTAGATACCAGGGATTTTTTTTAAAATTATAATTAGGGGGGCTGCCCAATATGGGCATGCCAATGCCCCCACCCCCCCTGTCTCAAAGGTACAGTCTTTCTGCCCCCCCCTGGGGGGCAGATCAGGACAGTAGCCCCCAATCTGCCCCCACATTTTCCACATATTTTTGTGTGGAATCACCGTGCCGGCACAAATGTGCTACCCACAGCGTTCTCCTTAGTGTCCCGAGTAAAATGATACCTCACTTGTGTGGGTGCCCAATGCAGAATTGGCTAAAAACGTATTTTTAAAAAAATGTAGCGCTTAGAATTCTCAGTGCTATACCCTTATTCCCTATGTTTTGGGCTCTTCCCAGTCACAGGCCCTTGCCCCAACCACACAAGTGAGGTATCATTTTACTCGGGAGACTGAGGGGAACACTGTGGGGTAGGACATTTGTGCCGGCACTGTGATTCCACCCAAAAATATGTGGAAAATGTGGTTGTTTCAGCTAAATTTGAGGTTTGCAGGGGATTCTGGGTAGGGAAAAGTTGGGGGATCCATGCAAGCCATACCTCATTGGACTCCCCAGGGTGTCTAGTTTTCAGAAATGTGTGGGTTTGGTAGGTTTCCCTAGATGGCAGCGAGCCCAGGGCCAAAAAACCAGGTGCCCCCCCAAAACCAGGTAGTTTTGTTATAGGTAATTTTGAAGTATCCACAGTACGATTTGGGCCATTTCCTGTTGCAGCCACTGTGCCTACCCACACAAGTGAGGGACCATTTTTATCTGGAGAACTGGGGGAACGCTGGGTGGTAGGAAATTTGTGTCAGCCCGGTGGTCCTACAACTTCCCCACACAGGAATGTGAGAAACAATTGATTTTTTCAACAAAATTTGAGGTTTGCAGGGGATTCTGGGTAGGGAAATGTTGGGGGACCCATGCAAGCCATACCTTGCTGGACTCACCCGGGTGTCTAGTTTCCAGAAATGTGTGGGTTTGGTAGGTTTCCCTAGATGGCCGCCGAGCCAGGGGCCAAGAACCCAGGTGACCCCCTTTCAAAACCAGGTTGTTTTGTGATAGGTCATTTTGATGTCTCCTCAATATGTTTTGGGCCCTTGCCTGTCGCGGGTACTTGACCCACCCACACAACTGAGGTACCATTTTTATCGGGAGACCTGGGGGAATGCTGTGTAGAAGGAAATTTGTGGATCCACGCAGATTCCAGAACTTTCCCACACAGAAATTTGAGAAAAAAGTGATTTTTTTCAGCTAAATTTGAGGTTTGCAGGGGATTCTGGGTAGGGAAATGTTGGTGGACCCATGCAAGCCATACCTTGCTGGACTCCCCCGGGTGTCTAGTTTTCATAAATGTGTGGGTTTGGTAGGTTTCCCTAGATGGCCGCCGAGCCCGGGGACAAAAACTCATGGGAACCCCCTTGCAAAACCAGGTTGTTTTGTGATAGGTAATTTTGATGTTGCCTCAATAGGTTTTGGGCCCTTGCCTGTCGCGGGTACTTGACCCACCCACACAAGTGAGGTACCATTTTTCTCTGAAGACTTTGGGGAATACGGGGTGGGTGGAATTTTGTGGATCCACACACATTCCAGAACTTTCCACCACAGAAATGTGAGGAAAATGTGTTTTTTTTGACAAATTTTGAGGTTTGGAAGGGATTCTGGGTAACATAACCTGGTGAGAGCCAGACAAGTCACCCATCCTGGATTCCCCTGGGTGTCTAGTTTTCAAAAATATATAGGTTTGCTAGGTTTCCCTAGGTGCCGGCAGAGCTATGGTTCAAAATCTACAGCTAGGCACTTTGCAAAAAAAGGGTCCGTTTTCACTGTGAAAATGTGGTATGTCCACGTTACGTTTTGGGCCGTTTCCTGTCGCGGGCACTTGGCCTACCCACACAAGTGAGATACCATTTTTCTCGGAAGACTTTGGGGAATGCGGGGTGGGTGGATTTTTGTGGATCCACGCAGATTCCAGAACTTTCCACCACAGAAATGTGAGTAAAATGTGTTTTTTAAAAACAAATTTTGAGGTTTGCAAGGGATTCTGGGTAACAGAACCTGGTGAGAGCCAGACAAGTCACCCCATCGTGGATTCCCCTGGGTGTCTAGTTTTCAAAAATGTATAGGTTTGCTAGGTTTCCCTAGGTGCCGGCAGAGCTAGGGTTCAAAATCTACAGCTAGGCACTTTGCAAAATAGTGTCAGTTTTCACTGTAAAATGTGGAGTGTCCACGTTGCGTTTTGGGCCGTTTCCTGTCGCGGGCACTAGGCCTACCCACACAAGTGAGGTACCATTTTTCTCGGAAGACTTTGGGGAACGCGGGGTGGGTGGATTTTTGTGGATCCACGCAGATTCCAGAACTTTTCACCACAGAAATGTGAGGAAAATATGTTTTTTTGGACATATTTTTAGGTTTGCAAGGGATTCTGGGTAACAGAACCTGGTGAGAGCCAGTCATGTCACCCCATCCTGGATTCCCCTGGGTGTTTAGTTTTCAAAAATGTATAGGTTTGCTAGGTATCCCTAAGTGCCAGCAGAGTTAGGGTTCATAATCTACAGCTAGGCACTTTGCAAAAAAAGGTTCAGTTTTCACTGTGAAAATGTGGTGTGTACACGTTGCGTTTTGGGCCGTTTCCTGTCACGGGCACTAGGCCTACCCACACAAGTGAGGTACCATTTTTCTCGGAAGACTTTGGGGAACGCGGGGTGGGTAGAATTTTGTGGATCCACGCAGATTCCAGAACTTTCCACCACAGAAATGTGAGGAAAATGTGTTTTTTTAAAACATATTTTTAGGTTTGCAAGGGATTCTGGGTAACAGAACCTGGTGAGAACCAGTCAAGTCACCCCATCCTGGATTCCCTGGGTGTCTAGTTTTAAAAATGTAGAGGTTTGCTAGGTTTCCTAGGTGCCGGCAGAGCTAGGGTTCAAAATCTACAGCTAGGCACTTTGCAAAAAAGGGTCCGTTATCACTGTGAAAATGTGGTGTGTCCACGTTGTGTTTTGGGCCGTTTCCTGTCGCGGGCACTAGGCCTACCCACACAAGTGAGGTGCCATTTTTCTCGGAAGACTTTGGGGAACGCGGGGTGAGTGGAATTTTGTGGATCCACGCAGATTTCAGAACTTTCCACCACAGAAATGTGAGGAAAATGTGTTTTTTTTTTTACAAATGTTTAAGTTTGCAAGGGATTCTGGGTAATAGAACCTGGTGAGAGCCAGTCAAGTCACCCTATCCTGGATTCCTCTGGGTGTCTAGTTTTCAAAAATGTATAGGTTTGCTAGGTTCCCTAGGTGCCGGTAGAGCTAAGGTTCAAAATCTACAGCTAGGCACTTTCCAAAAAAAGGGTCAGTTTTCACTGTAAAAATAAAGTGTGTCCACGTTGCGTTTTGAGCCGTTTCCTGTCGCGGGCACTAGGCCTACCCACACAAGTGAGGTACCATTTTTATCGGGAGACTTAGGGTAACACATAATTGTAGAGCAACTGTTATTATCTATTGACTTTCGATGCATTTCTGCCTTCCAAATGAAAGACAATGTGTAAAAAATAAGTCATTTTGAAAAATGACCTATAATTCTCATGCTAGTATGGGTACTCACAATTTTGGAAATGTGCAAATATCTACTGTTTCTAAACTCTATATTTTGTTCCAATTTCAGAAATACATAGGTGTCGCTCATACCGATTTTTCCATGTATATATTTTCCCAAATTAATTGCTATATACCCGGTACATAATAAAAAACCATTGCAATACGCTGCTCAGTTATTGGCTCTGGGTTCGTCGGGTTCTTGGTGAACCTACAAGTCCTATATATCCCCACAACCAGAAAGGTCCAGCGGATGTAACGGTATATTGCTTTCAAACAGCTGTCATAATTAGAAGAAGTTACAGGTGAAAACGTTGACACAAATGGCAGTTTTTTCAACTAATTTTCAATTTTTCCTATATTCAACGGTTAGTTTCTATAAAGAAACCTTGAAGGATCTACACAAATGACCCCTTGCTGAATTCAGATTTTTGTCTACTTTTCTAAAATGTATAGCTTTCCAGGATCCATTATTGCTTTCATACCCATTTCTACCATTAACTGGAAGGAGGATGAAAGCACAAAAAATAGCAAAAATAGGCTATGTCCCAGAAAAATGCCAAAACTGTGTAAATAATTTTGTTTTTCTGACAAAAGTCTGCTTGTCCCTGAAAGCTGGGAAGATGGTGATTTCAGCACCACAACCCCTTTTTTGATACCATTTGCAGGGAAAAACCAGACGCTTTCATCTGTAGCCCTTTTTTCACATTTTTCCCCAAAAACCCACAACTTAGCTGTATTTTGGCTAATTTCTGGGTCCCCTCCAGGGGAATCCACAAACCCTGGGTACCTTTAGAATCCCTATGATGTTGGAAGAAAAGGACGCAAATTTGGTGTGGATACCTTATGTGGTCAAAGAGTTACAGGGGCCTAAGCGCGAACTACCCCAAATAGCCCAAAAAAGGCTTAGCACAGGGGGGGAAAAGGCCTAGCAGCAAAGGGGTTAATGACTACAGTACTAACCATGTATAACGTAAACATTTCAAACTGAAAAGGCTCTTGAAAAGATAGATGTTATAATTAAAGCAATTCATTATAACATCTGTAGTTTTTTTTTAGACTGAGCCGTATATATGTGTCCATATTTATTTTTACACCATTTTAACTCCCTTCTCTATCGAAGCTAAAATGGTATCTTTACAACCCTACACGTGCCAGCCGATTTCTGGTGTTGGTAACCCAGTTGCTCGGATCAAAGGTCCTAAACACTTGGGGCCTCATTTATGAGAAGTGTTGGATCGCTGCGTGAAAGCAGCGATGCGACACATCTCAGTGCGCCCTCCTTGCGACATGATGGATGCGTCATATTTACTGTATGACGCATCATGTCGCAAGTAATGACATATATTACTGACTATCTGTTGGCGCAAAAGTGGCGCATTGCTGGCGTGTGCCTAAAAACCGACGCAACTCCGGCAATGTGTCCTTTCACATGGGGCAAGCCCCATGTGAAAGTGTCTGCGTCACCATTATGCCTGCCACGAGGCAGTCGTAAGGTTTTGATGCATTGGCATCCTAGAAGCGGCACAGTGAAATCTTATAGATTTCACTGCACCACTCTTACGGCCCTTTCTTGCGGGGGAACACCCACCCCGCGTACATTATACCTGACGCAGATATAATGTAGCGCAGGGTTTCACGAAGTGACGCATCTGCCTAGATACATCACTTCGTAAATATGGCGCAACATGGCGCATTATTTACGCCGCCGCAGCGTCACAAAAAGTGACGCAACGGCCGCGTAAATGTGACGCAGGCCTTCATAAATAAGGCCCTTGGTAGCTAATATTCATGCTTCCACTGCTGAAACAAACACTTCTTGTGCATCATCTGTCCCTCCAGGGAACATTGTTCCATCGGAGCAGTCCTCCCAAGCCCCGCCCTCTGGGATTGTCTTGGGAGTTCCCTCACACAGTGCTAATTCTACAGTACGTCTCACTTTGACAGGTTCAAATGGGAATGAGCCACCACTGAACACCAACGTCACAACTGCCTAGGCAGTAATTAATCTTCCTCCTGCTGCCTGTCCATATGTAAGTGTTTTGACGGGGGTCAACCTCTTTGAGCATCCCAGCTTGAATCCTACTAGGATTTATTTAATAAGACTTTGGACTGGTCGGTGTTCCATAAAGGCATTTTATTTGTGCTTGCATCCGGCCCAAAACATCTGACATTGCGGGGGGATTGTATTGTTGTGAATTTTAGATTTCCTTGGATGGCTTACAATCTGTTATTTAATACCAACCATCACTTTACACAGAGAAGCTCCATCCCCCTGGTCGCGTTAGGATAATTCTGCAAACTCCCTTACTTTCCGAGACAGACATACCCCCTCATAGCAGGTCCTTTGTTGGGTCACTCAGGCACCCACCCTAATTATGCACGAGCGCATCAGTACCCACCTGTATCTCGGCCGAATATGACACATTCAGCAAGGGTTCCAGCCAAGGTGCCCGCACATGCATTTACAGTCCCACCAGTTGGTGTTAGTAACCCTTTTTCCATCTCTACATCTAACAGGTTTGATGTCCTCTCGGATCGGGACTGACTATCAGAAGTAGGTAATCAAGTCCTGAAACTGGTCAAAAAAGCTCAAATCGCCTCCTTAGATTCTAGTCTAGGTCGCTCATTATCTATACTCAGCTGGAATGTAGCAGGTCTTAAAGGGAAGATCGACAACCGTGACTGGCGGGCGTTTGTCTCCAGGTTTCATATAATCGCTCTGCAGGAAACCTGGGGGCATATGTATGAACCGTTTTTCCCGTTCGCAAACGGGCCGATTCTCAGAATCGGCCCGTTTGCGAATGGGAAAAAGCCTTTTGGGATGTATCATCCCAAAAGGCCCTCGCAAAATAGGGAATTGCAAAATTTGCGATTCCCTATTTTGCGAATGCATTTAAGGAATCACAAATTGCGATTCCTTAAATGCAATTCCGGAAGCACCTTGGTTGTGCGATTTTGCCTTAAGAAATCTCAAATTACCACCAACTTCAAGTTGGTGGTAATTTGCGATTTTCCTGAAAAATGCACTTTTTGGCATTTTTCAAAGTGGCATGTGGTGCACATACATGCCCTTAGGGCATGTATGTGCGCCACATGTGCACCCATGCTTATTTCAGGGTGCAACAGGGTGTCCTTTTGACACCATTGCACCCTTGAAATTGCATTCGCAATTTGCGAGTACCTAATTGGTACTCGCAAATTGCGAATGTCTTCCCATTCATTCCTATGGGCCTCTAGGCCCATAGGAATGAATGGGAAGGTATTCCTTAATTGCGAATCGCAATTTGTGATTCGCAATTAAGAAATACGTAGGATTCGCAAATTTATTTGCAAATACTACATACATCGCGTTTTGCGATTCTCAAATAGCGATTCACAAGAAATCGCTATTTGAGAATCGCAAATGCCATTTTTCATACATATGCCCCCTGGTCTCTTAACCCTATGTTATTTGATGGGTATGGCTGTTACACCAAGCTTGCTACTCCTTCCTACAGAGGCAGTGCCAGGGGTGGTCTTATAGTCTGGGTGAGCATATACTTATGCGTGGACATAATCAGTCATCAAATCTGAATCACCATCCTTAGCTTTAAAAATATGTGATAGTTTAACAAATTTTTCGTTTTACCTAATTAATTTTTACAATAACGATTTTACCAACTCTGTTTGTATTCATTTTACTCATTTGTTTAGTTTTCTGTCTAAAT
Organism: Calotriton arnoldi; assembly: GCA_963921515.1. Lineage (NCBI taxonomy): Eukaryota > Metazoa > Chordata > Amphibia > Caudata > Salamandridae > Calotriton > Calotriton arnoldi. The sequence continues at coordinate 3,023,310 of CAWUFW010000049.1, read as the reverse complement.
TACAATCCCAAGAAGGCAACAAACTAACAGAGTTTTATTATTTGGTATATGGTAACTTTAATGCCAAGCGGAAGGGGCGTGTTCAGGAACTTGGACCATACATGAAGGGATGTGGAACAACCCAAGATGATAGGGGGCTGAACTGAATAGACATTTGGTAATGCATGATTTAGTAGACATAATTGAGACTTTTCGAGGGGAAGTAACTCCACCACCAACTTTTCGAGAGACAGGTCATGCCACGACCATTGAGAATATGTTTGTGAATACTAATTTTATACCATGTTTTTGTAATGGGGATGTGTTATTCACTGAGTGGGGTGATCATAATGCACATTGTGCTTTAGCTCAACTGCCAGGGAGCAGACATCAATGTAAAATTAATTAGATCCCCATTACCCAACACTCACCAGATGGCCTTAGGCTCATTTGGCGCCTCAAAAACCCAAGTGATACCCTGACACTGTTAGTTACATTGAATCAGGGTTTGCTTCTCAGCTGTTTAGCAGATTCTGGTAGTGAGAAGATGATAACTCACTATAACAGTTAACACAATGCGTCAAACAGGCCCTACTTAAGTCCACCTCTCCAGACAAGGTGGCCCGTGCTGGTTTGACGAGCATTGCTCAGTGACCAACCGCAGACTGAGGAAGGCGCTGTCTGCCTCCCCGAGGGTTTAGCCCGAGTTCTGGCAGGCACGCAGTGAATATAAAATTGTTGTAAAATCTAGAAAAGAGGAGTTACATAAAAAAACGATAAGGAATTAATGGAATCAGCAGCAGCAGAGAATGACAGTGAAATATTTTGCGAATTAATAAAGAAAATTACATCCAGGAACACCCCCGAAAATCCCCGCCGGCAGTGTAATATCTTAGACTCGCATTGCGTATCAAATTTAACTGCCCTATATCATATCGAGGAGGACCAGGGCCTGGTACTTGCTCTACACAAAAGATTGCAGCATTCTCCGCCTTTTCTTATCTCCGACCAGGAAGTAGAATTAGCTATACAGCAGAGAATGGGCGGGAAAGCACCCGGCCCAAATGTGGTCCCAGTTGATCTTATAAAATGCACGCCCTATCTATGGGGGCCCTTGATCACAAATACTTTTAACAGATGCCTCAGATCCCTTGTTCCTGGACCTCTACTTCCATTGCTCCATTATTCAAAAAGGGTGACCATTCGTCTCCCAAATGTTCGACCCATCTCTCCTATAGACAGCATGATTAAAATTATCGGGAGAGTGGCCTATAATCATATAGTTACATGGGCTAGCGATAACGACATTCTCTCACCCTTTCAAATCAGATTCCGCCCACGTTTGGGCACAGTGGAGCAGTGCTTGAACTTAAGTTTGTTAATAAGTACATATATTCATTCTCGGCACTCTCCAATTTACATGGCCTTTATGGATTTGTCCACCACTTTTGACTCAGTGAACAGGACCAAGCTGTGGATAATGATGTTGGACCTAGGGGTTGGTCGCCCATTAGTGAATTTCTTACATTCTTTGCATGTAGATTTAACCGCAAGAGTACGTATGAGTGCTCATGGTGAATTGTCCCCAGAATTCTCCTTAAAACCAGGGAGGGGGGGGAGGCAACAAGGCTGTATATTGGCGCCCCTGGTTTTTATCCTGTACATAAACAGTTTATCCACTTATTTGATCTCTACTGTAACTTTTAGCTGTTTAGGAACCCTGCACTGAATAGCTCCTGCCTTAAACTCAGTAGGTCAGCAGGCGCAGTGCTCAATCTGACCAGATCCGGAAGAAGAGGGACTAGTTCCTCCTTGTTGAAAGTGTACAACTCCCAGTGCGTTTCTACAGCCACACGCAGAGACAGGATTTGGGGCTTTCACAACTGTTCCTCTCTGCAGGTGGAGGAAAACTGCATTATCAGTAGAATCTTGTACCTACCACCGTCTACCCCATGTTTTAGCATCTGTTCAGAGCTTAAACAGGGTTACATCGCAAGGTACAGGTGGCCCCGTTAATGCTATGGGTCAGTACATGGACTAATCCGGCGGCATCTTTATGCAGGAACATCATTCTGGATTGTCTCAGCCTAGAGAAGGGTTCCTTTATCCCGTGGTTGAGCTATATCCATAAATCATTAGACACCCTGCGGTTGTCCACTCTGTTTAATGACCCCTGTAACATCAACAACCCGGACAAGCTAAATGTTAAAGCGGCTTTCTTTGAGCACTGTGAAGGAGTCAGAATGAAAGCTGAACTATCCAAATGCACTGTGCTGACTTACTTTAGATCCTTTGCCTCAGTGGAACCTATTTTATATTTAACTTTAGACCTCTCTCGTTGGGAGAGATGCTTTCATTCCGCTTTAGAGCAGGTACAATTTATTGGCTTTTGTGTTTTAAAAACGTATCTGACTTAGAGGGGAATGATGTATCGTCATGTCCATGTGATAACAAATCAGAACAGTCACTATTGCACTTTACTTTTTTCTGCTGTTTGCACAAATTGTCATGAAAGCACTTTCTGAGGCTCCTGTTAAAAAAGTAAGGGCACCGTCGGTGTAGAAAAGCCTTGGTCACTTGCAACTACTGAGTTCTCCTGATGTATGTTTCAGTATAAATATTTTTTTTAAATCCACTATCCGAACTAGAAAATCAATGGATGTGATTTGTTAATTGAGGAAAATAATGATATGATATATAAACTGTTTTATTAAGCGTGATTTTATCGTCAAAATTGATTTATCAAGTGCTATTTATACTGTTTATGTATTAATCCTGTGGTTTCATTTATGTCTCTAGTCAGGTCGAATAAAGATTGATTTGATTTGATTGAACTCCCTTCTCTTTAGGTGGGTTTGCGTGTATATAAATACCTATACATATATACATTTATTTTTTAGTCTGTTAAGAATAAACCTGCACCTAGTATTCCGGAACTTTGATGTGCGAATGTATACTAGTGCTAGAGTACATACAGTTACTATGCTATGGCATGTAACCACATACAATTATGAGCTTTTCCAGTTGTTTTAGAACAATATGGTACATGTACTGCATCCCTACAGCGCCTCATCCCGAGGGCATCTACGCATTGCGTGTTTTAGTGCTGATGTGAAAGGCGCTGTGCGCTAGAACACATTGCTCACTGATATGCTGGCTACCTCCGAACTTGCTGCTGGGTTTGAAAAGATAGCAAGATTATTTCTCGGCAACAGCAACACTGTTGACGAATTCAGTCCCTGATAAAATCCCGAGCAACAACAACCACTAAGGGTATTTTTCGGGGCAAAATAAATACTTTTAGCTCACTCCGAATTTGCAAGCAAACATTTGCAGCGGGAGGGCATTGCATTTAATGGCTGTGTAACCATCCAGTACACAAGAGCATTTCTATTTTTCTTAACCCTTTCCGTGCTCTTAGTTCCCTAAGCATTTGGCGTGGGAGGCTTAGTGACAGCTTGGAGACCATTTTTTTCTGTTTTTATAAATACATACAGGCAGGCAAAGTATTTTTTGTGTCTGCGGTTACAAGTAAAATGCAGTAAAAATTGAAAACTGAGAACTTTAGTTATGTAATTGACCTACTTCATTATACTCTTTTTATTGAGCTCGAACTGAAAAGGATTCCGTTTACCAAGATGCTAACCTGCAACCATCAGGTTACACACAGATCTCAGGAGCAGAGGCTCAGTCGTTTCCGGAGTTTAGGGCAATGCTACCATTTGAATCAACAGCATCTCCCTCTTTCAGATGAAAAAGAATGGTACAGTTTCAAAAATTTTTATAAATATTTTTTTATTTTGTAATAAAACATCAAACAACTCAGCAGGTACATCTCCATCAGTGTCCATTGATTATAAATGACAAGGCTTACAGTTAGTAAGGATACAGAGTTTACGGCATTATGATTGTCTTCCATAACCCCTACGATGCCGCCCTCCCCTTGTGTTAGATACCCCTCAAGTCCCTTAGCTAGATGTGGCCTATAGTAACGAACCCTGCGCCTATGCGCCATTTTATGTGCCTTCCAATACGTCTGTCTCCTCATCTTCCATCTCTATATTGTAGTAGCTCAGCCACGGCTGCCAGACTTTCCTAAACTTTCTCGGGCAATGCCTCGCTTTATATACTGTCTTTTCGGCACGCATGTACATGTCCATGCCAGTCCGCCACTCTTTCAAGGTGGGAGGTTCTGGTCTCCCTACGAGGCCTAGGTTGCTCAACAGAAGTAGATATCTGGGAATGTCAACATCTGTGTGGATGCCCATTAGAACGTACTTAGGGTTCATCGGAATTTGTGCCTGCAGTATGTTATTGAGTTCCTGTACTATCCGTGTCCAGTAATTATGTATTTGCCGACAGTCCCATAAAGTGTGGACGAAGGATCCGCGTTCTGTTCTACAGCGTAGACATTCCGGCGTCTCCGCCCTACCCATCGTATGGAATTTAGCCCTGTCATAGTATACCCTATGTAAGATTTTGAATTGAACCAGTCGTAGCCGAAGCTTAATTGCCACCTCCCTAGGGTGCATTAGGGCCGTTTCCCAATCTATGTCCTCTAGTGTACCTACGAAGTTGTCCCATTTGCCTCGGAGTATTAATAGATTATCGGGCATATTATTTATTAGGGTTTTGTATGTCCATGAGACTGCTTTCTCCGGTATCACTTCCTGTAGCAACCGGCCTTCTAATGGGACATATTCCGGGAGGTCCACGATGTCAGGTTTTTGCGTCTGCCAAGCGTGCCGGAGTTGAATATACTTATAATACTGCTTATCCGACAGGTTATATTCCGTTTGTAGCTGTGCCCGTGATTTTGTCTGCTTTCTCCCCTGTTTTCCTTTTTGTGCCCCTCGCTGCCCCATTGTCGCTGTGCCCGTGATTTTGTCTGCTCTCTCCCCTTTTCCTTTCTGTGCCCCTCGCTGCCCCATTGTCGCTGTGCCCGTGATTTTGTCTGCTTTCTCCCCTGTTTTCCTTTTTGTGCCCCTCGCTGCCCCATTGTCGCTGTGCCCGTGATTTTGTCTGCTCTCTCCCCTGTTTTCCTTTTTGTGCCCCTCGCTGCCCCATTGTCGCTGTGCCCGTGATTTTGTCTGCTCTCTCCCCTGTTTTCCTTTTTGTGCCCCTCGCTGCCCCATTGTCGCTGTGCCCGTGATTTTGTCTGCTCTCTCCCTGTTTTCCTTTTTGTGCCCCTCGCTGCCCCATTGTCGCTGTGCCCGTGATTTTGTCTGCTCTCTCCCCTTTTCCTTTCTGTGCCCCTCGCTGCCCCATTGTCGCTGTGCCCGTGATTTTGTCTGCTCTCTCCCCTGTTTTCCTTTTTGTGCCCCTCGCTGCCCCATTGTCGCTGTGCCCGTGATTTTGTCTGCTTTCTCCCCTGTTTTCCTTTCTGTGCCCCCGCTGCCTCTCGCCATTCCCGCCGCTGCGTCCCCTGCGGCCCCGCCCCCCTGACCGCCCATTCGCTGCCCCTGCCTCCCGCCTCCCAGCTGCTCCTCCCTCCCACCTCCCCATAAATGGCGGCCGCTGCGCGGTGAGGAGAGCGACCCTTGACCTTGCCAGGTAGGTCGCTCCCCACCACACAGCTCCGCCTGTGTTGTCTGCCCGCTGCTTCTGCAGGTAAGATCGCCCTCCGCTTGTGGCCCCGGTGCCCGTTTTTTTTCTGCTTGTCTCCCCTTTTCCTTTCTGTGCCCCTCGCTGCCCCATTGTCGTTGTGCCCGTGATTCTGTCTGCTTTCTCCCCTGTTTTCCTTTTTGTGCCCCTCGCTGCCCCATTGTCGCTGTGCCCGTGATTTTGTCTGCTCTCTCCCCTTTTCCTTTCTGTGCCCCTCGCTGCCCCATTGTCGTTGTGCCCGTGATTCTGTCTGCTTTCTCCCCTGTTTTCCTTTTTGTGCCCCTCGCTGCCCCATTGTCGCTGTGCCCGTGATTTTGTCTGCTTTCTCCCCTGTTTTCCTTTTTGTGCCCCTCGCTGCCCCATTGTCGTTGTGCCCGTGATTTTGTCTGCTTTCTCCCCTGTTTTCCTTTTTGTGCCCCTCGCTGCCCCATTGTCGTTGTGCCCGTGATTCTGTCTGCTTTCTCCCCTGTTTTCCTTTTGTGCCCCTCGCTGCCCCATTGTCGCTGTGCCCGTGATTTTGTCTGCTCTCTCCCCTGTTTTCCTTTTTGTGCCCCTCGCTGCCCCATTGTCGCTGTGCCCGTGATTTTGTCTGCTTTCTCCCCTGTTTTCCTTTTTGTGCCCCTCGCTGCCCCATTGTCGCTGTGCCCGTGATTTTGTCTGCTCTCTCCCTTTTCCTTTCTGTGCCCCTCGCTGCCCCATTGTCGCTGTGCCCGTGATTTTGTCTGCTTTCTCCCCTGTTTTCCTTTTGTGCCCCTCGCTGCCCCATTGTCGCTGTGCCCGTGATTTTGTCTGCTTTCTCCCCTGTTTTCCTTTCTGTGCCCCCGCTGCCTCTCGCCATTCCCGCCGCTGCGTCCCCTGCGGCCCCGCCCCTGACCGCCCATTCGCTGCCCCTGCCTCCCGCCTCCCAGCTGCTCCTCCCTCCCACCTCCCCATAAATGGCGGCCGCTGGCGCGCCGAAGGCGCGCCTAAGGCAAGCTCCGTCTGCGCCCGTCCGCGACTGGACCGCGCCCAGCGCCAGAACCCCTGGATCCCACCGATGCATCACCACCCGACGGACCTACGACGCCGCCACACTCACCGCACTCAATGCCGGCCGGAACCCTGCCTGCTACCGAGCCTCACCGAGACGCACCCACGGACCCTTCACCTGCCAAACCTGCCGATTCACCTGCCCCCGGACGTGCACCACCTCCGCCAAGTCGAGCACCAGCAGCAACCACCTGAAATGCATCCTGCTGAACACCCGCTCCGTCCACAGGCACGCCGTGGAACTCTGGGACCTGCTCGACGCAACAGCACCGGACATCGCCTTCCTCACCGAAACCTGGATGAACGCCTCCTCAGCGCCCGACATCGCCATAGCCATCCCGGACGGATACAAGATCACCCGGAGGGACCGCGTCAACCAGACGGGAGGAGGCATCGCCATCGTACACAAGAACACCATCCGCATCTCGACTAACTCCGACGAGACCTTCACCGCCGCCGAACACCTACACTTCCAGATACACACTGACCCCAAGACCACCCTCCGAGGCACCCTCATCTACAGACCCCCGGGACCACGCACACTATTCAGCGAAGACATCGCAGACTTCATCAGCCCGCACGCCATGCCCTCCGCCGACTACATCCTCCTAGGGGACCTCAACTTCCACCTGGAGAACAACAACGACAGAAACACCACCGCCCTGCTGGACAACCTCGCCAACCTCGGACTCAAGCAACTGGTGAACACTCCCACCCACTACGCCGGCCACACGCTTGACCCCGTCTTCTCGTCCAGCAAGCACATCTCCTTCAGCCACGCCACCGGACTCCACTGGACCGACCACAGCTGCGTCCACTTCAGCTTCAGAAAGACTACGACCCACCACCACCCGCAACAGGCTCCCGCCGGAGCTGGAGCAAGATCACCGCCGAGCAGCTCACCGCCTCCCTCAGCCAGAACACACCCACCAACACAACGGACCCAAACGAAGCAGCCAGCAACCTCGCCAAGTGGCTGACCGCCTGCGCCGACGACCTCGCACCACTAAAAACCCTCCCAGCAGACCCGGAAGCAAGAAAACCCCTTGGTTCACCAAGGAACTCAAGGAATCCAAGAAGAACTGCCGCACTCTCGAGAAAACCTGGCGACTCGACCAGACCACAGACAACAGGACCGCCCTCAAGCACGCCACCCGCAAACACCACCAGCTGATCCGCGCCACCAAGAAGTCGGCACTCAAAGAACGACTGGACAACAACGCCCATGACAGCAAGGAACTTTTCAGCATCGTCAAAGAGTTCTCCAACCCCAGCGCCGGAAACAACGACATCACCCCCTCGCAAGACCTCTGCAACTCACTCTCCGCGTTCTTCCACCGCAAGATCACCGACATACATAACAGCTTCGACGCACAAACAACGCACCCTACCGCCGAACCAACGCCCGCCACCACCACCCTCTGCAACTGGACCCCGATCAGCACCGAAGACACCACCCGCACGATGAACTCCATCCACTCCGGATCACCAACCGACCCCTGCCCACACCACGTCTTCAACAAAGCCGACGCCACCATCGCACCCCATCTCCGGGACATCATCAACTCCTCCTTCCACACCGCCACCTTCCCGGAGAGCTGGAAGCACGCCGAGCTTACCGCCCTCCTGAAGAAACCAACGGCGGACCCCACCGACCTTAAGAACTACCGTCCCATCTCGCTCCTTCCGTTTCCGGCCAAAGTCATCGAGAAGACCGTCAACAGACAGCTTGCCGCCTTCCTCGAGACAAATGGATCCCTCGACCCCTCGCAGTCCGGGTTTCGGGCCAACCACAGCACCGAGACCGCCCTTATCGCAGCCACCGACGACATCAGAACCCTAACCGACAACGGGGAAACAGCTGCCCTCATCCTCTTGGACCTCTCCGCAGCGTTCGACACCGTCTGCCACCGCACCCTAGTGAAGCGCCTCAGCAACATCGGAATCCGAGAGAAAGCACTGGAATGGATCATCTCGTTCCTCGCCGGAAGAACCCAGAGAGTCCGCCTCCCCCCGTTCAGATCCGAAGCCACCGAAGTCATCTGCGGCGTTCCACAGGGATCCTCACTCAGCCCAACCCTCTTCAACGTCTACATGAGCCCCCTCGCAGCCATCGCACGCCGACACAACCTCAACATCATCTCCTACGCCGACGACACCCAGCTGATCCTCTCCCTCACCAACGACCCCACCACCGCCAGAGCCAACCTACACGACGGGATGAGAGACGTCGCCGACTGGATGAGGAACAGCCGCCTTAAACTGAACTCAGACAAGACGGAAGTCCTCATCCTGGGCTCATCACCCTCCGCCTGGGACGACTCCTGGTGGCCCCCGGCCCTGGGCACCGCGCCCAAGCCAACGGACCACGCACGCAACCTGGGCTTCATCCTGGACTCCTCCCTGTCGATGACCAGACAAGTCAACGCCGTCTCATCTTCATGCTTCAACACCCTGCGCATGCTCCGCAAGATCTTCAGATGGATCCCCACTGAAACCAGGAAGACCGTCACCCAGGCACTCGTCACCAGCCGACTGGACTATGGGAACACCCTCTACGCCGGAACCACAGCCAAACTTCAAAAAAGACTCCAGCGCATCCAGAACGCCTCCGCACGACTCATCCTGGACATCCCCCGACACAGCCACATCACCGGACACCTGAAAGACCTGCACTGGCTCTCCGTCAGCAAGAGAATAACGTTCAGACTCCTCACCCACGCACACAAGGCCCTCCACGACCTGGGCCCAAAGTACCTCAACGACCGCATGACCTTCTACACGCCCACACGCCAGCTACGATCAACCAGCCACGCCCTCGCCACCGTACCACGCATCCGCAGAACCACCGCCGGAGGAAGATCCTTCTCCTACCTGGCAGCCAAGACCTGGAACTCCCTCCCCACTCACCTTCGGCGAACCCAGGACCATCTCTCCTTCAGGAAGCAGCTCAAGACCTGGCTGTTCGAGCAGTAACTTACCCCCTCCCCCAGCGCCTTGAGACCCTCCCGGGTGAGTAGCGCGCTCTATAAATGCCGTGATTGATTGATTGATATAGCTCCGCAAACATTAACAGGGCGCCCTGTCGTGTTATGTCTCCAAGGGTGGTAATCCCAATAGCGTCCCATCCTTTAAACCCCTGTAACTTTGCAAATTCAGGCAGCCGTTTGCCTTCCCATAGAGGTGTGGACCTAGTCAGTCTCTTGTCCCATTTCATCACACGTTCGGCTTCCCTCCATGCCTCAATCGCCCTCTGCGTCGCTGGCAGCAGACTTGACGCCCCTTGGCCCCCGTATATGTAGTGGAGGTGAGAGCGTTTTTGAAATTGGAGTCTCTCCAGGGCGTATGCGGGGTGATTCTGGGGGCGTGTCCCCATTCATTAATAACTACGAGGTGTGCCGCTCTATAATATGCCCGGACATCCGGCAGCGCTATTCCCCCATTATATTGGCTGCGTTGCAGCGTTTGCAGCGCTACTCGGGGGTGGCCCCCGTCCCATAGCAAAGTTCGTAGTTCATTATTTATCACCCTAAAGAGTGCCTCCGGAATTCTACAGTACGTATTTTGGAAAACGCATAATAGCTTGGGTAGCGTGATCATTTTAAACATAGCGGCCCTTCCCAGTAATGTCAGGGGGAGACGCCACCATCTGGCCACGTCGTCTCGGAAGTCCGCGAAAATGCGCTGGATGTTATGGGTGAGGCAGTTCGTCACGTTGTCCGAAATGAAGAGTCCTAGATATTTGAAGCCCTCTTTTGCGATGGGAAGGCGCGCTGGTACGGAGCGCATGTCGATGTGGCCCCCTATTGGGTATATGGTTGACTTCCCCCAGTTGATCTTGTACCCCGCCTGTTTACCGTAATTTTAGACTACATGAAAAATGATCGGGAGTGTCTTATCAGGGTTCATTATGTACAATAGGATGTCCTCTGCGTAAAGCAAAATTCGTTCATCCAACAGCTGCCCCTTGGAATCCCGGAACCCTGTTAAATCAGGGTGTGCTCTAATCAGACATGCTAGGGGTTCCAGAACAAGCGCAAAGAGTAAGGGGGACAGCGGGCAGCCCTGTCTGGTCCCCCGCTGGATGGGAAACTCAGCTGATTTAATGCCATTCACTCTTACTCTAGCCCTGGGTTTCATGTATAAAATATCGACCCACGTCCGGAAGCTATGCCCAAAGCCCAATTTTACGAGGACCCGTCTCATAAAAGGCCAATGTACCGTATCAAATGCCTTTTCGGCGTCGAGTGAGAGTAGCAGATGGGGAATCTCACTCCCTTTGGTCGCGTCCAGTCAATTTGCCAGTCTACGGAGGTTGAGGCGCGTGGCACATTTGGGCATAAAGCCTGACTGGTCCTTGTGTACCAAGGACATAATAACCGTCAATAATCGTGTGGCAAGTATGGAGGCCAAAATCTTGGTTTCAACATTAAGGAGCGAGATTGGGCGATAGGAGCCGCAATTTTCTGGGGGCTTGCCCGATTTCGGTATAACCACTACTGTGGCCTGGCAGAGGTCCGGGGGAAGCGCTCCCTCCTCTTTTGCCGCTAGGAGCATGTTTAGTAGACGTGGAGCTAACATATTATTGTTTAGTTTGAAATTCCCCTGGTAGTCCATTTGGCCCTGGAGTTTTTCCTGACTTCTGTTTGGTAATGGCCGCAGAAACTTCTTCTAAAGTGATATCAGCTTCTAGGGTCTCTGTGTCCTCAGTTTGCAAGACGGGCATATCTATTGCCACAAGATAATCATCTATGCTGTTCTCGTCAGTCGTCAACCGGGCCGCGTACAGATTAGTGTAGTAATCAGCGAATGCCGTCGCGAACGCTGGTGCCGTTCTATGTCGTGACCCTGCCTCCTCTATTTGGTTTACCCAATTTGCTTCTCTTTCTTTCCGACTTAACCAGGCTAGTAACTTCCCCCCGCTCTATCCCCCGACTCGTATAGTCTGTGTTGAGTGGTCTGAATTTGGGTGCGAGAGCTTCTCCCTCTACTAAGGCTCGGAATTCCCTCCGCGTGACCTCTAATTGCCGAAGCATCCCTTCCTCTGTATCTGGGGACAGTTTCTTTTTTAGTTCTAGCAATTTGCCTTCCAGGTCTCGTATTCGTATCGTTTCCTCTCTACGTTTCCGTGCAATTACGTCTTGCAGCCTCCCCCTAAGGACTGCTGTTAGAAATGGGGGTCTCTAGTTGGCAATGGCTGGCCACTGTCCAAGTAGGGACCCTTCTTCCTAAGTCAGAGTGAGAGGGCTACCCTCTTTAATACCCCTGCTCAACCCAGTGGTAACGTAGCACGAGCAGGTAGGCTTATCTCAGAGGCAGGGTGTGAAGCATTTATGATCATACACAGTAACACAGTGAGGAACACTACAAAGGGACACCACACAAGTAGTTATTATAAAAAATAAGTATCTTTATATAAAGGCAGATTTATCACAAGACCAATAACTGTAAAAGCCACAATACTGTCAAAAATAGGATAGCTGTTGAAGGGCTGTCAAAAATAGTTCAAAGGTTGCAAAAATAAGGTTCAAGTTCAAAGCAGTGGTCTCTGCGACCCTTTCTTTCACAAAGTACCTGGGTTTAGTAGCAAAACCAACAAAGTGTCGCAAATAAGCTGTAGCGATGATTCTCGGCACGCGAGGCCGGCGATGCGTTGAAATCCTTGCCGCAAGGGAGGATGATGCGCCGATCTGCGGGATGCGTGCGGAGACGATGCGACAAACTTCTGCACGCTGGACCGCCGATGCGATGACTTTCTTGCCGCGTGGGAGAAGTCGATGCGGTGATCCTGTTGCGCTGTGCGATCGTGTTGCGATGCAAAGACAAGACGCTCCGCGAGGGAGCGACGAAATTCGGTGCGATGCGATCAAAGTGGCGGACGCACGGCGTCCGCACTGCGATGTCTCGAAGCGATGATTTCTTTAAGGGTTGCGAGTGCGCGGCGACAGCAGCGCGATGATCTTTCCAGCGCGTCTCGGCTGCAGCGGCTCGCAAAGGGGTGTCAGCGATGGTTTCGGGTTGCGGGCCCTCGGCGGCAGTAGCGCGATGATTTTCCCAGCGCTCTCGACTGCAGCGGCCCGCAAAGATGCGTTAGCGTCGATTTCTCACCCTCTTTTCTCTGATGCAAACTAGAGGCCCTGGAACTCACAGGAGCCTCCTCAGCAGATAGCAGTCCTCGCAGGGAGGAAGCAGGAGGGTGGTGGTGGAGTCTGATGTGCCTGAGACTCCAGCAGGAGGCTAGCTCTTTTCCTAGCCCTTGGGTAATTGCTGTACAAAAATAAAAGTTCTCTCAAGAGTTCCTTTTCCTCTTCTTCAAGGTCCAGTGGTCACTGCTGCAGGCCAGTGCAAGAAACAACACACAGCACAGGGACAGTCACTTCCTGCAGATTCCTCCAGTGGCACGGACAGAGTTTCCTCTCCAGATCCAAAAGCAATACAAAATGTAGGGGCTTGAGCACAGATATTTATACCCCAAAAGCCTTTGATCCTTGAAGCTACCAGTCACTGAACCTAGCCAGAACCAGTTCTGCTCAGGCCTGGAGCACTTTGTTTACCAGGCTGCATCCTTCCTTTCAGAAAGAGGGGGTCTGCTAGCAGACACACAGTGGGAGGTGGAGCCAGCATTCACCTTGCCAGGCACAGCCCTATTCAGGTCAAGGAGCCACCCCTCCCCACACTCTAAATGCAGATCTCTCTATTCAACCCAGGTCTGACTCAGCCTGTCCTGCCCCTCTAAAACCAGACAGCCAATACACATAACGGCAGAGCACACTGGAAGGCTTAGGCAAGAAAATACCTACTTTCTAAAAGTGGTATTTTCAAACACAGAATATAAAAATAAACTTCACTAAAAGATGTATTTTAATATTCTGAGCTCAGGCATACTAAATTCGTTTTTCTACCATGTTCCTGGGGTCAGTTAGGACTATAGCATGTAATAGTCAATGAGGAACCATTCTAGCCTATGAGGAACAGGTAGCCTTACAGTAGTGAAAAACGAAATGGGGCATAATTCACTACCAGGACATGCTACACACACCAAGGCATGTCCTGCCTTACACATACAAGGCACCCTACCATAGGGGTGACTTACAGGATGCTAAGGGAAGGTTCAGGGGCTGGGAAGTGAGTGCACTTCACAGCCAAGATGGCAGTTCTGGACTGCACCCAGACACTGCAGTGGCAGGTCTGAGACACACTTTACAAGCTGCTTCTGTGGGTGGCACACATCAGTGCTGCAGGCCCACCAGCAGCATTTGGTTTACCAGCCCTGGGCACACATAGGCCACACTACTAGGGACTAACAGGTAAACCAAATAAGCCAATCAGGGATATACCAATTCACATAGACATATTTATACAGGGAGCATTCGCGCTGTGACACTGAATGGCAGTGGCACAGCGCCCAGAGCATCTAACACCAGTAAAACAGAGGAGACAACAGCGAAAAATGGAAGGGAGACCCATGCCAATGGTGCCAGGTCTAACACACATCCCCTCCAGCTGAAATGTGGGGAGAACTACCCATCCCCTTGGAAGTTCTCATCGCTAAGGCGGAAGAATCTGGACAGACCATCAGCATTGGCGTGTTCTGTACCAGGGCGGTGTTCCACCGTGAAGTCCATACCCTGTAGGGAAATGGACCACCTCAACAACTTGGGATGCTCACCCCTCATCTGCATCAACCATCTGAGGGGCCTGTGGTCTGTCTGAACCCGGAAGTGAGTCCCAAACAGGTATGGTCTCAGCTTCTTCAGTGCCCAGACCACAGCAAATGCCTCACGCTCAATTGCACTCCACCTCTGTTCCCGTGGAAGTAACCTCCTACTGATGAAGGCTACAGGTTGGTCTAGTCCCTCCTCATTTATCTGTGACAGAACGGCCCCCACCCCATGCTCTGAAGCGTCTGTCTGGACAACAAATTCCTTAGCAAAATTGGGCGCCTGGAGTACGGGTGCTGTACACATAGCAGTTTTGAGGGCATCATAGGCTTTCTGACAGGTGTCAGTCCAGTTCACAATCTTTGGCCGCTTCTTGGAAGTCAGCTCAGTCAAGGGTGCAACAATGTTGCCATACCCCTTGACAAACCTCCTATAATAACCCGTGAGTCCTAAGAAGGCCCTCACCTGGGTCTGGGTCCTTGGGGGCTCCCAAGCCAGGATGGTTTCAATCTTGGGCTGCAGGGGCGCCACCTGGCCGCTCCCCACCTGGTGTCCCAAGTACACCACAGAACCCTGCCCAATCTGGCACTTACTGGCCTTGATTGTGAGGCCTGCTCTGCGCAGCGCCATCAACACTTCCCAGAGGTGGCGCAAGTGGTCCTCCCAGGAGGAACTAAACACTGCAATGTCATCCAGGTAGGCGGCACTGAAAGCCTCCAGCCCAACCAACACCTGGTTGACCAATCTCTGGAAGGTGGCAGGGGCATTCTTCATCCCAAAGGGCATCACACGGAACTGGTAGTGCCCATCTGGTGTGGAGAATGCTGACCTCTCCTTTGCCCCATCAGTTAAGGCGATCTGCCAGTACCCAGACGTCAGATCAAACGTGCTGAGGTACCGGGCAGCCCCTAACCGGTCTATGAGCTCATCAGCTCTGGGGATGGGGTGCGCGTCGGTCTTGGTGACCGAATTGAGACCTCGGTAGTCCACACAGAACCTAAGTTCAGGAGTGGCACCAGGCGTCGCAGCTTTTGGTACCAAGACCACGGGGCTGGACCAGGGGCTGCTAGAGGACTCAACCACCCCTAGGGCGAACATTTTGGAAACCTCCTCCTTAATGCAAGCCCTGACCCTGTCAGTTACCCTGTAAGCCTTGTGCTTGACAGGAGAACTGTCCCCGGTATGCACCTCATGGACGCACCAATCAGTGACACCAGGTACCAGGGAGAACAAATCAGAAAATTGCCCCAACAGGTGGTGACAATCTCTCTGCTGCTCAGGGGTCAGTGTGGTGGAGAGGATCACACCCTCCACTGACCCATCCTTCTCTTCTGCACACAGGAGGTCCGGGAGAGGCTCACTCTCCTCCTCAACCCCGTCATCTGTGGCAAGAAGCATGCCCACTTCAGACCTCTCAAAGTGGGGCTTTAGGCGGTTCACATGCAGGACCCGCAAGGGGTTCCTGGGAGACTGAAAGTCCACCAAGTAGGTAACTGGACTTTTGCGCTCCACCACCTCAAATGGACCGGTCCACTTATCTTGGAGCGCACAAGGCTCCACTGGGGCCAGTACCCAAACCTTCTGACCAGGTTGAAATTCGACCAGAGTGGCATTCTGGTCGTGCCAACGTTTCATTTCTTCCTGGCTGGCTTCCAGATTTGCCTCAGCAATCTTTCTGAAACGCCGAGTCTGGTTCCGGAAGGCCAACATGTAGCTAAATACATCTTGGGGAGGTTTCCTGGGAGATTGCTCCCAGCCTTCCTTGACCAGACTCAGAGGTCCTCTAACCGGGTGGCCATAGAGGAGTTCAAAGGGACTGAACCCTAAGGACTTCTGTGGCACCTCGTAGGTAGGCAAACAACAGGCAGGGCAAGAGGACGTCCCACTTACGCCTCAGGGGCTCTTCTAGGCCCATGATCATGCCCTTCAAGGTCCGGTTGAACCTTTCAACCAGACCATTACCTTGGGGTGGTAAGGAGTGGTGAACTTATACGTTACCCCACACTCCTTCCACAGAGACTTCATGTACTGGGAGATGAAGTTGGTCCCCCTGTCAGACATCACCTCTCTGGGGAATCCCACACGGGAGAAAATCCCCATCAGTGCACGTCCCACCACGGGGGCCGTCACTGTCCTGAGCGGGATGGCTTCAGGGTACCGGGTGGAATGGTCCACCAAGACCAGGATGAATCTGTTGCCCATGGCTGTCTTGGGGTCCAGAGGCCCCACAATGTCAATGCCCACTCGCTCGAATGGGGTACTCACAACTGGAAAGGGCTGGAGTGGGGCCTTGATCTTCCCCCACTCTTCCCACTTGCCTGGCAAGTCTCACAGGTCCTGCAATGAGAGTCTGAACTCTTGTGCATCTGGGGCCAATAAAAGTGGGCGGCCAGCCTCTCAAAGGTCTTGGTCTGCCCCAGATGTCCTGCCAATGGAATGTCATGAGCCAACCCCAGTAGGAAGGTTCTGAAGCACTCGGGTACCACCAAAACACGGGCTGACCCTGGCTCAGCAACCTTAGGCTCACTATACAGGAGACTGTTCTCCCAATAAATCAGATGTGAACCAGACATGTCACCTTCTGCCTGGGCTGCAGCCTGTCGCCGCATACCCTCAAGAGAGGGGCAAACTCTCTGCTGCTCACAAAATTCCTCCCTGGTGGGTCCCCCTTCCTGCTGCCAATGGGTCAGCTCAGGCAGGTCCCCCAGTTCGGTGATCTGCTCCCCGGTAGGCTCCAGGGCATCCCCCTCAGGGTCTGCTCCTTCCTGGGCCGTGGGAACCAAGGGGGCCGGCCTCCCGCGCCCCCTGCCCCTTCTCTCTAAGGCAGGGATCTGGGCCCTACTCTCAGGCTCCAGATCCTTTTCAACACCCTCCTTGGCTGCCATGGACCGAGTGGTAGCACACGCCCACTCAGGCAGACCCAACATCTCTAAGTGAGCCTTCCTCTCCACCGTAGCCCACGGGGAGTCCTCTAAATCATTGCCCAGCAGACAGTCTACAGGCATGGCGGGCCTCACAGCTACCTGAAGAGTTCCTGAGACCCCCCACTCAAAGGAAACCTGAGCCACCTCACATTGGCTCTCTGAGTTGTCTGCGGACACTACTGGGTAGAATGCATGGGGGACAACCTGCTCTTTGGACACCAACCGGGAGCTGACAGCAGTTACACTGGCCCCTGTGTCTCTTAGAGCCTCCACCCTATGGCCATTGATGGTCACCCACTGCCTGTATTTTTTAGTGTTAGCAGGCAGTGCAGGCTTGGGGACCATCTCAAAGTCCCCTAATGAGACAAGGGTCAATTCTACGGGATCCCACCCCTCTTGGGCACCCATCTCCTCCTCTCCCAGGGCTACACTAGCAATCTGGCGGGGTGGTGCACGGGGGTGCACTGGCCTCCTTTGGGGGCACTGGGGATCAAAATATCTGTGGCCCACTTGACCACAGTTGTAACACGTGGGGGTGTAGGAGAGTAGGATCTGCTTCACATGGGTACCCCCACTTTTTGCTGATGCTTCACTGTTTTTCGACATTAGTCTGGCTGGGGCCCTGCTAATCAGAACCCCAGCCTAGCTGCTTCCTCTCTAAAATGGTTTCCATGTGCCTTAGGCACATCACTGATTGGGATCTGGAGTGCCCTTATAAGTCCCTAGTATATAGTATACTATGTACCAAGGGCATAGGTACCTCAGAGGCCTGCCAGGGGCTGCAGCATGTATTATGCCACCCCTGGAAGGCCATCCAAACTGACACCACAGGTCTGCTACTGCAGCCTGGGTAAGGTGGTGCATGCACCCTTACTGTGATATAGGTTACCTATATCACGAAATACATACACACATATAAACCTATAAGTCACTCCTAAGGCAGGCCTTATCAATCCTAAAGGCAGAGTGCGTGGTTCCTATGTGAGAGGGTGCCCCTGCATGAGCAGGGCCCCTCTGCAGTGTTCGGAGACCATCTCTGATGCTGTTTGTAGTGCAGCCTGACCATATACTCTTAAGCGCATTATATCCTCGCGGTAAAATGCTAACTTTGGAATGGCTGCACCTAAACATGTCGTGTTTGGTGTCAAACATCTTGGAATACTACCCCCCGCCAATCCTGGTGGCGGGGGTAGCATTCCACCCTTCTAGAGGGAAAGACATGTTAACTCTGACTAGTCCGGTAACTTCTTTCCAGAGCCCTGGCATCACAAAATGGATGCTGCTGCCACAGACACGAGTCTGGCCTCCTGCTGCTGGACGAAACTCCGGCAGGGGAGGCCTGGACAATAGGTTTCCTGTCCCAGGGAGGTGTGACCACCTCCCCAGACAGGATAATGTGTATTGGGGCTGGGCGGGAGCACTTCGGGTGCTTTGAAGTCCTGCACTGGGGGCACATTTGGTGTCCCTGTGCATACCCCAGTTCAAACCGGATCAGGGGCTTGCAGCCCCTGCTTTGGCGCGAACTGGACAAAGGGAAAGGGGTGTAGCCACCCCTCTGCCCTGACCCACCCATAGGTGGGGCCACAGAGTAGTCCAACCCCTATTTTTAGAATAAAGGTAGGAACCCAGTCCTTAGGACTTTAGATTATACCTGGACGAAACTCTGAAACTGAATCCTGGACCTTCGACGCTCTACGACAAGATTAGAGGACTGAAGAATCTCCCTTGGGGTCAAGGAGTGACTCCCTGCTTGGCAGGCACCAAAGAAGCATCTGTCCGGTTCGCATTTCTGAAGCTCCCGTCGGACGCCGAAGTCATCGCATCACCAGAGGTGGATTCTCAGACTTCCCGAGGCTACCCTGAGTCCCCAGCAAAGCTGAGGCCCGTGGCTATCGTGGGTGACTTGAGACCGTGACCCCTGGACACCGAGCACATTTGCAAGTGCATCATCTTCTGGGTCTTCCAAGAAGTCGTGCTTTGGGCTCCGAGTAGCCCTAGCCTCCAGCACCACCTGCACCGAAGATCACTGGCCCCCACTCCACGAGTGTCCTGTAAGCCAGATCCACGTGTGGCGTCACGAGGCTCCTTTGCGGTCGCTAGCCCGTTGGCTAGTAGCCCTTAACGAAGGCCAATCCTTTTCTTACTTGGCATCCTGGTTGCTCCAGGCCTGCCCTCACTTATCCTCGCTGGGTGAGTTCCACAGACCTTGCTGGTCTGCACCATCGACGATCTACATCTTCACCAAGACTTGCCGTTGCCAAGGCTTGTTGGGTCCAATCCGGTCGCCGACACATCAGCACTCGACAGACATCGTGTACCAGCCCGAATCCTGCTCCTGGTCGCCGACAACGCCTCCTGGACCTCGTGGCTGAAGAGTCAAGACGACCGTCAACGCACCTGAAGCACTCAACATCGGTGGGCATCTGTCCATCGCCTTCCTGGTCACTGGCTAGTGACCCAGACTCTGTCCCCTCTGCTTTCAGGTTCTTCAGAACTCCGATCCACTCTTGGATCCACCCGGACACTTTTCTCTTGGCCGCCAGCAGCACTTTGCAGCAGATCGCCATTCGAATCGACGACGAAACCCGACCCCGAAAGGCACCTATGCACCCGGCTTCCCTGGGTGAGGTAACACGAGTACTCCGGTGCTCCCGTGGGTAGAGACTCTTCAAAGTCCTAGATCTCCAAGGGTTTTGTCCTAGTCCTCTTTTAAGTGTCCCTTTTCTCTATTTTCCCGATCCCGACTTTCTCCATAGAAGTTAGCGGCGTATCGCAGTTGTGTATTTACACTGCACGCGTCTCCCGTGGGTCCCCTGTGTCACTACCTTGGGTGGTTCCTTGTGGTCCAAGCACTTCTAGAGGCTCTAGGCCTAGTGTCTAGTTCAGTCGTGGTTCGCATACCACTTTATTGGTATATGGTTTGGTACGCCCCTATGGCCCAAACGTGTATTTGTGCTATTAGTGTGAATTAATATCTTATAACTTATGTACTTCGAACTCTAGCCTCATAAAGAGACTAGAGGGGTGTGTTTAGTAATAAATACATATATTTTGAATATATACCTGGTATGGTGCTCTTTCATTTGGTCACTCAAGAGATTATAGACTGGTAAAACAAGCTGCTTTACATTCCTTCAAGACTTAGCCTGAAGGCTGCTCTCCATAGCTACCACTAGGATAGCTTTCAATAAAGGTTGTCATTAACCTATCTCCAATAAGGGGTTGTTTGGACTGGTGCAAGGTGCCCACTATAATTAGTGGACAGCATATGCCAGGCCAACTTCTCACATTGGTGTGCAGCGTGTGGGATTCCAGCTTGCTATTGTTTTACCAGATAATCTCAATTGAATTGAGATTCACTAAAGGTACCTAAGGTACATATAATTTAAGCTTAGAATACAGTAAGTTCTACTGAACTTAGAGTTGTGTGTTAAGGGATAGCACAACCCTTTCTACAACTCAAGAGAGTTTAGTAGGCCACACTAGAGTAGGTAGTGCATACACCACACCACACTAGTAATGTCTTTAAGGGCAGGATCCAAAGAATCCTTGCAGGAAGCCATTGAGCTTCCACCCTCCAAGTATGATACACTCCCATTCTTGGAATTGAGAGCTTTATGTAACTTGAGAAAAATAAGGACAGGCCAAAGCTCCCACCACCCAACACCTCAAGGAGTTGTTGGTGGCTTATGACCTTAGTAAGCCTGTAGGGACTGAAGGGGTAGGAGCTGAGGGTGGGGCAGAAGAAGAGGAGGAGGCCAGGGGTACCAATACCCCCAGCCCCCCTCTGAAACTGGCCAGGAGGGTGACAATGACCCTGACCTGGATAACCCAATCCCTCCTGTGGATGATGATGAGGATGATCAAGATGATGCCCTCTTTGTCCCCCCAGGAAGGATTAAGAGTGTGCCCAGGAAGTCTAGATCTCCTTCTCAGGAGTCTAACCACTCTGGCACCTCTATAGGGAGCTCTGTCTCATCTCACAGGAGGGAATCCTCTCATGAGAGGAGAACCAGACTGGTCCAGTATGAGGAAACTCAGCTGCAGATCAAAAAAAAGCAATTGGCTTTAGATAGGGAATCCCTAGATCTCCTTAGAGAGAGAAGAAAATTGGGACTAGAGTCCCATGGTGGCAGCCATGTCCCTAGAGACAGGGAAAGGTCCTATGACCATAGGAACCTGAGCAAGATTGTCCCTCCCTACCAGAGTGGGGATGATATCCACAAATGGATAACTGCATTGGAGAAGGCCTGTAAAGTACAGAAGGTCCCTCAGGAGCAGTGGGCAGCAATCTTGTGGCTCTCCTTTGCTAACAAAGGTAGAGATAAGCTCCTCACTGTTAGAGAGGAGGATGCTGATAATTACAAGGTCTTGAAGAGTGCTCTTATTGATGGGTTTGGCCTAACCACTGAACAGTACAGGTTGAAGTTCAGAGACACCCAAAAAGCACAGACTCAAGACTGGGTAGACTATGTGGATTGTTCTGCCAAGGCTCTGGAAGGCTGGTTGATGGGCAGTAAGGTGTGTGAATTCTCAGGATTGTACAATCTGATAATGAGGGAGCAGATTCTTAATAACTGTCAAAATCAGCTGTTGCATCAATACCTGGTAGACTCTGATCTGGCGTCTCCCCAAGAATTGGGAAAGAAGGCAGACAAATGGGTCAGAACCAGGGTGAAGCAGAAGGTACAGAACCAAGGTGGGGAAACCAAGAAGCAAGATGCTAAGAACTCTGACAAGGGTGGGGAGAAGGGTAAAGATCAAAAGTCTTCATCAGGCCCCCAAAAATCTTCTTCTGGTGGGGATTCACAGTCTACCAAAGGGAAAGGCCAAAGAAAACCATGGTGCAAGGTCTGTAAGCAAAAGACCCACTGGACCAGTGATTGCACCAAGTCCAAAGACTCCAGTCCAGCACCCACCAATGCCCCTAAGGCACCTGTTCCCCCTAGTACAGTTGGTGGAAGTGCTCCAGCAAAGGGTTTAGTAGGGTTCACCCTGGGAACTGAGTTGGGCTCTGACTTAGTCAGGGAACTGACTCAGGCTGTGTTAGTCTGTGATGGAGGCATGGATGTGACCTCCACTGTGAGTCCCAGTAATCTGGGCAAGTACAGACAACAGCCTTTAATTAATGGACGTGAGGCTTTGGCATTTAGGGACACAGGGGCAAGTGTCACAATGGTGACACAAGACCTTGTGCTTCCTGGGCAAGTTATGCTTGGTGAGATGTACCAAGTGACCAATGCTAGCAATGTCAGAACAGACCATACTCTGGCGGTTGTTAACTTCTCCTGGGGAGGGGTAACTGGCCTTAAGAAGGTTGTGGTAAGTGCAAACCTACCAGTCGAATGCTTGCTTGGCAATGACTTAGAGACTTCTGCTTGGGCAGAAGTGGAGCTCAGGACCCATGCAGAAATGCTGGGGATCCCTGCAGATGTGTTTGCTGTGACCAGGTCACAAGCCAAAATGTCTAGCACTGAACAGGCCTTGGATTCTGGAAGAATGGACCAAGTGCCTTCCAAGAGGAGGAGTAGTAGGGTTAAGGCAGTGCCTTCCCCCTTGGCTCAGGAGGAAGATCAGTCCCTTGAGGGGGATGATCTCAGCCCTGAAGAAGGAACTGTCCCAGAGGAACTTGAACCTGACCAGGTTGAGTTCTTGGGGACAGGGGGACCTTCTAGGGCAGATCTGAGCCAGGAGCAGCAGAGCTGCCCCTCCCTTGAACCCCTCAGACAGCAAGCTGCTGCTGAGGCTGCTGGGAAAGCTAGTGGTCCCCATACAGTGTATTGGGATGATGGACTCCTGTACTCAGAGAGTAGAGACCCCAAGCCTGGTGCTACCAGGAGGTTGGTAATACCTTTGAAGTTCAGGGGCTTCCTATTGACCCTAGCCCATGATATTCCCTTAGCAGGTCACCTGGGCCAGAACAAGACTTGGGACAGAATTGTCCCTCACTTTCACTGGCCCCACATGTCTGAAGACAGTAAGGAGTTTTGTCGCTCCTGTGTAACCTGCCAAGCCAGTGGCAAAGCAGGTGGCACTACAAAGGCCCCCTGATACCACTACCTGTGGTGGGGGTGCCCTTTGAAAGGGTAGGGATTGACATTGTTGGTCCCATGGATCCCCAAACAGCCTCTGGGCACAGGTTTATCCTGGTGGTAGTGGATCATGCCACCAGGTACCCAGAAGCTATTCCCCTCAGGACCACTACAGCACCTGTGGTGGCAAGGGCCCTCCTGGGAATCTTCTCAAGAGTGGGCTTTCCTAAGGAGGTAGTATCAGACAGGGGTGCTAACTTAATGTCTGGGTACTTAAAAGCAATGTGGAAGGAGTGTGGAGTGACTTATAAGTTCACCACACCCTATCACCCACAATGCAATGGTTTAGTTGAGAGATTCAACAAAACCTTGAAGGGCATGATTAAAGGGCTCCCAGAAAAGCTTAGGCGTAGATGGGACATACTCTTGCCCTGCCTTTTATTCGCATATAGGGAGGTGCCTCAGAAGGGGGTTGGTTACAGCCCTTTTGAACTTCTGTTTGGCCACCCTGTGAGGGGTCCACTGTGCTTGGTGAAGGAAGGATGGGAGTTACCTCTCAAGCCCCCAAAGCAAGATATAGTGGACTATGTACTTGGTCTCCGCTCCAGGATGGCTGAGTACATGAAAAAGGCAACCAAAAACCTTGAGGCTAGCCAGGAACTTCAGAAGGCCTGGCATGACCAAAAGGCTGTTCTGACTGTTTACCAGCCAGGACAGAAGGTGTGGGTGTTGGAGCCAGTGGCCCCAGCAGCTCTCCAAGATAAATGGAGTGGACCCCACACTATTGTTGAGCAGAAGGGTGAGGTCACTTATTTAGTGGACCTAGGAACACCCAGGAGTCCCCACAGGGTTCTCCATGTCAACAGGTTAAAACCATATGTGGACAGGGCAGACATGGGCTTGCTCATGGCTACTGATGAAGGGCAGGAGGAAGAGAGTGACCCACTCCCTGACCTGCTCTCACAGAACCCTGACGATGGGTCAGTTGATGGTGTAGCCTTGGCAGGCAGCCTCACTACCCAGCAACAAGCTGATTGCAGGCAAGTCCTCAATCAGTTTAGACATATGTTTTCACTGACACCCAGTCAGACCACCTGGTGCACTCATGAAGTGGACACTGGGGACAGTCTGCCTATTAAAAACAAGATTTATAGGCAACCTGACCATGTCAGGGACTGTATCAGGACTGAAGTCCAGAAAATGTTGGAATTGGGAGTTATTGAACCCTCAGATAGCCCTTGGGCTAGTCCAGTAGTCCTTGTACCGAAACCTCACACCAGTGGTGGAAAAAGAGAGATGAGGTTTTGTGTGGACTACAGGGGTCTCAATGCAGTCACTAGGACTGATGCCCATCCAATACCCAGGGCAGATGAGCTCATAGATACTTTGGCCTCTGCCAAATATCTCAGCACATTTGACCTAACAGCTGGCTACTGGCAGATCAGACTAGCTGATACTGCAAAGCCCAAAACAGCATTCTCAACCCCTAGTGGGCATTATCAATTTGTGGTAATGCCCTTTGGTCTGAAGAATGCACCTGCCACTTTCCAGAGGTTGGTGAATACAGTTCTCACAGGACTGGAAGCCTATAGTGCAGCTTATCTAGATGATATTGCTGTCTTTAGCTCCACCTGGGAGGATCACCTGGTCCAACTCAGGAATGTTTTACAGGTCCTGCAAAAGGCAGGCGTGACTATCAAGGCCACTAAGTGCCAGATAGGGCAGAGTCAGGTTGTGTACCTGGGCCACCTTGTGGGTGGAGGCCAGGTTCAACCTTTGCAGAGCAAGATCCAGACCATCATGGACTGGACTGCTCCCACTACCCAGACTCAGGTGAGAGCCTTCTTAGGCCTGACTGGGTACTATAGGAGATTTGTCAAGGGGTATGGATCAATAGTGACACCCCTGAATGACTTAACTTCTAAGAAAATGCCCAAAAAGGTTCAGTGGACAGTTAGCTGTCAAAAGGCATTTGATGACCTCAAGCAGGCCATGTGCACTGCTCCAATTCTGCAGAGTCCTGATTACTCCAAGAAGTTCATTGTTCAAACTGATGCATCTGAATTGGGGGTAGGGGCTGTACTGTCACAATTGAATGAAGAAGGTCAGGATCAGCCAGTAGCTTTTATTAGCAGAAGGCTGACCCCTAGAGAGAAACGTTGGTCAGCCATAGAGAGGGAGGCCTTTGCTGTGGTCTGGGCTCTGAAGAAGTTGAGGCCATACTTGTTTGGTACACACTTCCTGGTTCAGACAGACCATAAGCCCCTCTTATGGCTAAAACAAATGAAGGGTGAAAACCCCAAACTGCTTAGGTGGTCCATTTCCCTACAGGGGATGGACTTTACAGTGGAACATAGACCTGGGAGTAACCATGCGAATGCAGATGGACTCTCTAGGTATTTCCACTTAGAACATGAAGACTTAACTGGGCAAGGTTAGTTTAATGTCCCTACGTTTGGGGGGGTTGTGTAGGAGAGTAGGATCTGCTTCACATGGGTACCCCCACTTTTTGCTGATGCTTCACTGTTTTTCGACATTAGTCTGGCTGGGGCCCTGCTAATCAGAACCCCAGCCTAGCTGCTTCCTCTCTAAAATGGTTTCCATGTGCCTTAGGCACATCACTGATTGGGATCTGGAGTGCCCTTATAAGTCCCTAGTATATGGTATACTATGTACCAAGGGCATAGGTACCTCAGAGGCCTGCCAGGGGCTGCAGCATGTATTATGCCACCCCTGGAAGGCCATCCAAACTGACACCACAGGTCTGCTACTGCAGCCTGGGTAAGGTGGTGCATGCACCTCTTACTGTGATATAGGTTACCTATATCACGAAATACATACACACATATAAACCTATAAGTCACTCCTAAGGCAGGCCTTATCAATCCTAAAGGCAGAGTGCGTGGTTCCTATGTGAGAGGGTGCCCCTGCATGAGCAGGGCCCCTCTGCAGCATTCGGAGACCATCTCTGATGCTGTTTGTAGTGCAGCCTGACCATATACTCTTAAGCGCATTATATCCTCGCGGTAAAATGCTAACTTTGGAATGGCTGCACCTAAACATGTCGTGTTTGGTGTCAAACATCTTGGAATACTACCCCCGCCAATCCTGGCGGCGGGGGTAGCATTCCACCCTTCTAGAGGGAAAGACATGTTAACTCTGACTAGTCCGGTAACTTCTTTCCAGAGCCCTGGCATCACAAAATGGATGCTGCTGCCACAGACACGGGTCTGGCCTCCTGCTGCTGGACGAAACTCCGGCAGGGGAGGCCTGGACAATAGGTTTCCTGTCCCAGGGAGGTGTGACCACCTCCCCAGACAGGATAATGTGTATTGGGGCTGGGCGGGAGCACTTTCGGGTGCTTTGAAGTCCTGCACTGGGGGCACATTTGGTGTCCCTGTGCATACCCCAGTTCAAACCGGATCAGGGGCTTGCAGCCCCTGCTTTGGCGCGAACTGGACAAAGGGAAAGGGGTGTAGCCACCCCTCTGCCCTGACCCACCCATAGGTGGGGCCACAGAGTAGTCCAACCCCTATTTTTAGAATAAAGGTAGGAACCCAGTCCTTAGGACTTTAGATTATACCTGGACGAAACTCTGAAACTGAATCCTGGACCTTCGACGCTCTACGACAAGATTAGAGGACTGAAGAATCTCCCTTGGGGTCAAGGAGTGACTCCCCTGCTTGGCAGGCACCAAAGAAGCATCTGTCCGGTTTGCATTTCTGAAGCTCCCGTCGGACGCCGAAGTCATCGCATCACCAGAGGTGGATTCTCAGACTTCCTCGAGGCTACCCTGAGTCCCCAGCAAAGCTGAGGCCCGTGGCTATCGTGGGTGACTTGAGACCGTGACCCCTGGACACCGAGCACATTTGCAAGTGCATCATCGTCTGGGTCTCCCAAGAAGTCGTGCTTTGGGCTCCGAGTAGCCCTAGCCTCCAGCACCACCTGCACCGAAGATCACTGGCCCCCACTCCACGAGTGTCCTGTAAGTCAGATCCACGTGCGGCGTCACGAGGCTCCTTCGCGGTCGCTAGCCCGTTGGCTAGTAGCCCTTAACGAAGGCCAATCCTTTTCTTACTTGGCATCCTGGTTGCTCCAGGCCTGCCCTCACTTACCCTTGCTGGGTGAGTTCCACAGACCTTGCTGGTCTGCACCATCGACGATCTACATCTTCACCGAGACTTGCCGTTGCCAAGGCTTGTTGGGTCCAATCCGGTCGCCGACACCTCAGCACTCGACAGACATCGTGTACCAGCCCGAATCCTGCTCCTGGTCTCCGACAACGCCTCCCGGACCTTGTGGCTGAAGAGTCAAGACGACCGTCAATGCACCTGAAGCACTCGACATCGGTGGGCATCTGTCCATCGCCTTCCTGGTCACTGGCTAGTGACCCAGACTCTGTCCCCTCTGCTTTCAGGTTCTTCAGAACTCCGATCCACTCTTGGATCCACCCGGACACTTTTCTCTTGGCCGCCAGCAGCACTTTGCAGCAGATCGCCATTCGAATCGACGACGAAACCCGACCCCGAAAGGCACCTATGCACCCGGCTTCCCTGGGTGAGGTAACACGAGTACTCCGGTGCTCCCGTGGGTAGAGACTCTTCAAAGTCCTAGATCTCCAAGGGTTTTGTCCTAGTCCTCTTTTAAGTGTCCCTTTTCTCTATTTTCCCGATCCCGACTTTCTCCATAGAAGTTAACGGCGTATCGCGGTTGTGTATTTACTCTGCACGCGTCTCCCGTGGGTCCCCTGTGTCACTACCTTGGGTGGTTCCTTGTGGTCCAAGCACTTCTAGAGGCTCTAGGCCTAGGGTCTAGTTCAGTCGTGGTTCGCATACCACTTTATTGGTATATGGTTTGGTACGCCCCTAGGGCCCAAACGTGTATTTGTGCTATTACTGTGAATTAATATCTTATAACTTATGTACTTCGAACTCTAGCCTCATAAAGAGACTAGAGGGGTGTGTTTAGTAATAAATACATATATTTTGAATATATACCTGGTGTGGTGCTCTTTCATTTGGTCACTCAAGAGATTATAGACTGGTAAAACAAGCTGCTTTACATTCCTTCAAGACTTAGCCTGAAGGCTGCTCTCCATAGCTACCACTAGGATAGCTTTCAATAAAGGTTGTCTTTAACCTATCTCCAATAAGGGGTTGTTTGGACTGGTGCAAGGTGCCCACTATAATTAGTGGACAGCATATGCCAGGCCAACTTCTCACAGGGGGCCCCCTGGGAACAGGCCTACCTGTTGGGGGCCCTGTCCTCCTTTCTTGGGGGGGCTGGGACACCACTGCCTGGTTCCCTGGGGGATTACTTTGGGGCCCTCGGTGGAACTCCCTCTGTTAACCCTTGTCCCCCCCACTCCTCTGCTGTGGACCCTGCCCACCTTTGGCGCCATCTCCCACTGGACCCTTGCGGACCCGGGTGCTCACCCAGCGGTCCGCCTCCTCAGCAAGCTTTCTAGGGTTAGTCAGCTTGCAATCAATTAGGTGCTGGCGTAGCTCAGGAAAACAATTACTAGATAAATGCTCCCATGCAATCAAATCATAAAACTGTGCAAAAGTTTCTACTTTGCTACCTTTTACCCAGCGTTCCATGGCTCTGCAAAAAAAAGACACATATTCAACCCACGTGGTACCCTCTAGCTTCTTACAGACCCTAAACCTCTGCCTCTACATCTCAGGGGTCAAACCATAGCGGGTCATCAACGCTTCCTTCATGTGGGCATAAACCATCCTACTTTCTGGGGGCAGGTCCAACAAGGTATCCCTCCCCTCACTCACAAAGCGTCCCCACAACACCGCTCCCCAATCCTTCTCAGGGACCCGGTGGGACACCATGGCTAATTCATAAGCGGCAAACCATTGCCCAATATCTTCACTTTTGTGGAAATCTTTAATAACCTCCTTGGGTATATACACCCTACTCTCAGGGTGCACTACAGGTACGCTGCCACCAGAGGGGAGATTTCCATGCTCTTAGCTTTAATCTCCAACTCCCTCAATACTCTCTCATGCTCAAGCTTCATCCTCATAATCTCAATTTCTAACTTCTTGTTCTCTAGGTCCCGGTGACCATCCATTTTAAGCTTAGCCATCTCCATATTATGCCGCCTATCTCTCTCCCTGTCCTCCAGCTCTTCTGGGGACAGACCCTTAGCGGACACACTAGAGCCCAGGTTGGAAAGGGCTGGATCTCCTACTAAGTCTACTACATCGCCCTGCTGCTCTCCTCCCTCCACAAGCTCTCCTATATCCTTAGGGGTGTCCCTGGCTTCTAGCCAGGCCTTCAGCGCCTTGTAATACTCCTCCCTTCTAGTGAGACCTGTGATAGGGACTGTGAATTGCTTGCAAAAATATTTGAGCTGCTTGGCATTGTAGGTTTCTATTTTCTCTTCTTCCCAGGAGAGATCTTCTGAGGCATTGGATCTGGGCTTGCCCATTGTAGAAATAACTGGCAATATCAATAAAGGACAGAAGAAAACTTATCAAAAAAATGTAAGCGGGTGAAAAATCACCGGCAATATCAATCACAATATAGGATCCTAAAAACTCTCAGAAATGTGCGTGGGTGAAAAATCACCAGCAATATCAATCACAATAGGGGATCAAAAACTTTCAATAAATGGGCGCGGGTGAAAAATCACCGGCAATATCAATCACAATATAGGATCCCAAAACTCTCAGAAATGTGCGCGGGTGAAAAATCACCGGCAATATCAATTACAATATAGGATCCAAAAAACTCTCAAAAATGTATGCGGTACGTTATGGTCTGCACTCACTAGTAGTGTACACTATAATTACTGTATGCGATCATAAATGCAAGTCCAGATCCTCACCGCTGACCACCAATGTTAGAAATGGGGGTCTCTAGTTGGCAATGGCTGGCCACTGTCCAAGTAGGGACCCTTCTTCCTAAGTCAGAGTGAGAGGGCTACCCTCTTTAATACCCCTGCTCAACCCTGTGGTAACGTAGCACGAGCAGGTAGGCTTATCTCAGAGGCAGGGTGTGAAGCATTTATGATCATACACAGTAACACAGTGAGGAACACTACAAAGGGACACCACACAAGTAGTTATTATAAAAAATAAGTATCTTTATATAAAGGCAGATTTATCACAAGACCAAAAACTGTAAAAGCCACAATACTGTCAAAAATAGGATAGCTGTTGAAGGGCTGTCAACAATAGTTCAAAGGTTGCAAAAATAAGGTTCAAGTTCAAAGCAGTGGTCTCTGCGACCCTTTCTTTCACAAAGTACCTGGGTTTAGTAGCAAAACCAACAAAGTGTCGCAAATAAGCTGTAGCGATGATTCTCGGCACGCGAGGCCGGCGATGCGTTGAAATCCTTGCCGCAAGGGAGGATGATGCGCCGATCTGCGGGATGCGTGCGGAGACGATGCAACAAACTTCTGCACGCTGGACCGCCGATGCGATGACTTTCTTGCCGCGTGGGAGAAGTCGATGCGGTGATCCTGTTGCGCTGTGCGATCGTGTTGCGATGCGAAGACAAGACGCTCCGCGAGGGAGCGACGAAATTCGGTGCAATGCGATCAAAGTGGCGGACGCACGGCGTCCGCACTGCGATGTCTCGAAGCGATGATTTCTTTAAGGGTTGCGAGTGCGCGGCGACAGCAGCGCGATGATCTTTCCAGCGCGTCTCGGCTGCAGCGGCTCGCAAAGGGGTGTCAGCGATGGTTTCGGGTTGCGGGCCCTCGGCGGCAGTAGCGCGATGATTTTCCCAGCGCTTTCGACTGCAGCGGCCCGCAAAGATGCGTTAGCGTCGATTTCTCACCCTCTTTTCTCTGATGCAAACTAGAGGCCCTGGAACTCACAGGAGCCTCCTCAGCAGATAGCAGTCCTCGCAGGGAGGAAGCAGGAGGGTGGTGGTGGAGTCTGATGTGCCTGAGACTCCAGCAGGAGGCTAGCTCTTTTCCTATCCCTTGGGTAATTGCTGTACAAAAATAAAAGTTCTCTCAAGAGTTCCTTTTCCTCTTCTTCAAGGTCCAGTGGTCACTGCTGCAGGCCAGTGCAAGAAACAACACACAGCACAGGGACAGTCACTTCCTGCAGATTCCTCCAGTGGCACGGACAGAGTTTCCTCTCCAGATCCAAAAGCAATACAAAATGTAGGGGCTTGAGCACAGATATTTATACCCCAAAAGCCTTTGATCCTTGAAGCTACCAGTCACTGAACCTAGCCAGAACCAGTTCTGCTCAGGCCTGGAGCACTTTGTTTACCAGACTGCATCCTTCCTTTCAGAAAGAAGGGGTCTGCTAGCAGACACACAGTGGGAGGTGGAGCCAGCATTCACCTTGCCAGGCACAGCCCTATTCAGGTCAAGGAGCCACCCCTCCCCACACTCTAAATGCAGATCTCTCTATTCAACCCAGGTCTGACTCAGCCTGTCCTGCCCCTCTAAAACCAGACAGCCAATACACATAACAGCAGAGCACACTGGAAGGCTTAGGCAAGAAAATACCTACTTTCTAAAAGTGGTATTTTCAAACACAGAATATAAACATAAACTTCACTAAAAGATGTATTTTAATATTCTGAGCTCAGGCATACTAAATTCGTTTTTCTACCATGTTCCTGGGGTCAGTTAGGACTATAGCATGTAATAGTCAAACTGCCCATTCTAGCCTATGAGGAACAGGTAGCCTTACAGTAGTGAAAAACGAAATGGGGCATAATTCACTACCAGGACATGCTACACACACCAAGGCATGTCCTGCCTTACACATACAAGGCACCCTACCATAGGGGTGACTTACAGGATGCTAAGGGAAGGTTCAGGGGCTGGGAAGTGAGTGCACTTCACAGCCAAGATGGCAGTTCTGGACTGCACCCAGACACTGCAGTGGCAGGTCTGAGACACACTTTACAAGCTGCTTCTGTGGGTGGCACACATCAGTGCTGCAGGCCCACCAGCAGCATTTGGTTTACCAGCCCTGGGCACACATAGGTCACACTACTAGGGACTAACAGGTAAACCAAATAAGCCAATCAGGGATATACCAATTCACATAGACATATTTATACAGGGAGCATTCGCGCTGTGACACTGAATGGCAGTGGCACAGCGCCCAGAGCATCTAACACCAGTAAAACAGAGGAGACAACAGCGAAAAATGGAAGGGAAACCCACGCCAATGGTGCCAGGTCTAACAACTGCCTTGTATGCCTCCCAGAGGGTGGCTTCTGAGGATACGGAGCCTTCGTTATCTTGGAAAAATAATTTGGTTTCGATGGCGACGGTATCTACTACTGTCTTGCCACGTAACTCCCAAGCATTGAGTCTCCAGTCCGACTTGGGCCTATGTTCACTGCCCCCTACCTTTAACTTCAGTGGCGAGTGATCTGAGATACCCCAGGCCAGATATTCTATATCCTCGATACCTTGAATCTCCACAGCCGGGTCAAAGAGGTAGTCAATTCGGGAGAAGGTCTTGTGTGCCCCTGAGAAAAAGGAGTAGGTCAAGTGGGTGGCACCGGCGCCAAAGGTCAGTCAGTCCCAATGATCTCACAAATTCCGCCAGCGGTGTGGGCGTCTGAGTGCCCATCGCCGCACGGGATCTATCCAAACATGGGTTGATCACATCATTGAAATCGCCCCCTATCGTGTGTGTTGAAGAGTCAGAGTCCAACAATATCTTGGTCACTGCCAGTAGTGTCTGGGGCTGCAGTCGCGGTGGGGCGTAAACACTGGCCAGGGTAAACCCTCTCCGTCCCCATGTACCCCTAACCGCTGAGTATGTGCCCCCAGGGACAACCCAGGTCTTGGCTATCTGAAAGGGTTGTTTTTTTTTAATAAGGACAGCCACTCCACGGGTTCCAGGGGAAAATCCAGCATGAGCCAGTGTAACATAAGCCCCTCTCCCAATAAATGTACATCTGGTACCTCGGAATGGGTCTCTTGCAGGAGGACCACATCAGGCTTAGTCCGTTTGATATATCTGTTCACTAGGCCCCTCTTAATCTTACTGCCCAGTCCGTTGACATTCCATGTCAACACGGTGTATGGTGTATCATGCATTGTGTTCGTGGTTCATGCGGTTCGTACAAGGAGTGTTCCCTAACCTGTCAACCCCCATCCTGCTGTAACTAAGAACAAAAACCTTTTAAATCGAAAAACCCCAAACTCCCTCCCCTTCCCCTCCCTGAACCCCCCACCCCACATCCTCTCGCACCCTACGTCTAACCCTTCAACTGTCAACATGACAACAGGCGTATGAGTCCACTGAGGAGTCTGTCGAACCCTCCCTTTCCCACCCCCTTATCCCCAAAGAATGACCAAGGCAACAAAGGATATTATCCCAGTTCAGGAGAGTAGGTCACACAGTCTCTCCCTGGTGCAAACAAGTCTAGGACGGGGGCCTCCTTGCAGTCGTTATTTTGCCGGCATATTCTTCGCTCACGCCCTTGGTTCACATATCTTCGCCACTTTTGTTTATTTGTAGTTGATGTTCGGGTGCCATTTCCGGGGCCATCGCCCCAGATCCTTCAACATTGTGAATGGTCTTGAGCAGGGGGTGATCACCATCAGATTCCTCAGGGTACTCTTGATCCGACTGATCAGCGTGAGTACTGTCCCCTTGAGTCGAGTCTCTGGTGGTGGCCTGAGCCCCTCCTGCCCCCTCCTCTGAGGGCTCTCCTCTCCGCCGATATGGGGTCCCAGGCTGCCTGGTCCCCGAGCCCTTCGGATTTCTCGCAACAAGACGCCTCCTCGGCCTTTGTCTCTGTGGCCTAGGCTCCCATCGTGATTGCGAGTCTCCAGGACGCGTCGCACTGCTACTTATCTCTGGTGTGGGCCTCGGGCGTTCCTTGATCCACGCCCAGGCGTCCTCAGGCATTTGAAAAAACTGGGTCGAGTCCTGGAAAATGACCTTGCGTTTGGCCGGAAAAAGAAGCATATATGGGATGTGTAGAGCCCGTAGTTTAACTTTTACGGAGTCGAAGGACCTCCGCACCTCCCTAGAGTAATCGGGGAAGATCATGATTCTGGTGTTGACCAATTTGAGTTCTCCCATTTTCCGCGATTCTCTTAGAATTACATCTTGATCTTGATAGTTCAGGAATCACGCGATTAGGGGGCGCGGAGGGGCCCCAGGTGGAGGCCTCATAGCAGGCATCCTGTGCGCTCGCTCAATGAGAAAACAGGTGGAAAACTTGGCGCCTGGCAGGGCTTCTCTCAACCATGTCATCAGGAAGGCGATTGGATCTGTGTTCTCCTGTCCTTCCACTACCCCAATAAAGCGGAGATTGTTCCTCCGAGCTCTGTTTTCAGCATCATCGACATTCCACATCACCTACCTCATGCTAGCCTGGAGTGCCTTGATGTCTCCTTTGGATCTCTGTGCCGTGTCCTCCACCTCTGATATGCGAGCCTCCGTTTGCGTGACGCGGTCTGCAATGTTGCGTACATCTTGCCGAAGGAGAGACACCTCAGTTCGTATCTCGGCCATTTTGCCTTCAATTGCCTGAAGGATGGCTGCATTATCTGGTGCACTGGCATTCTCCCCTTCTGACTCAGTGGGCGCGGGGAGCACCTTGGTGTATTTGTCCATTTTCCCCTGCTTTTGGGTCTTGGGATCTTTATCTTTGGCCATTGTCAGATACAGCAGTTGAGTACTATCGTCCGCACTTCTAGAGGCCGGCAACACCAGTGGGAGGCTCACAGGCTCGCTGCGGGGAGGCTATTATGTTGAGCAGTATCTAGGAGGTGGGGTCGTCTCACCCCTCCCATGCATGATGTTAACTGAAGGGCCGCTAGCGAATGTCCTCCTCCTTTACTACAGCGCAGTGACACTTCTCCAATGGCTAGGCCAGTATACGATGACACTCCCTGGTGCGTGTTACACTTCTGTCCACAGGGACCTCTCCCTTGCGTTCACCAGTTACACCTTCCCCAGTGGTAATTCCCCTGGGTCTCCACTCTGTTTCCTTTCAGATGTTCCAGTCCTGTGTGTCTTCGCCGGGCCAACCAGCAGCAGAAGCCCCCTCTCGGGCGTGTATTCGCAGCGTCCCAGCCTTTGTCGACGTCTGGCGCGGTGTTGCCCCAGAATAGTCTTCTATTTGGAGAGAGAGAGGGATCAATTTTGTACACTTATGGCCGGCACATGCACCCCAGGGAGTCTACAGGTGGGCGGTTCGGGCACAGACAGTCAACAGATCCAGCAAGGCACTACCGCATTTCTCCGGGGATCCATCACCACAGTGGCTCTCACGGTGTGTCACTGTGTCCAGGGACTGGAGGGCTCAGGTAATGTATGCTATCCCCAGGCCCTCCCTCGTATCTGGCGCCACTCACCCCCAGTCCAGGGGCACTCTCTGCTGCTCCGCGTCCCCGCCCGTCAGGCCAGCAGCTGCCCCCTGCCCTAAGGAGTTCCAGCAATCCGTCTGTCAAAGGGGCCCGGAAGTGGAACCGGGCACCGGGAGGACCGCAGCACAAGAACAGGTCCAGCTGCAGCACACCGCTCCACAGAATCACTGCGGGCACTTTTCTTCACAGCGTGCCACGGGGGGGGAGGAAAGGGAAGCTCAACTCCCGCTGCACAGAGGGCCGGCCGCCCCACGACGTCTCTGCCCAGATAAACGGCCTCAGCGCCGCGCCCCCACCGGCCTCTATTGTCAGCAGCCGCTCACTGCCTCCGGGTGTGCTCGCAGCATAGTCGCGGCCCTCACCACGTTCCAGTCGTGGGCCCGGGCGCACACCGAGCCGCCGAGACGAGCCCGCCCCCAGCCTGTACTTCAGCAGGATCGTTGCGCTGCACCCCACAACGCGACGGGCCGAGGGGGAAGGGAAGAGGAGCCCCCTCTTACCGCACAGCTCGAGATACCTCCTCAGCTACCCGGATGGTGGCGAGCCCCGCCCCAGCACCACGGGGTCCACAGGGCCCGGTCTCGGCGATATCCACCCCTCAGTCGGCCCAAAAGTTCGGCGCTTCACCGGTGGGCAGATTCTGTAGCGGGCACGGCACAGCGCGGGGGTCTTCCTATTATCGTTGCCGCGAGGAGCTGCGGGGCAATGTTGCGTACTTATCGGGTCCGGTCGGCCATCTTGGCATCCGGGTCCCGTCGTCGGGTAGATCGAGTTTCTGCCCCAAATCACTCCGCAGCGACCACAAAGGCGCTCTGCAGGGCTGAGTATCAGAGCACACTCGGCTGGAAGGTGAGAGCGTTATAGGTGGCTAGAAGACAGGATGTCAGGCAGGATTCGTGTCGGGCGAACGGAGCCTGGGCAAATGCGGCTACTCAGCCATGATGCTGGCCACGCCCCCCAAGAATGGTACATTTAAGCGTTACCACATTTGTGGTAGTACCATGATTCACCAATTGTATCACCACAAAGGTTAATCATGATATTACCGCATACGCTGTTCTTCCTTTACAGCGAACCAACCCTCCCTCTCCCTCACACTCACACCCGAACGTCACGCCACTTGCTGTGCCACATGTGCAGTACTGCAGTTTTCCATTCATTCTCTGCTTCTTGCCACACACTGAGCATAATTCCATAGGCTCGACCCCATGGTTCGCTGCTCTCCACATGTTCCACCTAATATCATACACAATGCCACATGCTCCACTTCATGCCCCTCACTTAATTTCATGCCCCACGCTCAGTACTTAATTTAATGTATTGTAATTGCATTTATATAGCGCTTACCACCCCTGACGAGGCGTCAAAGTGCTTTTTCGGCGAGTAGCACGCTACTCCGGAACCCATAAAGGATTAGTGGTGAATTAGTATAGTGAACTAAGAAAGTAATTTGAGTGGTGGATATGTTAGTCAGTTATTTGGATTCAGAAGGATAGTGGAGGGATAGAATGCCAGGGTTTGCCATCCGCACTTATTTTTAAACACTGGCGCATGTTCATGAGAGTACACCGCATGCTGGCACTCTCAGGCTATGTTTTGACCGAGCATGAGTATTTAACAATTTAATGTATTAAAAAAAAAAAAAAAAACTCGGACTTCCAGGCTATCCCTATAGCTTGGGGTGACCTGAAGTAGTCCGAAATGGTAAAATTTGTAAGTGTGATGGTTAGTAGGTAATACTGGCATTGCCATTTGGCATCTGTGCCTGGAGCTGTGTGTGGTACCGGCTGCAGTGGAATACCTTGGGCCCTGTCATTTACATTTTTACAAATTCAGCGCTGCCCATGATCTACCTCCTATCCTAGACACTGCCTCACACTCTGCCTCATGGCCACGCTCGTCCTCATGCACAAACATTCCACCTCATGCCCACATTCTGACTCATGCCCCATGATCTGCCTCAAGCACAGCTGACATTCCGCCACAACATATGCTCTGACTCACGCCCTCAAACTCCACCCTCTGCCACAATTCAAGCTATGCTTCAAGGTCCCTACAAAAATCTGTTATATTTATTTATATTCATTTATTTCTGTTAACCACACTCACCGTTGACAAGATTTGACTTACTCCATATGCCCACCTGTATCAGACACTAGCTTCCAGCAAACAAAAGTCCAGAGGTAATATATTTACCTACACT
The DNA here is from genome assembly GCA_963921515.1 of Calotriton arnoldi. Taxonomy (NCBI): domain Eukaryota; kingdom Metazoa; phylum Chordata; class Amphibia; order Caudata; family Salamandridae; genus Calotriton; species Calotriton arnoldi. The sequence goes on along the minus strand of CAWUFW010000049.1, from coordinate 2,985,547 downwards.
CTGCCTGTGCCTTGCAGTGCACATCAATATACAGAATCACAATTTACAAAACAACAAAGCAATGTACATTCATCCCAGACTATGCTCACTCAGGCCACAAATTTAGACACCATGCTACACATACCAAAATTCAATCCACCACACCACTCAAATCATAATATCTCCCCTAACGCCAAGCCAACACACATCAGATGGTAAAAGATCAACACCTCAGACCTCACCATGTGTACCAACATCAAATATTCCACCAACACACCACATACCCAGTCACAACAAGATTAAGCTACAAACCATACAAATCAACTGACTCTGTTCTCGACACAACATACTCTCCTTGTACTCTATACACACACAAAATTACACATCCCAACCTTCAAACCCCAGCAACATAACAAGCTTAGATACGCAACCAAATAATTAATCCAGACATACTGATATACACTCTTCATCAATAAAACCACAATTTCACAAATTTTCCACCCACAGAAAGATGCCTCCCCTACCCTATCCCATCAGAACTACATCCTCATCAAATACCTACCCCCACACACACATGCACCCACACTGATCAGCTCTAAACCATAACTCAGCAACTCACTTCCTCATCTCTGACCCAGTGTTGCTACTCTTCTATTACAGGTTTGTAAAATCGCCATACCAGTACCACTTAAGACATTTCCAACTTGAGAACTCTCCATACCTGTCAGAAAAGCAAAATGTGCTGCTAGACCAGAATCAAACAGAATACAACAACACCTCATCTCCGCACATTGTGTTCAAGAAAAGTGCCTTTAGCCTGTGGTCCGGGGACCCCTGAAGGTTCCCGACACCTACTCAGGGGATTTGGACGGCTTAGAAAATTAAATATTATTAACATAGTAATAAAGTGTTTACAAATTAAAGATGTAAAATTGAAATGTAAAGGAATATGAAATTGGAGGCTAAAAATTAAGTTGATGTCCTCAGATTGATGTGGGGGAGCAGGGCAAATGCATCATACCGAATATAGCATGGATGATGGGTGGCCTTAGTTGAATTTTGAAAAAAGCCCCAACTTTCCGATTGAAATTAAAATTTAGATTTTTTGTATATGTTTGTGAATTAAATAAAATATTTCATTATTTGTGTATTTTTTAATGCTTGTTTCTGTATTTTTGTGTATTGTTTTGAAGTTCAAATCATCAAATTTGCTTAAGACACGGTCCCCAGCTTCCATTATGAATCAGTCGTGGTCCCTGGATTCCAATAACAATTCAGTGGGGGATCTAATAAAATAAAATAAAATAAAATGCCAAGGCCCTATTTGAACTCCTGAGAATGACTATAAGACTGAAAAGTACAATCACCGTAGCAAGATATAAGGAGTTCACCGAACACCCTGGAAGGTGTGCTCTAGAAAATGACACGTCAAGCAGCGTAACAACACCAGTCAGTCGTGATCTCAAATATTAGACAGGAATTAACTACCAATCCAACCTAAAGTGCACAGAACACTCGTCAACACTAAAAAATTCCCAAGACACTGTTAGTGGACTTACCTCCCAGATTAGCACAGCAAGAAGAACCACTGAAGCATAGCTGCTAGTACAGGAATGCATTCACTCATTCACTTGAAATCATAATCAGCAAGACCAAAAAGGATCAGTGGAATGTTCCTCTCACAAGGTACCCTGATTAGCGCCTTAAGGGTCACCTGGATTCTGTCCACTCTTCTATGTGTTTGTTTGTTTGCCATTTGGCTTAACTCTTATAGTAATTCCAGGTGAACCTTTAGATGTGAGCCAAGGATACCCCGATCAAAATCCAGCTGGAAAAACTGTCTACAAACCAGGTCAGCAAAATCTCCTGCCTGAACCAGGCGATCCATAATATGAAGCAGAGCTAGAACCAAGGCTGACATCTTGATGTTGAGTAGAGCAGAAAGGCAGACACTACCTTTCAAATGGATTATGTTACTTCACAGGTCTTTAAATCGGAAGTCATTACAGTGCAGTCATTACATCGGGAGAACCTTTACATTGTAATTTAGTGCATCAAAAGTGCTTTACTTTGCAGATAAGCTGGTAAGTATAATTTTGAACCTATATATATATATATATCCAAATCAAACACCAGTTCTCCTCATGAAACCGGACACCGACGCCGCAAATTTAGTTAAGGTTTTCACTTTTATTTACTTAATTGCTGTGCTGTTACGTGTTTTAACAGGATCCCCTGCCTATATATATATATACCCAGTGGCACGCCACTTCAAAGAAGTCCATGGGAATAATCTAGAACATCTAAGATATTATGTACTGGATTCAGTATTGAATTCGAGACGTGGAGGAAATAGGAAACTAAACTAAGAATGCTGGAAACTCACAATATCATAGACCTCGACACTAAAAGCCCAAATGGACTCAATGCGAGTGAAGGTTTCTTCACATGCTTGTAACAATGACATGGGGTGTCACTCACATGATACCCCATCTAGAGATACATCCAAACATATAAAAGGACCAATGCAACATGCTTAGTAGTATAACATGTATGGATGTTCAATCTATAGAATCTGCGCGCTCCTACTTTGCACATTCAATTTTAATAGGTTTTATATATAGTTTTTAGTAGGTGGGTGACACTTAGAATTATCAGGTTTAGCACTATGAACTTTTTCTTGCACTTTATTCAGGCAGCAGATATGGCCCACTTGGGCAGTATTACGCCAGACATGCTAATAAGAGTCATGCTAAATAATCCAATTATGTTTTGCACAGTATAGATTGTAATTTTAGGTATTTTTAGACATTTCAATGTGTTAAATACTTTTTCTTGCACTTTACTCAGTTAGTAGATATGGCCCACTTGGGCAGTATCACGCCAGACATGCTAACATAAATCATGGCAAATAGTCTAATCATGTTTTGCACAGTACAGATGGTAATTTTAGGTATTTTGTAGACATTGCGATATTTCTATCTCATCTGCCTGACGTGATTTTAATGGCTTTATATGCAAATGTATTTATTTATCATTGTATTTATACTTGTGAATAGATTACATATTTACAATTTGCAAAAAGAACAACTATTTATATATTTATATAATTGTTTATGTAAACATTGCCGAATTGACTCTTAACAGATGTGTCTGTCTTCTGCCGAGACCACGTGAGGAACAACATGAGTCTGTCTTTTATATCTATATTGCACTTGTCACTTTAAATATTGAGCACAGATACGAAGTCGCGTCATGTGATCAAGGCCTGCATAGGCCGAAACGCGTCATGGCGGAGCACTGAGCAATAAATAATCGCACCAGCAAAAGTGGAGTCCGTGTCCTGTTGTTTCTGCGAGTAAGGATTGAAAGCGAGGAATTGAAGTTATATATATTCACTGAAAAAACCATAGGTTTTAGGGACAGTTATAGTTAGTTGGACATTGCACTCGTACAAAACCCGTGAAATTCCCCTGTTATAGTTAGTTCAGCTAACTATAACTCGCGCCCCCGCAATGCACTGCTGATGACGTCACATATTACATCACTCATGACATGGTCAGTGACATCACTGATGACGTCACTGATGACATCTCAAATGACATCACTGATGACATCACTGATGACAACATCCAGTGACTGTGTGTTTCTGTAAAGTTTAAATATGTTTAATATATAGGGAAAGGCGTATTGAAGAATGAGTGGGTGTATAAGTGTCTGAATGGATGATTTAGTACGTGAGTGACTGACTCTACAAGTGAGTGATTAAACGTATCTTACTGAATGCATGGGTTAGTGACTAAACTGTGAATGTCTGTATCCGTCTGTTTGTTGGTGTGTAAGTGGATGCATGGATTTGCGAATAGCTACATGAGTGTCTATATGGGTTATTGATTGGTTCTCTGAGTATCTGTATGGCTGCCTGAGTGTTTGTGTGAGTGGGGTGTGTGTGACTCTATACATAGATGTGTGAGTGGGTGATTCACTGGGTGCATGATTTCAAGAGTGCATCTGTGATGGACTGCTTGGGTGGGTGAGTGTGTGTATGGGTGTGTTAGTGAGTGAATGTATATCTCAGTGGTACATGTGCGAGTAACTACATATGTAAAAGGCAGTATATATGTGTGTTAGAGTATTTAAATGGCTATAAGTGAGAGTGTGTTATTGTGAGAGTGGCTGTATGGATGCGTGTGTGCTTGTATCAGTTATTGTATAAGAGCGTAAGAATGTGCTAGTATTTGTATGAGTAAGTGAGCTGGTGTGTGTATAACTGTATAGGTGAGTAAATGGGTGTGTGATTAATTTTTTGCATGACTGACTAGGTGTGTGAGTACCTCTATGGATGAGTGGCGGTGTGTGAGTATTTATATAGGTGTATGAGTGCATATGATAGTCCTGTACTGAGTGACTAAGTATGAGTGACTGTACAGGTGAGTGAGTGGATGTGTGTGTAGACCTAAGAATCAGTGAGTGGGTATGTAGTTTTTGGTGTTGGAGTGTCTATGGTTTTGAGAATGGCAGTCTGTAATTTAGAGTGGGTGTATCAAAAGTTATATTAGGGTGTGAGAAGATGCATGAAATTATCACATGGATGATGTCATCAGTGATGTCATTTGAGATGTCATCAGTGATGTCATCAGTGATGTCACTGACCATGTCATGAGTGATGTAATATGTGACGTCATCAGCAGTGCATTGCGGGGCGCGAGTTATAGTTAGCTGAACTAACTATAACAGGGGAATTTCACGGGTTTTGTACGAGTGCAATGTCCAACTAACTATAACTGTCCCTAAAACCTATGGTTTTTTCAGTGAATTTCAAAGGTTTTTTAAATGCTAATTTCTAACTATAACGTGCCTGAAACCTATGGTTTTTCAGTGAATTTCAAAGGTTTTTAAATGCTAATTTCTAACTATAACGTGCCTGAAACCTATGATTTTTTAAGTGAATTTCAAAGGTTTTTTAAATGCTAGTTTCTAACTATGCCAACAGAGGTAGGACATGTGAAGAAAGAAGAAAAATGCACAGAAAGAAGCAAAAGATGTGCAGAAAGAACCAACAGAGGAGCAGAAAGAGGCCTTGTTGCAAAATCATCCTGTGCCCACAACTTTTTCAGACGGGTACTGGTGGTAACTGACTCTGACTAACCAGAGCCAGTGCGCGTTTGCACAGTGGTGAAGGGAGGGGGCCTGAGGTGACATGTGTGCAAACGCGCCGCGTGGCGCGTTTTAAGTTGCGGGATTAAGTCCCCTTGAATCCTGAGGGTCCCTGGGGCCCAACTAGCCCCCAGGTACCTACAGTTAGGACCACAGAGCTGAGTTGCAGAGAGGCGTTCCGAGGCCACGCACCTTTTTCACCTCTCTGCAACGCAACTCTGTTGTGCTTACTGAAGGTACCTGGTGGGCTAGTTGGCCCCAGGATTCAAAGGGAATTATCTCCCCAACTTAAAACGCTCCACAGGGCGTGTTTGCGCACATGTCACCTGAGGCCCCGCCCCCTCCCTTCACCACTGTGCAAACGCGCCCCGTGGCGCGTTTTAAGTTGGGGGATTAGGTCACCTTGAATCCTGAGAGTCCTTGGGGCCCAACTAGCCCACCAGGTACTTCCAGTAAGCACCACAGGTCTGCGTTGCAACGCCTGTAACAAATTGTGCAGTTGTGTTTAGGTAGTGAAGAGGGTCGTGCTGGGGGTAGTGTTTTAGGGTTTAGGGTAGTGCAGTGGTGTTTGTGTAGTGTAGGGGGTCATGCTGGGGGTAGATTTAGGGTTTAGGGTAGTGCAGTGGTGTTTGGGTAGTGTAGGGAGTCGTGCTGGAGGGAGTGTTTTAGGGTTTAGGGTAGTACAGTGGTGTTTGGGTAGTGTAGGGGGTCGTGCTGGGGTTAGTGTTTTAGGGTTTTAGGGTTTAGGGTAGTGCAGTGGTGTTTGGGTAGTGTAGGGGATACTGCTGGGGGTAGTGTTTTAGGGTTTAGGGTAGTGCAATGGTGTTTGGGTAGTGTAGGGGGTACTGCTGGGGGTAGTGTTTTAGGGTTTAGGTTAGTGCAGTGGTGTTTGGGTAGCGTAGGGGGTACTGCTGGGGGTAGTGTTTTATGGTTTAGGGTAGTGCAGTGGTGTTTGGGTAGTGTAGGGGTTCGTGCTGGGGTAGTTTTTTAGGGTTTAGGGTAGTGCAGTGGTGTTTGTGTAGTGTAGGAGGTCGTGTTTTAGGGTTTAGGGTAGTGCAGTGGTCTTTGGGTAGTGTAGGGAGTCGTGCAGGGGGTATTGTTTTAGAGTTTAGGGTAGTGCAGTGGTCTTTGGGTAGTGTAGGGAGTTGTGCGGGCGGTAGTGTTTTAGGGATTAGGGTAGTGCATTGGTATTTGGGTAGTGTAGGGGGTCATGCGGGGGTAGTGTTTTAGGGTTTAGGGCAGTGCAGTGGTGTTTAGGTAGTGTAGGGGGTCGTGCTGGGGGAGTGTTTTAGGGTTTAGGGCAGTGCAGTCGTGTTCGGGTAGTGTAGGGGGTCTTGCTGGGGGAGTATTTTAGGGTTTAGCGTAGTGCAGTGGTGTTCGGGTAGTGTAGGGGTCATGCTGGGGGTAGTGTTCTAGGGTTTAGGGCAGTGCAGTGGTGTTCGGGCAGTGTAGGGGGTCGTGCTGGGGGTGGTGTTTTAGGGTTTAGGGCAGTGCAGTGGTGTTCGGGCAGTGTAGGGGGTCGTGCTGGGGTGGTGTTTCAGGGTTTAGGGCAGTGCAGTGGTGTTCGGGCAGTGTAGGGGGTCGTGCAGGGGGTGGTGTTTCAGGGTTTAGGGCAGTGCAGTGGTGTTCGGGCAGTGTAGGGGGTCGTGCAGGGGTGGTGTTTCAGGGTTTAGGGCAGTGGTGTTCGGGCAGTGTAGGGGGTCATGCTGGGGGTGGTGTTTCAGGGTTTGGGGCAGTGCAGTGGTGTTCGAGCAGTAAAGGGGGTCATGCTGGGGGTGGTGTTTCAGGGTTTAGGGCAGTGCAGTGGTGTTCGGGCAGTGTAGGGGGCGGTGCAGGGGGTGGTGTTTCAGGGTTTAGGGCAGTGCAGTGGTGTTCGGGCAGTGTAGGGGGTGGTGTTTCAGGGTTTAGGGCAGTGCAGTGGTGTTCGGGCAGTGTAGGGGGTCGTGCAGGGGTGGTGTTTCAGGGTTTAGGGCAGTGCAGTGGTGTTCGGGCAGTGTAGGGGCGGTGCAGGGGGTGGTGTTTCAGGGTTTAGGGCAGTACAGTGGTGTTCGGGCATTGTAGGGGGTGGTGCTGGGGCTGGTGTTTCAGGGTTTAGGGCAGTGCAGTGGTGTTAGGGCAGTGTAGGGGGTCGTGCTGGGGCTGGTGTTTCAGGGTTTAGGGTAGTGCAGTGGTGTTCGGGCAGTGTAGGGGGTCGTGCTGGGGCTGGTGTTTCAGGGTTTAGGGCAGTGCAGTGGTGTTCGGGCAGTGTAGGGGGTCATGCTGGGGCTGGTGTTTCAGGGTTTAGGGCAGTGCAGTGGTGTTCGGGCAGTGTAGGGGGTCTTGCTGGGGCTGGTGTTTCAGAGTCTAGGGCAATGCAGTGGTGTTCGGGCAGTGTAGGGGGTCTTGCTGGGGCTGGTGTTTCAGGGTTTAGGGCAGTGCAGTTGTGTTCGGGCAGTGTAGGGGGTCGTGCTGGGGTGGTGTTTCAGGGTTTAGGGCAGTGCAGTGGTGTTCGGGCAGTGTAGAGGGTCGTGCTGGGGCTAGTGTTTCAGGGTTTAGGGCAGAGCAATGGTGCTCAGGCAGTGTAGGGGGTGGTGCTGGGGGTGATGTTTCAGGGTTTAGGGCAGTGCAGTGATGTTAGGTCAGTGTAGGGGGTCGTGCTGGGGGTGGTGTTTCAGGGTTTAGGGCAGTGCAGTGGTGTTCCGGCAGTGTAGGGGGTCGTGCAGGGGGTGGTGTTTCAGGGTTTAGTGCAGTGGTGTTCGGGCAGTGTAGGGGGTCTTGCTGGGGTGGTGTTTCAGGGTTTAGGGCAGTGCAGTGGTGTTCGGGCAGTGTAGGGTGTCGTGCTGAGGGATGGTGTTTCAGGGTTTAGGGCAGTGCAGTAGTGTTTGGGCAGTGTAGGGGGTCGTGCAGGGGGTGGTGTTTCAGGGTTTAGGGCAGTGCAGTGGTGTTCGGCCAGTGTAGGTAGTCTTGCTGGGGGTGGTGTTTCAGGGTTTAGGGCAGTGCAGTAGTCTTCGGGCAGTGTAGGCGGTCGTGCTGGGGCTGGTGTTTCAGGGTTTAGGGCAGTGCAGTGGTGTTCGGGCAGTGTAGGGGGCGGTGCAGGGGGTGGTGTTTCAGGGTTTAGGGCAGTACAGTGGTGTTCGGGCATTGTAGGGGGTGGTGCTGGGGCTGGTGTTTCAGGGTTTAGGGCAGTGCAGTGGTGTTAGGGCAGTGTAGGGGGTCGTGCTGGGGCTGGTGTTTCAGGGTTTAGGGTAGTGCAGTGGTGTTCGGGCAGTGTAGGGGGTCATGCTGGGGCTGGTGTTTCAGGGTTTAGGGCAGTGCAGTGGTGTTCGGGCAGTGTAGGGGGTCATGCTGGGGCTGGTGTTTCAGGGTTTAGGGCAGTGCAGTGGTGTTCGGGCAGTGTAGGGGGTCTTGCTGGGGCTGGTGTTTCAGAGTCTAGGGCAATGCAGTGGTGTTCGGGCAGTGTAGGGGGTCTTGCTGGGGCTGGTGTTTCAGGGTTTAGGGCAGTGCAGTTGTGTTCGGGCAGTGTAGGGGGTCGTGCTGGGGTGGTGTTTCAGGGTTTAGGGCAGTGCAGTGGTGTTCGGGCAGTGTAGGGGGTCGTGCTGGGGCTAGTGTTTCAGGGTTTAGGGCAGAGCAATGGTGCTCAGGCTGTGTAGGGGGTTGTGCTGGGGGTGATGTTTCAGGGTTTAGGGCAGTGCAGTGATGTTAGGTCAGTGTAGGGGGTCGTGCTGGGGGTGGTGTTTCAGGGTTTAGGGCAGTGCAGTGGTGTTCCGGCAGTGTAGGGGGTCGTGCAGGGGGTGGTGTTTCAGGGCTTAGTGCAGTGGTGTTCGGGCAGTGTAGGGGGTCTTGCTGGGGTGGTGTTTCAGGGTTTAGGGCAGTGCAGTGGTGTTCGGGCAGTGTAGGGTGTCGTGCTGAGGGATGGTGTTTCAGGGTTTAGGGCAGTGCAGTAGTGTTTGGGCAGTGTAGGGGGTCGTGCAGGGGGTGGTGTTTCAGGGTTTAGGGCAGTGCAGTGGTGTTCGGCCAGTGTAGGTAGTCTTGCTGGGGGTGGTGTTTCAGGGTTTAGGGCAGTGCAGTAGTCTTCGGGCAGTGTAGGCGGTCGTGCTGGGGCTGGTGTTTCAGGGTTTAGGGCAGTGCAGTGGTTTTCGGGCAGTGTACGGGGTTGTGCTGGGGCTGGTTTTCAGGGTTTAGGGCAGTGCAGTGGTGTGCGGGCAGTGTACGGGGTTGTGCTGGGGCTGGTGTTTCAGGGTTTAGGGCGGTGCAGTGGTGTTTGTGTAGTGTAGGGGGTCATGTTTTAGGGTAGTGCAGTGGTGTTTGGGTAGTGTAGGGGTTCGTGCTGGTTGTAGTGTTTTAGGATTTAGGTTAGTGCAGTGGTGTTTGGGTAGTGTAGGGGTCGTGCTGGGGGTAGTGTTTTAGGGTTTAGGATAGTGCAGTGGTGCTTGTGTAGTGTAGGGGGTCGTGCTGGGGGTAGTGTTTTAGGGTTTAAGGTAGTGCAGTGGTGTTTTTGTAGTGTAGGGGGTCATGTTTTAAGATGCAATGCTCCAATACCTGACCAGTCTGCACTACATAAAACTGCAAAAAAACTAAAAATAAAAAGTGTTTTGCACACTTTTGTCATTGGGCTATATGTGGGCTACATCTGGGTAATATTTGTGCTACATTTGGGCTCTTTTTTCACTGGTGGCCATCTTGGAAGACTTCTTTGTTATGAAGTTTCCTAATTTCTTCATTTACTGCAGTCTCCTCAGTAGGAAATGCTTTCAGTTTTTACTTTGATTCCATCAAGAAGGCATTCAGATGTGTCTCACATCTGCCATAAATTCAGAATGTTAGCACTCTAGTTGCTCATTAGATCACTGGAGTAAAGCTACTGCTCACCAGGGAGTTAACTGGTAGTCTGCTGCTGGTATTGAAAGTGATTGTTTCAGTCTGCATGTCAGAATTTTCTAATGAAATAGAAGAGGATTTGAGATCTCACTTAAAACATGCCCTAATTTTTCTTTCTGCAGCACTAACTATACTTTCTATTTCAAAAAGAACCCCTCATTTTGTTCCTTTTTAAATTAAATGTATTAAGTGTTACCGGTTTATTCCAATCAAGATGGCTTCAGGTGTGCCATACTTTTGTCATAAGTAAGGCTGTTAGCGCTCTAGTTGTTCTTTAGAACACTCTGGGAAGCTGCAGTAGAACACAAAGGCATCAACTGGCAGGCTGCTCCTTTTGAAATATAACAGGAAGATATTTGAGATCACACTTGAAATATGTCCTAATTTTTCTTTCTACAGCACTAACCATAATTTCTATGACAAAATGAACCCCATCATTTTGTTCCTTTTTAAATTAAATGTTTTAAGTGTTACCAGTTTATTCCAATCAAGATGGCTTCAGGTGTGCCATACTTTTGTCATAAGTAAGGCTGTTAGCACTCTAGTTGTTCTTTAGAACACTCTGGGAAGCTGCAGTAGAACACAAAGGCATCAACTGGCAGGCTGCTCCTGTTGAAATATAACAGGAAGATATTTGAGATCACACTTGAAACATGTCCTAATTTTTCTTTCTACAGCACTAACCATAATTTCTATGACAAAATGAACCCCATCATTTTGTTCCTTTTTAAATTAAATGTTTTAAGTGTTACCAGTTTATTCCAATCAAGATGGCTTCAGGTGTGCCATACTTTTGTCATAAGTAAGGCTGTTAGCACTCTAGTTGTTCTTTAGAACACTCTGGGAAGCTGCAGTAGAACACAAAGGCATCAACAGGCAGGCTGCTCCTGTTGAAATATAACAGGAAGATATTTGAGATCACACTTGAAACATGTCCTAATTTTTCTTTCTACAGCACTAACCATAATTTCTATGACAAAATGAACCCCATCATTTTGTTCCTTTTTAAATTAAATTGTTTAAGTGTTACCAGTTTATTCCAATCAAGATGGCTTCAGGTGTGCCATACTTTTGTCATAAGTAAGGCTGTTAGCACTCTAGTTGTTCTTTAGAACACTCTGGGAAGCTGCAGTAGAACACAAAGGAATCAACTGACAGTCTCTGCCCTTGTTGGATGTACATGTTTTACTCAGAATGTCAGGCTTCATTCTCACATGAGTGAGAAAGATAATGTGAATTTACAGAAAATATGCTCTCATTTTAGCTTCTGGAGCACCTTCCAAACCTCCATGGGACAAGCATGAGAAAATAGTGTTCTCTCAAACATGATTCATGATATCCCAGCAGAAGGTTTTTCACATGGTAAAATCACCTTAGAATACACCACAATTCCTAAAATTAGTATGGTACCATCAACAAATAAATTCTAATGTAACTAAAGCCTGTTATCACCCTTTATAGTTCTCCTTTTGGTGACCCTCAAAATCTTCTATTCACTACAATGCATTTCAATGAGGTACTATCATTTATATTGGTCCCAAGATGGCTGCCAGCAATTCCAGGATGAAGTGCTGACAGCCAATCAGATCTCACGATGACATGTGTGGTTAGGCTCCGCCCAGATATATATGTGACTTTACTTTTGATTTTCTCAGGAACTACTGTACGGATTTACACCATTTAAGCAAAAGGCACGACACTGAACCAAGGGCTACCTCTTTGCCAAATTTGGTGTAATTCCGTTCAGCAGTTCGGGCTGTAGCTGCGACTAAAGGTTCCTATGGAAAAATGAATGGGGAAAACGCGTTTTGGGACCCCCCTTTTTTCTCGGCCCCCGCTTGACGTATCACCCCGAGACTTTCAGGATAGGAGCGGACCGGAGCGCCCCAACAAGTTGGAAACTTTTGCGAAGATTCGTCAACCGGCGCCAACGTTATTTCAAATAGAATGTCGCGGATTTCCTATGGATAATAGGTTTTAACTATAACTATCTACTGGCGACCGCCAGTAGATAATATATCTATCTATCTATATATATATATATCCAAAAAGGTGTCCTGTGCACGAAGACGCCACTCTACTGCAGGTAATTCATCCGAATTAATATTGCAGGGGAACTTGCAAGTTTCATCTTGATTTATTGAGCCTGACGCGTTTCGGGGCCCCCTGGCCCCTTAATCATAGGCTAGTGATCAACGACGCAGTTCACTTCCAAAGAACACTTTTAATTTAAAGGTTACACCCTCTGGTGGGTTGGTGCATTTTACTTCAAAGGATTCTGGTATCCGTAGTGTTACATTGAAATAATCAAACCCTTCGGTGGGTAACTGCGAGGTTAAAGTCATTTAATTACATTTTGAAAGCCCTCCAGTGGGCCTCAGGACAAAGCTTGCACAGTTTAATTGAAACACACTGCAGTCTCGCATTTTAGGCTAGAAAAATTCCTGACCTTGCGACCCCATATTTGCCTTGGATGGGTGGTGCAATCTTCCACGGCCGGACTGCCGTGCTGTTAATTATCCAAAAAGATGTCCTGTGCACGAAGACGCCACTCTACTGCAGGTAATTCATCCGAATTAATATTACAGGGGAACTTGCAAGTTTCATCTTGATTTATAGAGCCTGACGCGTTTCGGGGCCCCCTGGCCCCTTAATCATAGGCTAGTGATCAACGACGCAGTTCACTTACAAAGAACACTTTCAATTTAAAGGTTACACCCTCTGGTGGGTTGGTGCATTTTACTTCAAAGGATTCTGGTATCCGTAGTGGATAGAGGTGCTGAACTTTTAAATAAAGTTTCTTGGTGAAACCATCCTTTGCGGAGTGCGTTCTTAAGCACAGGACGTTTGTTTTGGGAGATTAATTGCACGGCAGTCCGGCCGTGGAGAACTGCACTGCCCACGAACTCCAAGGGTCTGCGGGTTCGGAAATCGTGTCTGAGCCTTTGAAACAGCGCGAAGGATGTGAATAAAGTAAGATCAGACTCCTGCCCTGAGGCCCACTGGAGGGCTTTAAATGAACAAAAGTAACTGCCACAATGCGGCCCCCACTGGTGGGGATTAATTGATAGCACTACAAATCCCACAATGCGTAGGTTGAAATACTCACCTGTTAGGCTTATAAAGGGGCAGTTTGAAGTGCAGCCGAGGACTGGCAGTGTTTGTACCCCAGGAAGAAGGAGCAAGCAGCTCCGAAACGTGTTGGGTTAAGTATTTCAGGACAGAGGTGCTGAACTTTTAAATAAAGTTTCTTGGTGAAACCATCCTTTGCGGAGTGCGTTCTTAAGCACAGGACGTTGTTTTGGGAGATTAATTGCACGGCAGTCCGGCCGTGGAGAACTGCACCGCCCACGAACTCCAAGGGTGTGCGGGTTCGGAAATCGTGTCTGAGCCTTTGAAACAGCGCGATGGATGTGAATAAAGTAAGATTAGACTCCTGCCCTGAGGCCCACTGGAGGGCTTTAAATGAACAAAAGTAACTGCCACAATGCGGCCCCCACTGGCGGGGATTAATTGATAGCACTACAAATCCCACAATGCGTAGGTTGAAATACTCACCTGTGAGGCTTATAAAGGGGCAGTTTGAAGTGCAGCCGAGGACTGGCAGTGTTTGTACCCCAGGAAGAAGGAGCAAGCAGCTCCAAAACGCGTTGGGTTAAGTATTTCAGGACAGAGGTGCTGAACTTTTAAATAAAGTTTCTTGGTGAAACCATCCTCTGCGGAGTGCGTTCTTAAGCACAGGACATTGTTTTGGGAGATATATATATATATATATATATATATATATATATATATATAGCTCTAGTTAAGACCTAGCTTCCATAGGGAAAGTGTTTTTTGATGTGCCAATATCTTTGGCGTCGTTTGACGAATCTTCGCGAAATTTTCAAAACTAATGGAGCGGTCAGGTCAGCTGCTGTGATGAAAGTTTCGGGGTGATTCGTCAAGCGGGGGCTTAGAAAAAGGGGGGTCCCAAAACGTGTTTTCTCCATGTTAATTTCCATAGGAAACTTTAGACACGGGTACAGCCCGAACTGCTGAACAGAATGACACCAAATTTGGCAAAAAGGTAGCTCTTTGTTCAGAAAGAACTCTTTTTGTTAAATGGTGTACATCCGCTCAGTAGTTCCTCAGAAATTTAAACATTTCTCAGATATACAACTGGGGACGCGGAGGATCCGCGTACCCTCCCGATCTCGTGCCTGCAATCTGATTGGCTGCCAACACTTCAAACCAGGAAGTGTTGGCAGCCATCTTGTGACTCGGTTGAACCAAGTCACAAGAAAAAAGGTTAAAAAAAAGTTAAAAACAAAAAAATGGGGGGCGGGGTAGAAACACCCTGACCCCCTAGGCCTGCTCAGGGGGTCCCACAGGGTCCCCCAGGCCCCAAAAAAGCGAATCCTGCCAAAAATATTTGAAATAATGAAGCGCGGGCTCCCGCGCTTTGTTTCCTTTAAGCCTCCGGTGGGCCAGGACCCGGGGGCAATGATAAAATGCGATGCAGGGGACCGCATGTGCCCCCGAATGCCCCTGGGACCGCCCCCTCAAGAGGCCCCAGGAATACACCCCTGGGGCTGAAATTTTATAAACTGGGGAGGGGGGTTGCACGGTCTCCCTCCCCGAGCCTGTAAAGGCTCTGTGGAGCCCCCAGGTCCAATTCCTTTAAGGGAAGGGGGCGTGTGGCCCCTTCCCTGAACCATTAATGGCCCTGGAGAGCCCAACCCTGGGGCCGGCTTAGCCGCTATGTCCGGGGTGCCCACCCCCGGGACATATTGGTGTCCCTACCCACAGCGGTGTGGGCAGGGAAACCTGTGTTTGCTCTCGCTTGGCAGGAGCATTTTTAAAACACTAAGGGCCATATGTAGGTAATTTCTATTTACCGATTCCTAAATACCGAATTTTACCGATTCGGTATTTAAGAATCGGTAAATAGAATGTAGGTAAACATTCAGTAAATTTTACCGATTCGGTAATATTCGTTATTACCTATTCGGTATTTACCGAATCGGTAAAAGGGATACCTTCCCATTCATTCCTATGGGCCTGGAGGCCCATAGGAATGAATGGGAAGCCATTCACTATTACCGATTCGGTAAATACCGAATCGGTAATAGGGGAGCATATTCAAGGGTGGCAGGGTGTCAAATTGCACCCCTGAATCGTGCATGTGTGCACATGTGGCGCACATACATGCCCTAAGGGCATGTATGTCTGCCACATGGCACTTTTAAAAAAGCACAAAATTGCTTTTTAAAAGGTATTTGGTATTTACCACCAACTTGTAGTTGGTGGTAAATAACGAATCCTTAAACCAAAAATGCACTCACTTGAGTGCTCCCTACATAGGATTTAAGGAATCGGTAATTTACCGATTCCTTAAAATAACGAATCGGTAAATTACCGACTCCTTAAATCCGGCCTCCTACATCGCAAAGGGCTAAATACCGGTCGGTAACGGGAAATTTACCGATTTTCGGCCGTTACCGACCGGTATTAGCCCACCTACATATGGCCCTAAGTCTGCTCCCAGCGGGCGGGAAATTTGAAAATGGTCCCGCCCACTGGGAGCGGACTTTTCCACTGTTTCCCTGTCTGCACTGAAGCGTTTTCAACACCTAAGGGAGTTGTTTCTGTGTTAATAGTAATGATGCCTTATCTTCTCCTGAGCTAATTTGAACTTACTGTAAGATCTCTAATGCCATAGTAATCTATACAGTAATATGAGGGAAAACAAAACTTAGATGATGTCCTCAAAGATGTCATTTGAGATGTCATCAGTGATGTCATAAATTATGTCATAGAACATGTCATAAGTGATGTCATGTGTGAGGTCATAAGCAGTGCATGGTGGGGCGCAAGTTATAGTTAGCGCTGCTAATTATAACTAGTGAATTTCTGTGTTTTTTTAAATTTCAAAATGTTAATGTTAATGTAAATTCACCTAACTATAATGTTACTTTAACCTTTGTTTTTTTCAGTAATTTTCTAAGTTTAAAAAGAAGAAAAAAATTACAACATGTAATGTAAATATATATATTATATGTTTTGGTGCTTTTATTGCACAAATTGCAGTAGTATAAAAACTATATTTCACAGGAAACTGTGAAATAGGGAAATATGTCACAATCGCCCATGGAATATGGAACTCAGCATTATAATGACAGCTCCCAAACCACTCTGACATATTTTGTGGCAAATATTTTGTGGGAAACGAAATTATGAAGGCAACTACCCCAAAATAAACATGTAATATAAAAAATATGCAATGGGTAGCATGTATAATATGGTCCTGTATTGCCATATCTGGTTTCTGGTGACATTTACCAATCACTATTTCCAAGTCAGTTTTTGCCATTTCATGGAAAGATTTGATATGTGAAAGAATCATATTCTGCTCTGCTGATCAATTTCCAGAGTGTCTAAGATTTTATCATTGAGTTGGAAATATTTGTCTGTTTTGACTGCAAAATGAAGTATACTCATCCCATGACTAGTGGTGTGTGAAATTCACGTAATCTGCTTTTACGTAATGATGTTAAATGTCGGGAAAGTTAGGTGAAATCACACAAAATGCAAATCAAGCTAATGCCGCAAACTATTTTAGCGCAAAATGCACCCTTGTGTCAATTTTTGATGCAAACACTCTTTTCCGGTAAGAAAATAGCAAGAAAACACAAATATCGTAGAAACATCCACTTGCGTTCTGGTAGTCTGTGTTATTCCCACATTCGTGCTGTAAAAGTGTGCAGTAAACAGCGCATAATTTGACAATGTGGCAATTTGAGCTTATTTGCGGATTTCACGTAATAAGTGTAACTCAAAATTCTGAAAACGTACACCAATTACAACTGCGTAATTCAAAATTCGCCAGCGCCTACCCTGTGACGTTATAAACAGGTCTCTCATGCCTACCAGCCCTTAAAATAGGCTTCAATGGGCTGTCTTGCTTCTTCTGGTGTTTCTGTTTTACACACCCCTCAATCAATCAATCAATCAATCATGTCACTTATAAAGCGCACTACATACCCGCGAGGGTCTCAAGGCGCTGGGGGAAGAGGGGGGTGGTGCTGCTACTGATCGAAGAGCCAGGTCTTGAGGAGTCTTCTGAAGGCCCTCCCTTCTTTTCAGTTTCTGCCAATAACAGAACCTTTTGCTTTAGGTTACTCCCTTAGAGTTCCTGACACACCTGTTTTTTCCCATCTATGTCTCTTCATCAATCCCTAGTTTAGTTCTTCTCCTATGTAGTGGATATGTTTTCCCATTATTGCATGCCATATTACCTATCAGGTCCCAGAACATTTAGCTTTCCTATGAACTTGACTTGGAGACCCTCACATAGTATGACTTTAAAAGCTGCAGTATTCTCATGCTCTACAAAGAAGCTCCCGAGGGGTCCGCTTAATCCTAGACCTAGACTTTATCATCACTAATTTGCATTCATCTATCTTCATTGTTCTTCTTCTATAAAGGGCCCGGTGCAGTTCCCAGTTGCACTGGTTCATCTTCATTCCAATAGGCTGCTGGAGATGAGCCAAAGATTGGTGCTGTCATCTAACATTTGGAGGTCAGGAATTGGCAGCAAGTCCAGTTTTTCAACACAGGGGCACATTTACGTAGAAGTCATGCAGTGTAGCATTGCAACCAAAGTCACTGTGTTGCATTGCACGAAAGGGAGAGAGCTGGACAGCACCACATCTTCTATGAAACGGCACTCTGGCTCTCTCCCGCAGCCCTAGCACATTTTGGCTGCCTTGTGCCACACAATCTGACATTTCTTGTCCAACAGAGCAACCCACACCCTTGCACCATAGTGCAAATTTGTTTGCGTGTTGTGTAACATAGGTTTTGTACTGGAAGGGTACCATTCCAATACAGAAAGTTATTAGACGCACTTTAAAATGTTTTCAGCTTTGTATGTCGTATGTGTGCTGTGAAGTTCAGCACACTTGCAAAGTTTGAAAAGTTTGGAGAAATAAAAGCTCCAATATAAGCCTGCCTAGCTAATGCATACATTTTTGATGCAAAGTCCTGTCTAAAAATGTACATGAGTCAAATCCATGAGTGGTGGCATGGCATATACCACCCATGGGACACACCCTTGACACAAAGCGCCACAAAGCAGTGCATCACATACTTTGCACTAATTTAATGTGACTTTCCAACATGAAAAAAGTTTTGCACTGGAAAGTAAATCCCAAATTAACACTTTACACTTGTTTAAATCACTGTTGATGCCACTGCCCCCACTCAAAGTGTTGATAAATATGGCGCACAATCCTTTCATTTATCTTTCAGTCACTTATGCAATAAATGGGAAACGTTAGGCCATAGTGCTTTCTCACCCATGCACTTGAAACATGCAACATTGGTAGGGTAATCAATTTAACCCTGATGGAAGTTTGAGAGTTCCTCATATGCAGCACACATTTAATCTTCTATGTCAAGTATATTCTTCAATTTGCACATGAAGCCCTGAGAGCCATCTCTCAATCGGCTAGAGGGCCATAAGCTGCTGCACTCCTGGTCACATTTCAAATGATGTATTTTACTGAAGAGCAAGGATGTGTGTATGGATTTAGCGAGAAACAATTTCTATCATGCCAGGCTTCAATAGCTCATTCAGTTTGTTAGAATTCCAGTTGAATTTCGGACCAGAGGAGCCCTAGGGATGATCCAACATAATCAGTTTGCAAATTAGCATTCTGTTGAGAGTATGTCTGAGTGAATATATGCCATATTTGTAAGCATAGAATATTTCTATCCACCAAATAGAGAATACATGGAGAATACCAAGGTCCACAGAGAAACTGAAGAGGCCAAATTTTATGAGCAAAAACTGGACACCTGCAACCCAGAGAGTGACCTGAGAACCTGAACTATAGCTGCAACAAGAGAGTTGGTTTCAGCAACTGAAGGACACAAGCAGGAAGCAGAAGGGCATGGTCCTCTGCTACGGTTTCAGGAATTTAGAGAGGCAAAGAAGCAGTTGCGGCTGCTCCCACGAAGCAGTAGTGGGATGGGGAGGGGTGGAAGAGGGGAAGGGGGGGATAAAAAAAATTAAAAAGATCCCTTACGAGCCGCCGCCACCTCACTTCCGTCCTCTTCCTGGCTTCTGTTCAAACAGGAAGCAGGAAGTAGGATATGCTCCCCTAAGCGAATCACAACGCTGCAATGCAGCATTGTGGATTGGTCTGAGTGCTGTGGTTCGGTGCTTAGATGGGGAATGGGAGCCTGGGCATGTTCTCTACCCAGGCTGTAATGCAGCCTGGGTGGAGAACATTCAAAGTGTGCATGAATGTTAGGCCGGCCCCACAGGGCCGGCCCGAACATTCATGCATTCTTAGGAGGGTGCCACCACTCCTCCCTCCTGCGCAGCCTAGCCCTGCCCCACTAAACGGCGCCAGCACAGAAAAATAAAATGATAATAACATCACGTTATTATCATTTTATTTATCCTTTTTTGCCGTGCTAAAAGGCAGTGGGTCAACGCTCCTCCGCCTTAGCGGAGGAGTCGCCCCTGCAAAGAAGCGGGAGAAAAGAAGCAGCTAGGAATTCAGCAAAGCTGAAACTCAGCAGGCAAAGAAAGACACTTTTTACAGGGGCTCTGCCCAATGTGTCCAAGAATGGGGAAAAGATGTCTTGTTAGCTACATATAGTACTAGCATTTCCTAATGTGACCTCGAAGTGTATGGAATAAAACATGAACCTAAAGAGCGGACCTCGTTAGAAAGGAATCACAACCTTAAAGAATAGAGTGATTTCAAGTTGTGTGCGAATGCTGGACCATAAAGGCTCAGAAGAGGAAAGCAGGAGGACAGGGGACCATAACATATATACCAAGCGCATCCCCTAGGTACAGTGGAGTCCCATATGCATGGTGACCTCCATCTAGATGTGCATGGCCATGCTGTAAGAGAAACAAGGACAAAGGCATATTCTGCAGCAGAACCTGGCCTGGGGGGCTGCAGGTCGCAGATGAGGGGCAGAGGGATTGGTCAGAGGCCAAAGTGATCCCCGACCTGCAAAAAGCACTGGAACCAGGCAGCTGTTCCAATGAGGCATGACTCTCTGTTGCATCTCAGCAGGATGTCAGTTGCAGTGCTGGTCAGCAGTCTCTTATTATGATCATTTCCGAGCTTAAACAAGCATTGGCATAGCCAATAGGTCTCGCTTTTGGGACTTTATAATTGTTTAGCCATGCAGCACATTATCCTGGGTGCTGTGCGTCAGGGATTGAAGAGCTATATAATTACTACACACTGGGTCATGCAGTCTGATTCATAAGTGTTTAGCCATGCAGCATTTTACCCTGGGTGCTGTGCCATCAGGGATTGGAAAGCTACAATTAGTACACACTGGGGTATGCAGTCTGATTAAGGAATGCGTTTGTTTTAGGAAACAGAATTATCTCTGATCTACGTTGTAATAAATTGGCAGAATATTTTACCACTAAGGTTCAGAACTTCCTCAAATCCCTACCGCATAAGTCAGACACAGGCGAGATTTCCCATAACCAGATGGACTCCGACTCACGCCTTTCAGAACACACATTAGAGGCGTTCCCCCCCCTTTCGCAAGATTCCCTCCTCACTCTGCTTTCCACGATAAAGAGCGGATCACCTAGAGACTCCGCTCCGATTAACATCTTGAAACAGGTAGCTCCGATAATAGCCCCTAATCTGACTGACCTGATTAACACGTCTTTGTCCACAGGAACAGTGCCTATCTCCTGGAAAGGGGCCATGGTGAAAGCCCTGTTGAAGAAACCAAATTTGGACACGGCAGATCTGGGCAATTATCGTCCCATATCTCTCTTGCCAGGAATAGGTAAGATGGCAGAGAAACATGTAAATCAAAATCTCTCAGGTTTTCTCGAAACCCACAACCTGCTCCATTCCTCGCAAACAGGTTTCCGCCCACGTCAGAGTACCGAGACGGCCTTGCTAGCCGTGGTGGAGGAAAGCAGGAAAATTTTAGATTCAGGAGGTTCGACTGCCATTATACTCCTTGACCTGAGCGCAGCATTTGATACGGTGAACCATAGGATCTTGGCTCATCGGCTCAGGAAGATAGGAGTAACAGGCATGGCGCTTCAATGGCTGTGTTCTTTTCTGGAGGGAAGGTCCTTTCAGGTATTTGAGGAGAGCTTTGCATCCAAATCTACCCCACTACTGAGTGGAGTCCCTCAGGGTTCCTCGCTCAGCCCGACCCTTTTTAATGTATATATGGCCCCACTGGCATCTGTTGTAGCCCCCTATGGAATTCACATGGTGACCTACGCCGATGATACACAACTGGTAGTGGCGTTAAACCAAGCTGATCATAGTACTAACAGCCTTTACCCCTGCCTAGAGGACATCTCGAGTTGGATGGACGCGTCCCAGCTCAAGCTCAATGGTGGGAAAACTAAGCTCATGATACTAGGCAACCCCTCAATTACAAATCCAGCTCTATGTGGCCAGTTGGCATGGGTCCCCCCCCGGTCCCCAAATCAGAAATCAAGAGCTTAGGCATCTGGCTGGATCAGGACCTGAGCTTTAGAGTACAGGCTAGGAAGACGGCAGCCACTTGCTATGGCTTGCTCAGAATGGCCCGTAAAGTCTTTCCGCTCCTTCCCTTCCAAGCCCAAAAAGTATTGGTTCAATCTCTTATACTGTCCAGACTGGACTATGGCAATGCACTGTACCTGGGTGCCCCCACTACAGTAGTCTCTAAACTTCAGTCTGTGCAAAACAGCGCTGCCAGGCTTCTTATGGGAGTCCCCAATCGACAATCGGCGAAACCGGCGATTGTCTCTCTTCACTGGCTTCCAGTCCAGGAATGTATTAGATTCAAGGCACTTTGCCTAGCTCAGAAATCCATGCAGGGGATCGTCCCCCCCATTAACTCCGCCATGATCCGCCCCTATAAAGCCAACAGGAAACTTCGATCAGATGATCTTCATCTAGCCGTGGTCCCTAATATTAAGAAGGCTAGGAGTGGTGGGCGCCTGTTCTCCTATAACTCCACTAAACTCTGGAATTCTCTTCCACTTTCTCTTCGTAAGGTGTCCAATCATGTTGCCTTCCGCAAACAATTGAAAACTTTTTTGTTTCCCTAGCTCTTCGCAGTCTCTCCGCCTTCCTCTTGTGTTCAGTCCTAGCGCTGGGATGCCTCCGGGTAGCCATGCGCTTTATAAATGTGTTTTCATTCATTCATTCATTCATTCATCTCTTGGTTGGTGCAGTGGAGAATAGTGACTTTTGTATGTTTAGTGCTACGAGGTCAGAGCCTGTGTAAATATGTAAGTTATTATTTATAATTTGCATCACACACTGTATAATATAGACTGCTACAAATGCACAAAAATGTTTAAGATAAAATGGTTCTTCCAAAATAAAGATTTTAGTAATACCTAGACTGTACGTGTGTTTAAGTGTGAGTGTATGTGTCTTTATAAGTCTGTGCATGGGCCTCTATGTATGAATTGGTGTGTAGTTGTCTCAGTGGTGAAGCTAGAGGGGGGGGGACCGCCACAGGTGGCACGAGTTTTGGGTGTGGCGGCCGGCCCACCTCACCCCCACCGCTCTTACCTGTGGCCGTGGCGGCCGCAACCCCCTGTCATGAAACGCAGGGGCCGCCACGGGTGGCCTAAGGCCTAGCTACGCCACTGAGTTGTCTATGTAGGGGTGTGTTCAGCTGTATTGTAGCATTTGTATAGCAGTTGCCTCTTTGTATACCTGTGGGTGCCCAATTTTGTTCCTGTATCTGTGTTTGTGTGTATATTGTTGTATGCCTGTGTCTGTATGTATCTGTTTGTTGGTGTGTGCATGTATGTGTATGTAGGTGTCTTTGTCTTTAAGTGTCTATTATGAGTTTAATCTGTATGTGTGTCTATCCTTGTGTGCAGTGCGTGCAACCATGTGTCTGTTTTTATGTGTGTTTGTATCTTCGTGTGTCTGTATATCGATCTGGGTATGTTTGTGCGTGCCTCTGTGCATCTGCGGATCTCGGTATGGTTGCAACTGTATATACCTCTCAGTGCACGCTTATGTTTATCAGTCTGTAAAGGCACCACGTACCTGTATATGTCTACCTCCCTCTGTGTCCTGCATATAAAGTCCAGGAGGTTAAAGCACCTGCTGCAGCTAAATATGAAATGGGTGATGGAAGTTCCAATGTACGGAGGGATTATTGTTCAGCCAGCTATACATATGCAGGGGTAAAATGCAGAGCCTGTGCTAAATTTCAGCCATCTTACGTAAAGCAACATTTTACTAGCCCTCTCATATCATAATCTGGCCCTAGTTCATGATTCACCAGGCTATCTGGTGGGTCCGTAGCTGACGGCATCATATTGAGCTACCTTGATGTTGCACAGCTCTGGGGAAAGGCCAGACAGAAAAACTGTAATATCTAGGACAATGAGATAGCCTGTGGATTGGGCTTCTCTTATACAAATCTGTGCATTACCGATCACAGGATGGAAATACGTGGTTGAACTGAACAACAGTAACACCTGCTATCAGCATTTAGATATAATTTTGTGAGTGGGCTGCGCTATATTATACATTTTCGTTGTACTACCGCACTGAGAAAATAAAATAAAGCGCTATAAGTTGTCCTGATGAAATTTAGTGCACAGTAGACTGGATTTCCTGGAGGCGCTTACCCTGTAGATGTTACAACACGCTCCTTGTGTGCAACCACCATCCTTTGCCAAGCACCCAAATGTTTGGAAAATCTGACGCATTAAACTGTCCACTTGCTATGAAGTGCATGTATAAGCTACATTTTACATGTTTATCCTACAAACTGCACACAAGCACATTTTCTGTGCTGCGGGGAAGGACTATATTTATCCTAGGTGCTTCAGATGAGACGTGGATGAAAGCATGTAATTTAGGAATCTGTTGAATTAACAACTCTGTTAAAATGCCTACAGATGTCAGTGTACATACACTGTATGGGAATTCAAACAAATGAAACTTGGAACTGCTTCAGAAGAGGCGCAAGAGAGGCTTCTGTTTTGTGGCTAGGTAAACAAACACCAATATTGCGGGCCGCTTTGGAATAAATACCAACATCCAACAAGGGACTGCTGTCACAGGGACCATTTACGACTTATTTCGGAGAGTCCCATGTTTGTGTTGGTGTTGCAGATGAATGGCTCCATCTATGCCTATTGAGAGGAGTGAAGGATCTTCCGCTTTAACACACGCCAGCACAACACAATCCCCCTGCTACTCTCATTGAGGCTAGAAATAACAGGGACAATATTATACCTGTGGGCGGCAAGGAAGGCGGGGTATGTTTTTTAATCTCGTCTTTCATATTTTTTACACCATGTGGTTGCATAATTAACTTGCCAAAAATTAGGCGAGCTCATCTCCTGGTTAGCGCTTACTCACATGCCAGTCAAACTAGAACTGCTGCTGCAACGGCTCTTCCCACTTCTGCCCCCAGTCGGGCTGGAATTCTATGTCAGGACCGGAGGCTCCGATTATGCTTCTCATTTCTTTGCTTTATTACAGCAGCCAATAAAAAACCATCTTTTTTATTCCATAAACTACAAATCCCATGAGCCCTATGTATCATGCTACCATAGAGACTATCCCTATATAAGGTCCACCAGAGGCAACCACTTCCTCTTTCTTTGCTGCTCCGCAGCCAGTTAAGTGCCTCTCCCTTACTGCTTTTCAGGATGTGGTGTATGGGTTTGAGAGCGTAGCTTGTGTCTTTTTATCAACGTATATATTCAAATTCTGAGTACGCTTGAGGCTTATTCCTAATGTGCCTTGCTTCGCGCTGTAGGTATTGCTGTGTTAATAACGTTACGCGGAGCCCTACCGGGCGCTTGATCCGCGCTGTGTAAACAAAAATTCTTTACCTTTTTTCCCTAGGTTACGTCGAGCGCTTGCGCGCGTGTGCTGTGTCTCAGGGAGCGCTTCGGCCTCCCCGGCCGGGCGCACTGCGCCCGTGTCCCTGTCAGTGGAGTGGGAGTTTGGGGGGCGAGGACCGCGCGTCGTTGCTCGCGCGAGTCCTTTTTCCATTTTTACAGGCGGCCGATACCGCGCATGCGCGGCGGACATTTTTGGTTACTGACTGCATCCGAACGCTACTCGGAGCGGTAGCAGAGCGGGAAACGCTCGGTTATTTGAGTATTACAGCCCCTGCTGACGCCCGATGCTCTAAATCAGCTGAGGGCTTGACAATAGTGGCATAGGCTCTGCCTAGAGAGGTTTGGCAGGCCCTCCCTCCACCACATAACTTCTGCTGTAGGCTTGATTGCCTGGCCTGCCTGGGGTTGTCCCTCTCCCCCATAATTTCTCCTGACCACGCACCACCTGTTGGGCACTTGGGTGACAGCTGTTGCTTGCACCTTGGCCGAATACTATTTTGAGGAGGAGTATTTTGATTCTGAACCCTCCGGTTCAATGGAGCAGGACCTCGTGGAGGCCTTGGATGCTGGTGTGCAGCAGTCCGTGAATTCAGCGCTAGTAAGGGCGATTGTGCCCCTTAAACGCCACCTGAATAATTATGCGCTGCAGCAGGGGTGGCTCCCAGCCGTAAATACCTGTCCCAAACCAAAAGACAACAAGGTGTCTAACCCCCATTCTGATGACTTCGCTCGGCTGTCCAAAGCCCTAGCGAATGACCACGCTTATCTGGCGCAACCGGACCGGACGGAGTCTACCCAAGATGACAAAGGAGACTCCTCTACTGACGACGAGTCCAATCAGGAGGAATTCGCTAAGCCAGCGAAAAAGACCAGGAAAGAACATCATGTGGAACCTCCCCCTCCACCTAAACATCTTACCTTCGACCCGGCGGACATCATCCACCCAAATTCTACTGCGTGGCTCCCCTCACAGGAGGTAGCGGACTATCTTCAGTCGCACCTCCGACGCCCTTTCGACAAGGACGTCAGGGCACGACTTAGGTCGGAGTGCCCGAGACCAGATCTAGCTGCACGCGTGGCAGAGACCCCCGAAGTGGATCCTACCATGTTAACCTACCTAAAAAAATACTCAAAGGACCCCAAAAAAGGCATAGACCGCGCCTGGCGGTCATGCCAGGATAAACTCCTCGATCTCTCAGGGCCTTTAGCCAAGATTCTCGAGATAGGCCTCCGGGCCAAGGAGTCTGGGTCCCTTGTGGATCCCGACGACCTCATCGGTTGGACGCAGCGAGCAGTATGTCTGTTGGGCAATGCTAACTGCGCCATGTCGGGCGAGAGGAGAAGGTCTATCCTCCTCAAGCTAGATCTTAAACTAGCGGAATTGTCTTCCTCGGAAGCGGGACCGGTGGCCCAGGGCCTCCTCTTCGGCCAGCCCTTCTTGAAGGAGCTAACCAAATTCGTGGCCACTTTCAGCGGCCTGGATAAGGCGCAAGAATCTCTCCGGTGCGCCTTCCGGCTGGTTTTCGCCAGGGCCGGACGAAACCGAGGGCGGTCGTTCGGCCGAGGTCACAATCAAGGCGCCCCACATGGCCAACAACACCACAGAGGAGGTTACCAGGACAACTCCTCCGGAAACCCTAACTTCTACCCCTCCCGGAGGGCGTGGAATCGATTCCGCAGAGGCAGATTCAGTGGCAACCAAGGAAATCACCAGGATTCCGGCTCCACAGGTGAGACTTATCCTTTGTTCCGAAGTGAAGTTGGGGGGTCGCATTCAGTATTTCCTCCAGGTTTGGCAAACGATCTCTCAGGATCCTTGGATCCTAGAGACGGTACAGGGTTACAAGTTGGAAATGTACGAACGCCCCATACAGCATTTCCCCCCTCCTCCCATACATTTTTCCCAACACGATCAGAATTTTATTTCAGGGGAGATACAATCCCTCTTGACGAAAGGGGCAATAGTGACGTCTCATTTACACCGCAGGGTTTTATCAGCAATGTGTTCCTTGTCCAGAAAAAAGGGGGCGGATCCCGGTTGGTACTAAACCTCAAAGAGTTCAATGGTTGGATCGTCTACCGCCATTTCAAAATGGAGGGCGTCCATTTATTACGCGACCTTCTGCAGGAGGGCGATTGGATGGTCCGCTAGACCTAAAGGACGCTTATTTGTCCGTGTCCATCTACGCCCCTCACCGACGTTTTCTTCAGTTCCTCTGGCGAGGCGTTTATTACGAATACACGGTCCTTCCCTTCGGACTTTCGTCAGCACCATGGTGCTTCACAAAACTCCTTCGGCCGGTGATGGAGTCCTTGCGCTCACGCGGAGTGAGACTAATCGTCTACCTGGACGATGTCATTATCATGGCGCAATGTCCACAATTGGTGACGAAGCATCTAGAATGGTCCATTCACCTACTCCAAAGCCTGGGTTTCATTGTAAACCCTCAGAAATCCGTTCTGGTGCCCTCACAAGCTATAGAATTTCTGGGCTTTCGGGTGGATTCACGCAGCTGCCAACTTCTCCTGCCCACGTCCAAGATCAGAACGATCAAGAAAGAATTGAGATCGATTGTGAGCAGGCAGATTGTGTCCTTGAGATCCATAGCCCGGGTAGTGGGCTTGCTGGCCTCCTCGATCCAGGCCATCTTTCCGGGCCCCCTTCACTACCGAGCTCTCCAGCGTTTGAAGATTCAACATCTCCACAAAGGCCTCGGATATGCCGAACAGATCCCTCTTTCAGAGGCAGCGAGGTTGGAAATGTTGTGGTGGCTAGACCACATGGAGTCGTGGAATGGCAGAGCCATATTCGGTTCCAAACCAGAGGTAGTGATCGAGTCGGACGCCAGCCGCTGGGGCTGGGGTGCCCGCTGCGGTCCGATCTCGACGGGGGGGACGGTGGTCTCCGTAGGAGCTTTCCCTTCACATCAATTGCTTGGAGTTGCTGGCAGGCTCGTTCGCGATCCGCAGCCTCTCCCCGCAGAAGACGGATTGTTGCATCCTCTTGAGGATGGACAATGTATCGGCCGTTCAATATGTGAACAAACTCGGAGGGACGAGGTCCCGCATCCTAGCGGAAATCGCCAAAGACTTTTGCCATTATTGCCTACAACACAAACTGTCCGTAGTGCGGAATACCTCCCTGGTCGCAAGAACGAAATAGCCGACTGGCACTCCCGTTATCTACGGGACTACAGCGATTGGCGACTACACCCTCGGATTTTCCGAATGCTGAATCTCTTATGGGGCCCTTGCCAGTTAGATTTGTTTGCGTCACGTCTGAACAAACAACTCCCGGATTTTTACAGCTGGCGCCCGGATCCGGAGGCTCTGGCCTCGGATGCGTTTCTTCAGACTTGGCCCCCAGTCCTTTGTTATGCATTCCCTCCTTTTGTCATGATAACCAGGGTCCTGGCGCAAACCAGGCGCCAACAGACGGAACTGGTGTTAATTACACCATTGTGGAGAGCACAAGCGTGGTTCCCGATTGTTCTGGCAATGTCTTGCGCTGTACCAATTCTCCTCCCTCAGAGATGGAATTTGTTGCTGGACCCTCACAAGGTCCCTCACCCGTTAGTAGACGCGGGACAGTTGCCACTAGTAGCGTGGCGAGTTTCAGGGACAGATGGCAAGTCCCAGGCCTTTCGACAGACGCTTCTGCCTTCATCCGACAGGCATGGTCTGATAATACCCACAAGCGGTATTCATCAGCATGGAACAGGTGGTGTAGCTGGTGTGTTCAACAGGAAGTTGATCCCACTACAGCTAATGTCTCCATGGTCATGAATTTCCTAGCCTCTTTGGCCTCATCGGGTTCTGCTTACAGGACGGTAAACAATTTCCGATCCGCTATCTCGGCTGGGCACGCTCAGTTAGAGGGCAAGCCAGTGGGGGAACACCCCCTGGTGTGTAAATTGCTTAGAGGCATTCGGATGGTCAGACCACCGTGTCCGAAGTATTCTTTTTTGTGGGACGTTACAGTGGTGCTCCGGTTTCTAGAAACTTGGCCGGCTAACAAGTACCTGTCACGGAAGCAGCTTTCAGCCAAGCTGGCGATGTTGTTATGTCTGGTCTCTTGCAAGAGAGTATCTGATATCTTGGCTTTAGATCTCGCGGGTCGCCGTTTCTCCTCGGAAGGGGTCACTTTTACTATTTACAGACGTACTAAATGTAACTCAACTTCGGTGTCCTATCCGGCTTTCCCGGATAATCCGAAATTATGTGTGGTACAATGTGTAAAGGCATACGAGGTGAGTACAGCCGAATTCCGTTCAGACATGCAAGGTCGCATTGCAAAAACCCTTTCGCCCAGTGTCTCCGGCTACTCTTGCGAGATGGGTGCGTTGGCTCATGAGTGAAGCAGGCATTGATGTCTCTAAGTTTGGTGCTCACTCTGATCGAGGCGCAATGGCGTCTAAGTCTTTTTCCTTAGGTGCAAGTCTAACAGACATCATGAATACAGCGGATTGGTCAAATGAATCTACTTTTAAATCATTTTTATTACAAACCTATTGTAGATGTCGCATCAGTGGTGGTGGCTAAGCTTTGAACAAGCATAATCGGAGCCTCCGGTCCTGACATAGAATAAAAAATTTGCGAACAGTCGTGACAAGAATTTTCAATTCTATTAAGGACAACGGAGGCGAGGATTATCCCACCCAGATCTTGTTTTATTTCAGGAATGTAAATGTACAATCAGTAATATTATTGCATTTCGATTGCATTTTGTTTGATATTTTTTCCCCCCCTTTATTGTATGATTTAATGATGGAACATGGTTTGGAGATTACCGTTATTACGGGACCTTTTATTTTTATTTCAGATTCCAGTGGCAAGTGAGAAGTGCCTCCTTTTTCATGGTTTCGTTGGGAATGTTATTCCCCTTCACGGCGTGGTGATCGTTCACCTGGATTGAACAGCAGGGCCTTGTCCCTCGGATCCGAAGTTCGCGTGTTGGCCTTCAAACGTTTGGTTCTCATCAAAGTTTGTTCCTCACGGACCCAGTTCAAGACGGAATAGTCTATTGAAAGTATTGGACTTCACAGTTCGCAGTCTCGCAAAGAAAGAGGAAGTGGTTGCCTCTGGTGGACCTTATATAGGGATAGTCTCTATGGTAGCATGATACATAGGGCTCATGGGATTTGTAGTTTATGGAATAAAAAAGATGGTTTTTTATTGGCTGCTGTAATAAAGCAAAGAAATGAGAAGCATAATCCTCGCCTCCGTTGTCCTTAATAGAATTGAAAATTCTTGTCACGACTGTTCGCAAATTTTTAATTCAGGGTTGCTGCACTGGCGCCATGCAGGGTACTACTAAAGCCCTCTGTCACTGGGTATTTACAGGAAAGGGACGCTGCTAAACTCATAGACATAAAGGAAGGACACAAACTAGTTTGACGTCACTTTTAAAGACACAGAACTGCAGATTGTATCTTTAAATGTGTGACAGCTATGAGTAAACCTGGTTCACATTCCAGATATTAAAGTAGTGCGTTGCTGCGTGGGGGTTGTGACTGACATTATATTATGCGTTAAAGGCAGTTTGTTGCACTTTCCTGGCTTCCAACGCAGGGCATATGTCCTGACATGTGGCCATGTTAGAATCAGGCAAATAGTTTGCAAGTCATGATCTTTATGATGCTTTGATCTTACTTTCACGTGGAGCGCCGTGCTGATAACATAAAAGGCGTGCGCTTTTGAATTCGGGGCTGGGGCTAAAAGGTAGGTGCTTGATTACACTGAATTGGGAATCGCACGGTTGAAGGCAGGGCTGGGGCTAAAAGGTGCTTGATTACACTAAATCGGCTGCCGTGCTAAGTTGGAAATGCGGCAAAAAGCATAAGCGTGAACAAATTAAAAGAACATTGTGCGAAACGTTCCTGGGCCACAACAAATTTGAGAGCAGTGCTTGATTACTCTAAAGCGCGGCGACCATGAATCGGGAAGTGTTCGGTGTCAATGTAAACAAGGAAGAGCCACATAGGCAGCAGGGGGAGGGGAGAGAGGAGGGGGCCGGCGCCTGTTTCCCTTGCGGGAGCGAGCAGGAACCATCTGTTAATTACAAACAGATGGTTTGAAAGCTCGCTCCCGCAAGGGAATCGCCAAACGTGCACGCATTGCCATTGAAAGCAATGCAACGCGTGCACGTTTTTGCCTGCAAAAGTGAAGCGATTACTAAAGGTCTTTTTCCTAAGCAGCGCATGCGCGCTGCGTAGGCGAGACCTAAAAAAGGAATTTGCGGTGTAAAATTACTCAGTCCTTTCATCATCTGTTGTCACAGGTTACTGACGAGCTTATGGGATTGTCCTCCCACAGTCCTGCGTTGCTTCAGCAAAACCACTCCTCCACCTCCCCCTTTGGGCATATAATCAGGGCCGGCTTTAGGGCAGTGCCACCAGTGCGGCCGTACTGGGCGCTGACCAGTAGAGGGGGCGCTGACCTCAGGGGGATGTGCTGTGTTTAGCAATAACTTATGGTTGGAGAGATAAGGGGCACTTTTGCCCGGTGGTAGTGAGAGAATCTGAGGAGTCAGTCATGGGATGTTGGGGCGCCAAAAATGTTGCACTGGGCGCCACCAACGCTAAAGCCAGCCCTGCATATTATCAACCCTGGCCATACTTCAACACGTGCCCACAGTACCCCTCTGCACCTCGCTGTCAAAATTCTTTACTTGGATCAAGGAAGTTGAGGCTTAAATGTTTGTGTCTGTCTAGAACAGTCCTCTAGTGGAGGAGGACAGGGGCATTTACAGGAGAATAGGTGCACCCCATATAGTTTGTTTTTCCAATCTTAACACCTGTCTCATCGTCATTTAATTATTGCTTTTTTTTTCATATAACTTGCTTTTTGTTACCACCATCCATGACCAGACCAGTACCATATATTTGTGTTTGTTATTCCCTTATCCAACAATCGCAGATCCTTTTTTTCATTGAATCACTCGCTCCATGTTTTCGAACTATCTTTTAATAAGTTATTATGAGAGACTGTTGTTTTTCATACACGTTTGTAAGTGACCTTGTTACAATTCAGCGATGTTGTTGGGATGAATGGTGACTGCGGGTGTGTGCATGGGCGTCCGCAGAAATTTTTCCAGAGGGGGGCTAACCTGGCAAATGAAGGGGCGTGGCTAATGTTAATCAATAGGGGCGGGGCTAAAATGGCAGACAATCAGGATCGGGTAATGCTCAGGCCAAGCTGAGAAAAAAAGTGGTGAATTCTGCATTTGAAACTGGACAACAATTAGAGCACACATGAACCCTAAAATTACCCCCTGGCCCCTTAAAACTCATACATTCCCTGATCCCTAAAATTAGCCCCTGGCACCCCAAAACCCATAACCCATACCCGCCCTGACCCCTAAAATTGTCCCCCTGGCACCCCAAAACTCATACCCACCCTGAACCCTAAAATGTCCCCCCCTTGCACCCCTTAACCCATACCCACCCTGAACCCTAAAATGACCCCCTGGTACCCCAAAACCCATAACCACCATGAACCTTAAAATTATCCCCCTGGCACCCCAAAACCCATACCCACCCTGAACCCTAAAATTACCCCTGCCCCCCAAAACTCATACCCTCCCTGAACCCTAAAATTACCCTCCTGGCCCCTTAAAACCCATACCCGCCCTGAACCCTAAAATTACCCCCTGGTACCCCAACACCCATACCCACCCTGAACCCTAAAATTATCCCCTGGCACCCCAAAACCCATACCCACACTGACCCCTAAAATTACCCCCTGGCACACCAACACCCATACCCGCCTGGAACCCTAAAATTACCCCCTGGCACCCCAAAACCCATACCCACCCGGAACCCTAAAATTACCCCCTGGTACCCCAAAACCCATACCCACCATGAACCCTAAAATTATCCCCCTGGCACCCCAAAACCCATACCCACCCTGAACCCTAAAATTACCCCTGCCCCCCCAAAACTCATACCCGCCCTGAACCCTAAAATTACCCCCCTGGCCCCTTAAAACCCATACCCGCCCTGAACCCTAAAATTACCCCCCTGGTACCCCAAAACCCATACCCACCCTGAACCCTAAAATTATCCCCCTGGCACCCCAAAACCCATACCCACACTGAACCCTAAAATTGCCCCCTGGCACCCCAAAACCCATACCCACCCGGAACCCTAAAATTACTCCCTGGCACCCTAAAACCCACACCCAACCTGAACCCTAAAGTTACCCCCTGGCACCACAAAAGCTGAACATTACAAGCTTACACTACATTTGCATATTCGGAGGGGACTGTCCTCCTTGACGTTTCCATGCATGTAAGTCTAGAACACCGTTCACTTAGAGTGACCTAGATATGCAGCCAGTAGGTAATGCTGATGCTGTAGAATGCATTAAAGTTACTGGAACTTACTTAAAAACTGCTGCCTGCTCTTCTGATACTATTCAGTGGAGTCGGGCAGATCAGCAGCACTGTCGTCCTGGCATCCAGCCCCTCCGAAGGTCTCACTGTGTAGATAGATGTGGGTCAAATGTCTCCTGGTTTCTCCTTGCCTGGGCCTCCTCTGCTTCTTCGTCGGTGCCCTTGGATGCAAAAAGAGACAGAACCATGACCCTGTTCACCATTCATCTGGTGAGCAGCGCCGTGGATGTGTATTCCATACAAGTGCACAGACAGCAGGGGGAAAGGGATTGCAGTGCAGGTGACGCTTTTCCTTTGTAAAGTAATTCCTGCTGGCGTCATAGCCCAGGGTTTGCTGTCTGTGCACTTGTATGGAATACACATCTATACAAGTGCACAGACAGCAAACCCTGGGCTATGATGCCAGCAGAAATTCCTATACAAAAGAAAAGCGTCACCTGCACTGGCCATCCCTTTCCCCCTGCTGTGCACATCTTCCCACTCCCACCCCATGCTCACATTCACAACACATCAAGTGCTTAGGTGAAATCCCTGCCTTCAGGCAAGGATATTACCTCGGTGGCACCTGTCTAAAAGAAAACAAAGGGTGGGGGCAGGGAGGGTCGCTGAAACCGTTCAGAGGCGGGCTGGCTCGGGCTGGTTCTGGGCCTCTCAGAAGGGGTCATAAAAATCACATTCTCAGATGCTTAGCATTCAACCATGGCTCGTTCTTAGCACCTGGTGGTGGCTCAGATCAAAGAAGGCGCTTTACAAGCGTAATATGCTACACGGATAAAATACAGAAACACAACATCCGGGAAATCGTTAACACTCTAAGGGAATGAAATATTAAGTAAAACGTCAAACACAAACAGGAACTAAATCGCTGATATGGATTGCCTTTTTACATTCATTATTTAGAAATCGATCAGTGTTTATGTCAGAATAAAGGGCATGACGTTAGAGCCCGATAAGGACCCGTTGCAACGTCCTCTGTGACCCGGGGGACCCGGCCCATTTAAAGCCCTGGCTGAGGGGTCACTTCAGAGAAATCCCTGTTCTGGAATGGGGGCTGAGCAGGACGTTTGTGGCGGGGAAGGAGGCTCATGGTTCCTGCGCGGCTTGTAGCGTGTCTTTTCCCTGCTAGTGGAGGTGCGTGCTTCAGTCATGCTTCTGGGCTTCAGTCCTGTCCAGATTTGCACATCCGAGCGTTTCACATTGTAAAAGTACCATGGAAGCATTGGTGAATGCTTTGCAGACACGTTCGGGTGAACTCTGTACTTTTGGTGACGTCATGTGTGAACGCAGCGCCCCGAAGTGAACTCACCAGTTAATGTAGGGTGACCAACTGGCATGGTTGCAAATTCAGGACGGTAAGTGTAAAAATTCAGGACAAAGGGTCAAAATTCAGGACGAAAATTCAGGACAGAAGGTCAAAATTCGGGACAAATCTTCGGAACAAAAGGTACGTTTTACAGACACATCAGAGGAAGTTGCGCGATAGTATAAAAGTAAGTAAATAGACAACCACTTAAGTACAAGTCAAAATAAGTTTTTATTAGGTTGAGACAATCGTGCACTTCACGGTTTTTTGGTATGCGCACAGCTTTGAGCAACTGTGCAGGTCTTTTTGAGGTATTTCATATGATAATAATCTATTTATATGGTTACTGCACTGGGTTGTCCAGTCTGATATTTTGTTTACAACTCATGGTCGTGAGCAGACATGTTTTGTGAGAGAAGTGGTCAGGAAGATCTGCTCGGATAGACTTTGTTACTAGCATCTCATATCTGAGTGCCATTGTGAGATGTAACGCGACAAGCATAGGTGAACTAAAGGGAGGATTGCTGTGATGAACCCACTATAGGGAACGCATTATGGGTGTTTCAGCAAGTGGAACTTAAAATATGGAATCTGATTTTGCTTATGGGGCTTCGCAGAGAGTTGCACTAGCTGGCGGAAGTCACAAAGGTGCGTTTCCTGCAGCTTTCTTAAAGAAGGCACTGTCAGTACACTATTACATAGTTTATTTTTGACACCTTGCCTATTGTTACAAACACAATATACATCTCAAGCACAGCTTATGGCACTATGAGGCTCTCCCTAAAACCTTACACCTAAAACAAAGCATGCAAACATTTACAAATACTAGTGTAACATTCAAGTAGCAGTTGGGTGTCACTCAAAATGTCGTATGCATGATGTATGGATTCCACACATAAGCACACAGCAAATACAGAATAGTAATACATAGGCAAGGGAGTAGCCAGAAAATTGAAATACCTCCCACTTTGAACTAAAGCTCTTATGGCACCAAGAAAGCAAAGTAAGTCATCACAACCCTCCACAGAAGAGCTCTCTTGTCCAAGGATCTAGCCATTCATCCTTCCATCAAACCCCTGACATACACCATTTCAAATGTACTTTCTGTTATCTATTAATTTTTTCATCCACCATTCAGTCTTTCACCATTCATTCTGTCCTTCTATCTGTGTTCCCATCCATATCCAAACCTTTTCAACCATTTGCAAACCTATCCAACGTCTATTCTTCCATCCATCATTTCACTCATCCATCCCTCCATCCACCCTTTCACCGAATCCATCCTTTCACTCATCCATCCACTCTTCCACCAATCCATCCATTCACTCATCCATCCAACCATTTACACTTTCACCCAAGCCATCCTTTCACTCATCCATCCACTCTTCCACCCATCCATCCACTCCTCCATCCAACCACTTACCCTTTCATTCATCCAGCCACCCTTTCACTTATCCATCCATCAACCATCCACCCTTTCACCCAATCCATCCTTTCACTCATCCATCATCCATCCACCCTTTCACCCAATCCATCCTCTCACTCATCCACCCACTCTTCCACTCATGAATTCCATTCACTTATCCATCCAACCATTTACCTTTTCACCCAAGCCACCCTTTCACTCATCCATCCACTCTTCCACCCATCCATCCATTCAGTCATCCATCCATCCTTTAACCCTTTCACTTATTAATTCATCAATCCATCCATCATTTCTCTCATCCATCCACCCATTCACTCGCCCATCATCCACCCTTTCACTCATCAATCCATCCTTTTACTGATCTACCTTTCATAATTGGTGGTGTGAAGGGTGGGAACCCCCAGGACAGCGCACACTACTGTTCTTTCACATCCCCTACTGCTCACCTTTACTGGCACGATCGAATCTTTTCTACTGCTGCCTGAAGTCAGTCTGGTATTTTTCTAAATGGCCCTTGTATTTTTATTGGAGCTGTTTGTGTTTATTCTTGTATACAGACAGACATGCACAAACATTTCTCTATCTCTCTCTTTCATTACAGACAATTAAAACAACAGATTGATTTACATTTCTTTAACAGTTTCATAGCGAGATAAAGCGTTGTCCGTTCCTTTCACACTACAAAATGAAATGGCACCAGAGAGTAACAAGACATCACAATTTATCGAACACAAGCAGGTACATTTGTTAGAAGATACGCGTCTTCTTATGAGAGAAGGGCGAGATTATGCTTTCAACTGCACGGATCCCCTACTTGCATTTTTTCCAGGACCGAAACCCCCCAGGGTACCCCCACTGCCTTCACTGTGCGCCCCAACTGCAAGAGGAGACTTCTTTTAACCCTGCAGTGCTCTTCTGCTTCTCCTACCATTTGTGTCATATTTAAGCTTCAACTTTGAACTTTACCTTCCGCTGGGCTCCTCAGTGATTTTAAGCTAAGTAAGGCGCTTTAGAGGTTCCAGGGTGGGAAGTATGCTTTAGCAGCTCAAACTGGCCATTGTCATTCTGTATGTGACAATCAGCCACAGACAGAATGACAATGGGCGGGAGGGGCTGCGAGGAGGAGTGCGAGGCGCTCCATCAGGGAGTTGAGGCCTCTGGCAGGGAACAGCTCTGCTCCCTGCAGGGCCCAGAATTACAGACAAAAGGCGTCTGTAAAAGCCTGGGCGTCCGCAGGGGGGGCAAGGAGGGGCACTCCAGGTGGGGCAAGCGCCCCTCCTTGCCCCCCCTGCGGACGCCCATGGGTGTGTGGCTTTCAATAGTGCAGCAGGTGCAGTGGAACGAAGGACCAAAGATGCGAGTGGCCGTGTGCACTAATATGGCATCTGCATTTTACTCCCCAAATAGTGGCAGGGGCCCATTTTCCATGGTAACATTAGGGTCCATGGTACTCTTGCAGTGCCTCTGGGTGACAGAGTTGCCTGGGATGTAACCCCTGAACTTGAACACTTCTTTCACACCATCCAACCTTTTCTCCAGTTCCACCACTCAGACAGTATACTCACCCGACATGCACCCACACAGCATGCCATTCACACATACAAGCAATATCTTTTAAGCACTCAAGATTTGGTGACAGTCCCATTGTGTGCTATACAAATATGGTTTGGCATGTTCTCGAAGCACTGACTAGAAATTGTGTGATATGAGAGATTTCACTGTGGTGCTTAAAAAGTTTGCAATGTTTTTTAAAAATAGAACAAAACTCCGAAGTGAAATAGAAATGTGTTAAGTGTTGTGTTCTCAGGGCCAGTTTTACCAATATTTGACACAGTGCAGCGCAGCAACACAACTTGCTGCAGTGCGTCAAATGGAGAGGGCAAGGATGTGCCATATCTGCAAAGATATAGGGCATTCCTGCTCTCCTTCTGCGCTGGCGCACTAGTGTCTGCCAAGTGCCAAAGCAGGCACCTTTGCGCCATGGTGCAAGGGTTCCTGCGTTCAAGCCAGGATTGTTTTTGTGCAGGAAGGGAGGTCTTACTGCACAAAAACAATCCTACGAGGCTTTTTCCTCTTTCTGAGTGTGCTGAAGAATACAGTAAACTTAAAAAGAGGAAGCACAAAGGTGAAATAAACATATTTCATGCTCATGACACCTCTATCAGGGAGGCGTAGCATTTTGACTTGTTCTCAGGTTTGCTACTCTTAGTAAATCTGGGAATGCACCAAAAAGCATGGAGGATACATAGGAACACCCAATGTCCACCCATGTAACTCCTTCCCGATGCAGAGTAACACAAGGCAGCGAGTTTCACTACCTAGCGTTACTCCGGATTTCCCAAGCCACACAAGGTGGCTTTGCGTGGCATGGTACGTAAGACTTAAGGATTGTGCAAAGGCTTGATAAATCTCACCCTCAGTGTTTACGTGGTTGTCAGACACTGCATCCGCAACACCTAATATGCAGACCCTGACCAGGGTCAGAGTACGGAGCAGTAACCTGATGTCAGATGTGTGGGTGAGATTGATGCAGTACTTGCTATACGCACAGCAGGTTGTTTCCACCTGCTGCTTGCAGCTGCCTGCTCCCAGCAAGAGTCTTATACGGTTACAAGAGCACACGCTGCTTGCCCATATCTGTCTACCCTCTGGTCCATGTCATCACGATATTGTGTCCCTACTACTGACAGGACAGGAGGGGACAGATTTATTAGAGGTTTACATTGGCGCCAAGTC
Source organism: Calotriton arnoldi (assembly GCA_963921515.1). Classification (NCBI taxonomy): domain Eukaryota; kingdom Metazoa; phylum Chordata; class Amphibia; order Caudata; family Salamandridae; genus Calotriton; species Calotriton arnoldi. The sequence continues at coordinate 2,946,813 of CAWUFW010000049.1, read as the reverse complement.
ACACAAAGCAATTCAAACTCTTGATAGGGTATTTACTTTTCTAGTGAAACAGGTATTTTGCACAGGAAAGGTGCCCTTTTCCAGAATAAATACCACTTTATGTTGCTTTGTGCCACTTTGCTTCAAGGGAGTGTTAATTGGATAGAACTTGGGCATTGCAGCCCAACCATTCACAGTTTGCGGCACAAAGCCCAATCTGCTAAAATGGTAAGACTGAACTTTGCATCAAAACATAACACCTCTTTGAAGCAGGCGCTAACTTGTTTTTATTTCTCCATACAATCCATACATTGCATGTGTGCTTCACTAGATAGCGGACATCCAACATGTGGAATGTTTTAGTTTGTCTAGGTATAGGATTTTGTACTTAAAGGGTAGGTTTCCAGCACAAAAGCAATGCTACATATCGCGCATTCACCACTGCACCATGGCATAAAGATTGTGCATGCCACTAGGCAGAATGTTTGTGCATCAAAGCTGCTGCACCCGACTGAAGAGGCCTAAATAGATCGAAACCGGTCTTTGGGTTGCATGTGCTCCATTTCAGAGAGGGCCTGGTAGTTTGAGCTGGACTGATCCTATTGGAGCAGGACCAAGGCTGATTTGCATATGACTGGGTCTAATCTGAGGTGGCATCGTGGGCAAAAAACGATGGACTTGGATGTGGCCCTAGGGATCACCATTGGCTGCGATTAATTCAAGCATTCCATCTATCACCTTGTTGCTCATTGAAGGGAATGAGAGCAACAGCAGGCAAGTTTTAATATATATGCCTCTGCGCTGCTGTCTTTCCATTGCTCAACACAGCATGATGCTCTGTTGTATTAAATCTCAAGTCTCCTTCACAGCTTATTACTATTCGAAAAAGACTTCCTCTTACAGAACATGTCTACCCTTCTGCATGCTACAGCATACACATGGTACAGTCCTCCCCACCTTAGAGTGGAGCAAGGGGGAAAGTGACAAAGTGGGGGTGCGGGGAAGGAAAAGATTGCAATTTGACATGGGGAACAGAAGAGAGAGCGCAAACAAGCTGACAAAAGGGACAGGCAAAATGGAAGACAGGGAAAGGCGATGCGTTTAGAGTATGCTATTCCTAAAGGGCCATGACCCGTGGTCTCCAGAATGGCCAAGTCATACTCAGTGGCGGCTCCTCTGCTTTGGCGGAGGAGTTTTGCCCCACTGCTTTCAAGCAGTGCGAGAAGCAAAAACATAAAATGATAACTTTCAGTTATTATCATTTTATGTGCTTTGGGCTGCTTTGAGGGCGGGAGAGTGGGCGGGGCTGCTCTGTGAGCAGGGCAGTGGAGGAGTGGTTTGCCCACTCCTAAGTGCGCAATGACTGTTTGGTTGGCCCTCTCAGGCCGCCCAAACCAGTCATACGCACTTTCCCCTTCTCCATGCAGGCTGCATTACAACCTGCATGGAGAACATGCCCACCCCTCCAGCCCCTGGCTGAGCGCAATCACATCACTGTATTGCAGCATTGTGATTGGCTTAGGGGAGGGAGCCTGGCTGCCTGCGTCCTGTTCCTGTGTCGGAAGTAGGAGAACAGGAGCAGAGAAGACGTGGGACCCGGCTGCAGCAAGGTAGGTGATTTTTTTTCTCCCTTCTCCACGCAATTGCGACCTCCCACGTGACCCCACCCCTGCTACCCCCTGCGTCCTCCCACCACACCCCCGAACCATATCTGCTGCGACTGTTCATACTATATTGTATCGTTGATGATTAGTTTCTGCTCTGTCCACTGAAGTCAAAGACGTGACACTGGTCTGTCATCCTGCCATGCAGCTTCCATTTTTAGATCGAGGCTAGCGGCAGCGCGCATGCACTGCTCGCTCTGCAAGACTGCTGTAGTAGAGTATGGGAGAGAAGCTGCGCCCACTCTCCTCCCATATTTTTCATTGGCTTGTGTCATTGTCTTTCGTAAATGCTGCCTTCAGATTCGTTAATAGGCTTGTTAGTCCCTCCTTAGTACGCCTGTGTCTTCATTTGTACCCTCCCATGGCGATTTTTCCCTTTTACTTCGGTTGTTACACAGGACCTGTTATTTAGTCTGTAAGCACTATTTACTTTTTTGAGTTTCTTTTACTGCAGGCCAGACATGCGCTGCTTCAGCTGAAACCGCTTGTGTTTTTTTAAGCAGCACGGCTGCCCCCGTAACACAGGTGCCTGCTTTCAATCACTTTAACCCAGCATTACTCGTGTCTGTTTCAACCCCCCACCCAAGTAAAATGGATTTAGAAATAAGCGAATTAAGTCATGTGAATTCCAGGTAGCACATAATCCTGCGGTAATGGGCTGAAGCTGACAACAGCACATCTGTGTTACAGGTCATCTGTACTAAAGCCACCTGACGGGTTGTTTTCAAAAGCCTGTTTTATTACCACCACCAATACCCCCACCACCACCAATACCAACACCATCCATACCACCACCTCCACCAATACCACCAATACCATCAATACCACCACCAATACACCATCACTGCCAATACCACCAACACCACCAATACGACCACCACCAATATCACCACCACCACCACCAATACCAATTCCACCACCAACACCACCACCACCACCACCACCAATACCACCACCAATACCACCACCACCACCAATACCACCACCACCACCAATGCCACCACCACCGATACCACCACCACCAGTACCACCACCAATACCACCACCAATACCACCACCACCACCAACACTACCCCCATCAACACCACCACCAATACCACTACCACCACCAATACCACCACCACCAATACCACCACCACCAATACCTTCATCAATACAACCACCAATACCACTACCACCATCAATACCACCACCTCCACCACCACCAATAACACCACCAATACCACCACCACCAATGCCACCACCACCAACACCAGCACCAATACCACCACCACCAATACCACCACCACCAATACCAATAGCACCAATACCACCATTAATACCACCACCACCAATACCACCACCACCAATACCAATACCACCACCAATACCAACACCAATACCAACACCACCAATACCACCACCACCAATACCACCAATAATGCCACCACCACCACTAATACCACCACCACCAATAACACCACCAATACCACCACCACCACCAATACCACCAACACCACCACCACCAATACCAATACCACCACCACCACCAATGCCACCAACAATGCCACCACCACCACTAATACCACCACCAATACCACCACTAATACCAAAACCACCAATACTACCACCAATACCACCAATACCACCACCACTAATACCACCACCACCAATACCACCACCTCCAACACTACCACCACCACCAATACCACCACCACCACCAATACCACCACCACCAATACCACCACCAATATCACCACCATCAATACCACCACCGATACCACCACCACCAATACCACCACCACCAACACCACCACCACCAATACTACCAACACCACCACCACCAATACCAACACCACCAATACCACCACCACCAAGACCACCACCACCAATACCACCACCACAATCAATACCACCACCAATACCACCACCACCAATCCAATACCACCGCCAATACCACCGCCAATACCACCGCCAATACCACCACCAATACCACCAACACCACCACCACCAATACTACCAACACCACCACCACCAATACCAACACCACCAATACCACCACCACCAAGACCACCACCACCAATACCACCACCACAATCAATACCACCACCAATACCACCACCACCAATCCAATACCACCGCCAATACCACCGCCAATACCAATACCAATACCACCACCAATACCAACACCACCAATACCACCACCACCAATACCACCACCACCAATACCACCACTAATACCACCACCACCAATACCACCACCAATACCACCACCACGAATACCACCACCACCATTACCAATACCACCACCACCAATACCACCACCACCTCCAATACCACCATCAACACCAATACCACCACCAATACCACCACCACCACCACCAATACCACCATCACCACCAATACCACTACTACCACCACCAATACCACCAACACCAATACAACCACCGCCACCAATACCACCACCAATACCACCACCACCACCAATACCACCACCACCACCACCAATACCACCACCATCAATACCACCACCACCACCAATGCCACCACCACCAATACCACCACCAATGCCACCACCAATCCAATACACCACCTCCAATCCAATACCACCACCCGAATACCAATACCACCGCCAATACCAATACCACCACCAATACCACCAATAACAATACCACCACCACCAATACCAATACCACCACCACCAATACCAACACCAATACCACCACTAATACCACCACCACCAATACCACCACCAATACCACCACCACAAATACCACCACCAATACCACCACCAATACCACCACACCCAATACCACCACTAATACCACCAATACCACCAATACCACCACCACCACCAATATCACCACTACTAATACCATCACCACCACCAATATCACCACCACCAATACCACCAGTACCAATACCACCACCAATACCAATACCACCACCACCAATACCACCAATACCACCACCACCAATACCACCACCACCAACAATACCACCACCACCAATACCACCAATACCACCACCACCATCACCAATACCACCACCAATACCACCACCAACAATACCACCAATACCACCACCACCGCCAATACCACCACCACTAATTCCAATACCACCGCCAATACCACCATGAGTTCCACCACCACCAATAGCACCAATACCACCACCAATACCACACCACCAATACCACCACCAATACCACCACTAATACCACCACCACCAATACTACCACCAATACCACCACCACCAATACCACTACTACCACCACCAATACCACCAACACCAATACCACCACCGCCACCAATACCACCACCAATACCACCACCACCAAAACCACCACCACCAATATCACCACCAATACCACCACCAATATCACCACTAATACCAACACCACAAATACCACCACCACCACTAATACCACCACCACCACCAATACCACCACCAATACAAACACCAATACCACCACCACTAATATCACCACCAATACCACCACCAATACCACCACCATCAATACCACCATCAATACCACCACCACCAATACCACCACCAATACCACCACCATCAATACCACCACCTCCAATACCACCACCAATACCACCACCACCAATACCACCACCACCAATACCACCACTACAACAAATACCACCACCACCACCAATACCACCACCACCAATCCAATACCACCACAAACAATACCAATACCACCGCCAATACCAATACCACCAATACCATCACTACCAATGCCACCAATACCACCACCATCAATACCACCACCACCAATACCAATAACACCAATACCACCAATATGACCACCAATACCACCACTAATACCACCACCACCAATACCACCACCACCAATACCACCACCACCAATACCACCAATACCACCACCAATACCACCACCACCAATACCACCACCACCAATACCACCACCACCATTACCAATACCACCACCAATACCACCACCACCACCACCACCAATACCACCATCAACACCAATAACACTACTACCATCAGCACAAATACCACCACCAATACCACCACCACCACCAACACCACCATCACCACCAATACCACCACCAATACCACTACTACCACCACCAATACCACCAACAGCAATACCACCACCACCACCAATACCAATACCACCACCAATATCACCACCACCACCACCAATACCACCACCACCAATACCACCACCATCAATACCACCACCAATGCCACCACCACCAATACCACCAACACCAACACCACCACCAATACCACCAACAATCCAATACCACCACCTCCAATCCAATACCACCACCCGAATACCAATACCACCGCCAATACCAGTACCACCAATAACAATACCACCACCACCGATACCACCAATACCAATACCACCACCACCAATACCACCAACACCAACACCAATACCACCACCACCACCAATACCACCACCACAAATACCACCACCAATACCACCACCACAAATACCACCACCAATACCACCACCAATACCACCACCAATACCACCACCACCAATACCACCACTAATACCACCAATACCACCAATACCACCACCACCAATATCACCACTACTAATACCATCACCACCACCAATATCACCACCACCAATACCACCAGTACCAATACCACCACCAATACCAATACCACCACCACCAATACCACCACCACCACCATTACCACCACCACTAATACCACCAATACCACCACCACCATCACCAATACCACCACCAATACCACCACCAACAATACCACCAATACCACCACCACCGCCAATACCACCACCACTAATTCCAATACCACCGCCAATACCACCATGAATTCCACCACCACCAATAGCACCAATACCACCACCAATACCACACCACCAATACCACCACCAATACCACCACTAATACCACCACCACCACCAATACCACCACCAATACCACCACCACCAATACCACTACTACCACCACCAATACCACCAACACCAATACCACCACCGCCACCAATACCACCACCAATACCAATACCACCACCACCAAAACCATCACCACCAATACCACCACCAATACCACCACCAATATCACCACTAATACCAACACCACAAATACCACCACCACCACTAATACCACCACCACCAATACCACCACCAATACAAACACCAATACCACCACCAATACCACCACCACTAATATCACCACCTCCACCACCACCAATACCACCACCAATACCACCACCATCAATACCACCACCAATACCACCACCAATACCACCACCATCAATACCACCACCTCCAATACCACCACCAATACCACCACCACCAATACCACCACCACCAATACCACCACTGCCACCACCACCAATACCACCACCACAACAAATACCACCACCACCAATACCACCACCACCAATCCAATACCACCACAACCAATACCAATACCACCGCCAATACCAATACCACCAATACCATCACCACCAATGCCGCCAATACCACCACCATCAATACCACCACCACCAATACCAATACCACCAATACCACCAATATGACCACCAATACCACCACTAATACCACCACCACCAATACCACCACCAATACCACCACTACCAATACCACCACCACCAATACCAAAACCACCAATACCACCACCAATACCACCACCACCAATACCACCACCACCAATACCACCACCACCATTACCAATACCACCACCACCAATACCACCCCCAATACCACCACCACCACCACCAACACCACCATCAACACCAATAACACTACTACCATCAGCACAAATACCACCACCAATACCACCACCACCACCATCACCACCAATACCACCACCAATACCACTACTACCACCACCAATACCACCAACACCACCACCACCACCAATACCAATACCACCACCACCAATACCACCACCAATATCACCACCACCACCACCAATACCACCACCATCAATACCACCACCAATGCCACCACCACCAATACCACCAACACCAATACCACTACCAATACCACCACCAATCCAATACCACCACCTCCAATCCAATACCACCACCCGAATTCCAATACCACCGCCAATACCAATACCACCAATAACAATACCACCACCACCGATACCACCAACACCAACACCACCACCACCACCACCACCAATACCAATACCAATACCACCACCACCAATACCACCACCAATATCACCACCACCAACACCAATACCACCACCAATACCACCACCAATCCAATACCACCACCTCCAATCCAATACCACCACCCGAATACCAATACCACTGCCAATACCACCAATACTAATACCACCACCACCAATACCAACACCAATACCACCACTAATACCACCACCACCACCAATACCACCACCACAAATACCACCACCACCAATACCACCACCAATCCCACCACCACCAATACCACCACCACCAATACCACCACTAATACCACCAATACCACTACCACCAATACCACCAATACCACCACCACCAATATCACCACTACTAATACCATCACCACCACCAATACCACCACCACCAATACCACCAGTACCAATTCCACCACCAATACCAACACCAATACTATCACCACCACCAATACCACCACCACCACCAATACCACCACCACCAATACCACCACCACTAATACCACCAATACCACCATCACCAATACCACCACCAATACCACCAATTCCACCACCACCGCCAATACCACCACCACTAATTCCAATACCACCGCCAATACCACCATGAATTCCACCACCAATAGCACCAATACCACCACCAATACCACACCACCAATACCACCACCAATACCACCACTAATACCACCACCACCAATACCACCACCACCAATACCACTACCAATACCACTACTACCACCACCAATACCACCAACACCAATACCACCACCGCCACCAATACCACCACCAATACCAATACCACCACCACCAAAACCACCACCACCAATACCACCACTACCAATGCCACCACCAATATCACCACTAATACCAACACCACAAATACCACCACCACCATCAATACCACCACCAATACCACCACCACCAATACCACCACCAATACCACCACCATCAATACCACCACATCCAATACCACCACCAATACCACCACCACCAATACCACCACTGCCACCACCACCAATACCACCACCACAACCAATACCACCACCACCAATACCACCACCACCAATCCAATACCACCACAACCAATACCAATACCACCGCCAATACCAATACCACCACCAATACCACCACCACCAATACCACCAATACCAATACCATCACCACCAATACCACCACCACCAATACCACCACCACCAATACCACCACCAATACCACCACCACCAATACCACCACCACCAATGCCACCACCACCACCACCAATGCCACCATCACCACCAATACCACCACCAATACAACCACCACCACCAATACCACCACCCCCAATACCACCACCACCACCACCAATACCACCCCCCCAAAACCACCACCACCAATACCAATACCACCACCACCAATACCACCACCACCAATACCACCACCACCACCAATACCACCATCACCACCAATACCACCACCAATACAACTACTACCACCAACACCAATACCAAAACCACCACCAATACCACCATCACCACCAATACCACCACCAATATCACCACCACCAATACCACCACTAATACCACCACCACCAATACCAATACCACCACCACCAATTCCACCACCAATACCACCACCAACAATACCACCACCAACAATACCACCACTTATACCACCACCAATACCACCAACACCAATACCACCACCAATACCACCACCACCAGTACCACCATCGCCACCAATATAACCACCAATAACACCACCACTAATACCACCACCTCCACCACCACAATATCACCACCACCAACACCACCACCAATACCACCACCACCAATACCACCACCATCAATACCACCACCAATACCACCACCACCAATACCACCAACACCAATACCACCACCAATACCACCACCACCAATCCAATACCACCACCTCCAATCCAATACCACCACCCCAATACCAATACCACCGCTAATACCAATACCACCACCAATACCACCAATAACAATACCACCACCACCGATACCACCACCACCAATACAAATACCACCACCACCACCAATACCAATACCACCATCACCAACACCACCAATACCAACACCAATACCACCAATACCACCACTAATACCACCACCACCAATACCACCACCACCAATACCACCACCACCAACACCACCACTAATACCACCAATACCAATACCACTACCACCAACACCACCAATACCACCACCACCAGTACCACCACCAATATCACCACTACTAATACCATCACCACCACCAATACCAATACCACCACCAATACCACCACCAATACTATCACCACCACCACCAATACCACCAATACCTCCACCACCAATACCACCACCACCACCACCAATACCACCACCACTAATACCACCACCAATAGCACCACCAATACCACCACCACCACCACCAATACCACCACCACAGCCAATACCATCACCACTAATTCCAATACCACCGCCAATACCACCACCAATTCCACCACCACCAATAGCACCAATACCACCACCACCAATACCACCACCAATACCACCACTAATACCACCAACACCAATACCACCATCAATACCACCACCACCAATACCAGCACCTCTAATGCCAATACCACCACCACCAATACCACCACCACCTATACCACCACCACCAATACCACCAATACCACCACCACGAATACTATCACCAATACCACCACTAATACCACCACCACCAATACCACCAATACCACCACCAATGTCACCACCACCAATACCACCACCACCAATACCACCACCACCAATACCACCTATACCACCACCACCAATACCACCACCACCACCAATACCACCACCAGCAATACCACCACCACCCCCAATACCACCACCACAAAAACCACCACCACCACCAATACCACTAATACCACCACCACCAGTACCAATACCAATACCACCACCAATACTATCACCACCACCAATACCACCACCACCACCAATACTACCACCAATACCACCACCACCACCAATACCCCACCACCAATACCACCACCACCACCAATACCACCACCTCCACCAATACCACCAATACCACCACCAATACCACCACCACCACCAATACCACCAATACCAATACCACCACCAATACCACCACCACCAGTACCAGTACCAGCACCATCAATACCAATACGACCACCAATACCACCACCAGCACCAATACTACCACCGCCAATACCAATACCACCACCATCAATACCAATACCGCCACCACCAATACCACCACCTCCACCAATACCACCACCACCAATACCACCAATGCCACTACCACCACCAATACCACCACCACCAATACCACCACCACCACCAATACCACCAATACCAATACCACCACCACCAATACCAATACCACCACCACCACCAATACCACTAATACCACCGCCACCAGTACCAATACCATTACCACCACCAATACTATCACCACAACCATTACCACCAATACCACCACCAATACCACCACCAATACCACCACCACCACCAATACCACCACCAATACCACCACCAATACCACCACCAATACCCCACCACCAATACCACCACCACCACCACCAACCACCAATACCACCACCACGACCAATACCACCACCACCACCAATACCACCAATACCACCAACACCAATACCACCAACACCAATACCACCACCACCAATACCAATACCACCACCACAAATACCAGTACCACCACCTCAGATCTTCTTGCTCACTAGTAATAGCAGGGGCACTGTATGAGGCCGGAGCTGCAGCCCAGACCATCCCTCCCTCCCGCCCTCCATGCCTGCCATAAAGCACAGCCCGCCCTGCACGAGGAGGTGAAGCCAGGGCCCTACTACAGCTGGAGTGTTTTTATTAGGCCAAAGATAGCAATGACATTACGCAATGCCACACTGCACACTGAAATCACGGAGAGGGCACGAAATAGCCCTCCCCTTCCCGCTCGTCCTCCTGAGCTGCGACAGAGTAATCACAGAGCGAACGGTGTTGGAGCGCTTTGTTAGTGTTTATAGCTCGGATCATATGTAACTCGCACTTCACACTTTGTGTCTGTGTAATTTACAACACTTACACATCTTCTTCACTGCACTATTTATCACTACTTTAAAGAAATTGCAGGCTGGCCTCTTCCTCTGATATTTACAATCTAACAAGCGGTCGAGAAGGCCCTTTATTGCAATGCAATAGGTCTCGCATTTCCGAGAGTTTAAGCTATTAGTATTGTAAATGACAATGCCTTTTATTTATGCTTTAAAACCCAAAACATAAATAAAAGGCATTGTCATTTACAATGCCAATAGCTCAAACTCGCATGAATGCGAGACCTATTGCATTGCAAATGCTTGTTGTCCTTGTGGTTGCTTCTAATGCTTTCTGGTTGCGCCACTTTTTCTACATTTTCTGCAAAGTGCAGAGCTCCAACCCATTGTATACATGATATATGTGAGTTTTTGGCACATAGCATGCCTCTCAGCAATATACATTTTGTAAGCAGGCAGACCATGGAGACATCCATGAGGAGTCGCACATGGGCCCTGATTGAAACAAATGGGCTAACTCCATTTTGAATGCAAATTCCCATAAGTGCACCTGAAACGGGATTCCAAGTCAATTGATAGTTAGTTGTACATGTGCAAATTATGCACCCGGTGGTATTCGACCACAGATTCAGTAGGTAAAACCTGGCAAGAATCTTGTTAGTAAACAGTGCAAAGATCCGATTTGCACGCCCTGTTCTTCTCTCCAGAGCGTTCAAATTGGAATTTCCCGCCCTTGAAGGAATACCAGGCTGCACAAATCAGAATTCCCTACTATAAGCAAATAAGAACCTCTCCAGGTTTTTCCTAACATAAACGTATGGGCAAATAGGACAGGGCACATAATTTGGACATGGGGAATTGCACAGCTGCAGTTATTGTATTAGTTAATAGCACCCAACTTGAATTATTGTTTCTGGTGGTAGGGTATGCGAGAAATGAAATTAACTCTGTACTTGTAATCATCAGAGCCATTGGCTACTATAATGAATGGTTGTGGGGTGCTGTTTGGTACGCTGCACTGGAAGATAGAAAACCCTACAGCTTGGGCAAGACAGCTCTTTATTTCGTTAAGTGATTTGTGGTAGGTGAGTTTAGTGTAATTCAAAGTTGGCAGAATTTCCATTGCAGTTCATTCTGCTATGAACGTGTGACGTACAGTTTCAGTACATGGAGTCTTTTTGTCCCACCAGGGTAGATTTGTGTGTCTGATCTCCCATGAAGGGTGATAGTCACCAATAAATCTAAGATATTGGAGATGTCCCTGCAGAAGTTTGTGGGTATGCATGGCACTGCAGGTTTTATGTGTGCAACAAATAGACTGGACACTACATGGGCAAGCCTGCCTGGCTTTTCAGAAAGATTATTTGTGAATCTTGACAAAATGAATATTTATACACATTGGTCTGAAAGTATGTATTCCAGGGCCACTAGAATTATGCGAAAGGGACGATCAAACTATGCTGCATAATTGACTAAATTATGCTGCAAGAAAAGGCAAATTATGTGGTGTAATGCAGCCCTTTTTTTAATAGTATTTGTTATTTTGATATTTTTGCACATTAACACTGGGCAAACATTTCACCTCTTTTGTACCAGTTTAACACCCAAATACAGCTGTAAGCAACTGAAAAGTGACCAGTCAACATTTGCCCAGGGCATTCTGCTGCACTTCAGCCTGCGTCGCCACACTTTAAGTAACCTTTCACCTGTTTGGGCTTGATCATTTTTATGTTAAGATATGCAAATTATGCAGCAGATGATGGATTATTTGTCAGATACGGCAAATCCACTGTTATGTGAAATATGGTGCAGCCACAAGATTCACATATTGCTAACAATATTCATAGAACGGACTTTTGAGCCACCCCTCTCAACCATCGGCTTTTTAGGTTGAAGCCTACCAGACAGAACAGTTGTCTGGTTGCAAAGGCATATTGGGGACATTCTGAAAGCTTCCCTAGGAAAGCAATTGATCCACTGCTTACCATTAGCTTTATGTTTTGTCACTCATAGTTGCTTTATATTCACTGGCTCTTTTTGTTTTAAAATCCTATCCAGCTTGTCTTTGTCCCTCCTGTGGAGCATAGTCTTTTCACGAGCTCTCCGATTGGCTTATTTCTCTCTCATGAGTGCTAGTTTATCAGGAACTCTTTTTTTCTCCTTTTACCGGAAGTACTCTATAAGGGAATAAGTGATGTATCCAGAATAACTTGTTGAGCCGACGCCCAGACTCGAACCTGGTTCCCCAGTTCCAAAGTCTGCTGCCTTGGTTGTAAGGCCACATCCTCTATGAGGCAGAAGTTTATGAAATTTAAGAAGGCAGCACCAGGGTCCAATGGGGGCAGCTTCTTTGAAATGCGCTTGCAGATAAACACTTGAATAGCAGTAGCGGCTGCTACCGGACGCGGGTGGTGGTGGGGTTTTAAAAAAAGAAAAAAAGGACTTACCTTTAACAACCAGACGCAGCCTCTCCTCCGTCCTCTTCAGCTTCCTTCTTCCTGCAGTCCCGGCCAACAGCAGGAAGCACCCGGGCACACAGGCTCCCAAGAGCCAATCACAATGCTGCAATGAAGCATTTGGATTGGTCTGAGCGCCGTGGTTCGGTGCTCAGACGGGAACAGGGAGCCTGTGCATGTTCCTCACCAGGCTGTGTAATGTAGCCTAGTGGGGAACATGCAAAGTGTGCATGAACTGCTTTGCTGGCCCAAGGGGGCCCCCTTGGGCCGGCCAAACAGTTCATGCGCACTTAGGGAGTATAAACCATTCCTCCCCTGCTCTGGCAAGTCCAGCCCCACCCCTCCACTGACTACAATAGGAAAAAAAAAATAATAACGATACGTTATTATCATTTTATTTTTCCTTTTGAGCAGTGGGGCGATGCTCCTCCGCCTAAGCGGAGGAGCCGCCACTGTTGAATAGAGCTCTCACTTCTTCTGCTGTGTGGAAGATGTGTTGTTATCCAATGAGACATTGCTGATGGAGCCTAAAGTGACTGCATGATGGGAATGTTCATACCATATTTTCTTATGCATTGAATGTGAGGTTGTTACTTTGGCTCCCAAAATCGAATTCTGACTGCTACAGTCCACTACTAATGAAAACTGTAATCTGTGAGCCAAAACGCTTCTTCGTGCAATTACTTTTGTCTGTCATTATTTAGATGTCGTGTTTACTTATGGCTTTAGGGGCCCACTTTTGTTATGAATAATGAAGCAATTCACATCTATGCTTTACAGTGCTTAATTTGTAACATATTGAGTGCCAGAACCCAAAGTACTGCTCAAATGACAGTGAAAGGTGCTATTAAATGTACAGAACCGAAAATCAAAACTGCATAGTCCTGAATCCACCCCATGCCTCTTTAATCCACTACTTGACACTCCCTGCCACTTTAGCTCTCATTTTATAACCTCCCATGGCGATACCCCTGTTACGTATGTTGTTACTCAGCAGGCTTTAATTACAGCCTCCGAGCACTATTTTCTCAAATAGCTTTGTCCTGCCTGCTGTTGCAGGCAGGACACGTCCTCTCCTAATCCTTTTTTTTATTTTTATAGCACGGGCGCCGAACACATCTGCAATGACAATGCCTTTTATTTATCTGTTTTAATAACAACACATAAATAAAGGCATTGTCATTTACAATGCCAATAGCTCATACTCTCGTAAATGTGAGACCTATTGCATTGCAAATGCTTGTTCAATCTTCTCTTTGTTCTTCTCTACTTACTGTTTGTGCGTTTTCCCCTTTCTTGCTTTGGGGAATGTTTGGAAATAATTGCTAGTGGGCCCCAAAAATAAGTGACAGTGGGCACCATCGGCAACAGACAGCTCAAATTAAGCACTGCTAATGCTTTACTACAAAAAAAAACAGCAACACAGAATGTGACCCTCCATAATAACTACTTGACAAGAGCACACAGTCAATCCAGTCCAGGGATTACATCCGAAAGGGCTTATTGGTGCAATGGCCAGCAGAGAACTGATGATGTGCAGGCAGAGGTTTTTGTGAGGCTACAAACTCAGTGCATTAATGCAATCAGAGTTTGAATAGTGGTGTCTTCAAATAGTTTCATTTCCTGATAGATCCAGTCATACATACCTCTGCCTCACACTGTTAAGGCTCTTCGTCTCCTCCCTGCTCCATCTGGCACGTTAAACTTCTAACACACAAATGGAAAGAATGTTTGCAATAAGTCTAACCACTGGAGAGCACTCAGGTTGCATTCCAACCCATTGTTCCACCTCAGATTGTACCTAGCAATATGCAAATCATTCGTGACCCTGCTCCAATAGGAACAGTCTTGCCCCAACCGCCTTGTTCAGTGTGCTACTGGAGTCAAGCTGCACCCGAACGACGAGCCCCAGTCAGGGAGAAACCAGTCTTTGATTGCTTGTGTTCCAGTTCAGGAAGGATCTGGCTTTACAGTTTGGGCTTACCACTGTGCTCCTTTCAATATCCAACAAACATTGTCAAAGCCAGTAGTCTTGCCCATTTGAGCTATTGGCTTTGGCAATGATTTTAGACTATGTTGCACTGTACTGGCTGCGTCATAGCCTTTTTTTTAAATTGCTGGTGGGAGGGAGGAAGGGCAAGCAACACGGAGGGTGTAGATGCCTCCCTCCCTGTCTTCCCGTAAAGAAAAAAACACAGAGCAACCACTCCACTATGCAACATGGCTAAAAACATTGACAAATCCAATAGGTAGCATAGGTGAGACCTGTTGACTTTGCCAATGCTTGTTTTCTATCAGCCTCTTTCAGCAGTTTGGCTTGAGACTTTGCTAATCTCGTCTTGGATGAACCCAGTGGAGCATTTACCTCTCTCATAATGGTAGTGGTTGTTTGGGTGAATCCTTCCACCTCCACTCCAGGAATTCCATCGAACTGCATAAGAAACTAGTACACCATTATAGCCCTCTCTATCCATTCCATCAGCTGCGGTTTCTTCATGAGGGCGGAGGAGCATTGCGCCCCCACCCACTGCAAGCCACACATAGCAAATGTGAAAAATGAAATGGTAAGGAAATTATTTCAGTGCCATTTTATTTTTTATCATTGGAGTTCAACCTGCCCCCAAGCCTAGAGAAATGCTATGCTTGTCCTCTGCTGCTGATTGGCAGCATGGAGAACTGGAGCAGTAACTGGCCAGATACTCCAAAGTGCGCATGTCCGTTTGACTGGCTCTCTTGCGACAGCCAGCCTGACATACACACTTTGAAGCTCTCCAACCCAAGCTGTCTTAGATAGCTGGGTAGAAAGAGCAAGCACCTGCCTCCAGGGGCCGGTGGAGCGTCCAGCCAACCTGCTCCATCTAATCCTGGTTCTTCTCTCATTCTGATTAATAGCACGGGAGCAGTGTCTGGATTGGTTAAGAGAGCTCTTCGACTCTTGCCACAGACTGAAGAAGAACATTGAGGAGGACTCGCAGCCCGTGGGTAAGTACCATTTCATTTAATTTATTTCAAATGTTAGTGTAAATCATGTTAGTGTAGTGATTTAGTTTGTGTTTATGATGCTTGTAGTTTTATTTTGGGCTCTTGGAGGGAGGGGTTGTTTTATTTTGGTCTTTTGAAGGGAGGGGTTGTTTTATTTTGGTCTTTTGGAGGGAGGGGTTGTTTTATTTTGGTTTTTGAGAAGTGGTGGGGCACTTCGCTGGTCCGCCCACTTTCAAAGGTTACCAGCATCCCATGTGGCCTACTCTACTGTGCCAACGCTGCACGCAGTGGCAAATTACACTTTAACCTATTGACTTTAACATTAAGAATTGTAACGCATATTAGCAAGCCCATTATCGCCGTTTTAGCGGCATTTTCCTGCCGCTAAAACGGCGATAATTTTAACGTGGGTCTTGCTAATATGCCCCTGTGTTTGTTAATTGTGCTCCTATTCGTTAACTAGGTTGACATCGCCGCGCACAACTCCCTTGCTAAAATGGCATCTGGGATGCATCTTTGTCATGGTGAGATCTGGTCGACGAAGCTCTGACGTAGAAAGTTTTCGGCGGGTAGACTGGCTTTGCGTGCAGATAATTCCAAACCCGCAGTGACTTTTAGCTATAATAAGAAAACACGTCAAAAACAAAGTATGTGCGCTCGCACCAGTCAGCGTTCCAGAATTTTAATGGTTTGTTTTTGTATTCTTTTTTTTAACAGGCCTTGATGTTTTATTATATGAGAACAGATAATGTTTTCAAGTGGGTTTAAAGGAATTTAGATGGAAGATGCGAACTCCTGTCCTTTGTATGCTGCACATATTTTTGCATCTTTCTGTGAAATTCCTCAGACTACGACATGCTTAAACTGTTCCAAAACTTGATCCCTCGCTGGCCCTGCGCGAAAGACGATGCATTTGATAAAGTGGACATTTATTGTTGTCTACGACCGTGGCATTTACTATCTGATCACATATTGTTCCATCCTGTGCCTACACTTCTTCACTACAGTGTGAAGCTTCTACGGTCTATTTTTTTCTAGACAAAAACAACTGGAGAACACCGAAAGGGCCTTGCTGGTGTGTTACTGGAAAAAACAGGATTATCAAAAATTACAGCATTTTAAAGATTGTTTCAGAATGTGCACAGCCATGCAAATGTATTTTATATACGGATAATGTATCTCCCTGTGAGTAATATTGGGTTTTGGTTTCTGTATAGACACCCATGATATCTAATTATTCTAATTTTTTTTGCTGTTTTTAATCTTTTTGTTCTGTTAAAAATTATTAACCAATTTAAGTTGATTATCTTTGAGCCTACTATCACTTCTCCTGAATTCCAGCCAAACATCGATAATAAAGAGCTAGTGTTATAGGAGAAACAGCAATGTATTCAAAGTAGTACCCCACAGCACAGAACACAGCTTGTAGTCACTTAGCCCAGCTCCAACTCATCTGAGTCCAAGAGTCACAGCCCTGCCACGCATGTCTACAGTGCCTTGACAGGCAATGCTTTATCTATCAAATCTGTTTGTCTTTGGCTTCTAGCTTGAGATCTATGCAAAATGGCCCTGGGTGCCACCACCACAATAATTTCCACCTGTCGAGGACGTACATTTTCCGTCCACATTTATTCCTGTATGTCGAGGACTTGCACTTTAGGGATGAAATACAGGTCCCTGGAGCCCCCAACCCTTCAAGGGGCACCGAAACCCTCAGGGGGCCCCCATTGAGCCCAAGATCAGTCAGTATCTGTGTGATATGGAGGCGCAGGGGTCCCTCATCACATTCTGCAGGGGGCCCCATCATTTTGCGCTAGACCACTCCGGCACTTTTCCCTCCTCATTTATTCCCTTCTGTGGAGGAGGTAGACTTTTCCTCCACATTTCTGTGTTAGTCTGAGAAGATCTCAATATCCCAATGGGTGACACTCATATGCCCATTTCTTTAACTTTCAAGGTCTAATTCCTCTATGCTACCAGGCATCACCCCGTCAACCCCTAGTTCAACACAAGGGAGTAGGGATGCATCCAGATGATCTGCTTGCACTGTAGTGCCAAGTGCTTCTTTGGTACCCAACCTCATCATCAGTGACATTAATACCACCACAAAAGGGGAAGCCGTGGTTAATGTACCGTGATTATCTGCAGCTCACAACAGCTCACTAGTAAACATTAAATTGACAATTCTCAGTGGAAGCAGAGCCAGTGTGATAGGTAAGAAAAAGTGTAGGGTTACGGAAAAGGGCTGAAGTATGACACTTTATATTTTATTCATTCACGGTGTAAGATTGTCGCTCACTTACAGGATTCTGATATATTTTAATGTCAAAAATCTGATCCATATTGCAGTGTTTTGGGAAAACTTCATGCGGGCCCTATTCTTGAACGTCAGAGAGTTCTACAGGTCAGAGGTGAGATGACAGAGCCACATATTGGTTTCAGTAATGAAGTGGTAGGGGTGCAGCATGCAGTGCTTTATTTGTGTTGGTGGTTGCAGAAGGTTGCGGCTGGCACCATAATTTTAGTTGTGTTTTGGGACTTATTTTTCATTATCGGGCTTTGGCCCAGAAGCACAGAAGGAAAACAGAAATGAGGAGGAAGAGAAAGATAGGAAAACATTAACAAATAGAGATGAAATAGAACGTACAGGGTGAGATTAGGAGACAGGAAGTGTTGGGTGATGGAGGAAAGAGGCATGAGTTGGAATCATAACAAAGCAGCTATGGAATTTAGCAACCCCAGCATTTGGCTGTGCCAGCGGCAGGTCCATAAGAAACACTTTGGGCACTTGCTTGCTTTTAAAAAAATACAAATTAAGCAGTAGCTGCATGTCACGATTGAGATGCAAAGTGTTGCAAAATGGTGCCACTGAGAGCAATCCTGGACTTTCCTTTTAAAAATCTGTTATTTTAGATGCCTTCGTCGACAACTGCTTCAGGACTTCCTCCTCTGTTAGCCTGCCACTGTCAAACCCTGCTTCGGCATCCGCCTGTTGCCTTCGACGTCGACGAACCCATCGATGTCCAGAACTGTTTCTAAGAAGGTAACTCTTGACTTGGATGATCCAGACTTTATGTTCAACTGGCGATCGACCACGTTCGGCCTAAAATCTGACTTTGCACTGGTCTAGCATGACCAGTTGCCCGCATTTGTCGCTTTGTCCCTTTTGCGCTAAAATTTATTTCAAACTTTAAAAAATTCATACCTCCAGTTCCGCTTTTTGGATTTTTGTCATTTTAGTCTTTTTTTATTCATTAAAATATTCTCATTTTTATTAATTGGAGTGGGATTTTTATTGTGTTGTGTTCTTGAATTTTTAACTATTGATACTTCTAAATTCTTTACACCGTTTTTTAAGCTCAGCCTGTTTGCTTTGGGCCACAGCTACCAGTGGTTGAGCTCAGGCTTAAATTACTGAAACCTTTACTGGAGATAACACGAATAGTGACATTATTACTTGTGGTGGATTACCATCCACTCCTACTAATGATCCACTTTCTTACATGTCACACGACAGGTCCAACAACTGGAAATGTGTGCCTGGTGTGATTTAGTAGGCTTATATAATTGTGAACTGGAAAAAAGTGTAACAGCACATCCAGGCACAGCTGGAAAATTACGCCTACACTTCTACACTTTTCTGTGTGAATCCCATGCAATATCTGTATGATGGCATACTGCCCTAGGTGGACAAGATTTTGACAGTTTTTTAAATTTGATTATTCGCATGTAGTATGAGTGTATGAGATATCAAGCCTAGATGATTATTCTTGACATGCCTGACCTTACATGTAGGGATGTATCATCACTTGATCTTTCTCACAATAAGTACGTGGGTACCATTCTATTACATTGGTTCTAAACTGCTGGCACTTCACCCTTGTTCTCTCAGTGGTAAGGCACCTATAAATTTCCACAGTCATCAAAAAGGTCATATAGACTTGACATATCCTTCGTTGATACAGCCTCCTTGGATAACAAACTTGCATGATGAAGTAAAAGATGCATTGGGATTAATTCCAACAGCCGCGGTACGTGCAGGTAACAGCGGAAAATTAAATAAATAATTATTTTCCCTCCGCATCGTCCCTCGAAATCCCCCCTACGCGGCCCCACCGCTGTTACCTGCACAGACCGCGGCTGAATTCCAAGTATGTGCTGATTTGTTTTATATATGTATATCTCATAGGTGTATGGCATGTTTATTGCATGATATAACTTGGAAAACGTTAACAAGGACTCCGGGGCTCCTATTCTAGATGTATCCTGAATTCACCCTTCAATGATACCAGGCCCGGAGTTATCAATTCCTGCCAGTAACTCCACCCCTTTGTCAGCCATTATGAGTTTCCCACCTGAAATAGGGAATAACATGCAGATCCCAGAATTACTGTGCCCTTTCCCGCAGACAATACCTGTATTTCGAACCCTTTTCCCTCCATATTTATCACCAGCATGACTCAGACTGGGGCCCATCATTTTAAGGAATTGCAGAGCTTTTCTAGTTTATGTTTGATATTTATCCCACACACTTCAATATTGGTAGCTTCATTCATTAAATTAATTCAAAAGAAAGTACAGTTTATACTAGAATGGGGATGGAGACTGGGCCCAGAATTATTACTATTCGATGCAACGCAGCAAGACAACTTGTTGCCCTGCGCTGACTTAAATGGAGGGAGCAGGATTGTGCCATATTTACTAATATATGGTGCATTCCTGCTCTCTCTCTGTGCTGACGCACACAGTGCAGCCTAGCGACAATGCACTCATCATTGTACCATGGTGCAAGGGTGCCCGCGTTACAGGCAGGATTGTTGTTATGGAGGAAGGAACACCTTCCTGCATAAAAATAAACCTCAGAGGCATTTTCCTCTTTTTATGGACGCTGCAGAATGCGGCATGCGTAGAAACACGAAATTACAAATAGAAATAAGCATATTTCTCCTTGTTACAACTTTGTTGGTAAGGTGTAGCATTTTGATGCATTCTCAGGTGTACTAGTCTTAGTAAATCTGGGAATGCACTAAGGGCCAGATGCACGACGGTATTTAGCATGCGCAAACGGGTTTGCGACCCGTTTGCGCATGCTAAAAACCTGTGGCCAATATACAAACACTATTTTGCGAGTCGCAAATAAATTGCGACTCGTAAAATAGTGTTAAGCGACTCTCTATTAGGAACGGGCGTTCCCTTCCTAATAGCGACCGCAAAGCCATGTACGAATGTTTTGCGACCGCAGTTGCGGTCGCAAAACACTCGCAATTTACCGCCCTCTTCAAGAGGGTGGTAATGTATTCGCAAAAGGGAAGGGGTCCCCAGGGGACCCCTTCCCCTTTGCAAATGCAGGCGAAAATATTTTTTAGGGGCAGGAAGTGGTCCCAGGGACCACTACCTGCCCTTAAAAAATGAAACAAAAGCGTTTCATTTTTCTTTTTTAAAATTCAACCCTTTTTCCTTTAGGTAAAACGGGCTGCATTAAAAAAAAAAAATCTGCTTTATTTAAAAGGAGTCTCAGACATGGTGGTCTGCTGAGCCCAGCCGGCCACCATACCTGGGAGGGCCTGCCATTCCCAATAAGGTCCCAAATTGCGAGTGGCTCATTAATATTCATGAGCCTCGCATTTTGCGACCTCATTGGGAATCGCTAACAGTGTCTCTGACACTGTTGTACATTGGCTTTTGCGACTCGCAATTTTTCGCAATTTGCGAGTCGCGAAAGGCAATGGTTGTACATCTGGCCCAATACTCCATGGGTAGATGCGTGGGAACACCCACGCTCCACCCATGGACTGCCTTCCCAAAGCAGAGTAATGCAAGGCAGTGACTTGCGCTGCCTTTAGTTACTCTGGATTTACTAAGTCAGGCAGAGCCACATCAGGTATGATCACTGGTAACTGAAGAGTCCTGGACGTTGAGGACAGCTTAAGAAATAAAACAACAAAAGTTGCAGGTCAATGGGTGCCAGAGAGTGTAGGCTTTATCCCCTTACTGAGGTATATGACAGTTTGTGGTCTTTGTCCAACCACTCCAATTTTGCATTGCACAATGAGTAACACTGGATTCAATGTCTCCATAATGTGAAACATGGGGGCATGGAATAAATATGAAATAAGTTGGTGTTCTTGACTCAAGAAGTCTGGCTTCCAGGGACTTTGAAATACTCTGGCATAAACTAAGCTCTGGAAAGAACTTTGGGGACTACTCAAGAATTCTTTTTTTCCTAGTGGAGCAGCACTCATTCCTTCTCTACCCTGAGAATGTGCCTTTTGTTGTTCTGCCATGGGACTGCAAGTGGGCTGTGACAGGATTGCTATTGGTCCACTGCTGGATCACTACTAGATCCTGAATGACTTCCAGGAAGGCAGACCAGTCACAGCATGATGAATACTGCATTGTGATGAAAATCAGGTGAATGTGTAGAGTGTTGGAGGTCTCACTGTTACTTGCGAATATCAGTGCATTAGGATGCTTCAAGAACTTAGCAGCTTTATATTCACAATCTATTTGACTTCAGGTAACCGAGTATCATTGCGAGACAGTTGGTGGTGGGAATGAAATTCTGAGTAGAACTAGTTGAGAGGTGTTGTCGCCAGTTTCGCGGAGAGACATCATGTTGGTAGGATATGGCTTTCTCTAAAATATATGTTGTTACTTTGCCGGGTCTCATTTACCACTTCTGTCATTTATTTGGAGTCGAATGTTAAAAATGTTAACAAAGAAAGAACTTGTCCTCTTGACTTAGATATTGGGTTTGAAGAAAACATGTGTCGGGGGACACAGGGGGAGGGTGTTCTCGATGGACAGTTAACCCCGAAATAAGAGTGTTGGACGCCTTGTTTATCTTTCGGTTTCTCTTTTATTTGCAAAATGTCAAGGAAAGAGGGTCTGGTTTGTAGGAATCGTTCCTGCTCTTCACCGGGTCGAGAAAGGACTGACTGGTACACACAGAACTCCGCTGCTCCAGGAAGTCGTGGGACATATGAAAACAAAAGAAAACAAGCCACGGGTCAGTGGAAAGGTCTGAAGACTTAATAGTAAGGAAGGGACTGTGAGGGACCACCGAGCGCCGCCACCATGTGAAGCCTAGATAAGGAGCGAAAGCGGTGTCCACCCTCAAAGAGTTACCCCTTCCCTCCCAGTGCTTGGGAGAACCCCCGTATGCGGCGACGTACCTGCCCCAGCCACGCTCCTCCTGGAGAGTGGTGGGGCGATGCGTAGTGTCGTTGGCCTCCTGACGTTGTGCTGCTCTCCGGGACCTCCGGTGGGACTCCGGGACCTTCAGCGATACTACGAGCTCTCCGCTGCTTCTCTGGCGTTGTCTTCTCTCTCTCGCTTTTTCCCGCTGGTTCTCCGGGGCATGCCCCCTGACGTCCGGCTTCTTCCTCTTTCTTCACGGCGTTCTCCTCCGATAGGAAGGCAGAGGCTGACGTCATGTTATGTTATGTTATGTTAAGCATTTATATCGCGGACGGCTACTCAAGAGTGTCCCGGCGCGGTACCTTGCTAGTGAGCTGCGGGTCAGACCGTGGAAATTATACGAAGAGCAGTGTTTTCAGCCGTTTCCTGAACAGCTTAGCATCGGTATTACAGCGGAGTTCAAGAGGGAGTGCGTTCCAGGCCACTGCAGCCCTATAGGCCAAGGAGCTGCCGCCCATTCGCACAAGGCGAAAACGCGGGATCACTGCCAAAGACTGTGCCATAGAACGCAGTTGTCTGGAGGGCACGTAGAACTTAAATCGCTTCCTGAGATATCCAGGGCCGGAGTGGTACAAGGCTGCGTGCGCCAAAGTAAGGGCCTTGAACTTAACCCTTTCAACCACCGGCAACCAGTGGAGATCATGCAAATGTTGGCTTATGCTTGATCTTCGAGGGATATTCAGTAGAGTCCTGGCTGCGGCATTCTGAATAGTCTGTAGTTTTTTCAACTGGTACCCAGGTATGCCAACGTAAAGTGCGATCGCATAATCAATCCGCGACAATATCAGGGCGTGGGTAACCATTTCTTTGGCAGGCAGAGGTAGAAGCGGAAGAAACTTCCTGAGTGATCTTAGGGTACCGAAACATTGCCCTGCTAACTTTTTAATCTGTGTGGTGAACTTAAGATCCTCATTAAACCAGATCCCCAGATTTTTTATGGGCTGGCCAGCAGAATTGGGTAAGGAGTATTCAATCGGCCAGAGAGATTCTTTAAACTGAGAAGGGAAGGTGCCGTACAGGAGGATTTCGGATTTGTCCTCGTTGCACTTAAGCTCCGCTGAATGTAGCCATTTAAAAACGGCAGACAGGCAGGCTCTGGCATGGGCAGGAGAAGAGTCATTTTTACTCCAGGTGAAGAGGAGCTGGGTATCATCTGCGTAAGCGATGATTTTGTCACCCAGCTCCTCCGCCAAATAGATCAGTGGAGTCATATATATATTAAAGAGGAGGGGACTCAAAATAGAACCCTGTGGAACTCCAGTGGACACCGATTGTGGAGCAGAGGAAAATGGGGGCATCCATACCTGCTGAGATCGTTGGTCCAAGAAAGATCGAATCCATCTCCAGGCAGATCCTGTCACTCCGATGTCGGACAGGTGTGCCAGGAGCAACGTGTGAGGGACGGTATCGAAGGCCGCAGAGAGGTCTAATAAAATCAGAGCCGCTCTGCCGCCAGCGTCCAAGCACTCTCTGATGGCCTCAGTAATTTCAACCAGGGCTGTCTCAGTGCTATAACTGGCCCTGAAACCTGATTGTGCTGGGTGAAGCAAGCCAAAATCCTCCACGTATGAGGTAAGTTGTTTGTTTACCGCCTTCTCACAAACTTTCGCCACAGCTGGAAGTAGCGAAATTGGCCTATAGCTTGCTGGGATCATGGGATCAAGGGAAGGCTTTTTTAGCAGAGCATCCCTCCGGACTCCTCCTCCCGTACCCTCCATGGTGGTTTAAAGGGGCCGTCCACGTCCTGTACACGGAGCAGCAGGATGTCAGTTTCAGGATATGTCAGCGAGTCCTGTTCCCCAGGGGTCTCCCGACACACCCCTCCCCTAGGATTTCCCCAATCGGGGGAAAGAGGATAACGGGACAGAAAGTCAGCGTTCCCCTGTTCCGTGCCCTTACGGTGACGGACCTCGAAGCGAAAAGGCTGCAGGGCCAAGAACCACCGGAGCACCCGGTCGTTGCAACCCTTGTTCCGTTGAAGCCAAGTCAGAGGGGCATGGTCAGTATATAAAACAAAGGGCCTACTGTAGGAGAGTAGGATCTGCTTCACATGGGTACCCCCACTTTTTGCTGATGCTTCACTGTTTTTCGACTTTAGTCTGGCTGGGGCCCTGCTAATCAGAACCCCAGCCTAGCTGCTTCCTCTCTAAAATGGTTTCCATGTACCTTAGGTACATCTTTGATTGGAATCTGGAGTGCCCTTATAAGTCCCTAGTATATGGTATACTATGTACCCAGGGCATAGGTACCCCAGAGGCCTGCCAGGGGCTGAAGCATGTATTATGCCACCCCTGGAAGGCCAGCCAAAATGACACCACAGGTCTGCTACTGCAGCCTGGGTAAGGTGTTGCATGCACCCCTTGCTGTGATATAGGCTACCTATATCACTACCATTGCACACACATATAAATCTATAAGTCACTCCTATGGCAGGCCTTAACAATCCTGAAGGCAGAGTGCTTGGTTTTTATGTGAGAGGGTGCCCCTGCATGAGCAGAGCCCCTCTGCAGCGTTCGGAGTCCCTCCTCTGATGCTGTTTGTGGTACAGCCTGACCATATACTCTTAAGTGCATTATATCCTCGCGGTACAATGCTAACTTTGGACTGGCTGCACCAAAACATGTCGTGTTTGGTGTCAAACATCTTGGAATACTACCCCCCCACCAGTCCTGGTGGCAGGGTTAGCATTCCACCCTTCTAGAGGGAGAGACATGTACCCACCGACCTACCCGGTAACTTCTTTACAGAGCCCTGGCATCACAAAATGGATGCTGCTGCCACAGACATGGGTCTGGCCTCCTGCTGCTGACTGAAACTCTGGCAGGGGAGGCCTGGACAATAGGTTTCCTGTCGAAGGGAGGTGTAACCACCTCCCCAGACAGGATAGTGTGTATTTTGGCTGGGCGGGAGCACTCTCTGGTGCTTTGAAGTCCTGCACTGGGGGCACATTTGGTGTCCCTGTGCATATGCCAGTTCAAACCGGTTGCAGGGGCTACATGCCCCTGCTCTGGCACGAAACTGGACAAAGGGAATGGGTGTAACCACCCCTCTTCCCTGACCCTCCCATAGGTGGGTCCCCAGAGTATGTCCAACCCCCTAACTTCGTATAAGTATGGGACCCCAGTCCTTAGGACTTTAGATTACCCTGGACGAAACTCTGAAGCCGAATCCTGGACCTTCAATGCTCTACTCCAAGATTAGAGGACTGAAGAATCTCCCTTGGGGTCAAGGAGTGACCCCCCTGCTTGGCAGGCACCTAAGAAGGAATTGTCCGGTCTGCATCGCTAAAGCTCCCGCCGGACGCCGAAGTCTTTGCATCACCAGAGGTAGATTTCCAGACTTTCCCGAGGCTGCCCTGAGTCCCCAGCGAAGCTGAGGCCCGTAGCTGTCGTGGGTAACGTGGGACCATGACCCCTGGACACCAAAAACTTTTGCAAGTGCATCCTCTTCCTGGTCTCCCACGAAGTTGTGCTTTGGGCTTCAAGTAGCCCCCGCCTCCAGCACCAACTGCACTGAAGATCACTGGCCTCCACTCCACGAGTGTCCTGTGAGCCAGCTCCAAGTGCGTCCACTTGAGGCTACTTCGCGGTCGCTAGTCTGTTGGCTAGTGGGCCCTCCCGAAGGTAACTCTTCTTCTGCTTGGGCTTTCCGGGTTGCTCCAGAGGTGCCCTGACTTACCTTCACTGGGTGAGTCCCCCAGACCTTGCTGGTCTGCATCAACATCCTTTCTTTGTTTCCACGTGACTTGCCGTTGCCAAAGCTTGTTGGGTCCAATCCAGTCGCCGACACCGCAGAAATCGACAGACGTCGTGGGACAGCTTGAATCCAGCTCCTGGTTGTCGTCAACAGCTCCTGGACCTCGTGGCTGAAGAGTCAAGACGACCATCAACCTACCTGAAGCACCCGACATCGGTGGGCATCTGCTCATCGCCTTCCTGGTCACTGGCTAGTGACCCAGACTCTGTCCCCTCTGCTTTCAGGTTCTTCAGATCTTCGATCCATCCTTGGATCCACCCGGACACTTTCGACTTGGCCGCCAGCAGCACTTTGCAGCAGATCGCCATTGAAAACGACGACGAAACCCGACCCCGAAAGACACCTATGCACCCGGCTCCCCTGGGTGAGGTAACTCGAGTACTCCGGTGCTTCCGTGGGTATTGACTCTAGAACGGCCTAGTTCTAAAGGGGTTTGCTCCAAGCCCTCCTCCAAGTGCCCTTTTTCTTTAAAACTCCAACCGCGACATTCCCCATAGAAGTCAACGGTGGCTCGCGGCTGTGTTCTCACACTGCACGCGTCCCTCGTGGGTCCCCTGTGTCACTACCTTTGGTGGGTCCTTGTGGTCCAAGCACTTCTACAGGCTCTAGGCCTTGTGTCTAGCTCAGTCGTGGTTCTTATACCACTTTATTGGTATATGGTTTGGTACGCCCCTAGGGTTCAAACGTGTATTTGTGCTATTACTGTTGATATTCGACTTGTAACTTATGTACTTCGAACTCTAGCCTCATAAAGAGACTAGAGGGGTGTGTTTAAGACTAAATACATATATTTTAAATATATACCTGGTGTGGTCCTCTTTCATTTGGTCACTCAAGAGATTATAGACTGGTAAAACAAGCTGCTTTACATTCCTTCAAGACTTAGCCTGAAGGCTGCTCTCCATAGCTACCACTAGGATAGCTTTCAATAAAGGTTGTCTTTAACCTATCTCCAATAAGGGGTTGTTTGGACTGGTGCAAGGTGCCCACTATAATTAGTGGACAGCATATACCAGGCCAACTTCTCACATTGGTGTGCAGCGTGTGGGATTCCAGCTTGCTATTGTTTTACCAGACAATCTCAATTGAATTGATCAACTGAAAACCACTAAGGGTACCATAGGTACATATAACTCAAGCTTAGGATCCAGTAAGTTCTACTGAACTTAGGGTTGTGTGTTAAGGGATAGCGCACCCTTCCTACAACTCAAGAGAGTTTAGTAGGCCACACTAGAGTAGGTAGTGCATACACCACACCACACTAGTAATGTCTTCACTGCCAGGAACCAGTGGGCTCCTGCCATCCAGATATGACAACCTCTCATTCTTGGAATTAAGAGAGTTGTGCAAGGTTAGGAAGTTGAAGACAGGCAAAAGTGCCAACACCCAACGTCTCCTGGAGATGCTTCTGCTAGATGATCTTAGAAGACCCATAGGGTCTGCAAGGGTAGGCAGAGAGGGTGGGGCAGAAGATGAGGGAGGGGCCAGGGATGAAAATGCCCAGGACCTGACCTCTGAAACTGGCCAGGGGGATGACAAGGATCCTGACCTGGACAATGCAGCTACTCCTGAGGATGAGGAGGAGACTCAGAATGACCTCCCCTTTGTCCCCCCAGGAAGAGTTGGGAGTGTGCCCAGAAGGTCTAGATCTCCTTCTCAGGAGTCTAACCACTCTGACACCTCAATAGGGACCTCTGTTTCTTCTCATAGGAGGGAATCCTCTCATGAAAGGAAAAAGAGACTGCTTCAGTATGAACAAGCCCAGCTTGAGCTCAGAAAACAGCAGTTGGCTATAGACAGGGAGTCCCTAGATCTTTATAGACAAAGAAAAAAGTTGGGACTAGAGTCCCATGGTGGCAGCAATTTCCCCCGAGATAGGGAAAGGTCTTATGACCATAGAAACCTGAGCAAGATTGTCCCTCCCTACCAGATTGGGGATGACATCCACAAATGGATAACTGCTCTAGAGAGGGCCTGTAAAGTACAGAGGGTCCCTCAGGAGCAGTGGGCAGCAATCTTGTGGCTCTCCTTTGCAGACAAAGGTAGAGATAAGCTCCTCTCTGTTAGAGAAGAGGATGCTGACAATTACACAGTCTTGAAGAGTGCATTGATTGATGGGTTTGGCCTAACCACTGAACAATACAGGTTAAAGTTCAGAGATACCCAAAAAGCACAGACTCAAGACTGGGTGGACCTTGTTGATTGTTCTGCTAAGGCTCTGGAAGGTTGGTTAGTGGGCAGTAAGGTATGTGACTTCAAAGGATTGTACAATCTTATCATGAGGGAGCAGATTCTTAATAACTGTCAAAATCAGCTGTTGCATCAGTACCTGGTGGACTCTGATCTGACCTCTCCCCAAGAATTGGGAAAGAAGGCAGACAAATGGGTCAGAACCAGGGTGAGCCAGAAGGTACAGAACCAAGGTGGTGACCCAAAGAAGCAAGATTCTAAAAACTCTGATAAGGGTGGGGAGAAGGGTAAAGAACAGAAGTCTTCACAAGGCCCCCAAAAATCTTCTTCAGGTGGGGATTCACAGTCTAACAAGGGAAAAGGCCAAAAGAAACCATGGTGCAAGGTCTGTAAGCAAAAGACCCACTGGACCAGTGATTACACCAAGTCCAAAGACTCTATTCCAGCCACCACCACTGCCCCTAAGGCATCTGTTCCCCCTAGTACAGTTACAAATGGTGGTGGGAGTACTCAAGCTAAGGGTTTAGTAGGGTTGACCCTGGGTAATGAGATGAGCTCTGGCCTAGTCAGAGAACTCACTCAGCTGTCCTAGTCTGTGATGGAGGCATGGATGTGACCTCCTCTGTGAGTCCCAGCAATCTGGGCAAGTACAGGCAACAGCCATTAATCAATGGAAAAGAGGCTTTGGCATTTAGGGACACAGGGGCGAGTGTCACCATGGTGACACAAGACCTTGTGGATCCTGGGCAGATTATACTTGGTGAAATGTACCAAGTGACCAATGCTAGCAATGTCAGAACAGACCATACTCTGGCAGTTGTTAACTTCTCCTGGGGAGGGGTAACTGGCCTTAAGAAGGTTGTGGTGAGTGCAGACCTACCAGTTGAATGCTTGCTTGGCAATGATCTAGAAACTTCAGCTTGGGCAGAAGTGGAGCTCAGGACCCATGCAGAAATGCTGGGCATCCCTGCAGATGTGTTTGCTGTGACCAGGTCACAGAGCAAAATGCCTAACACTGAACAGGCCTTGGATCCTGGAACAATGGACCAAGTGCCATCCAAGAGGAGGAGTAGTAGGGTAAAGGCAGTGCCTTCCCCCTTGGCTCAGAAGGAAGATCAGTCTCTTCAGGGAGATGATCTCAGTCCTGAGGAAGGAACTGTCCCAGAGGAGCTTGAGCCTGATCAGGTTGAGTTCTTAGGGACAGGGGGCCCTTCCAGGGCAGATCTGAGCCAGGAGCAGCAGAGCTGCCCCTCTCTTGAACCCCTCAGACAGCAAGCTGCTGCTGAGGCTGCTGGGAATGCTAGTGGTCCCCATAAAGTGTATTGGGATGATGGACTCTTGTACTCAGAGTGTAGAGACCCCAAGCCTGGTGCCACCAGGAGGTTGGTTATACCTCTGAAGTTCAGGGGCTTCCTATTGACCACTAGCCCATGACATTCCTCTAGCAGGTCACCTGGGCCAGAACAAGACTTGGGACAGAATTGTCCCTCACTTTCACTGGCCCCACATGTCTGAAGACACCAAGGAGTTTTGTCGCTCCTGTGTAACCTGCCAAGCCAGTGGGAAGGCAGGTGGCACCACAAAGGCCCCCTGATACCACTACCTGTGGTGGGGGTTCCCTTTGAAAGGGTGGGGATTGACATTGTTGGTCCCATGGATCCCCAAACAGCATCTGGGCACAGGTTTATCCTGGTGGTGGTGGACCATGCCACTAGGTACCCAGAGGCTATTCCCCTTAGGACCACTACAGCACCTGTGGTGGCAAGAGCCCTCCTGGGAATTTTCTCAAGAGTGGGCTTCCCTAAGGAGGTTGTATCAGACAGGGGTGCCAACTTTATGTCTGGATACTTGAAGGCAATGTGGAAGGAGTGTGGAGTGACTTACAAGTTCACCACACCCTATCACCCACAATGCAATGGTTTAGTTGAGAGATTCAACAAAACCTTAAAGGGCATGATTAAAGGGCTCCCAGAAAAGCTTAGGCGAAGATGGGACATACTCTTGCCCTGCCTTTTGTTTGCATACAGGGAGGTGCCTCAAAAGGGGGTTGGCTACAGCCCTTTTGAACTTTTGTTTGGTCACCCTGTCAGGGGTCCATTGTGCTTGGTGAAGGAAGGATGGGAGTTACCTCTCAAACCCCCAAAGCAAGACATAGTGGACTACGTACTTGGTCTCCGCTCCAGGATGGCTGAGTACATGAAGAAGGCAACTAAAAACCTTGAGGCTAGCCAGGAATTACAAAAAGCCTGGCATGACCAAAGGCTGTACTGACTGTTTACCAGCCAGGACAGAAGGTGTGGGTGTTGGAGCCAGTGGCCCCAGCAGCTCTCCAAGACAAATGGAGTGGACCCCATACCATTGTTGAACAGAAGGGTGAGGTTACCTATTTGGTAGACCTAGGAACACCCAGGAGTCCCCACAGGGTTCTCCATGTCAACAGACTGAAACCATATGTGGACAGGGCAGACATGGGCTTGCTCATGGCTACTGATGAGGGACAGGAGGAAGAGAGTGACCCACTCCCTGACCTGCTCTCACAGAACCCTGATGATGGGTCAGTGGATGGTGTAGCCTTGGCAGGCAGCCTCACTGCTCAGCAGCAAACTGATTGCAGACAAGTGCTCAATCAGTACAGACATATGTTCTCTCTGACTCCAAGTCAGACCACCTGGTGCACTCATGAAGTGGACACTGGGGACAGTCTGCCTATTAAAAATAAGATTTATAGGCAACCTGACCATGTCAGGGACTGTATCAGGACAGAAGTCCAGAAAATGTTGGATTTGGGAGTTATTGAACCCTCAGATAGCCCTTGGGCTAGTCCAGTGGTCCTTGTGCCAAAACCTCACACCAGTGGTGGGAAAAGAGAGATGAGGTTTTGTGTGGACTACAGGGGTCTCAATGCAGTCACTAGGACTGATGCCCATCCAATACCCAGGGCAGATGAGCTAATAGACACTTTGGCCTCAGCCAAGTATCTAAGCACGTTTGACCTAACAGCTGGCTACTGGCAGATCAGGCTAGCTGATGATGCAAAGCCAAAAACAGCATTCTCAACCCCTAGTGGGCATTATCAATTTGTGGTAATGCCCTTTGGTCTGAAGAATGCACCTGCCACTTTCCAAAGGTTGGTGAATACAGTTCTCACAGGTCTGGAAGCCTACAGTGCAGCTTATCTTGATGATATTGCTGTCTTTAGCTCCACCTGGGAGGATCACCTGGTCCACCTAAGGAATGTTTTAGAGGCCCTGCAAAAGGCAGGCCTCACTATCAAGGCCACCAAGTGCCAGATAGGGCAGAGTCAGGTTGTGTACCTGGGCCACCTTGTGGGTGGAGGCCAGGTTCAACCACTGCAGAGCAAAATCCAGACCATCATGGACTGGGTTGCTCCAACTACCCAGACTCAGGTGAGAGCCTTCTTAGGCCTGACTGGGTACTATAGGAGATTTGTCAAGGGGTATGGATCAATAGTGACACCCCTGAATGACTTAACTTCCAAGAAAATGCCCAAAAAGGTTCAGTGGACAGCTAGCTGTCAAAAGGCATTTGATGACCTGAAGCAGGCCATGTGCACTGCTCCCATTCTCCAGAGTCCTGATTACTCCAAGAAGTTCATTGTCCAAACAGATGCATCTGAATTGGGGGTAGGGGCGGTACTGTCACAATTGAGTGATGAAGGTCAGGATCAGCCAGTAGCTTTCATTAGCAGAAGGCTGACCCCTAGAGAGAAACGTTGGTCAGCCATAGAGAGGGAGGCCTTTGCTGTGGTTTGGGCTCTGAAGAAGTTGAGGCCATACTTGTTTGGTACTCACTTCCTTGTTCAAACAGACCACAAGCCCCTCCTACGGCTAAAACAAATGAAGGGTGAAAACCCCAAACTGCTTAGGTGGTCCATTTCCCTACAGGGGATGGACTTTACAGTGGAACATAGACCTGGGAGTAACCATGCCAATGCAGATGGACTCTCTAGGTACTTCCACTTAGAACATGAAGACTCAACTGGTCAAGGTTAGTTTAATGTCCCTGCGTTTGGGGGGGGTTGTGTAGGAGAGCAGGATCTGCTTCAAATGGGTACCCACACTTTTTGCTGATGCTTCACTGTTTTTCGACTTTAGTCTGGCTAGGGCCCTGCTAATCAGAACCCCAGCCTAGCTGCTTCCTCTCTAAAATGGTTTCCATGTACCTTAGGTACATCTTTGATTGGAATCTGGAGTGCCCTTATAAGTCTCTAGTATGTGGTATACTATGTACCCAGGGCATAGGTACCCCAGAGGCCTGCCAGGGGCTGAAGCATGTATTATGCCACCCCTGGAAGGCCAGCCAAAATGACACCACAGGTCTGCTACTGCAGCCTGGGTAAGGTGGTGCATGCACCCCTTGCTGTGATATAGGCTACCTATATCACTACCATTGCACACACATATAAACCTATAAGTCACTCCTATGGCAGGCCTTAACAATCCTGAAGGCAGAGTGCTTGGTTTTTATGTGAGAGGGTGCCCCTGCATGAGCAGAGCCCCTCTGCAGCATTCGGAGTCCCTCCTCTGATGCTGTTTGTGGTACAGCCTGACCATATACTCTTAAGTGCATTATATCCTCGCGGTACAATGCTAACTTTGGACTGGCTGCACCAAAACATGTCGTGTTTGGTGTCAAACATCTTGGAATACTACCCCCCGCCAGTCCTGGCGGTGGGGGTAGCATTCCACCCTTCTAGAGGGAGAGACATGTACCCACTGACCTACCCGGTAACTTCTTTACAGAGCCCTGGCATCACCAAATGGATGCCGCTGCCACAGACACGGGTCTGGCCTCCTGCTGCTGACTGAAACTCCAGCAGGGGAGGCCTGGACAACAGGTTTCCTGTCGAAGGGAGGTGTAACCACCTCCCCAGACAGGATGGTGTGTATTGGGGCTGGGCGGGAGCACTCTCTGGTGCTTTGAAGTCCTGCACTGGGGGCACATTTGGTGTCCCTGTGCATATGCCAGTTCAAACCGGTTGCAGGGGCTACCTGCCCCTGCTCTGGCACGAAACTGGACAAAGGGAATGGGTGTAACCACCCCTCTTCCCTGACCCTCCCATAGGTGGGTCCCCAGAGTATGTCCAACCCCCTAACTTCGTATAAGTATGGGACCCCAGTCCTTAGGACTTTAGATTACCCTGGACGAAACTCTGAAGCCGAATCCTGGACCTTCGACGCTCTACTCCAAGATTAGAGGACTGAAGAATCTCCCTTGGGGTCAAGGAGTGACCCCCCTGCTTGGCAGGCACCTAAGAAGCAATTGTCCAGTCTGCATCGCTGAAGCTCCCGCTGGACGCCGAAGTCTTTGCATCACCAGATGTGGATTTCCAGACTTCCCCGACGCTGCCCTGAGTCCCCAGTGAAGCTGAGGCCCGTAGCTGTTGTGGGTAACGTGGGACCGTGACCCTTGGACACAAAGAACTTTTGCAAGTGCATCCTCTTCCTGGTCTCCCACAAAGTTGTGCTTTGGGCTCCAAGTAGCCCCCGCCTCCAGCACCAACTGCACCAAAGATCACCGGCCTCCACTCCACGAGTGTCCTGTGAGCCTGCTCCAAGTGCGTCCACTCGAGGCTCCTTTGCGGTCGCTAGTCTGTTGGCTAGTGGGCCCTCCCGAAGGTAACTCTTCTTCTGCTTGGGCTTTCCGGGTTGCTCCAGAGGTGCCCTGACTTACCCTTGCTGGGTGAGTCCCCCAGACCTTGCTGGTTTGCATCAACATCCTTTCTTTGTTTCCACGTGACTTGCCGTTGCCAAGGCTTGTTGGGTCCAATCCAGTTGCCGACACTGCGGCAATCGACAGACGTCGTGGGACAGCTCGAATCCAGCTCCTGGTTGTTGTCGACACCTCCTGGACCTCGTGGCTGAAGAGTCAAGACAGCCGTCAACCTACCTGAAGCACCCGACATCGGTGGGCATCTGCTCATCGCCTTCCTGGTTACTGGCTAGTGACCCAGACTCTGTCCCCTCTGCTTTCAGGTTCTTCAGATCTTCGATCCATCCTTGGATCCACCCGGACACTTTAGACTTGGCCGCCAGCAGCACTTTGCAGCAGATCGCCATTGAAAACGACGACGAAACCCGACCCCGAAAGACACCTATGCACCCGGCTCCCCTGGGTGAGGTAACTCGAGTACTCCGGTGCTCCCGTGGGTATTGACTCTAGAACGGCCTAGTTCTAAAGGGGTTTGCTCCAAGCCCTCCTCCAAGTGCCCTTTTTCTTTAAAACTCCAACCGCGACATTCCCAAAAGAAGTCAACGGTGGCTCGCAGCTGTGTTCTCACACTGCACGCGTCCCCCGTGGGTCCCCTGTGTCACTACCTTGGGTGGTGCCTTGTGGTCCAAGCACTTCTACAGGCTCTAGGCCTTGTGTCTAGCTCAGTCGTGGTTCTTATACCACTTTATTGGTATATGGTTTGGTACGCCCCTAGGGCTCAAACGTGTATTTGTGCTATTACTGTTGATATTCGAGGCCAACTTCTCACACCTACCCTCCAGGTAGTACCGTAGCTTCTCAATACCCCACTTAACAGCTATGCAGTCCTTCTCTATCATGGGATAGACCCGTTCCCTAGGAAAGAGCTTCCTGCTAATGTAGAGGATTGGTCTTTCGAAGCCCCGCTGTCCAGCTGGGATACCCACCCCGGAGGCGTCAGCCTGGAGGATAAAGGGCTTCTGGAAATCAGGTGCCAGTAACACAGGGGGAGGTGGTCAGGGCTGTTTTCAGTTTCTGGAAGGCCATGTCCTCAAGGGCCGAGGGGAAGTGGAGCTGTGAAGGGGAGGTCGACTTCTTTAATAGGTCCGTGAGAGGGGCGGCAGTGTTAGAAAACTGTGGTATGAAGCGCCTGTAATATCCCACTAAACCCAAAAAGGCTCTTAGCTCACGTTTAGTAGTGGGAAACGGGGTGTCATGTATAGCCTTCACTTTTTCTGTCTGTGGCTCTATCATGCCCTTTCCCAACACATAGCCTAAGTATTTCACCTTCTGAAAGGCGAACCTGGACTTTTTGGCGTTGACGTGCAAGCAAGCGGCTCTGAGCTCAGAAAAGATAGAACCAAAATGAGCCAGCTGTTCATCCCACGAATTGCTATACACTACGATGTCGTCTAGGTAGGCTGAGGAGTAGTGTAGGTGTTGTGCTGGAAGCGTATCCATCAACCTCTGGAAACTGGCTGGGGCCCCGTGTAAACCGAAAGGTAGGACTGTGAAATGGTACAGGCCGTCAGGTGTGGGGAAGGCCGCTTTTTCCTAATCGTCGGGGTTTAGTGGGATCTGCCAATAGCCCTTAGTGAGGTCGATCGTGGAGATGTAACAGGCCTCACCTAGGCGTTCTATTAACTCATCAACCCTGGGAAGGGGATAGCCGTCTTGTTTTGATATTCGGTTCACTGCTCTAAAATCGATACAGAACCGGATACTACCATCCGGTTTCGGTACCAGTACAACAGGAGAACACCAGTTACTATGGGATGGTACTATAACCCCTGACTCCAGCATCTGGGTTACCTCTTGCTGGAGGGCAAGACGACGTGCTTCAGGGACCCTGTAGGGTCTTTGTTTAACTGTGACTCCTTCTCGGGTTGGGATGGAATGCATGGCTAAATGCGTTCTTCCGGGTTGGTCGGAGAATATGTCCTTAAAAGAAAGAAGGAGGGTGTGTATCTCCTTCTTCTCGCTCTCCGTCAGATCGGTATTAATGATGGTGGCATCTACGGTATGTGACTGGGTTTCCACAGTGGAGACAGTATGGGTTTTTCTGGGAGGAGGACCTAGCCATTTCTTTAAAAGGTTAATGTGATACATCTGGGTCTTAGATGGGGAAAGGCCCAGGATATATGTGGTTTTACCTATTTTCCGCAGATCTTGGAAAGGGCCTTGCCACTCCTTTTTTACTTGTGAGTGGAGGAGGGAAGTAAGACCAAAGCCCAATCGCCTATACACAACTCTCTCCACCTTTTGCCCTTATCATAGAAATTCTTTTGTTTCCCTTGGGCCCTCTCTAGGGACTCATGGGCCAGAGCCCTCAGTTTATGGAGACGGACCTTTACTTGGTTGGCGTAGTCTAACAAGGACTGGGCTTCGTTAGCACCGTCCCTTTCCCAGCTTTCTTTGGTTATCTTCAGAAGCGTGCGGGGTTTCCGCCCAAAGAGGAGCTCGAAGGGAGAAACACCAAGACTGCTTTGTACCTGGCTTCTGATTACAAACAGGGCCAAAGGGAGGAGTTGGTCCCAGTTCTTCCCATCCCCTGTTAACAGTTTCTTGAGGGTGAGCTTGAGGTTGCCGTTATAGCGTTCTACAAGGCCGTCAGTCTGGGGGTGGTACACAGATGTTTTTATATGTCTAATGCTTAGTTGTCTACAGACCTGTTTCATTAATCTGGACACAAAGGGGGTCCCCTGATCCGTAACGATTTCGTGGGGAAATCCCATCCTAGAGAATACCTCTATCAGCCGCTGTGCTATCGTGGTGGTCGTTGCGGACCGTAAGTGAAGGGCTTCAGGATATCTGGTAGAGTAGTCCACCAGGACGAGAACGTACTGGTAACCGCTGGTGAACTTGGGGAGGGGACCTATGAGGTCCATTCCGACCCGTTCAAAAGGTTTGCCAATGATGTGAAGGGGGTTTAAGGGTACTTTCGGAGGCTTATAAGGATTCCTTTTTTGGCAAATTGCACACTCCTGGCAGTATTTTTATGTCTGTGCGTGGACCCCTGGCCAAAAGAAGTGCTGTA
The DNA here is from genome assembly GCA_963921515.1 of Calotriton arnoldi. Lineage (NCBI taxonomy): Eukaryota > Metazoa > Chordata > Amphibia > Caudata > Salamandridae > Calotriton > Calotriton arnoldi. The sequence continues at coordinate 2,907,649 of CAWUFW010000049.1, read as the reverse complement.
GTATGGATTGTGCTGTTTTCTCTGCCCCAAAATGACCCGCAAGGAGATGGGAATGTGCAAAGAAAAGGATCTGGTCCCTGAACCACGTTGGAACCAACAACTGGGGTTCCTCACCTTCCTTGGCCACTCGACACAGACGGCCATTTTGTTCTATAAAGCAGGGATATATTTTTCGTGGGGAATTAAGTGTCTCTCTGGCGCTCTGCCATGCGTTACTGAGGCTGCTGTCGTTTAATTGTGCAGTTCTGAAGTGTGTGTCTATGGCCCAAGGCTCAGAGGTTAAGAGACTGTTGTGGGGGTATTCTGTTCCTGAACTGTTCTTTAGGTTCCCTAACAGGAGGCTAGAAAAACAGGGATTATCTATGCCTATTATGAGTGGTTCAGGAAGGGAAGGCAGGACCCCTACTTCGGCCACCGTTTCTATGCCTTGCTCAGTTCGGAGTCTTACCCTGGCTACCGGGTAGTTCTTTATGTCACCATGCACACATCTAATGCTAACAGACCTCCCGGGAATTATATGAGACTGGGGAACAAGCTCCTTTCTTACTACGGAATGCCTACAACCAGAGTCTAGGAGGGCTGTTACTGTGTGGTTGTTCATCCTCAAACTCACATAATAGATGGGACCCATTTCCTGAGCGTACAGAATGGAACGGGGAAGATAGCTAACATCCATTGGCTCTTCCTCCAGTTTCTCTTTTCTCTTTCTGCAGAATTTGGCAATGTGCCCCCACTCTCCGCACTCAAAACACTGGGGACCAGAGGAAGGAAAGGCGACAGGTCTTCCAGGTCGAGGTCTTAGGGGCTCAAAGGGTGGCTTGGTTGGTTTTCTTTCGGTTTTCCCGGTTTGGGTTGGTCTTAGGATTCTCTCGGGTTCTTTTATCATATTACGGTTCTGTGCCCTGGCATAAGACATGGCCATTTCTACTGCTTGCTCGAGAGTCAGACCAGCATGTTGGCGCAGCCATCTTTGGGTCCCATAAGGCAGCGCCTTTAGATATTGTTCTAAATAGATCTTGTCCATGATCTCTTCCCGAGTGGACTCCAAGGGCTTGAGCCAGCGATCGGCGGCGTCTTTTAACTTATAGAATAGTGTCTTTGGGGTGTCTCCTGGCGCACCCCTTTCTTGCCTAAACTTAAGGCGGTGAGCCTCATCGTCGAACCCCAAGCGATCCATTATGAATTGTTTCACGTGCCCATAGGCAGCGGTGCCGTCCCTGTTGGCTATTTGATAAGCCGCCTGGGCTTCACCCGTAAGTAGAGGCGCAAGATAAAACGGCCAGCGGTCTGCGGGCCAAGCGCTGGCCCTTGCAGCCCGTTCAAAATTCAGAAAAAAAGAGACCGGGTCGTCCCCCGGGACGTACTTCTGAAGGGGGATTACTGTTCCTGGTAGTGCAGGCCCTTTCCCTTGACCCAATACCAGTAGTAGCTGTGATGGCCCTTCGGCCAGTTTGGTCAGGTTTTCCGCTTGCGACTGTATCGCGGATGTGAACACAGCCCGGTCCATCTCGACTTGGCTGGCGTTCTTTTCCATAGCCCATTCCAGCTTGCTTTGTCCTTCCCTCATTTGGGATATTACATTCTCCATCTTGTATCAGATGGAAGTTGCCCGCATTCTCCACCAAAGTTGTCGGGGGACCCAGGGGGAGGGTGTTCTCGAAGGACAGTTAACCCCGAAATAAGAGTGTTGGACGCCTTGTTTATCTTTTGCTTTCTCTTTTATTTGCAAAATGTCAAGGAAAGAGGGTCCGGTTTGTAGGAATCGTTCCTGCTCTTTACCGGGTCAAGAAAGGACTGACTGATACACACGGAACTCCGCTGCTCCAGGAAGTCGTGGGACGTATGAAAACAAAAGAAAACAAGCCACGGGTCAGTGGAAAGGTCTGAAGACTCTTAATAGTAAGGAAAGGACTGTGAGGGACCACCGAGCTCCGCCACCATGTGAAGCCTAGCTAAGGAGCGAAAGCGCCTGGATACCCTCACGAGTGATGAGCAGCGCTTTACAAATCCCGCTTTGATTTGGTTGAGCCCTTCACAGCAAGCATGATCAATGCAGATAACAATTTCTTTCTTGGAGACTTCAACCTACACTGGGGTGACCCAAAAGATCCAGATGTGTTTCTTCAGTCCTCATATTTAGACAAGTGATCTCATACATCTATTTAAGATAGCTCACTCTTGACAAAAGACTGGTCAGATCATGCCACCAAACTATTCTCACTGAACTAGTTAAACATTTTGATCATCAGCCAATAAAAAGGACCTAAAAATGCAACCGGGACCAAGAAACATAAACCTAGTCATGCGAGCCTCCAAAGAAAATTCTGCCCTTCAAATCCTCCTTCTAACCTAGGATGTCAATGAACTTACAAATCAACAAAGTGATACCCTTTATAGGATGGTATGGAAAACCCAAAAACACCAAAAAGACAACATGGTAAAAAATATTAACTCAGTGATACTTGAAAGAAATCAGTAAAGATAGAAAATCATTATGAACAATAGAATCAATAGAATGAATGTGGTTCGAAATCCCTCCTATAGTAACCTGACCCTTTAGAGAGGAATACATACAAAAACATATTGCCAATGCGAAATTGAATTAGACCACCCAAAAATAGCCTCAAAATCTACTTGAAATCATAAAACAATCCATTCCTCCTTCTCACCTGATGGCTACAGGCACCTCTGAAGAAAACAGCAAATAAATTCTCCACCTTTCTCACACACAGGGTGAATACGATCAAATGCTCCCTTGCTCATAAGACAAAAGACCAAAATGATAACACCTTAAGCAGGAAATTGAAATGTACCTGTTCTTCCTTCTGATCAATCCAATTGCCAAAACCAGGTACTCTTCACATTTCTCTTAACCCATTCCGTCCTTTACACTATCAGAGATCAGTTAGCCAGTAACACAATACCAGTCTAACTTCATCACCTTCACACTATCACAAGAAAAGTACCACACTATCTAAATATTATTTGGGTCACAACTCTACTAAAAACATACAGAGTGGCTCTAGAAGACCTAAACAATTTCTGCCCAGTCTCTATTCTACCATTCCTGGCTAACGTTTCAGAGAGCTGGGTCGAACATCAACTCAATCTCTTCACAACTGCTAGACCTACTAGATGAACTACAATCAAGATTCAAATCAGGGTGGGGTACTGAACTTGCAACCTAAAAAAGTGTTAATAACTGCCTCCATGTTTTGACCTAGTGAGCCACTCCTTGCTGTAGAAAATTATGAAAGAGAGATTTGGACTAAATGCTTGGTAACCTTTGAGCTGCACATCAAAATAGAAAGCTCTCTTTTGAGAAGCTTTTGGCCTACGTGCCTTTATAAATAAATACAATACAATACAATACAATACAACTCCAAACAATGCAATAATCAAGCGTCACTACCCAAAGGGTTCCGCCAGGCTCAATACTCTCACTTTTGCTAATTAACCCGAACATGAACGTCAAGCCACCATGCTGAAACACACAAACATTGCTTACCATGTCGAGGCTGATGACATTCAGTTGTACCTGAGAATTTCCCGCCCATAAGTAATCAAAGTACTATTGCAGATCCTTGACGAGATCCAAACATGGATGATGCACACCACCTGAAAGTAAACCCACTGGAAACTGCTTCCTCCTCATTTCACCTATCGACTGCTCTACCAGCATAAAACTCCGACTCGGGTTACGTAAATCTGAATGCCGTTCGGAGCCTTTCCGACCGACATTGTAATGAGGCCCTAAGTCTATTTCTATTTCTGTTTTCCGCCTCGTGAAGATCATTAGAAATATTCTGCCATTTGTTCCATCTACCTTGAGGAAAGACTTGATACAAACTATCATCTTGGCTAGAATTGACTACTGAAACTCTTTGCTGGTAGGTTCACCAAAGTTCCTCAACCAAAAATTGCAAATACTCCAGAATGCAGCACGCATGACCTTAGGGCTGAAGAGATGTTGTGCTACGTCTAATCAGCTTCAAAAACTTCATTGGTTGCCAGTGGCGAAAAGCTGTGTCTTTAAAGCCCTGTGCCTGAGTTATAATACACTACATAACCATGGGCAAGCTACCTACATGGCATCTCAGTTTGCCTGGTATCCACGATGTCTGGCTTTAAGATCGAAAAAAACTTTCTTGTCAAAATGCCAAAGTTCAAAAGGCCAGAAGGGGAGACCACTTAGTATCTGTGGGAACCTCGAAGGCGTGGAATTCCTTGCCATTTGCCCTTCACGCTGAACTCAATCTAACGATATTCAGGAGAAAATTGAAGACCTAACTATTTACCAACCCCTTATAATGCCATTGCGTGAGCTGCCTTTTCTTTCCGTTACACAATGTTTTTTTGTTTTTTGTTACTCTCCTCCTCCCTCAGAGAATAGCAATCCACAATCTGCTTCTTCCAGCGCCAGAACACTTTTTCCCGAAGAAGCTGCTGGGCGTCTACAAATATTTACATTCAATCATTCATTGAGATTGCCAATTTCTTAGAATACTCGCTCTTATATCGTATTGTTTGACATTGCTACACTGCTTAGTATTGTGTTGTCTATTGTGATTCATGCTTTCATTTAATTTAATCTTATTTATATTGTCAATGTGTTTATTGTTAGGCATTTTTATTAAACCAGTTGAATACAAGCAAGTCCTAGATGGAAATGTATTCGTCTTGGGTACTTGTGCTACAGTGTTGCATCCTCCCCAGACTAACCCCATTTGCACTCTCTCAAGTTAATTCTTGGATTGCTTATCCACATCTCCCCATTGAGTCAAGAACGCTTAAGTGACCTTCACTTTTTGTTGTGGATTGTATGCCCAAATTTCTTATCGCTCAGGCCCATTGGTTTCCTCAAATTTTTAGACCTCCGCGGATCGGTGGTTTTTGTTTGTAAACATATGTTTATAATAGACCATTCCTTTCATGCCCACGCTCACCCAGAGGCTTTTTACGGTGTGGACAAAGAAGGCAATTGCCCAGGGCCCCCACCTTCAAAGGGATCCCTGGAAAAGTTACATTTCTTTCAAGCTCACTTTTTTATTTTTTAACCTATGATGTATCATTCAATATTGTGAGCGAACATAGGGTTTGATTTAGCAAAAAACGATTAATACAACTCAAAGTTGTTCCAAACATAGGCCCACAAAATCAGGGGCGGCTGGCACGGCTCGCGGGTGGGGGGGTGGGGTGGACGCGGGGGGAGGGGGGGTTCAGGGGAAACGGGCTTGTGGGATGCTTTTAAAAAAAACAACAAAAAAAACCTTACCTTGCCGCCGCCTGGTCCCGCGTCTTCTCTCCTGCGGCCTGTATCCGACTCCAGGTCGGAACAGGAAGCAGGCAGCCAGGCTCCCACCCCAAAGCCAATCACAACGCTCCAATGAAGCGTTCTGATTGGTCTGAGCGCCGTGACACGGCGCTCAGCCAGGGGCTGTAGGGGTGGGCATGTTCTCCATGCAGGCTGCAATGCAGCCTGCATGGAGAACAGGGGAGTGTGCATGACTATTTTGGGCGGCCCGAGAGGGCCGACCAAACAGTCATTGCGCACAGGAGTGTCTACCACTCCTCCCCTGCAGCTCCGCCCCACCCCTCACGCACGGCCGCAGCAGGAGGAAAAATAAAATGATAATAACATTCCGTTATTATCATTTTATTTTTTCCTTTCTTTGCTGCTCCTGGCCGTGGGGCGACGCTCTTCCTCCTTAGCGGAGGAGGTGCCACTGTGAAATATTTCTTGCCTGTGGCCCCCTAAAATCTTTAAGATGGCGCCGCCTCGTGCCCATCGCAGCATACCATCAATACAGTGCAGTCCCTCACATCACGGTACCAGATAAACGGATCTTGATGTGAAGCTGGGACACGGTTCAGAGTTCTTGCCAACGTGTTCATTGTTGAGTTTCACAATAGCTGTCCTGCTGCAAGCAATTAACAGGCAGACTGAAAATACAATTAGTGTAAAAAAGAAACGCAGAATCCAAAACATCAGCTGCGAAACGGTCAGTAAACTTCGTATCACAGCCCCCTTTTTCCTCCCCCATCCATGCTTTTTCCAAGCAGATTTCATGAGCAGAATACCAGTGTCTGGAACGCTGCGGGTCTTGGGACGTGCCTCAGTTTCTTTCACCTTGTTCATAAGGCATCTGACACAGGAGTGCACTCACAAGACAACTTCCTGTCTTTGACAGATTTCAGCAGGCCACATGCCTGTCCATGCAGATTCACAGCAGGTTCCCATTAATGCGTGTTTCTGGAAACGCAGACATTTTATTGAACCTTGCCTTTTTTGGTAAGAATTGTGGTTCATTAAATGTTGCAAAACTAATTCAACCCAGTTGGCCTCCTGGCACGTCTATATCTGTAAAAAAAACAGAAAAGGGAAAAAATCCCTAACCCACAGAATCTTAACTCTTAAGCATCCTAAATCATGCGAAGTAACCCAATAAAAAGTGACTATAAAAAATATTTTGCATTTCAATTGGAATGCTCGCACTACATTGTTTTGCCTGATAAAACTCATTTTAGGAGGTAAGTTTTAGTTGCCACAAAAACACTCTTCCGCGGGTATTTAAGCTAGCTGAAGGTTAATAAAATATGGCCTTAAGAAATAATTAAAAAAATTAAAACAAGAAGATTGATTTCTTTTTCCCTGTGCATGAACATGAAAACAAATATTATCCAACAGCTTTGTAACAGCAGCACTGTATTTATTTATAGATTTTCTTTCACCTGAACAGCTGCAGACGTTTTGCAGCGATAAAAACATAAAATAGTAAAGCACAAAGGAAATTTAAAAACAAAACAATAAAATATTGTGTCCATAATCATTTTCAAAATAAAAAGACATTTGTCCCGTACCTAAAAATTACACATTTTTCGTTTTTGTTATTTTTCAAATCATAGAATGGCTAAGAGCACAGTTGATTTCCCATGGATCTCACAGATCTTCAAATGTAAGGGTAAATCGTTCGTATACTGGTGCACAGAAGGCAAGCTAACTAATCAACATCCACCGGAGATGACATTTAAATTTAATGCAATTAAAAGACCCAGGTTTTAGGCTAAGTACCACAAATGGTGCCCATCCTGACCTACTGATAGATTTTGTTAAAGAAGGAGGAAAACCAGTACTGCTCCTTGGGCCTGATGTACCAATCGATTTTACGGTCGCAAAGATCAAATTTGAGCCTTTGCAACCACAAACTGGCTTTTTTAATGTACAAACCCCAAATTGCGATTTGGTAACATGTTAGTGAATCGCAATTTGGGTTTTAGTATAAATATGGAATCGGTATTTGAAAGGGCCATGTAAAGGTAGTCCCTTCCAAATACCGATTCTTTAGTTTATGTATTATTTTTATTTATTTAATCGAAAAAGTGATTATTAGTCAATTTCAATAATGAATATAGAACTGAGTGGATCGAGGTCATCATACTGGAAATTGGAGGATAAACTATCTGGGGCTGTGGCACATTGTCTCCTGGTTGAGAAAAGGAGTTCTTTTGTTCCAAAATCAATGCATACTTCATTAGGAGTTGATTTGAGGAGAGTGAATCCTCCATACAAAGATCAGATTTATCAATTTTTTTTTTTGTGACCCAAAGGATCATAAGAATTACATGATATCATTACAATTTTTCTTTCAGGAGCCATGTCGGGAGTCGCATCAGTAAGGTCTTTCCTTGATTTCTTAGAATTTCTGCTCTCTAGTGATGAAAGGAATTTGCATTAGTTCTCTTCTTAGGGGTGGATATTGTCCTTGAAACCTCTTGGAAGGCTACAGTGGATTCTGGCAGCTCCATAATGGGGGTTTGATATGTGATAGTCCAATTCCGCAATACTCTGGTGCGCAAATTGCCCAGGGTGAGCTGAAACAAAAAGCTGTAACAAACCAGGTGGCCTCACCAAGCACTAATAGGCAAAATGTAAAGAAATGACAAGGACCGTACTAATCGCAATTACCACAATGTCGCTAGGAAATTTGAGATAGATCCAAAGATTCAGAAAATTGATAGGGCACAATAAGCAGGGAGTGTGCAGGAATGTGCAAACCCTCATTAATTGATGTGCAGGTCTCAGGCCACACTTGGGGAGCTCCGGATCACCACCCTTCCCAACATCCAGGTCCCCCACCTGCCACCCAACTCCCTGGACAACTAGGCGGCTGAGCAAGCAGAGACTGGGTTTGTCATGGTGCCCCAGGGCCTCCAGTGTCGCCACAGTGCCAGCGGTGCTGTGAGCAATAAATTAAAATATGAGACTGGTTCGAGCACACCAGCTACAGTCCTGCTGCCACCTGTTGCCTGCCACGCCTTGCCTTATTCCGCCTTGTGGCATCAAACCTGTGTGCTTCAGTCCACTTCGGTCCATGGACTCTCTTCAGGGTTCTCTTGGGGCTCCGCGGAGAATAGCCACCGAGGTATAGCGTCACCAACACTGCAGGCAGCAGCTCCAAGTGTCCTCTCCTGGGTTCTCTGCAGCCTCACTTCTTCAATGGTCACCAATGGACGCTGATGCGAGCAGCAGGAGCTAAACTCAGCAGCCGCTCTGGTTTTCCTCTCTGGCCTCTCCACAAGCCCATGAGCCCACTATTTTGCTGGATGCAGCCTGAAGTCCAGTCGCAAAAAATTAATATTTTACCACCAAATCAAAATTTGTGGTGAGCATTCACAAACAGGAAAGGGTCCCCAAGGGACCACTTTCCCTTTGTGAATGTAGACAAAAAAATGTTATGCGCAGGCAATGGTCCGTGAGATCACTGCTTGCTCCTGAAAAATGTTTATAAAACTATTCATTTTGTTTTTTAAACGTATCCCGTTTCCATATTAGGAAAACAGGCTGTATTAAAAAAAATGATTTGTTAAAAAGCAATCACAGGCATGGTGGTCTGCTGACCCCAGCAGGCCACGATGCCTGTGACTCTGTTCAATCATAGAGGCTCTCCATTTGTGACCTACCTCATGCATATTAATGAGGTAGCTTAAATTGCGACCCACTATGAATCGGTATTTTGTTAACCAGCTTAGTAATACGTAGGTTGGTTCACAAAATACCAGTGCATTTGATAAAAGTCAGTGTGCAAACGGCAACCACTACTACCAAATTCATGTTAGTAGATTCCTAATAAGAAACCACAAATTGCAAATCATTATTTAATGCAATTTAGAATTTCATAATAGGAAACTTAGTACATCAGGCCCAATGCTTCTAAAAAGCCCAACCTCTCTCTCAAGATTTAGATGAGGAAGCTGCCATTATGGTTCAAAAGCCGCTGAGAGTTTGGCTCACTGCTGCAACCAAAGTAGAAGCCTATTTCTACTTTCACAGAATCAAACATTTAACATCATGTGTTTATGACACAACCTTCAATCACTTCCCAGTAAAGCATGAACAACAATGACTTTTTATATAAGGCAGTTTTGACAGTCAAGTACTCTAATAATAGTGATATCATTACCCAACTTAATGGAGTTAATTTTCTTGGCCACATAGGGGTAAATGTGTTATACGGTTCCTACAAATTAAGTAGGACTGTGAATCTGGACAACATAAGAGGCAAAAATATAGGCAATCAGTGATTAGCTGGGGGAGACTGCCAGAGGAAGGCACAACATACAGGAGTGAAGCAGCATCAGATAGGCGAGGGAGGTGTTCCACCATAATATAATTTCAAAAATATTGTGGGGGCACAAATAGCATGTCACAAATATTGTGGGATAGAATGTTATTTTTTAGGTACTTTATATTGTTTTTTAAATATACTTGTATATAATTTTGTTTTTGAGGAATTTGTTGTTTTATTACTTTTTGTTTTATAAGTTCTTTTAATGATAAGTGTGTGTACTTATTTTTACTAAACTTTTTTTATTTTAAATGTGGTAATATTTAAATATTTAAAGAATGCACTTATTGGTGGGTTGTTGGGTTTATATGGGAATGTAGTGAGGATTTTTTTTTCAATATTCATTAATTGTTTCTAAATACTTAGGGGCTCATTACGATGGCGGGCGGAAGCACAACCGCCGTGCTGGCGGATGCAAAAACCACCAGTTACCGCCGGCACGCAGCAGTCCACACGCCCGCCCAATTACGATGCGAAAAGTAGGCCAAACACCGCCGGCAAGCCAGCAACACCGTCCGCCATCAAAGTGCGCCCGTACACGTAGCGGCGCAGCACAACTGACACACACCGTCCGACGAAACACGTCCCGCCCGGCGCATAAATTACGATGCCGCAAACAAACGGCTCCCACGGCTAAGAGACACCGCACGTGAAAGAGAGGCGGTAACACGGACGCAGAGCACGGAAAACGAAGAAGCGGCATCCCGAGCATGAATCCAGCACTGCAGGCCCTCCCCATGCTTCTGCTGATGCACCACCAAGGACGCAACGCACCGCGGAGACGCAGGTAGGCACACACACAACAAGTGCACGCAAACAGCGCACACAGTGCAAGGGCGGAAAAAGCGGACAACAGCGCGTGTACACTACACATCCACCATTGCATCCACATATGACACACAGGCCAAATCGTAACTTCGCGGAACACATGTGTACACACCACCTGGGACCAGGAACCAACCACCCCGTCACGGCCCCAAAGCGCCGATGACGCCGCCACACATGCGCACAACGCAGAGGCCAACCGCAGCGCCATGCATGCGTCGCACACAGACACAGGGACACAACCAAGCAGCACACACATCAGCCCCACCCCGAACGCACATGACACGTGACAGGCCAGCCACAGACATGTCCCCAACGCCAAATTCACGGACAACACCCAACGCCACACAACCGACGCACACATGTCAGTGAAGTCACGCAACAGCAGGACACACCCCAGTGTAACAAACATGGCGTAGCACACAGCGGCGGCAACACCAACTAGGAGAAGCAGGGCCCCTTCGGGAAGAGGAACGCCAGTACCACACTCAAAAACCCATACCACCCTGCACATATGAACAAGACATATAAAACGGAACACCAAAGAGCACGGGGACCGACAACAGGTGGCCCAAGAATAACATTCACACACAAGGCCCAACGCAGAGCGGAAAGGCAGCCTGCCGCCCACACAAGGGAGAGCAGACAGCACTGAATGACCTTCCATTCCAACACTGAAACCACAGCCCTACGACAGAAGCCGGTGAATACAGCCATTGTCCAAGAATAGACCAACACAGGCATGCCGAGGAGACCGACCACAGGGCAGATAGCGCATATCACAGAAGCACACAACGGACGGGGAAGAAAGAAGAAAACACTCCCCCATGTCGGCCACATGCAAGTTAATTGGAAGGAGTCACACAGCACCGACCTTGAACTGTCTGAGAAGCATGTGGGAAGAGGGCCCGTGTCCTCCAAACAAGCCAACAGAACACAAGTCCTGTCTCCCCACGACTACACAGAGCTCACAGCAACCCCGGAGCGTGCACATTGCAGACTGCACACACAGCCGGAGCACGCCACCTCTACGAACCGCTGCGAAATGGCTACCGCAACACACCTACCCAACTACGCCGAACAGCTCAAGCTGTACAAAACCAACCTGTGCCATACATTGGGATGCGATCTCCTGTCCCTGCTGAACGTAAGTTACCGACTGACTTACCGCATCACATTGTTCAGCTGCGTCATGCCCGTCTTCTACTGTCGGAGGTGTCCCTACCAGCATCCCGTCGAGATATGCCTCTCCAACCCGGCATGTCTGAAGGCGGACCTGCTACCACTACTCCTCCCTCTGGACGCACACGACAGGGCCTGCTCTGCCTATGGGGGCATGGCGTATGTGGCCAACATCGCACGCGCACTGAAATGGAACCACTGTGCCTCCACACGACGGATCATCGAGAACAGCTACATCGAATGTCACCCAGCATGCCCCATCATGGTCCTCCAAGGGACAACCTACGAACAACACCTTGACAGCCACCATCCGCTTCATTGGCTGGCAAACATGTACACCACCAATGACATGGAAGCCCTGCTGGACGGCATCGCATACCTGACAACCTGTAAATTTGTCGGACCACAACGCAGGTTCCCCGAGTGACCTATGATGTCCAACCCCGCACCCATGCTTAGCTTCCGCACGGACTGGCCAGTCACCACCACAACAGCCATACCAAACGACCGGCAACTGTAACCACACCATCAACGACATCGCCATGACATCGGATATGACCGGGACATGCACACTGTTCCCCATCACATCCAGGAACACCGCATGCATCGTGGGAGGCAGTGGCATGGGCTCTGTGCATCGCACCCACATGGACGGAACTGCACGAACAACCAGGACACGACATGGATCCAGCGCACATGGACACACACACCGCTCAGTGGACATGAATAGGTCGCCTGGAGTCTGTGGGTGCTGCACCCCTCCCACCCCCGCCCCGGGAATCCCATACCAGGACCTTTGCATGGACGACAAGTGCATACAACAACAACACGACCCCAGTGACTGTGACATGTCCAGTAACCACCACAGTGCAACAACAAGTGGCACGCCGCTGCATGCACGCAAGCACATGCCCTGATGTCATCTCACATGCACGCGTGCATGAGGAACAACCGCAGCAAACCTGTCACATGGAACTGAGATGGACTGTGCCCATGATGCCGAGCGGTCTGGTAGGCTACATGTATACCGTCTGTGTCAAAGTCCGCAGCTCCGCAGCTATACGTAAATGTACATTAGCACAGCCTTGGCCAAGCAGATGTAACCCCACACCCTATCCCATTTGTTATCATGCTCAGTATATCCTCAACATGTATTCCGCTGCCAGTAGTGTCCACTATACTGCATCACAGAGGACAGAAGACTCAATATAATGTTTGAAACCAAAACTGTCTCCGCTGACTCATTTCACAAGTACGAATGAGAGAGGATGAGAGTATGTGAAGTACACGGCAGTCGTGACATGACCATGTAGTCCACTGGTATTGGATGTCAACGCAAATGAGTAGCACTACTGTGGAAGACACACATGTGTCGTGTGAAGTCGTATGGACGCAGTGCTCAGGTGGGTGGGTGCGACGGGTAGATGCGCACATGCCAAGTTGGAGCACGCCGTGTTGGGAGGGGTCATGAACAGTACACCACCGCTTCCCTGGGCATTGTGAGAGGACACCTGTCGGGGGAGTGAACACGTGTGTGCACAGCAGCCGGGCACACGTACAAAGCGGTACCAGGCGCACCTCAGCCCACCCTCTGTGGACAAGCTGGATCCTGTTGTGCGCCCGCCATGCCCCTTGACAAGGCACACACAGCCCCAGTCGACCAGGTGTAACCCCAACATAGTCAATCCGCACAGGCGATACAGGGCACGGGATGGCAGTGGAGCATGGTGTGTGAGAGGTCTCCTCGCGCTCCTCCTGGTCATATCACGCAGGCAATAGAACCTCAACGTCTAGCATGGCACAAGTCAAATGGAAGTGTAGGGGGACGCACCACAGCACGAGCAGCACTGACGTCACGGGAGGTGGATCGCACCATCCCATCCATTGCCCATCATACCAACCACGCCACATGCCATTGCGACTAAGTGCAAGCGCGTGCGCCACCACCCCCGAGCCCTCCCCAGAGAGGCCAAAGAGTGAATGTGTGGGCCATCAGCCACAGACGGACGCGGCATGGCCGCAAGGGCAGCCACAGCCACTGGGTGTCGCAGGTGGCGGATCCGGAAGGCGAAGACTGTGATGCATAGTCCATGCAGGCCGGGTCTCCATTTGGGGCACCACGCAGGTGGACGGCGTCCCGCCACACATCATACCCTGGACCCACACATACACTCCTTGCCCTCTCTGGTGCGAGCTTGGGGCTGCCTGTGCAAGCGCTAGCCTCGCAGGTGAGCATGCATATTGGGGGAGCGAGGGGAGGACATGAGGGCTGGGGCGAAGATGACTGTATCACAGTCAGTTAGTACAAGGGATGACCCAGATGTGGAAAGGAGGAGACGTGTCCCGTGTGTACTGCAACTAGTCGCCAATCCGACTACCCCCCATGTCCGGAATGTAAGCCCGCACCTAGGCCCGCCCATCCGCCACATCGAACATACCACCAGCACGACAACCTTCCCATTCGAAACACTGACTGGGGGTGGCGACCAGTGAACAATCATGTGTAGCCTACCCACGCGTACATGTGGGCCCTCCATGATCCATGTCACCTGCGGCAAAGACATGACATGCGCAATGAGGGAAGTGAGGAGAGCTGCCCGCCCCACGCGCAGAAGGTGCATCAGCTCCACAGACCCAGCAGCGAGTCCAGCAGGGGTCACATGTGCAGGGGCAGCTGTGCCTGGTGTGAAGGCACATGCATATAGACAGCACATCGACCAATGTGTAGTCTGCCCACATCCACAGTCCATCATCATGCGGACATAGGAATTGAACACAGGGCAACACATCTTAGTTGGTGCACCCACCGTGACCAACAATGCGCAATCATCGACGTACCCGCCCTGTGCATGGCCCCCCACCCAACGGAGGCACATCCAGTGCCACCATCCCACACACACAAGCCTTCCACGGAACATGCTGTGTCCAATGGTCAGTACAGAGTCAGCGCCCATCTGGTGGATCCTGAACAGGAGACACATGCACACACATGCCAGCTCCCACTATGTACGTCTGCCACCTGGCACGTGCAATGTAACCTCTCTCCTGTGACGTGTGACTGCAAGCACACAGCCGTCTTGGCATGGGGCTGTCAATGTGGACACCAGTCAATGTTTCGGGAGCTGTGATCCGTACAGTGCTGTACATAGGGTGCAGTGCTGACACCTACTACTGTCTCATATCCCCTCGTGCCACAGGTCCCACTTGTATTGGCCGCTCAGCCCGTGCCCACATCGTCGTCGTCGTGTGCCATACTCATCCAGCCTCGGAAGCAGTTCCATGCTCAGCAGACACTCATGTTGCCGTGGCGTTGCCGCTTGACGAATATGCAGTCAGTCCCCATCAGCACGCCCCGCAAGTCATTGGTGCCTAGATCCCCATGTGCATGCACATGGCAGTGGTATGTCTCACTTGCCATTGCCATTGTTGGGAGACCTGTGTAAGTGTATTGTGGCCGTGCCGTCCCAGCTTGACAGCTGGGCTGTGGCTCATGTGCTTGCTCAGTCATGTCAGTGATGTGTATGCGAAATTGCTATGTGTCGTGTTGCTTTGACATGTGTCCTCTGCCATTTTCCCCAGGCGGAGACCGAACATTGACCGCCCATACCAATTGCTGGCGGACATGGACGATACAGAGGTGATCAGGAAGTTTCGGCTGGACAGGCCAACCCTGCATCGACTGTGTGCCATGTTAGAGCCCCATCTCCGTCCCCGCAGGGTGTATCCGACTGCTGTCACCCCCACGGCTAAGGTGATGGCCGCCATGCATTTCTTCGCCACTGGGTCATTCCAGCACACAGTGGGCAGTGGAGGAGGGATGTCCCAGCCCATGTTCAGCAAGGTGCTGAGGGATGTACTGGCAGCCATGATGCTGTACCGGAACAGGTACATCAGATTCCCCAGGGCTCGTGAATTGGCGGCAGTGAAGGGTGCATTCTATGCCCTTGGCAGAATCCCACACGTCGTGGGAGCCATTGACTGCACACATGTTGGCCTTGTTCCACCACAGGCCACTGAGCACCTGTACCGCAACAGGAAGCACACGCACTCCCTGAATGTGCAAGTGGTGTGCCTTGCGGACATGGTGATCACCCACGTGTGTGCCAAGTTTCCAGGCTCGGCACATGACGCACACATAATGCGCAACAGCATCTTGCCACGACTGATGGCCAATCTGCAACAGGATCGTGGCTGTATTGTCGGTGAGTATGTGGAGTGGTGTAGCGTGCTGGTTGTGCGATGCTGTCCCCTGTCCAGTTGGAATAGCAACGGTTCTCTGTGTCCCTCACACCCAGGTGACTCTGCGTATCCGAATGGGGCATGGCTGCTCAGTCCATTGAGGAATCCCCGCACCCCAGCAGACGATCGCTACAATGAGGCACATGGGAGGACCAGACGTGTGGTCGAGCGTACCTTTGGCCTCCTCAAGTCCAGGTTCAGGTGCCTGGACCGCACCGAGGGTGCACTGGCGTACTCCCCACAGAAGGTGTGCCAGATAGTGGTGGCGTGCTGCATGCTGCACAATCTGGCCATTCGGAAGCAGATCCCCCTCATTGTGGATGACGGAGATCAACCAGGGCCCCAGCCCGCAGACCAGGACAGCTCGAGTGAGGTGGACAGCGGAGAGGAGGAAGCTGGGAATGTGCGCCAGCAGCTCATCGCCCGCTACTTCACTTGACGGTGAGTGTCCATGTACGACGGATGATGTGTCTGTATCTGTGCAGGTGTGTGTGTGCTGTGTCAGGGTGGCCGTATGTTCACTGCGTGCAGTGTGTCAACGCTCCATGGCCAGGGTAGTATGCCACTGTTGGTGACTGTGGCATTGTGCCCTATTGCTCTGTGCGATGTGTGTACATTGCTTGTAGTTGTTGACATGTACTGTGTGATGGGTGTGTGACACACTCATTGAATGTGCTCCTGTTCTGTCTCCCACCCCTAGGTCCCTACAGGCCCTCCGGATTCCATTGCCATGCCACGCATCAGGTGCCTTTCCGCCCAAGGTGGCCGTTGTATTCCGTACAAATAAAACACAGGGCACAAACAGCAGTTAGTGAAAAAGGTGCATTTATTACAAACTGTGACATGTGATTGTGTGTAAGGTGATGACAAAAGTGGTGCGTGCAGTGACAATGAGCTGTCGGTCATGGCTGCGTGAAGCTCAGGGTGTACCCACTGGTTCTATGTCCATAGTCCAACACACACATGCCATCCAGCTGGCTGTGTGGAGTGGGATCGTAGAGCAAGTCAATGCAGTGGCTGGTCAAGGCAGGCTGGCGGAAGGCTGGCTGGCTGCCTCACTTGCGACTGGTGCGTGCGAAGTCCTCCCGGGAGACCTGTTTCCTCTTCGGACGGCCCCTTCCACGTTTGGGAGGGGGGGTGTGTGGTGGCGACCTGCTGGTGGTGGGTGAGGTGTGCTCACTGGCTGTGGTCGCAGGGGATGTGGACACTGCTGGCCGACCCTGCGCCCTAGCAGGTGGTGGCGGAGGTGGTGTTGCTGGCTTTGCCTGTGACCCCACCGCCACCACCAGCTGGCCCTAGAGGTCCACGAGTTGGTCCATACGGGACACGATTTGGCCCATATGGGCGTCCATGGACCTCAGCACCCCCAGCACCTCCCGCGTGTCTGTGGCAGACCTGACCCATTGTTCTTGGGCCTCCTCATAGGCCCCAAGGACTCTGGCCATTTGAGGCAGGGCATGGCTCCCAGGGGAGGATGGCGTTTCCCTGACCCTGCTCCTCCTACCAGTCCTGCTGCCACCGGCCCGCCCACTAGCCACATTGCTCACCACGGTCCTCGCTGTGGCTCCCAGGGTGGATCCAGTCGGCCGGGCCACCACCTGCGCTGGGGCTGGTGCCAGCGAAGACGTGGTGGTGGTGGTGGCGGTGGTGGTCGGTGCGGCGATGGTGGCGGTTGCGGCAGTGGTAGTGGCCGCAATGACCGTGGGTGTGGCCGCAATGACCGTGGGAGTGGCCGCAACGACAGTGGCAGCAGGGGACTGGGACTGTTCAGCATCCCTGGATGATGGGTTGGTGGGTAGGAGGGGTCCTGGGGAGCGGCTGGGCCCTGCCACGCCAGATGGGCCAGCTTGGTGGTCCATGTCCGAAGAGGTGGACAGATCCTCCAGATCCGTGTGTCCTCGTTGGGGGCTTGTAGGCTGGCTGTGCTGGCTGCTGTCTCCATCCCCAGCGTCCAGCAGTTCGTCACCTGTGGAGAGAATGAGATTTGTTATTGTGTTGCACCTGGCGAAGTATGTATTAGTCGTCTGACATTGGCAGTTCGTGCAATCTCGTACATGGGTTTCCCGGAGGCGAGTGTGTGGCTGTGGCATCTGTAGTTGTGTGTGCTAGGCAATGGGACTGTGTGCTGTGCACATGTGGCATGGGACGGATTGGCCATGCCGATGGGTGTGTTGCTTTGCCCCTACTCATTGTGACTCTGGTGTATGCGGGCTCCTGGCCCATCCTGGGTCTGGTTTTTACTTTGCTTTTGGAGTTCATATGGAACGCTTAGGAACGCATATGGCAACATGGGGGCCATGCCCCAGATTCGCATTTGGGAGGGGATATGCTTTAGGGGTACATGCTGTGAGCCATGGGTGCCGAACGTGACATGTGTTGTGGCAGCATGACAGTGCATGGTCTGAGGTGTGTGCATGTCTGACATGCCCTGCATATTTGCTGTCTGTTGTGGTTACTGGACATGGCATTGGTCGCATCGTTATGAGTGAGTGATAGTTGTGTGCCAGCCAACGTATTGCAGTTGTCCCATCTCCTTGGTGTGCGTGCTGCCCTGTGCCATGTGCATCACTGCAGTGCTCGGGGGGGGTGTGGCCCATGTTGTGTGTTGTTGCTCACAGTGTGTCGTGCGCTTAACTGGCACATGGTTGGTCATGGGCATGTGTCTTAGCGTGACTGCTGTATGTGTGGCAGCTGTGCGGATGACATGCCTTTCATGAGACTGGGGCTGACGGATGGGATGGATGGTATGTTGTATGTGCATGGTGTGTCTGTGAGTTTGATGGGTTCAGTGGTGTTCGTGTGCATTTCTGTTGTTCCGCTCTGTTGTGTCTAGTGTTGTTTGTCTTACATAGGCGTAGTTGTGGGGTGTGGGGTTGACAGGCAGTGGGGGCTACATGGACAGGACTTCAATGGTGTTTCGGTTGTGTGTGATGGGTTGCACAGTGGCTGCCGTGTGGTACTATGTTCAGTGTGGCTTGTGCATGCAGACGTGGCTCCTTGGGTGTTGCTGTGTTTGTGATGGGTCATGTGGGGTGTGACTCTGTGGTTCATATCCGTGTGCACATTGTTCACTTGTTCGTGACGGTGGGCGGTGCTGCGTGTTCGTCTGCTACGTGACATGTCCCATGTGTTGGTCGTGTTCCGGTCCTCATGCCTCCAGTAATCCAGCCCTGTCCAGTTTCCCACCTGCAAGTTGTTCGTGCGTGCACTGTACTGGATGCCACATGGCTCTAAGCGGGGGGTGCTCCATGTTGCAGGTCTGTGGGGGTGGGGGGGTGTTGTGGGTCGTAGTGGTGGCTGGACACCCACTGACACCGATTGCTGTGGACCGTGATGTCTACCTTTCGGCTGTCGTTGTGCACTGCGGTGGCTGACACGTGGCTGTGGGGTGTGGGGGATGCTCCTCCTTGCTGTACTGTGGGACTAGGGGCCTGGTGTGTTTTGTACTTGGGCTGTCCACCCTCCCACCCACTGCACTTTGTGTTCCTGCCACTTACCTGTTACTTGTCGGTTAGTGCAGCTATGGCGGACACATGGGTGTGGTGGGTGCTCGTTGTGGTGCTTCTGGCATATTTGGGGACCTGTTGGTGGTTACGTGGCTGGCTGAGTGTACACATGTCCCCACGCATCTTACAGTTGTTCGGTTTGGGCTGTGTGTGGTGGTGTCTGTTGCATGTGTGTGTGATGTGTTGTGTATTGTGTGCTGGACATGGGGGTGTTTGTCCCTGGGAGCTGTGGCATGGTGGTAGTGCATGTGAGTACATAGCGGTGTGCTGGTATACATTAGTTTGTACTTACCAGCCTCCACTCCCCCTGCTAATCCGGCGAGGATCTCGGGATGGATGATGACTCGCACCTTCTCCTCCCACGCTTTGAAGGTCTTGAAGAGCGCGGGATTCCCTCCGCCAGTGACTGCAGCCAGCTCTCTGTTTTTGCCCTCCTTCTTCTTGACCAGGCTCTTGACGTCATTCCACCGTTTGTTTATTTCGACTCTGTTCCTGGGCAGGGTCCCGACTGCATTGACCTGGTCTACGATCCGGTTCCACATTCTGTTTCTGGTGGCTAGTGGTGTGTGCTGGACCATGTTCCCATAGATTTGTGGGTGCACCTTGATGATCTCGTCGACCATGACCGTCAGCTCCATGGGCGTGAACTTGGGCATTCTTTGTGGTGCCATGGTGTTTGTGGTGCTGATGCGGTGTGTGTTGTGTAATGTGCAGGGGGTTTGTGGTGCCGGTGTTTGGTGGTGGTGGTGGTTGTGATGTGTGCGTTTCTGTGGTGTGCTGCTGTCCTTGCTGTGTCACTGTGTCCTCTCCTCTCCTCTCTGGTTTGCAATGTTGCAAGGGGTTGTGGTCTGTGGGAGTTCTGCTTTTGTACTTACCTATGTGGGTGTGTCCTCATGGTCTGTTGTTTTCAGGTGTGTTGTGTCTGGTGTTCTGGCCTTTGTATTTTTTGTTTGTCCGGGGGGTGTTTTCGGGATGTGTACTGTGCTTGTGTATTTGTGCGTGCCTTGCTGTGTGGAGTTATTGGCCATGTTGTGTGCTATTGGTTTTGTGAGCGGATGGTTTCTGTGCAGGGACGTGGGCGCCATGGTTTCTGCCGTGTCGATTGGCATCGGCGTTGTTTGCGCTGGCGGGCGGTATATTTGTGGTTTTCCCGCGCTCATGGCGGTGCGATCGTAATTTCACGTGCGGTGTGTCGGCCGTGAGGGCGGGCGGTTTTGTGTTGTCGGGTGTGTTTCCGTCCGTGGCGGGCGGTTTGACTCCGACTCGGACGATGGCGGGCGGTATTTTGTGTGATTTTTCCGCCGATGGCGGTTTTCGGTTTGTGTTATCGTAATGGCGTGGTCGGTGTTCAGACGGTGTATGCGGGCGGTATTTTGCCGATTCCATGCCTGGCGGATATTTTTACGCCGGGTATCGTAATGGGCCCCTTAATTTTATTAAATGTCGATTTGTTAATTTGATTAGTAGCTATGTAAGTAAGTTAATAGTTAATTTTAAATAAAACTGTAATTAATATTGCAATTGTTGATTTACTAATTAGATTTTTGATTTTGTAAATTATTTATTTCATTTTAATCATTCATATGTAAATTGATTGTATTATGTTTTATTCTTGTACATATTAATTAACATAATATTAGTATTATTTTTTTCATTAATGTGTAATTTAAATGTTTTTCAAGTATTGTTTTAATCTGCTTTTTGTAGTTGTTGGATTTGTAGGGAACTCGGTTGGTAAGAATTTTCAAGTATATATGTGTTTAATGTTTTTAATTAGTAAATATTTTTACATTTTATTTTTTATAATCCTAATTGTTAATGTATTAATTTCATTTTGTAAATGTTTGATATGTAATATAAAGCATATTTGTGATATGTATGTGTTAAAATATATTTAATTGTAATTTTTATATGTATATGTTTATTTTTTATTTAGTAGTGGGAATAGCACATCTGAGCATTCTAATGTCCAACACTGTGCCTCCAGTTGCTTAGTTTGGAGTTGGAGTAGTACATCTGACCCCCTCCAGTGACAAGTGACCAGCATTTATTTATATTACTGTTGCGTACTTTAGAGGGGTAAAGTAAATCTGACCCCTTCAAAGTCCAACACTTTCCCTACTGTTGCTTAGGTTGGAGTGAGAATAGTAAACCTGACACCTCCAAAGTCAAACACTTTGTTAGACATGGCCCTTTTTGCAGGGTCATTTCCAAACGTTTTGCCTTCATCCTCCTGTTTTCTGAACCTGTTTTTGTTGGCTTTTTGGACTCCGAGCACTTAACCACTACTAACCAGTGCTATAGTGCTTGTGCTCTCTCCCTTAAATATGGTGAAATTGGCTTACACCCAATTGGCACATGTAATTTACTTGTAAGTCCTTAGTAAAGTGGTACTATATACCCAGGACCTATAAGTTAAATACTTCTAGTGTGCTTGCAGCACTCATTGTGCCACCTGCTTAAGTAGCCCTTTTAAACATGTCTCAAGCCTGCCATTGCAACCTGTGTGTGCAGTTGTTTAACTGTTATTTCGACCTGGCAAGATAAACCTCTTGCCCCCAAGCCTAAACCTCCCTTTTTAATATTTATACGTCACCCCTAGGGTGAGACCTACATAGCCCAGAGGTCAGGGTGCAGTGTATTTAAAAGTTGGACATGTACTTTTAAGTTTTAGATATTATGGTAGTGACAAACTCCAAAATTTGTTTTCCACTACCGGAGCTAATAGGAATGCTGAGTTTGGTGTGTAACAATTGTTATTTAAATACCTCTTTAATCGTAAAGTTGGATTTTAAGTCACAATTCTGAAAATGCCACTTTTAGAAAGTTACCATTTTGCCATTTTTTGGCCCAACCATTTGGTGCCTGCAGGTGACATTTGGTCTTTGTGTATTGCTCCCAGACAGTGAGACAAAGAGGAAATAGGTGTTAGCAGGATGGGCAGCTCTGGCTTGATGAGGGGGAAGGAGCTGTCACCTATCACACTTGCACATCACAATGCCTCTGCATGAGCACACTCAGAAAGGGTTTGACAGTAGTATTGTTACCTAAGACAAGCTGGGGTCGGTGCAGGGAGACAGGAAATTCCAAGCACCTCTGTGTGCGGAAACCCCCAGAATCTTCTCCTACTTCAGAGTGGGCACAGGTATAAATAATGAACCAACAGACTCAGCTCTGCAATAAGGACTGCTGATCTCCTACCCTACTGCAATGCTGCCTGAGTGAAAAGGACTGGACCTGCATGCTGAACCCAGGACCACCAGAGTGACTCCAAGGGCTAGTTTGCTGACCTCCTGATCATGGCCTCAGGGCCAGAAAAGGCTCCAACCATCTTGAATCCAGCACTTGAACTCTGACTGCTATGAGTCCTACCCCCGAGTGGTCCACCCCAGTCCTGGACCCTTGGAAGTGGGTCTGAAAGTGCTCTTCCAGCCCAACTGTAGTCTTGTGGGCAGAACCAACACAGAGAGGGACATCTCCGCTTCGGAACCACCTCTGCTTGACTTATCCCTGACCCAGGACCTTACACCACAGCCTCCTTGGAAACGCAGCTGAGTGATGCATCCTCGATACATCCTCGATGCAGGCCTTCACATCGCAAGCCCCTCGCCGATGGAATCCTCCACGACGACGTAGGACTTCGCATCGCAGCCCCGCAGCTTCTTCGGAACCGCCGCTATGCAACGCATCTTCAATGCCGGACTTCACATTGCAAGCCCTCCATCAACAGCATCCTTGGCAACAACACAGAACTCCACATCGCAGCCCCACAGTTCCTCGGAACTGCCGCTGTGCAACGCATTCCCGACGCAGGATATCGCAACGCTCCTCAACCAGAATTTAAGGTGCTTTGTTCAGAGGGCCTAACTTGGTCCCTGCATCTAGACCATATACCATCGTGGTCGGCCTGAACTACTTCCTTTGTTCTTGTCCGGTGCGACCAGTTAACCTCAGTTGGTGCTTCTAAAAGAAAACAAGATGCTATTGTTACTATAAATAAATAAACACATATGCACAATGCGTCTCAAGGGATACTTAGATAATAGTAAATGCTGATGCTAACAGCACTTAGAGGCAGCAAATTCTAATAATACCAATAACAATAACAACAACAATAATAATAATAACAACAATAATTACCATTATAATAATTGTTGTTAATATTATTATTTGTATATTGTTTATAATATATCATATTATTTAATGATTATTTTTTAAATGTTTTTATTAAGTATTTTGCTGCATAATGCCTTGCTTACTCTATGTAAAACATGCAGAATCAACATAGTACCATCTATATTTCACTCTGGATCCATGCACAATGCTTCAATAGTGCTAATGTAATAATTTGTGACATAACATCAATCATGGTGACCCAAGTGCATGCGCCCTTTTCGGGAGCCCATGAAATAGTTAATTTAAAAAAAGGTTATAGAGCGTGCATTTATGGCACAATCAAACAACAGTGCCTAATATCATTTAGTATTCAATTGAGCGACAACTCAAATATCTTAGACAACATGATCAATATTAGAAGTATAATTAATTGATACTGTTTATAAGTACCTGTTAGAATACGTCTACACTCAAACACATTCCATTTGAGAGTATTATCGATCAATCCTCTTGTAAGTCTTTGTGTCTCAATATAGTCTCCTTGAGTGGCCTCTAGAAAGTGCATTTCACAGGACGACTACAAGTCTTGTTTCAGGAGTGGCAGCTGAATATTACATTTATTAAGCTTCATCCTCTAGTATTTGAAATGTGAGGGTGTCCTAAATAAAATCTGTTTTAGATGTGCATTTTGTGTTCTTTTCTGCCCTAATAGCCTTTACCTCTGCTTCTGGCCATCTATGCATTTCTTGGATTTAGTAGCTTTCCAGGTCATCAGTTTAGTTGTGAAAAGACCAAAAGGGTAAGATCTACAAATGTACACTCTATTTTAGATTTTTTTTAATGTCTAGTCAATGTCTAATACCTAGGCTTCTAGGTGTGTAAAAAAGGCGATCTGACTCGCTCTGGGCAGTTGTCCAGTTAATCCTTTCTGGAAATTCGCAGGTTCGGGGCAAGGCCACGTTATGTGGAAAATGCCTGTTCTCTCTGTAGTGCATCTAGGGAAGTGTTGCGGTTGGTCAGGTAGATTCTTGAGATGTAGATGACGCAGTAAAGATGTCTGTTGAACATAATTACCTGTATGCTATTATTATTTTATAATGTTTATTAATACTAGCAGTAGCAGTGATAATAGTAGAAGTAGTAGTAGAGGCATGTGTTTTGTGTTCTATGTGCACTTACCCATCATTATTTAGGGTCCAAAGTCCTTTTGGGATTGTAACTTTTATTTATTTTTCCATCTTACAAGTACTATTGTATGACAATGTACAAGTACGTTCATTTCAGTTAATAAAAACTATAATATTAACAGAAAACTGATAAAATACAGGACAGAATCAGATAGCGATACTATAAAATCATAATTAAAAAAAACAAAAACCCTAAACACTGTGCAGTGTAAATAAAGTGCATATTTACTCATTTGTTTCTCTGTGTCAGTGAACAATCCCATCGAAAACCACGTTTTAACAGCACATCAATGAAGATTAAAACACTTTTGAACACATAATAGCTAAAGTGCTCGAAGCAAATTTTAGCAGCACACCAGAATTAGAAGACTTTTGTATTGTATTGTATTGTAATTGCATTTATATAGCGCTTACTAACCCTGACGAGGCGTCAAAGTGCTTTTTCGGCGAGTAGCACGCTACTCCGGGACCCATAAAGGATTAGTGTTGAATTAGTATAGTGAAATATGAAAGTAATTTAAGTGGTGGATAGGTTAGTCAGTTATTTGGATTCGGAAGGATAGAAGAGGAAAAGAGGTTTGTATCTATATAGCGCTTGTTACCCCTGATGGGGTGTTGAAGCGCTTTTTTTGGCGAGTAGCATGCTACTCCGGAAACCCATAAAGGATTAATGGTGAATTAGTATGGTGAAATATGAAAGTAATTTGAGTGGTGGATATTAATCAGTTATTTGGAGTGAGAAGGATAGCGGAGGGATAGAAGGGGAAGAAAGGTTTGCATTCATATAGCACCTGTTACCCCTGATGGGTGTTGAAGCGCTTTTCTGGCGAGTAGAACGCTACTCCGGAACCCATAAAGGATTAGTGTTGAAAATTAGTATAGTGAAATATGAAGTAATTTGAGTGGTGGATATGTTATTCAGTTATTTGGATTGAGAAAGGTAGGCGGCGAGATAGAAGAGGGAAAGAGGTTTGTATTTATATAGCGCTTGCTACCCCTAATGGGGTTTTGAAGCACTTTTTTGGTGAGTAGCACGCTACTCTGGAACCCATAAGGATTAGTGTTGAATTAGTATGGTGAAATATGAAAGTAATTTGAGTGGTGGATATGTTAGTCAGTAGGTGACAGCATTTTTGAGATCCTAGGTGATTGCACTCAAGGGATGGTAAAATGGAAGCAGACCTATAGACTTAGACCCTAGCCTTAAAACCCTACACATGCTACATTATGCCTAACATGCATAGTTACCAAAGTGATCTCAACATCAATGAACAATCCAGAAGGAGCACATTAAACAAGCATTGGTGAAGCCAATAGGTTTCGCCTATGCGAGAGCTTTGCCAATGTCTTTCAGCCATGTTGTATAGCAACATGGAGTGAAGTGGTATGGCGTAGAGTAGTGTGGAGATGAATAGAGTGGAGTGGCAGAGAGTGGAGAGGAGTAGAGTGGTTTGGAGTGGCATAGAGTTGCTTGGAGTGGCGTTGAGTGGGTAGAGTAGAATATAGTGGTGTAGAGTGGAATGGCATAGAGTAGAGTGGTGTAGAGTGGCATACAGTGGAGTGGAGTAGCGTAGAGTAGAGCAGAGTGATGTATAGTGCAGTTGCATAGAGTGAATTGGTATACAGTAGTGTGGTGTAGAGTAGAGTGGGTTAGACTAGAACTATGTACAGTGGAGTGGCATAGAGTGGAGTGACATGGAGTAGAGAGGCTTAGAGTGGTGTAGAGTAGAGTGGCATAGAGTAGAGTGGAGTAGAGTGAAGTGGGGCAGAGTGAAGTGGGGTAGAGTGAAGCAGGGTAGAGTAGAGTGGCATAGAGTAGAGTGGCATAGAGTAGAGAGGAGTGGCATAGAGTGTCGTAGAGCCGTACTGTGTGAAGTGGAGTGGCATTACTTAGAGGGAAGTGGCAAAGAGTGGTGTTGAGTGGCATAAGGTAGAGTGGGGTGGCACAGAGTAGAGTAGAGTGGACTGGCATAGAGTGCAGTGGAATAAAGTGCAGTGGCATAGAGTGTAGAGTGGTGCAGAGTAGAGTGCAGTGGTGCAGAGTAGAGCAAAGTGGCATATAGTGCACTGGGGTAGCATGCAGAGGAGTAGAGTGGTGCAGATTAGAGTATAGTGGCATAGAGTGCAGTGGCCTAGAATGCAGTGGGGCAAAGTAGAATGGTCCAGAGTAGGGTGGAGTAGAGTGCAGTGTCATAGAGTGCAGTTGCATAGAGTACATTGGTGCAGATTAGAGTAGAGTGGCATAGAGTGCAGTAGCATAGAGTAGAGCAGTGCAGAGTAAAGTAGAGTGGTGTCAAGTGCAGTGGCATAGAGTAGAGTTGCACAAAGTGCACTGGTGCAGAGTAGAGCACAGTGGTGTAGAGCGCAGTGGCTCACAGTAGTGCATAGTGGAGTAGGGTGCAGTGGTGTAGAGTGCTGGAGATTAGAGTACATTGGCATAGAGTGAAATGGTGTAGAGTGCAGCTACGTAGGTGCAGTGGCATAGAGTAGAGTGGTGAAGAGTAGAGTGCAGTGATGTAGAGTGCAGTGGCGTAGAGTGGTGTATATTAGAGTGCAGTGGCGTAGATTGCAGTGGCATGGAGTAGAGTGGTGTAGAGTAGAGGGTGTAGAGTGCAGTGGCATAGAGTGCAGTGGTGCAGAGAGCAGTGGTTTAAAAGTGCAGTTACTTAGAGTGTAGTGGCGTGGAGTAGAGTGGTGCAGAGTAGAGTGCAGTGGCTTGAAGTGCAGTGGCATAGAGTAGAGTGGTGCAGAGTTAAGTAGAATTCAGTGTCATAGAGTATAGTGGTTCTGAGAAGATTAGGGTGCCGTAGAGTGCAGTGGCATAGAGGGAATTGGTGCAGAGTAGACTGGCATAGAGTGCAGTGGCACTCATCCACCCTCTTCTTTCACTCATCCATTCTTTTACTCATCCATCTATTCATCAACACTCCCCCTCACTCATCCATCCATTCTTTCAATCATCCATCCTTTCTCTCATCCATCCATCCCTTCACTCATCCATCTATCCTTTTGCTCATCCATTCAGCCACCCTTTCACATCATCCATCGACCCTTTCACTCCATCCATCTGTTTATCCTCTCTTTCACTCATACATCCATTAATCCATCTACCCGCACAACATTTCAATCAGTCATCCACCCTTTCACTCACTCACTCATTCACTCATCCATCCATCTATTCTTTCATCATCCAATCACCCTTTCACTCACTCATCCATCCATCCTCCCTTTCACTCATCCATCTAGTCTTTCACTCATCCATCCAATCTTTCACTCATTTATCCTTTAAGTCATTTTTCCATCCATCTATCCATCCATCCTTTCAGTCACCATCCATCACCTCTTTCACTCACACATCTATCCATCCTTTCACTCACTCACTCCCCTTTGTCTGCCAAGTTGCAGCAGAAGAGGCCCATCAAGAATTCCACCCCACTGTACCTTCTAAAGTTGGGGGTTCACAACATCCCAGCATCCATTCTTTCACTCATTCATCCTTTCACTCATTCATCCATCCTTTCGCTCATCCATCTATCCACCCACCCTTTCATTCCGTCCATCTATCCATCCATACTTTCACTAATCCATCCATTCTCATCATCCATTCACCCTTTCTCTCATCCATCCATTCCCCCTTTCATCCATCCATCCATTCTTTCACCTATCTACCCATCCACACTTTTATCCATCTATCCATCCACCCTCCTACTCACTCACTGATCCATTCATTCATTTTTTCACTCATCCATCCTTACATCCATCTTTTTACTCATTCATTTATCTATCTATCCATCCACCCTTTCACTCACACACCTATCCATCAGTCCATTCACTCACTCAACCAACTACCCACCCTTTCACATATTGATTTATGAGCCTTTTTCTGCCAAGTTCCAGATAGAAGAGGCCCATCAAGAACTCCACCCCCACTTTAGCTACTAAAGTAGGGGGTTCATGAACACCCCTCCTTTCACTCATCCATCCATCCTTTCACTCAGCCATCCAGCCATCCTTTCACTCATCCTTCCACCCAACCACTTTTCCATCCACTCTCTCATTCATCCATGCTTTCACTCATCTGTCCATCCACCCAGCCTTCCTTTCACTGATCCATCCATTCTTTCACTCATCCATCCAGCCACCCTTGCATCCATCCACTCTCCCTTTCTCTCATCCATTCTTTCACTCATCGATCCATTCATCCACCCTCCCTTTCACTCATCCATCCATCCTTGTGCTCAACAATCCATCCACCCTGTCACGCCATCCACCCACTCTTTCATTCACTCATCCATCCGTTCTTTATCTCATCATCTAACCACCCTTTCACCCATTCATCCATCCATCCTCCCTTTCACTCATCCACCAATCCTTTCATCCATCCTTCCACCCTTTCACTCATCCATCCATTTTTTCACTCATCCATCTTTCTGTCCATCCATCTATCCTTTCACTCGTCCATTCAGCCACCCTTTCACTCACACATCCATCCATCCATACTTTCCCTCGCCCATTCACCCACCCTTTCACTCACACATCTATCTATCCATCCGTCCGTCCAGCCATCCATCCTTTCACTTGCTCACTCTCCTTTGGGTGCCAAGTTGCCGACAGAAAAGGCCCATCAATAATTCCACCCTGCTGTAGCTTCTAAAGTTGGGGGTTTAAGACGTCCCATAATACATCTTTTCACTCATCCATCCATCCTATCCTTTCGCTTATCCACCCTTTCATTTCATCCATCTATCCACCCTTTTGTTCCACCCATTCATTCATCCATCCACCCACACTTTCACTCATCCTTCTATTCACCCTTTCATGTATCCATCCATCCATCCATGCTTTCATCCATCCATGCTTTCATCCATCCACCCAAACTCCCTTTTCATTAATCCATCCATTCTTTCACTTAGTCATCCATCCACACATTTATCCATCCATCCATCCATCCATCCTCCCTCCCTTTCACTCATCCAGTCATTCTTTTACTCATCCATCCTTACAATCATCTTTTCACTCATCCTCTCTTTCAATCACCCATCCACCCTTTCACTCAAATACCTATCCATCAGTTCTTGCACTCACTCAACTAACAAACCACCCACCCTCTCACATTATTTATGAGCCTTTTTCTGCTGAGTTGCTGATAGAAGAGGCACGTCAAGAACTCGGGCTCAACGCCACTGCGGCAGCATGTCAGCACCTTTCCCATCCTCCGGAAGTTCTTGTCTTTGACTTTTGAAAGTACAAAAAGGATAAATGCACTGTTGGACAGCCACTGTTAAGGGCTGTCTTGAGGCACGCGTCTGACCCTGCATAGCAGTTGAAACGTTCCCTTCCGTGCAAGGCCTTTTTTTCTTTTTTGAACTTCTCCTTCCTGAAGGTGAAGGCAATTTTGTCCAGCCTCTTATCCGACTTGAATAGGGTTGAATTTGGACTCAATTATGAACACAACCCATCTTCCTATCATAAGGCATGATCCCAAATCATTTTGTAGAGGGCAATGTAAGACAAATACAATAACAAGTATTGTAGATAAAACAAACTTAATTGTACCAGGAGCATTTCCCACTTTCAATGTCCACTACTTCCACAGATTGGGGCATAGAGCATGCTAAAGCAACCATGAGACTGCAGGCCACTTTATGCTGGTGACAGATAAGATGATCAAACAACAAAGGAGAAGCCAAAGATACCTTTAACAGTGCTGACACAAGATCAAGAACAACAGTCTATACTGACACAGACCGTCAAACAGAACTACCACACAAATGACAACACTGATGTGTAGATAACATAGAATAAACCACCAGAAACAACTTCAATAGAAACGTAGCCCTTAACAAATATTCACCAACAAAGATGGCCACTTCTTTGTTTCTGAGTCCTGCTGCTGTTCCTGTACATCAGATGGATGTTGCCCTCTTTGCCCCCCTTGCCCCCTTATTCATGTACCTATCAACAACTAGTTTCATATTGCACAGTGTGGGTATACTTCACGTATCTCCAGTATAGAGTACCACAACACTCTTCTAAATTCTCTTGTAGTGTGAAGTTGGGAGAGCACAGATACTTTGTTATGCTTGGAGCATGCCTTGTGCTCCACAACTTAATCATCAACATTCCATGCCTTTCTTTTGCATTGTACGGTTTGTGTTAATAACAATTACAACTCCGTACATTCCTCATCAACATACTCCTAGTTAACCTTCACCTTTTATGTGCCAACCAACCATATTGGAAGCTAATTTGTTCCCATTTTTCTCCCCCTCAAGGATAGAAACAGTGACATCCCACAACCCTGTTTGGTGTTGTAGGGTATACTCACCACGATTTGCGTAATACGTTGTTCCATGATAGATCATAAATGTTTACAAAGACTCCATATTCGTCCGATTCACCTCCATAACCAATCTATTTGCTTCAGGATAACGCAGACCTATTCTTTTCAACTGTCACACTCTAGAAACACCTTCACTTCATCCAAAGAATATTGTCTATGATTATCTTGGGAGTGTCTTGTGCAAAGCAACACCTCACAAAAAATCTATCCACATTTTCGTGTTTCAGTGTACATCTATATTCTCCACATCCCTCATGAGGTAGTTCACCAGCATCAACACATACATGCCTGTCTCCCCATCATGGCAAGAATCCCTACAAATCCAATGCTAGTTGGACCCATGGTTGATCCAACACTTCCACCATCCACAGGAACTAGCTAATCAGAGTATACAATGAATAATTCCATCTATCAGTATTTTTTGGAAAGCCTTCTTCAAAGGTCTCTTCATAAAAAAAGACTCCAACTTAGCTTATGCTCTTCTGGCTCTGTTCAATTCTTTAGCCCAATCCTATGCAACTAAGTTTGCCAGAATCTTCTCTAAGCACCACAGGGTACTTGCCAAAACTGCACAATCTTTTAACGATCATTAATTCAACATTCTAAGAATAAGTAGCATAAACATTCAGTTTCCCTAGTAGCACTTCTGCTGCCTCCAATGCAGGTTATGTAAGCTGCACACCATGTCCACAAAATCTCTTAGGACATTCCCAGACTCGCTTCAGATCACATCTCACTCCTCTGCTTCCAAGACTCAAGCACCAAACTAAGCAGCATATTGCCATTGCCATATTAAGGTGTAGATGCATACTTAATGAAGTAGTACCTCAAGCAACACTATTTAATTGCATCTCAGAACTTGACATGATCAAAAGATTTTCCTGCTCTGTTTAATACACAATCTTGTGTACTTCTACTAACCTAACCATTCCTGGCAAAGCATGTCAAACTATTTAACTATTTTTAAGTTGTAGCAGTTTCACATCTAAACCCCATTCACCTCCATGCTGTCCAAAGTGTTTTTGAGAATATTCTCTTTACTTTTTGGGTTAGTCTTCCTCCCTGTATCTAAAGTTACCTTTATCACACAAAATATATCTTAAGCTAGGGCTGTTCACCAGCCAGTTCCCTTCCATATCTTTAATATACTCAGCATGGGTCTCTACTTTCTCATAATTTTCTAATGCCCCTTTTGATATTAGAGTTACGAGCAATTAATGTATTCTGTATTTCGGTGCCAACGTAATGGCATCAATTGGATATGATAATAGTGCTGCAAAAACTTCTAAGCCACAAGATAGTTCTAGCCTTCTTTGTACAATCACTTATGGTACACCTTTTTCCATTCTGGTATTGTGAATTTGTGAAACATGTATGCCTTTCCAGTACAAAAACATTGATGTGAGGTACAAGATGTCACTCCATCATTTTTAAAAATGCAAAATCATTAATCACCCTTTCACATCGAAGGTGAGTAACAAAACTGTCTGCTTGTGAAAAGGATATATCAACAGAAGAGAGAGGGGGGGGGACCAGGAGCTGGTTAAAGGTCCAGTGCCTGTGCTCCTAGAGTTAAACGTAAATGCACAAGGGAGAAGACACTGTTCCTAGGGAGGTATGCAAAGTAATGCTATCTCCTGAGAGAGAAAAAAGAAAGCAGAAGGAGGGAACAGAGTGGGGGGATTTGAATGAACTAGGCCTTGGACTCCCAGAGTATTAGGGAAGAACAAGTCTGTTCCTTGTTGCCCTCACACACCCCGGAGGATGTCATGCTTCATCATCGGGCGGTTGCTCCTCGTTGGGCCGGCGCTGCAATGCCCAACGGGACCTCGAAGGGTCACTTTGTCGGAGATCTTTGCGAACCGCCGTTTGGTGCATGCGAGTGTGTGGAGGAGTCCTAAACGAGGAAGTGCAAGTGTGTGCAGTGATTAAAATTGACTAAGGGTTACAAAGGGAATACATTTTAATAAGGCGGTACCCGTGTCAAAATAAAAAACCCGTAGGTTAAATGTTACCTATGAGGCATGATGTGCCTAGGTAACTCAAAAGGTCAAGGTCAACATGTTTCGCGCCTCTGTGGTCCCGTAGGATCCGTGACGCTTCTTCAGGACCAGGTGTGTGTTAAAGTGTTGTGTGGTGCACGGGAAGAATGTGTGGTGTGATCGCCCTCCACGGTGTTCAGGGCAGGCCCAACCTAAAGGCTAGTACCGGGGGGCTACAACTAAACTCACCCTCACCACGGGCAGACGTGAGGTACGGGTAGGTGCAGACGAGCCGGCACCCGAAGCTTGATCCCGGTAAGGTGCGGGCAACCCACGTTCTTAGCCTTTTGGAGTACTTCTCCTCGCATTTTAGGCCTCTAATCAGGTAGCAGTTTCAACTATTTAGTTGTAGCCCACCGGTACTAGCCTTTAGGTTGGGCCTGCCCTGAACACCGTGGAGGGCGATCACACCCTCTACGCACTTACATCTCTTTATTCTCTGTGCACTCTGATTCTTCCCGTGCACCACACAACACTTTAACACACACCTGGTCCTGAAGAAGCGCCACGGATCCTACGGGACCACAGAGGCGCGAAACATGTTGACCTTGACCTTTTGAGTTACCTAGGCACATCATGCCTCATAGGTAACATTTAACCTACGGGTTTTTTATTTTGACACGGGTACCGCCTTATTAAAATGTATTCCCTTTTGTAACCCTTAGTCAATTTTAATCACTGCACACACTTGCACTTCCCTCGTTTAGGACTCCCTCCACACACTTGCATGCACCAAACGGCGGTTCGCAAAAGATCTCTGACAAAGTGACCCTTTGGGGGACCCGTTGGGCATTGCAGCGCCGGCCCAACAAGGAGCAACCGCCCGATGATGAAGCATGACATCCTCCGGGGTGTGTGAGGGCAACAAGGAACAGACTTGTTCTTCCCTAATACTCTGGGAGTCCAAGGCCTAGTTCATTCAAATCCCCCCACTCTGTTCCCTCCTTCTGCTTTCTTTTTTCTCTCTCAGGAGATAGCATTACTTTGCATACCTCCCTAGGAACAGTGTCCTCTCCCTTGTGCATTTGCTTGTGAAAAGGCCATATGTTTTCTCCAGAACTGTTTAACAAGTTTGTGTCACCCATAGGTCTCACAGCATATGTAGGAGGCAACCCTCAAACAACAGAATGGGGTTTTGCAATATGCGCCATGCAGCTAAACAAAAGTACAATGGAACAATGGTAACATGAAATAAAACAACACAATAAGTTAATATGATTAGTTAACACAATAAACAAGGACAATAAATTAAATTTAAATACAAAAAATTAGCAACGTCAAAATTAACATAAGGTGGCACAATTCACTAGCTAAACCAGTAGATTGGATCAAGCTTCTATTCCTTGACACACAATAGCTCGCAATGACATTGTGACCCCAATTGCTCAGAATACTTCCTCTGCTGAATTGCTATCACTGAGACCAAGATGCGGTTATTGCTGACCGAAAAATTGATCTACAGATGAAACATGACCCATAGATTTCCTTTGGCTCTTTCAATGATGGAACGAGAAAGAGTCTTCAGTTGTATGCTATTTATAGGAATCATACTGTGCACATTCCTTTCACTTGACCCTTTAGCCTATTACCCTCAAGCCACAGGTTGGACATATAATACCAGCAAGCAGACTTACACAGTGGGTAAACACAATTGCATGAATGGGAAACCAGTGAATGAATTTGAATCAATGGGTATTTCACTGGAAAACATACTGGGAACTCTCTGCGCTTCTCCCATAGAGAAAAGCCAGGAACTTATTCAATAGATAAGAAAGTGCTTAATCCCCCCTTAGAGTTGAGAGTTTGTTATGGGATGGTGGTATTCATGAAAGAATATATGAAATAAGACATCTACTCATCAATTACTGAAGGGAAGGCGTAAAGCACCAAGCCACTATAATGTTGTGCCCAAGTCAGAAACTCCCCATCAGTGATTTGGGCAGAAAAAGTATTCACTGTTGAACAATATACAAAGCAACGTACTTAATTTAAAATATTTACAGAAAGTTATTATCAAAAGGATTCTTTATATAAAATACCAAAATAAAATTAAATCTCAGAATTGCCACTCTATATCACTTAAAGTGACATTACAGTTAGGTGTTAAAATGAGACTCGAGCTGACATTAAAAAAACAAAAACTACTGAAATATGCCAGTTATTGCTTAGTGAACTAACTATAAGTTTCACCCCCAGGATGCACTGCCTATGAACTCATATATTACACCACTCATGATATGCTGAATGACATTATTGATGACATCACTGATTATATTTAAATAACAACATTGTTGAAATTACTAATGAGATCAAGAATGATGCTGACAGTGTGCTATAGGCTTTGTGAATGAGGAATAATACAACAACCTAAATCGATGGTTGGACTTTTATAAGCTTGTCTGTAAGCTTTTGAAAGATGCAAAAGAAAGTGAAGCACTTTCAGTGGAGGTCATTGACTGTAATAGACTCAGTTTTTCAAAACAATGACTCTGCTGAGGCTTCTAGTTTCTACACATATTTATTCAACCAACACAGAAAACCTTAGTGCATTAATGTCAGCATTGCTACTTTGTTTGACTATTGAATTGTGCACTTTCTTTGCATTTGTCACGAATAATAAATTACTGCACCGTCTTATAGAGCACCTACTTGTCTGATTATTTCTATTAGTGCTGCAATATAAATTAAATACTTTTTCCTGAATTAAACTCATTGGTTAAATTCATTTATCTGGCTACTAAAAAGTTAATATCAAGTTATCAGAGGGAACCATTGTTTCTTTTGTACTTAAGGGCAATCTGGCAATGCCTGAAGGGCTGATCTGACAGGTCTGTGTCTGGGCTGTGTTTATGGTCTAGCTTGACAGTGCAGCTGTCACCAGACAATTATGTGAGCATTACTAGAGAGGGGCTTTAGTTCTGTCCACATGTTGGGAGCCAGGAGAACATGTTTTGATTGGGCAGAAGTTGCCTGCTTCCACAAAATAAGTGCTTGCCCTCCACACAGCTGTGATCAATTTGTTTATTTATCCAGTACCTGACCTTGAACTTTCAGGGGCACACACATGGCATGGTAATGCTATTAAGGTGTGTTAGAAAACAAAATAATTTATGTTGTGTTTTTTCTGGCAGGAGCATAGATGAGAGGATGGCAGTTATTATCCTACCTGGATTTTTAGGTCTGGTTTGACAGTGCAAATGTCAACTGACCTTTTAACCTACATCAATATTATTCTACAGTTCTTTGATTCCACACAAATACATATGCATTCTCATCCTATTTACTTGTAATGTTTTACATTGTCATACAACAGTCTTTTAAAACCAGACCTATTGGCGTCACCAATGCTTGTTTTAGCTGTATGAGGGACTGTTTTATGGTCGGGGGCAGTATTATACTGTTGATTTCTCTGATATTGCCACAAACATTAGCTACGGGAAGCACAAATGCATGCAGTCTTTCGTACCCTGTAAAACACGTATACAGCTTGTTTTTACAAGCTCAAAAATACCCGGATTTTCTATGTGTGCCACTTTTTTAGCAATCTGATTTGCTAATGGGGACACTTTTAATTTGGAGGCTGGTTCTATTTTTTATTTAAGTCTGACCCTAGACATAGAACTAAATTCACATGGAGGCTACTCGCCGTACAGAGCTTTCTGTTGTGTTTGGAGCCGTATCTTTGCACAGTGACCGATTCACTAATTGTTCACTGTGCAAAGGGGATGTGTGTAGTAAGGAATAGACCACCAGCTTCATTAATAGCTATGTGGTCGGTATCAGTACTGCTCTTTGTGAACGGTTTATTTCTAAGCCATATAGGTAATTATAATATACTGCATTTTGGTTAATATATAGCAACTTGCAATGTACAGTACTAAAATCGAGATGGAACAAATGTTTTAATAAAGGTTACAAGACAGGTTTTCATTATTTTACATTTGCTCAAATCCGAGTGCCTGGTAAGGTGTCTATTGTATTTCAAAAGTAGGTTCACAGACATTTTGGGGCGACAAGGAACTCCTCTCTGAAATTTAAAATCGATCCCCATCTCTGGAAATTAAATGCACCCCAAAGGCGTGTTATTTTTAGTTGTTTCCCTGTTTGCCATTACTTTTTTCATCTATCAGTATAGCGCATCTCTCTCCCACATACTTAGTTGCACCTGTGTCAGCCAGTATTTTATTTTTAGCCACATCAGTCTGCTTTCTGCAGTTTATACTCATCAGATAGGATTCAATAGATTTCACGCTGAAGGGCTTCACTGAGAAGTTTTTCTTCCCACCATCTAGTATCATAACCTCCTATGATCACCAAGTTTAGTGAAGCACCACATCTCTCCGCCTTTAGAATGTTCTTTACATTTGTCTTCTCTTTCACTGTTTGTTTGACAGTTCCAGCTCACCCGTCAGAACTGTGTATTTATTTCTTAAGCCAGCCCACTATTGTGCAGATTTGTGAGCCATCCTGACTGCCTCCTTAGATACATCATCTATCCTGCCCTGTCACTGTTTACCCTTGCCAAGTTCTCAACTCTACCTTTCCCAGACATATCTTTCTGCAGGCTTTTCTATACCCACCAAGTGAATTGGGAGGCTTAGACCAATCAGCAACCTACAATTGCTGCCATTCCAGGTCCCTAGAAGTCATATTTGGTTCTGCAATTTGGCTATAACTAAATTTCTACTTACCAACACCAAACCAGGCAGGCTCTAGAATGTTAGGTGGCTGTGGATTTTCTTAGGACTGTGATTTTCCTTTTTGACTCAGTTGAGGACCAGAAAAAGCTAAATGTTTCCATATGTGGTAGTTCAGGGCCAGGAGGCCAAAATGTTGGGTATGTACACTGGAGGTGACAAAAGTAGTTTGTCGGTGGATGCACGTAGTGTGTGATTGATTTTAACATCCTAATCAGTATAACCCATGTGTTATTGCTCACCAACCCTGGCCAAAATGGATGTGGATGCAACAAAATACAAGACAAACTCTTCACATCTTTAGAAAAATAAGTTGTTGTGCTAGTGTAAGGAAATCCATCTTTTTGCCATACTTCCCCCGCCCCCACCTCACTGTGCTGGCACTGAATATAAGTGTTTTGAACTCTGCAGTGGTTATAGCCTGCTGATTAGGGCCTGATTTAGATCTTGGCGGATGGGTTACTCTGTCACAGCAGTGATAGATATCTTGTCCACAGAAATATAAATCCCATTATATCCTATGGGATTTATATTTTGGCGGACGGGATGTCCGTCACCATTGTGACTAGTGGTGTCTGGTGAACTTTGAAAAAGGTGGGGCGTACATATGTACCCAGAGTCAGAGAAAGCGAGCAAGGCTGATACTCTAAAGGAGGGTTTAGGGGGTTCTGTCCTACTAGAACATTTTGAAAAAAACAAGGCCAAATGTGGTATTTTACTGTCTATTTATTTTACATACATTGGCTAAAAATCCAAAGGTGCTGAATGAAATAGTCCAGTGCTTTTTGTAGTGTGCCAGGCAAATGCAGCTCCCTGTCAGGATATGGGGCTCAACTTCCCCAAGACAACTGTAAAAAAATGGTCGCAAATAGGTTTTTCATCACAATTTTCGTTAAAAGCTGGGTAAAGAGCTATATATAATACAGGGAGTAAAAAAAAGGCTATTCCACATTACATGACCCATCATTCATCAAAATACACATTTTTCCATCTTGCTTCTTTACGATGGGAATGTGAGTTCTATGTATGACTTGAAAGGGCTTAGCCAGAATATCTGGAGGTAGCATTCCTACAAGCACACCTTGAAGTCAACAGCAACAGAAACGCAGGTAAAATCGACTGCAGGCAATTTGACACAGTCCCAGTACAGCAATAAAACAAAATACAATAATAGTCAGCAGTGGGCAGTGGAATGCATTTTCAGTTACTGTTAGAAGTCACCCAAGGTCCACAAACATTCTCAAAATAATTATCGGTGCTCAAGAGGCTGTGAGTGGTGACAGAAATGGTGGTCACACCTGCAAATGATCTCAGACCTATAAACTGTTTCTTCCAGCCTTTCTTGCTATTCAGCTGTGCCAACATTGGAGGCCGAAACATAGGTTTGTCTATAATTTCCATATGGTTATCATGGCAACAGGCAGGATTAGAAAGTGGGATTATTGGTTGAATCCTATCCTGGTTGAAACAGATGGGTTTGTGTGGGTGTTGAATTGCGAGAAGAAGTGACAGGTGATGCTAGATAAGGTCTTGTAGATTATGTGGTTACTTGGCATTGCTCTTTTACGTGACCTTGAGTGATGTAACTGGTGCCCACTAAAGCACTGCAACATCTTTAGGTAGAGTTTGCGCTATATGAAAACTGCAGAAAGATGCACAAAGA
Organism: Calotriton arnoldi; assembly: GCA_963921515.1. NCBI lineage: Eukaryota > Metazoa > Chordata > Amphibia > Caudata > Salamandridae > Calotriton > Calotriton arnoldi. The sequence continues at coordinate 2,868,223 of CAWUFW010000049.1, read as the reverse complement.
GGTAGCAACAGAGCATTAACATAAAAAAAGAAAGCCAGATACCCATTTAGTGGGTGATTTGTACATAGTGAAATCAGAAAATCTGGATAAATCACAACTTCTCTGCTTAAATTGTGTGGTCTTAAGCACATATTTAATTTTACCAAACTCCATTTTCTTCACTATCGACATATGAAAGCACTTTCAAATATGTGAGTTCAGTATACCAGCTGTACAAAAACCTATTTTTCGATTTTGTAGACTATAATGTTTCACTATAATAATCTGGGTCAGTACAAGGTTTTACATGTCAACTGTCTCGCCTCTTAATAATGCCATAGCTTCCACATTTTAAACAAATAAAATTGTTTTAATTTTAAGGACACTTTAGCATTTTTAGGTGATGTTACAAAGCAAATATGTTCAAGGCTCGTTTAAAAATGAACAAAAATGCACTGACTGCACCACGTTTGTTTTTGTTTTATCTGTTAATGGAACAAAAACATATGTGGTGCAGTTAGTGCATTTTTGTTCATTTTTAAGCGAGCCCTGAAAATATTTGCTTTGTAACTCGTACAACAAACAAACATCATGTATATATGCTAAAGTGCCCTCAAAATTAAAACAATTGTATTTTTTTAACATAAGGAAGCATGGTCATAATTAATACGTCGCACTATAGCACTGCACTGAAAAAAAGCTTATTAAATGTGATAGTTTTTAAACACGAACCAATTCCACTCAAAGGCATACTTTCTGACACTCGCCACACCCGCAATTAAACACACATACATCCATAGAAACACTTGCATGCACATATTCAGAAATCCACACATTCCAGTATTGAAAACTTACCTTATCTAACACGCTCCGAGCTACAGTTCCTGCTTGACTGGTCCTGAAAATCATGGATTAGAGGCTCCTGCTTCGAAGACCTGAAAGCTGACACCACAGCTTCCGCTTTTTTGATTCATATGCTTGAGCCTCTGCCTGATCAGAAGCCAGGATAGGGATGGAGTTTGACCGTCCTTCTCCAACCTGGCTTCTGATAGGACATGTGAGCGTATGATTGACAAGCACCACTAAAGCTCCATTAGCTGACATGCTGCACAGCTTGAGGTTTGTGAAACATGTCAGCTATGGAATGTGAATGAGAGGAGCCGGGCTGTAACAGCCAACGCTCTTGCACATGCAGAACACCAATGGGCACGATGGAGCCCCCTCAGGTGCTAACATGACATTGCAGCTTTTTACATCAAAACAAACGAGCTGTAAGATGGTTTGTTTTCATGTAAAAACTGGAACACTAGCAAGCTTTGAAAGAGGTGGGGCGCTCCCTGGCGCCCCTATTGACGAGCCGCTGCTGATTGTGACGGAGTAACCCATCCGCCAAGATCTAAATCAGGCCCCTAGCTTCAACTACATGTGCTCTGTTTATGGGGCAATTTGTTATTTTCAAAATTGGCATAACAGGCACATGTAAATCAACTGCCATTGTGGTGGGAAGATAGGATGTGTCAGAAAGAAGACCATGTTTTTCTAATCTAAGCCTAAAAACATAATATGATTTTTCTGTTACATGGTGGACTGCAGGAAATGTTCTGGATAGGTAAAATGCCTTACTAATTCTGTAACTTTTTATTGGAAAGTGTTATCAATGCCAAATGCTCCATGTGTAAGTGATAATTGATGAAAAACAGGCGGAAAAGTCAAATGCGTATTACCTAGTATCAATTAATAGTTTTGGACTATTAAACATATTCTAGTAGCTCAGCTGCGAGTATTCCAAAGTCTTGTACATTTATGTCTGGGAGAAAACATCCTTCAAACCTTTTATGAAGCTGAGTCTGACATCTGCGACATCAAAGAACTGACCTCACCTTTGCCAGAAACTACAAGAATATCCATATGGCTGCCAAGGGGACTTTTTGGTTTCTATAGCTCTTACCATCCCTATTCTGAACAGAATTCCTCCAGGTTTCACTGGGACTAAGGCGAGCACTAGAGGGTGTTTGGACTGAAGGAGGCTTTAGGTTTAGGGATTAACTTTGAAGTTTAGTGAGGTGAACAGGATAGGCCGGGTCGGAGCGAAGGGAGAGGAGAGAGCTCCACACACTAGTGGCAGAAGTTTACCATATTAATTGTAGGTGCATGGATCTCTGGGAAAGTTTTAGTGCCACAAATCATGTTCCTAGGAGTGGAAACGTATCACACAGCTGGGAATCTGGGGTTGCAAACCTGGGATGTAAATTAAGGATGGCTATAATCTCATCAATATCAGTTGAATTATTTGCCCTTTAGAAATACCCTGATGGACCAGCTCTAGGGAGCTAATCTGCCTGGAATTAAAAAGGGTATACGATTTACATTCTAGCAGCAATACTACAGAAAGTCTGCCTGCCTGAAGAGCGGATGAAATTGCTTCCATATCTGTCTACCACCTCGGCTCCAGCATATTCTCCAGACCGGGTTGCAACTGTCCTCTGCTGATCCATATGGTTAAAGAGATCGTTGTTCTAGTTAAACTTTCGTTTCCCTGTGGAACTTCCAATGTCTGAGCGAGAGGAAGTCGCTGCCTGTCTCGAGAATGTCAGGTGGAATTTGCCAGTGCATGTCCCTGCAAATCTTCCTCTTGTGGCTGGGCTGGATTGTCAGAAATCCCCAAGACAGTGAAAGCTAGACTGCTAAGGTAAGATCCAGTCAAACAACTGAAAAGAGACATTCTGTGGGTATGCAGATCTCGGTTGTGTGTTTCCTCCTTGAATCTCTGGAAGCAGACTATGTCAGAAATCCCATTACTCAAGGAATCATTACGTTTTTTTGAAGGTGCTGTCGTATTTACAAACCTTTTTTTTTCTCCAAAATCACTAAATCATTTTCAGCTGCAAAGTGCCATTATTGCCTGTTCTACAGTGGGCCACAAAGTATTTTTAATGTGCCTATTTTTTAACTAAAATATTAACTCGATAATTGTTTGTTTCATACATTTGTTATTATTCATTTTTGGGCATTTTAATTGTTCCATATTTCTATTGTACTACCATTCTTTGGGCTTTTTAAGTCCTTTATTTCTTAACTGTATTTTATTTTAGCTTGTATTTAGGCATTTAAATTACATTTTCTCCGAGGAAGGCTTTGATGCTTGTGTCAAGTTACCAGCAGCGAGAAAGGGATTCTGACTGAAAATAGCTTGTCTTTGAAGGGTAAATTGTTTGGGGTTTTTTGGAGATCACTCATAGGTCATAGCTGTATATCAGAATATCATGAATGTAAGCACACATACTTAAGTAGAGAGTTACTATTTTAACTTAACATCCACACACCTTGAAGATATTTACATGTCGTCAAGTTATGTAGATTGAGTTAAGTATAGTAAGCGTTTGCTCAGCTATATATAGCTGTGTATGATTATATTTACATAATTTTTGTAGTTAATATATTAGCCACAATATTTTTGTCCATCAATATTTTGCTCATGATATTCTGATGGTATACCCAGCTCACATCAAGGCTGTGATACTGTCGCGTGTTCACACACTATCTTAGCTTAACTGGATTTCTTGTAGATGCCAGTTCATTTTCACTAGTCCTTATCACTTTTCATATTACACAAATGCACTTGAGCATCTGAATCCAGATGAATACTAACCCTGGGAAGAAAACCATGCAAATACATTAGTGGGCCGTTCTTTAAGAACCCTCTTGATTATAGGGACAATCTCGACCTGGTTCCATCCTTGGCAAGCACATTAAGGGACAGCATATGGATGAACAGACAGAGCAACTTAGGCACCTACATAGTTGGATAAAAGCAAATCAACAGGCACTAAAGTGGGGACAAGAGCCTTATTAGCACTTTGCAAGGACAATTTAGGGCTGTTTTAGCAAATATGTGTCTTATGCTGAACTTGTTCTGTCGTGTTATTGAAAGGGAAGACCATATATTTAGTGTATTTCTGTCATGTATATTACTTATATTGTTGGCAGTCTGGAGATGCCACTCCATGTGGTTCTGGTCTTTTTATTATCGGCCATAGCCATTATAGCATGGTAATATTTTGTCTAGTGCTTTCACTTATGAATTTGTTCAGTAATGCTCTAAATCAGGGTTCTACAAAGTTGGTCCTGGAGGGCCGGATCCATGGCAGATTTTTAAGATAACTGCATTTATCTAAATGGGGATATGCTTAAAATCTGGCATGGATCCGGCCCTGCAGGACCGATTTTGGAGAACCCTGCTCTATATGATTATTCCTATTGGTTTGAAGGAGAAACCCAAAGGGGGGCAGGTAGCATTGGTTGGCAAAGTATAAGATGGCGGCATAGTGGTGAGTCTCCAGTTGGGGCAGCTTCTTTTGAAGTATGTGGTGTCCTTTTGGCATGATGTATCATGCCGCAACTTGCAGCTATTTTGTGTGGGTACTTGCTTTGAGATTTTATTAGCAGTATTAGGTTTTGAAACGTTTTTGTATTGTTCTAATATGCTTTTCTACTCATAGTGGCAGCCATTTTATATTGCAGGCGCTGTATATTTTTCAGTTTTCAGGCAACACCTTTAGAAGAATGGAGTCAGTTATCTGCGACCTATTTCTTTCTAAAATTCTGCTTCTGGCATTCAATGTGAAGGTACTGCAGCCTTAAAATCTGAAAGCTGTTATAGTTAAAGTACTTCCTGCACATTGCCTTTTTGGCATATGTCTTTCTCTGTATGGAAAAATAACTTGCCTGGGAACTAAAGGTCCTACAGGAGCTGTAAATGAGTTGGTTGGTTGATACCCAATTGACTCCCGCCTGGAATTAAGTCCTGGCTATAGGTCCCCAAGGAGCTATATTTTACTTTGGCTATACAGTAATATATGGGAAGAACAAGAGAACTGTAATTTTGGGAGTGTAAAGAAAATCGAGATTTCCACCTACATACCCCAGGGGTGGGAACCCAGGTGCGCTAATCTAAGCCTTCGTGATCCCTAATGAATGGATACTTTATAACTCTGGACAAACTCTTTGTTCTTCTAGTTATGTTGAAACCTACTCTCTCAGTAGCATAAAGTCTATTTCACAAATCCAACACCTTAATGTCAGAAATTCTTCTAAACGAAACGAAGCACTGCAAAGTTGCTAATTTGCAAGACAACTACTTTACTGTTAAATTTCAATTACCCAGGCAAAATTAAAAAAGTCAAACCAAGCCTAACATCCGATAGTACAGAATATTTCGCCATCGGAGGTCTTTTTCAAAATGAATAGTCTTCATTACTGTATAGACCAAATCATTTTACCCTACTGAATGTCCAACTACTATATCATGTCCCGCTGCTATCATTGAGCTAGAAGCATTAACTGTTTGGTAACTGAGGGACAGCTGCACTAAGAATTGATTCACAAATAGTGGTTGCTAATTGCACACTGACTTTTTGTGAATCAATTCTGATTTTGAGAACCAGCCTATGTACTAATAGATCAGTCTGCAAGTCACCAATCGAAATAGGTTACAATTCAACCTACCTCATCAATATTTATGAGACAGGTTGTAAGTTGTGACTTAATCTGACTGGATACTATCTCAGGGATGGTGGCTTGCTGGGTTCAGCAGATCACTGTGTCTGTGATTGCATTTAAATCAAGTACCTTAAAAAAAAATGCAGCACATTTTTGTTAAAGAAAACAAGCTTGCATTTAGGAAATAAATATTTAAAAAAGTTTGTTTAGAAATTGGCAGTGTTCCTCTGGACCACAGCCCACTCACAAACGTTTTATTTATATTCAGAGAGGAGAAAGGCTCCCAAGGGGATCCCTTCCTCTTTGAGAATGGGTTACCACCGCTTTTGAGGAGTCCGGTAAACTATCAATTGTTTGTGACCCCAACTGCAGTTGCAAACCATTTATACATAGCATGCGCATTGGAATTTGGAAGGGATGCCCTAAATCCACGCCTTCCAAATTGTGATTCGTAATGCATTTTTTTTTTTTTAATTTCAAGTGTTTTTATTAAAAACATTTTTTATAAACAAGTACATTCGCATTTCCGTTATGGGGTACCAGCCAGACATGGTTGTACTTGCAATAGATCCAGGTATTTGGTAAGCGTGTCTCGCTGGGTCCCTATACATTGATTTACTAGGAAGTTAAGGACAGAATCCAAGAGAGATAGAGGATAGGAAAGAGAGGGTGGAGAGAGAGTGGAGATACAAGAGGTGTACTATAGCAGTGCGTCGATTCTGGGTTTATAGCCTTATGAGGGTGCCCCCCCGCCAGTCTTCTCACAGGGGTTCATAGGAGTCCAGATATGTGTCGAGCGACTTCCACATCCCCCTAGTGGTAGGTCTCCAGGGTGAGTTTTGTAGGGCCATGTTGTCTGCGCCTCTAAGGTATGTCACCCAGTTAACCCATCCTTTGTATGATGTCTTAGCGGTGTCCTTCCAGTTGTTCAGGACCATTTTCACTGCTGCGGTTAGCAGGAGATCTAGCAGGTCCCTGTCATGTTGTGAGTCAAGTCCTGTGGTCAGAAATGCGGTGGTGAGGGAAGAGAATTCTGGGCTTAGAGTGCATCCCAGCGCGTTTTTGATGAAATCAAAGACTTTCCCCCAGAATATTTTAAGTTTGGGGCAGTAGAAGATGAGGTGTGCTAGATCCCCTGCTCCGTTTCTGCAATTCCAGCATAGGTCGTTTTCCCTGAGACCTAGTGAGGCTAAACGGGCAGGGGTCCAGTATGTCTTGTGGAGTAGCCAAAATTTTGTTTGTGATAGGGCTGGGGTGATTTTATTCCGTGAGGGGGAGGCCCAGAGCAGAGCTAATTCTTTTTCGTCTAATGAATTGTTGCTTTGGTTTACCCAGTATTTGGTAGTTTTATCATTAAGTTTGGTTGTATTTGGGCGCAGGAGTTTATAAAGGTGTGATACTTGGTGCCCTATTTTGTTGATTGTCGTCATATACTGCATAATTCACAGTTTGGTTGTTGATAGTTTGGCTTTTGTTAGGGCCGTCTTGATTTTTAGGAAATTGTAAAATTCCGTGTCTGGTAGGTTGTGTCTATCTTTTAGTGTGGCGAACGTGATGGGATGGCCCTCAGCCTCTAGTTGGGCTGGGTGGGAGATGCCTTTCATCATCCATGTGACGAGGGCCATGATTTCCCTTTGTATTTGATCTTACTGTTGGTCCAGAGAGATTCCCATTCGTAATGCATTTCTAAATCCATTTTGTGTTTTGGTAACCAGGGACCGAATTGTGAAATTGGCTTAGCACTTTTGTAAAAGCCATTTAGCAGTCACAACCCCTGTGATTTAGCAAATTGCAGGCTTGGTGACCACTATATGAATTTGTACATCTAGCCCTATATCCCTTACTGAAAAGAGCCCCTAAAAATACACCATCTGTACTACAGGTGCCCCCAAGGGTTCCAAACACTTTTCCTGTTGTCAGATGCCCATTTTTATTTGACCAATTGTGAAGCTTCTTTTTAAAGGCCTCTGATTTCCCATTGACTGTGAAATCAACCATGCTAGCAACTGAAGTGGTCCAGCCTGAACCATGTCATGCAACTCTTCCTGTGCATAGTCAGTAGGGTCGGAAACATTGGAAACAACAACAGAAATTGAATGAAGCATAGCTATTACCATAGGAAAGCATGGCTGTGTTATCCACCATGGAGTAACCAGAACCAGATGCACTTGGTCTCGTCTCTTCAGTAACAAGACTCTTGGGATCTATGAAAATGGAAGAAGGCATATCCTCCCTCAAGTGGCCAAACATATGGAAAAACATTGAATGCTTCTGCCTCCGCATCTGGCCTTCAGCTGTAAAATCACTGGAGTTGCCTCGCCACTGTTGTTGCAAATAGATCTAACACTAAAGGAACTGCCACCATCTGTCCTCCCAAAGAAAAAATTAATCTGTGATGGTTCTCTTTTATAAGAATTGTAAAATAAGCATCTTTTAGATCTAGCCTCACCACCCAATCCTGTTCCCTGAGAATATCTCCCAATCACACAATCCAATGATTTAGATCTTTGAAATGTATCAATGGTCTCATACTTGGCTTTGATACCTGTTTCTTTTGACAACAGAATTCTCTATTGCTCCTTTCCCTCAATATTTCTCCTGCTCTAAAAAAGCTTGATGTGGAAAATGACCCTGATTTGGAAATCTTACAACATCTGTTTTGTTACCCACCACTGTCTCTAAGACCCAAGGATCTAGAGTTATTCATTTCCAAACAGAAAAATCAAGCCTCAGTCGATCTCCCATCTTTGGCAGGGGACAACTGACAGGAAAATGACACTCACCTGAGGTGTTTTCTGTTTTTTTCTCTACCAACATACCTTCAGTATCTGGTTCCTTTCCCTCTGTTATGTTTTATATAGGTACCCCAATATAGGCTCAGGTAGTCACCTAACCTTTCACCTATATTCTCCCCTACTATTACACTACATAACGGTTCTTGGGACTGACCTTTTACCTACTTACGATACTGCTTACAGGACGTAGGGTGAAAACTAGCCTCATCCATTATGCATGAGGATTCTTGGAAACTCAGCAGGACTGCCATCTCCTGCATAATAACTATGTATTAGGGTCATTCCTTCCGTCATCCTAAGTCCCACATGACACAGCAAGGTAGAACCCCTGAGGGTACCACTTTGGGTATATAAACACCATATCTTGCTGAGATAGTCAGAGGAGAAAAGGACTTCCATGCCGACACACTGACGCGAGACGTTGAAGTTCCTGCAAGCAGACACTCCAGCTCGCAGTGGTCTGACATCCCTTGCGGGGTGTCCATCACGAGACCAAGACGGGGTCCCACAGTTTCTCACTTCAGGTAACGGGGTTGGCTTTACACCTACATACATGCTAGGTACACTTAGGTACATCTAGGTAGGGTCGCATCGTAGGAGTACGCTGTTATTACTGTCATGTATTTTATATACTTGCCTGTATTCATTGTTTTAGCACAATGGTAGAAATCTACCATCCTTTTACTCTGTTAGTGCTTCTAATCATTTATATCTGTTTCTGTCTAATGGTTGTTTCAGCACACCTATTTTACACTAGAATGACGCTGGTTCAATAAATGCTTATTGGAATACGTCCCCACCGTTTATTCTGTGTATCTCTCTGAGACAAAGTGAGCACGAGTGACTGAGCGAAAAGTATTGCACTGTTTCCACGATCCTGAGGGATCAGGGTTGTCATGTTCGATAGTTGCCAAGAACTATTCTCTCCTTGGTAAGAGGGGTTTCTAGTGGCACTGTGAGCTAGCTGGTACACAGGCTAACATACCCGGTGGGGGTGTCTAGAATCAGTCCGGACACTAATCCTACAGTGTATGTTGTCTAAACGCGCAGGTCCTGTATAGGTTTATAGGAACTACACGACACCTCTATGAGGGTAGAACCCTGTGGCCACTTTAAAACCTCCTGAAACCCCTCTACCTCATTTGTAAAATTGTTTTTCCTTGATAATTTCTTTAAGGTCAGAAATGACCCTGATCTGAAGAGAGATCTCTCCAGGTCCTTCTAAAAACACCTCCAGATGGAACCATTCTCATAACACTCTGAACCGTATATAGATTAGAAAACATTGTTGCGTACTTCTACAATTCTTTGAGGTTGATTTACATTAGGATTGACTTTCTATATTCTGCTGCAGTAGAAGCCTTTGCATAGCCAATAAGACAACCCATACTCGGAATCCAGCCTCTCAAACAGTCAGTATCAACAGAAACTCCATATGAAAAAGCACCTCTGTCATGACAAATATATGAGCAACTGGTCTGATTGTATCTAACAATTTATCCTGACATAACCTTACAGATTTCTTGCACCCTTTCCTCAGATTTTCCCTCAGTTTCTGCATATATTGAGCAACCTTCAGGTCCAATTCAGGAGTCTGGCAAACGCTATCTGTCACCATCGGTCTAGAACACTCTGACTGGAAAATGTTTCTTTCCTCTGCATCTAGAGATTTCCTTAACTTTTGATATAGATATTCAGCCACATGATCTAATGACCATGATCTGGAATGATGAATCCCCCTACTCAAACATTTCTCAACCTCGAGGTCCCTAATAGTGTCTTTCCCACCATTACCATCTCCAAAACTGTCTCCAAATAGAGCCACATTCAAATCATGGGCATCTTGCAGAACCAGCACGTTTTGCAATATATCATTATCTGATCCATCAGATGTTATCTTTTTAAACTCTAGAAGTACCTCTGAGAAGGACATTTTTTGCCAACCTTTCTTGCCCCGTGGGTGGTGTGTTCAGTTTCAGTCAATCTAGGCCGTGCAGAAAACACTTTCTGCTGCTATCTCATCATATAATACTTCCTAGATAGGGCCTGCATGACAGGATTTTTAAAATTGTTTGTGGATTATGCTTCATTTATTTACTTACCTTTCTTGACTTATTATTCTCTGTCTCAGAAATGGACATAAAACTGATCATCTTCTAGGTTCTCTCTGTTATCCTTTCATTTCCTTGCCTTTCCTGTATTTGCTGTTGAAGAAAAAGCAGCCTTAATCTCCCCAGACACCATTGGTCTTATGTTATTTGCTATTAACTGTCTACTCTTGGCAAACCACTGCTGCCTAGGGCTGAGTCCATTGTATCAACATAATCCTTAAAACAACCCCACCAAATCTATCTGACTGAACCTCCCCTAGATAAGACTCTGAGGTAAATCTGCTTTCTGTCACAAACTGTAATTCCTCAAATCAATTTGGCCGATCAAGAAACCAAAAACAGTGATTCACATTTCTAAAATAACCAATCTAAGATTGCTGAGGGGTCTAAAATAAAACTCCAAGTTCTCTTTCTATGTTTACCTCTAATAACACGTAATATCAACCTTAAACTAAGCCACCCTCTGCGAAGAAACGGTTAACAGGTTCCTTATTCCCCAAAATTGAAATGAAGGAAAGAGTACTCTCGTGGGGCCATGTGAGGAGCCTCTCTCTTCTACCGATTTTGTGTGCTACTCCCAGTGGGTGTGAGGCCTGTCCAATTGATATCTATGAGGAAGCGCCACTTGTGGCAGCACTGCAACCTCCCTATTAATCTAAATTACAACAACTTGAATTATTAGAAAAAAGAGAAAAAGTCCTTAATATCCACTGCCACAAAAAAGAACAATAAAATTTAAAACTTTGCTACATTAAATAAAATAATCTTATCGCCACAGAAAACATCAAACATTCAGAGTAATGTTGTCAGCAAATTGCAACACACAACCAAATCATTTCAGTAGCAAATCTCATACATAAGACTCATTGATACAGAGCTAAAATGAAAGCCACTTATCTTTCTGGAAGCAGCATTAATAAAGGCTGCATTCCAGGTCTTTGGTGTTGTTTATTTCTTAGTTCTATTGCCATGGAAATGTGCTGCTTATTGGAAGTAGAATTACAAGGATAGTACACATTATCACAGCCTCAGATCTTTACATAAAATGAAATCTTCCCATAGACCTGGCTTATACTACAGTCAGTTACGACATTTTAACAGTGACTTTCCTATTTTTTCAGGAGATATGGCTTTACCAGTGTCCAGTATTACTGAAATTGATGCCACTACATCTAGAATCCCAAAATATGATTTCTCTAGTCTACAGTGATAACGTGGAAAGAGTCCACATTTTAATTATCAGCATTGGTGCAACCTGTAAGTTACAAGAATGGGCTCCAACTCCACCCCAAGTTCTTTGAGGCAACAGATCTTTGCCAGCGTTTTTGAATGGAAGCTAAATCAAATAATTATTACTCAAACATCAATTGTGATCAGCTCTTACATTCAGTCAATAATTAGAGTTTTGGATTGGTTTTGAAAACCTTTATTCTCATGAAGAGATTAGTAAATATCTTTTCTTTTTAATCAATTAGTAAGTCAGATAAAATTATTTTACAGAAATTTATCAAGAAAATATGGTTAGATTCAGCAATAATGCAAAAGGACAGGCGTGTTCCATATAAGAATTCGACCCTATTCAAAATACAAGGTCAGAATCAAAGGTTATTAGAACCCATAAAGAGTTTCAGAAAAGAGTGAAATCAATGGAGCATAAAGTTAAGCAATCAAACTCCTCATAAAGAGCAGTTCATCAAGCCTCAATAGGGAAATATAGGGAGACAGATGTAGCAGTAGCTACAAGCACCAAATCTGGAAATAAGAAAGTTGAGAGTTTAGAAACATCACCTCCAAAGTGGAAGGTTACAGCAACAGCCGTCAGTAGTAGCCGTCAGCAGTAGTTCACAACAGGTCTCCAAACAGTATTAATTCTCAGCATCAGCATCTCATCTGTCTCTCTAACTAGAAACACAGACTAATATAAACGACAGGAATACAGGTAAATACAATGTTGCAGGTTAGATCATGACGCTCAAATGAAAAGACGTTTTGATGGTGAGCAGTCTTCGTTCTTCCTTTCCCACATAAAACACATAAAGTTGACAGGCTACTATAAAATATGTAACATACATCACTAGACATTTGTGTATTTTGAATGGTTAGCCTTGGTTCTCAGGGAGGGTTACTTCAGAATGTATTCCATCATTTATTCAGTGTTTCACTGCGTAACAATGAGCTATGCTAAAGACAGAAACATTTACTTGCAGATTTCTAGTTAGGTAATGCTTTTCGTATTTCATGTTAGTGAGAGTTATTGTTAAGACATACACATTTCAATTCCTCATTATATGAACACAAGATAGATTGGAAGTTCAAGCCTAGTGCTAATGAGAACATGTTGCTTAAGAAAGATAATTTAATATAAAATCAGAACATTCTACAGTTATGATGAAAATTCTAAGCAAGTCACATTAAGGTCAAGCTTTCAAATACTTTTATGCATGGTTCAGCATTTTGCACATTTTTCTACGTGCGATTGTACAATATATTTTTATGTTAATGTCTAAGGTAAATTATCAGATTTATTAATAAATGCTTCAATTTGAAATTTTTACTTTTACAATAGCTGGTGCTACCTCTGTAAAAAAGATTCTGTCACTGCTTCGCCATCTGCTAAGAGGGTAAAGAAAGATCCTCCTTTGCCTATTAAGGCCAGTCCTCATCATACTATGAATATTGCACTTAAGGAAATTAGAGCTTTGAAGCCTTATATGAAGGAAAATAAGATATAATAAAATTGATGATAAGTGGTCACTATTAGAAAACAGACTCTAGACTATTAAACCGAGTGAAGTAGAAGACGATGCTCATAAGGTGTCAGTCTTGGAGGCAGAAGTTAAAAAATATGCGGTGGACCTTGAAAATAGAAATCAGTGGAATAACATCTGAATTTATGGTAGTTCTGAAAACTCAGAGGACACTGAGATGATAAGCTTTCTTAAATTCTTAGTCCCAAACGTTTTATGTGACTTTGAGCTTTCTACTCTCAATATTCAAACAACTTACAGACTTTGTAGAAGAATAGGGAGCTCTGGAATTGTAAGCTGAGAGGCTTTATAATTATTTTCCTGGAATTAATTGATTTTCTGCATGTCATTTCAGTGATTAAAACACCTTATTTTGGAATAGAAACAAAATCTTCATACCGTAGGATATTGACAAATCAACTGCAGCAAGAAGAAAAGAGTTCTTAGAATAAAGACTAGCTCTGAATAGTTGAATGTGAGATATGGGCTTTTACTTTGATTGTCATATAAAGGCACTCATAAAGGTAAATCAATTACTTATAGCCACCCATCAAGCATGAAAACCTATATTTAGAATTTAAGGAGGAAAATAAGGGCACAGCAAGAAAATCAGTTCTAAATTATTCTTTTTTAACTTGATATGTTATATAGCTAGATATATATTTTGCCAGTTTTCGAAGATTCCTGCAAATATTCAAACTAGCTGATTCTATACCTATGTCTTAATATATTATTTTCTCGCCATTTTCTAGGCTACTACATCTTCTGTTTTATGTCTTTTAAAGTCAGTATTTTACTAGCCTTTCTTCACTGCCTAGAGGAAGGTTATCTTGTTGCAGCTTTATTTCCATTGTTTTCACATCCCTTAGCCTTATGTTTTATATTTAGGCATGTACATTAGTCTCTTCCTTTTGGTCATTTATTGTTTTCTTCTTGTTTACACTTTTTTTTTTCTTCCTCATCCTCCTGTCCTCTTCTCTGCCTTAATGTGTCACTGGGCTCTAAGATACATTACCAAACTCTATTGTGGGTTATATCTTACTTTGCACATGAAGTTGTACATATGTTCTTATTGTTCTCTGTATGACTATAATTATTTCAAAAACTTTAAGGGGTTTAATAACCCCATTAAAAAAACAAAGCGTGATTTTGTTTTTGGATGCACAAATATGAATGACCCCCAAGAATGTGGTAGTTTTGTTCCATAAAGTGTGAGTGATTTAAATGTGTATACTGTCCTTTACCACCACTTTTTTCACAGCGGTAAGAGAGAGAGTACAAACTGGCCATTCGACCGCCCACTTTAAATCAGGCAGGCAGCCTAATGGGCAAACCTCTGATGGCCATTACTCCCATCGGTTGAGTATGTCAGGGATGGGAATGGAGTAGGCCCAGTGGCTGACATACTTAGGGTCCACCAACTGTAAATCAGGCTGGTGGACCTTCAGTTTGATGCGAGGGTACACCGTTGCTGTTGTGACGGAGTACCCTTTCCGCCAAACTTCAAATCAAGCCCAAAGGTTCTGCCCTTCCGGAGAAATGGTCATATAATGTCTTTCTTGGTGGGGAGACTTGACACTATCAAAATGATATGTCTTTCTATTATTTTATATAATACCTCTATGTTACTGGCAAATATTCCAATTTCATTACTCAAGTGTAAGGATTACTCTCTGTAAAAAAATGGTTGTTTAATTGTGACGGGTGAGGGTCTTCCAAAGGTAATAAGTGAGTAACCTTCAGCCTACTGGGAAACCAAGTACCCTGTTTTAGCACTTGACTCTCTAAGGTTAGTGAAACAGAGCAGTCCAAGGCCTACTCAGGGAGGTGATGTGGACTCATCTCCAAGTCCACAACCATTCAATAAACAACACTGAATAAATTATTGTCTAGCTAGAGCTTTTACTTATAAAAAGGAAAAGTACTTAATTATGCACACACTACTTAATACTATGCATTAATTTGCAAATATGTATAAGTAGGCATGCAGAAATACCTATGATGAAAAGGTAGTCCTTTTGGCTGTGCCATGGTGGCACCAAATGAGTTTAAGTAGAAATATGCCACAATAACTCAATTCAATACCATAAAAGTATTTATGATGGTACCAATTTGCAATGACATTCATGAAGGCACATAATGACTCACTGATAACCTTCTAATTATCAATAAAGCATTTCAAAACATTTCAACAACCTCCATTCAATCATGTAATGATTGGCTGTTAACTTTGTGATTGTTATGAAAGCCTTTCAAATCATTTAAAAGACCTTCATTAAAATATTTAAGAATACAACGTTGGCTTTGTCATTGTCAATAATGAATTTCCATTTGAATAGTATGTGTACATAAGTCTCTCTAAAATGTTTAACATGGTGCAAATGCAGCCTTAAGACCCACCAACAAGGAGTTCTTGCACTTCAGAACCTGTGAGGAAAATCACAAAATCAAGAGTTCTGGGATAATGTTGGACCTCCACCCACAGTCACCAATTCAACCCGCCTCCCCGAGAGACTTAGGGGGAGAGTGGCAAAACTAATGAGGGAGCCCCCAGAGCACTTTACTTCAGGTTTGTGGGGCTCCTGCTGTTTCTGGGGCATCATGGACAGAAATTATGCACAATTAAAGATGCCCAAGAGTCACCTGGGGTGCTCCTGTTCCCAGCTGCTCAGTTCATTGGGGCATATGAGACGATCCGCTGACCCATTGTGTGCTTTTTTCATTCCTTTTTTTATTCATACGGCCTCATGCTTCAGCTTTTTCTTTTTCAAAAGCTGGGTGACCATTTCCACTAGGTCATGCACTGCTGCCATTATCAGGGATGGCAGGAGAACCCGCAGGAGAACCAAACAGCCCCTGTGAGCCCATCTGCCTCCCTGTGTGCTCTACATGCTTCCTGAGAGTCACGTAGGAGCTGGTTTCTGATCTTCAACCCTGTCCACCATTGCCCAGTGTGGGCAGGATCAGAGAATGGATCTCAATCTTTATGCAGAACTGCAGGCGAGACTGTTTGTGCTCGGTTGTCTCTCGTGTCCTCCAGACACAGCCCATTGGGAGAAGCGATGGGCACCCAGCAATGCATGGGAGCGCGGCTACACTAACAGCTCCCTTCCCTTCTTCAGTCTCCTGGGCACTCGGTGCCCCCCCCCAATCAACCGGTTATTCTTGCGCGCAATGGTGCTCATTGAATATTTGAGCCTTTCACATTTGTTAGTCCCTGGTGACAAATTGAAGGAATAAAGGGGAATGACATGCACACAGCGCTCACCATTTTCTTCCCCAGGGCCGTGGCCTTCCAAAGCATTTCAAGAGCTCCAAGGGCAGAGCAAACATGTGCCAGGTCCAGGCCTGTTCCCTCAGGGGATCAAGTTTCTTTGTTTTCTCTTAGCTCAATGAGCCAATCTGTAAGGGGAAGGTCTCATTTTACTCCTGGTGGCCAGTTCTAGCCATCGGGAGAGGTTTCTTCATCCTCTTGGCCTCTAAATGTGTATATTCAAGAGCTCCAGGGGCAGAGCACTACATGTGCCAGGTCGAGGCCTATCCCCTCAGAGGATGAAGCTTCTTTGTTTTCTCTTAGCCCGGTGGGCCAATATGTAAGGGGAAAGTCTCATTTTACTCCTGGTGGCCGGGTCTAGACATTGGGAGGGGTTTCTTCAGCCTCCTGGCCTCTAAATGGGCTTATTCGTTAGAGAGCAGGATTTGTCTTTGTTACTGCTCTCTCCCTACGGATATGCCCTCTATCTGGACTTCTGGAACCTCTCTTCAGCCTGGGTCTTTCTCAGCAGTCCTCATGGCAGACTGCTCTCCCTTCTTATCATCTCCCACGGCCTCCTTTGGTCACTTGCAGAGCACCTGGGTCAGGGGAAGTCATAGCTCCCTCCTTCTGGAGGTCATACTCCTGCAGGTCCAGGTAACAGGAGATCTCCGGGGAGCCTTCCAGGGTACACCCACAGCAGACCCATCTCTTTGGTGTCCCTCAGAGAGTGTATGGGGGCCTGGTCACTAGCCCTGAACAATCAAATCCTAGTTCCTGGGTGCCAACTGAAATCAGATGTCCTTGAGTAGATCCTTGCAGGAGGGGTCAGGTGTCTTCTCTCTCCTAGCTGGGCATTTCTCTGACATAGCTTTCCTCACATCCAGACCATTCTCAAAAGTCTCTCCCTGCAGGGGTTTGTAAGTTAGGGTGGAAATTTTGAGCAAGTAGGCACTTCTGCTCAGTCCAAGGGTGACACATCATCACTCCCCCCATGCCCCAACCCTCTTGCACAGCATTTTGGGGCATTCCAACATAACATTTTGAAATGGGCGTTTGAAAAATCTCTCTAATAGCCTGAAACCACACCCCTAACTGCCAGAGCTTCCTGGTCCCTTCCCTCCAAAACTTCAAAGAGGAGCTCCCTGTGTTTGGCTCCAGAGGTCTTGCATTCCTCCTTGGTTTCTGGGGTGTGTGAAAGGTAATTAGCTCCTGCAGACTCCATCTGTACCCTCTACTCTCCTAGGAGCAGGCCTACTTACTGGCTAATGGTCCTATTGTGTAGGGAGGCCTCTGATCCTTCAGATGGCCAGCAGAGCAATTAACTGGACCCAGTAAGGGGGAGAGATGCCTTTAATCTCATTAGAAGCTGAGTCAGAGAAATATGATAAAGCATGTAACGCCAGATAAACGCGACATTGGATATGCACCTGTTTTTTATTTTTAAAATATGATCAATGTGCAATGATGCAGATTTTGCCACTTGTGAACAGGCGTACCTACTCACACTATTAATGCCAACTCACATTAAGTGGCCTACACCAGGTCAACACCAATCCCTGAAGGGTCCCTTCTGCAGCAGGATACCTGTGTGCTGAGCTAGACAATAGTCTCATGCGTTCAGTCCACACATGTCTACACACAGGTGTGCTGATGTGCTCACATACAACCAGCCAAGAGCCTCTTAACCTAGCTGTGCATCAGTAGACCTTATCTTAAAAGGTAGACACTAGTGGTTAGCACTGCTAATCCATTATAACAGATCTTGCAATGAGTGACACTTGTAGTGAGGTTCACTCAAGGCAGAAGTCCATACACCAGGTAGTCTAAAGAATTAAAAATCCTAAAGGGTTTAATGGGTGGAACCCTTTTCTCACACTCTCTTTTTGCTTTTTTATGGAATAGTAAGAAACCTAAAATTGCTTTAAACAAGTTGAAACAAATGAAGTACAATGCAGGAGTCAGTTTCCTTTTTTCTCTATACCGCTTATCTTTTCCTTTGAAACAAGTACAATATTGGTTGTTGTCCTTCGATAAAATAGAAACTCCAATTTAGTTTTTTTTTTTAAATCAAAATAGCTGCTATCTCGCCTTTTACTTTAATAGAGGTGGGTACCATGACACACATCCTCATATACTGCCCTCTACTATCCTCAAAAACACACACAGAATTTTACATCCCATTATTTTTCACGACATTACAGAAAGGGAATAGATTTCTTGCTTCCTCTTTATGGTACAATAAAAATATTCAGCTTAACAGAAGAGTAATTTATTGGCAGATTTGGAATTCTATCTATCTATGATATTCTAAATTACAAAATATCTATAAGCTGCCTTATTCTTTTAAGAAACAACATGATAAACGTACCTTTCTATTAAATGACTCCTAATTGTTTTTATTCTAATGAACCTATCTTCCACAATGTCAGTCATAACAATTTTGTTCAACAATCTACACTTCTTAGAGCTTTACAATATATACAGCACTTACCTCCCATACGGATGTCAAAGAAAGGTCCAAATGTTAACATTATTTTGCATCTGATTTGAATATTGTTTGGTCAGTTAATACTTGGAATTCTATTTATAGATATTTTCACTGTGCTTCATTATCTGTGCTTCATGATCTGCAAGCTCTACTAAAACATTATATTGTTTCGTGAATAGAACATTCATTGTACAATCCCTGTCGTTCAAAATTAACATATTCTCTAAAGATGTATGCTGACCATGAAAAGTAGCCTTGGTACATTCTTTCATAATCCTTGAATGAAAGTAATTTTAGTTGACGGTCTGGGCAAAAAATTCATTCTATTGCTTGCATTATAGTTCCTTACCATTGTAGTAACATTTTGTTGGGTAGTGTCACGTCACAGGACAGCTTAAGACACAAGAGACCTTGAAAGTTGGGAACATGGTGGGGATGGCACATGGGACAGTAAGAAATACAGAATCATCCCTGTAGACATACATTACCTAGAGCCCCAGCCATTATAGAAATTGCATCTTCTAGCACGCTTCCTGGTCCATAATAGCAGACAATATATTTAGCCAAAACTTGCAGAGAACTCACTTGTCTGACGACATTGGTCGTTATGACTTTTCGCTACTTGTTACAACTTGCACCTAGGTTCTTCATCCCTTCCTCTCTTTTGTATTTACCCAATTTGGTTCCCCTTGTTTCCATGGATTTCATACCTGCATTGTTTTTCTGCTTTCCTGTTTTCTGCATTACTATCCTTTTCTCAATTTGTCTCCGTTTTTCTCAAGCTTCCATCTTCTGATGCTGCAGGGTCTTTCCAACTCATCTCGGCTCATGAGTGGGACTCCGTGTATGTCCGGGGGATGGTTACAGCGTACCACCCGCTTGCACCAGGTAAGTCCTGAATTCCTTTACTTCAGAATCACTTTTCCCATATATATTGTAACGCTCTATGAATGTGTGTTCTCTGAGCTACAGGTGGATATCTGACCAACTGTAGTTTGGGGCTAATGATGATGTGCTCTGGTAACCCAGTCTGGATTTCTGAATATCAACCTGCAGGAGTGTTTCTCTCTCCCTCTCCTCACCCTGTCTCACCCTCAATGTTGATCTTTCTTACCATCCTTACAAGTGGGGGGGGGGGGGGGTGAAACAACCCCTAGGGGGAGAACAGAGGGATCAACATTCACTATAGCGTGGTCGTAGTAGATAGCAATATAGAACATTAGAAATGCCTCCCAATTAAAGGTGAAATTGTTGTTCTACTTATCGCATAGTGATTTAACAAATTGATTCAACCTGGAAAGATAATACAATAATATCTTTTGCTGTCTGGCGGAATGATATTTCTTTAAACCATAAAATAGACAGATTTTAGCTGGATAACTGAGACCCTTTCAAAACTTTTTTGGCCCCATTTATTATTTATTTATGTAATTCTATAGAAATGTTGCTTACAGGTTGATTAAAGTTGTCGAAGTTGCGAAATCTCTAATTTTAATATATATTCTTAATTTTTTTTTGTAACTTATATCTCTTAGATCACATTTACTTTTTGTTATTGCATTTTTAACTCATTTGTTGTGTATATTCTTTAAATTTGTCATGGCACTTCATTAATTCATTTAAGTACCTTTTTTGTCCTTTCTTCTCCTTCTTTTCTTTTCTTTCCTTTTCTTCTCTTCTTTCTTTGCTTACATGTTAGGATAAAACTTATTAAGCAAAACAGGAGAAACTTGCGATGGTTTTAATGTAGGCTTAATGGTTTGTGTTGGCTCTAGAAGTGATTGAGGCTAGCACCTTGTCATTTATCTCATTTTTAGGTCTCGGTTCTACACGGCACGCATGTGCTGTCTCGAGAGAGACACGTAGTATCTACTGTTGTGGGCTTCAGCCCGCCCATAGGCCTGCCATTTGCCTGCTTCCACATGGCTCCTTTATTCCTTCTCCCCATTGGATCATGGCATGCATGCGTCAGGCCTCTTCCCGACTTTAGTCCTCTCCTAGAGCAGCAACCAAGTAATGCAAACATACGCAGAGGTCATTTTATTGCATTTGTTTCGGGACTAAATTTTTTATTCCTGTACAACACCCCTGGACTTGCTCAGCCCTGGCACACAGCTTCGTTTCTTTTGCCGCTTCTTCCGACATATTTTAGAAGACTTGCAACAATGTCAAATAATAAATATCACAAGCAGTACAAAGCTTTGTAGCGGAGCTTGCGGATGCTTCCACCGACGGTAAAACCCGGTTTTCAGAAGTGCCTTTTAATTTATCCCAGTAAATACATAATATTGTCTCTCGTTCCTGCACGTTGAGCTCTGCCTGAACCATAGATATATTAGTTATTAATTTCTTTTTGTT
The DNA here is from genome assembly GCA_963921515.1 of Calotriton arnoldi. Taxonomy (NCBI): domain Eukaryota; kingdom Metazoa; phylum Chordata; class Amphibia; order Caudata; family Salamandridae; genus Calotriton; species Calotriton arnoldi. The sequence continues at coordinate 2,846,990 of CAWUFW010000049.1, read as the reverse complement.
CCATTCTCCCTGTCTCTCTTGATGTTCTCCTCTGTCTCTCCCCTACCTCCTCTCTTTACTGCACTTTACGTATGTCCCATTTTCATCTTGTCTGCTTGTCCGGCTTCGTCTTCTCTTCTGTCCCGTTCATCTTTAATACCGCTGCTGATCTCTTACTGTTTTTTGTCCCCCAGCCCCGCTTCCTCATGTTCTTCCGCACGTTCTTGGCCTCAGAGTTGTACTAGCATTTATTTTCTCCTTGTAGTTCTGAAACTGACCCCTCTTCTGCTCCTTCATCTAATCTACACCTTTCGATCCCAGCCTTCTCCAACCCTATGTAAGTCTACCAAATGACAGCCTCGAGTCTCCACGTCACCAAGGCCATCCCCTCATCCTGGGATTTTCATTTAGAAACGATTGCTTTTGGTGTGTTGGTTTGATTGCATCAGCCGAAGTGAACCAGGAAGGACTACAACTCCTAGAATGGATTGGGTTGTAACTCATAGACTTAGCCTTATTCAAGATAGGAAGACGGGTATCCGTGATATGTTCTGTTTTTTTTAGTCTTATCTTTATTTGATTTGTTTCTTTGTATGGACGCTCTGCTCCTCAATTCTTCTATGTACACCATGCGGATTGCTTTTTTAGGTTGTTAAAGTCATGCGCTACAAAAAAGCAATTAAATATGTGCAGAACAAACCATTACAAGGAAACCACGCACTTGAATTGATCGGAAGGGGGTCTTGCTAGAAAGCCTCTTCTTGTGTAGTTCCTATAAACCTATATAGGATCTGCACATTTAGACAACATACACTGTAGGATTGGTGTCCGGACTGATTCTAGACACCCCCACCGGGTATGTTAGCCTGTGTACCAGCTAGCTCACAGTGCCACTAGAGACCCCTCTTACCAAGGAGAGAATAGTTCTTGGCAACTATGGAACATGACAACCCTGATCCCTCAGGATCGTGGAAACAGTGCGATACTTCTCGCTCAGTCACTCGTGCTCACTTTTTCTCAGAGAGATACACAGAATAAATGGTGGGGACGTTTTTCAATAAGCATTTATTGAACCAACGTCATTCTAGTGTAAAATAAGTGTGCTGAAACAACCATTAGACAGTAACAGATATAAATGATTATAAGCACTAACAGAGTAAAAGGATGGTGGACTTCTAACATCATGCTAAAACAATGAATACAGGCAAGTATATAAAATACATGACCGTAGAATGCGTACTCCTACGATGCGATCCTAACTGGATATACCTAAGTGTACCTAGCATTTATGTAGGTGTAAAAGCCAAGAATCCCTCTAGGATAAAGTCAACCCCATTACCTGAAGTGAGAGACTGTGGGACCCTGTCTCGGTCTCGAGATGGACACCCCGCAAGGGATGTCAGACCACTGCGAGCTGGCGTGTCTGCATGCAGGAAACTCAGCGTCTCACGTCAGTGTGTCAGCATGGAAGTCCTTTTCTCCTCTGACTACCTAAGCAAGATATGGTGTTTATATACCCAAAGTGGTACCCTCAGGGGTTCTACCTTGCTGTGTCATGTCGGACTTAGGATGACGGAAGGAATGACCCTTATACATAGTTATTATGCAGGAGATGATAGTCCTGCTGAGTTTCCAAGAATCCTCATGCATAATGGATGAGGCTAGTTTTCGGGGAAAACCCTACGTCCTGTAAGCAGTAGCGTAGCTAGGTAAAAGGTCAGTCCTAAGAACCATTATGTAGTGTAATGGTAGGGGAGAATATAAGTGAAAGGTTAGGTGACTACCTGAGCCTATAATGGGGTACCTATATGAAACATAACACTCTAAGCTGAGCTCAGTATTGCTTCTCTTCTTAACATAAATCTAGCCTGTCAAATTACAAAATGTATTGTAAACATGGAAGCTAGAACTCACCCTGCACCCTGTAGCAGGGTGGTCTGCCCCGGCGTTCGACTCAAACAGCGGTGCATTACGATGTGGGGAATCAGTTTTGACCACCCTCTGATCCTACCAAGACCACCCTTCTCTGATTAAAACTTTGACCACACACATGAGACATACCACACTGGCTCACGAAACAGGCCATTTCACATGATTTTGCCTGGGCTGTATTCTACACTGCGATATCCCTGCTCTGGCATCTGTACTTTGGGTGGGTAGTACGCTCGCTGCCATGCGAATTGGAGACAGACTGCGGATGTTGTTCTTGACGGTGACTGTGGCTGCACAAATCGACTCTCAGTGGCTTGTAAACGTGCATGTGACCATACTGAAACACTTTTATGTGGGATAAGAGATTGTTTTTGTTCAGCCAAAATGAATATTTCAACTTTCAGTCTCATAAAACTACATCAGCTCCAATGCAATTTAATGGGGAAAATAAATTCTCAGGATATATTTTCTGCTTCTCCCACTTAGGTGTTCGCTCATGTTAGAAATGGGGGTATCTAGTTGGCAGTCATATGCACCCTGTCAGGGTGAGGGAGTACACACCCAAGATAACCCCTGCACACCCCCTTGGGTGCTTGGCACAAGCAGTCATGCTTATCTCAGAGGCAATGTGTAAAGTATTTGTACATAACACACACAGTAACACAGTAAAAACACCACAAATGGACACCACAGCAGTTTAGAAAAATAACCACTCTTTATCTAAACCAAAAAAGACCAAAATGACAAAAAATCCAACATACATAACTCAAACTATCACTTTTAAAATGTTTAAGCAATTCTGTCCATAGAACTCGATGGATGCAGTGATTTTAGCACAAAGTATCTTTGATGTGTCAAAATCCAAAACGAAAAACAGCCACAAAGGAGGAAAGCATCAGAAAACACAGCGATGCGTCGGTTCTTGAGTACTTGGGAGATGGATGCGTCAGTTCTGCTGCACGCAGGAGAAGTATTGTGTTGATTCCGGACTGTGAGGAAAAGTGATGCAACGATTTCCAGAGGCGAGTTCTTGGAACCTTGGCACACAGATGCGATGCGTGAGAAAATACGGGTGCTGCGGGTCGATGTGGCCGCAAAACAGGTGCTGCATTGATTTCCACTCCCGGAGACAGGTGATGCCTTGATTCCTTCAGCTGCACAGCAGTTCCTGCATCGAAGTCGGAGCGGGAGTCTCGGACATCAGTGACACGAGGCTCTGGACTCGGGCTGCAGTTGTTCGTCGAGCTGCGGACAGGTGCTGTGTTGATTTTTCAGCTGCACCGCAGTGATGCTTTGGTTTTTCAACCGCACGGCAAGCTTGCAGTGGCAAAAACGTCGCTGGAAGGGCGATGCATGGATTTTCAAGTCTTGAAGCAGCAGAATCACCTCCAAGGGCCCAGAACTGGAATTGGCAACACTTGACAGGTCAGAACTGTCAGCAGTAGAGCTCAGAGATGCTGCAGATGTTGTCTTTGATGGCCCTGAGACTTTCAACAGGAGCCAAGTGCACACAACCCCTTGGAGAACCTTGGAAAAGCAGGATACAAGAAAGCAAAGTCCAGTTTGTTCACCAACACAGCAAAGCAACACACAATAAAGAGGCAGTGCTCCTCCTAACAGCTCTTCAGCTCTACTTCTTGGCAGAGTCCCCAGTCCAGAAGTGCTCTTAAAATGTGGGGATGTAGGTCCAATACTTACCTCCCTTTTGGCCTTTGTAGCAGGCACACATCAAAGGAATGTCTTTGTTGTCCACAAGATCCTGCATTGGCTCCAAGCACTCTACAGGGGGGTGAAGACAGCATTGTGAGAGGCAAGGCATAGCCCTATTCAGGTGTCAGTGACAACTCCTCCCCCCACTCTAGCTCAGGAAGACCTATCATCCTGCTGATGGGCTATCAGGATATGCAGGGCAGACCTCAGCTCCCTTTGTGAGACTGTATAGAGTGAATGCATAAACAACTCAGCTGTCTGTCTAAATCATACGTTGATTCCACAGGCAGGCAGAGGTACAGGATGGTAAAGCAAGAAAATGCCTACTTTCGAAAAGTGGTATTTTCAAAAACACAATATAAAAAAACGCCTTTACTAAAAGATGTAGTTTTAAATCCTGAGCTCAGGGATCCCAAACTCCAAATCTCTAGCACTTCCCAATTGAAAGTTACACGTGTAAGATGTTACAAGGCAGCTCCAATGATAACCTATGGGAGAGACAATCCTTACAATAGTGAAAAACGAAATTGGCAGTATTTCACTATCAGGACATGTAAAACACACCAGTACATGTACTACCTTTCACATACATTGCAGCCTAGCCACGGGGCTACCTTGGGCCTACCTTAGGGGTGCCTTACATGTAGAAAAAAGGAAGGCTTGGGCCTGGTGAGTGCACTCGTCAGGTCGCCATGGCAGTTTAAAACTGCACTCAGAGACACTGCAGTGGCAGGCCTGGGACATGTTTTCAGTGCTACTCAGGTGGGTGGCACAATCAGTGATGCAGGCCCACTTGTAGCATTTGATTTACAGGCCCTGGGCACACACACTGCACTTTATTAGGGACTTACCAATAATTAAAATATGCCAATCATGGATAGCCAATCATAATCATAATTTACACAGGGAGCACTTGAGCACTGATCAGTGGTAAAGTGCCCAGAGTACACAAACCAGTAAAACGAAGTCTAGCATGCAGTCAAAAATACAGGAGGTAGAGGCAAAAAGACTGGGGAACCCACGCCAAGGATGCCAGGTCTAACAGCTCACATTTGCAATTATGATTACGGATTACCATCAATTTTGCTTCAAAGAGAAGTGTCTACTTATTATGTCTGCAGCAGAGCTTATAGTGTGGTACGTTCGTAAAACGGGTGTGATCCAGGAAGCCTTTACTTGTTTTTTTTTCTTTGATTTGCCTTTGACGCTCTTCCAGATTGCCTGTTGCTTCCTGCAAGCTTTATTTTATAATATTTTCTCCATTGAATTCGTTAGATGGACATTATTTTTTCACTTCACATACAAGTGGCAGATGTCAGCTTTTCTTTGAAAATAATGCAATAACAGGAGAAATCCCCTACTTTGTCACTGAATATTATTATTCCAGTTTGTTCTTTTGACACTTTGCTGTCTATTTTTATGACCGTCTGTTAACTCTGGATGGCAACCGCTACCGCAATTGGCGTTCTTAATCAGTTTATTATAGGTATTGACTTGGATGCTAGCGATGGGACAATACAACCATGATTCAACCAGGGCATTGATAACACCATGCAACATATTTACCCTCCACATAATACCACTCAACACTACAAAATTCAACTCCACCTAATCACACTCTGCTCAATACCACATAAATACACCCCACATAAATCCACTCTATGCCACATACCAATCCACATAAATACACTTCACAGTATGCCACGTAATTCCACTCAACATAATTTCACTCAACGCCACACAGTTCCATGCCACACAATTCTACAACAAACTACAAAACTCAACTACACAACACAACACAATTCCACTACACACCACATATATTCAATTCACAACACAAAACTCAACTACACAACACAATTCCAGTACACACCACATATATCCAATTCACAACACAGAATTCCACATCATGCTACAAGATTCAACACCACATAATTCCATTCCACTACATCACACACAATACCACTCCACATAATTACACTCCATAACACATAATTCCACTCCACATAATTCCAGTAAACTCGATAACACATAATTTCTATCCTCATAATTCCACTGCACACCATGCCACATAATTCTACTACACAAAGACCCACTCAACACCACAAAATTCCCCACCACACAATTCCAAAACAAACAATTCCAATCCAACCCACATAATTCCAATCCACACCACATACATCCACTCCACTTCATAACGCATGCCTAAAAGACACTGACAATGCCAATAGCTCTCGAATTGCCGAGACCTATTGGCTTTGCCAATGCTTGTTCAAATATGAAAGGTAGTTCACACCCGCCTGGTAGGAGTGGGGTGTGTAGTTAGCAAATCACCTATTCTCAGAGATATGATTTTGGTGCACTATTGTGTACATGAAGGTGTCTGGGTAATGTTACATTAGCATATGAGGAATGATTGTGTGTGGAAGATGTGTGCCTTTCAGATAGAATTGTTTTGCCAAATGTATGGCAGTGGTGACGTGGTGTGCATATGATGTCGCAGATGGGGTCTCTGTTATTATTGCCGGCATTGATATGTCGGAGGAATCTGCTGTATTGTCAGAACACCAGTTTCCCAATTATGTAACTTGGTCCCCTTTATAGTGAATTAGGATGCGTTGATGCACTGAGTAGTCTGGATGATGGGTTTTCTTACTTCAGAGAGGAATGGCTATTTGATGAATTTGGTGTACTGTTTGGCTACCGTTGCTTAGTAGGAAGAGGATCTTTGTCTGGCTTATAACTTTACCTCCGTTTAATGAATTTATGCTCAAATTTTCCAAAAAGTATGCTTGCACCTAAATCTGATATTGTAAAGCGCCATTGTGATATTGCCTGTGATGTCGTGTGAGCCATGGACAGTGCACAGGAAGAAATAATTGGATTGAGTCCATAAACATCTGGCAAATTTCAGTTTTTTTGTGCTTCGAATTGTAGCTGTAACAACATTTCAAATCACTTTTTTTTCCAGAGAACATTATGTTTTTAAGTGCATAAATTAGTATCTGATATTTGTAGGGATTTATAACATTTATTGTAGTACATTTTCTTAGTGTGTCCATGTATGTGTATAGTATATAGATAGATGTGCATAACATAACGTATTTGTAAAGCGCACGTTCACACAAGGGTATCTTGGTGCTGAATAACAGATGCTTATTGTTATGCAACTCAATGGTACTCATTTTATCGACCTCAGAAGGATGAAAGGCCGTGTGGAATTGGTGGGATTTGAATATATGACCATGAGGTTGAACACAGGCCTCTATAGTGGACGCCTTAGTCAACCAAGCCACCAGAGTTGTGCAGAGTATAATATGCTATTTATTACAATTGTAGAGTGTAGGGGGAGCAATTACGCAAAAGAGGTGAAGCTTTGAGTGTGCCATGATGCCTCTCCCCTCTCTCTACAATGTTAATAATTAATATATTATATGTTACACATCTGCATGCAAGGTTGCCTATCTAGTATTAATAAACAGGTATGTATCCTTTACCAGAGCAGAAGAAAATGTAGCTGTGGCAGTACTAGGCACCTTTGGCCTGTAATAGGTTAATAACATTGAATGTGATCTCTGCACGGTGATAATAAATGTGTGAATGTACGCCATGTGTGAACTTGTTTCAAATGGCATCTTTTATAGGCCCACGTTTATTTTCATTTAAATGTCTGCATGTTTGTAGAGACGAGTGTTAGTTAGTGTGTATGTACAACAAAAAGGAACGGATTCAGACAGCAGCAGTAAAACCACCAGTCACAACAAGTGTCCTACTCCCCACCCATTCACCGTCCCCACAACTGCTTGTTACCCGTTTAAAGACATTTACCTTTGATATTATGCGGCCGTCCTGTGTTTTATGTATGTGGTGGATAAACAGCGCTGATTCGCATTTAAGACAAGGCTGGACCTCTCTTTGGATGTGATTAAACGTGACGGCACTGGAGGCCAGATGAGAAATTTAAACTGACATTGCTTCCTGAAAAACATGATTAAAGGAAGGCAGTGATCTTAAGCAGCTAACTCGCTTACACTGTAAATTGCCTGATTTACTGGCACCGTGCACTTCTGTATCAGTCTGTTATGACGACATTATTCTTTTTTGGTTTTGGCTGCCTTTTGTTTTGGCATCGCCTGCTATGTCTCAGGAGGAGCACAGGGCAGTGTGTCTGTGTGTGTTTCTAAACACATCTATTTGAAATACATTCCTCTAGGCCAGACAAAACCATTTAACATTTTCCAAATATGGGCTTTTCAACTAAAAAACTGTAGCAAGGCATAAACCTGGGGAGCCCTTTAGCACAATATTAACTTGCATTTCCTTCACGAAGCAGACTAAAATATGCAGTCCCGCTGGTGCACTAGAATGAGACATTGGGCGACAGATGTTAGAAGTGAGTTGAAATGATGTCTCTTATCTGTTACCCATCTTAAAGGAGGCAAATATGCACTACTGCCGAGCGCCTTCACTTTTTTGCAAACATTGCCCTCTAACAAGATTTGCTTTTCAGCTGCTGTTTACATTGAACGCGCCATCAAGCACAAGGCTATTTCTTTTATGTGATATTTTAATCCTCCTTTTATAACTGTTTTATGTCTTTATTGACTATTTATTTTTGCTGGTCTCACTTTTCTGATGCTGTAACATTGTTATTTGAGGATTCTTGTCAAATTGATGTTCTGTATAATGTTTTACACTTTTATGGTTTAATTAGACCAAATAAAGTTTATTGAATTGAATTGAAATGATATCCATTACATCTATCTGGGAATCCCTGGCCCTTCCTTCCAGCATTATACTGGCTTTTGAAAAATGTCCTATGGCGTCTTTAACTCATGGGATATTCATGCACGTTGTGGCAGCGCTTTTATACTTATCCGTCTTCAGTGACACGCGAATCTAGACAGTGATTGCACACTTGAATTTCCTAAAGCAAGGAGCCTGAGCTGGAGAACAATGTTAACAATTACAAAATAAGTTCCCTATCTTCCCTCTTTTAGTGTCTTAGTGTGAGACGGACCCCCTGTTCTGGATAGTCTGTGAGTTTTGTAGGACTGAGAAGCAAAGAACCCACCCAGGGAACCCCATAACAAATATAAAAGGAAGATAGCTTCCCTGCCTGCTGTGGTGTCCCAGGCGAGTAGGGCACAGAAACGTCTAAACAAAGGAGGAGACATGAATGTCTGTGCTGGACTGGCTTGTGGCATGCCCCCTGCAACACTTACACCACTGCCTGAACTCATGGGCCCTGCCGTATGATGAAGACAAGTAGTAAACGGTTCACTGACAAAATATCAACTAGGAAAACATCGACCTACAAAAGTATAGAGGCAAAAATATTGACAACAAAAATATTGACTACCTATACTTAAAAAGGTAAGTGCAAAAATATTGAAAAAAATATTGTTTACAAAGATATAGTTGTATTAAATATCGATTTTTAAAAATATACAGATTCAAATATTAAAAATAAAATATATTAAATGCTAACATTAATTTAATAAAAAATAAAATATTTGTAATATATATTTTAACAAATATAATAAATAAGCCTACTTTCAAAAACTTAGACCCAAAAACATATATACACTTATATTAACATATATCTATTTAAAAAATATAATGAAACTAATATTTGTAAATTATATTATAATGTAAAATTGTTAAAATAATATAATAATATAACATATATATATAAACATCAAATATTTAAAAAACAATAATTTACTAACAAAAAGCATTAAAAATTATAAATAGTATTCTTCTAAAGAAACACAAACATAATTATACAAATTAAAACAATATAAAATAAGTTATTAAAATGTATAATTAATACATATAAATTGCCCACTACAACAAAAATTAACAAATTCTTATATTAATAATATATCAAATTTACTACTCCCACAGAACACAACAGCAATAAAATTGTTATATCACATAAAAGTAAAATTTACTACTCTCAATACAATAAATACAAATTAGATAAAATATTATATTAAAAAGTATTAAAACATACTATTCCTCTACAAATAATACAACACTAGTAAAAAGTTTAGATTGCAGTGAAATAAAATGTAATAGTCCCAATCCAATAACTGCAAAAGTAGGGAAAGTGTTGGATTGCGGAGGGGTACAATTTACTATTTCCACTCCAGTCAGTGCAACAGTAGGGAAGGTGTTGGATTGCGGAGGGGTAAAAATTACTATTCCCACTCCAATAAATGCAACAGTAGAGAAAGTGTTGGATAGCAGAGGGGTAAAATTTACTATTCGCACTCCATTCAGTTCAACATTAAAAACAAACAAAATGTCTTCAACAAAATAAAAATATTTTAAAAACAAGTACAATAAAAAAAATATAAATATGATGAAAAATAAAAAATATATATTTAATATGACTTTTTAAAACATAAAACCATATTATAATGTTAAATACATATCACAAAAACCTACAAATACTTACAAATATTATTATAAATAAAATACAGAAATAATTTTCATACAAATAAATATTTTTATTTAGAAATTATTTATCAACAAAAACATGAAATATTACATAAATTTAGTTTAGTTACTTCCCACCCTATAACACCACAAAACTCACAACCTGCACCTAAAAAATTATTTACACTATTAATATAAGTATTCATCAACAAATTAATTTACATTATTGAAACATTTATTATTAATTAATTATAATTAATGTACTTACCACAATATACCCCCACAAAACACACAACACAAATAATTATTAAATTAATAATTATTATTAATTTAAAAAAGAATCTTAATTGCTTAAAATTGATTTACTTCCCACCCCATACCCCTACAAAACCCACAACCCACATCTAAAATGTAAAAAAATAAATGTATTTGCACGATTAACATAATTAATTATCAATTAAACAAATATTATTCATTTAAAACCAAATTATAATTCCTTAAAATTAATTAACTTCCCACCCTTTACCCCTATAATCCCCACAACCTGCACCTAAAATTAAACTTAGAAAAAAGAATTACACAATTAAAATTAATTTTCAATTAAATAACTAATAGTATCTAACAACTGATTTTAAATTAAGGAAAATTAATTTACTCCCCACCCTTTACCCAATAAACCCAAAACACACACCCCAAAAAATGTAATTAAACAATTAACATAATTAATGATCAATTAATTAATTAATATTAATTATCAACTAATTATTAATTAATTAAAAATAAATTACTTCCCACCATCACACAGCATGCACAGAAAAGATAGCTTTGCGATGAAAGAGAAAGGCTTTTTTCATGTAGATAGTTGGTTGTTTGTTGATACTTTGGGTCTTTTACAAGTGGAGAGTTTCTCTACCAAATACATCACTGCTTTGAAATATTGTTCAAGTAAGTTGGTTGAATTCAAAAAGGTTATGACAGGTTTTTTAGAAGGAATTTTGAAAAGGAAGGAGAAATCGATAAAATAATAGTTACACAGAAGTTCTTTTTGTGATGGGTTATTCTCATTTCATCAAAGGTGAGATCGTACAGTATAATTCTAAGACTATATTATGTTGGACAAAGTGCCTGAAGCTAGTCAGGTGTAGAGATGAAGTGAAGAGAAGATGTGTGGGTTCTAAAAAGCAGAATAAAAGATACCATCATGGGAAAGAAGAGGTGATCTAAAGTTCTGTGGTTAGAGGAAAGCCATATAAGAAATTGACATTTAATGAAAGAGAGGCAGTCCATTTAAAGACAGCCATTCCCGAGGTCAAAATACTGAGGTGTCAATTTCAATAGCAAGACTTTAGTGCAGAGACAACTAGTTGATAACTGTTCAGTTATTAGATTGTTTCTGCAGGAGCTTGTGCCATTATATTGGTTTTGCAAATAGAGTTCAAAAACATGTGAAGAGAGGTGTTTATCCTACAGTGTTTAAGAACATGGTGTTTGATATGTTCTTTGAGAATGTGATTTTGGGCTTGAGGAAGATATTTTTTAATTCTCAGCGTGAAGATCAGATCAGATCCTGAGAGTAGGACCTTTAATGTGACTTGGAAACCTGGAGTGGCATGCGTACAACGGTCAGAATCAGTTGTAATTCTGGTTTTTGAGAGTAAACTTTGTAAGGTTGGGTGACAGGAAAAATCAGCATTTAAGGGGGCTCCATGTGCCGCAGTGTACTGTAAAAAGTCTGTTATGCTTCACAGCTGCCTGCTTCACAATTGCATGCTAGGTATGTAACCTACCCAATGTATTGGCAGGCATCTACATTAAAACTGTGCTTGAAGCATGCCCTTGCATACAAAAGTCATATAAGATACCTACTCAATGCATTGGGTGATCCTCTGTGTGAAAATTATACTCAAGGTAGAATAACCATGCAAGATTCCTGCTCTTTCTGTACATTTTGTAAAGTCACACAATGAACGTTGCTAGAACAGCACATACAGCTGTGGCACACATGCAGATTCACAATTCCTGTGAGATATTTTCTACTTGAACCAGTCTCCTGTGTGCGAAAAATATGCAAAAGAATATAAGTGTAAGAAAAACAAAAATGATGTTAAAATCTTAAAACAAATAACTGGATTATGCAAAATTACACTTACTTAAAAAAAAGTCTCTTGGGACTAGTTGAGGGTCATCATACGTGTGTTTCCCAAAGTGCACCAAATACAGCAGCTCCTAGAAAAGGGCTGTAGAAATTAAATTGCATGCTTTAATAAGAGAAAAGGAACTCTCAACATATGGGCACAATAATAAACTAACTTTCACGGGCTCCTGCATTACTAGCAATCCAGCACAAACATTCAAATGTGTTTTTCACATCACAGCCTTATGATCTTCTAAGTTGTAACTTATTAACAAATTTGAAAGAGTCACAAGCAATAATTTTTATTTGTTAAACAAATGTGCAGTCTCATCTGTTACTGCACAGGGCATTCCAAATCTGAATGTTTCTTGCCAGTCCTGCTGTTTGGAGAAATGTGTAGTCCTGGGCTAAATCCCCCCGTTTTGGACGTTCAGAAATGAACTTTTCTTGAAAATTATTCGTATTATGCCGGGGTGGCCATTTATATGACAAATGTACTTGTTGTATGCCCTCATGTACAAAGGTTTCACGTGATAGCTGCTCAGTGTATTGGATGGGCACCTGCTCTTTAGCAGACATAAGACGTATACTTACTTAAGCACTGCAGCTTAGATCCATTGTGCCAATTCCTCCTTCTATGTTCCTCAAAAATTGCTAACAGTATTATGAAGCCAGCAGGAGAGCTCAGTGAGTTAAATGCTGAATCCTGTGATCTGCATGGCACAAGTTTGAATGCCAGCAAGGCCGTCGCAGGCTTCCATCCTGGTGATTTAGGTAGATCAATGGCTTTTAAATGGGGTAATAAAGGATGTGGCCTAACGGCTAGAGCAGTCGACCTTGAAGCTGCGGAACCGGGTTCGAGTTTCAGTAAGGACTCAACATCCTGTGATTCTGGCCAAATCACTTAATCTCCCCGTGCCTAACAAAAATGAATGTGCCAGTCTGTAATGCAACTGATGCTCATGTAAAGCGCTCTGATACCTTTGGGTCTAGTTTGTGCTATATAAAACTCACAAAAAAGTAGCTGTTAATTTACTGCTCTTAGAAATGGCCCATGTCTGAATGTTAAAAAGAATTAGATCATTGAAGCACTGTCAATCAAAACACAGGGCACTTCTTCTGCATGTCACTATTATTTCCTCTTTATAGCTTCACTTTTCCTTGATTTAGCTCAGTGCCACAAAATTCCAATATATAATTTGTTCGCTCCTAACACTCACAATAAAACAGTAAAGTAGGAGAGCTGAAGAACTGAACACTACGTTTCTAAGAAGCAACTTTTCTTTCTACTATAAAACCAAACCACGTTTTGTATTAAAAAAATAACAATCTGCTCCCCAGGAAAGAACCTTGACCCTAATTCTTGAAAGATTGCCTGACGCACATTCAGCATGTCTGAAATATCCACAAGGTCTGGGTGACCAATAGTAAGCCACAGATAAATACAATAATTGCATCTGGGCAATTTTGGCAGAGCCTAGCCCTGACATCAACACCTTCTCCTGCTGACTTTCAGCAGTAGCTGGCCGGATGACGTGCAACTGGCGCCAAGTGAACTCACAGAAACCAAACCATCTTAATAGAAAACAGAAAACATGCAGTTTTTTTTCTCAGCTCCCAATGGTCCTCCTCATTCGAATACACAACACATATAGAATTGTCATTTTGGATTGCCGAAACTGGAGAGCTGATTTAAATCTGTTGCTTTGTGTCCCCAAGTGTAGGTTCTGTCACTGGCATTATTTTGTGGCTTAAAACCTTCCAGACTTGTCTTAATTCCCTGGTTGATAGACCATAGCAATCACGTAAATTAATTTTGTTCAACTGCCTGTGCTATTTCAGGGTATTCAATGTATGTTAAAGGAGCTCTGTCTAAACGTTCATCATACCCCAGCTTCCTGTCTGCCTGAGGAACTGCGCCCCAAAGTTGTGCATTCTCGTCAATAACATACTGCTGGTTACACATTCAGATTTTAAAACATCAGCAGTTTGTGTATACATTTCTTCATAGCAATGGCCATTTTTACAAATGGTGTGGGGAAAAGTCAAACATTCACCCATGAAAATTGCTTCTACAAATAGAGCATATTTACACTACTTCGAAATTTCTGAAGAAATTCCTTGTGTATTCCTGTAAAGAGGAAACAGCTATACTTTCCCATGTGTAATCCCTTTTTTAAAATACACACATGTTCATTAGCACATTTATTTTTTGTCGCTCCTTGTGAAAATGTTTTTCTAATAGAGAATCTTCCCCTAAGTCCCCTTAAATATGTAGGTGTTTCGTCCCCATTCCATCCCTGAAAAAAAGTATTCCTACCACTGGAAAGAGCAAATTTCAGTATTCCAAAATCGCATTTGTGACAGTAAAATTCTGGTATTCCTCATTTGTTGAATAAAGATTGAGATTCTGGCTCCAAAAAGTGATTTATCTGCACATTCTTTGCGCTCAGTAATTGAAGTAGCTGCACAATAATTTTGTAAATTTAACTGTTCTAGTCCAGCATTTTACACAGAGGGTAGCTACAAGGGATGTTACCGGAGTAGAGTTCCCTTGACTTCTTGTTCCAATAGGGCCAAAGAAGGCCTAGCTAGTTTGCTCAATATGTGTCTACCCATTGTCACGTGCATCTCCTCCTTGGACTCCAGTTGTACCCTTTTGCTGTCAATACTAATACTCCCCTGAGTCTGACTCAGGAACTTTTAATTAATTTGACATTTTTGTTGCTGTCACTTCTGCCCGGTGATCGCTTTCTCTTCAGTTTGGTTGTCTTCTTCAGCGCCAATAAATCTTCAGGCACCTTCTGCACCTTATAAGAATAAAAAACAAATCAAATAATCACATTTGACAACTGTTCATGTATTTACTAGAGTTTAAGCAAAAAGCAATATTTTCTAAAGTTGCTCCTGAGATATGCAGTTATCTAGTCAAGACATGTGGCTCAGGCCATTGTCATTGATCTGAGACATAGGCATCTTGCTGCAAAGAGGAGAATAGACATATTAATTGTGACCTGTTATATTTAATATAGCTTTATAGCCCGCCATAGCGGGCTATACCGGCTAATAAAGGCCCGCTCCGCGTTAAAGCCCGAGCCGAAGGCGAGGACTTTAACAAGGGACCGGGACTTTAATAGCCGGTATAGCCCTGCTACGAAGGGCTATAAGGCTATTAGAACATTCTGCCACTAGAGGGCAGAATGGTCTAACAAATAAAACAAAGGCCTCTCGAAGCTCGAGGGGATTTAAATCCCCTCGAGCTCCGAGAGGCTTTGTAAAACATTGGAATGTTGCTCTGCGGGCCTTTACCGGCACGTAGAAGCGTGGAGCACTCCATTGTCTACAATGGAGCTCCCAACATTCCAATGTTCTAATAAAGCTTTGGCCATTTTTATTTAAATTAATGAAAGGTGGGAGTTACACAGCTGGGTGCCTGCAGTCTGTGATAATTGCCTGAATCTATTCTATCATCCTGTCTCCCGAGTCTTAGGGCTAGAGTTTACTTATGTCTTCCAATTAGAAGTTTTTGGTTATGAAATTGTCAAGGATTGATTTTAGTTCATTTAGTCGTCACAGTCAATTCCATGTGCCTACAGATTATCTTTACAGTACAAGTTTCGTAAACTTTCAATTAAAACTGGGTGTCGTCTTTCTTTGTGGGAGTTCAAGGTTCATAAAGAGTGAACTTTCCTTTGACTCTTTGTCTAGGACTTCAACTTTTACTCAATGATTCCTTGTAGCGTTTGAAACTCTTCCATGCGCCATGAAGCTTGCCCTTAGTGTGATATAGTTCTCTTTCCTTAGCCTACATGAGCTGTGGTCAGAAGATTGCCACAACCTGTGACAGATCAGTTTAATCTAATTTCAAGCCTTTGTCTGACTTGCCCTATTTTATTCTTGAATCAAAATGCAAATTCTTTTTTGTATGCTGTCATTGAATCAATGACTGGGAATTCTGGCTGGCAACTGTCCCTCCTCTTTCAACAGTGACAGTTGCCAAGGTATTCTCTATCTTGGTTATCAGCTACAGGATTCAATGTGTCCCCGGATTGGATTTCCCAGCCAATTTCAAACATCTGCAGAGCATGAGGCTTCCTTTTGCTTTCCCTCAACTGGCAATGGCTGACTGCTACTCTCAGTGTGACTCCATGTTACAGGTGCTGTTATAGTGTTAGAGTGTGTCTGAATCATATTGATACCTTACTGCCAGCTTCCAGATGTCTAAGCTGTTGTGATCAGGCCTGTGGGCTGGGAATTTAGCCTGAGTGCATGGCCCTTTTAAATGTGAGAAGAGGATATGGCCTACCTATCTCCATATCTGGTGTTGTGCTTCTTTCATTTAGTATTTTGAAATGTGCTTGTTTCCTTCCATTATCTAAATATTTACACTTATGAATGTATTCTTTTAGGATTTGCAGTTTGAAAACTTTCGTCATTTTAGTAGTAGTCATTTGCCTTCTCTCCATAAACATTATTAGAGTTGAATCCCTAAAATGGAGGTTTATATATCTATAAATATATATATAAAACATGTGTCATGTTCATAAAACAACTTTAAATTTGCTGCCTATTCCTTAACCCTCTCCACCGCTGGCCATTGGAATTTTCTGTTGCTGTATCAAAATTCCCATGACGGTGCAAACTCTGATTGAGGATACCAGTATAATGCCATTAATATTATATATCAAGGGCCAAATTTATTAAATGTCACACACTGCTGCAAGTATCCAAAAAATGTTGTACTGCAGAGCTCAACTTTTTGTGACATGGACAGGCCATATTTACTGTGTGTTGTACAATGGTGCCAAGCTCTGCATGATAGCGCAACATACCACAGCAAAATGTGTTGCTGCATGATGCAAATAGTACTTGTATAGCGCAGGCTGTGGTTGCTTTACACAAAGCATTTTGTGTTGCATTTCACTTCAAAAAGTGACAAAAATATGATGCAAGCTTTTTGGAACTATGCAAAATACACAATAGCAAGCTGGAAAAAGAAAGAAGATCTTCACCAAGGATGAAAATTACATTCTAATTGCTGAGGTGACCAAAAAAAGAGAAGTATCCGTTTGTCATTTCAAAATTACTACTATCCAGAAAGACAATTTTACGGAGAGCTACAGTTGACAAAGTCAATGCAATGACACCTACTTGCAGGACTCTGGAGGAATGCAAGAAGAGGTGATATGATGCCAAGTACAGGACCAGGGAAAGCTGTCAAGGAACAAGACGGCTGCAATTGAAATTGTTAGAGGACCAGAATCCATGAGGACTTGACACCAATGGAGAAGCAAGTGTCAGCACACATGGAACTTTAAATGGTTGGTGGTATTGGGGCACTGACATTACTGACCTTAAGGAGTCAACAACATCTCGGGGTAAGTTTTATCAACTATAAACTTTAGCAAAATATATGTTCCACTTACTTGTTTTTAATAATATTCTTTAATATTTTTTTTAAATGTTCACATATTTGATTTTGAATCTCTCTTTATAGTAATCTGCTTAAGTGATGTTATTATGCCATTGTCAACTCCAGTTTCTAGATTTAACTTACTTATCGTTGCTGGCAAACATCAAATGCATAATACATACTTTTTTTAATGTTTGTTTGTATATCATACTGAACTCCCGTTTGTGAAAAGTCATATGTCATTTAATGTGTGTTTTGTTTATTACATGTCAAAAAAATCAAAAGGTGTTTTTTTCATTACTCTAAAATTACTTAGCATGTACATTAGTTGTTTTTGCATATGTGGAGGGAAATTTACTGATACTGAGCATTGGGTTTGAGTCGCAAAAGGGAGGCAAACCTAGCGCAAACTG
The DNA here is from genome assembly GCA_963921515.1 of Calotriton arnoldi. Lineage (NCBI taxonomy): Eukaryota > Metazoa > Chordata > Amphibia > Caudata > Salamandridae > Calotriton > Calotriton arnoldi. The sequence continues at coordinate 2,828,962 of CAWUFW010000049.1, read as the reverse complement.
TTAGGATTTATTCTCCAATGCTATTCTGACTTGTGTTGGAAAGTTTCCTAAAGTAACACAAAGTAGCTATGCGCTACTTGCACTACTTTGCACCTATGGGGTTTTCCATGGGTGGTACATTGGCTTTCCCAGGCAACTTCCTATGGATTCTGATGCAAAGCCCTCTACTCAGAAAGGGAGGCAGGACTTTGCAGTAAAAATGTATGCCTCCTCGAAGCATGCATGCATTTTGAGAAATTTTTCTTTTCTCAAAATGTTCCAAACTTTGCATGTGTGCTGCTCTCTATATCATACATAAAACATTTGAAAACTATTGAATTATGTCTAAGCATAGGTCACTCTTTCAGTACAAAACCTATGCTTGTTATCATACACGTACCCTTGCACTATATTGCAAGGATGTGTGTGCCAAAAGTGCAACAGTGCAGAGGGAGAGAAAAACAGCAGATAGTTTAGCAGATAGGGCACTAATTTTCTCTTTTCCTTTGATGCAATGCAGCACTGCAATTTTGGTTGCTGTGCTGCATTGCACCAAAAATTAGTAAATTTGTCCCGTGATATCTAAATGTGAAGGTGTTTTATGTTAATAAATGCTTGAACATTATGTTTTCAACTAAAGGCAAATCATTTTTGCAGATTAGTGCATATATTGTACTTTGGTTGCTCTAGTTCCAGCTTTTGGGTGGTTTCCCTACTCTGTACTGTAAAAAATGTATTTATTATTAGTTTTTGGAATTGTTGATACTGTACTTATAAAGGTTTGTTTCTATTTTGTGTCACATAATAGGCCAGTTTTTCGCTTAATTTTTCTTATGATAAATGGGTCCATCTGTATAATTAAATGGGATTTTATGGATGTTTCTGGTGTTGGTTTCTCTTTTTCTTTACGCACAATGCTCAGTTTTTCTTTGGAAATACAGGTTTAGGGTGGCTTTGGTGATGGGGGTGTACTACCCATCTTTTCTTCTTCCTCCTCATTTCTCTTTCTTTCCTTATAATATTTTTGGAATTTTAATATTGAGGATTACATGTTGGAATTAATCTTTTGTGTTGGCTGTGAATTTTGATCTGACATGACATAGAAACAACTCAATTTACTTCCTATTTGCCTTTCATCTCCTGTCTGTTCTGCATTTACATTGTAAACTTGTATAAGCTTTGTATACTGCTGCTAAATTAGATGCAGCTAATAGATTGGCACAAAGGTCTAATTCCTTTTGTTTTTTGCACTGTTCCTGCAATATAATTTTCTTTTTTAAAATTTTAAATTGTGTTTTGCATGTGCAATCAAAAATGAATTTATGCTAGATATATTGTAATAAATTGTAATACTTTTTGTAACGTTTTGTGTGATTTGCTTCAGTGGGAGTGCTCTAGATGAGCATGACATTATAATTCATGATTTGCATTTCTAAGTTAATCTCAACAAAACAATGTATGTTGAATTGGCAACAATTTGGTGACTCAAACATGGCACAAATTGTACTTTATACTCATAATCACTTTTGTTGCAATGCAGTGCAACAAATCAAATTAAATAATACATTGTGAAAGGTTGGTGTCTCAAATTTGAAGCAATGCTGAAAGCAATTGTAAAAAAGCTAGAAAAAGTGAAATCAACATTGTATAATAGTTTTGCATATATTAATTTCAATTATCATAAAGAAATTCTAACTGTAGGTGATGGTGAATGATGCTGACATGTATTCATATGTTAAAAAGCATTATATAAATGTTTCATCTAATTTGTAAAACATGCCTAAAATCAATGAGCTACATTAATATATTTAGTTTTAACTTCCAGCACTATATTCTGTAAACTGTTTGGAAAGATCATTCGTATTGTGTCTCTTAATATTTAAACATATTTAATTCCGTATTTAATCTATTTCATATGTACATAGACATTGTCAAAGCTTTTAATGATCTCCAGAGCCAGAATTATATGTAATAGACATTAATAATGACAATGCACTCCTTGCATGAGGAAACCTTTAATGATCTCATGGATGTTTTAGACTATTTTCCACTAATCTTGACAAGGGATGACAACGTCAGTGTCTCCAATACGTCATCAAGACTCTTTTTCACAACCAAGAAGAGATCAGCATGCTCTTGTTTTTGAGGGAGATTCAGTAGTAATTTTTAAAAGATGTATCCTCAGTACACAGGAACAGATTGTTCGAGGAAATGAAGAAGGAGATGGAGACAATCATGGACTGGAAGGAGTCCAAAGGTGTCTGAGTCCAAATAAGAGCGTGACCCAGAACGTTAAAGACACATATTCTTGGCTCTAAGGAATAGATGATTCTCTGGCAGACACTGCAGACATTGTAAAAGTAAAAAAAACGAGCCAAAGATTACATGAAACCTGACAAAATACAGCACCAGTAGAAGAACATTAATTCTGATGTATGTGATTTAATGGAAGAATAAAAAAGGAGAAATCTCATTGGAGAAAAACTAATTTTAAAGAAAGGCAATTTTAGGGAAATGCAGAAAAATTTAAAATGAAAGGAAACAATATAAAGGAAAAATAATTTTAAGGAAAAATCCAAAATGCCATTAAAATTGGGTGAAGTTTAGCGTTAGTGAGGGTTTTTGGGTTTACAGTTGGCTGATGTTTAAGGCTGATGACTTTTAGCCATCAGGGATGAGTGGAATTCTGAGGTAGAAAGGGTTTTTTATGGTTCAAGGATGAGTAGAGTTTAGAGGCAGTGAGGGTTTTTTAGCCATGATAAATGGGTGGAGTTTAGGGATTTGAGAGGTTTTTAGCGTTCATGGACGAGTGCAATTTAAGGGGTGGTGAAGGTTTTTTAGGGTTCACAGATAGTTGAAGTGTGTTACAATCAAGGATGTAGTCTTGTAGTTTATAAAAGATGTAGGTTTATTAGGTGCAGATCAGGTTACAGTTAAACCAGGTAACACCCCACCAGGAGTAGCATCCTGCTGGTCAGCCCTTCTCACTCCAACTGTCCACTCATTCAAGCACAAACACTCTCAACATTCCAACCATCCAATGACCTCACTCACTGGCTGAGCAGCAGGGACTTGGAACTCTGGGGAGGATGCATAGTAACCAAGACAAGTCACAACACATCTCCCTCTGTTAAAGAAACAATAGAAAATTCATATAAAACAATCGAGTCTCATAAATATTCCTTCTAGATTAATATCAAATCAAAAGGACAAGAGATGACACAATATGATAAAACAGACCTATGAACATTAGAATACATAGATAATCACATCATGCAATCTTCAGGAAAACTCAGGAAACTAATAACACCCCTAAGTCATTCACCTCACAACATCAAGGTGCAACACACATGCTCCTGTAACACACCCTTACCCACTCAGGAGGGGCAACACTAACATAAGGGTGCGATACACATACCCCTACACTATGTCCTTAACCACTCAGAAAGGACAACAGAAACAATATCAAACAGTGTCTCGAAACAATTACAGCAGGACCAGGGACTTCACACCCTCTGCTGCATCCACTCTCACAGCAGGACCAGGGACTCCAAACCCTCCACTGCACTTACACAACACATAACAGGACCAGGGACCACATACCCTAATGCACTTACACAAATCATGGAAGAACCGGGGACTTCATACCCTTTACTGCATCAACCAAACTCATGGCAGGACCAGGGACATCATACCCCCCTACTGCATCTACTTAACTAATGGCAGGACCAGGGACCACATACCCTCTACTGCACTCTCACAACTGTCAACAGCATTGAGGTGTAACCACTTGCCTCCTACCACTTACAACTATGGGCTTGCACACTGCCCCTACACCTTTAAGGGGACGGTGAAGGATATTTAGTGCCCAGGAATTGGTGGAGTTTAGTGGTGGTGGATTTTAGGGTATCATGGATTGGTGGAGATTATGGGCAGAAAGGATTCAAGAGTTCAGGAATGGGGAAGGTAAGGGTGGTGAGGGGTTGTAAGAGTTTGAGGATGAACAGAGTTCAGATGTAGAATGGGGTTTGTAGGTTTAAGGGATGGGTGGAGTTTAGGCATAGTAAGGGGATTTTAGGGTTCAGGGATGGGTGGAGTTCAGGGGTAGAAAGGGCTTTTATGAATCACGGATGTGTGGGGTTTAGGGGTGATGAGGGGTTTTTAGAGTTCTGGGATGGGTAATGTTTAGGGGTGGTGAGTATTTTTTAGGGTTCAGAGATGGGTGGGGTTTGATATAAGAGTATTTAGGGCTCAGAAATTGGTGAAGTTTAGGGATGGTGAGGGGGATTTAGGGTTCATATATAGGTGGAGTTTTAGGGTTCAGGGATGGGTAGCGATTGGGGGTCAGAGATTGGTGTACATTAGGCATGGTGAGGGGCTTTTATGGGCAAGGATGGGTGGTATTTAGGGGTTGTGAGGGGTCAGGGCTGAATGGGGCTTACGGGGGTGAATGTAGGAAAGTGCCACTTTTTGTCATGGTCACCCCTACTTTTTGCCACTGGTGCTGATGTTTTTCGTCTGATGTGCACTGGGTCCCTGCTAGCGAGGCCCCAGTGCCAGTGCTCTTTCCCTAAAAGCAAGGTAAAATGGTCTACTTGTAACACAATAGGCACACACGTAAGGAACTCCTGTGCGTTTCTAGTAAGCGGTACCTAGGGCATGGGTACTAAAGGTCCCTTATGGCTGCAGCATGTATTATGCCAGCCTAAGTGACCCCCATACAAATTGCTTTCAGGCTGCCATTGCAGACCTCGTGATATGGTGCAACCCATATTAGAAAACGTGACATGGCACACTGACTGTCTGCCATGCCAAAGTAACTACATCTACTATGATTAAATCACTCTACAGCAGGCCCTATAGCCCTATGGCAAGGTGCAGTATATTTTATGTAAGAGCATAACTGCATGAACAGATCTGCCCCTTTGCTGTCTAGTTCAATTAATAGGTAGTACAAGTGAACAGGGAAGCCATCTTAAATATATGTACTGGGCACTGGTCATTACGAGTTCCCCAGCTACATTATGGTTTTATCGAAATCTATGGTGTTTATTATCAAACACCTTGTCATAATAAATCTGTACTGTTGCAAGTACAAGATTTATTATGACATGTACCCTGAGGTGTTCCCTGAAAAACCTACCACTATCTAGTGTACATGCTGACTGAAATCGACCAGCCTGCCACCACAGATGAGTTATTGACCCCCTGCAGGTGAGAGCCCGTGCTTGCTGAGGCCAGAAACAATGCCTGCTCCAGAGGAAGGTTATCACACCTCCTCCAGGATGGCTAGTGATTTAGCATATCAAGGCCGGGAGCTACAAAGTCCCTGCCACCTTTGATATGCGACCCCAGCTTCACCCAGACCTGGGAGATACCACCCCCTGCGGCTCATTTGGCTCCTGGGCAGGCGGGAAATTAGTTATGCAAGTAGGCGTGTTGTACCACCAGGCTATTCACACCCCTAAGGTTGTTTTGGTGGAATTAGGAACTCTGGGACAGGGTTATGTCCACTACCCACAGGAAGTGGTCCTATAGGGGGTGTAGTGACCCCAGGGGTAAGTAGCTCATTGGCTACCACCCTTCACTCCCCTTGATACCCTTAAATTTAGTATTTAGGTGCCCTCCTGACACCAGGAACTCAGATTCATCTGCCTGAAAGAAAGAGAAGGACAAAGAAGAGCCAAAGACAAGAAAACTGTGGACTAGCTGTGGACTTTGTCGCCAAACCTTGCCTGCCTGCTCCTGTCCCAACATTTGCAAAGACCTGACTCATCCTGCAGCTGTGCATCCTTCTGGAGCCTTGAATGGATGCCAGCACTTCGCCAACCATCCAGCATCTCTCTTAAAGTGAAGGAGCCACTTGCCTGCAGGTATCGATCGCAAAGTCATGTTCACAGAGATGCTAACCAGTGGGTCCACCGATGCAACAGCAGCCCAGGAGAAGGTTCCTAAAGCTCACTGAGTCCAGTCCTGTCTCTCTAATGGGTTTCAAGACAGTAGACCCTCCAGGAGCCCTCCAGCACCAATACCCAGGGTACTGATGCCTTTGTAGCAACCAAGGATTGTTCGGTGTCCAGCCTGGACACCAACACTGCCAAGACAGACCTACCAACGTGGGGCGTCAGCATTAGAGAGGCCATCATTGAGAGTGGCCCTGTTGTCCTCTTTTGTTCCCATCTCCAGGTCGACCTAAAGCGTGAGAGCCTCTAACGCAAGTGACCCGCCGGACAAAACACCACTGCACCCGAGCCTAACAGCCTGAATCCGAGCCTACCGACAGGGCACCCTTGCTCCAGAGACCCTTAAGAGCCGAGCCCCCCTTTGGGTTCTGCCGGACTGGTCCCCCAATCCCCACTTGCATCCTTTTTCTTGCTATAGGTTTCCCCATTGACTTCATTGGTAGTGTTCAAGACTACCCTTGCGACCAGCACCTCTGCACCTGGACACACCAGTCCAGGTAAACTGAAACTGCTAGTGGTTCTAAGGACCTTGGCCCCTACTTACCTTAAGTCCAGAAGAACAACCCTGTAGCTCGATTGCAGGTATACCTATGCAGTGTATGTTTCTTCCATAGGATAACATTACCGGGTTCGAGGCTCATGCCTCAAATCTGACAGCTTTATTTTTTGTGTTCCTGAAAATCGCTAACTCAGAAACCACTTACCTGATCTTGAAGATCTTGGTGTCTAAATAAAGATAAAAACCTATGTATTTTTCTAAATTGGTCTCTTATTCAGTGTGTGCCTCATTTATTGACTCTGTGTGTCCAACAAATGCCTGACACTCCCCTTTGATAAGCCTAAACTGCTCGACCACATTACCACAAAGAGAGCATTTGGGATTTTTAAAGAAAGCCCCTGTAAACTAATAAGGGTTGTCTGGACTATGTGCATAGTGTACCCCTTAGGTGCACTACATAAATAGCCAGCTTCCTGCAGTGAGGGGTCGGTGAATTGACTGCATCCAAAGCAATTATTTGACAGTGTAAAAGATATAAATCCAAAGTAATGTGCCATTAAGTAAAGCACTGAAATAAATACTTCCGACAAAAATGTTTCTGAAAGTAAGACTTGTATTCTTAAACAATAAGCATGCAAAAGCCAGTGTAAAAAAAACAGACATTATAAGAATTGGTGTCTATGAAACTCTAAATGCCATTCATCTTCCAAGTTTCCATGAAACAGTTTAGGTGAAATGTTTTTTCCCTAATGGTTTTTCATGAAATCACACACAACCCATTAATTAATTAATACATTCTAAAAATTACTGGAGCATAAGAGGGATTCCTTCCTTAGCATAATGAGTGTTATTGATTAGAACACTGTCAAAGTTTTTGCCTCACAAAAAATCCTTTCCAGGAATTTCAACACAGCCTTCAACAAAATCACCGATGCCTTAGAGGGCGTGCAGCCTACAACACCTCCCTAAGGTGTCTCTCAGTCCACACAACTACACCTGTATCAGCTCCATATAAAGCAAGCAAATGAGCATGAGGCGGCATAAGAGGACAAAGATGTTGCAATGGATATTGTGCATTGCAATTGCACTGAATAAATATTGTTCATCTTTCTCCTTATTCTTGTACTTGTAATCATGTCCTCTTTTCATATTCCAATAACATTCCTGTGGGTATGTTAGTGAATTGTATTTTGTCTATTATTTGCTTACACAAAGCTGCCTTCTTCTATCCTCATTGTTAAAGTTGTGTGCTTATTATATCATTCTTGTCTTACAAAATCATATGCAAAGTATTTTTTGGGCACATATTTGAACATAAAATGTTAACATAAATACAGTAAAATATTTTAAATGTATATAAATTGATATTAAAATATGTTTAGCATTGAATGTGATTCATTATATTTAGAAATATGTGTATTTTAAATTAAGCCTTAAAACATGTTTGCAGAAAAAAGCTGAAGTTGAGATGTTAGCAGTAAAATAATGATGAATGAAATAATATATAAAAGGGCACTGTTATTTCACATTCATTTAATTCCTGTTCAAATGAGTTGAATGTACATAGTACTAATATACCATATGAACTCAAATTCTTCAAAAGAAGCAGTGGTATATTCTATTCAGGTATAACATTTCTAACTTAGACTCATTTCCTGCCACTTCTAACACTATTCATTCAATATTCTACAAAATATACACAAAAATAGTCAGTCAAACATCTACAACTTCATTATGCAGTTACATACAATCCATGATTCTGCTATATAACGCAGTTAAGGTCACATACATTCACAAAGTAGTCTGACTCTTCATGTACGCCGATGTTAACTAGATCTTGCTGTGACAGGATGACAATCTGTCTTCTCATGCTGACTTTTGCAAAAAATGCATTGATTTTAATGGGATGAGTCTAAATATCATCAAGATAAACACATAAATTACACAGATGCTTCTGTTTTTTTCCCCACTAGAATATATAGCTACGTGCCTGCTGGAACTTAGAACTGATTTCTTCACCTATATCATCACAATGTCTTTTAGCTACGGGATGTCTGATATCTTGCAGTTTCTTTAGATACCCTGGTCAAGCTATATTTTGTTTTCTGTCTCGGTAAATAAATATTTGTTTAGCCACGTGTAAGTAATTTAAGTTTGCCTGATGGTAAAGATTATTGAGTTATAAGTATAAATTCTTTCAAAATATGCGCTTATAAATTACTTAAACCTCAAACTCCCTGCTGTCCAACAGCAAAATTATAACAAATGAAAGGTAAGAGAAAGTTTATTACAAAAATATGTTTTTGATTACCATTTTGATTTACTTGAAAGCATAAAGTATCCCTTGGATTTTAATGCATGAACAAAGTCTTCATCAAAATGTTTAAAAGACTTAGCAATAGGGAGTTGGTGGTTGATTCTGGCTGTAGTGCATAATACTACAAAAATATATTATGCACATTTTGCTTTAAATTAACACTTTATTTGCTGGATAATTGTCAAAAACAATGAAATCAGTACTTGAGATCTTGTTGAAACAGTGGTAAAAATAAGCACTATGCAAACATTAAAGGAAATCATTTAGATGAAATATTTATTCAAAATATTTATCTTCAATATATTTGAGCCTCATCTCTGTGTGTACTTCTCTGGCCACACATTAAACTTTTCTGAGTTATAGATATAGGATAAGATGTAATAAAAAAGAAGGACGCCACAGTAAAGTATAGACTGTAGTGAGAGATGTGTATTTGAAGGAAAGGAAAGGTGGAAGAAGACATGAAGTATAGAGATAGGTGAGGTGTGGGTGAGGCATAAGATAAAGATAGAAAGGTCAGGTAGTCTGAAGGTGAAATACATATGATCCAGCAGGTTACTAGCAACGAGCATTCATACACCAGATACTCACTTGGGCCCATACATTCATACTACGCTAGCAATTTCCGCTGGTGGGTCAGTTGTACTCTTTATCAAAATCCCTGCTACCAATTACCTTCTGATTGAAGAGTAATGACTTACCAATGGACCCCCTGGTAATTGGGAAGTTTAAAATGAGTGACATTCATTACAATTCGTAATCCTGAAATAATCACTAAGTCAGGAAGTTTTAAAATGTTTATCTAGAGATTTAGCAGAGTAAAGTACAGAACCACATGATACTTAATCGTATATCAAGGATGAAGCATAGTAAATCAATTATCGTTCAATGACGGTCCCTCAGAAAGGAGGAGATAGAGACAGCAGCGCAACTAAGGTTTGCATTTATATTTACCTAAAAGTGTGAGAACCAAACCCCTCAGCAAAGGAGTTGGAAAGATAGGACCCAGGGAGGATGAAGAGCAAGGACCTCCTCCGGATTCAGGACAGGACCGGTTTCCTCTCTACCAACGACGCCTGCATCGTTCCCCTCTCTGATACTCCGCTTCTCCTCGATTCTTCCGTGCCTTCCTTCTAATGGACTCCACCGCCCCCTCCTCAGGACCTCTCTGGACAGCGGTTCAGTCTGCAATCGATCAGCTTGTCTGTCTGGAGCTTATGCCTCTCTGTGTGAACGCCTGTTCTTCTGTGTCTGTCAGCGTCTAGTCTAATCTAATTAGCTAATTCTATATCTATTATACCCTTCTACGCCCATGTACCTCCCATTAATGTTGCAAAAAAATATGGGCCCACTACTTCTGATTGGACGGGGACAGGGGTTGATCCTCACACCATATCGATTTGGTTCAATTTCTTTAAACCCATTGTTTAGAAATACCGCCCATCACAATTAATACATTTGCTTTATTTCCCACCCGTCTCACGACAAATTTTATACATTGTTCATATAAATTGTTGCTTTTCAGTAGGAACATCATGGGTACAGCAGTGTTGGCCATCAGGTCACGGCCTTGGACGACGTCCAGGTTGACTTCATCCTTTTCCTCTGGGCAGCCACTCAGGGCGCATGCGCAGAACCATTGTCACACGAGCTTCAGTTCACCAACCCCAGGCCCAATTTACGAACTAATAAAAAGTCAAAGAAGAAAATATTAAAATCACAAATAAATTGTTTCACTGTATGCCCCCTCTTTCTACTCTATTCCCATTTACTTATAAATTCTATCCCGCATTAATAGCGTTAGAATACCACAGTTTAATTACAACATGAGAGCAAGCTGTAGCACGTGAAAACATAAAGCGGCCATTTTAATACACACTGCGCAGAAGCAAGAATTTCCCACCAAGCAAAGAAAGACGTCACACCACGTGATATGGTTGACACATGCGCAATAAAGATTCCCGCGCTTTAGCGGCCATTTTAGAATAGACAAGCGTTATTTGTTAGTTTAAACACATAGGCAAGCTTCCTTGCTACTTATGTTTGTGTATGCAATTATTAGTATGAACAATACAAAGTTTAATAAATTAATACTGTGAGGAGATTGCCTCCAAGCAAGTCTCATTTGTGAGTCCTTGCTCAATCAATCCCCTCTCTGATGGCGTTTCTGAGCCATCAAATACTGCCCACAATCAGATGCCAACTTTTAGCATAAAATAGTTTCATTTTCATTTTTACACTTTCTATTTTTCACATCCCCTTTCAGTTTCTTGTATAATTCACTTCTCAAATCTTCAAGTTCAATTTCATCAAACTTTCGCTTCTTTCCTTTTCCTGTCACATTATACGATTCATTCTTTCTACAACATTTGCACCATATTATTATTGTCAGTACTATTATTGCTATCCCTGCTAAGGGTACTAATATTTGACCTATAAGTCCTTTTCCTACATTAGCAAACCAGGTACCAATTGACGCAATACTACTGGTCAATCTTTCCCATACACTATCAACTTCCAGTGGTTTTAATTCCTTCTCAAGTTTTGTTATATTCTGTATATATGTTCCAATTTCTGCACTTTTATCAGGTATGTAAGTGCAACAATGTTTCGTCTTCAATAATTTACAGACTCTGCCCTCTTTTGCTAATATAATATCAAGAGCAAGTCGATTTTGCATAACCATAGACCTAATCGCAACAATCTCCGCATTAATCATTAGAAATCCTCCAGCAGTGTCAGTTGATAACCGATCAACCACTGTAGATATTTATATATTTTCCTTGAGTTCAGAATTATTCCCACTGAAGGTATCAATGCACCAAATATATCACCTACAATTTCTGAAAAACTAGCTCTTTTACTACGTGTTAATTCACCATCATTTTCATTGCTGCCAGTGTTTCTTTTTACGTGGTATATCTTTGGAAATACTATTCCAAAATAACAACTTCCATACCACCGTGCAGGAAGCCTAAAGTAAGCCTTATTCCCACACACATAATAGATTCCAGGAAAAACTGAATCTGTTCCTCCTTTCAGTCCCCAACCTCCAAGAATTAAGAAATTGTGTTCACACTCACTGGTACCGATGAAAACATTGTTATACTCAGTTTTTAACCTATGTAGACAAATTTTCCCTGTCTTTACAAAATCCAGAGCCATAGCAGCTTGAGCCTTGCCAGGTGTGTATCTCCCTTCTTTCTCAGCCCAAGGTGGCAAATGAGCTTTATGCTCAGAAGCTTTCTTTTGAAAATCTTGTCTTCTATCTTCCACTAAATTCAAAAATATCTTTTCTTCTTCATGTACTGAACATGTTAGATTGCTTCTATGTGCATGTGTTATATCTATCGATTTCATTGTTAAGAAAAATTCTCCCATAAACTGTGCATCTTGACTACTAAGCACTGGATTCATATTCTTTCGAATGGGAACCTCAGAAAATATCACATCTTTATTTGAATAATAATACTGAAGTCTCCCTGTTCTATAAAATAAACTAGCCAATACACTACATGATATGCCATAAGTTAATGGCAAGTGATGATATGTTAACCCTTCTGCTACTGATTTGGGTAACTTCATACAGACATAACAATTACTGACTTCCATGGTATCTACATATTGAAACAATAAGTTTGTGAAAACATTTAAACTAGTGTCGTTATTGGTTATTTCATGATGAAATTCTGGTTCATTTTCTGCCATTAGTTCTACTCTATTACTTTTCAAGTTCTCTGTCTTTTCCTTTGTTTCGTTGTTAATCTTTTTATCCATTATCATAAGGTAAGGAATTGCTACGATCAGAACTAACCATACTATAAGCACCATTACTAGACTGCAGATGCATATTGCACAACATCTCTTACAACATTTCTGTTTTGATCTCCCAGTAACTCTATCGTCGGACATTTTGACAAGGAAGATTGCTCTTCTTATCTATTTTCAATTCTCTTTACGTTATCAAGGTGGTCTTGTTTCCTTCTCATAAGTCATTTCCGCACTAGTTCCTTCGTCACCACTTTCACTTGACTCTGAGCTCTCGTAATCTTCAAGGATGATATAAGTCCAATCAGGACCTTTAAATTTGTTATTCACAAGGTTCAGTCTTTTACTTCTTCTCTTTTCAGTTCTACTTTCTTGTCCCGTTTGACTTGTCACTTCGTTTACTTGTTCTGGATCTTCACTTCTGGTTGTTATGTGGTATTTTATTCTTTTAATGACACTAGGCCAATGATCACCTTTTCTTGTTTTCTTTGTTTGCACTGTCTCTTTTCCTTCTTCTTCAGAAATTCTTTTATTTTCAGGTTGTGACACAATCTGGTTTTCTTCAATTTCAGTTTCTTTTATCTGTTCTTTTTCAGGTCTGATTGGTTTCTCTTCAGCAGCTCCGCTGTGAGTTTCTAATAACTGACCTTGTTCAGGATTTACGTCTTCATGCTCAAGATTTTCGAGATCTTCTGTTTGAATGTATCTTCCTGAATCTAACTGGTTCTGATCAGGGCTTATTGCACTTTGTACTTCTGCAGCCTGACCGCGTTCTTCTAGACCTGTCTGTCCCTGCTCAAAATTTGTTGGTTCATCGTTAATTTGAGCCCAGTTTCCTCTCCCTATCTGGTCCTGCTCAGGTTCTCTTATTGTGTTTTCTTCTTCTTCCTGAGCTGCTTCTTCTTCACCTATCTGATCTTCTTCAATTTCTTCTAAATTTGCTTGACTTCTTGTTCTGTGGTAAACCTCAGGAATTTCCACCACTGGTATCCAGTCCTTACTTGTGCTCGGTTGTTCCTCTTCAGCTTCCCCTGAATCTCGAACCTGAGATTCTTCAGCTGGGCAACCTTCAGCTTCCTCAGTGATAGATACTGTCTGAGGATTTTCTTCTTCAGGGTCTGGTACTCTTTTGGTGTGACTTACATGAATCCAATTAGGAAATCCTGCACACTTTACTGCTGTGTTTGTAACCAGTATGACCTGACAAGGTTTGTCCCACCTAGGTGATAGACACGTTTCTCTGGTGTGATTCTTCACTACCACCCAGTCACCGGGATTCAGATCATGTTCTTGTTCAGGCTGCCTGGAAACTGCGTCTTCTCCAACCTGGTGAGAGACAGAACGCACTAGGTCAGCCAATCCTTTGCAATAATCCAGAAACATATCATCAGATATATTCAGCAGTTTATTTGTAGGAACATGTGCTTGTCTCATTGCTCTTCCCATCATTATTTCGTGTGGACTCAATCCGGTATTTCTATCAGGAATGCTTCTGAGTCCCATTAAAACAAGTGGCAGTGCATCCGGCCAATCTAACGATGTTGATGCACACATTTTTCCCTGTCTGGATTTTATTGTGCCATTCATTTGTTCAACCACTCCAGAAGCCTCTGGACAATATGCACAGTGCAATTTTTGCTCAATTTGGAATGCTTCACAGATTATCTTAATCACCTCACTATTAAAGTGCTTTCCTCTATCTGATTCCAAAGTTACTGGGAAACCAAATCTAGGAATGAGTTCTCGTAGCAACAACTTTGCGACTGTAATACTGTCATTCCTTCTGGTAGGGTAAGCCTCCTCCCACTTTGAAAACAGACACACTATGACGAGTACATATTTCAGCCCTCTACATGGTGGTAACTGAATGAAATCAAGTTGCAATCTTACAAATGGACCCTCCGCCTTTCCAATTTTTCCAAACCCAATTATTGTTTTTCTTCCTGGATTATGCATTTGGCAAGTTAAACATCTCTGGCAAAGACTCTCTGCTACGGCCCTAAACCTTGGATTGTACCAATTTTGTCTGAAGAGCCTAATCATTGCATCTCTCCCTACGTGTGTGTCTCCATGATACATCCTGGCCATTTGTGAAAGCAGACAGTCGGGCATGACTGGTCTGCCATCGGCATAAGTCCATTCATCGTCGTCTGCCCTTTGTGAACATCCCATTTTAATCCATGTATTCCTTTCACTCTCATCAGCATCATCTTGTAATCGTTTTACATCATTCCATGTTTCAGGAGGTGCATACAGCATAAGTTGGCAGCTGATTCCCATTCTTTCCACCCTTTTATTTACTGACAATCTATTTTTGGCGCAATGTTGAGCCACAAGATCTGCGTATCTGTTGCCGACTACCACCCAGTCATCTCCTGACTGGTGTGCGGCACATTTCACCACAGCCAATTCTTTTGGTGATTGTATTGCTTCCAATAGTTCTTTTACGAACTGTCCATTTTTAATGGGGGATCCTGAAGAAGTCATGAAATCCCTCTGCATCCATAGTTGGCCAAAATCATGCACAACCCGTAACCATATTGGCTATCTGTAAATATAGTTACTTTTTGATTCCTCCCAATTTTGCAGGCTTTTATTAACGAAATTAATTCAGCAACTTGTGCAGATTTTACTCCTGGTAAATAGGATGCTTCGACTATTCCAGTTAATTCACACACTGCATATGCTGCAGTTAGTTTAACATCTTCATGCCTTTGGCACGAACCGTCAACAAACAACTCCCTGTCTGGTTTCCTGAGGGGTAGTTCTTGGATATCAGGACGTGGTTTCGTGCATAATTCTGTGACTTGTAAACAATGATGTTCCTCTTCGTCATCTTTAACTTCCTCATGATATGGGTCTGGTAGTAAGGTAGCAGGATTTACTATTGTGCATCTTACAATGGTCACATTTTCAGCACCCAGTATTATTCTTTCATATTTAGTCAGCCGACTAGGAGTAAGATGCTGATTTCGGGTTCTTGTCAACAGAATCACAACCGAATGTGGAACAAACACTTTTACAGGGTGTCCCATTACAATTGACTCACTTTGTTCAATGCTCAAACATGTAGCCGCCACTGCTTTTAAGCAGCCTGGCAACGCAGCTGCCACTGGGTCCAATGTAGCTGAAAAATATGCTATAGGACGTCTGTCCAAACCATGTCTCTGAGTTAGGACTGAGAGTGCACAATTTTCTCTTTCATGACAGAATAATGCAAATTTTCTTTTATAATCAGGCATGCCTAGGGCAGGTGCTGCACACAAAGCATTTCTCAATTTTACAAAAGCTCCTACACTCTCGTCATCCCACTCAACTGGGTCTTTTGCCTTCTTTTTCGTCATTTGAATTAATGACTTTGCTAACAGAGAAAATCCTAGTATCCATTGTCGACAATAACCTACTATTCCCAAGAACATTCTCACTTCTCGTTGGGAGACAGGCATTTGCATTTTCTTGATTAATTTTACTTTTTCAGATGTTATTCTTCTTTTTCCCCTCTCAATTTGGTGTCCTAGGTACTTAACCGCTGTTGTACAGAACTGCAACTTTTCAGGTGAAACTTTATGCCCTTCTTCAGCTAAATGATTTAATAATGCAATGGAATCAACAACACAGTCCTCTCTGGTGTTAGATGCCACCAGTAAGTCGTCTATATACTGCACTAAGACTGAGCTCCCTGGCATCACTAGTTTCTCTAAGCGCTTTTTTAATATCTGATTGAAGATGGAAGGACTTTCTGTGTACCCCTGAGGAACACGATTCCATACATAGACTTTGTTCTCAAATTTAAATGAAAAAAGATACTGGCTATCTGGGTGCAATGGTATTGAAAAGAATGCTTGGCATAAATCAATCACAGTAAACCATCCTGCACTCCAAGGAATCTGGTAAAGAATTACTGCAGGATTTGGCACTATAGGACAACAGGGTTCCACAATCTTGTTTATTTTGCGCAGGTCTTGAACAATCCTATACTTTCCACTAGGTTTCTTCAAACCCATTATTGGTGAGTTACAAGGGCTACTCATTACTTCTTTTAATATGTCTTGTTTTACCATTCGGTTGATTTCTTCAATAACTCCTGCTTTTACCTCTGCACTCATTTTGTACTGTCTGGTATTTGGGAAAATCGCACCTTCTTTTACCGTAATTTTAACTGGGTCTATTTTTGCCATAAGTCCTACTTCTTTTCCCGTGAAATCCCATACCATGGAATTCACTGTAGTTTTCAATTCCTCTGGTAACTCGTCTTTTGTTATTAAAGAAAACACCTCATCTACTTCTGTACCCTGCTTTGCAATCATAAATTTATAAACATGGTCTTCATCTGGGGTCTGAACTGCCACACCATCCGGCGTGCAGAAAATTGTACAGTTCATTTTACACAACAAATCTCGGCCCAATAAGTTTACTGGACTGGAATCACACACTACAAATTGATGCATTTCTCTAAAAGTTCCAATTTTAACTTCCATTGGTTCGGTAAGAGGTGTTTTAATCTTTCGATTAGCTACCCCCACCACTTGGATAGCTTCACCAGAGAGAGGAAGGTCTGGAATGTCTGCTGTTCTCACAGTAGACCTGGTAGCACCAGTGTCCAAAAGGAAAGTAATATCATTACCTTTCACATTCCCTTCAACATATGGACCTGACTGATCTACCGGTAAGGATGCGCCAAGTACGCACTCCTTCTCCCCCTCTCCTAGGCACCGTCATTGGCTATAGGAACAGAAGTCGTCCTGTAAAAGAAATTGTGATGTTACATAATCATTCTTACCACTTCCTCCTTGATATCCGACGTCTGCACCGTGCTTTGCTCTGCTTACATTACCCTGTATAGGTGCAGGTGGCAACTGACTCTGAGGATTTACACCCTAATGTGAGTCATTCTGCGTCTGTGGATTTAAATTTTGATTTGGGCCATTATTATTCCGAATCTTTTTACATTCATCCTTCCAATGCCCCAATTTTCCGCATCCATGACAAGGAAATTTCTTTTTAGCCTCTTCTCTGCTCATTCGTCCTCTCATTTTCCCACCATTCCCAGTGTCACCATTCATTCCAGAGTCTTTTCCCTGATTATCACTTGGATTATCCAAGTTGATTCCCTGTTTCTCGCCCATTTTTACCTGAGCCCACATTACTTTCTCCTGCAATTTCTTGTGCCTATCCTCGATGTCATCTCCACAATATTTTGCATATTTAAAGATCTCGTCGATTGGTTTCCCTTGCCAGCACAACATGTGCTGCTTAATCATCTGACAAATCTCTGGCTTTAGACCGTAAACAAATCGGTAGACAAATTGACTCATGTTTTTTTCTCCGATATCCTCAAATCCACTATACTGTTTGAATACCTGCAATAAACGTTCATAGTAGGCATGTACCGACTCACTGGCTTCTTGGGTAGTTCTGTCTATTTTCACCCAATCTGTTTCCTTTGGTGGTATTTTCCCTTTCAGGTAAGTTATTACCTGCTGATACTTTTTCATTACATCACTTGATGGGGCACCTGTCTTTGGATCTCTAGGATACTCTTCGCTGGGCCAATCAACTGTGATTTTACAATCTGTCCACAAATTGGCAGGTACCACTATGTCGAACAAACCATCCAAATCCTTCAACAATACCTTTGACACCTTCACAAACCTCTCAACCTGCTTGTACCATTCAATTGGCTTTTCCCTCAACTTTGGAAAATCATTCGTAAATGACAAAATATCCTGTCTGCTCCATGGGACATGTACATATCCCCCTCCTGGAACTTCTCGCACCGGGTACATTTGATCTGCTTTCCCTGTTTCCTTCATTAAATATTCAGAAGTTGTTCTACTGCATCGTGCCTCTTCCTTTTTCTTTGTCCATCTAACTTTCCATTTATCTAGGTCTCCCCATTTCTGTAAGACTGTCATTAATTCCTTTACTTGTAATTTCCTTCCAGAGGCATTCATGTTTTCTAAGTCTTTGTCAGAAAAATCTGCTCTATAGGGTTTCTGTAACACTTTTGACTTCCCTATTTCAATTCCCATCTGCAGAGCTAAATCTGATAATTTCTCATGGAATATCTTTACGTTTCTTATGATACTTCTGCACACAAACAATAGTTCTTCTTCATCGTAAGTATTTAAGCAATCTACCCCTACATTTCCTGCTATTATTTCTTCTAATTCGACCTTTAATTTATAAATGTCCATGATCTTTGGGGGTGAACTCTGTTTGTCTGATCCTTGTGCCCACCTTTCTAAGTCTTCTGGTGTAACTACTGTGGCACTTTTGGTTCCTGATGAGGTTACTATGTTTACATCTCTTGAGCAACCAGGTGTAGCTCTTCTGGGGGTACTATTTACAGATTCTCGAATGGGTAAGTCCATTAACGAAATCATAGATTCACAATCACTAAAGTGATCCTCAACCATTACTACTGCTTCAGGTTTAGGAACATTCACAGGAGTAGGCATAACTAAAGGTTTTGGGTAATTTCCTTTGTCACCATATAAGGGAACCACTGGACCAATGGTTACAGGTATGGTTAGTGAATCAGGATGAACACTTAATTGTGTTACTCTCTGTATTAATTCTGCTCTGTTTTTATCTATGGCTTCCTTTTCTTTATCGTGAAGTACCCTACTAGCTGGGGAATCATGCAATACTTGTGGTACCAATGGGGTTCTTAACAGTGGTGCACTTGGGGTGCAGCCACTTGTCCCTTCCTGATATGGTGGCGGGTTCTTTAATATCTCTTCCATAAATTCATCTTCGGAATCTCCAAATCTAATCAAGTGTTTTGTCTTTTCTGTGCATTTGCTCCCTAACGATTCTTCTGCCATTAGTATCGGATACAGACCCTCTGTAAGCATTGCTCTTCTCCACTGTTTCATCTGACCATCCCTTGACTCATTTTGGTACCTGGGAAAAAATCCCCGATAACCCCTATTACTCCTGGATCGGTCACGCTCAAATGCCTCGGTTTCCCATTCCTCTAAGGCTTCGTATTGAGTTAATCGGTAAACAGACATAATATCGAAAAAAAAATATCGAATGGACAAAATATTGAGTCCAAAATATAGAATGGACATAATATCGAATGGACATAATATAGTCGTTAAAAATATCGAAATTAAGGTAAGTAATATCGATTGTTAAAATATCGAAGTACATAATATAGGCATTAAAAAATATTGAATTTTTAATAATATCGAATTTTTTCTAAGTGTATTGTATGTTAGTATATGTGTTAAAAGTGCATATTAGTTGTTGTAATGTATGTTTAAATTTTTAAAAGCAATACATTTTATGTTATTTAATTTTTGCGTAATTTAATTCCGTAGCGGGTAGTGGGTTTATAGGGGAATAGGGTGGGAAGTAATTTAATTGAAATTAAGTACATATTAATTGGTATTGATAATTAATTTATTGTTAATTAATTATTAATTGGTAATTAAATTTTATTAATTGGTCAAAAATTTTTATTGATTAATTGGTAATTATGTTAATTCTATTAATTAAATAGTTGTAGCGGGATGTGGGTTTATAGGGGAATAGGGTGGGAAGTAATTTAATTGAAATTAAGTACATATTAATAAATATTAATTGGTATTGATAATTAATTTATTGTTAATTAATTATTAATTGGTAATTAAATTTTATTAATTGGTAATTTTTTATTTTTATTGATTAATTGGTAATTATGTTAATTCTATTAATTAAATAGTTGTAGCGGGATGTGGGTTTATAGGGGAATAGGGTGGGAAGTAATTTAATTGAAATTAAGTACATATTAATTAATATTGGTATTGATAATTAATTTATTGTTAATTAATTATTAATTGGTAAATAAATTTAATTAATTGGTAATTAATTTTTTAAATTGATTTATTGGTAATTATGTTATTTCTATTAATTAAATAGTTGTAGCGGGATGTGAGTTTATAGGGAATGTGGGGAAGTAATTTAATTGTAATTAGTTAATTATAGAAAATATTTTTTGTATTGATACTTAATTTACTGGTAATTAAATATTAATTGGTATTTATTTAAATATTTATACAAATCTGGTAATGATTATTAATTGGTTGTTAATGATTTATTAATAGGTAATTAATTTTTAATAAATAATATGTATTGTATTTATAATAAATTAATTATTAAAGATTTTGTAATTGGTAATTAGTGTTATTAATAATATTTATTAGTATTGATAATTAATTATTTTTTAGTAAAATATTAAAATATTACTTTCCCTACTGTTGCACTCACTGGAGTGGGAATAGTAATTTTAACCCTCACGGTATCCTACCCTGTCCCTACTGTTGCACTCTCTGGAGTGGAAATAGTAATTATTACCCCTACGCTATCCAACGCTTTCCCTACTGTTGCACTATTTGGAGTGGGAATAGTAATTTTTACCCCTACGCTATCCAACACTTTCCCTACTGTTGCACTCACTGGAGTGGGAATCGTAATTTTAACCCTCCCGCTATCCAACCATTTCCCTACTGTTGCACTCTCTGGAGTGGGAATAGTAATTTTTACTCCTACGCTATCCAACGTTTTCCCTACTGTTGCACTCACTGGAGTGGGAATAGTAATTTTTACCCTCCCGCTATCCAACACTTTCCCTACTGTTGCACTCTCTGGAGTGGGAATAGTAATTTTTACCCCTACGCTATCCAACGCTTTTCCTAATGTTGCACTCACTGGAGTGGGAATAGTAATTTTTACCCCTACCCTATCCAACGCTTTACCTACTGTTGCACTCACTGGAGTGTGAATAGTAATTTTTACCCTCCCGCTATCCAACGCTTTCCCTACTGTTACACTCTCTGGAGTGGGAATAGTCATTTTTACCCCTACGCTATCCAACGCTTTCCCTACTGTTACACTCACTGGAATGGGATTAGTAAATTTTACCCCTACGCTATCCAACGGTTTTCCTACTGTTGCACTCACTGGAGTGGGAATAGTAATTTTTACCCCTATGCTATCCAACGCTTTCCCTACTGTTGCACTCACTGGAGCGGGAATAGTAATTTTTACCTCTACGCTATCCAACGCTTTCCCTACTGTTGCACTCTTTGGAGTGGGAATAGTAAATTTTACCCTCCCGCTAACCTACGCTAAAAGTAGTGATTATTATTTTATATTATTACGTTAATATATGTATGTATTAAAAAATAAAAATGTATGTAGATTTTTTTACTTAAAATAATTATTTATTAATTTTAAAGTAATTTAACTAATTTTAAGTTTGTTTTACTTTATTTTATTTATTATTTCATTAATTTTACATTACTTTTAACAGATTTATAAAATTCTATATTTTGACTATATTTTTAACGACGATATTTTGGATTCGATATTTTTGTACTTACCTGTTTGGAGATAGGGAGTCGATATTTTGACAGTCGATATTTTGACAGTCGATATTTTGTCTGCTCGATATTTGTGTGATCGATATTTTGTCAGTGATCCGAGTTAATCTAGGTCTGGGTTCTAAGTCATTCATTCTTAATCTCAAATTTTGAAGAATTCTCCCATTAAAAGTACCATTCTCGGGAAATGCTAATATTCCATCATTTTTGGTATATTCTATCCAATTTTCTATCCATACGCATGTATGATAACCTCTCTCCATCATCATGAATGAAGCGGGCGTTTTAGCTGGTGGAATGATAATTCCTTCCCTAGTTTTGATTGGTTTATCCTTTTTAAAATAATTCTTAATCTTTTGTAGAAATGACATTTTTCTCTTCTCTCCGTACATTTTGGGTAAATCTCGATGTATAAAATTATATTCCGCAAAGCCTAGGAATCTCCTATCCGGACGAACTCCTATTAAAGTTGGATCACGTTTTAACATACAATCTCCACTATCCACTAGGATTTCAGCTTCTATGGTAACAACCAATCAAATTCCAGCTAACTTTTGTCTCTGAACCAATCCTAGCGCGGCCTTTTTGTGACGTTTGTCTGACAACCCCTCCTTTACAATCTGCGCTTCTCTGTCCCTCGCTGTTTTCGACCAATCACTGCGCGGCACCTGTGACATCAGTACTACTCCCGACTACTGACCCCTCCTTTACAAGTGTCTTTCCACGCCCGCTGTTTCAACCAATCCCAGCGTGGCACCTATGACGTCAGTTCCCTCTCCGGCAACTGACCCTCCCTTTACAAAGTCGTACGCAAAACTTTATTTTCTCTAGGTTTCTTATTAAAATTCAGTAACAACATAAAACATTCGCTATCGTGCCAGTTTCTCTAAGATTGAAAAAGATAGTTTCTCTCACATTTAGTAAAACCCTTCCGTTTACTAAACATACACTACGAGTAAAACCCTTCCGTTTACTCTTCACGCAAGCTTCAGAAATACCTGTTACTTCTTCATTGGTACCCTTTCTAGGTGATATAACATCAAATTTTACCATCGTATTCCTTTGCTATTACTCACACGCATAGAGTCCCTAACAAGTACTGATAGCCCTGCTTAACTTTTCAGTACTATTTCTGCCTGACAGATAACCTCACTGCAGTATGGCTTCCATTTACCATCCGCTATTCAATTTTTCCCGGGGAATTCTGGACAACATAAAACAAACTTTAAACACACGGTTGTTAGTTCATAAAAAATAAAACTCTCATTACCCAATTAACAAAGTACAACCATCCTCTTTAACCAGAAAACTGATCCAGCGGGTTACTAGCAACGAGCATTCATACACCAGATACTCACTTGGGCCCATACATTCATACTACGCTAGCAATTTCCGCTGGTGGGTCAGTTGCACTCTATCAAAATCCCTGCTACCAATTACCTTCTGATTGAAGAGTAATGACTTACCAATGGACCCCTGTTAATTGGGAAGTTTAAAATGAGTGACATTCATTACAATTCGTAATCCTGAAATAATCACTGAGTCAGGAAGTTTTAAAATGTTTATCTAGAGATTTAGCAGAGTAAAGTACAGAACCACATGATACTTAATCGTATATCAAGGAGGAAGCATAGTAAATCAATTATCGTTCAATGACGGTCCCTCAGAAAGGAGGAGATAGAGACAGCAGCGCAACTAAGGTTTGCATTTATATTTACCTAAAAGTGCGAGAACCAAACCCCATAGCCAAGGAGTTGGAAAGATAGGACCCAGGGAGGATGAAGAGCAAGGACCTCCTCCGGATTCAGGACAGGACCGGTGACCTCTCTACCAACGACGCCTGCGTAGTTCCCTTCTCTGATACTCCGCTTCTCCTCGATTCTCCCGTGCCTTCCTTCTAATGGACTCCGCCACCCCCTCCTCAGGACCTCTCTGGACAGCGGTTCAGTCTGCAATCGATCAGCTTGTCTGTCTGGAGCTTATGCCTCTCTGTGTGAACGCCTGTTCTTCTGTGTCTGTCAGCGTCTAGTCTAATCTAATTAGCTAATTCTATATCTATTATACCCTTCTACGCCCATGTACCTCCCATTAATGTTGCAAAAAAATATGGGCCCACTATTTCTGATTGGACGGGGACAGGGGGTTGATCCTCACACCATATCGATTTGGTTCAATTTCTTTAAACCCATTGTTTAGAAATACCGCCCATCACAATTAATACATTTGCTTTATTTCCCACCCGTCTCACGACAAATTTTATACATTGTTCATATAAATTGTTGCTTTTCAGTAGGAACATCATGGGTACAGCAGTGTTGGCCATCAGGTCACGGCCTTGGACGACGTCCAGGTTGACTTCATCCTTTTCCTCTGGGCAGCCACTCAGGGCGCATGCGCAGAACCATTGTCACACGAGCTTCAGTTCACCAACCCCAGGCCCAATTTACGAACTAATAAAAAGTGAAAGATGAAAATATTAAAATCCCAAATAAATTGTTTCACTGTATACCCACTCTTTCTACTCTATTCCCATTTACTTATAAATTCTATCCCGCATTAATAGCGTTAGAATACCACAGTTTAATTACAACATGAGAGCAAGCTGTAGCACGTGAAAACATAAAGCGGCCATTTTAATACACACTGCGCAGAAGCAAGAATTTCCCACCAAGCAAAGAAAGACGTCACACCACGTGATATGGTTGACACATGCGCAATAAAGATTCCCGCGCTTTAGCGGCCATTTTAGAATAGACAAGTGTTATTTGTTAGTTTAAACACATAGGCAAGCTTCCTTGCTACTTATGTTTGTGTATGCAATTATTAGTATGAACAATACAAAGTTTAATAAATTAATACTGTGAGGAGATTGCCTCCAAGCAAGTCTCATTTGTGAGTCCTTGCTCCATCACATACACGAAGAATATGGAAGAGATACTTTTTTAAAGATAGGTAGAGATATTAAGTTTCAGAGTGAGATAGAGAGTGAATGAAATATGCTGAAGGAAATGTAGAGAGAGTGAGAGAAGTGTGTAATACAGAAGGATAGATTATAGAGAGAGGAAAGTTTGAAAGAAATGTATTGTAGTGACAAAGTATGAAACAGCTAGAGGTAGAGATAGAGAGAGTACAGATATCCAAATAAATTCAAAGAGACTTTAACTACACATAGAAATATCAGATGAAAAGAGGAGAAACAAGAAAAATATTTTTTAAAGAAGAGTCATGAGTGATAGGCCGAGAGAGAAGTATAAAGTGTTGAAACAGACATGATGTTTATAGCTAAAAGAGATAAGAGTGAAAGTCGTAGTTGTATTAGAGAACCATAGGTATGGATGAGAAATAGTAAGAGTTTCTTGCACAAAAAATGATGCGGTGCAAAGATGCATGTCACAATAATAAAATACTGCAAAGTCCTGTTCAACACCTAGCCTAGAGAACAAATACAGTGGTTCTGTGAGTCTCATTTGCTTAATAGGGCTATATCGCGTATGCCGACCCTGAACAGTAATTGATTCTACTTTTTTGTTATGAACCTAATTCACAAATGCCTTCTCATTGAAAAAACTGGATTTCCATTCTCCAAAACAAATATTTACAGCTTTATGAGGTAAAGGTGATGTGACAAAACAACAACATGATCCACATGAAATATGTAAAGACAGGGCTGTAAGTTAATATGACACAATATATGTTTAGCAAGGCTGAGTCATTAACGACAGAGTTCATGGTAAACAAGCAAATGAGACCCACAGAACCACTGTATTGGACTCATGATTTACCCTGGTCCGCCGTTGGGCAGAAAGGGTTTGGTCCTTGTATCTTTGTAGTACAAGCCCAACCACTCCCTCCTTCCAGCTCTTACCTGACCAAAAATGTATTGTCTGTCACCTATCCTAAGGCTTGATGTTGATGCAGGGATTTCCGGTTTTTGTAATGGGACTAACTGCTGGTGAACGAACAGGCCCAAACAGGGAAGACACCATGAGAAAAACAAGGTTCATCTTATTCAGAATGGAGCAGGTGAACCAGCAAAGAATGATTCTCATTCTGCAACATGAAACAAAAAACAAAACAGGGTGAGTGGCAAATCCAAGACATAGATCGCTAATATCAACACAGTGTAAGGGGGGAGTCATTTACTAAAAAGTAAGCATAATGAACATTCATGTCACAGAAGGAGGGTAGAGGTTAGTTTGGTAGAATCATTAAATACATGGATTCTCTCTGGGACGTAGGTTGAGGAAGCAAAAATGTACACTGCCTATCTTGGCTTACCTTTTTTATAATTTATTTTCTGCACTATGATGTCCCTTCTTGGCCTAGATAAGGGTGGATGATGAGGGTAAATTAACAATTTTTTATAACCTCCTCCTGCAACAGTTTAGCAATGTGTGCACTACATGTGCCAAAACAAGAATGAGATCTGTTGATGGTGGAAATAGATAACAGCACCATGGGTCTTATAACCTGGTGGAACAGGGTTAGGGTACCGATGATGGGATGGGTCGAAGAATTAGGTAAAATGTTAGAGAGACAAACATTGCATTCAGTAAGTCCATCAGCGTGGCATATCTGTCAGGGAAGGAAGATGACAGTTAAGTTATTCTACTCAGTCTTTAGCAGCAAACAGAATCCCAAGTTAGTTTTAGACATAGAGGCTTAATGACCCAAAATGACAATACAAACAGTTCAAAAATGTTCATAAGAAATATTATGAAGTATACAAAGCAGGGAACAGGAGTGAACAGAAGAGCAGGAGTGGCATGGAAGTTCCACATCTTTGCAGAAGACATGGTCTGTAGAATTAGAGGAGAAAATAATATTTGAGAGTCAAGGAGGAGTCAGAGTGAGCAGCATATTAGCATTCAGATAACTAAGGAACAATCTAGTACCACCGATTCCAGACAAGTAGCTGCAAATGCCCTGAATGATTACCAAAACAATAAAAAATGTTTCATTGTGCCTGTCATTATCACCACAAGTTGACAGCCACTTAGGAATTGCCACTCAAGATACTAGTCTGTATTATTATAAATAACTCATCCCTTTCCATTTCCAGTCCTGAGGAGTAGGCCTCTTTGATAGATTGACTTAGTTCCTTTTCCGAATTTTTGACTTCTTACAAAAATGGAACAGACTTGTTAAAGAAGAAAATAAGAAAATAATTCAGTCTTAGTTCAGTCTTAGTTCAGTCTTAGTAAACAGAGATGTTTCAGAAGAACCAAAATATACTGGCATGGAAATTAGCAAAATGCAAATCAAGTAGTACTCCGAGCATTCATCCTAACTCAAATGATCACCCAAGCATGAAATACCAAGTTTACCTAAGCTAAGCCAATCACATCCCTCACATGAAACATTATTTAGCATTTATTGATGTGAGTTGCCTCTTTCAAGTGCTGTATCCATTTACCTATTTATGCTTCTCTATTTTCCAATTGAAATGACATACATAACCTGTGCAGCCCAGTCCTTTGATCTTCACTTACAGCTGAGCATGGGGATGCAGGGTTAGGCATTGGAGGGAGGTATCTTGTTTTTTCAGGAAATGTTCTTGAGGCGTCAATTCTTAATTGCTAACTTAGATACTGTTGATTGCTCACTACAAAGCCTGCGGTTGACTCTAAGGTTGAATTAGTTTTCTTTCTTTGTTACAGGCACTCAGTCTGCAGACCCAATGTATGTGTCCTCTGTGATTATCTTTGTTTTGCTTTACATTAGCCCGGAGGAGCATGGCTGACAAAGGTGCATGACCAGATAAGGTTCTGGCAGGGGAGGTGGGAGGAACCGATGGGTGATCTGGCCCAGGCACCACGTTAGTAAAGCGCGGAGAGAGTATTCTGTGCATGAGGAGTAGACTATAAGAAATGCTCCATAATTGAAGTCCGCTTTACGTTTAGTTTCTCTCTCTAGAGGAGGTTCTTTTTGTTTATTTACACATTTAGCCTTTAAAAAAAAGTACTTCTTTATGTTTCAGTTCCCTTTATGAATCTCTGGTTAGTGGGAGGGGCCGGAGGAAGACAACGAAAGGGAGAAAGAAATACTAAGGTGCCCAAAGGCAAGATAGAGGACAAATACAAAGGAAAGGATAGCTCTTGGTGCAGCGCGTACAATAAAACTATTCTCCTCCTAGGTCACTTATCGGTCATCCAGGGGCAAACTATATTTTCTTACATCCACATGATGATGGGGCCCATAAACATCGCCTATCACACACGCACACACCTGGATTTCCTTTACACCTTTACGAAATTCTGTACTCCTAGGAGAAACATGAGAACTAAAATGGAAAACACCATTTATGTACCGCTGGAAGGAGCCGGGATATCTTATTACCTAAACCTATCGTTTTCTTTTCAGTTATTTCTTAAGATATTCCTGCTCATTGTTTTGTCGATGAATCATTCATGTAAGAAATTAGTTCATAGTGATTAAGACCAGCTAAATCACAATAACCAATTACTGGTGTCACAATCATTTAGTAAAATAACCACTGAGTCGTTTGATTTAAAGAATCTTACATTTTATATAATTTTAAAAGCATGAAAAAGAATTTAAACTTTTTATTCAGTTATTCATTCATTATTAATTCAAATATTTATTAAGCATAATCAATTTTATTGCAGAAAGGAAATTTTTGTCATGAAGCAAAACCCTAATTACCTGCCTACCTTCCTAATTTAGCCTAATGATTTCTAACCTAAGTTTAAGAATTAAAAATAACCTGATTCTCATACTCAACTGGAAAATTAAGACAGCAACAGAAACTTCAGCTCGTCAGCATCAGCTACCTGCAACCCGTCTCATCTAACAGTCTTTCAGCATCTCCCGCTCAGTAATGGATCGATCAGGACCACCAAGCACTGGAAGCCACCAACACCAACACGACTCTGACTGCGACTCTCCAACTCCGATCGTGACTGTGAACCCCTCCCACTAAGAGTAGGCCCTCTTATACCCTAATTCTAACTTTGCTAACTAATTGTTGCAACATTAATAACACGCTTTTCTTTCATTGGTCCATTCATTCTTTAATCAAGTTCTCTCGGATCCAACTGGTTCTTGGATCATTTCCTTTCTCACAGTTCAAGACATGTTTCCATCCGCTTAGATCAGTACATTTGTAACTTCTTTCGATACATTCGAGAACTCTGCAGGCATTGTCCTTTCTCTTAAAATGGTTTCCCACGGTTCCTTGCTGATCACCACGGCACACTATCAGTTCAATTAGGTCACATCAGCCTTGACCATTCTCGCATCCTAGCCTCTCAGCAACATCACGAGGTTAGCTTTTCTCCAACTTTTCTCCCTTGTCACGTGTTTCCCCGCACTTGCGCACTTCATTAACTGGCAGCCATTTTATATCGCCACTCGTTTATACTTAGAAGCACTATTTTGAAATAAACAAAACATAATTAAAATAGAGAAACATAGCCTTTTCGTTTCCCTCCCGTCATCTACGTACCCCAATTAGTTATTACCTAGCAGAAAGCAACATTTAAGCTGTTCCTTACTTACCATCACTATTGTTTTTGCAACGACACGCTTATATTCTATGAAGCACAAATCATGCATTTTTATAAATTAGTACGCAATTATTTTTATGTTATAATTTAGACACACAGACATCTATTAATAGATTATTCAGCACATATACTTGCGTATTACCCTTCCCCCACGTACAGTGTTGATTAATACATTTAAACGAGCATTCTATTAATTATTTATAAAATTTGTTAGGGGTTAAATTTTTTTATTTTCTCTGCTCCATCAACTCCCCCTTTGGTGATTTTTAAATCACCACATAAAACCCAAGTTATACTTCTTTTCAGGCAGCATATGTCTTTCATCCTTTTGCTTTTTGTTAGTTACACATCTGTTTCCCTTTCATCTTGTCTTCTTGTCTCCTTATACATGCTTTCTTTCATTTTCTCTAACTCAATTTCACCCATTTCTCTCTCTCTCTTTCATCATTCTGTTATTTCTTTTTATCTTATTTTGTCTTATTTTTCTTTTTATACATGTTATTACAATTTTCAACACCATGGCTAACAATATTACTACAGTTGCTATTATTATAACTTTCCCTATCATTAGTCTACTCATTCTGGTTAACCAATTTGCTACTGAAGAAAACCCTCTACCAAGTTTTCCCAAGACACTTTCAACCTCCAGTGGAACTAGTTCTTTGTGCAAATTTGTAATATTTGTAATATACTTCTGCATATTTTCACTTTTATCAGGAATGTAAGTGCAACAATGTTGGACTTTCAGCATTCCACAGACTCCACCCTCCTTTGCCAAAAGAATATCAAGGGCAAGCCGATTTTGCATCACCATAGCTCTCATGGCAACCATTTCGGTATTTACCATCAAGAACCCTCCCGCAGTATCTGTAGACAAACGATCTACTACTGTGGATAACTTCCGAATTTTAAATGCATTCAAAGATATTCCCACTGCTGGTATTAATGCTCCAAAAATATCACCTACAATTTCTGAAAAACTTTCCCTCTTTCTACGTGTAAAGCTATTAATCATCTTGTATGTTCCTTTTTCTTCTCTGTCCATATGAAAGATTTTTGGAAAGACCAGGCCTACATAGCAAGTTCCATACCAATGGTCCGGTAACCTGTAATAAGCTCTATTCCAACAAATATAATAGATACCTGGAAATATTGGATCTTTTCCACCTTTGAATCCCCAACCTCCCAAAATTTGATAATTGTCATGGCAGATACTGGAACCTACAAAGTAATTGTCATAGACTGTCTTATTTCTCCTAATACACAACTTTCCTGTTTTGCGGCCAATCTAATGTCATTGCTGCATTTATCTTTTTCCCTTCATGATTTCCTTCCTCAAATGTCCATAGATGTGTTCCTTCCTCTTTTATTGCTTCTTTTTGAAATTTCATTCTTCTTTCTTCAACCATTTCTAAAAATACCTTTTTTTCTTTCTTTAACTCACAGGTAAGGTTGTTATTAACTATTTCTTCTAAGGTTAATTTTCTATGTTCTAGAAAGAATTCTCCTAAAACTTTTGCTTGTTTTACTTTGTTAAGTTCTGGTACTACCGGAACGTTTGCAAAAATCTTATCTATATCAGTATAATAAGACTCTAATCTACCTGTTTTATAAAATAAACTTGCTATTACACTACAGGTTATTCCATAAGTTAGAGGTAGGTGATGATAAGTCACACCTTCTGACACTGATGCAGGCAACTGCATACAAACATAACAATCTCTCACATCCATTGTCTCTACATACAACAATTTTGTAAAAACATTTTTAGAAAAGTCTGTTACTGACTTATCCTTATGTAATTCTGCACTACTTCTTAAAATAACTGGTTCTTTAATATTAGTTTCTTTTTCTTGTTTAGTATCATTCTTCGCTTCTCTTACAGCTAAACTAATAGGAATTGTGATTGCTAAAACTATCCATACGGTCATTAATAAACCTGTACAAAAGCAGCACATTTTACACCATCTTTTTACAAACTCACATTTATCTCTTCTATCCCTAGTATTTTCCATTTTGCTTTTATCTTTTTGTTAAGTCTCAGAAAATTGTGTCACTACACCTCAGAAATGACTTAGATGCCACTCTGCTTTCAAAAAGACTTTGCTTGGTACTTTCTTTTAATTCTCTCCAGAATTCTTTCGTTGTCACATCCGGTGATTTGTCATATCCAGTAAAATTGTCATGGCCGGCAGAAGCACTATAAGTCTTCACTTCAGGTTTGTTGCATCTCACCTTTACCCATTCGATTTCTTAGTCTCGGGTTCTCGTGAGTGTTTCCTTCTTCTTTGTAATCCGTCAGTGCGATATATAGCCACTCAGGTGACTTGTACTTTGCATTCACTTTCTTCGTTCTTTTAGACTTTTGCAGTCGTTTTCCAGTTGGCTTTTCTTGTCCCTTTTGACTTGTTATTTCATTCACTTGTTCAGCACTTTCTTCTCCTGCTCTTATTATTCTATATCTCAATTTTCTTATATAGTTGCTGGGCCAATTATCTCCTTTTCTTGGCCTTTTGGCTTCACCTTCTTTTTCTTCTCTTTCTGATTTCCAATTTCTTTTTCTTGATTCAGTTTTTGTTTTCTCCTCTTCTCCACTCTCTTCAGATTCGGTTCCAACTTTTTCACTGTTGTCTCTTATTTTGAAGCTTATGATCTCGTCGTCTCTTACTGGTGGATCTGTTTTCTCCTTCTTGTGTTCCCTTATTACTGTACCTCCTCGGTGTTCTTCCGATTTGGTGTTTTCCTCACTCTCTACTTCTAAATTTCCCTGTTCTTTTGTTTCTCTATCTGTCCCTATTGCTCCTCGGGGTTCTTCTCGATTCTCTAACTTTTTGTGTACTTCTTTCCCTACTTCGTCTATTAATATTATTTCTGAAGGATTTCCACCATAACTTGTACTTGGTTGCTCATCTAGTTCATTTTCTTCTCTAATTGGTTTATAACCCCAAGTTCTCCTTCGGAATTCTTCACAATTTGCAACTGAATCATCAGATCCTGAACTTGTATCAGATATTTCCAGATGTCGACTTACAGGTCGATCTTCAGGTTCTGGAATTTCTGAATTTCTTCCTTCTTCTTCTTCCTCCTCTTCTTCTCTAGAGGTGCTCGCAGTTGGGGTTTCCAGATGTCGACTTTCAGGTCGATCTTCAAGTTCTGGCACCCTTTCTCTTATTCCTGTTATCCCAGTCGTTAAACTTTTATCCCACACTTCCAGACGTCGACTCACATGTCGATCAGTAGGTTCTTGAACTCTGATTGTGTGGCTGGCATGGACCCAGTTCTTTACTCCTGCACACTTGACTGCAGTCGTTGTCACTAGGATTACCTGTCGTGGCTCGTCCCAGCGAGGAACTAGACAGTTTCTTCTCCTGTGGATTTTTATGCGGACCCAGTCTCCTGGATTCAAGTCGTGGGCTGGTTTTCTTTCAAGAGTGGTCGCATCCGGTCCAACCTGATGAAACACAGAACGCACCACATCAGCCAGTCCCTTGCAATAATCCAGTACTAGATCATCAGTTATAGTCAATAACTTGTTGACAGGTACTTGTGCTTGTCTCATTGCTCGTCCCATGATCATCTCATGAGGACTAAGTCCAATTTTCTTTTCAGGGATGCTTCTGATGGTCATCAGAACAAGGGGCAGTGCATCTGGCCATTTGAGTCCTGTAGCTTGACACATTTTTCCTAATCTGTTCTTAATTGTTACATTAATTTGCTCTACTACCCCAGAAGCCTCTGGTCTGTATGCACAATGTAGTTTTTGTTTAATACTCAATGCTTCACAAATCAATTGGATCAACTCATTTTGAAAATGTGTTCCTCTATCTGTCTCAACCGTGACTGGAAAACCATACCTTGGAATGAACTCTCGCAGCATAAGTTTTGCCACCGTTGTTCCATCATTCCTTCTAGTGGGGTATGCCTCCACCCAACGAGAAAACAAACAGACGACCACTAGAACATATTTTAGTCTGTTACAAGGGGGCATTTCGATAAAGTCCAATTGCATTCTAGTGAACGGACCTCCTTCTCGTCCTATTGTTCCTAGACTCACTACCGTCTTTCTTCCTGGGTTAAACTGCTGACAAATAAGACATCTTTGACAAAGGCTTTCAGCTATCGCTCTGAATTTTGGGTTATACCAGGTTTGTCTGAAAAGTCTGATCATTGCATTTCTCCCAATATGAGCTTGTCCATGGTACATCCGTGCCATGTCTGCAATCATGCTATCAGGCATAACTGGTCTTTCATCTCTGTACACCCACACACCATTATTTTCCTGTCTTCTACATCCTGCTTTTATCCAGTAATCTTTTTCCTCATCATTTGCAGCTTCCTGTAACTGTCTCACTTCATCCCATGTCTCGACAGTGTTAGTAAAAAGCAAAGGAGAAGAGATATGCTCCCTTTCTCTATTCTTATTCAGGGACACCATGTTCTCTGCACAATATTTGGCGTATCTCATCAGCATAGTTGTTTCCAACAGCTATGTAATCTTCGTTTTCTTATGTGCCTTGCACTTCACTACAGCTATTTGTTTGGGCAGCTGTATCGCCTCAAGCAGCTTTTTAACAAAATCTCCATTTCTGATAGGTGTTCCTGCAGACGTCAAGAAACCTCTTTGTGACCAAATCTGACCGAAGTCATGTACAATACCGAAACCATATTGGCTATCGGTCACAATCGTAACTCGCACATTTCTTCCCAATTTACATGCTTGAATCAAAGCAATCAGTTCCGCAACTTGTGCAGACCTTATTCCTTTCAGACAAGACGCTTCCATCACAGTTGCCACTGTGCACACTGCGTAAGCTGCGCTTAAAACTCCTTCTTTCGTTCTTAAACATGAGCCATCCACAAACATGACATAATCTGATTCCTTTAACGGTTCATCTTTTATGTCAGCTCTTGGTTTTGTGCAATATTCCAGCACATTCAGACAATCATGATCTACTTCGTCTTGTTCAATTATACTCTCTTCATCTGGCAATGATGTTGAAGGATTCACATTCATGCATCTATCTATGGTCACATTTTCAGCACTCAAGATTACTTTTTCGTACTTAGTCAGCCGACTATGTGTCATGTACTGTGTTTTTGTTCTTGTCAAAAGAATTTCTACTGAATGGGGAACATATACTCTCAGTGGATACCCCATCACTATACCTTCACTTTGTTCCAGACTTACACAAGTAGCAGCAACTGCTTTCAGACATCCGGGCAACGCTTTTGCTATAGACTAGTGAAAATAAGCAATTGGTCTTTTCATTGTTCCATGTTTTTGTACCAGTACTGAAAACGCACATCCATCTCTTTCACTGCAGTACAATTCAAAATCCTTCTCATAATCAGGCATGCCTAAAGCAGGGGCCTCACACAATTTCTTTTTCAATTCTTTGAAAGATTTCATTTCTTCGTTATTTAACTCAAAAGGGTCTCTTACATCTTTCTTGGTCAATTTTTGTAATGGTTTTGCAATCAAAGAGAAACCACTTATCCATTGTCGGCAATATCCAACCATTCCCAGAAACATTCTTACCTCTCTTTGCGTCATTGGTGCTCTCATTCCTTGAATCATTCTTACTCTTTCTGTCGCTATCTTTCGCACTCCTTTCTCAATTTTATGCCCTAAATATTGAACTTCTTTTTGGCAAAATTGCAATTTTGAAGGGGACACTTTATGTCCTCTTTTTTCTAGATGGTTCAGTAAAGCAATTGTATCACTTACACATGCTTCTTTTGTTTTCGATGCCACCAATAGGTCATCGATATACTGCACCATCACTGACTTTTCTGGCATTTTCAAATCTTCCAGAGATTTCTTTAGAATCTGATTAAAGATTGAGGGGCTTTCTGTATACCCCTGAGGAATTCGGCACCATGCCAAAATACGCTCTCCGAACCGGAACGCAAATAATGGCTGGCTATCTGGATGCAAAGGAATAGAGAAAAATGCGTGACACAAATCTATCACTGTGTACCACTCAGCTTCGTGTGGAATTTGATATAGAATTACTGCAGGGTTTGGCACTATTGGACAACAGTGCACAACTATTTTGTTGATCTTTCTCAAATCCTGTACTATTCTATATGTTCCGTTTGGCTTTTTCAGTCCCATAATAGGTGAATTACATGGACTGCTCATTATTTCTTTTAGAATTCCCTGTTCAATCATTTTATTTATTACAGGAGTTATTCCTTCAATTATTTCTGGAGTTAATTTGTACTGTGGCGTATTCGGGTAAGTTGTTCCTTCTTTTACTGTTACTTTTACTGGATCAACTTCTTTCATTAATCCAATATCTTCTCCTGTAAAATCCCACACATTTTCTTTCACTGCAATTTTTAGTTCTTCTGGAAGTTTTTCTGCATCAAATGCAGGAAACAAACCATTCATTTCAGGTTCCTGATTCATCAAAGTTACTTTATACAATACATCTTCATCTGAGGTCTGAAATCCAATTCCATCTGGTGTACAATAAATTGTGCAATTCATCTTGCACAAGAGGTCACGACCTAAAAGATTTACAGGACTACAATCGCACACTACAAATCTATGTATTTTGCTAAAAGAACCAATTTTTACTTCCACTAATTCAGTAAGTGGTGTTTTAATCTGCTGATTTGCTACTCCTACCACTTGGATGTATTCACCTGAGAGAGGAAGGTTTGGAATTTCCTCTGATCTAACAGTAGAACGGGTAGCTCCAGTATCGACAAGAAATGTTACATTTGCACCATTCACTTCTCCATCCACAAAGGGACCAGACTGATCTACCTCTAGAGTTGCGCCAAGTACGCACTCTTTTCCCTCTCCTGGGCACCGTCAGAAACTTTCATCCGGCTCATCCTCACTCTGACGCAACCAATACTGAGAAATGTTAGCTGCTCGCGGCAACTGTGTTACCTGCTCTCCTCCGTAGAATCCTGTTTCTGTACTGTATCTTTGCTGGTTAACAGTGTTGGGAAGTGGTGGTTGCGGCACCTGACTTTGTTGAACAACTACCTCATTCTGCACCTGTGGAGTTAATGATTGATTTTCCGGATTAGGTTTAGGTGGGAACTTACACTCGTTTCTCCAATGCCCTAATTTTCCGCAATTATGACAGGGCCATTTCTTCTTTGCCTCCTCTAGACTCACTTGACCTTCCCTTTACCTATGTTAGGTCACGTTTTATTCTGTCCTGTTTCATTCCCACTATTATTATCCAATTGAGCTTCTTGTTTTTCTGCCACTTTCACCTGTGCCCACATTGCCTTCTCTTCAATTTACGCTGTCTACTCTCAATATCATCACTGCAATACTTAGCATACCTCAGCACCTCGTCTACTGTGCCATTCTGCCAGTTGATCATATGCTGTTTAATCATTTCACTAATCTCTGGTTTCAATCCAAACACAAATCTGTACACAAAATGACTCATATCTTTTTCACTTAATTCCTCATATCCACTATACTGCTTGAAAACCAACAACAACCTCTCATAATAGGCGTGTACAGACTCCTTACTTTCCTGTGTAGTTCTATCGATTTTTACCCAATCTGTCTCTTTAGGAGGAATCTTATTCTTCAAAAAGGTAATCACCTTATCATACTTCTTCATCACCTCAGGACCTGGAGCTCCTGTCTTAGGATCTCTTGGATATTCTGTAGTTGGCCAGTCAACTGTAATCTTACACTCTGACCACAAATCAGTTGGTACCACTATGTCAAATAATCCATCTAAATCTATCCACAACACCTTTGAAACCTTTACAAACCTCTCTACTTGTCGGTACCATTCAACTGGTTTCTCTCTTAGCTTCGGAAAGTCATTTGTGAATGACAGTATATCCTGCCTAGTCCAGGGAACATGCACATAACTACCACCTGGAGTTTCTCTCATAGGGTATTCTCTGGCAACAGGTTCTTTTTCAGTTATCATAAAAGCCAAAGAAGCTTTGTCTGTAGTTTTCTCATTCTTTTTGTCCATCTAACCTTCCATCTGTCCACATCACCCCATTTTCTCAATAACACAATTAATTCTTTTATCTGTGTCAGCCTTCCTTCCGTGTTCAAATTTTCAATATCTTTTTCACAAAAGTCTACTCTATATGGTTTCTGTAACGTTTTCACTTTCGCAAAATCTATTCCAATTTCACTGGTTACTTCTTCTAGTTTGTCATGTAAATTCTTTGCTCTCCATGTAATACTTTTGCACAGAAACATTATTTCATCATCCTGGTAATTTTTTATCTTTTCTGTACCAATCGTTCCTAGAATTAATTCTTCCATGTCAATTTTTAACCTAATTACATCTAATGGTTTTTCTTCTGGTTCTTTTATTTTAAATGCCTTCATCCACTCATTTAATTCATCAGGAGTCGGACCTATGGGTGTATTATTTAGTTCTATCCAATTACCACTCTTTTCAGGAGTCTCTGTTGCAGATTCTGTTACCATATGCATTTTCCTACCATTGCACTCATTCACAGTCAAATTTGTAGGTGGACTTGGTCTGTAAGTACTAGCCAAATTACTTGTACTTGCACTTTGTTCCATCCTTTCTTTTTCTCTCTGAAATTGTGAACTCATGGGAATCACTAAAGATCGTTCATCAATTTTCTGATTCTCAAAAACTGGTTTTACTGGACCTATTGTTACAGGCACAGTCACTGCTTCCATATTTTTCGTTAATTCTCTAATCTTCTCAGTTAGTTCTTTTGTTGTCCTTGCTAATTCGCTTGCATTGTCGCTTTCTATTCCTTCATTTTGTGAAGTTCTCATTTGATCTTGTGACCTATTTATTTCAATTCTTTTTCCGGACTTTTATTTCGCATAGTCTCTATTAGCGGCGCATTTGGTGTCACCACTGTAGAACTCTGCTGATACGGAGGTGGATTTCTATTTAAAATATCTTCCAGCAATTCATCATCCGTTTCGCTCTCATGCATATATTTCTCCCTCTCCATATGTTTCTTTTTCTCAGTACGTTTTCTCTTAGTCTCTTCCTCAACTGTAAAAGCCGGAAACAACCCTCCTGTCATGTTAGCACATCTCCAACGTTTTATTCTATCCTCATGATTTATTCCCCACATTCTTCCAGGCATAAACTCATGATCTCTTAAACCTCTGAATCTCTCTCGCTCATACATCTCATCCTCCCATTCTGTCAACGCTTCAAACTGTGTCGGTCTAGGTCTAGGTTCTAGATTTGTCATCTTTTCTCGCAAATTTCGCAAAACCGCTACACTAAATGAACCATTCTCAGGGAAAGCTAATGCACCATCATTTTTCGTATACTTTGCCCAATTTTCCAACCATATGCATGTATGATATCCATATTTCGGAATCATATGTGAAGCTGCTGATTTCGGCGGAGGAATTACTTGTCCCTCTCTAGTCACAACCTTTTTGTCTTTCTTAAAGAAATTCTTTATTTTTGTCGTCCATGACGTTCTCTCCCTTTCATACTCGTAATACGGCATGTTTTCGATTTGTTTTTCTCTTCAAACCAGCACTGTTCCGTGTACGGAACTTCAACCAATTACAGCGCGATTCACCCTAACGCACCAATCAGAACAATTCCCTTCGTCCGCGAACCAACCAATCCTAGCGCGGCACTTTTCTACATCACTCCTGACTCTGTGTTCACGTGACTAGCGCACTATCCAATCCTAGCGCGGCACTGTCAATGTCACTCCTGCTCTTTTACCCCTCCTTTACAAAATTTATCGGCAATTTTTCTTTTCACTGTTTTCTTCGTTAGTTACAACAATTAAAACAATTCCATAGTCTGATTCAGCTAACAAAAGTGACAGCTTTGTCCTTTTACACAAGAATCCTGTATTTCCAGTAGGCAGCGCTTACCTCTACCCTACCACAGAATTATCAACTCTCGCCGATAAAGTAGCACTTCCCTCTACCTTACCCTTCTTTCAAGCAAACAATTAACTCGTTTCTCTGGGGATAAGACACATGTGGAGACTAGGCTCCTGAGAATTAAGGCCAAAGTTTCACAAGAAAACGTGATTTGCTATTTCAGTTACACACCTTTCGTACAGAAAATCCCTAACATAACACAACCTGTGTTATTACCAAAATGAATTCAGACCATGTACCAAATTCCATGTGACTTCTCTTGCCACACGTGTTCCACTTCCTACATCCCAGAAGCGTGAAAATTCACATATAACATAACACGACTCAACATATAGTATTAGTCATAATAAAAAAAAATAATCAATAAACAATAATCACTAAACTAATCTATAGAAAACCATAACTCTGCTACCAAGAAATCTGATGCAGCGCGTACAATAAAACTATTCTCCTCCTAGGTCACTTATCGGTCATCCAGGGGCAAACTATATTTTCTTACATCCACATGACGATGGGGCCCCTAAACATCGCCTATCACACACGCACACACCTGGATTTCCTTTACACCTTTACGAAATTCTGTACTCCTAGGAGAAACATGAGAACTAAAATGGAAAACACCATTTATGTACCGCTGGAAGGAGCCGGGATATCTTATTACCTAAACCTATCGTTTTCTTTTCAGTTATTTCTTAAGATATTCCTGCTCATTGTTTTGTCGATGAATCATTCATGTAAGAAATTAGTTCATAGTGATTAAGACCAGCTAAATCACAATAACCAATTACTGGTGTCACAATCATTTAGTAAAATAACCACTGAGTCGTTTGATTTAAAGAATCTTAAATTTTATATAATTTTAAAAGCATGAAAAAGAATTTAAACTTTTTATTCAGTTATTCATTCATTATTAATTCAAATATTTATTAAGCATAATCAATTTTATTGCAGAAAGGAAATTTTTGTCATGAAGCAAAACCCTAATTACCTGCCTACCTTCCTAATTTAGCCTAATGATTTCTAACCTAAGTTTAAGAATTAAAAATAACCTGATTCTCATACTCAACTGGAAAATTAAGACAGCAACAGAAACTTCAGCTCGTCAGCATCAGCTACCTGCAACCCGTCTCATCTAACAGTCTTTCAGCATCTCCCGCTCAGTAATGGATCGATCAGGACCACCAAGCACTGGAAGCCACCAACACGACTCTGACTGCGACTCTCCAACTCCGATCGTGACTGTGAACCCCTCCCACTAAGAGTAGGCCCTCTTATACCCTAATTCTAACTTTGCTAACTAATTGTTGCAACATTAATAACACGCTTTTCTTTCATTGGTCCATTCATTTCATCTATTCATTCTTTAATCAAGTTCTCTCGGATCCAACTGGTCCTTGGATCATTTCCTTTCTCACAGTTCAAGACATGTTTCCATCCGCTTCGATCAGTACATTTGTAACTTCTTTCGATACATTCGAGAACTCTGCAGGCATTGTCCTTTCTCTTAAAATGGTTTCCCACGGTTCCTTGCTGATCACCACGGCACACTATCAGTTCAATTAGGTCACATCAGCCTTGACCATTCTCGCATCCTAGCCTCTCAGCAACATCACGAGGTTAGCTTTTCTCCAACTTTTCTCCCTTGTCACGTGTTTCCCGCACTTGCGCACTTCATTGACTGGCAGCCATTTTATATCGCCACTCGTTTATACTTAGAAGCACTATTTTGAAATAAACAAAACATAATTAAAATAGAGAAACATAGCCTTTTCGTTTCCCTCCCGTCATCTACGTACCCCAATTAGTTATTACCTAGCAGAAAGCAACATTTAAGCTGTTCCTTACTTACCATCACTATTGTTTTTGCAACGACACGCTTATATTCTATGAAGCACAAATCATGCATTTTTATAAATTAGTACGCAATTATTTTTATGTTATAATTTAGACACACAGACATTTATTAATAGATTATTCAGCACATATACTTGCGTATTACCCTTCCCCCACGTACAGTGTTGATTAATACATTTAAACGAGCATTCTATTAATTATTTATAAAATTTGTTAGGGGTTAAATTTTTTTTATTTTCTCTGCTCCATCACTCTACAGAGAGTAGTTAGAATCACGTGCCAAACCAAGGTCATGGAACTTACCTGTGCTTTATCCTTTTCTCGAGGGTTCACTTAAAAGATGTTTCAAGGT
Organism: Calotriton arnoldi; assembly: GCA_963921515.1. Taxonomy (NCBI): domain Eukaryota; kingdom Metazoa; phylum Chordata; class Amphibia; order Caudata; family Salamandridae; genus Calotriton; species Calotriton arnoldi. Next base: position 2,787,465 of record CAWUFW010000049.1, on the reverse strand, counting down.
AAAATCCCCATGTAGGCCTTGCCATAGTGAAAATGAAATTAGCAGTATTTCACTAGCAGGACATGTAAAACACACCAGTGCATGTCCTACCTTTTAAATATGCTGCACCCTGCCCATGGGGCTGCCTTGGGCCTACCTGAGGGGTGCCTTCATGTAATAAAAGTGAAGGTTTGGGCCTGGCAAGTGGGTGCACTTGCCAGGTCGACATAGTAGTTTAAAACTGTACTCACAGACACTGCAGTGGCAGGTCTGAGACATGGTTGCAGGGCTGCTCGTGGGTGGCCCAATCAGTGCTGCAGGCCCACTAGTAGCATTTCATTTACAGGCCCTGTACATACCTGGTGCATTTTACAAGGGACTTACTAGTAAACCAAATATGCCAATCATGGATAAACCAATCACCAATACAGTTACAAAGGGAGAACTTGCACTTTAGCACTGGTCAGCAGAGGTAAAGTGCCCAGAGTTCTAAAACCAGCAAAAACAAAATGCAGCACACAGTAAAAAAACAGGAGGTCCACCATGCCTACGCCTCGCCGGAAACCATATTGCATGGCCGAGAAGAAGTTGTTGGCCTCGGCTCAGTTTTCCAGCTTCTCAAGAATTACTTGCTCCAAGATCTTAACAGAAGAGCACAGCAACGAGATAGGGTGATAATAGACCGGGAGGTTTTTGTTCCCTTTTATAAAAATAGGCCCTATTATTGACTCCCTCCAAGATTTTATCGGGGCTTCTTTGATTCTTGCATGGAATACGTTTGTTAGTACAGAGCCCCAAAAGGTGGGGTTGTGTCTAAAAAGATCGATAGGGACTCCATCAGGGCCCTGCGCTTTCCCTGTTGGGGATCTTAAAATAGCCCTTACGACATAAGAAACCTCAATGGAGTCACTTCACTTAACTGCTACGAGTGGATTGTGGGGTGGAGGGTCAGTGGTTTTTCTTGGTAGATTAGGATCTAGTCTAAAAATGGTCTCGCCTTGTGATGAATAAAAAAAAGCACAAAATAACCTTTGAGAACTATAGCAGCCCCTCTAAATACAATTATTAAAATGAGTATTTTCGTGAGTACCTATATGTTGATTTAACTGAAGTCTCCTTGAAAATATTCAAAATGTGGAAAACTCTGTAGGTGAAATATAGTTATTATACAGCAGGAAATGTACAGAAGTTATTTTAGAAAATGTGTTATTTTCTTATATGCCTTAAAGCATCACTATCTCTGTGTTCCTATGTCGTGTACTTGGATTTAAATGCACTCTTTAATATTGAAATGTTCCCTTCTTCGCATCAGTTGTAGGTGACTTGCTACCCAATATTCTCTTTGCTGCTGCCAAGCCTAAAATTCTATATCTTGCTAGAGACGTGGGAGCATAAATGATAACCACAGCCAATCATCCTCCTGGAAATATGTCCACCCAGATCAAGAAAGATAGTGCTTAGTAAAGACTTTGACAAGGAAAAGAAAATAGTGTAATGAAGATTACTTATAAGTATTAGTCATTCTTCTTTTAAAAATCATTTAGTATGGTTTGGATTTTACATTTTATACTCATATTATTTCATTATTATTATGTAGTTTTAGAGCTGCTTACTAAATTTGTATATTTAATTCATTTAATTTTACAGTTTGTCTGACACCATTCGGGAGAGGCTATGGGGCAAGTAGGGGCTACTGGGCCACAGCCACTGGGGCTGGGGTTATTTGCCTCTGATGTTCCGGGGTATGTAAAACTATGGCTTTGTAAAATGGGCTAAGTGCAACCCCTTCAGCACTTGACTCCCAGTGGTAGTGATGGCTCAACAGACACCCAACAGTGCAATAACATAACTGTCCAGCCCAGTGCTTATCTTAATAAAAAGTAAGTATGTTATTACATGATAAAACTCCATTCTTTATACCAGCATTAAAAGTTTCAAATACCAGGGTTACAGGAGTGAGAATAATACTTCCAGGTAAGGCTCTCATTCTGCTCCTTCCAACCTCCCCTCTTCGTGTTAGGATTGCTGTTGTGTGGGGAATAGTACAGGTTCAGGGCTTCCCCCCCCTGGTTACAAGTCTTTTGCAGTAATAGCACTCAGTCTCTCACTTGTTTTCTGGGGCCGTGGTAGGCCTCAGGTAAGCATCCTGCTCTTCTAGCAGTGTTCCTCCCTTTTTGGGAAGGAGATGCATCTGCTGTGGTCAAGCTAGGTGGCTGCTCTGCTACCAGTGTGCAGGCATGGGCCTCGCTGCAGTGTCCTCGAGGCAGCTGCGCATGTGACTGTTTCAAGACTGCGGCCCTTTTCTACAAAAATAGCAGCCGGTGGGCCCTTCTGTGGCAATCTGTTTTGCTACTTCTGGACAAGTGAGTCTCGGGCCAGTCACTTAAGCCTCCCTGGAACGAGGCATTGATGCAGGCTTCTTTCAAGTGAAGGTCTGGAGTCAGTGTCTCGGTTGCTTCAAATCACTTCTGTACTGAATTAAATCAAGCACACTTGGGGATAGAACCACACACAGCATCTCAGTCACTTTGGCACACTTGCTAGTGCATTGAAATGGTATATTTCACTTCCTGCGGTATAGTCCACATGGGCATTGTAAGAAATTGGGTTATTGGTTGGGGGTGGTGGAATCCCCACTCAGCCAACAACCACACTCCTTGTCAGGGTGAATCACAAAAGCCACTAAACTAACCTATACTGAACCGTCTGGTAGCTTGGCAGAAAGCAGCGAGGCTTAACTTAGAGACAATATGTAAAGTATTTATGCAGCACACAGGCAGTGATAGAGTGAAAACACAACACAGGAAAGATCCCAAACCAATTTAGAAAAAAGGGGTACATTTTAATAAATAAAATTATTCCAGAACAATAAAAATCCAATCAGTAGAACCGGGGATCCTCAATTTTAAAGTTTCTGGTTCAAATAGCGCCTAAAAGCACAAAGCACCACTTTCTGTCATCTGGTGGTACTAGACCAGGGGAAAGTCACAAGTTCAGGCTGACCATGATGGAGCACAAGTCAAATACAAGGACCAAATTAATCCCACTGAAAAAGACATTTTCTCAAAGCCTGCAGCTAAGAGTTCCATTAAAGGTGAAGGAGGCTGCAAGGAACAAGGAAACGTCACAGGTGGTCATCGCTGTAGAGCAAAGAGCAGGTGTCGCAGGCTGTCGTCGCTGTGGCATGAAGAGCTGGTCATGCGTCGCGGCGGTTGCTGCTGCAGCTTCACATTGGCGGTCACCGTGGGCTGTCGTTGCTATAATGCACAGTGCAGATCTGGTGTTGCCCTTCGCTGCTGGTGGTCGCTGTAGCATGAAGAGCAGGTCTCACTGGAGCTTCGCTTTGGTGGTCGTCATGGGCAGCAGAGTCTTGGAACTAAGGGGCCCAGTTGCGGTTGCAAAATGCCCAAACTTCAGGCTTTCACCTTTTCTACTTTGAAGGAGCACGGACTGATGCAATCCAAGGGTTCAGGACCTCAGGCGACTCTTGTGGATCAGTACTCACTCCAGCAGAGGCCAGCATGCAGGTCCAAGCAGGTCAGTGCAGCAGGCCAGATAGGCAGCTGCAGGGAGGCCTCTGGAGGTTGTTCTGTCCCTGTAGCTCACACAGGAGGTCAACCGGCTGACCCTTGGAGTCACTCAGGTTAATCTGAAGTGAAGGTAAGCAGGCCCAGTCTTCCTTCTCAGACAGCAAGGTAGTCCTCAGCAGCAGCAGGGCAGTCCACTGGCAGCCGGGCAGTCCTGCTTCTGTAAAGTCCACAGGTCCAGGAGTGTTCTGATGAGTGGCTCTGTAGGTCCAATATTTATACCTGGTGCCAGCCTTTGTGTAAGGGTACTCCCTGTCCTATCTTATTCTGGAACGTTCCCCCCTTCCCCAGTCAAGGCTCAAAACTTTCTGGGTTGTCAAAAGTCACAGCATGCCTGGTCAGATTCCTTTCAGTGTGCAGGAAGCAAAGCCCTTCGAAATGTAAATGGGGCTGGGTACAGCTCCTCCTAGTCATCCTGCCTGGAGTGCCCATCCAGGGGTCACCTAAGCCACCTTTGTGGTATTGTCTGGAAGCAATACACAAACCCCAATAGCAGAGCCATTCAGGGGCTAGCCACAATCATACTCTGTTCAGCACACTTAGAAAAGTGCCATGGCTTCACAGATTTATTCTTCTGAAGTGCAGACTACTTGGGCACAAGTAGGCAAGTGCCAGGCACCATTGGTGAGTCACTTCAGGCACACGAGCAAGTACTACATATAAGGGTTGGTCCCTTCTACTGCACCGCAGGCTGCTGAGGCACTCATAGGCAACTGCCATGGTTGCATTGGCAGGGTCGATGGGGGCATCAGCTCCGGAACACTTAGGCAGCGCCACAAATCCTCCCCTTAGGCATCAGTGACTGGCTCAGAATTGAAAGCTTAACAGTGATGCTCTTCATTAGTTTCAGGTGGATGAACCCACAGCACTGTGGTCAACCTTTCTTCTCCACACCAACAGGGAGCTCCTACTTGCAGTGATGGCTAGCTTCTTTCCCCTTTGTCCAGGCGGGACTCTCTAGGTGCTCTAGGACAGGGGAAACAGTTATTTCTCCAGATCAGAATCCAGGTGATGTCCACTGACCTCTGGGAAGCTGGCTGTCAGTCAGTCACCAGCTCCGTTGATGTAGTAGTCCTCTGGCCGCTCTGTGCAGCGCCCACTCTGTGGTCAAAGAGAACTTGAAACTGGAACAATAAGTGAGTAAAGAGCTCCCACGTTTATGAAGCGATGGCAAACAGGGGATGTGTATTCTCTGTCGCCCCTTACAGAACTGGTGTGGGTTGTTTCTCCTTTTATGTGTCCATCTCCGGCTATTTTCTAGACTCAGCCTTTGACTAGAGTGATCTGCAGACGGGAGCATGCATGCCAGATGTAAAAATAGGTGTGAGCACCTTACTACTAAAAGCAAAGCCTGACAGTGTTCATGAACAGAGAAAAGTCTCACTCATTTCTAAAGTACTTTTCACACTATGACAATAGGAACTGCAGTACTACCCTTAACTCTTACCATCCACCAAATAGTAGTCTTCATGAAGACTAATCAACAACTCTCTGTATCAAAAGGACTTAATCCAGTTTCTAAGGGAAAGCTTGTCTCCTTTTTTTCCGACTTCAGTATCTGGGTTCTCTCACTCCAGTATCAGGCAAATCAGAATATACTTCTGCTTCCACTGTGTTGGAAAGTAATCTCACATCCATCTTTTAAAAATTAAGTGCATAGGGGCTTCCAAATTCCAGTTTGTAGGCCTGTGCCACTCTGGTTAGTTCAGACAAACATTCAGACAATCATTCAGAGTGTAGCACCACTACGACACACAGCATACTCCTATTCACACGCTTGCTACTAGGACCTGGAAACATTACACGAGCAGGCCAGGATGCCTCTGGTGTCATGACACAGATAAAAAGGTCTATTCACACAACTATTGGTAAAAACCATGGTATGCTCCCACCACAGTGCTACACGCATAAACCCTGTGACTGGAACTGTAGTCCTTTGCCATGATAAAATCCTTGCTTGGCGTGCTCCTCCAGGTCCAGGACCTGACTCTTTATCACACGCAGGCCTAGGCCATCATGCACATGCTAGATCAGTGTGAGCCTGGGGCCAAAGTCCAAAAATCAGGATACCAGATGCTGCAGTTTGGGGACAGGGGACACAACTGGATGCTTTCATCCCAACAAAAAAAAGCTAGTGGCACGTTGGATGCATGATCACAATATAAGAGAAGATTAATAAATAACAAATAAAAGGAATTCCAATTCTATGTTTTCATGATCATCAATAGAGCACCGCGGTGCCCTACTAGCAGTAGTGGTGTGCTTCACAATTGACAAATAGCCTAATATAACATCACGATCACTGTCTGCAAAGCTAGTTCTCTTTTGTTTCTCCACTTGCAGGACTTTTGCATCAGGCAGCTAAGCGTTGTGCTGTGGTGCAGCAATGTTTTTGGGAAGGATGTATACCTACCTAGAAAAACACCTGCCAAACAAATGAGCACAATACATATCTTTGTCAATTAGCACAGCGATATATTTACATTTAAATGGACACGCAACACAAGTTGTGCAGGCATCTTGCCGGGAGGGTGGAAGAAGGAGGCTGTTCTATCACGATATCTACTATGTTGGATACAGAATGAACTGTATTTATCACAAACGTTGTTAACGCATTGAAGTAAGAAATGTTTTTATCTCCTGTTTAAATTATTTGCACTGAAAGCATTTGTGTAAGGGGCACATTTCATAAAATCGTCTGTCATGGTGAAGTAGAACAGATATTTGTTAACGATTTGTTTTTTGTTTTTGCTAATGTAGTTTGGTCTCTCTTTGGGCAGAAACCTGCAGCTGTTTCTCTGCTTGCCAAGGGATGGCACTGCAGGGACGCTGGTGGAACAGTAACAATGTGCACGTTTGCACTGTCTTAAGCAGAGTAATTTTGAAAAGATTTATTGATTGAAAACTTGATGTTTTGCCTTCAGTTACTTGAAAAGTAAAGTTTCGATTTTAACCTCAGTCCTAGCAGGTTTATTTACTGTTGTCACGCCAGCCCTGACATTTTTACGAAAAGTTAAAAATCTAACAAATTTCTTTAAAAGAGTTGAAATGTTGTAGGTTATCTTTGCCAGCAAGTGATGACCATAGGGCTACGCTGGCATATTAATGGGCCTTGCAGATTATTCCTGGGACTAAATAATGAGGCTTTAACACTGGCAGAGTTGAATAAATCAATTGAATAAATGCACAATGTAAATTAGTAACAGTATGTATATTTGGAAAGCGTGTGGTCAAAAAGAGTATTAAAAATAAAGACTGAAGATATGACAGCTCAGATGCATACCATCTGTGGCACAGCAGCTAAGGGCCAATGCCAAGTGGGTCCTGCATATGTCCAGGAGGGCACGATCCATGTGCGATTTTTAGGATTGCCGACTGCGTAAATGAGTTTCAGGTAAATTTACAGAACTGTATCATATGTGATTATCCTAAAAAGGAGACTGGAACTCCATTACCCCGATTGATTTTGTAATGACTTGTGCTACTTTAACACTCAAGGAAAATCTTTTTCAATTTGAGGACAGATTGTTCTGACAGTGTGGGGGTACTTCGATGGGAAGTACCTATGCCTCAAGCTTGGCATGTTTATACATGCACCATTTCGAAGAGGCCTTCATACTGAATGAAGCCAAACCTTTTAGGAAAAGGATCCAATTGTGGTGGACATATATAGACGATATCTTAATCATATGGAAAGGGATACCATAGATATTCAAGATTTCCTCAGATGGATCAATTCCATTGACCTTCATCTGAAATTTACCAGCATATATCAGATGTCCAATTACTCTTCCTGGAACTGCTTATATCTTTGGAGGGAGGGCAACTCAAGACAAGGACTTTTAACAAATCAACAGATCGGAATATCCACTTGTTATATGAGAGTCATCATCCTGGCTCTCTGAGGTCCAACCTACCTTATGGACAATTCCTAAGACTCCGGAGGAGTTACAGTGAGATTGGCAATTTCAAAAAACAAACAGATGAACTAGAGCACAAACTATTGGTACGAGAATACCCGTGGCACCTAATCAAGACAGCACATGAGAGACCCTATAAAAGTCACTGTGAGGCCATTTTGGCCCCTACAGAGAAGCTACCAAACTCTCAACTTGCTTGTGTGACAACATTCACACCGGCCTCTAACAGATTTATGAAGGTGATTAAGAAACGATGGTCGATTCATAATATAGGTGAATATAGAATGACAAAACCCTTATTTGCCTACAAGCTCAGAAACAACATCAGAAATGTGGTGGTTCACACTAGACCACGCAGTGTAAATACACAGACAAACATCTCTAGTGCATGGGGATGGCACCCGTCACAGGCCACTTTCCCTGTGGAAGGTGCAATGTATGCCCCCTTACCCAAGCTACAAAAACCCAGCAACTTGGTCTCCGCAGGGAGTGGTGACAAGAGAAACACACTAATTGCCACTCCAAAAACTGAGTGTAGGTGAAGCAGTCGTGATTCGGTGTGTCCCCATACATCTAAAACTTGACCAATCTCACTTTCATGAGATATTATTTCTCGCTTTGTTTGTGCTTTTAGCCCTCTCTATGTTGTACCAGGTTGTCACTGAAACGGGGAAGGTAATATTCTCAATACCTTTCCCCTATGTATGGCCTTTTTCCTGGGCATTTTAAAGTGTTTTCCATTTAGCATGACTTGCCCATTGGGGCCCGAGCGGCAGCCTCCTAGTGCGCTCGGCCCTCAATACATAGACACACCCTTTAGGATACACCTTTCCCTCCTGGGGACGAGCTGCAGCCTCATAGCGCGTTTGACCCACGCCCTCTATGCGCACCCACCTCTAGCTGGGAGTGCCCTGCTCTGACACACACGAACAACGCAGAGAATCCGACCCGCATTGGCTGAGGGTCATCGACCCAGATGCTTTTAAACACGCCGCCAACGCCTTCCAATACCTTCGAAGGTGAAGATGGGAGTAGGTGCTAGTAGGCACTGTCCAGAGTTGACAAGTAAGTGAGGGCGCAAGGAGGCTTTGTATCTAGCAGCGAGTATTTTTTCCAAGGGGGGGCCTATTTACACGCTGTTGTTACTTGCCCAGTATACGAGCTGGATTAATGCAATTCGTGAACTCAAAGATTAATGCTATGAAAATACCTCAGAAGATTAAGCTTACATTGTAAGTACTGAAATGAAAAGGCATACTCAGCAAAGTATTGAGTAATACTTTTGACAAAATGCCAATAATTTCGTTGCATCTTTACGAAAACCTCTTTGCATACTCATCTTTACCCTGTGTTCAAAAAGCTGCAAATCCGACAAAAGGTTTTCATGAGAGCATTGTAAAAATAATAAATTTCCAATGGTGATTGATGAATAGCACTGTTTCTTTATGGCAAGCTAAGGTATTCAACTGCAAACACTTCCTAATCACTAAAAACACATATTTCACCAATTAAAATGTTGTTGTGTCATCAAAGTAGATATAACAAAGAATACACCATGGGTCTTAATTATACGATGCTTGTTGCTACTACAGTCTCACAAAAGGACTACGTGATGGCCACCATCAAAAAAAGCTAATAGGAACACAAACAGGACAATAGAACCACCCTCAAAGGTTTATGCCTTGATGGACATGCTGTCTATGCAGTGGCAAACCATGAGACACATGTGAAAGCCAGCTGCTAAGGGGGACTCATCCACAGCCCTTCTCTCTATGTACAATTTCTTTTTGTACTTTTTAAAGAATCAGTAGCATGAGGAATTCCAGAAACTAAAGCTGTGAGTCACTACACCTACCTATACCAATTAGAAAATATATATTTCTTAGAAATGTTCCAATCCTGCTCCCCAATTATTTACTGGATGTCTGGGAATAGAGTGCCTAACATGATACATGTTTTACAGAAAATACAATTCTTCCTGTCTATTGTTTGTGGAAATGTTCTCCCCTCCACCCAGATAGATTGTGATGTGTATGTGTGTGTATATTTTGGCTAACATCTAAAGCCTTTAACACCCTATATATACTTTTTGAAAGACGCCTGTATCCTTTTTAGGTCTCGCTAGAGTCAGCGCATGCGCTGCTCTTGCGAGAAATTTAGTGTGTGGCTTTTGAAAGTGCTACCCAGGCCGGCCACCAGCTTGCTATTACGCGCACAAGCGCGCGCGACGTGCACAGCACTTTTTCTCGTCGCGCGCGCGCGTGCGCACAACTCGCGTCACCAGTCGCGGTTTTTTTATTTTTATTATTTCATTTCCCGCCCGCGCGGCGTTACTTTTACGGCCGCGCGGCCAATGCTTGTTCTTTCTGGTAGCAGTTGTGGATCAGCAGCTGAACCTGGCCGCTTAGGCCTGGATTGCATTGAAAACAGGCTGAACCCTAAATGTATTTCCCCCGGGCTTGAGACAGCACAGCTCGGCATTCCATATGTTTCCTGACTCAGCTGTTATATTTCAAACGTTGCCCTTGAGAAATGGGGTCACTGCTTGAGGTTATGCGGTCCAGGGACTGGGAAGTTACAGATTACATGGCACACTTAATTATCCTATTAAAACTAATATTTCCTCCTCCAGTTGCTGAGCTCCGTGTTTCTGATAGGTACATTCTGAAGACGTTTGCTTCAGTTCAGTTTAACTTGAGAACTGTGGCTGTAAAGAGACAGCATTTTGTCTAGAATCTGAACACTTGATCTGGCTTCAGGCTTCCAATTACCCGTAGAAACCCGAGGCTAACCCCCCTTGCAGGCCTCCCGTGCGGCCTTCCACCTCTACCCTCTCTCAGCAGTCCAGCAGGAATATTATGGAGAAACATTTCTAGCCATTTCTCAAGGCATTGTGGCTATGGCTCCTTGAAATCTGTCATAAAACATTTGAACATTTCTGATCTCTGGGTCTTTGGTTCTGATGCACAATAAGTCTTTCGAAATTTGGGCTGCCGCCAATCGAGTAAAATCGTGTTTTCTGTACAAGCTTTGGCTCACAAAAAATAATCTTTGCATGCCAAAATGGGCTGCGTTTGTGTGCACTTGGGCATTTTCACACGCATCTTTCGATGGCACAAATATGGAGGTTGAAGGTGTGCACCATTCTGAGATTTTATGTCAAGTCAGGAATCTAGCTTTATGCATATACATTTTATTCACTCCTTCTGAGCAGCAAACCATTAAAAGCTTCCAGATAAAGCTTTAACAACATCACAACGGAAACACGCATTGGCATAGCCAATAGGTCTCGCCTTTGGGACCCTATAAGTGTTTAGCCATGCAACAGTTAATGTTGTTGCACCAAGGATATTGTGCTGGATAACTAAACACTTATAAGGTCCCAAAGGCGAGACCTATTGGCTATGCCAATGCTTGTTAGTTCAAGCCTAGTAGACAGTGCATCCACTGTCTGTTGCGAGGCATAGTGCAGCTTACCAAGAACATAGAGCGGATTGGAACCTGGAAATCGCTTACCATTGGTTGGCTTTCCTTGTCACTCTCATTTACCTGCTGCTTATTAATGTCCAAGCTTGTCAATCTTGTGTTTGTCCCTCCCAGGGAGCATTGCCTCTTTACAATTTCTTTGATTGGCTGGCATTGCTTCTCCATTGCTTGTTTTTCAAGCACTACTTTTTTCTTTTGTGTGAAACACCCCACTACAGTGTGTGTTTTAAAGCCATCTTCCTTGTGTACGTCTCTCACCCGGCACTCCATGTTGCTCTCTGTTGCCCGACTGCATCTCTTCACCCTCCACCCTCTTGCACTTGTACGTTTGCTTCTCCCCATTGCTACCCCAACCCGTGTCCTCTGTGTTGCTTTCCCCCAACTCCTGTGTTGCTTCCACTGCTGTCCTCCTTGTTGCTTTCACATCCCCCAACCCCCTTTTGCTTTTGTGTCCCCTCCTGTGTAGCTTCGGGGTTAAACCTTGACCTTCCCTGCTTGTGCACGTTTTATTTTGCTTTTAATTACCGATCCTACTTGGGTCAGTAACAAAAATCAAAACCAAGACCTGTGTCATTGTGTAGGCATGCGCAAGTGTGGTGCACATGACTACAAAATGATGCAGGCGGCTATGTCAAATGCTTTTTTTGTTTAGCCATGCTGAACATCTCAGGTGCAGTGCAGCATGGCGAAATGGCTAAAAACCACTGACAAAGCCAGTGGGTGAAAAAGTTGAGACCTATTGGATTTGACAGTGCTTGTTTGTAGGATGTCGCCCATATACATCAGTGTCAATCTCATCTATTTAATTATTGTTTTGTGTGCATGGCATTTCAAACAAGTGCACTTTTTCATTTACTAATTGTTGAATTAAACGATGTAAAAAGCGCAATCATAAAAACGTATTACAAATATTCCATCACAAAACATAAAACACAAAGCTCACCACAACTATACAATAACGATGAGAAAATGCATGCAAACTTTCTTAAGCGTTGGCGAAATTCTCGCACAGGCAGTATGCTTTAGGAAAGAAAGGCACTTCCGCCACTCATGTGAAGTCCCTAAATATAGGGCCGGACTGGGAAACGGAACCGGCCCTGGCAAACTACTCGGCCGGACCCCCACCTACGCGGGGGAGGGGTGCGGTCGAGCTGTTTGCTAGGGCTGATTTCGGGTGATGTTGTTACAGGGGGGCGATATTGCTGGCCCCCAGTAACAAAAACGGCCCCCCAGAGGCCCAAAACCGACCCCACGATAGCGTCCCACAGAGGAAACCCCCGGTTCCCGCTACGGCCAGACCGGCTCTGCCTATATATGAATGAAGTGAAATGTAAGCAGCCATGTAACAATGTGTACATGTGCCCATTGGTCTGAAATAAGCGAATCCACTCCGAGACTGGTTGCAGTGGGCTAGGTCTGAATCTAAGATGAAAGGTGAGTACAGATGGAGGTTACAAACACCCACTGACGTATGCAGTAAGGAGGTTGAATAAGCACCAGCAGAAAACATAGGGACAGATTTCGGTGCATTGTATTTATAGGAGAGACCAGAAATGTGCCATACCTACTAGGATATGGCACAGTTCAACTCTCTTGCAGCACTTGCACACTTCTGGATGCCTAGTGCCAACGAAGACACCCTTGTGTTACTGCACAAGGGTGCCTGTGTTGTGTTGTGGTCACAATAGTTTTTGGGCATGAAGGGATACTTTCCTGCACAAAAACTATTCCTAAAGGCTTATTCCTCTGTGTATGCATGCTGGAGAATGCAGCACACATGTGGAGAGGAAGTAACAAGGAGAAATATAGATATTTCTCCTTGTTACGCTGGCCTTGTGTAGGTGCACCATTTTGGCACAAACCGATTTTTGCTGACTTTAGTAAATACAGTTTTGTGTCAAAATACATGGGCGTGTGCAGGGGAATACCCATGCTTCACCCATCTAATTCCTCCTCGACGCAAGGTAACGCAAGGCAGCGCTATGGGCGGTTTTGTGCTACTTTGGGGATAAAATCTCACGCAAAGCCACACAAATCTTGATTTGCGGGGCATGCTAAATACGAACATGGATTTTGCAAATGGCCTGCACCACAAAAGTGCTTTAACCCTGAGGCAAAATGTTAGTAAATCTGGTCCATAGTTTGTAACCACTAAGAGAAAGTATCTGCTGCTTCAATGTATGTTGCCTTGAAGGTCACAGAATTGGGCCCCGATTCTTCTAGCTCACTCCTGCCTCCTGAGGTTGATGAAAGGAAATTTACTTGGTAGGCAATAACACTCAGGAATCAGGTTTATAATTACTACAGTTTTGCAATTTACCATGCATGTTGAATCTTGAGTGCACACTTGCGCAATGCAGTGCAGGGACTAGTACAAACTTTAGTAAATGCACCCCTTGTCACTTAAAGTGGTACGGGCCTGCTGGTCAGTTACAACGTGTGCTTTTGAAGAAAACTGAGGGGCAGGTTTACAAGCCCCTTGCGCTGCCAGTACGTCCCTTTTTGTGACGCACTGGCAGCGCATTTCTCTGCGTGGCTTTTCCTGTCCTTGTAAATACGGCCCCTTTACACGAAGCACTTTGCGTGAAAGGGGCGTTCCATGGGTGTTGCTGTGGGTGTTCCCACGCAACACACATGGAACATGACACATTTCCAGATTTACGAGAATTCGTAAACCTGGAAACGCGTCAGAATGCTATGCCACCCTAGGGGTGGCGTAGCGAGGCGCAACAAGGAGAAATGTTTTCATTTCTCCTCGTTTTTTTCCTCTTTCAATGCGTGCTGCATTCTACAGCACGCATTGAAAGAGAAAAATGCCTGTACTGATTGTTTTTGTGTAGGAAGGTGCCCCTTCCTGCACAAAAACAATCTCCCCATGACGCAGGCATCCTTGCACCATGGTGCAAGGGTGACTGCGCCGGCGCATGGTAGCTGTTTGTGCGCCAGCGCACGGGAGAGCACAGGAATGCGACATATAATTGTAAATATGTTGCATTCTTGTGCTCTGAAAGTGCCGCAGCGTTGTGCAGCCAAAGGGCTTGCGGTGCAACGCTGCGCACCTTCTTGTAAATCTGCCCCTGAGTCTACAGAATTACATAGCCACTTAATATATACATATTTTGCTCTTTCCTTCTTAAATGTAGCACCGGGAAAATGCAAATTCACTGTCAATTTGCCAATTTCTTTGAAAAATTTAATGTAATTCGGGAAAAAAAACATATTTTTTCACAATCCAAAACTCAGATTGCCCAGCTCAGTGTACATAAGTATACATTGGAAACTAAACTAGTTCTGGCCAAGCACAACGTCTGTTACTCTGAGTTATCTGAAAAATATTTGTCGTTTAAACTTCAGTTGCTCAGCAAGATTATTGATTCACCTGTCCACATACGGTCTGTCATACCCTTATAGTCATGACCTACTTCCATGGCCATTGCATGGATACATTGCGTGAGATATTTGAAATCCCCGCGTCTCACATAGGTTTTTAGCGATCATAACTCCCTGTGAACCATGGTGTCTGAGTTAATGATTAGATACCTCCAGTTACCTCATCAGCACACAGCCTGGAATTGAATGTGAAGGAATGTACCCTGACATGGCACGGTGAGCCTGCCACGGCAGAACAAGCAAAATGGCTGACTGCCAGTCACATACCTCGCTTCCAGCTTCTGTGCACCATTTTTAAGCGTCAGCATTAATGTTTTTACAATTCTGCCATTTATTAATTTCCGTGCATACTTGCAGGTGGAATAACTTAAAAACCAAAATAGTTCTAAATGAATGCGGGAGATTCTATCCAGCAGGTCTTCTTCTGATATCAAGCACTTTGCCAATTGCGTATATTTATATATCACCCAGTGGCATTCACCACTGGTTAGTTATAGTTAGGTCAGCATTTCCATAGGAAATGCCTTTTTGTTATGCTAATAATTTTGCCACTGTTTAACGGAGCTTCACAAAACTTTGTAAAAATTTCTTTTGCGTAGTTTTGTGTGTGGAAAGTTCAGGGTCATACGTCAAGTAGGGGAAAGATAAAGAGGGGGCGTCCCAAAACGCAAAATCCATAAGCTTTTTCCATAGACATTTTTTAACAGTGCCATAGCAAAAACTGCTACCTTAATTACACCAAATTTTGCAGAAAACTAGATCTTGGTCCAGAAAACATGCTTTTGTGTAAATCTGTTCAGTAATTTTTGAGATAACAGGCTATCTTGGCCCATATTAAATATCAGGCACACTGTTCATGTTTGTGACATGGCACTCACTTTTAAACAGGTGCGCTGGGCACAAACAAGAAGAGTGTGCCAGATTACAATGAATGCACTGCCCTCAGGGCAGCTTAGAATGTGGGGCTGCCCTGGGGGCAGCACATTCAGTGAAATACGAAGCGGCTGCTTTAATCAACTGCTCTGTGTTTCAATGTGCAGGCGGCACCTGCCCGCACTTTAGAGAGGAGACAGAGATCCCCTTGCAGGCAGATGCAGTGAGTGACTGCACACACTTTCAGGGGGAAGTCTGGGGGGGTCCATGGGACCCCCTTTGTTTCCTCCAGAAGACTGCCCTCAGGAGGCATACTGACAGAGCAGCAATATTTTGTGGTGCACTTTCAGTGCACCTCCAGACAGCTTCTTTGCCTTTGTGCCTGTGTCCATAATATGGTGCAGAGACAAAGAGATGCCCTCATTTGCATGACGCCATGCCCCTATGCAAATGAGGGATAGAACTGGCACTACATGTGCGCCAGCGGTATCAGTGTTACAGAATGGGAGCACAAGTGTCTGCAGTCCCTTCTGTAATACCAAAGTGCTCTGGGGGCACAGGGAGTGCACACGCCTGTCGCATTTCCAGGGCCCTTTCTGTAATACGGCGCCTGGATGGTTGAGTTCGAGGGACTGACATGATAGTCCCTCGGACCAAATTTAAAAAATAGAGCATTCTGATTGGTCCAGGGGGCTTTTTGTACCTTGGGCCAATTTAGTCCCCTGGGAGTCACGCTCTTACAGGAGCGAGCGTTCTGATTGGCTGCCTGCAACAATATTGCAGGCAGCCATGACAGGACTTGGGGAATTAGTACCCTGTCCCCTGACCTGGGTTTAAAAAATATATAAGGGGTCAGGGTAGGGATACCCTGCCCCTCTATCCCTTGTCAGGTGGTCCCTGAGGGACCCCTCATGGGACCAAATGAAAAATATATTTTTGTTAAAAAGTCACAGTTAAAGAAAATGCCCGCCAGAGTTTTCAGTTCAATAAATTTGACCCCTGGGGTGGCCAAGAGCCCTGCGGTCCTAAATAAAATATATATGGGGGTGTGTGAGAGTGGGCCCCTTGCCACTCAGGACCCCAGGGCTGCTATCGCTCGGGTCAAGTACAGTTTGAAGGGAAGAGGGGGCATGCGGCCACCCTCCCTGAACCATAAATGGGCCCCTGGGACTTCGGGGCCAAATGTTCATTAAAGGGGAGGGGGCATGCAGCCCCCTTTCTGGGCCACTAATGGGCCACAGAGACCCATCCCCTGGGGCAGTATTGATTAACAACAAGAGGGGGCACATGGCTCCCTTACTGTGGTGGTATTTGCTCCGGGGACCCCAATCCCAGTCCCCCGGGTGTGATACTACACAGTGTCCTGGGGAGCCCACCCCAGGGCAATGTGATTCCCTGTCCGTTAGAGTGTGGGCGTACTCTGTCCAAACTCTTCTGGGCAGTGAACTCCTCTTAGCTCCCACCCAGTAGAAGCAGTAGAAAAATTCTTCTCCCACCCGGACATGAGCAGAGGAAAGGTCCCACCAGCACCCACCAGCTCCCCCACACACCAAATATAGTGGTTTGTGGATGCACTAGGTAGGCACTGGGGCACCTACCGTAGGCTCCAGTGGATGGAACCCTGAGGCCCATTAGTGGCTCAGGGAGTGGGGCTACATACCTCCTCCCCTTCATTGAACATTTGGCCCAGGGGAATGGGGTCCTCAGGGCCCATTTGAGGCTCGAGAGGGGCTCATATTTCCTTCTCCCCTTAATTTAAAAAAACAGACCCAGGGGAATGAGATCCCAGGAGGCCTCTTATGGGTTGGGGAGGGTGGCCTGGCACCCAGCTCTCCTTATTACAAAAATACAGCCCTGGGGGATGGGGTACCCTGGGCCTGCAAAAACTCAGTTAGGTGGCATCATGTCCTCCTCCCCTTAAAAAAAAAAATATTTTGGCGTCCAGTGTGGACACCGGGACAGCTAAAGTAAATTATTTTTAAACACTTAATAACAAATGAGCTGCAGGAGCCGCTTATTTATTATTCACTGCTCCTTTGAAGGAGTGCCCCATAATGCCTGGCCAGGGATTTATTTTTTATAATTTTTTTGAGCTTGCTGGTGACACTTGACTAGGGAGGGACACCACCAAACCTTTTCTTAATGTTGTTGGGGGATGCAGGGAGTCCAGTAACATAAAAAAAACAGTAATCCTCCTGGGACATTAAATCGATGACCTCAGGAGAACTTAC
Organism: Calotriton arnoldi; assembly: GCA_963921515.1. Classification (NCBI taxonomy): domain Eukaryota; kingdom Metazoa; phylum Chordata; class Amphibia; order Caudata; family Salamandridae; genus Calotriton; species Calotriton arnoldi. Next base: position 2,769,999 of record CAWUFW010000049.1, on the reverse strand, counting down.
CATATTTTTTGAAAGCACTCTTAGCTGGAACTCTATGCTCTTCAGATGAAATGAAATTTGTACTTGTAAAGCGCACCCATACCCCCAAAGGGGTGTCCAGGCGCTGTACGCATACCGCTGTGGAACCCTTCCTGGCTTTTCCCTGTGAAATGTCCACTCCTGGGCACCCCCAGGGTGAAGCCAGGCATCCCAGCGCTGTTGGGGCCGTTGTGGAGATTAAGCAAGCTATTGCCCAGAGTTGCAGAGTGGGACCCATGATTAGAATAGGCACCGAGGCGAGAATTATCAGGTCCGAGGAAATTGAGCCCAAGACCCGCCGAGGCGGGAATTGAACCCTGGTCCCGGGCCAGATCTCTGCATCAGGGTCTGCCGCTCTAACCATTGAGCCACACTTCTCCACTGTGCAAGACCTTCTTGTAGTTGCTTTTATGATTGGATTTTCTGGGCCGACAAATGTTAAAAGAAAGACTCATGGTCTTTTTTGAAAAACAGAACAAAAAACAACATGTCTGACTATTTATTTTAATATTTTATACTCAAAAATTGTAACAATAAAAACTATGGGGAAAAAAGAGTCAGAGACGTGTTCTTTATTAAAACTTTATTAATTATTTTTTTATAATAATCAGTATTAATAAACATTCCAGTGTGTGAATTCTTGAAATATACATTTGATTAAAAATATTCGTGATTTTTGTAGAAAGATGATAGATCTTCTTTATATACATTTATATGTTCTCCCCTTGAAAAAGCCAATAGGCTTAGTTTTTAGGTCGAGCATTCGAGACCTCTTGTATATACTTTAGTATATACTTATTATATACTTATATGTGGATGTACTATGTGGGCTCTGAAGATCAGCCCTAGGACTTGTCTGCTTCCCCTTAGGGACTTTTTTTTCTGTTCAACTGCCTCTATTTAACAGTCTTGATAGAAAACGACCAGCAGAGGTCAGTAAAATACCAGAATTGCTTTCTGCTGAGAGACTTTCTTTTTTTAATTTTTCTGGCCACTGCCTCTATTTAACTTTCTTGATAGAAAACGACCAGCAGAGGTCAGTAAAATACCAGAATCACTTTAGCATTCTCTAGATTCCAGTCCATAGAAATTGTCTTCCACGAGCACCCGTAAACAATAATATTTTTTTCAAATCTTGTATTTTCAGTGATATGACCACCGAAGGCCCTGATTTTATATTAAAAACAGAGCTTTGGACTATACCATTTTCCGCTGAAAGGCAATATTTCTCTCCATCTGTTCCCATACCTGGTGTGTCACGCAGTTTGGTGCTTACTTTCCCTCCATGTTAAAGAACAGTAGATGTTTCAGCACCCAGGCTAATGTGCTGCATAGCTAAATACATAGAAGGTCCCAAAGGCGAGACTGATTGCATTGCAAATGCTTGTTATATTTTGGTGTTCTGACTCTTTGACAAAGTCAGTCAGTCGGCCTGAGTGCGGGGAGGTCCTGTTATACCAACTGTATGCTGTGCATGCCAGAAGGCTGGGAGTGCCATAGGAATAGCTGCTCGCAGGCCAGGCCCTACGGCTAACTCCACGACATACATGGGGATTCTGGCTGCCTATGGGGGTTGGTTGCTTGGCCTGGCCGCAGGTTAGACCCTGCAGCCGACCCTCTGCCGTGCATGGTGAAAGGCCGCGCGCAGCAGAAGGTTGGCTGCCCATGGAGGGTTAGCCACAAGCCTCTCCACAGGCTAGGATCGGCGGCCAACCCTCAGCTGCGCACAACCAAAGGCCAAGCACGGCGGGGGTTGGCTGCCCACGGGGTTTGGACCCTAGAAATTCACTGAAAAAAACAAGGGTTAAAGTGACTTTATAATTAGGTGAAAATTTCAGGGACAATTTAAGCCAAAAAAAACACACTGAAATTCACCAGTCATAGTTATCTTAAATAACTATAACTCGTGCCTTAAAGTAACTATAACTCGCACCCTCGCAGAGCACAGCGGATTAACCCACATATTACATCACTCATGACATATTCTATAACATCATTGATAACATCACTGTAACATATGAAACACCATTATTGATAACAAAGCTGCGCATGGTGGGTGTGCGAGTTATAGTTAATTTAGGCCATGAGTTATAGTTACTTAAGATAACTATAACTGGTGAATTTCAGTGTTTTAGTTTAAAACATTACATTGTCATGTCATTGTCAAATATATATAAATAAATAATGCGCATAGAGCCACTCGCTCATTTTGTTAGTTTCAGGTCTTGGGTCACTTCTGAGTCAGCTCCCACAATCCCACGGGCCTGCCTACTTTTATGCGCTGGTGCAAAGAAGGCTTCCCTCGCAGGGGTGGTTTGCATACGTAATATCAACCAAAAAGGTACTGTTCCCAAAGAAACGAGAGGTCAAAGAAAGATAGAGGGCCTATATCGCAAAATAATAGACCAGCCTACACACCAATTACGCCCTCGCACACACACCTTTTTCATCATACGGCAAAATCAAAAAAGATCTCTGCCAAAGTGAACCTTCATGGGGTCCATAGGGCATTGCATCACCGACCTGAAGAAGAGCAATGCCCAATGATGAAGCATGACATCCCTAGCGGTGTGTGAGGACAACAAGAAATAATCTGTAGGATTCCCCCTCATGCTCATTCAGCTGTTGTTTTGCGATATTGTCCCTCTATCTCTCTCTTTCCTTGACCTCTCTTTCCTTAAGGAACAGTACCTTTGTGGTTGACATTACAATTGCCTTCGGAGCCTGGGTACTGGACGTTTATCGGCTCCCAGCCCCTCTTCTCTTTGTTTTGTGTAGTTTGTATATGGCCTGATGGTCGACATCTCTTGCACTCTCATTAATCCTGCCAAAGTCCTGTCCACACGGAGTGCATCTAGTTAGTGCGATGTTCCTCTTCCATCTCCTCCTGGATGTCTGTGATACTCAGCAAATTGTTACTTTGTAAAGTAAAAGCGCAGATTGCGTAGGGTTTTGAAGCCATAGATTGCTATGTTTTTGAAAGAGCGCCATACAGATGTAGTGGTCCATCCACCCCCAACTAACCATCCATTCATCCGTCTGCCAGCCCGCCAGCCCGCCGTCCGTCCTTATAGAAAGGCATAAAAAATGATGCTGTATAATTTATCCCTGTGTGCTTTCATTTGGAATGGAATACAACGTTCAGATAATTCATGTGCATTTGTTGACTGCAGAGAAGAAACAGGCTCATCTACTTTGTCCATTCTCACGTCAAATGAAACACTGTGTATTATACCTAGGCCCTCATTAAAAGTTACCTGGTAAGCCTCGTGGGGCGATAACAGGAGTTACCGGCCTTATCAGGGTCACCCCTCACACTGCAAAAATGAGTACTGGGGAAAATGAGGAATAATTACAGATATTGGGTGCAGTATTCTGATTCCTACAGTAATTCCCATTTCTTAGGGACTTTCATGGACCAAATCAGATAGTATGATAGAAGCACGCAATGCCAAACCAACCATGTCTCTACCACGCAGCCCAAACCACAAATGTGTCTTAACCACGCATTCCCTTACTACGCATGCTTTTACCACGCAATTTCATTGTAAAGGCATGAATGGTAAGGGGTACGCGTAGTTAACTTTGCTACTACTCTGATCACCCTCCCCCACCCTAAGTCTTAAATTACTAACCCCCTTAGCTGCCCCCTGCCCTGAGACCCAAAACCTGCCCTGAAAACTACCCTTTTCCATCCCCCTGCCCAGAATCCTAAAACCCTGCCCATGAACATACACTACCCCACCCCCGCCCCCATGTTGTCCCTGAAACTACCCAACCCCTTCCACTTCCCTGAGGCCTAAAATCCTGCCCCAATTAAAAAAACGACCCCGATCCCCCCGCCCTGAGCCCTAAAACCGCCCCATTCCTAAAAAACTCCCCCAAACCCAGCCCTTAAAACTACCCTAACGCCTCCCCCGCCCTGAGCCCTAAAAACTGCTCCCTTCTCAAAAGTACACCAACTCACCGAAAGCGACCCCCCACCCCTGCCAAAAGCAACCCCCCCGAAAGCAACCCCCCAAATGACTCCCAGCCCCGGTCCCAGCCCCACTTACCTGTCCACATCCGGAGCTTCCTGTTCCGATGCTTCTTCCCGAGCCCCCACCTATCTTGACCACTAGAGTGCATATGCCTTAACCAAGCGTGATTATACTTTCGGTGTTCCAGGACGCGTGCGTCTGGCCGCGTTGTTCCGAAGGTTTCCTACCAAATCATGATCAGTATTCCTCCTGCCTCCAACAGAACTACCAATGTATGATTTATTTGTAACTCCAGGGGGTGGTTGGGTTTCCGGTGCAGCTGCAATAGGCCCTTTAGTGTGCTCTTCAGTATTTCCCTTCACCCTACAATTACTACCCTCTGAGGTCATCAGGAAATGTAACAAAGCTTCACGTAGATGATATTAATTTAAAGACAATGGGCATTATTGTTATATTTGTTGTTCATTCATATTTGGGGCATGCGCATGCACACATATAATAATAAATCTGCTGGCATTTTTCTGTTATCAAAAGTTTTACTTCGCTGTCTTATAGATAACTATGTTAACAGCTGGGCAATTGTTTTAAAAGAACTCTAATGAATTGTTTTCCACGTCCCATGGGGTCTCGTTCAGAGGTGTGTGTCTTAAAAGTCACTTTTCTTTTAGTGAGAAGACACCAAGGCCTAATTCAGAGTGGGAGCTAGGCCTGGTTCCAGGAAACTTTATGTGGATGGGCCAAAGGTACGTTAGGATGGGCCAATGGGCGTCCAATTTTTGAAAATTCTGGAGATAGCTTACAAGCCCTAGATTTACATCAGATCTTATCCCAAACAGGCATACAGAGCATATAGAGAGTTATTTGAGAGTATGAACTGATGTCTATACTTGTTAGCCCCAACCTTCATAATTTCCAGCAGGCCAGGCTTCAACACAGGCACCTGGACACCAAGCAGATTGTAATAGTTCAAGCTTATGTAGGTCTTGCTACCACACCCACACCTTGACATGTTCGCAGTAGGAAGACTGGCAATTTAATCCTTGCAATTCACCCAATACAATATTTATTTGCACATGGGGAAGTCTGTAGCTGTTTTTTTGTGTCATTCTTTTGCAATGTACTTTCAGTGATAAAAAAGTTTTAAAAAACAGCAACACATTTGGAAAAAAGAAAGCAGAATTCATGCCTGACAATTGTAAACCTGGTAATTACAGTCAAAGAGGTAACCTTATGAAACTGTATTATAGGGAGTGCTACAGATACAGAAGGGGCCGCAGATGCTTGTGCAGTCCCTTCTGTAATACTGATAGGCTGACGACATGTAGAGCCAGCGCTATCCTCAGAGGATATTCCTTCATTTGCATGGTAACGTGGCCCCATGCATATGAGGGAATCACTTTGTTTCTCCACCTGTCCCGTATTATGGATGTGGGCACAGAGGCAAACAGGCACACGACATGGGAAACTAACAGAATATTCCAGCCATGGTTGGGTTTTGTACCAGTCTGAACTGAATGCTCTCTCACCATTGCCAAACTTGCTATGTAGATAAGATTTAAGAAATGGTTGGGCTGTAAAGGCATAAATTGTATATGTTGTGTTCTGTTATGTTTATTTGTTAAGCTCACTCTCACCTGTGGGGGGTATCCTGTTGCTGAGCAGGTGTGAGACTAGCCAAGTCTATGGCCTAATGTGGTGACTTGAAATGCCAGGTCTTCAGCTTCTTCCAGAATTCAAGAAGTGAGGAGGAGGTTTGGATGTTTAGTGGGAGGCCATGCCATGCTTTAGGAGTGATGTAGAAGTCTTAACTGCCAGATCAGGTTTTCTGTATGTGTGGGATGTGTGCAGGTAGGATTCCTGCCGAATCGAGATGTCGGGAAGGTTTGTGAAAGCAGATTCTATTTTTGAGTATGCTGGGCCAGAAAGCCTTGAAAGTGCGGGTGAGGAGTTTCAAATATGCTCATATAGCCAATGTATCTCCTTTAAGTGAGGTGAAATGTGAGAGTGTCTTGGGAGGCTGAGAGTGATTCAGGCCTCTAAGTTCTGGATGCTCGGCAGCCTCCTGATGAGATGCTTGTTAATCCTAGCCTGAAAGGTGTTCTTGTAGTCTAGTTTGCTGTTGACAAGAGTGTGGGTGAGGGTATTGACTGGGAGCCATTTGAAAATGAGGCAGTGACAGCGTTGGCTTGAGCTGTGATGTTGTTATTGCAGTCAATGACGATCCTAAGGTTTTTGATGTAGGTGGTCGGAGTAGGTCCTCGCCCTGTCAGCCACCAGGTGGAGTCACACTGAGAGGAGCTCTTCTCAAAGATTACAACTTCAGTCTTGTAGGTGTTCAACTGCAGGCCGTTGGACTCCATGCATTATGGTCATTGTGATATTTATATTATAGGCAGATTCAGCTAAGGGCAGAGCTTGTCGGGCTTGCAGTTTGGAGACCCTGTTTATGAATGGTGAAAATGTGTTTTTGTGTATCTCTTGTATGTAAGGATTACCTATGCACATGTGCAATCTGAGTATGTGTTATATGTGTGTGTGTGTTCGTGCCTGTGGTGTTTTTGTGCATGTGTGTGTGGCATGGTCATTCTGGTGTTTGTGTTTCTGTGTGCAGGGTTCATTTGAGCCTGGTGTGAGTTTACTTATGTATAGTGTGCGTAGGAATAAACATGGCTTCATACATATGATGGGTGCATGTAGGTGGGGTTAATGGACCTGGCTGTTTTTGCAAGGTTATCCCTAAAGTTTTTGCCTACTTCCTCCTATTTTTTCTCACCTGTTTTTGTTGGCTTTAGGACTCTGGGCTCTTTACCACTGCTAAGCAGTGCTAAAGTGCATATGCACTCTGTCTAAAATGCATTGGTGATCAGTTTATCCATGATTGACATATTTGATTTACTAGGTAGTCCCTAGTAAAGTGCATCATGTGTACCCAGGGTCTGTAAATCAAATGCTACTAGTGGGCCTGCAGCACTGATTGTGCCACCTACATGGGTAGCCCTGCAAACATGTCTAAGGCCTGCCACTGCAGTGCCTGTAGGTGCAGATTTAAACTGCTATTTCGACCTGGGAAGTGCACCCATCTGCCAGGCCCAAACCTTCCCTTTTACTACATGTACGTCACCCCTAAGGTAGGCCCAAGGCAGCCCCATGGGCAGTGTGCCATGTGTTTAATAGGTAGGACATGTGCTGTTGTGTATTACATGTCCAAATAGTGAAATAATGCTTATCAAGGGGCTCATTACGATGGCGGGCGGAAGCACATCATCGGTGCTGGCGGAAAATGCCCTTTTCCGCACTCCATCGGCGGTCCTTGCGTCCGCCGTATTACGATGGGCAAAGATAGCCCATTTCCCATCCGCTGCGGTGTTTCGGGATCCGCCAGAAATCCCCTTCCGCAGCGGTGGCGGACAGAGCCAAAAGGGAGGGACCGCCGTGCAGAATGCGGTTACGACCGCTGGTTGTATTACGATGCCATAAACAGCCCATCACACCGCTGCGGAGAATCCGGCCATTGGGGGATGGCGGAGGCAATACTGCGGATAGCTCCATGTCTTCCACACCGCTGGGGAAACGGCGGTCTTTGGCCTTTCCGCAGCAAATCTGACTGCCGCGGACGGATTTTCAGCTTTTCCGCCGCTGAATCCTGGAATCCGACCGCCCCGGTAGGGAGTTTCTGGCGGTGCATCCTAATCTGGCCGGCGGTTTTGCCGCGGTACCTGCGGGTGGTAATTTCCCGCTAGCACGGCGGTCGGTATGCTTTTCCGGCCGCCATCGTAATCAGTCTCTTAGTTTTTCACTATTGCAAGGTCTATCTCTCCCATTGGGGTAAGATGGGGATTGCCTTGAAATATCATTTAAGTGTTATTTCCCATTGGGAGCTAATAGAGACTTGAAGTTTGGGGTCTCTGAACTCACAATTCAGTGGTACATATTTGGTGAAGTTGGTTTTTAAATTGCCTATTTTAAAATGCCACTTTTAGAAATTGTTATACCAAAAAATGGGGTAGGGCTCTTTAAGTCAGTAAGGCTGAGCCACCTTAAATTTGCACAAAAACACAATGCCGAAACTGACTGATCCTTTTCACAACCTCAGTTTTTTTCGTGAGCGCTATACTCAATAAAAGTGGTCACCATTTATTTTTCAAAAATCATAAAAATACTTTTGTTTTCAATCACACACAGAAGTCCAAACAGAACAAATCATTCATTTTCCCCCCTCCCACATACATAAATCAATACACAACAGTGGATACAAATAACAAATTACAAAAACACATCTTTATGAAAATACACAAGCAAACAAAATAAACAACAATAAATCAGTGTCTGTATGGATGATTTAGTAGGTGCATGACTGACTGTATAAGTGAGTGATTAAACGTGTCTTACTGAATGCATGGGTTAGTGACTAAACTGTGTAAATGTCTGTATCAGTCTGTCAGTTGGTGTGTTAGAGGCTGCATGGGTTAGTGAGTAGCTACATGACTGTCTATATGGGTTATTGATTGGTTGTCTGTTTATCTGTATGAGTGCCTAAGTGTCTGTGTGGGTGGGTGGGGGGGCTTGACTCCGTGCATAGATGTGTGAGTGGGTGATTCACTGGGTATATGGGTTCAACAGAGCATCTGTGAAGGGCTGTATGGGTGGGTGAGTGTGTGTATAGGTGTGTTGGTGAGTGAATGGATGTCTCAGTGGTACATGTGTGAGTAACTACATATGTGAAAGACAGTATATGTGAGTGTTGGACTATATAAATGACTATATGTGAGAGTGAGTGATTGTGAGAGTGGCTGTATGGATGAGTATGTGCTTGTGTCAGTGATTGTATAAGAGAGTAAGTATGTGTTAGTATCTGTATGAATAAGTGAGGTAGTGTGTGTATAACTGTGTAGGTGAGTAAATGGGAGTGTGATTGATTCTTTGCATGACTGACTAGGTGTGTGAGTAACTCTATGGGTGAGTGGCGGTGTGTGAGTGTCTGTATAGGTGTATGAGTACATATGATAGTACTGTATTGATGAGTGACTGCATGTATGAGTGACTGTATGGCTGAATGAGTGGATGTGTGTGTAGTCCTAGGAATCAGTGAGTGTATGTAATAACTGGTATTAGTGTCTCTATGGTTTCGAGATTGGCAGTCTGTATTTTAGAGTGGGTGTATCAAAGGTTATATTAGGGTGTGAGGAGGTTCATCAGATTATCACATGGTTGATGTCATCAGTCATCAGTGATGTCATTTGAGATGTCATCAGTGATGTCACTGACCATGGGTTTTTTAGTGAATTCCCAAAGTTTTTTAAATGCTAATTTCTAACTATAACGTCCCTGAAAACTATGGTTTTTTCAGTGAATTTCAAAGGTTTTTTAAATGCTAATTTCTAACTATAACGTCCCTGAAACCTATGTTTTTTTCAGTGAATTTCAAAGGTTTTTTAAATGCTAATTCCTAACTATAATGTCCAAAAAACACTTTTTCTAAATTTTTAAGCTTTTATAAAAATAATGTGATGTTTTATCCTTTTAAAAATATGCATTTACAATTATTTTTTTAAATTTTTTAAAAGTGAGATTTAAGTACCAATCATGTACCAGTCACAGTGGGTGCACGGATCCAAGAATTTTGCCGCCTTATTGGTTGTCGTGCACGATATGCGTACGGTATGCGAAGGGTGCAGTGGTTCTCATTTTTCTTTTTTAAATAATCTTAAATACATGATATATACTATAAATTTATTAAATCAATCGTATATGCTTTATTGTATGGGTTATAAAAGTAATATTTACTTAAATATTATGGATGTTAAATGTCTTATAATAAAGTTATGGGAGCCACGACGGTCCCGCGTAACGCCACGTACGTATTTCCAGGGTTGCGTCAGGTACGCGAATCCACCGCAAGTTATTTTGTTTTAAAAGTATATGTATATAACTTTATTATATATAGATTATACAAAGAGATTAATATACACAATAGTAAATATCGTATATTTGTAACTGGAATAAAGATATATTATTGTTAAATATATTTTTCGGGAATCGCGTCTGGTGCGCGCCGGTTGTGCGTCGGGTGCGCAAATCCCATGTGACTTCAAAAGAAAGCATTTAATTGGTTAAGAAGCTTTTTATTCTAGAACTTGCAGGACCCCACCCAAATTTTTCATTCTTCCAAGAACATCTTCAGAGACACAGCTCTTGTGTTTTCTGCTCTTTTTTTTGCATTATTTTGCATTTTTTTCCTACACTAAGAAATGGCTTCTTCAATTCCACCTCAACAGCTTCCTGGAGAAGAAGAAGAAGATTTGGAAGAACCAGTGAAGCAGAGATACGAGAGTGTCGTATGAGCTTTTTTTTCAATACCTGCAGGTGAAAAGAAGGTCAACGCATGCAAGGTGACGTGCACTATCTGCGAAAAGGTCCTCTCACGTGGATCTGAAAAAAATACTCGTGTGGCACATCGTCTATGCTTAAACACCTGCAGACAATGCATCCACGTCGTCTCACACGAGAGCAACATCTTCGTGAGCTTCAAAAACAATCTTCACAAGACGATCAAGTTGCAGGGCCTAGCACCTCAACAGGTTCTTCAAAAACAACTCAAAGAACCCAAATCATACCTGAGTTTGCTGGACTTGAGCAGCGGTGCATTAAATGCAAAAAAGTACTATGTTACGGAGAGCAATCGGTGGATGCTATCGTGGTTGCTGTAAAAAACCACCATTGTTAATTTTTTTGTTCTGTTTTTGCAATGACTTCCTAATTGCAAAATGTTTGAAAAGTTTTCTCAGTTCATTGTGTTGATTTTTTTCATTAAAAGATAATACAAAAAAGAGTTAAAAAACACAAAAAAAATTTAAAAGAAAAAAATGGTTCTTGTTAGAACCGCCTATTTGGTTAAAAATAGACACATTTCTATGTGTTGTATGAATTGCGGCAAGTGTAATATATGGAGAAGTGCATGGTTAGGGCATGTGTGATCGCATGAGTGCATGGGTAGTGCCTGGGTGATTGGAGGAGTGCATGTGTACTGCCTGAGTGATTGCATGAGAGCAGGGAAAGTGCCTGAGTGCATGGATGAGTGCATGGATAGTGCCTGAGTGATTGCATGAGTGCATGGGTAGTGCCTGGGTGATTGGAAGAGTGCATGGGTAGTGCCTGGGTGATTGGATGAGTGCATGGGTACTGCCTGAGTAATTGCATGAGTGCATGGATAGTGTCTAGGTGATTGAAGGAGTACATGGGTAGTGCTTGGGTGATTGCAAGAGTGCAATGGTAGTGCCTGAGTGCATGGATGAATACATGGGTAGTGCTTGGGTGATTGCAAGAGTGCAATGGTAGTGCCTGAATGCATGGATGAGTGCATGGGTAGTGCCTGTGTGATTGCATGAGTGCATGGGTAGTGCCTGGGTGATTAGAAGAGTGCATGTGTACTGCCCAAATGATTACATGAGTGCAGGGATAGTGCCTGAGTGCATGGATGAGTGCATGGGTAGTGCCTGAATACATGGATAAGTGCATGGGTAGTGCCTGAGTGATTGGAGGAGTGCATGGGTAGTGCCTGGGTGATTAGAGGAGTGCATGGGTAGTCCCTGGGTGAGTGGAGGAGTGCATGGGTAGTACGTGGGTGATTGCATGAGTGCAGGGGTAGTGCCTGCATGATTGGAGGACTGCATGGGTAGTGCTTGGGTGATTGCATGAGTGCAGGGGTAGTGCATGTGTGTTTGGAGGAGTGCATGGTGAGTGCCTGGGTGATTGTATGAGTGCATGGGTATTGCCTGGGTGATTGGAGGAGTGCATGGGTAGTGCCTGGGTGATTGGAGGAGTGCATGGGTACTGCCTGGATGCATGGAGGAGTGCATGGGTAGTGCCTGGGCGATATGAGGAGTGCATGGGTAGTAACTGGGTGATTCCATGAGTGCAGGGGTACTGCCTGAGTGCATGGATGAGTGCATGGGTAGTGCCTGGGTGTTTGAAGGAGTGCATTTGTACTGCCCAAGTGATTGCATGACTGCAGGGGTACTGCCTGAGTGCATGGATTAGTGCATGGGTAGTGTCTGAGTGATTGCATGAGTACATGGGTAGTGCCTGGGTGCATGGAGCAGTGCATGGGTAGTGCCTGGGTGATATGAGGAGTGCATGGGTAGTACTTGGGTGATTGCATGAGTGCAGGGGTAGTGCCTGAGTTATTGAATGAATGCATAGGTAGTGCCTGAGTGATTGCATGAGTGCAGGGGTACTGCCTCAGTGATTGGAGGAGTGCATGGATAATGCCTGGCTGAATGGTTACATGCAGGAGTAGTGCCTGAGTGCATAGATGAGTGCATGAGTAGTGTCTGGGTGAATAAATGAGTGGAACAGTAGTGCCTGAGTGATTTAGGGAGTGCATGGGTAGTACCTGGGTGATTTGAGGAGTGCATGGGTAGTGCCTGGGAGATTAGATTTGTGCATGGGTAGTGCCCGGGTGATTGCATGAGTGCATCGGTAGTGCCTAAGTGATTGGAAGAGTGTATGGGTAGTGCCTTGGTGATTGGAGCAGTCAATGGTAGTGCCTGTGTGATTGCATGAATGCAGGGGTAGTGCCTGGGTGATTTAAGGAATGCATGGGTAGTGCCAGGGTAATTGCATAAGTGCAGGGGTACTGCCTGAGTCCGTGAATGAGTGCATGGGTAGTGCCAGAGTAATTGGAGGAGTGCAAGGGTAGTGCCTGGGTGATTGCATGAGTGCAGGAGTAGTGCCTGGGTGATTTCAGGAGTGCATAGGTAGTGCCTGGGTGACTGCATGACTGCAGGGGTAGTGCCTTGGTGATTAGAGGAGTGCATGGGAAGTGCCTGGGTGATTTTATGAGTGCATGGTTAGTGCCTGTGTGTTTGAAGGAGTGCATGGGTAGTGCCTGGCTGATTACATGAGTAGTGCCTGGGTTATTGCAGGAAAACATGGGTAGTGTTTGAGTGATTGTATGAGTGCAGGGGTAGTGCCTGGGTGATTGAAAGAGTGCATACATAGTGCCTCAGTGCATGAATGATTGCCTGGTAGTGCTTGGGTGATTGGAGGGGTGCAAGGGTAGTGCCTGGGTTATTGCATGAGTGCATGAGCAGTGCCTGGGTGATTGGAGGAGTGCATAGGTAGTGCCTGGGTGATTCAATGAGCCTATGGGGAGTGCCTGTGTAATTGGATGAGTGCATGAGTACAGGGGTAGTGCATGTGTGTTTGGAGGAATGCATGGTTAGTGCCTGGGTGATTGTATGAGTGCATGGGTAGTGCCTGGGTGATTGGAGGAGTGCATGTGTACTGCCTGAGTGATTGCATGAGTGCAGGAGTAGTGCCTGAGTGTATGGATGAGTGCATGGGTAGTGTCTGAGTGATTGCATGAGTGCATGGGTATTGCCTGGGTGATTGGAGGAATGCATGGGTAGTGCCTGGGTGATTGGAGGAGTGCATGGGCAGTGCCTGGATGCATGGATGAGTGCATTGGTAGTGCCTGGGCGATATGAGGAGTACATGGGTAGTAACTGGGTGATTCCATGAGTGCAGGAGTATTGCCTGAGTACATGGATGAGTGCATGGGTAGTGCCTGGGTGTTTGAAGGAGTGCATTTGTACTGCCCAAGTGATTGCATGACTGCAGGGGTAGTGCCTGAGTGCATGGATTAGTGCATGGGTATTGTCTGAGTGATTGCATGAGTTTATGGGTAGTGCCTGGGTGCATGGAGCAGTGCATGGGTAGTGCCTGGGTGATATGAGGAGTGCATGGGTAGTACTTGGGTGATTGCATGAGTGAAGGGTAATGCCTGAGTTATTGAATGAATGCATAGGTAGTACCTGAGTGATTGCATGAGTGCAGGGGTACTGCCTCAGTGATTGGAGGAGTCCATGGATAATGCCTGGCTGAATGGTTAAATGCAAGAGTAGTGCCTGAGTGCATAGATGAGTGCATGAGTAGTGTCTGGGTGAATAAATGAGTGGAACAGTAGTGCCTGAGTGATTTAGGGAGTGCATGGGTGATTTGAGGAGTGCATGGGTAGTGCCTGGGAGATTGGATGAGTGCATGGGTAGTGCCTGGGTGATTGCATGAGTGCATCAGTAGTGCCTAAGTGTTTGGAAGAGTACATGGGTAGTGCCTTGGTGATTGGAGCAGTCAATGGTAGTGCCTGTGTGATTGCATGAATGCAGGGGTAGTGCCTGGGTGATTGAAGGAGTGCATGGGTAGTGCCAGGGTGATTGCATAAGTGCAGGGGTACTGAGTCCGTGAATGAGTGCATGGGTAGTGCCAGAGTAATTGGAGGAGTGCAAGGGTAGTGCCTGGGTGATTGCATGAGTGCAGGAGTAGTGCCTGGGTGATTTCAGGAGTGCATAGGTAGTGCCTGGGTGATTGCATGACTGCAGGGTTAGTGCCTGGGTGATTAGAGGAGTGCGTGGGAAGTGTCTGGGTGATTTTAGGAGTGCATGGGTAGTGCATGTGTGTTTGGAGGAGTGCATGGGTAGTGCCTGGCTGATTACATGAGTGCATGAGCAGTGCCTGGGCTATTGAAGGAAAACATGGGTAGTGTCTGAGTGATTGTATAAGTGCAGGGGTAGTGCCTGGGTGATTGAAGAAGTGCATACATAGTGCCTCAGTGCATGAATGAGTGCCTGGGTAGTGCCTGGGTTATTGGAGGAGTGCATAAGTAGTGCCTGGGTGATTGCATGAGTGCAGGGGTGGTGCCTGAGTGCATGCATGAGTGCATGGGTAGTGCCTGGGTGATTGTAAGAGTGCATGGGTAGTGCCTGGATGATTGGAGGAGTGCATGTGTACTGCCCAAGTGATTGCATGAGTGCAGGGGTAGTGGCTGAGTGCATGGATGAGTGCATAGGTAGTGCCTGAATGTTGCATTAGTGCATGGGTAGTGTCTCAGTGATTGCATGAGTGCAGGGGTAGTACGTGGGTGATTGGAGGAGTGCATGGGTAGTGCCTGTGTGATTGCATGATTTCAGAGGTAGTGCCTGGTTGATTGAAGGAGTGCATGGGTAGTGCCTGAGTAATTGGAGGAGTGCAAGGGTAGTGCCTGGGTGATTGCATGAGTGCAGGAGTAGTGCCTGAGTGATTTCAGGAGTGCATAGGTAGTGCCTGGGTGATTTCATGACTGCAGGGGTAGTGCCTGGGTGATTAGAGGAGTGCATGGGAAGTGCCTGTGTGATTTTATGAGTGCATGGGGAGTGTCTGTGTGTTTGGAGGAGTGCATGGGGAGTGCCTGGCTGATTACATGAGTGCATGAGTAGTGCCTGGGTTATTGAAGGAAAACATGGGTAGTCTCTGAGTGATAGTATGAGTGCAGGGGTAGTGCCTGGGTGATTGAAGGAGTGCATACATAGTGCCTCAGTGCATGAATGAGTGCCTGGGTAGTGCTTGGGTGATTGGAGGAGTGCAAGGGTAGTGCCTGGGTTATTGCATGAGTGCATGGGTAGTGCCTGGGTGATTGGAGGCATGCATAGGTAGTGCCTGGGTGATTCAATGAGTGCAAGGGTAGTGCCTGTGTAATTGGATGAGTGCATAAGTAGTGCCTGGGTGATTGCATGAGTGCAGGGGTGGTGCCTGAGTGCATTCATGGGTGCATGGGTAGTGCCTGGGTGATTGTGAGAGTGCATGGGTAGTGCCTGGATGATTGGAGGAGTATATGTGTGCTGCCCAAGTGATTGCATGAGTGCAGGGGTAGTGGCTGAGTGCATGGGTAGTGCCTGAATGTTTGCATTAGTGCATGGGTAGTGCCTCAGTGATTGCATGAGTTCAGAGGTAGTGCCTGGGTGATTGGAGGAGTGCATGGGTAGTGCCTGAGTGCATAGATGAGTGCATGGGTACTGCCTGGGTGAAAGGATGAGTGTAACCGTAGTGCTTGAGTGATTGCATCAGTGCATGGGTAGTGCCTCAGTGATTGGAGGAGTGTACAGGTAGTGCCTGAGTGAATGCATGTGTGCATGGGTAGTACATGGCTGATTGCATGAGTGTAGAGGTAGTGGCTGATTGTAGCACTGCATGAGTAGTACCTGAGTGCATAGATGACTGCATGGATAGTGTTTGGGGAATGGATGAGTGCATAGGTAGTGCCTGCGTGCATAGATGAGTGCATCACTAGTGCCTGGGTGAATGGATGAGTGCAACAGTAGTGTCTGAGCTCTTGAATGAAAGCATGAATAGTGCCTGTGTGATTGCATGAGTGCAGGGGTAGTGCCTCAGTGATTGGAGGAGTGCATAGATAATGCCTGGATGAATGATTGAGTGCAACAGTCATGCCTGAGTGCATAGATGAGTGCAGGAGTAGTGTCTAAGTGAATAAAGGAGTGCAACAGTAGTGCCTGAGTGATTTAAGGAGTTCATGGGTAGTGCCTTGGTCATTGCATGAGTGCAGGGGTAGTGCCTGGGTGATCGTATGAGTGCAGGAGTAGTACCTGGGTGATTGCATGAGTGCAGAGGTAGTGCCTGGCTGATTGAAGGAGTGCATAAATACTGCCTTAGTGCATGAATGAGTGCATGGGTAGTCCCTGGGTGATTGGAGGAGTGCAAGGGTAGTGCCTGGGTTATTGCATGAGTGCATGGGTAGTACCTGGGTGATTGGAGTGGTGCATAGGTAGTGCCTAGGTGATTGCATGAGTGGAAGGGTAGTGGCTGGGTAATTGGAGAAGTGCATAGGTACTGCGTGGGTGAATGGATGAGTGCAACAGTACTGCTTGAGTGATTGCATGACTGCAATAGAACTGCTTGAGTGATGGGAGGAGTGCAAGGGTAGTGCCTGGGTGATTGCATGAGTGCAGGAGTAGTGCCTGGGGGATTGGAGGAGTGCAGGTGTAGTGCCTGGGTGATTGCATGAGTGCAGGGGTAGTTCCTGGGTGATTAGAGGAGTGCATGGGTAGTGTCTGGGTGATTTTATGAGTACATGGGTAGTGCCTGTGTATTTAGAGGAGTGCATGGGCAGTGCCTGGGTGATTACATGAGTGTATGGGTAGTGCCTGGGTTATTGAAGGAGTGCATGGGTAGTGTCTGAGTGATTGCATGAGTGCAGAGGTAGTGCCTGGCTGATTGAAGGAGTGCATACATACTGCCTCAGCCTTGAATGAGTGCATGGGTAGTCCCTGGGTGATTGGAGGAGTGCAAGGGTAGTGCCTGGATTAATGCATGAGTGCATTGGTAGTACCTGGGTTATTGGAGGAGTGCGTAGGTAGTGCCTAGGTGATTGCATGAGTGAAAGGGTAGTGGCTGGGTAATTGGAGGAGTGCATAGGTACTGCCTGAGTGAATGGATGAGTGTAACAGTACTGCTTGAGTAATTGCATGACTGCAATAGAACGGCTTGAGTGATTGGAGGAGTACAAGGGTAGTTCCTGGGTGATTGCATGAATGTCGGAGTAGTGCCTGGGTGATTGGAGGAGTGCATAGGTAGTGCCTGGGTGATTGCATGAGTGCAGGCGTAGTGCCTGGGTGATTAGAGGAGTGCATGGGTAGTGTTTGGGGGATTTTATGAGTACATGGGTAGTGCCTGTGTGTTTAGAGGAGTGCAAGGGTGGTGCCTGGGTGATTACATCAGTGCAAAGGTAGTGCCTGGGTTATTGAAGGAGTGCATGGGTAGTGTCTGAGTGATTGCATGAGTGCAGGGGTAGCGCCTGATGGCATGGATGAGTGCATTAGAAGTGTTTGAGAGAATGGATGAGTGCATGGGTAGTGCCTGGGTGATTGCATGAGTTCATGGCTACTGCCTGAGTAATTGGAGGAGTGTATGTGTACTGCCTGAGTGATTGCAAGAGTGCAGGGGTAGTGCCTGAGTGCATGGATCAGTGCATAGGTAGTGTCTGGCTGTTTGCATGAGTGCATGGGTAGTGCCTGGTTGATTGGAGGAATGCATGGCTAATACTTGGGTGATTGAAGGAGTGCATGGGTAGTGTCTGGGTGATTGAAGGAGTGCATGGGTTGTGCCTGGGTGAATGGATGAGTGCAACAGTAGTGTCTGAGCTATTGAATGAATGAATGAGTAGTGCCTGGGTGATTGCATGAGTGCAGGGGTAGTGCCTCAGTGATTGGAGGAGTGCATAGATAATGCCTGGCTGAATGATTGAGTGCAACAGTCATGCCTGAGTGCATAGATGAGTGCATGAGTAGTGTCTGAGTAAATAAAGGAGTGCAACAGTAGTGCCTGAGTGATTTAAGGAGTTCATGGGTAGTGCCTCGGTGATTGCATGAGTGCAGGGGTAGTGCCTGGGTTATTGGATGAGTGCATGGGTTGTGCCTGGGTGATTGCATGAGTGCAGGAGTAGTACCTGGGTGATTGCATGAGTGCAGAGGTAGTGCCTGGCTGATTGGAGGAGTGCATACATACTGCCTCAGTGCATGAATCAGTGCATGGGTAGACCCTGGGTGATTGGAGGAGTGTATAGGTAGTGCCTAGGTGATTGAAGGAGTGCATGGGTAGTGCCTGTGTGATTGCATGAGTGCAGGGGTAGCACCTGAGGGCATGGATGAGTGCATTAGTAGTGTTTGAGAGAATGGATTAGTGCATGGGTAGTGCCTGGGTGATTGCATGAGTTCATGCATAGTGCCTGAGTAATTGGAGGAGTGTATGTGTACTGCCTGAGTGATTTCAAGAGTGCAGGGGTAGTGCCTGAGTGCATGGATCAGTGCATAGGTAGTGTCTGGCTGTTTGCATGAGTGCATGGGTAGTGCCTGGTTGATTGGAGGAGTGCATGGCTAATACTTGGGTTATTGCATGAGTGCATGGGTAGTACCTGGGTGATTGGAGGAGTGTATAGGTAGTGCCTAGGTGATTGTATGAGTGGAAGGGTAGTGGCTGGGTAATTGGAGGAGTGCATAGGTACTGTCTGAATGAATGGATGGGTGTAACAGTACTGCTTGAGTGATTGCATGACTGCAATAGAACTGGTTGAGTGATTGGAGGAGTGCAAGGGTAGTGCCTGGGTGACTGCATGAGTGTAGGAGTAGTGCCTGGGTGATTGGAGGAGTGCATAGGTACTGCCTGGGTGATTGCATGAGTGCAGGGGTAGTGCCTGGGTGATTGGAGGAGTGCATGTGTATTGTCTGACTGATTGCAAGAGTTCAGGGGTAGTGCCTGAGTGCATGGATGAATGCATGAATAGAGCCTGAGTGATTGCATGAGTGCATGCATAGTGCCTGAGTGATTGAAGGAGTGCATGGGTAGTGCCTGTGTGATTGCATGAGTGCAGGGGTAGCACCTGAGGGCATGGATGAGCGCATTAGTAGTGTTTGAGAGAATGGATGAGTGCATGGGTAGTGCCTGGGTGATTGCATGAGTTCATGCATAGTGCCTGAGTAATTGGAGTAGTGTATGTGTACTGCCTGAGTGATTTCAAGAGTGCAGGGGTAGTGCCTGAGTGCATGGATCAGTGCATAGGTAGTGTCTGGCTGTTTGGATGAGTGCATGGGTAGTGCCTGGTTGATTGGAGGAGTGCATGGCTAATACTTGGGTGATTGAAGGAGTGCATGGGTAGTGTCTGGGTGATTGAACGAGTGCATGGGGAATTCCTGTGTGATTGGGTGAGTGCAGGGGAAGCGCCTCAGGGCACGGTTGAGTGCATTAGTAGTGTTTGAGAGAATGGATGAGTGCATGGGTAGTGCCTGGGTGATTGCATGAGTGCATGGATACTGCCTGGGTAATTGGAGGAGTGCATGTGTACTGCCTGAGTGATTGCAAGAGTGCAGGGGTAGTGCTGAGTGCATGGATGAGTGCATAGGTAGTGTATGACTGTTGCAGGATTGCATCGGTAGTGCCTGGTTGATTGGAGGAATGCATGGGTAGTGCTTAGGTGATTGAAGGAGTGCATGGGTAGTGTCTGGGCGATTGAAGGAGTGCATGGGTAGTGCCTGTGTGATTGGATGAGTGCAGGGGCAGCGCCTCAGGGCATGGATGAGTGCATAGTTAGTATTTGAGAGAATGGATGAGTGCATGGGTAGTGCCTGGGTGATTGCATAAGTGCATGGCTACTGCCTGGGTGTTTGGAGGTGTGCATGTGTACTGTCTGAGTGATTGCAAGAGTGCAGGAGTAATGCCTGACTGCATGGATGAGTGCATAAGAAGTGCCTGAGTGATTTTATCAGTGCATGGGTAGAACTTTGGTCATTGGATGACTGCATGTGTACTGCCTGAGTGATTGGACGAGTGCATGGGTAGTGCCTGTGAGATTGCATGAGTGCACGCATAGTGCCTTAGTGCATGAATGAGTGCATGGGTACTGCCTGGGTGATTGCATGAGTGCATGGGTAGTGCCTGGGTGTTTGGAGGAGTGCATGAGTACTGCTTGGATGATTGCATGAGTGCAGGGACAGTGCCTGAGTGCATGGATGAGTGCATGGGTAGTTCCTAAGTGATTTCACGAATGCATGGGTAGTGCTTGGATGATTGGAGGAGTGCATGGATAGTGTCTGTGTGATTGAATGAGTGCAGGAGTAGTACCTTAGGGCATGGATGAGTGCATGGGTAGTATTTGACAGAATGGATGAGTGCATGAGTAGTGCCTGGGTGACTGCATGAGTGCATGGCTACTGCCTGGGTGATTGGAGGAGTGCATGTGAACTACCTGAGTGAATGCAAGAGTGCAAGGGTAGTGTCTGAGTGCATGGATGAGTGCATGGGGAGTGCCTGGGTGATTTCACGAATGCATGGGTAGTGCTTGGATGATTGGAGGAGTGCATGGATAGTGTCTGTGTGATTGAATGAGTGCAGGAGTAGCACCTGAGGGCATGCATGAGTGCATGGGTAGTATTTGACAGAATGGATGAGTGCATGGTTAGTGCCTGGGTGGTTGCATGAGTGCATAGCTACTGCCTGGGTGATTGGAGGAGTGCATGTGTAATGCCTGAGTAAATGCAAGAATGCAAGGGTAGTGCCTGAGTGCATGGATGAGTATATGGGTAGTGCCTGGGTGATTGCATGAGTGCAGAGGTGGTACCTGAGTGCATGGATAAGTACATGGATAGTGTGTGAATGATTGCATGAGTGCATGGGTAGTGCCTAGGTGATTGTACTAGTATATGGGTAGTGCCTGGGTAATTTGAATGAGTGTGGGAATAGTGCCTGAGTGCATAGATGAGTGCATGGGTAGTGTTTGAGGGAATGGATGAATGCAGTAAAAGTGACTCTAAACATTATTTCACATTATCATGCATAGTACATTATTTCTTCTTACCTTTTTTACTAATGTAGAATCACAAAACTCATTGGAACTATTTTACAGTAGTTTTGTTGTAAACTGAATTTAAAATCTTTTCAAACTTCACCATTACCATCTGTAAAAAGAAGAAGAAAAACTGTTATCGAATATAATATTATACTTTTAAGAACACAACATAATTTTAGTATTACATAACTTTTTCAGTTTCTCTATTTTGCTGTTCTCAGATTCTACTGAATGTCACCATACACAGTGATTTCAATGTAGTATCATCATACAACAGTGACCGTTTACACATACATATAAAGTCTTTTCTGTGAGACCAAATGTTCACATTTCCAATACTTCCCAAAGATTTCCTAGTGTTTTCATGGACAAGTGTTTTAAAAACTTGGTTGCCCTTTCACAGAGTAAGTTGTAGTAGATCGCCGAATACAATTACATGTTTTCCTCCAAACAGAACATCATAATCTGTTTTTAAAATCTGTTGCATTCTTAAATGTACAAAGGCAAGCATTAAGTTTGAGACCATGCTCACCTCATCAATGATTAGAAGTTTAATTTTCTTCAGTACTCTTGAAACTTCATAACAAGCTTCTCCAGATAGCTTGTGATATTCCTATTTATTTTTATGTTCAACTGGTAGCATCAGTAGTCAATGTAAAGCAATCCCTTTAATGTTGTGTGCTGCTAATCCAGTTGGAGCTGTTACAACACAAGATAAATGTGATTCAGTAGTTTTGTGTAGATAACTGGTCAAAACTTTAATTAAGAAACTTTTTCCTGTTCCAGCTTGACCACTGATGTACATTCGAATAGGTTTAAATGATGTACATTGGCATTCTTTTTTCATGCAGCAAACCATGCTATATCTGTTGTGTCACTTGCTGATATATTTCTTTTGTTCAATATTTAGTTCTTCTTCCAAGTTTCCCAACTCAATAATATCCTGTTGTGCTTGTTGCATTGCCGTTTCTACTTCATTCATGGCTATTGCTGCTTCATTTTCAATAATTGGTTGTCCTAGTGGATCTTGACTTAGTGGAGCAGAACTTTGACTATCTTGACAACTGTCTCTAGCTATTTCAGCTGCAATAGTAGTTTCTTGTTCAATCTCTTCATTTAACATTTGTAGATAAGTAGGGAAAATTGTGCATTGAATGTTATCTTTATATGCATTAAAAGAATCTTCATAGCAGTCAAAATCTCCAAGTAATTCCATTTCACTACGCCAAGGCTTGAAGAGTTGCAGAAGTGCTAAATAGAAAACTTCCCTTTTATCTGGAGTTTCGCAACTGAGTTTTCTGTGGTTAATAAGATTTCATTTGGCATGTTTTACCAAACATCCATCACATCCAATTACTGCATATTTTTCTTCATTTATATTTTCTGTAGCATTTCTCTTAAAGCTTTAATGTTGCAGTACTTCATAGAGACATAGGTTTTCCAGATGTGGACTCCTTTTGGGATAGTACGTATCCAACATATTAGTTTTAACAATATCTGTACTTTCTGGTTCATTCAATGCTAAGTATTCAATTTCTTGTAGAGATTTCAATACTCTATTTCGTGTTGCAGCAAGACCTAGACTTACCCAAATGATTCCTCTTGACTTTGAATATAAACTGGCAGAACTCAACCAATCCGAACATTCATAGGATCCAATCTCTCGATGGGAAAGCATTTTCAAACTAAAGCTGTACAATTTGTTACTAAGACTCTTCTCTTGTGAAATTTCTTCCCACACTACTTTCAACTCTGTCTTTTTAGATTTGGTTATACATGACACAACATAGCAAGCAACAGCAATTGAATTATCTGCAACATACTGGATATTCTTGTTTGCATTCCACATTGTCAAAATCACTGGATTGTAGTCATTAATATGTTGTATGTATTCTTCGGAGATTTTCGAGTTATAGTATGCCTTACTGCTGACATAAAACTATTGACTCTTCCTTTTGAAATTATTGGACTTGAGAATCCAAAATGACATTTTGTATAGAATTTTCCCTTTGACTTGTATTTTCGTCGACAATATTTTCCACATCGATGACTTTGAAACCGTAAAACCTGTTGACTCAAGCTGTTTTCTCCTCCTTTTTATGGAATGGCACAGGTAACATACTCTTCAATGAAAGACAAAACAGTTTAATCAAAATTGGTTCCAAATTTAGGTGCATTCTTGATCTATAATAGCATGTGTATATGAGGAGCACCTCTGGCTTGGTACTCCTTTCTCCAAAAGAAATCAGTAACTTCTCCAAGAGGTGGATTATTTTTATTGCAGATAAAAGACATCATAGCTTGAAACCTATGATTAAAATATCTGCACACATTTACATGATCCAAGGAACACAGTTCTCCAGCTGTCTTCAATTCAGTGTTTTTTTACATTTGAATTTGCTTGTCGTAGAAATTCAAGTAAATCGTCCCACGCATATTCAGCACAGCTAAGCGTAACAAACCACGTAGGGGTACCTAAGTTTCTTAACGTACATTTAAGTTCTCTGTGATGACGATACCAATACTCAGTACCATGTTGACACGCCATCAAATTAATTAACTGAGATTCTAAATGATCGTCTCTTTGTTGAACTTTGTCCAAGAATTCCTTTGCAGAAACATGTGTAAGATGAACTCCTGTTTTTAATATGTGGTTCACTGCATATGAAAGTCCAGACAAATCACTTTCAAACAGAAGATGAAATATATATGGAATACACTGTCGAAATCTTGGATCTTCTGAGTACAATCTTGTCGAACGGTATTCTGAAGCTGGAATCTGTACTGGTCGTTCATCATATCGTCCACCTTTTCCATTGGGGAAGAGCTTTGGAAAACAACGAGCTTTTAAACTTATTTCCCATACACTCATGGGAGTTCCCTTCGCTTTCTTCATTTGAAATAATTCAATAGTGTTTCCTATCACTTCTTTTGAATGTAGAGGATGTATACTGTAACGTTCATACATTTCTTCACTCCTGGAGTTGTCCACTTTTTCTATTTGGCCAGTTAAAATTTCTGTTTCATCTTCTAAACATATTTCCTGTCCTTCCAC
Source organism: Calotriton arnoldi (assembly GCA_963921515.1). Classification (NCBI taxonomy): domain Eukaryota; kingdom Metazoa; phylum Chordata; class Amphibia; order Caudata; family Salamandridae; genus Calotriton; species Calotriton arnoldi. The sequence goes on along the minus strand of CAWUFW010000049.1, from coordinate 2,745,779 downwards.
ATTTACAGTTTTATAATAAATATTGTTTTGTAAAAGATATAATGCAGCCTTTTGAAGTTTGGTGACATCTACTAACTCTTGCCATATTTTCCGACTCTTTGTTGGTACACCATTAACTAGAATAACTACAGGTTCACTTACCTCTCTTTCTATACCAACAGTTTCATTATTTTTCTTAAAATCTAAAGGAAAATACACAACTCTTCCTTTCAGACCACTTTGTAAATCTGTTGGAGGCAGCTTACATGTTTTAGGCTCCATACGTATTATAGCCTGAAACGGGTGCACAGATTGAATAAGAATGGACTCATATGTATTTAAATCTGCCAGTTCCGGAGGAATAGCTACTAACTCTAAGTTGTTACGTACTGCTCTAGCTGGAATTTTGTTCTCTTCTAATTTGTTGTAACAATATTTACAAATACGTTGATCAGTACCCAACTCAAAACGACCTTCCACCAACAAATAGGCACCAAATTGCTCCCCCTTATAATTGTTTTCCTTTTCACTTTTTAAATATAGATCAACGTTCCTAGTTTGACTTCTATAGTGAATACGTCAACAACAAATACAAACATAGTTTGGTTTTTAACATGAAAGTACCTTAAACTTTGTAATTTCTTCTGCAAACTTCTCAGCAGTACTATCCACTGGCGTAGCAAGGGGGGCGGCCCGAGTTTTGGGGGCGGCGGCTAAAATCAACACCAGCACCCCCCCCCCGGTCTTCAGCGCGAAGCGGCAAAAGGCAGGGACCGCCACGGGCGGCAGAGTGCCTAGTTACGCCGGTGGTACTATCTTCCACCTGTTCTTCAACACCTACACTTATCAAGCCCTCACTTTCTCTACACTCCTCTTGTGAACCAAAGAAACGAAACTGTATATCATCAGAAACTTTTTTACATCCGATACTGAACCATGCAAAAGAGCTGGGTTATTTCACTTAAACAAAATGCAGGACTTTTGACGTAGTACAATCTTCTGACTAACTTCCGCATTTCTGAATGATGTACTGCTAACATTCTTGAATGATGAAAAGTACTTTGACACACTTTTCTAGAAAGACAAGCCAGAGAATGACCCTGCAACTTAGTATATTTTCTGACTTTACAAGGATCTAGTCCTTGTAACATCTTAATCTTCTGTTTAACACTTTTTTTTGCATAATCTCGTAAGAAAATTCGTAATATATCAATAGATTCCTGTCGTATACTACAAATAGTACTACAATCCCACTTATACACTGGAGCTTGTGTACGTCTCCCTTGAACTTCTTCAGCTATTACTTCTTCCAAATTTCTAGGAACCATCTTTTCTTTTTCAATTGGACAACCATCTTTTATCTCATAACAACGACCACTGGTATCAACTGCATGAACTAATGTATTTTGTTGAAAGTAGCTTTCTTCATTAAGAAAAGGCTCAGTACTAGAAGTGTGCTTCCATTCACTCGAATTTATTTTTGCAAAAGTTACTTCTATTAACCAGTATTTTTCTTTTGCTTTTCTCCTTCATAAAGTGCATTGTTTTATTGAATGTTTTCATTCTCTTCAATACCAATATAAATAATTTTCTTTTCAATTCTAAAGCTTTTTCTACTACACTTTCAATCTGTTGTTTTTTTCTTGTAAGCTGCTGATCTTCTTTTATATTTTTATAATCTTTCAATACATTTTGTAGTACTCTGCTTTTATACATTCTCTTCCTAATGTCTTTATATTCTTTCATCCTTCTTTCAACATGGATTGCTTTCATATAACTTGATTTTCCATTAATATGTCCTTTTTTCATTTCCTTCTGATTGGTTGTACAACTTTTCTTTCTCTTTTCCACATTTTGAAAATTCATTATGTTCTTTAAAAGTCTTTTAACAAATTCTTTAGTTCTCTTACCAGAAGTCTTTTTCTTCAATGTCACATGTTGTACTTCATCTAATTTCTGCTTTTCTCTCTCTTTTAAATAGTACTGGTTTTTTTCTTGTCTTGTCTTTTCTTTTGATCTTTTCTTGCCATACTCAATCTTTCTTACTAATAATGGTGAATAGCTGAAGAAAAAGAAAAGTTTAAATAGTTTCTAAAAATAATTTTATATTATTAAAATAATTATATACAAATATTCTCATCTATAAATAAAGAAATACTTTTAATTGCATTGCAAAGCTTTGTCAGACACTGCACAATTCCTTCATTTAGAAGACATCACAACCTCCGCAACAGAATGACAGAGCAGAACTAAAGGATTTCTCTACTACTACCCAAATCAAATATAAAGTGCAGTCTGTCAAGTTTTAAGGTCTGCATGGTCTTGTGATTGAGGTATGTCTCTACTTGCACATGTATTCTTATATGTGTCATGCATTTGAAGATGCTTTATATATAAAACACAAGTATACATCTATTTGTATGCTTCTTTTATATATGGTGCACTAGCAAAAGGTACAGACACATGAATGCATGGTTTCAGGAAGATGGTGAGACTTACAGCAGAGACATGTGAAGGGTTGCTACTTTGTTTTTGGCTATGCTCAATACCTTACTAGTAGTAAAATGGTAAAGCAGCAGCATCAGAAAAGTAATGTTTAAGATACGTTGGGTGAGGAATTAGTGGTTATGGTACTTTGTAAGAGTCTCTGGAAAAGTTCACTTGAAGTGCGCTGAATAAATCTAGGTGTCTCTTTGAAATATGAAGTGCAGTCTCTCACGTTTTAAGGTCTTCATCGTCTTCTGATTGAGGTATGTATGTACTTGCACATGTATTGTGATATGTCTTATGTGTCTGAAGATGCTAGACATATAAAACACAGGTATACATCTATTTGTATGTTTCTTTGATATATGATGCTACTAACAAAAGGTACAGACATATGCATGCATGCTTTCAGGAAGATGGTGAGACTTACAGCAGAGACATGTGAAGGATTGCTGCTTTATATTTGGCTAGGCCCAACACCCTATGCAGTCGTAGAATGGTGAAGCAGCAGTACAAAGTGAGGTTTAAGGCATGTTAGGAGATGGATTAGTTATTACGCTACTTTGTATGAGTCTGTGGAAAGCTACACTTCAAATATACCGCAACATTTTCATTATCTGCTTCAAATGTGAAGTGCAGTCTGTCAAGTTTTAAGGTCTGCATGGTGTTGTGACTAAGGTATATCTCTACTTACACATGTATTCTGATACGTATTATGCATCTGAAGATGGTAGACGTATAAAACACAAGTATACATCTATTTGGATTTTTCTTTTATATATAATGCTGCTAGCAAACGGTACAGACATATGCATGCATGCTTTCAGGAATATGGTGAGACTTACAGCTGAGACATGTGATGGATTTGTCTGAGTGAATGCATGACTGCATGGGTAGTGCCTGGGTGATTGTATGAGTGCAAGGGTAATGACTGGGTAATTGGAGGAGAGGCTGGATATTGACTGGCTGATTGCATGAGTGCATAGGTACTGCCTGGGTGATTTTATGAGTGCATGGGTAAATGGAATGAGTGCAGGAGTAGTGACTGAGTGCATAGATGAGTGCATGGGTAATGCCTGAGTGATTACATGAGTGCAGGGGTAGTGCCTGGGTGATTGGAGGAGCGCATGGGTACTGCCTGAGTGATTGAAGGAGTGCATGGGTAATGCCTGAGTGATTGCATGAGTGCAGGGGTAATGCCTGGGTGATTGGAGGAGTGCATGGGTAGTGCCTGGGTGCATGGAGGAGTGCATGGGTAGTGCCTGGTTGATTGGAGGAGTGCATGGGTAGTACCTGGGTGATTGCATGAGTGCAGGGGTAGTGCCTGGATGATTGGAGAATGCATGGGTACTGCTTGCATGATTGCATGAGTGCAGGGGTAGTGGCTGAGTGCATGGGTAGTGCCTGAGTGATTGCATCAGTGCATGGGTACTGCCTGGGTGATCGGAGGAGTGCATGGGTAGTGCCTGAGTGATTGGAGGAGTGCATAGGTACTGCCTGGGTGATTGCATGAGTGCACAGGTAGCGCATGGCGCTATTGGAGGAATGCATAGGTAATGCCTGGGTGATTGCATGAGTACAAGGGTAGTGCCTGGGTTATTTAAGGAGTGTATGGGTAGTGCCTGAGTGATTGCATGAGTGCAGGGGTAGTGCCTGGCTGATTGAAGGACTGCATACATAGTGCCTCAGTGCATGGATGAGTGCATGGGTAGTGCCTGGGTGATTGGAGACTTACAGCTGAGACATGTGATGGGTTGCTGCTTTATATTTGACTAGGCCCAACATCCTGAGTAGTCACAGAATACTGAAATTGCAGCACAAAAGTGAGGTTTATGACATGGTGTACACTTTTGTACTACAGCTTTACCATTCCGTAACTACTCAGGGTGTTGGGGCTACCCAAATATAAAGCATAAAACCTTCACATAAGTCTGTTATAAATCTCACCATATTCCTAAAAGCATGTACGCATGTGTTTGTACCTTTTACTAGTACTACCATATATAATAGAAACATACAAATAGAGATATATCTCTCTTTTTTAAGTCCATCATCTTCAGATGCATAACACATATGAGAATACATATGCAAGTAGAGACATACATCAATGACAGGACTATGCAGACCTTAAAACTTGACAGACTACACATAACATTTCAAACAGACACCTAGATTTATGTGGCATACTTCAAGTAAAGTTTTACACAGACTCTTATAAAGCACGATAATCACCAATTCCTCACCCAACATATCTTAAACATCACTTTTCTGCTCCTGCTGCTTCACCATTCTACTACTACTCAGATGTAGAGCCTAGCAAAATACAAAGCAGCAACCCTTTACATATCTCTGTTGTAAGTCTCCCCATATTTCTAAAAGCATGGACGCATGTGTCTGTACCTTTCCCTAGTGCCATCATATATAAAAGAAACATACAAATAGATGTATACCTGTATTTTATACATCTAGCATCTTCAGATGCATAACACATATGAAAATACATCTGCAAGTACAGACATACCTCAGTCACAAGACCATGCACACTTTAAAACTTAAGAAGCTGCACTTCTCATTTCAAGTAGATACCTAAAATCATGTGGTGTATTTCAAGCATACCTTTCCACAGACAAATATAAAGCAGCAACCCATCACATGTCTATGCAGTAAGTCTCACCATCTTCCTGAAAGCATGCATGCATATGTTTGTACACCGCATAAATGTAGGTGTCTATGTAGATATGTCTCTACTTACTCATGTATTCTGATATGTGTTATCCATCTGAAGATGCTACATGTGTAAAACACAAGTATACATCTATTTGTACGCTTCTTTTATATATGGTGCACTAGCAAAAGGTACAGACACATGCATGCATGGTTTCAGGAAGATGGTGAGACTTACAGCAGAGACATTTGAAGGGCTGCTGCTTTGTTTTTGGCTATGCTCAATACCTAACTAGTAGTAGAATGGTAAAGCAGCAGCACCAGAAAAGTAATGTTTAAGATATGTTGGGTGAAGAATTAGTGATTATGGTACCTTGTAAGAGTCTCTGGAAAAGTTCACTTGAAGTGTGCTGAATAAATCTAGGTCTCTCTTTGAAATATGAAGTGCAGTCTCTCAAGTTTTAAGGTCTTCATGGTCTTCCGAATGAGGTATGTATGTACTTGCACATGTATTGTGATATGTCTTATATATCTGAAGATGCTAGACATATAAAACCAGTGCTTAATTTGTAAAATATTAAGTGCCAGGCTCTGACCAGGAGGCCACTGCAGCTTGCACCACCCATCGCCCTTGTCATCGCTGCCAAAACAACTACTAACCATCTCTCTCGCATGTAAATGCGACAGTTCAGATTATTCCAGGTCCCTGAAGCTAAAGGAATGGCTGGGGAGGCAGGTATTAGCAATTTTAATGTATATTGTATTCCTAAACAACCGTTGTTCTGCTTATCTCTAAATTAGATGAGCAGCGCCACCATGTGGTAGACTGTTCTGTGTATGGTGTTGACAATTAGGTGCCGGTGCCGAGCACCGGAAACCAATTAAGTGCCGGTGCTTAGCACCGGAAAGCCCCGGCTCAAATTAAGCACTGTATAAAACACAGATAAACATCTATTTGTATGTTTCTTTGATATATGATGCTACTAACAAAAGGTACAGACATATGCATGCATGCTTTCAGGAAGATGGTGAGACTTACAGCAGAGACATGTGAAGGATTGCTGCTTTATATTTGGCTAGGCCCAACACCCTATGCAGTCGTAGAATGGTGAAGCAGCAGCACAAAAGTGAGGTTTAAGGCATGTTAGGAGATGGATTCGTTATTACGCTACTTTGTATGAGTCTGTGGAAAGCTACACTTCAAATATACCACATAATTTTCATTATCTGCCTCAAATGTGAAGTGCAGTCTGTCAAGTTTTAAGGTCTGCATGGTGTTGTGACTAAGGTATGTCAAAACTTGCACATGTATTCTGATACGTATTATGCACCTGAAGATGCTAGACATATAAAACACAAGTATACATCTATTTGGATATTTCTTTTATATATGATGCTGCTAGCAAAAGGTACAGACATATGCATGCATGCTTTCAGGAATATGGTGAGAGTTACAGCTGAGACATGTGATACATTGCTGCTTTATATTAGGCTAGGCCCAACACCATACGTAGTCACAGAATGGTGAAGCTCCAGCACAAAAGTGAGGTTTAACACATGTTAGGAAACGGATTAGTGATTAGGCTAGTTTGTATGAGTGTGTGGAAAGGTACACCTAAAGTACACCACATAAATGTAGTTGTCTGTTTGAAATATGAAGTGCAGTTTAAGGTCTCCATGGTGTTCTGACTGAAGTATATATCTGGTTACACATATATTCTGATATGTGTTATCCATCTGAAGGTGCTAGATGTGTAAAACACAGGTATACATCCATTTCTATGCTTCTTTTATATATGGTGTCACTAGCAAAAGGTACAGATACATACATGCATGCTTTTTGAAATATGGGGAGACTTACAGCAGAGACATGTGAAGGGTTGCTGCTTTGCTCTTAGCTATGCTCAATACCTGAGTAGTAGTAGAATAGTGAAGCAGCAGCAGTAGAAAAGTGATGTTTAAGATACGTTGGGTGAGAAATTAGTGAATATGGTACTTTGTAAGAGTCTGTGGAAAAGTTCACTTGGAGTATGCCACATAAATCTAGGTGTATTTGAAATGTGAAGTGCAGTCTGTCAAGTTTTAAAGCCTTTATAGTCTTGTGACTGAGGTATGTCTCTACTTGCACATGCATTTTGATACGTGTCATGCATGCGAAGTTGATAGACATATAAAACACAGGTATACATTTATTTGTTTATTACTTTTATATATGAAGTTGTTAGCAAAAGGTACAGACATATGTATACATGGTTACAGGAATATGGGTCTGAAGATGATAGATGTATAAAACACAGGTATACATCTATCATACCTCAGTCACAACACCATCCACATCTTAAAACTTCACAGACTACACTTCAAATTTCAAACAGATACTGAAAATTATGCGGTATATTTTAAGTGTAGCTTTCCACAGACTCATACAAATTAGACTAATAACTAATCTCTCAGCAAACATGTCTTAAACATCACTTTTGTGCTGCAGCTTTACCATTCTACAATGTGAACAATAGAGTGTTACACCTAGCCAAATGTAAAGTAGCAACTCTTCACATGTCTCAGCTGCAAGTCTCACAATATTCCTGAAAGCATGCATGCATATGTCTGTACCTTTTGCTAGCAGCATTATATATAAAAGAAATGTACAAATAGATGCATTTGTGTGTTTTATACATCTAGCATCTTCAGATACATAACACATATCAGAATATATCTCCTAGTAGAGACTTTCTTCAATCACAACACTATGCACACCTGAAAAACACAGAACACACTTCCCATTTGTAGCAAATTCCAAAAATTATGTGGCATATTTCTACTGTACCTCTCTAAAGACTTATAAAAAGTAGCCTAATCACTAATACCTTTTAAATTGGGGTATTAAGTCCCCTTGAATCATGAGGGTCCCTGGGGTCCAACTAGCCCACCCTGTACCTCCAGTATGCACCAGGGAGCTGCGTTGCAGAGAGGTGTTCAGAGGCCACGCCCCTTTTTACACCTCTCTGCAACGCAGCTCTGTGGCGCTTTCTGGACGTACCTGGTGGGATAGTTGGCCCCCAGGGACCCTCAGGATTGAAGGGGATTTAATTCCCCATCTTAAAACGCGCCACGGGGCCTGTTTGCACACATGTCACCTTTAGCCCCGCCCCCTCCCTTCACCACTGTGCAAATGCGCCCCGTGGCGCGTTTTAAGTTGGGGGATTAAGTCCCCTTGAATCCTGAGGGTCCCTGGGGTCCAACTATCCCACCAGGTACCTCCACTAAGCGCCACAGAGCTGCGTTGCAGAGAGGTGTAAAAAGGGGCGTGGCCTTGACCAACTCTCTGCAACCCAGCCCTGTGGCGCATACTGGAGGTTCCTGGTCCCCAGGGCCACCACAGGATCCAGGAGGGGGGCCGCGCGGCCCCCCTCCCTTCAATTGCACAGCCCCGGGGAGGTGGTGGTCCCCGGGGCTTTGGGGGTCCGAAACGGACCCCCACATTTGTTTTCAAAGTGCCCCGGGGAGATAGCGGTCTCCGGGGCGTGTGGGGGGGCTCGAGCCCCCCCACACAGGTAATTTAAAAAATAAAAAAAGAAGCCCCAGGGGGTGGTGGTCCCCGGGGCTGTGGGGGGGCCGTGTGCCCCCGCCACCATTATTTTTTTATAGCCCCGGGGGGTGGCGGTCCCCGGGGCTTGGGGGGGCCTTAGAGGCCCCCCATATTAATATTAAATAAAACCCCGCATGCCTCCGGGACTTGACCCACCCGGGGGCCAATTAACCACAAAGCGCGGGAGCCCGCGCTTCGTTTTTTTTTTATCGGCAGGATCCGCGCAACCAGCGCGTTTTTTGCCAATTTTTAAAAAAAATTTTTTTTTTTGGGGGCCCTGAGCAGGCCTAGGGGGTCAGGGTGTTTCTACCCTGCCCCCTTTTTGCGTTTTGCACAATTGTTTTTACTGTTTTCTTGTGACTCGGTTCTACAGAGTCACAAGATGGCTGCCAACACTTCCTGGTTTGGAGTGTTGACAGCCAATTAGCATACAGATGGTCATCGGGAGGGTGCGCGGACCCTCCGCGGCCATAGATATATATGTGTTTTTACTTTTGATTTTCTCAGCAACTACTGAACGGATTTACACCATTTAACAAAAGGGTTCTTTCTGAACCAAGAACTACCTCTTTGCCAAATTTGGTGTAATTCCGTTCAGCAGCTCGTGCTGTAGCCGTGGCTAAAGTTTCCTATGGGAAAATGAATGGGGAAAACACGTTTTGGGACCCCTTTTTCTGGCCCCGCTTGACGATTCACCCCAAGACTTTCTGGAGAGGAGCGGACCGGAGCGGGCCACAAAGTTTGAAAATTTCGCGAAGATTCGTCAACCGACGCAAGAGTTATTTCAAATAGAATGTTGCGGATTTCCTATGGAAAATAGGTCCTAACTATAACTATCTACTGGCGACCGCCAGTAGATAATATATACATATATATTATCTACTGGCGGTCGCCAGTAGATAGTTATAGTTAGGACCTATTTTCCATAGGAAATCCGCGACATTCTATTTGAAATAACTTGGCGCCGGTTGACGAATCTCGTGAAAGTTTCCAACTTGTTGGGGCGCTCTGGTCCGCTCCTATCCTGAAAGTCTCGGGTGATTCGTCAAGCGGGGCCGAGAAAAAGGGGGTCCCAAAACGCGTTTTCCCCATTCATTTTTCCATAGGAACCTTTAGTCGCAGCTACAGCCCGAACTGCTGAACGGAATTACACCAAATTCTGGCAAAGAGGTAGCCCTTGGTTCAGTGTCGTGCCTTTTGCTTAAATGGTGTAAATCCGTTCAGTAGTTCCTGAGAAAATCAAAAGTAAAGTCACATATATATCTATGGCCGAGTAGGGTCCGCGTACCCTCCCGATCACGAGCTGCATGCTAATTGGCTGTCAAGTGGCTGTCAACACTCCAAATCAGGAACCGAGGCACAAAAACAAGTGCGCAAAGCGCAAAAAGGGGGCAGGGTAGAAACACCCTGACCCCCTAGGTCTGCTCAGGGGGTCCCACAAGGACCCCCTGGGCAGAAAAAAGCATTTAAAAAAAAAAAAAAATCAGCGGGATGCGCTTAGGGTGCGTGGATCCCGCCGAGATAAAAAAAAGAAACAAGTGCGCAAAACGCACAAAGGGGGCAGGGTAGAAACACCCTGACCACCTAGGTCTGCTCAGGGGGTCCCACAAGGACCCCCTGGGCAGAAAAAAGCATTTAAAAAAAAAAAAAATCGGCGGGATGCGCTTAGGGTGCGCGGATCCCGCCGATAAAAAAAAAAATCGAAGCGCGGTCTCCCGCGCTTCGATGCTGTTTTGTCCCCGGTTGGCCCAAGTTCCGGGGGCATGCGGGGGGTTGGTTTATATTTTATGGGGGGGCCTCTAAGGCCCCCCAAGCCCCTGGGACTGCCACCCCCGGGGCTTTAAATAAAAAATGGTGCGGGAGGGCTCTTCGCCCTCCCGCAGCCCCGGGGACCGCCACCTCCCGGGGCTTCTTTTTTTATTAATCAACTGTGTGGGGGGCTCCAGCCCCCACACGCCCCGGGACCGCCACCTCCCGGGGCACTTTGAAAACAAATGTGGGGGTCCATTTCGGACCCCCAAAGCCCCGGGGACCACCACCTCCCGGGGCTGTGCAGTTGAAGGAGGAGCCGCGCGGCCCCCTCCTGGATTCTGTGGTGGCCCTGGGGACCGCCACTCCCCAGGGCCGGCTCCTGCAGTGTCCCGGGGTGCCTACCCCCGGGACACTGCTGTTTGCAATGGCAGGACGGGAGCCTCGCGGCTCCCGCCCTGTGATTGCAAACTTGCTTTGCTTCATTGAAGCGAGAGCAGGGAAACCTGCTCTCGCTTCAATGAAGCAGAGCAGATTGCTTTTCCATAAGGGGAGCTGCATGTCAGCAGCTCCCCTTATGGAATAGCAATGCCGGCTCCCGCAGGACGCGGGGAGCCGGCGGGACCGTCAGGGGATTGGGGACCCCCACGGTCCCCAACGAGTGGCCAGGCCCCGGGGATGGGGTCCCCGGGGCTATTAGTGGCCTGGGAGGGGCCACGCAGCCCCCTCCCCAAAAATAAATAAATAAATAATAAAAAAAAAAAAAAACGGAAAGGTCGGCCCCGGGGATGGGGTCCCCGGGGCCTTAAATGGCCTGAGGAGGGGGCCACGCAGCCCCCTCCAAATATTTAAAATTTTTAAAAAGAGGGCATGCCCCGGGGATGGGGTCCCCAGGGCCAATATAGGCCCAGGGAAGGGGGCCACGCGGCCCCTTCCCGTTTTATTTTATTTTTAAAAAAAATGAAAATCCTCATGCCCCGGGGATGGGGTCCCCGGGGCCAAAGAGGCCAAGGGAAGGGGGCCACGCAGCCCCCTTCCATACAAAAAAAAGAAAAAAAAAAAAAAAGACCGGCATCGTGCCGGGAGGCCCCGCCCCACCCTGCAGCAGTCTGCAAACGCGTCCCCTGGCGCGTTTGCAGATGGGGAACGAATTCCCCTTGAATACTGGGGGTCCCTGGGGCCAACTAGCCCACCAGGAACCTCCAGTATGCGCCAGGGGCTGCGTTGCAGAGAGGTGTACAGAGGCCACGCCCCTTTTACACCTCTCTGCAATGCAGCTCTGTGGTGCTTTTGGAGGTACATGGTGGGCTAGTTGGTCTCCAGGGACCCTCAGGATTCAAGGGGACTTAATCCCCCAACTTAAAATGCGCCACGGGCGCGTTTGCACAGTGGTGAAGGGAGGGGCGGGGCTTCATGTGACATGTGTGCAAACAGGCCCCGTGGCGCATTTTAAGATGGGGAATTAAATCCTCTTCAATCCTGAGGGTCCCTGAGGCCAACTAGCCCACCAGGTACCTCCAGTAAGCGCCACGGAGCTGCGTTGCAGAGTGTTGTAAAGGGGCGTGGCCTCTGTACACCTCTCTGCAACGCAGCCCCTGGCGCATACTGGAGGTTCCTGGTGGGCTAGTTGGCCCCTAGGGACCCTCAGGATTGAGGAGAAATTAATTCTCCAACTTAAAACGCGCCACAGGGCGTGTTTGCAGACATGTCACCTCAGGCCCCACCCCTTCCTTCACCATTGTGCAAATATTCCTCTAAAATCAGCTGAACTACGAATTCCGATTTACTCACCTGTTATCAGGAGAGACCTCAGTGCTGCATCTTTGAGCCCAGTACTGATCCTGAAATGTAATTTTAACCGTACTTACCAGTAACTTGAATTCCCTTCCATAGGATATCATTGCCTGCTTTTTGCTGAAAAAGTTTCTAAGTGTCGATTTTTGAAACATACAAATCTTCCTCTAAAATCAGCAGAACTACGAATTCCGATTTACTCACCTGTTATCAGGAGAGACCTCAGTGCTGCATCTTTGAGCCCAGTACTGATCCTGAAAAGTAATTCTAACCGTACTTACAGTAACTTGAATTTCCTTCCATAGGCTAACATTGACTGGTTTCAATTGGAAATTCTTCTAAGTGTGGAGTTTTGGATCTTTAGAATATTCCTCTTAAATCAGCCGAAGTACAAATTCCGATTTACTCACCTGTTATCAGGAGAGACCTCAGTGCTGCATCTTTGAGCCCAGTACTGATCCTGAAAAGTAATTTTAACCGTACTTACCAGTAGCTTGAATTTCCTTCCATAGGATATCATTGCGTGCTTTTTGCTGAAAAAGTTTCGGTGTCGATTTTTGAAACTTACAAATATTCCTCTAAAATCAGCAGAACTACGAATTCCGATTTACTCACCTGTTATCAGGAGAGACCTCAGTGCTGCATCTTTGAGCCCAGTACTGATCCTGAAAAGTAATTCTAACCGTACTTAACAGTAACTTGAATTTCCTTCCATAGGCTAACATTGATTGGTTTCACTTGGAAATTCTTCTAAGTGTGAAGTTTTGGAACTTTATAATATTCCCCTAAAATCAGCCGAACTAAGACTTCCGATTTACTCACCTGTTATCAGGAGAGAACCCAGTGCTGCATCTTTTAGCCCAGCACTGACCCTGAAAAGTAATTATAACCGTACTTACCATTAACTTGTATTTCCTTCCATAGGAATCTATTTGTCTGGTTTTCAGCAGAAAAGTTTCAAAGTGTCGATTTTCACAAACTACAAATATTCCTAAAAAATCGCCTGTATGACTTAAACGCATTCTTTCAACTGTTTACAGGAGATGCACCAGTGCTGGATCCAGGATCCACCACTGAGTAAGAAAAAGTAACGATAACACTACTTACCTGGTAAGTGAATTTCCTCCCATAGGATAACATTGGTGATTCTATGTGAAAAAGTTTCTGTGTCAACTTTTAAAATACAATAATATTCCTTAAAAATCACTATAACCAAAACGCTTTTACTCAACTGTTTACAGGAGATGTCCCAGGACTGAATCTAGGATCCAGTCCTGTGGTTAGGAAAGTAATCCATAAAGTAACTAATTGCATTTAAGTAGAAATTTACATTGAGCTCAATGTTGCATTGTGTTTGAAATTGTGTTGCCCATTGCAACAACTGTAACTACTGTACTTAAAAGTCTATTGCCTATTTGCAAAGTATTTAAACTAAAGTAATTCATTTTGAGAAAGTATATTTTGTAATGTAATGTATAATGTAATTACAATGTAATTTAAAAAATAAAATATCTAAAAATAAATAGTTTAAAAAAATGTAGTAAATCAGTATCAAAAAATAAATATAACAATTAATACATTTAAAAATTGTCATTTACAAAACCTTTGAAATTCACTGAAAAAACCCATAGGTTTCAGACATGTTATAGTTAGGAATTAGCATTTAAAAAACCGTTGAAATTCACTGAAAAAACCATAGGTTTCAGGCACGTTATAGTTAGAAATTAGCATTTAAAAAACCTTACAAATTCACTGAAAAAACCATAGGTTTTAGGGACAGTTATAGTTAGTTGGACATTGCACTCGTACAAAACCCGTGAAATTCCCCGTTATAGTTAGTTCAGCTAACTATAACTCGCGCCCCGCAATGCACTGCTGATGACGTCACATATTACATCACTCATGACATGGTCAGTGACATCACTGATGACATCACTGATGACATCTCAAATGACATCACTGATGACATCATCCACTTGATAATCTGATGCACCTCCTCACACCCTAATATAACCTTTGATACACCCACACTAAATTACAGACTGCCATTCACAAAACCATAGACACTCCAACACCAATAACTACATACCCACTCACTGATTCTTAAGTCTACACACACATCCACTCACTCACCCGTACAGTCACTCATACTTACGGTCACTCAGTACAGGACTATCATATGCACTCATACTCCTATATAGACACTCAAACACTGCCACTCATCCATAGAGGTACTCACACACCTAGTCAGTCATGCAAATAATTAAACACACTGCCATTTACTCACCTATACAGTTATCCACACACCAGCTCACTTACTCATACAACAAATACTAGCACATTCTTACGCTCTTATACAATCACTGATACAAGCACACACTCATCCATACAGTCACTCTCACAATCACACACTCTCGCTTATAGCTATTTATATACTCCAACAAACATATATACTGCCTTTCACATATGTAGTTACTCACACATGTACCACTGGGACATACATTCACTCACTAACACACTCTTACACACACTTACCCACCCATACAGTCTATCACAGATGCACTCTTGAAACCATCCACCCAGTGAATCACCCACTCACACATCTATGCACAGAGTCGCACACACCCCACCCACACAAACACTCAGGCACCCATACAGATACTCAGACAACCAATCAATAACTCATATAGACACTCATGTAGCTATTCACAAACCCATGCAGCCACTTACACAGCAACAGACAGACGGATACAGACATTCACCCAGTTTAGTCACTAACCCATGCATTCAGTAAGATACGTTTAATCACTCACTTATAGAGTTAGTCACGCACCTACTAAATCATCCATCCAGACACTTATACACCCACTCATTCTTCAATACGCCTTTCCCTATATATATTAAAAATATTTAAACTTTACAGAAACACACAGTCACTGGATGATGTCATCAGTGATGTCATTTGAGATGTCATCAGTGATGTCATCAGTTATGTCACTGACCATGTCATGAGTGATGTAATATGTGACATCATCAGCAGTGCATTGCGGGGGCGCGAGTTATAGTTAGCTGAACTAACTATAACGGGGAATTTCACGGGTTTTGTACGAGTGCAATGTCCAACTAACTATAACTGTCCCTAAAACCTATGGTTTTTTCAGTGAATATATATATATATATATTTACCTATGTACTCCATTATGGCACATAGAAACTGCCAAGCGCTAGAATTTAAAAACCGATACTCACAACAAGGGGACTGACAACCCTCCTGCGTCTCACAATCCCCGATTAAACTCTGACTTCACGGTTTTCAAGGGAGGATTTTAATCTACAACAATAACATTACTGTCACGACTGGCTTCTAAGCGCATCCGTTTTCCTGTTCCTACTCAACCTACACGATGTATTTTAATAACCGCTCGAAGTCAACAGCAAAATAGTTTTTTCGGTGCCTGCAACTATCTGGAATGCTTGCGATTCCCTGATGTTAACTGACTCATGATACACATCAATGCGCACCCAATGGCTCATAGTGCTCAAACACATTTACCTTCTGACAGGCTAACTCATGTTAAAAATTGATGCACTATGCAGTTAATGGTTACATTTGGATGCACTATGCGTTTGTATATTTGATGACAGCATTTTCCACTCAGCATTTCTTTTGTATAGTCAGTGTGTATATATTTGTCCTCAGTTTTAAGTGAATCAATTATTCATGATTATGAACTCTTCTATGTCTATGATTAAAGCATGGTATTTAGGCTGAAGCAAAAATGGTGCGCATTAGATTGAGAAAGGCTGCTGCGCCAGCCGAAACGCGTCTCTCTTGTTTGCCGGGTCTGAGGAGGCTCTATGGAATAAAATGGCCTTAAACCCAATAGCCCTCGTGTGCGTGCTTTTTTCCAAGTGGAGCAGAGGTGTCTTTTGATATTCATCAGCGTTGGCGGGCGACACTGCTCACGCACCACCAGTCATTCTGGGCTGCCAGTTCCAGCCACAATTTGGCGGTAGCAGCATGGCAGTGCTATACTGACAGCCCCCAGGACATTCGTCGGAAAGAGATGTTGTGGACGACAGCAGTGTGGGAGGCGGTGTCCGTGCAGCGAGGAAGTCTGCCGACTTTCAGCGCAGGGCCCAGTTTTCTCCCTGTCTCGATATGCCATACTCAGAAGACCTTCGTTACTCCTGGTGACTGGGCACCGTGCAAGCCTATGGCTGTAGCGGTGAGGACTATCAGGCTTATCAAATTTTTTTATATTGGTCTCCCCCGACTCTGCTCTATTGTTCATTGTCATAGAGTGTGTGCTATTAATAACGGAGACTTTTTCTTTCTTCAAAACACATTACGGCTGTCCCCACATCTATGGGATCAGTGTGTATGGAGCCCACAAAGGAGTCTATGGTTGGATGATTGCGTACATTGTTCGTGAGCACCATATGGACATTACCGGATAAAAAACTTAACGCTGCGATACATTTGCCTACTTAGTAATGCCCGGGATGTCAGCTCATGTACAAACTTTCGGCTATACAAACTGGCGATGCCTCTCAAGAAAGATCATGACATAACATTGGGGCATTATGGGAGCAGTAGTCCCTGCCAGAGTTATAAGATCAACACGGGACTGACAATCAGGCACTTAATACATATCGGGTGGCGTTTGAGTTTCGTATACATTTGGGCATTTAAGTTGTTTAAAGTGTCTGGAATGCCAGTGGGAATGCTTATTTTCATGTGTGCCAAACCCCGATACTGAATACCATCACGTTTAATTTTCAATTTATTAACAAGTGCAACACGAGATTCCACGGACGATGTCCGGCTGTGCTTTCTCATTAATGAGGCAATTAGACAAAATTTAGCAAGTCTCCGTTCAGTTCCATTCATATGCAGCACGCTCTATTTTTAACACTGTAACCTGAAATGTTAGCGTGATGTTTTTAGAATAATGGGGCCTATTGCGATTACCTAGTTCGAATCATATCTAAGACATTTTATTTTCTGGGTGCAAATACAAACTGTTCACTGTTGATATGTGAGAGTGGTTCGTTCATGCACTATGCATTTAATGGTTACATTTGGATGCACTTTGCGTTTGTATATTTGATGACAGCATTTTCCACTCAGCATTTCTTTTGTATAGTCTGTGTGTATATATTTGTCCTCAGTTTTAAGTGAATCAATTATTCATGATTATAAACTCTTCTATGTCTATGATTAAAGCATGGTATTTAGGCTGAAGCAAAAATGGATGGCATTAGATTGAGAAAGGCTGCTGCACCAGCCGAAACGCGTCTCTCTTGTTTGCCGGGTCGGAGGAGGCTCTATGGAATAAAATGGCCTTAAACCCAATAGCCCTCGTGTGCGTGCTCTTTTACAAGTGGAGCAGAGGTGTCTTTTGATATATATATATATATTATCTACTGGCGGTCGCCAGTAGATAGTTATAGTTAGGACCTATTTTCCATAGGAAATTCACAACATTCTATTTGAAATAACTTTGGCGCCGGTTGATGAATCTTCGCGAAATTTTCAAAACTCGTGGGGCGCTCCGGTCCGCTCCTATCCTGAAAGTTTCGGGGTGATTCGGCAAGCGGGGGCCGAGAAAAAAGGGGGGTCCCACAATGTGTTTTCCCCATGCAATTTTCCATAGGAAACTTTAGACACGGCTACAACCCGAACTGCTGAACGGAATTACACCAAATTTGGCAAAGAGGTAGTTCTTGGTTCAGAAAGAACCCTTTTTGTTAAATGGTGTAAATCCGTTCAGTAGTTGCTGAGAAAATCAAAAGTAAAAAACACATATATATCTATGGCCGCGGAGGATCCGCGCACCCTCCCGATCACGAGCTGTATGCTAATTGGCTGTCAACACTCCAAACCAGGAAGTGTTGGCAGCCATCTTGTGCCTCGGTAGAACCGAGGCACAAGAAAAGAGAAAAACAAGTGCGCAAAACTCCTGCTCAGGGGGGTCCCAGAAGGACCCCCAGGGCCAAAAAAGCATTTTTTTTTTTTAAATCAGCAAAATCCGCGCAGGGTGCGCGGATCCGTCCAAGGAAAAAAAAAAACAGCGAAGCGCGGGCTTCCGCGCTTCGTTGTTATTTGGCCCCCGGGTGGGCCAAGTCCCGGGGGCATGCGGGGGTTAATGATAAAATTATGTGGGGGGCCTCTAAGGCCCCCCCAAGCCCCGGGGACCGCCACCCCCTGGGGCTTTGCACATGTTGGGAGGGGGGCCGTGCGGCCCCCCTCCTGGAGCCCTTGATGGCCCTGGGGACCGCCACCCCCCAGAGCCGGCTCCTGCAGTGTCCCGGGGTGCCTCGCGGCTCCCGCCCTGCCATAGCAAACTGCTTTGGTTTTTGGAAGAGAGAGCAGGAAACCTGCTCTCTCTTCCAAAAACCAAAGACGATTGCTTTTCCACACGGGGAGCTGCATCTTAGCAGCTCCCCATGTGGAAGGCAATGCCGGCTCCCGAGGGACGCGGGGAGCCGGCAGGACCGTGGGGGATTGGGGACCCCCACGGTCCCCAACGGAGAGGGCCAGCCCCGGGGATGTGGTCCCCGGGGCTACAAGTGGCTCGGGAGGGGGCCATGCGGCCCCCTTCCCCAAAATTTAAATAAATAAATAAAAAAACAAAGGCCGGCCCCGGGGGATGGGGTCCCCGGGGCCATAAGTGGCCTGAGGAGGGGGGCAATGCAGCCCCCCTCCAAAAGATTTAAAAAAAATAAGAAAGGCCATGCCCTGGGGGATGAGGTCCCCGGGGCCGATTAAGGCCTCGGGAGGGGGGCCTCGTGGCCCCGTTCCAAATTTTTTTATTTAAAAAAAAAAAATTAGGTGGGCAGGCCCTGGGGGATGGGGTCCCCACGGCCAATAAATTAGAAAAAGAAGGGGGGCCACACAGCCCCCCTTCGTAAAAAAATAAATAAATAAAAGACCGGCATCGCACCGGAGGCCATGCCCCCTCCTTGCAGCACTCTGCATACGCGCCCCCTGGCGCGTTTGCAGATGGGGAACGAATTCCCCTTGAATACTGGGGGTCCCTGGGGGCCAACTAGCCCACCAGGAACCTCCAGTATGCGCCAGGGGGCTGCGTTGCAGAGAGGTGTTCTGAGTCCATGCCCCTTTTTACACCTCTCTGCAACGCAGCTCTGTGGCGCTTAATGGAGGTAGCTGGTGGGCTAGTTGCACCCCAGGGGCCCTCTGGATTCAAGGGGAGTTAATCCCCCAACTTAAAACATGCCACGGGGCGCGTTTGCACAATGGTGAAGGGAGGGGGTGGGGCCTGAGGTGACATGTGTGCAAACTCGCCCTGTGGCGCGTTTTAAGTTTGGGGATTAACTCCCCTTGAATCCTGAGGGTCCCTGGGGTGCAACTAGCCCACCAGCTACCTCCATTAAGCGCCACAGAGCTGCGTTGCAGAGAGGTGTAAAAGGGGTGTGGCCTCTGACCACCTCTCTGCAACGCAGGCCTGTGGCGCTTACTGGAAGTACCTGGTGGGCTAGTTGGGCCCCAGGGACCCTCAGGATTCAAGGTGACCTAATCACCCCAACTTAAATCGCGCCACAGGGCGCGTTTGCACAGTGGTGAAGGGAGGGGGCGGGGCCTCAGGTGACATGTGTGCAAACACACCATGTGGCGCGTTTTAAGTTGGGGAATTAATTCCCCTTGAATCCTGAGGGACCCTGGGGGCCAACTAACCCACCAGGTACCTCCAGTGCGCGCCACAGGGCAGCGTTGCAGAGAGGTGGTCCAGGCCACGCCCCTTTTTACACCTCTGTGCAATGCAGCTCTGTGACGCTTACTGGAGGTACCTGGTGGGCTAGTTGGACCCCAGGGACCCTTAGGATTCAAGGGGACTTTATCCCCCAACTTAAAACGGCCAGAGGGCGTGTTTGCACACATGTAACCTCAGGCCCCCACCTCCCTACACCAGTGTGCAAACGCGCCCCATGGCGCATTTTAAGAGGTAGTTTTAATCCCCCTGCCCTATTATGTACTAGGGAATTACAGAGGAGGTCATGCTAATCACAGGGGTACCCCAACGCATAGTGTTCCCTAGTGTATGTAGGTGTTTTAACTGTATTCTAAGTGTCTTTTACCATAGCACTGGCTCTAGGCCTGGTTAGTCAGAGTCAGTTACCACCAGTACACGTCTGGAAAAGGTGTGGGCACAGGATGATTTTGCAACAAGGCCTCTTTCTGCTCCTCTGTTGGTTCTTTCTGCACATGTCTTGCTTCTTCCTGGATTTTTCTTCGTCTTTGTGGACTTCTATTTCTTTCGACATTTCTTTTGCTTCTTTCTGTGCGTTTTTTCTTCTTTCTTCACATGTCCTACTTCTGTAGGCATAGTTACAAACTAGCATTTGAAAAACCTTTGAAATTCACTGAAAAAACCATAGGTTTCAGGCACGTTATAGTTAGAAATTAGCATTTAAAAAACCTTAGAAATTCACTGAAAAAACCATAGGTTTTAGGGAAAGTTATAGTTAGTTGGACATTGCACTCGTACAAAACCCGTGAAATTCCCCCGTTATAGTTAGTTCAGCTAACTATAACTCGCGCCCCCGCAGTGCACTGCTGATGACGTCACATATTACATCACTCATGACATGGTCAGTGACATCACTGATGACATCTCAAATGACATCACTGATGACATCACTGATGACATCATCCATGTGATAATTTGATGCATCTTCTCACACCCTAATATAACTTTTGATACACCCACTCTAAATTACAGACTGCCATTCTCAAAACCATAGACACTCCAACACCAATAACTACATACACACTCACTGATTCTTAGGTCTACACACACATCCACTCACTCACCCGTACAGTCACTCATACTTACGGTCACTCAGTACAGGACTATCATATGCACTCATACACCTATATAGACACTCACACACCGCCACTCATCCATAGAGGTACTCACACACCTAGTCAGTCATGCAAAGAATTAATCACACTCCCATTTACTCAGATGTACAGTTATACACACACCAGCTCACTTGCTCATACAAATACTAGCACATTCTTATGCTCTTATACAATCACTGATACAAGTACACACTCATCCATACAGCCACTCTCACAATCACACACTCTCACTTATAGCCATTTATATACTTCAACACACATATATACTGCCTTTCACATATGTAGTTACGCACACATGTACCACTGAGATATACATTCACTCACTAACACACCCATACACACACTCACCCACCCATACAGTCCATCACAGATGCACTCTTGAAACCATGCACCCAGTGAATCACCCACTCACACATCTATGCACAGAGTCACACACACCCCACCCACACAAACACTCAGGCACCCATACAGATACTCAGACAACCAATCAATAACCCATGTAGGCACTCATGTAGCTATTCAGAAACCCATGCAGCCGCTTACACACCAACAGACAGACGGATACAGACATTCACACAGTTTAGTCACTAACCCATGCATTCAGTAAGATACGTTTAATCACTCACTTATAGAGTCAGTCACGCACCTACTAAATCATCCATTCAGACAATTATACACCCACTCATTCTTCAATACGCCTTTCCCTATATATATTAAACATATTTAAACTTTACAGAAACACACAGTCACTGGATGATGTCATTTGAGATGTCATCAGTGATGTCACTGACCATGTCATGAGTGATGTAATATGTGACGTCATCAGCAGTGCATTGCGGGCGCGAGTTATAGTTAGCTGAACTAACTATAACGGGGGAATTTCACGGGTTTTGCACGAGTGCAATGTCCAACTAACTATAACTTTCCCTAAAACCTATGGTTTTTTCAGTGAATATATATATATATATTGATCCTTTTAAGGCAGCAATGGCTATAGGTTGAGATCTATTCAGTATTTGTCGTCATCAACCACATTCAATTGGTGAGGTAATCGCAGGTATTTGGACCAGTCTCCTTCATTTTGAAGGTAGTCTGTCAGCATGCAGATACTAAACGGAATGATTTTTTTCTGCTGGATTTGCTTATTTGCACTGTGAATTTTAAAACTATTTATGATGAAATAATTGTTTTGAAATTTTTTTATGTTGGAACATTAGGTTGCCTAACATGCCTGCAGGTTATATTCACTGCATGATTTATATATTTATATATTTATATTTATATATGTACTACCGGATGTGAGACCAAATTGACGTCCAGCTGTATTTTAAGTGAAATCGGTTGTTTTTAAATGATCATGGATTAATGTGCATTTTAACATCCGTATTACTTTTAATATTCTTTTTAGCTATTATGTGTTGCATGGATAACTGTTAGTGTATGTACCTACTTGGGTAAAATTTTCACACACACTATTTAATGTTGGATGTAGACACTCATGAATTTTATAACCAGTGTCTACTCACTTAAAAAGTGATCTATTGAAATATTTAACAATAAGTATTCATGAATGAATGGAACTTTGTGTTTTTATGTATTTATTGGCTTATTTTGCACATAATACATGAATTCTAATGCTACTATACCATGAGGTGACTGAAACATTAAGCCTCGTAATTCTTTTTCATGTCGATTGCACTTTAATTGGTAGGTCACCTGCTTTTTTACTGTCACTTTAAAAATGAATCTACTCCTTATGGCGTCATGTGATCAAGGCCTTTGGAAGGCCGAAACGCGTCATGGCGGTAGTGCTGGGTCTCTAATAAATACCTCGCACGAAAATCCTGGGTCCGTATTCGTCTTTCTTGCATATTTGGAGTTGCGTGACGAAGTTCTTTCGTATTTCTTCGCTGGGTTACTTGCTCAGCATTTTACGGACCCCTCCTTCAAATCGGGCCGAGCGGCAGGAAGCTTTTCTTCTGTGAACCGGAAGAGCAACCAGTTCCTGTGAGGTTCAGCCGCAGTAGCCCCCGGACAGCATAATCCTCTTCTAGCGAAGCCAAAGGCGATTAAACTCGCATCTGAGGACTCGAGCAGCGCCAAGAATTTTGCCAAAGGTAGGAACGCATGCTAATGAGTCTGGTGAAGGAGTGTGTAAGCGGTGCAAGCAGAGGTACCAGCCGTCTGTTTATCTAAGCATTCTAAATGTATTCCCGTAATTGCACCATGACCGCCGATGCATTGAGGAGCCGTGAGGAGGCGGCATGCGAAATGTTCGATGACTCGCCGGTGAGTGAGCCGTCTACAAGTGGTCACGCTGCTACTACACAAATAGAGAGTTCTAATTTGCGCGACCTCTTTAAAAAACTAGAGATGCTGATGCGCGCTGAGCAGTCCAAATGGTGGGAGCATCGTTCATTATCCCGATATCTGGAGGTTGGACGTATCCCGCGTGGGCTGCGTATAATGCTGGCACCCAGCTATGAAAATCCCGACCCCAACATGCTAGCCGAGTGGGTGGAATGTAACCTGGAATCGTCCTGTAAACTAGTAAGGATCCTGGTCAAGTATGCCGAAACTGACCGTGCGGCGTTGCAAACTAGGGTGGATGAATTGAACGATGAAATCAGCAAAATGGGATCAGTTGACTGTGAGAAGAAATACCGTGATGAAATGCTAAATCGCTTACAAAAAGAGGAGGAAATAATAAAAAAGCAAAAGGCATTCAAATTCCAAAGGGATAGATTAGACTACCAGAATGAACAAGTCTTTACCTTCGCTAAGAAGTTTGACTCCTTCAAAAACATCACTAAAAAGCAAGTGCAAGCGACAGTGGCAACAGACAAAACAGCCGACACGGCACAGTCATCGACGTCAATGTCAGATTTGAGTTCAGTTCCAGGACGTGAATCAGATAATGAGCAGGTACGCCCGGCGGCAAAATTGGAGTTTACCAAACTTTCCCTGGCGCAGGAGGTGGATTGTCTGGTCAGGACAGGAGACGAACTCTGCGACCACGGGTGCAAAAATAAAAAAACAGCAAAGAGCCAACATCAAACGCCGGGAACGACGGCAAAGATACAAACTTAAACAGCGGGGGCAAACAGGTCAACAGAAAACCTTACAAAAAATGGAATCGCAAATGAACCCCCTATATAACATCAAGACTACTGACTCTCTTGCAGTGATTAATCTTACACCAATGCACCTAAGCGACAATGAACGCAATATTTTAGCTTTGGGATTATCTTTCAGCCCGGCAATTGATTTTAACTATGCGCAAACTCGCATTGACCTCTATAAATATACCAGAAAACTGAAACTACGCAAATTCCACATGCTGCAAAAGAAAGAACACACTTTTCAACAGAAAACAGCCACCCCGCCAATGCAAAGTCCATCTATTTTAACAGCGGGTGATGTGGAATTACTATGTGATATGCATGAACTTCGAGAGGAAAGTGCGGGCAATATGTATAATGAAATGGACAACATGCCTAATCTCAATATGGCGGGAATGTCGCATTTCAAGACTAAATCAATCTTTAATCCAATAATGGTGCATGACAACCTGGATGTGTTCAACAAACTAATGATTAATCAACTAAAAAAGCTGCATATATCCACACTGAAAGCTCGACGTAAATGTGCCTATCAGAACAACTGTTACGGTCAACTAATAAAGAAGTTGCAATCGAATGACAATATCATTATACGCCAGTCAGATAAAGGTGGCAATGTAGTCCTCTGGCCACGTGAATTATACCTAGAGGAAGCACTTAACCACCTTAATGATCGAGACTGTTACAAACGTAGTGACATGAGAACAGTCAAACTGGCATGGAATGATTTCTACCTAAAGTTAGTGGCATGGAAAAGTGCTGGGTTATTAAGTGGAGATGAATTTAAATTCCTCAAAAATGATCACCCGGTCATTCCGGTTATGTACTTTATTCCAAAGATACATAAAGATGCTGTAAAACCTCCAGGAAGGCCGATCATCTCAGCACGGGACAGTATCATGGAGAATACGTCACAATACGTAGATTTCTATTTACAAGAGCATGTCAAACAGTTACCCTCTTATGTACAAGATACCAGTGACTTTTTGAGGAAGGTTGACAATTTAGCATGGCAACAGGATTTTTTACTAATCACCTTAGACGTCACTTCGCTGTATACCAGCATATTTCATCGAGATGGTATCAAAGCTGTTGAGTACTTTTTAAGCAAGAAACTAATGTGCATGTTAAATCATAACAAAATGTTAATCAATATGATTTCTACGAGTTTGAACAACAATTTTTTCTTGTTTCAAAATCAGATCTTTCAACAGACAAGAGGAGTAGCGATGGGGGCCTGCTTCTCCCCAAGTTATGCATGTCTCCATATGGGACTGTGGGAGGAGCAGGTCATCAATACCGCATATTCCACAATACTATCTGAACATGTGATACTTTGGTATCGTTATATTGATGATTTGTTCCTTGTCTGGAAGGGCATGGAAAAAGATGCTCTTTCATTCATTGAACAGATCAGCAACAATGATTTAAATCTATGATTTACAGCTAATGTCAGTAGTAAAACTGTCAACTTCTTGGATGTTGAAGTATACATTAACCAGGGGAAACTGGAGACCAAGCTACATCGCAAACCAACAGCAGGCAATACAGTGCTTCACGCCGCCAGTCACCATCCTGAGCATCTGATTTGCAGTATTCCCTATGGGGAAATGGTTCGAATCAGACGCATCTGCAGCGTGGACACAGACTGTACTACTGCACAGAATGAAAGCAAGAGTAGGTTCCTGGCTAGGGGCTACACAGTAGACATTATTGACAAGGCCATCAGTAAAACTGACTCTTTATCTAGAGCAATGGCCTTGTCTGTTAAAAAACCAGATGAGGTAGCGATGATGCAAGCCTCCAGTGCAGACCTGCCCAAATTAATCTTGACATACAATCGTCAACACCGTGCCTTGCGCACCTTAATCAACAAAAATTGGGGGGTAGTCTGCAGCGACCTGGTAATAGGAGGTACCCTTACAGATTCCCCTAGCATAGTATTCAGAAAAGCACGATCTATGAATGACATGCTAGTGAAAAGCAGCCCTGAGGTCATTTCCACCAAAACTTGGCTTCAAACGGTGAAGGGGTTTGTAAGATGCACAATGTGCAAAGCATGTAAATATGTCAAAAGTCGAACATCTTACAGTAGCCCCTTCCAAGAGGTTCCCATAACCATATCAAAGAGGTTGACGTGTAAAACGGAATTTGCAATATATGTGCTGGAGTGTTCCTGTGGCCTGCAATATGTGGGCAGTACCAAGTTGCAGGTTCACAAGAGAATACTCCAGCACATAAGGGCAATCAATAACAATGACGCATCATACCCAGTCGCCAGACATTTTAAGGAGGTTCACGATAACTTTCTGGAACACCTAAGCTACTTTGTGGTAGATACGATTCCACCTCTCAGACGCGGAGGTAATCGTGAGGCCTTTCTTAGAAAATTAGAAACAAGGTCCATCCTGAAGCTTGACACTAAGGCACCCAATGGGCTCAACTCCAGCGATGACCTTTATACATGTCTATAATGCCTCCAACTAGCAGCTTAACAGTGATAATGTCCCTGTAACATTTTGCTCTATGCCTCCCACGACAATATATATTTTTTATGTACACAATTGTTACTTTTAACACTTTTTTTATTTAGGTAGCACGCTTACACGAACTTGCACTTTATTTAAGTTTATTATAGAGCAGCTGGCATAGCCCACTTGGGCTCATTTCTTGATCCTTTTAAGGCAGCGATGGCTATAGGTTGAGATCTATTCAGTATTTGTCGTCATCAACCAAATTCAATTGGTGAGGTAATCGCAGGTATTTGGACCAGTCTCCTTCATTTTGAAGGTAGTCTGTCAGCATGCAGATACTAAACGGAATGATTTTTTCTGCTGGATTTGCTTATTTACACTGTGAATTTTAAAACTATTTATGATGAAATAATTGTTTTGAATTTTTTTTATGTTGGAACATTAGGTTGCCTAACATGCCTGCAGGTTATATTCACCGCATGATTTATATATTTATATTTATATATGTACTACCGGATGTGAGACCAAATTGACGTCCAGCTGAATTTTAAGTGAAATCGGTTGTTTTTAAATGATCATGGATTAATGTGCATTTTAACATCCGTATTACTTTTAATATTCTTTTTAGCTATTATGTGTTGCATGGATAACTGTTAGTGTATGTACCCACTTGGGTAAAATTTTCACACACACTATTTAATGTTGGATGTAGACACTCGTGAATTTTATAACCAGTGTCTACTCACTTAAAAAGTGATCTATTGAAATATTTAACAATAAGTATTCATGAATTAATGGAACTTTGTGTTTTTATGTATTTATTGGCTTATTTTGCACATGATACATGAATTCTGCTGCTACTATACCATGAGGTGACTGAAACATTAAGCCTCGTAATTCTTTTTCATGTCGATTGCACTTTAATTGGTAGGTCACCTGCTTTTTTACTGTCACTTTAAAAATGAATCTACTCCTTATGGCGTCATGTGATCAAGGCCTTTGGAAGGCCGAAACGCGTCATGGCGGTAGTGCTGGGTCTCTAATAAATACCTCGCACGAAAATCCTGGGTCCGTATTTGTCTTTCTTGCATATTTGGAGTTGCGTGACGAAGTTCTTTTATATATATATATATGTATATATATATATATATATTATCTACTGGCGGTCGCCAGTAGATAGTTATAGTTAGGACCTATTTTCCATAGGAAATCCGCAACATTCTATTTGAAATAACTTTGGCGCTGGTTGACGAATCTTCGCGAAATTCTCGAAACTTATGGCCCGCTCCGGTCCGCTCCTATCCTGAAAGTTTCGGGGTGATTTGTCAAGTGGGGGCCGAGAAAAAAGGGGGGTCCCAAAACGTGTTTTCCCCATGCAATTTTCCATAGGAACCTTTCATCGCAGCTACAGCCCGAACTGCTGAACGGAATTACACCAAATTTGGCAAAAAGGTAGCCCTTGGTTCAGAGTCGTGCCTTTTGCTTAAATGGTGTAAATCCGTTCAGTAGTTCCTGAGAAAATCAAAAGTAAAATCACATATATATCTATGGCCGCGTAGGGTCCGCGTACCCTCCCGATCACAAGCTGTATGCTAATTGGCTGTCAACACTCCAAACCAGGAAGTGTTGGCAGCCATCTGCACAAGAAATCAGAGAAACTAACGCGCAAAACGCAAAAAGGGGGCAGGGTAGAAACACCCTGACCCCCTAGGCCTGCTCAGGGGGTCCCACAAGAACCCCCAGGGCCCAAAAATATATATATATTTTTTTTTAAATCGGCGGGATGCGCTTAGGGTGCGCGGACCCCGCCGTGAAAAAAAAAAATGAAGCGCAGTCTTTCACGCTTTGTTGTTAATTGGCCCCCGGGTGGGCCAAGTCCCGGGGGCATGCGGGGGGTTTTCAAATTTATGTATGGGGGCCTCTAAGGCCCCCCAAGCCCCGGGGACCACCACCCCCGGGGCTTTAAAAACAATGGTGCGGGAGGGCTCTCGGCCCTCCCGCAGCCCCGGGCCCCACCACCCCCTGGGGCTTCTTTAAAAAAAATTAAATGTACCTGTGTGGGGGGGCTCCAGCCCCCCCACACGCCCCGGGGACCGCCACCTCCCCGGGGCACTAAAGATTTAAATATGGGGGTCCGTTACGGACCCCCAGAGCCCCGGGGACCACCACCTCCCCGAGGCTTTCAAGATGTTGGGAGGGGGGCCGCGTGGCCCCCCTCCTGGAGCCAGTGATGGCCCTGGGGACCGCCACCCCCCAGGGCCGGCTCCTGCAGTGTCCCGGGGTGCCCATCCCCGGGACACTGTAGTTTGCTATGGCAAACCCGTCCTGCCATAGCAAACTGCTTTGGTTTTTGGAAGAGAGAGGAGGAAACCTGCTCTCTCTTCCAAAAACCAAAGACAATTGCTTTTCCACACGGGGAGCTGCATCTTAGCACTCCCATGTGGAAAAGCAATGCCGGCTCCCGAGGGACGCGGGGAGCCGGTGGGACCGTGGGGAGATTGGGGACCCCCCCCACAGTCCCCAACGGAGAGGGCCAGCCCCTCCCCAAAATTTGATTTAAAAAATAAATAAAAATAAAACAAAGGCCGGCCCCGGGGGATGGGGTCCCCGGGGCCATAAGTGGCCTGAGGAGGGGGGCAACGCAGCCCCCCTCCATAAGTTAAAAAAAAAAAAAAGAAGGCCATGCCCCAGGGGATGGGGTCCCCGGGGCCGATTAAGGCCTCCGGGTGGGGGCCACGCGGCCCCCTTCCAAATAAAAAATAAAATAAAAAATTAGGGGGCAGGCTCTGGGGGATGGGGTCCCCAGGGCCAATACATTTTGAAAAAGAAGGGGGGCCACACAGCCCCCCTTCTTAAAAAAATAAATAAAAAAAGACCGACATTGCGCCGGATGCCACGCCCCCTCCTTGCAGCACTCTGCAAACGCGCCCCCTGGCGCGTTTGCAGATGGGGAACGAATTCCCCTTGAATACTGGGGGTCCCTGGGGGCCAACTAGCCCAACAGGAACCTCCAGTATGCGCCAGGGGGCTGCGTTGCAGAGAGGTGTACAGAGGTCACGCCCCTTTTTACACCTCTCTGCAACGCAGCTCTGTGGCGCTTTTTGGAGGTACATGGTGGGCTAGTTGGACTCCAGGGACCCTCAGGATTCAAGGGGACTTAATCCCCCAACTTAAAATGCGCCACAGGGCGCGTTTGCACAGTGGTGAACGGAGGGGGCGGGGCTTCAGGTGACATGTGTGCAAACAGGCCCCGTGGCGCGTTTTAAGATGGGGAATTAAATCCCCTTCAATCCTGAGGGTCCCTGGGGCCAACTAGCCCACCAGGTACGTCCAGAAAGCGCCACAGAGCTGCGTTGCAGAGAGGTGTAAAAGGGGCGTGGCCTCTGAACACCTCTCTGCAACGCAGCTCTCTGGCGCATACTGGAGGTACAGGGTGGGCTAGTTGGACCCCAGGGACCCTCATGATTCAAGGGTACTTAATCCCCCAACTTAAAACGCGCCACGGGGCGCGTTTGCACAGTGGTGAAGGGAGGGGGCGGGGCTTGAGGTGACATGTGTGCAAACAGGCCTTGTGGCGCGTTTTAAGTTGGGGGATTAAGTCCCCTTCAATCCTGAGGGTCCCTGGAGTCCAACTAGCCCACCAGGTACCTTCAGTAAGCACAACAGAGTTGCGTTGCAGAGAGGTGAAAAAAGGTGCGTGGCCTCGGAACGCCTCTCTGCAACTCAGCTCTGTGGTCCTAACTGTAGGTATCTGGGGGGCTAGTTGGGCCCCAGGTACACTCAGGATTCAAGGGGACTTAATCCCGCAACTTAAAACGCGCCACGGGGTGCGTTTGCACACATGTCACCTCAGGCCCCCCTCCCTTCACCACTGTGTGCGTTTTAAGAGGTAGTTTTAATCCCCCTGCCCTATTATGTACTAGGGACTTACAGAGGAGGTCATGCTAATCACAGGGGTACCCCAACGCATAGTGTTCCCTAGTGTATGTAGGTGTTTTCACTGTATTCTAAGTGTGTTTTAGCATAGCACTGGCTCTGGTTAGTCAGTCAGTTACCACCAGTACACGTCGGAAAAAGTTGTGGGCACAGGATGATTTTGGAACAAGGCCTCTTTCTGCTCCTCTGTTGGTTCTTTCTGCACATCTTTTGCTTCTTCCTGCACTTTTCTTTGTCTTTGTGGAGTTCTGTTGCTTCTTTCTGCATTTCTTTTGCTTCTTTCTGTGCGTTCTTTCTTCTTTCTTCACATGTCCTACCTTTGTAGGCATAGTTAGAAACTAGCATTTAAAAAACCTTTGAAATTCACTTAAAAAACCATAGGTTTCAGGCACGTTATAGTTAGAAATTAGCATTTAAAAAACCTTTGAAATTCACTGAAAAAACCATGGGTTTCAGACACGTTATAGTTAGAAATTAGCATTTAAAAAACCTTTGAAATTCACTGAAAAAACCATAGGTTTTAGGGACAGTTATAGTTAGTTGGACATTTCACTCGTACAAAACCCGTGAAATTCCCCCGTTATAGTTAGTTCAGCTAACTATAACTCGCGCCCCCGCAATGCACTGCTGATGACGTCACATATTACATCACTCATGACATGGTCAGTGACATCACTGATGACATCACTGATGACATCTCAAATGACATCACTGATGACATCATCCATGTGATGATTTCATGCATCTTCTCACACCCTAATATAACCTTTGATACACCCACTCTAAATTAGAGACTGCCATTCTCAAAACCATACACACTCCAACACCAATAACTACATACCCACTCACTGATTCTTAGGTCTACAGACACATCCACTCACTCACCCGTACAGCCACTCATACTTATGGTCACTCAGTACAGGACTATCATATGCACTCATACACCTACATAGACACTCACACACCGCCACTCATCCATAGAGGTACTCACACACCTAGTCAGTCATGCAAATAATTAATCACACTGCCATTTACTCACCTATACAGTGATACACACACCAGCTCACTTACTCATACAAATACTAGCACATTCTTACGCTCTTATACAATCACTGATACAAGTACACACTCATCAATACAGCCACTCTCACAATCACACACTCTCACTTATAGCCATTTATATACTCCAACACACATATATACTGCCTTTCACATATGTAGTTACTCACACATGTACGACTGAGATATACATTCACTCACTAACACACCCATACACACACTCACCCACCCATACAGTCCATCACAGATGCACTCTTGAAACCATGCACCCAGTGAATCACCCACTCACACATCTATGCACAGTCACACACACCCCACCCACACAAACACTCAGGCACCCATACAGATACTCAGACAACCAATCAATAACTCATATAGACACTCATTTAGCTATTCACAAACCCATGCAGCCACTTAAACAGCAACAGACAGACGGATACAGACATTCACACAGTTTAGTCACTAGCCCATGCATTCAGTAAGATACGTTTAATCAGTCACTTATAGAGTCAGTCACGCACCTACTAAATCATCCATCCAGACACTTATACACCCACTCATTCTTCAATACACCTTGGCATATATATT
Source organism: Calotriton arnoldi (assembly GCA_963921515.1). Classification (NCBI taxonomy): domain Eukaryota; kingdom Metazoa; phylum Chordata; class Amphibia; order Caudata; family Salamandridae; genus Calotriton; species Calotriton arnoldi. The sequence goes on along the minus strand of CAWUFW010000049.1, from coordinate 2,713,448 downwards.
AAACATATTTAAACTTTATAGAAACACACAGTCACTGGATGATGTCATCAGTGATGTCATTTGAGATGTCATCAGTGATGTCATCAGTGATGTCACTGACCATGTCATGAGCGATGTAATATGTGACGTCATCAGCAGTGCATTGCGGGGGCGCGAGTTATAGTTAGCTGAACTAACTATAACGGGGGAATTTCACGGGTTTTGTACGAGTGAAATGTCCAACTAACTATAACTGTCCCTAAAACCTATGGTTTTTTTCAGTGAATATATATATATATTATCTACTGGCGGTCGCCAGTAGATAGTTATAGTTACAACCTATTATCCATAGGAAATCCGCGACATTCTATTTGAAATAACTCTCTTGCCGGTTGACGTATCTTCGCAAAATTTTCAAACTTTGTGGCCCGCTCCGGTCCGCTCCTACCCTGAAAGTCTCGGTGGGATTCGTCCAGCGGGGGCCGAGAAAAAAGGGGGGTCCCAAAACGCGTTTTCCCCATGCAATTTTCCATAGGAAACTTTAGGCACGGCTACAGCCCGAACTGCTGAACGGAATTACACCAAATTTGGCAAAGAGTTAGTTCTTGGTTCAGAAAGAACCCTTTTTGTTAAATGGTGTAAATCTGTTCAGTAGTTGCTGAGAAAATCAAAAGAAAAAAAGAAAGGTATATCTAGGGCCGCGGATCCTCCCGAGCACGAGCTTTATGTTAATTGGCTGTCAACACTCCAAATCAGGAAGTGTTGGCAGCCATTTTGTCCTCGGTAGAACCGAGGGACAGAAACAAGTGCGCAAAGCGCACAAAGGGGGCAGGGTAGAAACACCCTGACCCCTAGGTCTGCTCAGGGGTCCCACAAGGACCCCCTGGGCAAAAATTTTTTTTTTTTTTTAAATCGGCAGGATGCGCTCAGGGAGCGCGAACCCTGCCGAAAAAAAAATCAAAGCGCGGTCTCCCGCGCTTCGATAGTTAATTGGCCCCCGGGTGGGCCAAGTCCCGGGGGCATGCTGGGGGGTTCATTTTATGTGTGGGGGCCTCTAAGGGCCCCCAAGCCCCGGGGACCACCACCCCCGGGGCTTAATGGATAATGGTGCGGGAGGGCTCTGAGCCCTCCCGCAGCCCCGGGGACCACCACCTCCCCGGGGCTTCTTTTTATATTTGAAAAACCTGTGTGGGGGGCTCCAGCCCCCACACGCCCCGGGGACCACCACCTCCCCGGGGCTTTCAAAATGTAGGGAGGGGGGCCGCGCGGCCCCCCTCCTGGAGCCCTTGATGGCCCTGGGGACTCCCACCCCCCAGGGCCGGCTCCTGCAGTGTCCCGGGGTGCCTACCCCCGGGACACTGCTGTTTGCAATGACAGGACGGGAGCCTCGCGGCTCCCGTCCTGTCATTGCAAACTTGCTTTGGATATTGGAAGAGAGAGCAGGAAACCTGCTCTCTCTTCCAATATCCAAAGCCGATTGCTTTCCACATGGGGAGCAGCATGTTAGCTGCTCCCCATGTGTAAGCAATGCCGGCTCCCGTAGGACACGGGGAGCCGGCGGGACTGTGGGGGTTTGGGGACCCCCCACAGTCCCCAACGAGAGGCCAGGCCCCGGGGATGGGGTCCCCGGGGCCATAAGAGGCCACGGAGGGGGCCACGCAGCCCCCTCCCCAAAGTAACAAAAAAAAAAAAAAGAAAAAAAAGTGCAAGGCCGGCCCCGGGGATGGGGTCCCCGGGGCCTTAAATGGCCTGAGGAGGGGGCCACGCAGCCCCCTCCAAATAAAAAAAAGAGGCCATGCCCCAGGAGATGGGGTCCCCGGGGCCAATACAGGCCCAGGGAAGGGGGGCCACGCGGCCCCCTTCCCGTTTTTATTTTTTTATTTTAATAAAAAAAAAAGGGGTAAGGCCCTGGGGGATGGGGTCCCCAGGGCCTAAAAATAGGAAAAAGGAAGGGGGCCACACAGCCCCCTTCAGGGGGGAAAAAACAAAAACAAAAACGATCTGGCCCGTAGGCCCCGCCCCTTCCTTCACCACTCTGCAAACGCGCCCCCTGGCGCGTTTGCAGAGGGGGAACGAATTCCCCTTGAATACTGGGGGTCCCTGGGGGCCAACTAGCCCACCAGGAACCTCCAGTATGCGCCAGGGGGCTGCCTTGCAGAGAGGTGTACAGAGGCCACGCCCCTTTTTACACCTCTCTGCAACGCAGCTCTTTGGCGCTTTTTGGAGGTATATGGTGGGCTAGATGCACCCCAGGGACCCTCAGGATTCAAGGGGAGTTAATCCCCCGACTTAAAACGCGCCACGGGCGCGTTTGCACAGTGGTGAAGGGAGGGCGGGGCTTCAGGTGACATGTGTGCAAACAGGCCCCGTGGCGCGTTTTAAGATGGGGAATTAAATCCTCTTCAATCCTGAGGGTCTCTGGGGGCCAACTAGCCCAACAGGTACGTCCAGAAAGCGCCACAGAGCTGCGTTGCAGAGAGGTGTAAAAGGGGTGTGGCCTCTGTACATGTCTCTGCAACGCAGCCCCTGGCGCATACTGGAGGTTCCTGGTGGGCTAGTTGGCCCGTAGGGACCCTCATGATTCAAGGGGACTTAATCCCCCAACTTAAAACGCGCCACGGGGCGCGTTTGCACAGATGTCACCTCAGGCCCCGCCCCTCCCTTCACCATTGTGCAAATATTCCTCTAAAATCAGCCGAAATACGAATTCTGATTTACTCACCTGTTATCAGGAGAGACCTCAGTGCTGCATCTTTCAGCCCAGTACTGGTCCTGAAAAGTAATTTTAACCGTACTTACCGGTAACTTGAATTTCCTTCATAGGCTAACATTGACTGGTTTCACTTGGAAATTCTTCTAAGTGTGGAGTTTTGGAACTTTAAAATATTCTTCTAAAATCAGCCGAAATACGAATTCCGATTTACTCACCTGTTATCAGGAGAGACCTCAGTGCTGCATCTTTCAGCCCAGTACTGATCCTCAAAAGTAATTTTAACCGTACTTACCAGTAACTTGAATTTCCTTCCATAGGATATCATTGCCTGCTTTTTGCTGAAAAATTTTCTAAGTGTTGATTTTTGAAACATACAAATATTCCTCTAAAATCAGCCGAAATCCGAATTCTGATTTACTCACCTGTTATCAGGAGAGACCTCAGTGCTGCATCTTTCAGCCCAGTACTGATCCTCAAAAGTAATTTTAACCGTACTTACCAGTAACTTGAATTTCCTTCCATAGGATATCATTGCCTGCTTTTTGCTGAAAAAGTTTCTAAGTGTTGATTTTTGAAACATACAAATATTCCTCTAAAATCAGCCGAAATCCGAATTCTGATTTACTCACCTGTTATCAGGAGAGACCTCAGTGCTGCATCTTTCAGCCCAGTACTGGTCCTGAAAAGTAATTTTAACCGTACTTACCAGTAACTTGAATTTCCTTCATAGGCTAACATTGACTGGTTTCACTTGAAATTCTTCTAAGTGTGGAGTTTTGGAACTTTAAAATATTCCTCTAAAATCAGCCGAAATACGAATTCCGATTTACTCACCTGTTATCAGGAGAGACCTCAGTGCTGCATCTTTCAGCCCAGTACTGATCCTCAAAAGTAATTTTAACCGTACTTACCAGTAACTTGAATTTCCTTCCATAGGATATCATTGCCTGCTTTTTGCTGAAAAAGTTTCTAAGTGTTGATTTTTGAAACATACAAATATTCCTCTAAAATCAGCCGAAATCCGAATTCTGATTTACTCACCTGTTATCAGGAGAGACCTCAGTGATGCATCTTTCAGCCCAGTACTGGTCCTGAAAAGTAATTTTAACCGTACTTACCAGTAACTTGAATTTCCTTCCATAGGCTAACATTGACTGGTTTCACTTGGAAATTCTTCTAAGTGTGGAGTTTTGGAACTTTAAAATATTCCTCTAAAATCAGCCGAAATCCGAATTCCGATTTACTCACCTGTTATCAGGAGAGACCTCAGTGCTGCATCTTTCAGCCCAGTACTGGTCCTGAAAAGTAATTTTAACCGTACTTACCAGTAACTTGAATTTCCTTCATAGGCTAACATTGACTGGTTTCACTTGGAAATTCTTCTAAGTGTGGAGTTTTGGAACTTTAAAATATTCCTCTAAAATCAGCCGAAATCCGAATTCCGATTTACTCACCTGTTATCAGGAGAGACCTCAGTGCTGCATCTTTCAGCCCAGTACTGGTCCTGAAAAGTAATTTTAACCGTACTTACCAGTAACTTGAATTTCCTTCATAGGCTAACATTGACTGGTTTCACTTGGAAATTCTTCTAAGTGTGGAGTTTTGGAACTTTAAAATATTCCTCTAAAATCAGCCGAAATACGAATTCCGATTTACTCACCTGTTATCAGGAGAGACCTCAGTGCTGCATCTTTCAGCCCAGTACTGATCCTCAAAAGTAATTTTAACCGTACTTACCGGTAACTTGAATTTCCTTCATAGGCTAACATTGACTGGTTTCACTTGGAAATTCTTCTAAGTGTGGAGTTTTGGAACTTTAAAATATTCCTCTAAAATCACCCGAAATACGAATTCTGATTTACTCACCTGTTATCAGGAGAGACCTCAGTGCTGCATCTTTCAGCCCAGTACTGATCCTCAAAAGTAATTTTAACCGTACTTACCAGTAACTTGAATTTCCTTCCATAGGATATCATTGCCTGCTTTTTGCTGAAAAAGTTTCTAAGTGTTGATTTTTGAAACATACAAATATTCCTCTAAAATCAGCCGAAATCCGAATTCTGATTTACTCACCTGTTATCAGGAGAGACCTCAGTGATGCATCTTTCAGCCCAGTACTGGTCCTGAAAAGTAATTTTAACCGTACTTACCAGTAACTTGAATTTCCTTCCATAGGCTAACATTGACTGGTTTCACTTGTAAATTTTTCTAAGTGTGGAGTTTTGTAACTTTAAAATATTCCTCTAAAATCAGCCGAAATCCGAATTCCGATTTACTCACCTGTTATCAGGAGAGACCTCAGTGCTGCATCTTTCAGCCCAGTACTGGTCCTGAAAAGTAATTTTAACCGTACTTACCAGTAACTTGAATTTCCTTCCATAGGATATCATTGTCTGGTTTTCAGCAGAAAAGTTTCAAAGTGTTGATTTTCACAAACTACAAATATTCCTAAAAATCGCCTGTATGACTTAAACGCATTCTTTCAACTGTTTACAGGAGATGCACCAGTGCTGGATCCAGGATCCAACACTGAGTAAGAAAAAGTAACGATAACAGTTTTTAACTTCTAAGTGAATTTCCTTCCATAGGATAACATTGGTGATTCTATGAGAAAAGTTTCTAAGTGTGAACTTTTAAAGTACAATAATATTCCTTAAAAATCACGACTGTAACCAAAACGCTTTTACTCAACTGTTTACAGGAGATGTCCCAGGACTGAATCTAGGATCCAGTAATGTGGTTAGAAAAGTAATCCATAAAGTAACTAATTGCATTTAACTAGAAATTCACATTGAGCTGAATGTTGCATTGTGTTTGAAAATGTGTTGCCCATTGCAACAACTGTAACTACTGTACTTAAAAGTCTATTGCCTATGTGCAAAGTAATTAAACTAAAGTAATTCATTCTGAGAAAGTATTTTTTGTAATGTAATGTATAATATAATTACAATGTAATTTAAAAAATAAAATATGTAAAAAAAAATTGTTTCTAAAAAATTTGGAAATCAGTATGAAAAAAATTTATATAACAATTAATACATTTAAAAATTGTCATTTACAAAACCTTTGAAATTCACTGAAAAAACTGTAGGTTTCAGACATGTTATAGTTACAAATTAGCATTTAAAAAACCTTTGAAATTCACTGAAAAAACCATAGGTTTCAGGGACGTTATAGTTACAAATTAGCATTTAAAAAACCTTTGAAATTCACTGAAAAAACCATAGGTTTTAGGGACAGTTATAGTTAGTTGGACATTGCACTCGTACAAAACCCGTGAAATTCCCCCGTTATAGTTAGTCCAGCTAACTATAACTCGCGCCCCGCAATGCACTGCTGATGACGTCACATATTACATCACTCATGACATGGTCAGTGACATCACTGATGACATCACTGATGACATCTCAAATGACATCGCTGATGACATCATCCACGTGATAATCTGATGCACCTCCTCACACCCTAATATAACCTTTGATACACCCACTCTAAATTACAGACTGCCATTCGCAAAACCATAGACACTCCAACACCAATAACTACATACCCACTCACTGATTCTTAGGTCTACGCACACATCCACTCACTCACCCGTACAGTCACTCATACTTACGGTCACTCAGTACAGGACTATCATATGCACTCATACTCCTATATAGACACTCAAACACCGCCACTCATCCATAGAGGTACTCACAAACCTAGTCAGTCATGCAAATAATTAAACACACTACCATTTACTCACCTATACAGTTATACACACACCAGCTCACTTACTCATACAAATAGTAGCACAATCTTACGCTCTTATACAATCACTGATACAAGCACACACTCATCCATACAGCCACTATCACAATCACTCACTCTCGCTTATAGCTATTTATATACTCCAACACACATATATACTGCCTTTCACATATGTAGTTACTCACACATGTACCACTGGGACATACATTCACTCACTAACACACTCTTACACACACTTACCCACCCATACAGTCTATCACAGTTGCACTCTTGAAACCATCCACCCAGTGAATCACCCACTCACACATCTATGCACAGAGTTGCACACACCCCTCCCACACAAACACTCAGGCACCCATACAGATACTCAGACAAGCATTCAATAACTCATATAGACACTCATGTAGCTATTCACAAACACATGCAGCCACTTACACAGCAACAGACAGACGGATACAGACATTCACCCAGTTTAGTCACTAACCCATGCATTCAGTAAGATACGTTAAATCACTCACTTATAGAGTCAGTCACGCACCTACTAAATCATCCATACAGACACTTACACACCCACTCATTCTTCAATACGTCTTTTCCTATATATATTAAAAATATTTAAACTTTACAGAAACACACAGTCACTGGATGATGTCATCAGTGATGTCATCAGTGATGTCATTTGAGATGTCATCAGTGATGTCATCAGTGATGTCACTGACCATGTCATGAGTGATGTAATATGTGACGTCATCAGCAGTGCATTGTGGGCGCGAGTTATAGTTAGCTGGACTAACTATAACGGGGAATTTCACGGGTTTTGTACGAGTGCAATGTCCAACTAACTATAACTGTCCCTAAAACCTATGGTTTTTTCAGTGAATTTCAAAGGTTTTTTAAATGCTAATTTGTAACTATAACGTCCCTGAAACCTATGGTTTTTTCAGTGAATATATATATATATATATATCTCTATATATCTTTTTCAGATAAAAAGGTCATAAAGAATTTGATTATTACGTTGGTAACAAGGCATCAAGTATCACGAGGTAATGAAGTGACAATGCTGAGGTATTGTAGACCCACTATACCACTGTGGAGGTAGTAGTGTGTATTTATTATTTGATTACGTGTTGTAGAATGGATAACAGTTCTGGGTCCTGAGGAGAACCCTGAAATAATCTAGTGTCTCAACTTTGTGTAGTTCTTGGATTTCTAGTCATGGAGGTGCCAATGAGTTATAAGTATGCACATGTTCAGGGTGTGCTTAGCAGCCTATCAAACACTTCACAATTTGTTGTTTAACTTAGCGCCTCTACCTTGATTATGAAGATCATGAGTATTAACAACATTAAGATAATGTTTTTTGGATCATTATTAAAGTAGCTTATTTCAGGACCCTTGTTTCTGCTTCATGACTTTTGGTAGCCTTAAGAATTCTAAAAGTATTAGAAGTCAGAAATGGGATGACTTACAATGAGTCTGAAAACTATGTGAGAATTTCGGAACCATATTATCATTTTAGTGAGTGTCCCAGTATATTATGGGACTCGTCTCTTACTCAATTCATAAGCGATAAAACGTATTGCTTTTTGGAATTTTATGTGCCTGTATATTGTTACTGTTAGAACTGGCACTGTTGGCGTGGGTCTCCCTTCCATTTTTTGCTGTTGCCTCATGTTTTTTTGCTGGTTATAGATGCTTTGGGCATTGTGCTACTGCTATTCAGTGCCACAGTGCAAGTGCTCCCTATGGTAAATTGATGTATGGATTAGTGATTCCATGATTGGTTGGTTTGGTTTACTTGTCAGACCCTAGTACAGTGCACTGAGTGTGCCCAGGGCTTGTAAACCAAATGCTGCTGGTGGGCTCGCAGCACTGGTTGTGCCACCCACAGAAGCAGCCTGTAAAAGTGTGTCTCAGGTCTGCCATTGCAGAGCCTGTGTGCAGTCTGGTACTGCCATGTTGACTTGGTAAGTGCACCCACTTACCAGTCCCCAAACCTTCCCTTTCCTGCATATTAGTCACCCCTAAGGTAGGCCCTCGGGCAGGGTGCATTGTATGTGTAAGGTAGGACATGCCCTGGTGTGTGTGGCATGTCCTGATAGTGAATTACAGCCATTGTTGTTTTTCACTATTGCAAGGCTACCTGTTCCCCATAGGCCAGAATGGGCAGTTTGATTATAACATCTTATAATCCTAACTGACTCAGGGAATTAGGTAGAAATTCGAGTTTAGTATGCCTGAACTCAGAATGATAAAATACATCTTTTAGTGAAGTTGGTTTTAACATTCTGTGTTTGAAAATACCACTTTTAGAAAGTAGGTATTTTCTTGCCTAACTATCCAAGCCTGCCTCTGCTAGGTTGTGTATTCCTTGTCTGGAGTTTGAGTGACAGGGGCTGGGGGATTCCAGGAGACAGGGTGAGTCAGCACAGGACTGAATAGAGAGATCTGCATGTAGATGGGTGGGAGGAGTTGCACCTGGGACCTGAATAGGGCTGTGCCTTCCCTCCACAATGCTGGCTCCACCTCCTGTGGTGCGTCTGATGTCCCTGGCCTACACTGTGAAAGGAAAGAAGGAGTCTTGTCAACAAAGTGCTCCAGGACTGACCAGAACTGGTTTGGACTAGGCTAAGGCCTCTCTGCCTTCAGAGAACAAAGGGAAAATGAGTATAAAAGAGGGGACCCAAACCCCAGTACTTTAGATCACTTTTGGGAAACAAGAAGAACCTTTGCTGAGGAGAGGAACCAGAGAAACTGAGGAGGAGACTATCCCTAAGCTGAGTGCTGTTTGGGGGATTGGCCTGCAGTGGTTGCCTGACTGCCAAAGAAAGGAGAAAGGACTTTGTGCTACTTTCAATTCAACTCGTAAAGGATCTCCAAGGGCTTGAGATAGAACTTGCCTCCTGACCGAAGTCTCAGGGATACCAGACTTCACTCTTTCTGTTTGCCTGCATCTAGAACTTGCTGTTCTGGTGCTACAGAAAGAATTTGCAACATCGATGCCGGCGAGCGACGCCGTCTCCTGCATCGAAGCCATGAGCGCTGCTCCGACTTGTAACGTAGACCCCACGCCGGCCGGCGTGCCACATCGACGCCTGCGTGCGATATCGCAAGCCTGCCATAGCCGTGAGCGCTGCTCCGACTTACGACGCCGGCCCCACGCCGGCCCTGTGCCGCATCGACTCCGAAGCCGACATCATTGCGGAGCCGATCGTCGACGTGGGTGGTAAAGAATCCATCGACATCGTGACATCGTACGGAACCATGGTTTTGGCGCCATCGTGACGTCACCTCCTCTCCGGTCAGGAACTGACGCCTCCCCTGCCTGCGCAAGCATCCAGGTCCCGACACATCTTCTCCCCCGAAGCAAGGAACTGACACTGCAACGCGCCAACGACGCCGCACCTCCCCGACGCCATGAGCTGTCTTTATTTTCACTTTTCCAAGGTACTGGTCTTTGTGGGTCTGTTTTGACTCCGGGCCCGACGCCGCGCACCTCGCGGTCGGCGCCGTACTTTGGGATTTCTTTGACCTCGACGTTGTGATAACTCCAGTTGGGGTTATCTGTTGCTAAAGACTTCTTTTAAGTGAAGAACCTATTTTTAAACCATTTCTACCATCTTGAAGAATTATTATTGATTGCAGTATTGTGGATTTTTGTCGTTTGTGGTCTTGTGATAAGTCGATATAAAAATACTTATTTTTATACTACAACTTGTGTGGTGTCCATCTGTAGTGTTGTCACTGGGTTACTGTATGTGTTCACAAATGCTTTACACACTGCCTCTGAGATAAGCCTGTCTGCTCGTGCCAAGCTACCAAGGGGGTGAGCAGGGGTTATTTTAGGAGTGTACCCCCTTACCCTGACTAGACGCAAGGGTCCCTATTTGGTCAAAGGTACCTACCTCTGCCAACTAGAGACCCCCAAATCTAACATTGGTGGTCAGCGGTGAGGATTCTGGACTTGCATTTGTGACTCATATACAGTGATTGGTGAACACTACTAGTGAGTGCAGACCAAACTCGACCACATACTTTTGGTAGATTGTTTTTCTGGGATTTTCTATTTTTGCCAAGAACTGCCAAGTTTAACCACAATGGATAAAGCAGCATCCATAGCATCTGTTGATTTTGATTGGGAAGAGGAGACACTAGAATGCTACAATGTGAAACAGCTAAAGCACTTCTGCAGGAAATTTAAAATTGCTATGACAGGTCTCACCAAGAAGGATGAGTTCCAAAAGGCGCTGAGGGCCTGGGTCGAAGTAAGGAATACCCCTGAGAATGAGGAAGGGGTTGAGAATGCAGAGGAGCAGCTGGATGGGCCAGTGGGTCCAGGGGGGAGGAGAGCAACCTCCCCAGTAGGTAGCAGTCTTTCTGCCAGAGGAGTTGGAGGACAGGAAGGAGTGTAGGATGCATGAGATGGAGCTGGCCAAGCTCAAGTTAAGTGGGCAGTTAGAATTTGAATTGCAAACTAGGAAATTGGCCCTAGAGGAAAAGAAGATGCAACTGGAGCATGAGAAAAGTTTGAGGGAGATGGAATTGAAAGCAAGGAGCTTAGAAATTACTCCCTCTGGTGGCAGCACACTGTCCATGCCTGTGGAAGCTAGGGTGTATATTCCTAAAGATGTGGTGAAAGAGTTTTATAAGAATGATGACATTGGGCAGTGGTTTAAAGCCTATGAGGTAGCCATGTCTTCCCACCGGGTCCCTGAGAAGGATTGGGGAGCGGGGTTGTGGGGACGGTTCCTTAGTGAGGGGCGGGATACACTGTTAGACTTGCCCTCTGAAGTCCATAATTCTTATAGCCACATGAAAGATGCATTGATGTCCAGGTATGGGTTGACTCCTGAATTGTATAGACAGAGGTTTAGAAATTGCAAGAAGTTGGAGTCAGGCACATGGGTAGAATATGTAACTTTCTTTTGCAGAGCGTTGGATGGTTGGGTGAAGGGTAGCAAAGTTAATGATTTTGAGGGGCTCTTTGATTTAATTGCATGGGAGCACTTGTCAAGTAATTGTTTTCCAGAGCTACGCCAGCACCTGATTGATAGCAGGCTGACTAACCCTAGGAAGCTTGCTGAGGAGGCGGACCGCTGGGTGAGCACCCGGGTCCACAAGGGTCACCTGGGAGACTCAGCCAAGAGTGGGCAGGGTCCCCAGCAGAAGAGTTGGGGGGACAAGGGTAAACATAGGGCGTTCCAGAAAGGGCCCCAAAGTAATTCCCAAGGGAACCAAGGGAAAGGTTCCCAGCCTCCCCCTGAGAAGAAGCAAGGGGCCCGACAGGTAGACCTGTTCCCACGGGACCCCTGAGGTGCTTCACATGTGGTGAAGTGGGCCATAAGTCTATTGATCCCCGGTGCCCACAGTATGGAAAGACTGCACCCACTGGTGCTCCACCCCGGCAGATGGCGAGTGTAGCCCTGGGGGAGGAGATGGGTGTCCAAGGTGGGTGGGGTCCCGCAGAGATGTCCCTTGTCTCTTTAGGAGACTGTGAGGTGGTCCCCAGGACCCAACTGCCTGATAACACTAAGAAGTACAGGCAGTGGGTGACCATCAATGGCCATAGAGTGGAGGCTCTTCGAGACACAGGAGCCAGTGTGACAGCTGTCAAGTGTCACCTGGTGTCTGAAGAGCAGGTTGTCCCCAATGCATTTTACCCAGTTGTTGCCGCTGACAACACAGAGAGCCACTGCAAGGTGGCTCAGGTTCCCTTTGAGTGGGGGGTGGTTCTCTGGTACTTTTCAAGTAGCTGTGAGGCCAGCCATGCCTGTTGACTGTTTGTTGGGGAACGATTTGGAGAGCTCAACTTGGGCTAAGGTGGAGCGAAGTGCTCATTTGGAGATGTTGGGTCTGCCTGACTGGGTGTGTGTGACCACACGGTCCATGGCAGCCAGTAAGGGTGTTCAAGAGGACCTGGAGCCTCAGAGGGGGGCCCAGGTGCCTGCCTTAAAGAGAAGAGGCAGGGGGCACGGGAAACCGGCCCCCGAAGTTCCCACGGTCCAGGAGGAGGCAGGCCTTGAGCCTGCAGGGGAACAGGTAGCTGAACTGGGGGACCTGCCTGAGCTGACCCATTGGCAGCAGGAAGGAGGACCCTCCAGGGAAGAGTTCTGCAAGGAGCAGAAGGAATGCCCTTCTCTTGTGGGTTTGCGGCAACAGGCTGCAGACCAGGCAGCAGGTGATCAGTCTGGATCACATTGGATATACTGGGAGAATGATCTCCTGTATACTGAGCCTAAGGTTGCTGAGCCTGGGTCAGCCCGTGTGCTGGTGGTACCCCAGCGCTTCAGAGCCTTCCTACTGGGGCTGGCTCATTATGTGCCATTGGCAGGACATTTGGGGCAGGACAAGACCTTTGAGAGGCTTGTCACCCACTTGTATTGGCCCCAAATGCGCAAGAGTTCAGACACTCATTGCAGGACCTGTCAGACTTGCCAGGCAAGTGGAAAGAGTGGGAGGAAGCAGAAGGCTCCTCTCCAGCCATTCCCTGTGGTCAGCACCCCCTTTGAACGGGTGGGTATTGACATTGTGGGGCCTCTGGACCCCAAGACAGCCATGGGCAACAGGTTCATCCTGGTCTTGGTGGACCATGCCACCCGGTACCCGGAAGCCATACCTCTGAGGACAGTGACGGCCCCCGTGGTGGGACGGGCACTGACGGGAATTTTCTCCCGAGTGGGGTTCCCTAGAGAGGTAGTGTCTGACCGAGGTACAAACTTCATTTCCAAGTATATGAAGTCCCTGTGGCAGGAGTGTGGGGTAACTTATAAGTTCACCACTCCTTACCACCCCCAAGGAAATGGGTTGGTTGAGAGATTCAACCGGACCCTAAAAGGCATGATTATGGGTCTTGAGGAACATATGAGGCGTAAGTGGGACGTCCTCTTACCATGCCTGCTCTTTGCATACCGTGAGGTGCCCCAGAAATCTCTAGGGTTCAGCCCCTTTGAGCTTCTCTATGGTCACCCAGAGAGAGGACCTCTGAGTCTGGTCAAGGAAGGCTGGGAGCAATCTCCCAGGAAACCTCCCCAGGATGTATATAGTTACATGCTGGCCTTCAGGAACCAGACTAGGCGTTTCAGGCAACTCGCTGAGGCGAATCTGGAAGCCAGCCATGAGGAGATGAAGCGAGGGTACGACCAGAATGCCACTCTGGTAGAGCTTCAGCCTGGTCAGAAAGTGTGGGTCATGGCCCCATTGGAGCCTTGTGCGCTCCAGGATAAGTGGACCGGACCATTTGAGGTGGTGGAGCGCAAAAGTCCTGTTACCTACTTGGTGGACTTGCGGTCTCCCAGGAACCCCTTGCGGGTCCTGCATGTCAACCGCCTGAAGCCCCACTTGGAGAGGTCCGAAGTGGGCATGCTCTTAGCGACAGATGCTGGAATGGAGGAGGAGACTGAGCCTCTTCCTGACCTCCTGTCGGCGACAGAGCGAGATGGGTCAGTGGATGGGGTGAACCTCTCTTCCACCCTGACCCCTGAGCAACAGAATGACTGTCACCAGTTGCTGGGACAGTTTTCTGATCTGTTCTCCCTGATTCCCAGTGTCACTGATTGGTGCGTCCATGATGTGGACACTGGAGATAGTCCTCCTGTGAAGCACAAAACTTACAGGGTGACTGACGGTGTGAGAGCTTGCATCAAGGAGGAGGTCTCCAAGATGCTTGCGTTAGGGGTGATTGAGTCCTCTAACAGCCCTTGGGCCAGCCCAGTGGTCTTGGTCCCAAAGGCTGCCGCACCGGGTGCCACGCCAGAACTCCGGTTCTGTGTGGACTACCGAGGACTCAATTCAGTCACGAGGACTGACTCGCACCCCATCCCCAGAGCTGATGAGCTCATCGATCGGTTAGGGGCTGCCCGGTACCTCAGCAAGTTTGATCTAACGTATGGGTACTGGCAGATCGCCTTGACCGATGGGGCAAGAGAGAGGTCAGCATTCTCCACACCAGATGGGCACTACCAGTTCCGGGTTATGCCCTTTGGGATGAAGAATGCCCCTGCCACCTTTCAGAGGTTGGTCAATCAGGTGTTGGCTGGACTGGAAGAGTTCAGTGCCGCCTACCTGGATGACATTGCAGTGTTCAGCGCCAGTTGGAAAGAACATCTGTGCCACCTCTGGGAAGTGTTGATGGCGCTGCGGAGAGCAGGCCTCACGATCAAGGCGAGTAAGTGCCAGATCGGGCAGGGTTCCGTGGTGTACTTGGGACACCAGGTTGGGAGCGGTCAGGTGGCGCCCCTACAGCCCAAGATTGAGACCATCCTGGCTTGGGAGCCCCCCAAGACCCAGATAGAGGTGAGAGCCTTTTTAGGACTCACTGGGTATTACAGGAGGTTTGTCAAGGGGTATGGCAGCATCGTTGCTCCCTTGACAGAGCTGACTTCCAGGAAGCAGCCCAAGAAAGTGATTTGGACTGACACCTGTCAGAAAGCTTTTGAGGCCCTGAAAACTGCCATGTGCACGGCGCCCGTGCTCCTGGCCCCCAACTTCTCAAAAGAGTTTATCGTTCAGACAGACGCTTCAGAGCATGGTGTGGGGGCTGTTTTGTCACAGATAAATGAGGAGGGCCTAGATCAACCTGTAGCCTTCATAAGTAGAAGGTTACTTCCACGGGAACAGAGGTGGAGTGCAATTGAGCGTGAGGCATTTGCTGTGGTCTGGGCAATGAAGAAGTTGAGACCATACTTGTTTGGGACTCACTTCCAGGTTCAGACAGACCACAGGCCCCTCAGATGGTTGATGCAGATGAGGGGTGAGAATCCAAAGCTGTTGAGGTGGTCCATTTCCCTACAGGGGATGGATTTCACGGTGGAACACCGCCCTGGTACAGAACATGCCAATGCTGATGGTCTGTCCAGATTTTTCCGCCTTAGTGATGAGAACTCCCAGGAGGTAGGGTAGTTCTCCCCACATTTCAGCTGGAGGGGACACGTGTTAGACCTGACACTGTTGGCGTGGGTCTCCCTTCCATTTTTTGCTGTTGCCTCATGTGTTTTTGCTGCTTATAGATGCTTTGGGCACTGTGCCACTGCTATTCAGTGCCACAGTGCAAGTGCTCCCTATGGTAAATTGATGTATGGATTAGTGATTCCATGATTGGTTGGTTTGGTTTACTTGTCAGACCCTAGTACAGTGCACTGAGTGTGCCCAGGGCTTGTAAACCAAATGCTGCTGGTGGGCTCGCAGCACTGGTTGTGCCACCCACAGGAGCAGCCTGTAAAAGTGTGTCTCAGATCTGCCATTGCAGAGCCTGTGTGCAGTCTGGTATTGCCATGTCGACTTGGTAAGTGCACCCACTTACCAGTCCCCAAACCTTCCCTTTCCTGCATATTAGTCACCCCTAAGGTAGGCCCTCGGGCAGGGTGCATTGTATGTGTAAGGTAGGACATGCCCTGGTGTGTGTGGCATGTCCTGATAGTGAATTACAGCCATTGTCGTTTTTCACTATTGCAAGGCTACCTGTTCCCCATAGGCCAGAATGGGCAGTTTGATTATAACATCTTATAATCCTAACTGACTCAGGGAACTAGGTAGAAATTCGAGTTTAGTATGCCTGAACTCAGAATGATAAAATACATCTTTTAGTGAAGTTGGTTTTAACATTCTGTGTTTGAAAATACCACTTTTAGAAAATAGGTATTTTCTTGCCTAACTATCCAAGCCTGCCTCTGCTAGGTTGTGTATTCCTTGTCTGGAGTTTGAGTGACAGGGTCTGGGGGATTCCAGGAGACAGGGTGAGTCAGCACAGGGCTGAATAGAGAGATCTGCATGTAGATGGGTGGGAGGAGTTGCACCTGGGACCTGAATAGGGCTGTGCCATCCCTCCACAATGCTGGCTCCACCTCCTGTGGTGCGTCTGATGTCCCTGGCCTGCACTGTGAATGGAAAGAAGGAGTATTGTCAACAAAGTGCTCCAGGACTGACCAGAACTGGTTTGGACTAGGCTAAGGCCTCTCTTCCTTCAGAGAACAAAGGGAAAATGAGTATAAAAGAGGGAACCCCAAACCCCAGAACTTTAGATCACTTTTGGGAACAAGAAGAACCTTTGCTGAGGAGAGGAACCAGAGAAACTGAGGAGGAGACTATCCCTAAGCTGAGTGCTGTTTGGGGGATTGGCCTGCAGTGGTTGCCTGACTGCCAAAGAAAGGAGAAAGGACTTTGTGCTACTTTCAATTCAACTTGTAAAGGATCTCCAAGGGCTTGAGATAGAGCTTGCCTCCTGACCGAAGTCTCAGGGATACCAGACTTCACTCTTTCTGTTTGCCTGCATCTAGAACTTGCTGTTCTGGTGCTACAGAAGGAATTTGCAACACCGACGCCGGCGAGCGACGCCGTCTCCTGCATCGAAGCCATGAGCGCTGCTCCGACTTGCAACGTAGACCCGACGCCGGCCGCCGTGCCACATCGACGCTAGCAAGCGATATTGCAAGCATGCCATAGCCGTGAGCGCTGCTCTGACTTACGACGACGGCCCGACGCCTGCTGCTGTGCCACATCGACTCCGAAGCCGACATCATCGCGGAGCCGATCGTCGACGTGGGTGGTCAAGAATCCATCGACATCGTGACATCGTACGGAACCGTGGTTTCGGTGCCATCGTGACGTCACCTCCTCTCCGGTCAGGAACCGACGCCTCCCCTGCCTGCCTGCGCAAGCATCCAGGTCCTGACGCATCATCTCCCCCGAAGCAAGGAACCGACGCCGCAACGCGCCAACGACGCCGCACCTCCCCGACGCCGTGAGCTGTCTTTGTTTTCGCTTTTCCAAGGT
This sequence comes from Calotriton arnoldi, assembly GCA_963921515.1. Taxonomy (NCBI): domain Eukaryota; kingdom Metazoa; phylum Chordata; class Amphibia; order Caudata; family Salamandridae; genus Calotriton; species Calotriton arnoldi. The sequence continues at coordinate 2,696,233 of CAWUFW010000049.1, read as the reverse complement.
ACTGTTCTTTGTGGGTCTGTTTTGACTCCGGGCCCGACGCCGCGCACCTCGCGGTCGGCGCCGTACTTTGGGATTTCTTTGACCTCGACGTCGTGATAACTCCAGTTGGGGTTATCTGTTGCTAAAGACTGCTTTTAAGTGAAGAACCTATTTTTAAACCATTTCTACCATCTTGAAGAATTATTATTGATTACAGTATTGTGGATTTTTGTCGTTTGTAGTCTTGTGATAAGTCGATATAAAAATACTTATTTTTATACTACAACTTGTGTGGTGTCCATCTGTAGTGTTGTCACTGGGTTACTGTATGTGTTCACAAATGCTTTACACACTTCCTCTGAGATAAGCCTGTCTGCTCGTGCCAAGCTACCAAGGGGGTGAGCAGGGGTTATTTTAGGAGTGTACCCCCTTACCCTGACTAGACGCAAGGGTCCCTATTTGGTCAAAGGTACCTACCTCTGCCAACTAGAGACCCCCAAATCTAACACTTACCTTTATCTTATTTAATACCTAATTGCCTGTTTATATCATAGCATCATGTGAACTACACACATTTGTAAAATGATTAATCACTCTCTTGTGGGTTCATTTTATTGTCACCGACCAGAGACCACTTTAATTACAATCTCAGACTGATCCCTACTATTTACAAGTCTCATACTTCATTAGGACAGACTGAAAAAACAGAAAATTGAGTAGATGTATGCACAATGACACAAAAAGAAAAGAAATGCAATTATGTCATGAAGAAAACCAAACCTTGTTCAAATGTGTTGACATCTTGATGAGAGAGCAGTGCATACTAAGCACTATTTGCAATCGTAAACTGTACTTTGTAGTGTGTCTAGTGAATACTACAATAGTCCTACTCATAATCTACAAAATGGTATTCCCTTACTTAAATGCATTGTTCTCTGCCTCATACAGAGAGGCAGGAAGTATATGGTGGTGAAATACATGGCATGAGGCAGGGTTGCCACAGTACTGTATAAAAGGCTTTCTCAAATGTTAATGCTGCTACATGGGTAATACTTAAGAGACATAGCTGCCATTCCCCTGGCACCAAGTTAATAATAGTGATGAGCCTCCCTGGTACCACATGATTTATCATTCAAATATCATCTTTAAATATGTTTTGTAAATTTAGCCACTTTTCTCCAAACATCAGCTGATCAGTTCTGAAAATACACAAATACACAAATGTTCATCGGTAACACATATTAATTCAACCAAGCAAACGTTTCTAATTTATGAAGTGCTGCTTCAGTCCAGACTTTTTCCTTTGAATTCTGGGACTTGTAGTTTCTTTTTATAATGGAATAAACAAGGCTGCAAGTCCCAGAATTTAAAGAAAAAACCTGGACTTTAGCAGCACATCACGCATGCACCTGGGAAACTTGGCAGGGCTGAATAGGCTAGTCTGCATATAGGAAAGCTACGTAAAAGTAGCTGGAGAGATAAAGTTGGGAGACGATGTGGCCCAACGGCTAGGGTGGTTATCCTCAAATCTGGGGAACCAGGTTCGAGTCTTGGCAACAACACTCAACATCCTGTGATTCTGGGCAAATAACTTAATCTCCCCATGTCTAACAAAAAATGAATGTGTCCTTGTGTAACGCAACTGGTGGTCATGTAAAGCGATCTGATCAATGATACCTTTGGGTCAAGTTCACGCTATATAAAACTCAGAGAAAAAAAGTAGCTCACAGGCTACTCACTGGTGGAGCCTGATCTAAGGGCCTCACATTTTCTGTGCATAGGGATCTTGCAAATAGAGTTGTCAATAATTGTTGACTTAAAATAGTCAACTAGAAATCTGCCTATTACAAAACAGTAATTGTAATGTAGGGAATGCCAAGGCCAGTATACCAGGCAGAGGCATCCTCTGCAAGGACGACAAAATTGAAAGACAAAACAAATCGAAAGCATCTAGAGCAGTGCCATACTGACATTACATTTCACCTCAAAATCTAAGAAATATTTACAGTTGACGCTCTTTTGCTTTAGAAAATAACCCCTTTTTCATTGGTCATTTTAAAAGTTTAATAGCGTAATATAAGGTTTTGGGAATATATATTTAAATTTCCAGGGGAAAAACACCCAAAGACAGATCACAGACTCCGGAATCCTACAGTTTGCTCTCATTAATGAATTGTATTGTGTCTTAGAAAAGTATAATAAGTACACAGTTTCATAATTAATTCTCTGTAAATTGGTCAGATTTATAAATGAGTGTGGCAGAATTACATTCCACGTCCAACTGGGCATCACCATGCATTACATTTTAGAAAAGGAACCAAGACCAGTTACCTTTTATTTCATGAGGCAATATTGTTAAGTTTGTGTGTTGAGATATCCAAGGATACCATATAAGTAAGAAGAGATTTTTTCAAAACGTTTTTACACTTCCTGGTTTAGCAACTAAAATTTTATATCGACAGGGTACCTGGAAGATTCCCTTCATCAAAATGGGCCATATTATACATTGTGCCCAAGGGGCGCAAAGGACATACGCACCCACTTTGTGTGCCCACAGGGCACAATGGTAATACAGAAGGGGCCACAGATGCCTGGGCGTCCCCTTCTGTATTTCTGATAGTACTGGTGCACATGTAGTGCCAGTGCTATCATGAGAGGGCATTCTCTCATTTGCATGAGGGAATCACTTTGTCTCTGCAACCGTGCCGTATTACCAACGTGGGCACAGAGGCAAACATGACTTTCGGAGGTGCACTGAAATTACGTCACAAAAAGGTGGCACACTTTCAGTGCGCCTCTTACAGGCAGCCCTCTACAGGGTAGAAAGGGGGTTCCATGGACCCTCAGACATCGCCCTGCAGGTGGGTGTAGTGACTCACTGCACCGCCCGCAAGGGGATCACCCTCACCTCTCAAAAGGGCAGGCTGCATGCTGCATGCACTGTGAAACACAGGGAGGCTTTGAAGCAGCAGTTCTGTATTTCACTTGAATGTGCTGCCCTCAGGGTAGTGCGAGTTCTCAGCTGCCGTTGGGGCAGTGCATTCTGCATAATACGACACACTTCCTGTTTGCATCCGGTGCACCTTTTGAAAGGTGCACCATGGGGCAAACTAACAAAGTGCGCCACGTATATAATACAGCCCCATATGTGTAAATGTTTTCTTCAACATTGTAATCTTTCAAAATGTGCAGCTGATACCCGATATGTGTTTAAATATTCTCTTTAATATAAGCCTGCCAGAAGCTTTTGTGGTGCTAAGGGCAAAAGCGTTTACAGGGCCTCTCTTTGGTTTCTAATCCAAGAAGCAACTATATACACTGGGGAAAGAGAAAGCCCAGTTTTTGGCACTTCTAAGGCCAACATTACGAGTTGGCCCGACTTTGGAGCAGAGATACCAGGTGGTTGTAATTTAAGGTACTGGCCGGTATCTCTGCACAAATGTTTGGCTGTTATTAGTGTCCCCACCCCCAAAATGAGCGGTCCACGTGTTACTTAGTGCTTTACTGCTCAGCTTTATCTGGTTTCGACAAAATAAAATCCTGCCATGTAACACCTGCTCTGTGCAGGTGGAAGGTGGCAGTGAGGGTGGGGTTGGAGGGCAAGGGTCCAGGGCACACTTGTGCCTGTTCTGGAGGAGAATTGCCTGCTCCCCCGCCTCACTGAAGCATAGAGTGGGCAGGGCATTGCTGCTGCTCCAGCCACAGCCCTACAGCCTAGTGACATGCCCGGTGTCTCCAGGGCCAGAATTACTGGGTCCAGAGTTTTTGGCCCTGAAAATACTGCACACGGATACACTTGGGATGGAGACCTGTTTTTTTTCAAATGGCGTAATCGCTCCAGTTGAAATACCTCAAATCATAATGATGGAGTTAGTGGTGTTGCTGAGTTAACTGCATTTTGAACAAAATTGCAAGGCTTGCTTTTTATTATTAAAATACATGTTGTAACAGGAGCGAAGGTACCCAAAATGTGAAGGGCCAGGAACGAATAGCCAAGGCTGCCCTCTCCTTCCTGTAATCGTGTAACTGGAACCAGATGGACATTCTTGCTTCAGAATAAGCATTGAAAGCAAAAGTGCATTCAGTTTCGTCGTGAGTTTAGTGGAAACAGCTTTGTGTACTTGCGACTTTAACATTGTCCTTGTAACCATAAAACTCGGGGCATTTAATGGAAACGTTTTCTCCATTACTGTTTTTTTGCCAATTTTATTTATGATTTTTTGTGGGGGGTTTGAGAATATTTACTAACAGGGGTATGCCACACAGTGATTACTTAGCTTTTTTTTAGTTTTGTGAGTTTTGTGCAGTGTGACAAATGCAACATTTTGTTTTCAAAGTAGGGGTATCTTCGAGGCCCCTACATGGAAGCAGAAACTGTGTCCACTGCCATGAGGTGCAGTAGGAGGACTCCCCTCACAACCCTGGCATGGCACCATCTACCATTTGCATTGTACTCCATCCTCATGCAAAGGAACTCGAACAGTAGCCTCCACACCCACAGGCCTAACCTATATTCACATCACTTGAACCATCCGCACAAACCCTGTAGTTGAAGTCCATATCCATGGTGTTGGAGGCCCGTGGTGCCATAGATAATTTTCTTTGATGTAGAGGTTCTAGTAGTTTTTATTCATCCAGGAACATGGAACTACAATAACATATAATACCATAACATAGCAGTCTCCTGTCTACTCTCTCGAATCTCGCCATAAACGTATTTCAGCCACCAAACATTTCAAAACTAAAATTTGGTTTTAATCCACAACTTACACCAGAGCCAATCATTGACAGTGACTCAGATGGGCCAAAAGGAGACAGGAGGATATCTGAGTCACTAACTGGAGGAAAGTAACCTAAAGATAAGGTGCATTCACCACTTCAACAAAGTTTCTCCACGCCTCCTCTAGGATGGGGTGACAGCCCACTCTCCACCAAGATAGCCTGTCCATCCACCGAAGATCTTCCACTCTGCACATCTATTCTTTACCTTCCAGCGACCCACCTAAAAAGACCCTAGCTGCCTCTACAACAGGAGAAAAGACATATCTCCAACCTTGGAGCATCATTTCAATTTTCACTTGGCACCCCAATGTTGCTTTGGTACCTCTGGAGTTTAGATTTTTTGTATGTTCAACAATTCTTTTTTCCTCTCCAGGATGTCTGGGAATGGATCCGGGAAGAGCAACAAATGATTTCCCTCAAATTTCATAGATTTCCTGCTCATAGCTGCCTTCAACACTTATATTTTGCAGACATCTGCAGATTGCAGAACCACCATCACAGTTCCACAATTCCCAGAATACTCTCAATGGTTCCTCGATGGCAATTTATATGCCATAGATAAACAATTGGTGTCCTCTTCTTCAGATCCTAATACCTTCAGCATTCCTATCTGTAGCAGTACCTCCTCATTCCCTGAGAGCATTCTCAGCACTTGCACCTGGGATCCCCTTCTCTAACATTTCCAAGTTCATATCCAGTTTCACAATGCTGTTAATAGCACTGCTCTTCTTAAAGTCTTGAAGGTCATTTTAAGTGACTCTCATCTAGCTAGTTTGCCTCCCCAGTTGATGCATCTGTGATGCATTGTGGTCCACTCTGCTGTCTGGACCTGAAAGCCCATTTAGTTTCTATTTGACCGCTTTAACAGCCACTTCTATATTCAATTATGTTTTGGTCCAGGTCACTGTGCATTGGATCAATGTGGTGAAGCAACCTTTGTTCAAATTTTGTCATATCACCGTCTTCTGAGGACACTTCTTCCCTCTATTTATGCCCTTCTTATGTGTACTTGTGTGTCATGAAAAACTCCTGTTTGATTTTCCTTTTCTCAGTTATAGTTAATACACTGAAATATTGGCACCAGATCACAGAGAGAATATGGAGAGTTCATAATCCTCAGTATCAGGTTGCCAGATTGCCATCCTCAGTACAAGAGAGACCCCTGGCAGAGCAATGATGGCTTATCTCTAGGGTCCGTGAGTGGGGAAGGAGCCTGCACTCTACGGGCCAGAAGATGTAACACAGAGTCACCACTTACAGCTCCTGACGCCACTAGCCTGTGTCCTTCTGCCTTACTGTCAGGACCCAGCTTCAGTACATTTGACCAGGTCCTTAGTTAAGCCATGGATCATGCTTCAGGTGGCAAAACTCCACAAAAATACAGCAACTTTGTTCCTGCTACCTCATACGACTCCCACAATTGTGGCCACAGGGAGGCACAAATGCACATATTACACCCTTACGCCATCATTTCCAGGGGCTGAAAAGACACATCCAGAAGCAGTAACTCATCTGAGCTGCCACCCCCCCCATATCTTGCACATGAGGCTCAACGTATTCCTTGATTTTTAGCCATTTTCTACTTTGTGTGCCATAAATCATGGTGAGTAGCAGGCCAGGGAGTGACCACAGATATCTTCTGAGAATGTTTTAGACTTGAGGTTTTCCAAAGATTTAGTCCTTTGATATTTATGTATTTTCCTGTTGTTTGTGCTATATATCTGAGGGTGTTGAGATACACGTGTCTCGCCACAAATGTACTTCCTGATGTTTTATGTATTTTATACTGTTTTTGTTAAGGTGCTCCAGGTATTGTGGATTGACCACAGAGGTATTTCTCAATACTTTAGGCATTGTTCTACAGTGTTTGTTAAAAGGCATGGAGCAGTGAGTTTTTTTTGATGGACACTGATGTATTCCTAGAATTTTAAGGCATTTTTCTGGTGTATGTTAGGAGTTGTTGGGGGTTGCCAGGTTGGCCACAGATTTAGTCCTTCATATTTTTGCAGTTTTTTAGTATGCAGTAGAAATCCTGGACATGGACTGCCTAATACTTTAAAGCATTATGATACAGAAATTGAAGAGGTGAAATGTAAAATCTAGGAACAATTGAGTAAGAACCAATTAACAGAAATATTGGATGGCATTACAGGTTAGGGTCATATAAAAAGATGTTGATTGCAGTACAGTAAGTAAGTTGTGTCCCAGTAAAGTTTTTCAGGGACACAACTGACTATAAAAATGACCACTTTTTCCCTGGGTCAAACAAAAATCAACTGGAATGTTCAGGTATAGGTCAAGATATCACAAGTAGCTCAGGTGATGATTCCGCAAGGGAACAGATAACGTATGAGAAGCACCATCCAACAGTTTCTGAAGTACCCGCTGAAGCGGGGCCAACATGTGTAAGTTCACCAACCAATTAATCATTTTTATTAGTGGCTTGCAGATACAACTAAAAGGAGAAGGGCAAGGACACTGACAAAGAAGGTATAATAAAACAGGAGATGAAGTAGGCAACATTTGCAGAAACTCAAAGTATAGTTATCAACATGACTGATTTTCCTGTCTTTGAACTGGAAATACAAATCTTAGATGTAGGTACAAGTTTTGCACCTCCTTATTTAACTAATTTCCTTTCAATCTAAGATTGAACTTTTGCAATTCACAAGGAAATACCATTGGAAAGTGTTTTTTCAAAGTTTAATAAAAGAAAATATTCCCATGGCAGACAGGTAAATCTCTGAATAAGGAGAGTTTCAGCAAAAGTGTTCCCCTGTGAACTATAAATTAATGAATTTGTTTGAAACATTGATTGAAAATAAAGTAGAAAAATACAATTAAAAGAAAACATGATTTTGACAAAAACTTACAATGAAGGAAGAGAATTATTAGGTGAGAGTATTATAAAATGTAAGTGCAATTGACAGATCACCATAAAAACCACTGAAATGATAGGCGTTGGAGGAAATCCACCTTTTCTGCATGGTCATTGCGGATTTCTCTTCTTTTGCTAGCCCCTATATTTTTGCTGGTTTTAGATCTCTGTGCACTTTGTCCCTGTTAACCAGTAGAAAACATGGGTAAAGGGCTCCCCCTTGAAGCATGATGGTTGAATTAGCATAGTACTGATTGATATATTTAGCTTATCTATAAGTCCACAGCATATGGTACAAGGGGTACTCAGGGCCTGGATGGTAAATCATTTATGGACTGATGCACCTATTGTCCCCACCACTACAGTGTCAGTACAAACATTGCTACAGGCCTTCCATTGTAGCCTGGCTGCTGCAGTTTTAAACCTTCAGGTCAACCCTTCAAAACAACAATTTTTGACAGGAGAAATCTCCCTCTTACATATTAAGCAGCCATTTTCGTGCCAGCATGGTAGCCCATATGATAGGGAACATAGTATTTAAAAGTGAACATGTAGAAAATTAATATTACCATGTCCCTAAAGGGACATGGTAATACAAGGGCCAAAAAGCTATTTTCACTGTGGCAGGCCTAGGTGTCCTATGTACAAACCCACAGTGCAGTTTGAAATACAAATACTGTATCTTGTGAAAGGGAGCAGCTATAAAAATTATTCAACAACTATGTTTAATAGTTTAAAAAATCCAATTCAATGGTGAAATCGGATTTTTAATAAATATTAAGGGAAACTAACTTTTAGAAAGCTTCCCTTTCCCTGCCTAAAGATCCTGTAGGCTAATTTGAATTGGCTCTCCAGCATTTCCCAGCCAGTGATTATCCTTAAATAGGTGTGAAAAAAGGTGTGAAATGCCTTACAGGAGCAAACAATAGGAGGACCTCAATAGGCAAAGATGGCTTCTCTGAACTTCACAGAATATGCCAGGTGGGGCTTGTGGGCATCCTTTGTGACACTATAATGTAAAGTCCTGCTTGACAGGTCTGCTGGGTTATAAGACAACAGGGGGGAACTATGGGCCAATTAAACAGGTCCAGCATACAGGCCCACGGAACCACAACAAGAAGAGGTATGCTGTTCCTAAAGGGTCCTACAGGTCAATGGGTGTAAAAAGAGCATATGGATGCTCATGAAGATCGGAGAAAATCTTTTCTCCTTTCAGAAAGAGACCCTCACACACCCAGCCAGCTAGGTGTCTTGCTTCATCACTGGGTCTGCTCCTTATCGGGTCGGCGCTGCAATACCCGATCGGCACCCGTGATGTCTCTAAATTGCCGAGTACCGCATTCAGCACTGAGCTAATAGGGTCAGGTACCACCGAGGGAAACTGTCTCCTCGTGTACGGTCATGGATGTATCGTCCTCATTCCTACACCGCGGGGGTCCCAAGTAGTAAACTCAACTCACCAACCATAAAGTGTAGAATGATCAATAATAGGTCCTGAAGAATTGCCGTTAATTTGACACTAGGCAAGAAACATGTTGGCCTGAGTTTTAGCACACAACCCTGCAATCTTTGAGCAGGCGTGTGCGCTTCTTTTTGTTTTTTAATCAGTATAGTGACCACAGTCATTAAAATAGTTTTGGGTGGATCACTAATTCCTGTTTTATATTGCACACATTACACATCTACACATCTACACTCACTAGGGCCCTTACACGCACCGCACCTAACGGCTAAGAAAAAAGATCTCCGCCAAGAAGGCCCCATCACGGGTGCCGATCGGGTATTGCAGCGCCGAACCGATAAGGAGCAGACCCAGTGATGAAGCAAGACACCTAGCTGGCTGGGTGTGTGAAGGTCTCTTTCTGAAAGGAGAAAAGATTTTCTCCGATCTTCATGAGCATCCATATGCTCTTTTTACACCCATTGACCTGTAGGACCCTTTAGGAGCAGCATACCTCTTCTTGTTGTAGGTCTGCTGGGTTCACATATAACACTTGGGGTAAACTGGAAAGGGAGAGAACCAGATGTCAAGACAATTCTTCTGTATCCACTGTCTGGTTGCTGAAGGACCCTGTGTTGGTCTACCAGACTTATTTCTCAGGGTTTACATATAATGCTAGGGGCACACTTGAAAGGGAGAGAACAAGATGCCAAGACAATTCTTCTGTAGCCAATGGTTGCTGTAGGACCCTGCTTTTGTCCTACCAGATTTCTGCCCCAGGTTTGTTATGGGTACAATATTTGCTCCAAAATGGATTTTAGTGTTAGATGTGGGAAGACACTAGGATTACCATAGCACACTTCCCAGACACCCCCCAGCCCTCATAGCGCAAGCTGAGGGTGGCCAAAGACCTTCACCATCTTGAAAATACCCAAAGTTGAAAGGGTTGGCCCTGTGAAAGGCCCTCCTCCCTCTTGTACCCAGAACGGTTGGGATCATTTTTGGAGGAAAGAGAGCAGGTAGTATGGATGAAACCATACTCTTCCAAAGTCAAACAGTTGAGATGGGGGGTGCCTCAGGGATCTGTTCTGAGCCCTACCATTTCAACATTTAGTTGTCCCCCTCTGGCATTCTTGGTGGAATCATTCGGAATTGAGATTATTTCTTATGCGGATGATACACAGCTCCTGCTAACCTATGAAGGGGACTCAGTTAACACCAAATAAACTTTTGCTCTTTGTTTAAAGGCACTACTTGATTGGCACAAGAAGAACAAACTTCAGTGTAACCCAGACAAGACTGAGGTCCTGTTATTTGGGCCACATCCCCTTCAGGGATGGACAGGAGCCTGGCCGAATAATGTTCCTCCTCTGCCGCCTCCATGGAGGTGGCAAGAAACCTGGGTGTTTTGTTTGATTCACACCTTTCCTTTAAAGCCCAGGTCTCATCGGGTGTGAAATCTTGTCTGTGGGTTCTTCACCTGCTCCGTAAATATTTGCACCTGATCCTTCAGGAAGTGCAGGTCACAGTAGTTAGGGCTTTGATACTATTGCGGCTGGATTGTATCAATGTTTTGTACCTGGGTATCCAAGAGTGTTTAATCCAGCGTTTAGGTAGTGCAAAATATAGCGGTCTGCCTACTGTACCTGCTACCAAAGCACACATCTGTATCGTTTTTCCGCGAGAAGCTTCATTGGCTTCCAGTGCGCAATTGAGTAATGTTTAAAGTGTTAACTCTCACTCACCAAGCCCTCAACGACAAGGTTCCTTCGTATCTGAATGAAAGGATTAAGGCTTACAGACCAGGGAGACTGCTGCGCTCCAGTCAGGCTGGGCTGTTAGCAGGTCCCTACTTTAAAAAGCAGTGGAGAGGGGGTTCTTCCTTTATGGTCCTGGCCACGGGCATGTGGAACCAGCTGCTTGACCATTTGAGAGTAATGATAGAGGAAGTACGTTTTTTAAAAATCACTGAAAATGTATCTCTTTAGTATTTTGCGTATTTTGGTTACCGGCTGGGTTCTGTTTAACTGTATCTGCCTCTGATGCCGAGTTCTGGGACACTATTGGAGTGGCCCAGCACTAAATAAATAATCGTCATTCATTCATTCAGTCATTCACTCAGTCATTCATTCATTCATTCATTCATAAAGAAGTGGACTCCAAGGGTCAGTTGGCTGTCCTCCTTTTTGGCTACAGGAAGACAACAAGCTCAAGAGGCCTTTCCCGGAAGTACCCAGCTGATAGTTGACAACTGGGCCTGGACTGGACAGTGCTGTTGGCATCTGTCTGACACCCTGCAAGTCTCTTAAGTGCCTCCCCTGAGATCCTGGGAGGCTTTAGAACTGTACTTCCTTGGGACTTAAAAGACTAAATCAGAAGGTAAACTCTTTGACCAGGACAAACCTAGTTGGTGTATCTGACCCGTGTTCAATCGTGGTCAATCTCAAATTACGACTAGATCCCGTCTATTATCATCGCGCTTTGTACTTTTTAGCACTATTTTCTCTTAAATCTTTAAAAATTCATATTTGTGGTTTCCCTTATTGGAGTTTTTGCCGCTTTGGTGTCATTTTTAATCACATTTTACTCTATTGTTTGTAATCCAGTTTGGTATTTGTGCTGTTTTGCATTTTGAGTTTATTACTGTATCGGCACTACATAAATACTTTGCATATTACCCTAACTTAGGAATATCTCCTGTGTGCCATACCTACCAGGGGGTGAGCTTAGGCTAATTTATTGACTTTGAGAGTTCACCCTGGCAAGGTTGTTCCTTTAGGTGGGTGGTCACTCACACCAAGTAATAATTAATTTCTTACAGATGTGTCATTTATCATAAATACTATCTAATAAGAGGCAAAGGTGAAAGAGCATATAGCTAACATTAATACTTAAGCACTAGTGGAGAGTGAGTTAATGGAATTATTGAACATGTCTTAAATCACATTGGATTCAGAATGCATAACTATACAAAGCACACCTTACCTAATCTATAATAATGTTCGTGCTCCTTACATTTGCATGTTTCTGAAGGTGCACAAAGACCTAATTGATCGTCCATCTGGAGTAGACTTGTTATTCTTGAAGTTAACTAACTATTGCAACATGTTAGTATCTTTAGCCTTTCAGTGATTACATGAAAAAGTTCTTAAAATATACAACAGACTTTCTATAGAAGTTATATTTTATAGAAAGTTTGGTTGGGCTTTATGGTGCACCTTTGATGAAACTTTTTTGTAAATGTCAGTCCCCCATGGTGAGGGATTACAAGAAATGAACGGGAATATTCTTAGTGAACCAATTGAAGGGGCCAATGAAATGTTTATCTTACAGTTGATGCACATTATTCTGCAATATATGTTTTTCCAATGGTATAAAAATTTCATATTGCAGATTGTGAGCACATCAATGGAGTCTAATATGGCCACCTTATATGCCAGTCAGCAAACTACACTACTACACTTTTCAACCTCATATCTGAAAAATGATTTAAATGATTTAACATTTTCCCGACTCATAAGGATCAAAATGATAACATCTGATAACATTGTTCATGAAAGAAGTAAAGACAATTGAGCAAAGAAAGTTATTGAACTTAGTATACTTTGACAACAGGATAAACATTTGATCAAATTCCAAGGGACGAAATGTTTGGAAATTTTAATTGAAATCATCGGGAATAAATAGATCCAGTTTATTAAGTAGGATATTGTATATCATTCACATTCTTAACAAATGATTAAGCTCAAATTTGATTCACAATGTGGCACTAGCCACTTGTCCTTGTGGGGTGCTGTATAAAGGAAATACCATTAGAAAAGCCAAGATGCTTGAATAAGCCCACAAGTAGAATTCATCACTTGAATAAGTCTATACCTCTGTCAAGGCATCATACTGAAGTAAAACATATCATTCATCAAATCAAACTACAGTTAATAGAAATGATAACAGTTATAAATCTAGTACTGATTATAAAGAAATGAAATTGTAAAAAGATGCCTTTTGAGTGAAAAACTGACTACTGTATCCCCAAGGAGGTTAAATAAATCCTTTGAATGGTCTGTTATTGAGTGATAGGGTAAGGAGGCTGTTGGGATGGAAAAGTGCCCTGCATGATGACAGATGTGCACCCCTGCCCTAAGTGCCCCAGCTGCATCAGTATCTGCATCCCTAGTGCTGATATTTAGTCATGCGTGAACACGGATCATGCGGGTGCACCATGACCTAGACCTATCTCTTAGTAATGCGGTCTGCTTAGATCTGGAGAGAGGCACACCAAGCTCTACCCTTGTGAAGATAGAAGGCTACTGCCCTTACCTGGAGTTAAGTGATACAAGCACAGTGGTGGCAGCATACTTGTTTTGCGTTCAGTAGAAATGTGTATCGCTGACATTCTTGAGTGCTGGGGTGGGAAACAAACACTAAAAGGAGAAAGCTGAGCATCCTTTGAGCACATCAAAGGGCTCTTCAATTCCGGGAATAGTTTCCGGTCAGTGAGGCCTGGGTTCATTGCCAGGGAGAAGGCGGGAGTGAGATGTTTGGCATTAGCAGGGATTCTTGATAGAGAGAAAGGTTTAGTCCTTTGAACCTCTATGGGACATTTTTAAGTGAAGGCTGACAGCAAGGTGTGCAGCCCAGTAACTCCCTTGACCTGTTTTGTGGGTCAGTCAGAATTGGAGCCATTACTGATGCGGCAGACTGTCCCTTTGACAAAGGGCAGTGCAGAGGTGACAGAGCTATTGCAAAGAGCTGACATCTCCAATATGAATTTCAAAGGCCAAACACTAAATCACATATGTGTCTGGATCTGGACTGTAAAGAGGGGAGCATGAGCCCCATCCTTTGTTGAACAGCACAGTCTCATCAGGAGAGGGAAGTTCGCCAAGACATCTAGCTGCTAGAACCGGGACTGGGGACCAAGGTCTGTCAACCTCCAATCTGGGTGAGAGGCCATCACCCAGGAGGCAAGAACAATTGCCCCATGCTTGGACCATCAGCCTTCTGACTGCCTGCCAAGACCATTGGGACTGCTGTGAATTTGTGGTGTAGCAAATCTCATTGGGGCTGTTTTGCGTGTGTTCGCAACCTCCATGTGCGAGAAGGGGGCCACTGAGACTGCTGGAGCTGTCACCCATTGCCAATGAGACTGTGGGGGCTGTCAGACATGCAACTAAGACTGAGTGTCGTTGCCCATTTCTGGGACCCCCATGTGCCAGGAGGGGCCTTCTGAGACTGTTGGGACCATAACCAGGAGGATATGACCTGATTTGTTCTGTAGCCCATATATGTGACCCCTGTATGCCATGGGAGGCCTCTAGGACCATTGAGACTGTCGCTGTGTCGGAGGAGTCACTACGACCAGCAGAGGGACTAAGGAACAAGTCCAGTAGCCATATGCAGGAGCATTGCTACATCACTCACTTACCTGCAAGAACTGCGAAGGAGTCACTGCACCCAGATGCCATTGCCAACCTTGCTGACTTTGGGAAGAGTGCGGTGCGATCTACTCATTGTGGAGTGTGGGAGAGAGCAGCACCTGGCTCCTAGATTCTTCTGAAGGCCACAGTTGGGATAAGGTGGAAGAAGGGGCTGCAGGCCTGAGTGAGACATGTTGGAGCTTGGCAGTTTACTGCCCAGAGAGCACAAAACTTTCAAGGCCAAAGCCAGACTTTGATGCACATTACTAGGGCTGGCAGAACCCGGGGTCACCTCCTAAAATCCACCAGGGATGCCGAGTTTAGCATCCTCAAGAAGGAGGAATGAGAAGACCAGTGGGGGAGCACAGGCCTGACAAGGGTGGGTGTGCTAGTCTTGAGAGACTACTTGTGTGATTTTTTAATGGCGCTGTGTTTTCAGCTTGTATATATATACTGCCTTTTATACTAAGGATGAGTACTGGACTGGACAATACTCTAGGGGTTTGGTGACTAAACCGGAGCTCTTGCTGAGTAAAGGTTGCACTTCAGAGGTAGCAGACACTATTCAGCAATCATGGCGCCGATCTACTAGGAAATCTTACAGTCGCCATTGGCAACATTTTGTAAAATGGTGTCTTTCCAAGAGTCAACAAGCCAAGCTTTGTGATCTGATTAAGAATTGGATTTTTTTGCAGGACGGCTTTAGCTTGGGTTTGACAGTCTCCATCATCAGAGCTCAATGGCCTGCAATTCAGGCTTTCAAAGGAGACATTGTAGCTGTGATTGCTCCTTTAGCCTCAAGGCTATTTCGTTGTTTTTATCTCCAGCGACCTTCCGTGCATTCCCCAGTACCACCATGGGCTATTCCCCTGGTTCTTCAAGATTTAACTAAACCTCCTTTTGAGTCCCTTGATTCAGTTGATCTCTAGCTTACAGTGAGTGGGGTGATTGAGGTCCTTGCTTTCAGTCTCCCCATTTATTCGTTTTTATCCAGACAAAGTGGTTTTTCGCCCCTGTCCATCCTTTTTGCTAAAAGTTACATCTACGTTCCAGTGTTCTCAGGATATTGTCCTCCCAGTTTTTTTGCTGGAGCCCACATTAGCTGAGGAAGAAAGGCTCCATACTTTGGATTTACATAGAGCCTTGTCTATTTATTTACGTAGATCGGCTATATTTTGCAAAATTGATGCATTATTTGTGACATATAGCTTACCGAATAAGGGTCCTCCTCCCTCAACTTTGATCCTTTCTAGATGGATTAAATCCGCTATCATCATGTGTTATTACTTGACCCGCGTTCCTCTCACTTTGGTTGTTGAGGGTGGGTCCACTAGAGGTTCGTCAGCTTCATGGGCCTCTTTTTAGGGAGCTTCTTCGCAGGACATTTGCTGTGCTGCCACATGGCAATCTCCGCATACTTTCTCATTATTGTGTTCAGTTGGGGGAAGATTATACTACTTCTTTTGGCGATTGTGTACTGTTTGAGGTGCCACACTTATAATTGGTATGTTTTCGTATTTGTAAAGATGTTATGTTGAATTAAACATTGAAATTTGCATCCATCATGTTTTGGTGTGGCTATTTGCTGCATACAATCAATATTGGACTACTTGGGTATTTTCTCGCAGAAAAAGACTGGATTGGGGAAGATTGACAAGGAAGTAATGTCTCAGTTACTTAGAGGTAATCTTCATTACTCCGATTCTCCCCACTACTGTACTGTATTCCCACCCTCGCACCCGAGAGGGGGGATTAGTTAGCTTGTCAAGTGGACACAAAGTGATGTCGGTGATCCTCCCTTTTCTACTGACTGCTGGGTGATGGCAGCCATCTTGGGAGGATTTTCAGAACAGCTAGGGAGCAGATTCTGCAAAACGGAGAAGAAAACTTGCAGTTAAGGACTGTATCGGGGAAGATGGACGAGGAGGTAATGGAAAGCTTTACAGGCCTAATCCATTCATAGCATCAAGAGCTGGAGCTTTTCTGTTTGCATAAAAGTAAAGCAAGAAGAGAAACAATGAAATATAGAAACAGAAAAATTCTAGATAGATATTGAGAGATGAGGGGAAAGAGAATTGAAGAGGCAGAGGGAGGGAGAGGTCATTCAGAGCCAGAGATAGACAAAACATTGGAAAGAGAGAGAGAAAGACAAAGAAATACCTAGAAAGACAAGAGGACCCAATGAAAGACTGAGAAATAGGAAGAGACTTGGGTAGAGATAGGAGAGACATATAGACACAAAGGACAGGGAGAGATATACAAAGTGACAGAGAGACAGAGAGAAAGAGAGAGACTGCGATAGAGAGGGGAGAGAGAAAGAAGTTAAAGACATGACGAGATATTGGAAGAGTGAGAGAGAGAGAAGGAAAGACATGGAAAGACAGAGACAGGCAGGGAGAGAAGGATCATAGATGACGGAGAAAGATATAAACAGAGTCAGACATGAAGAGACAGTGTGCCCTCTCGTTCTGTCTTCTTGAGGTGCCTCTGTAAAACTAATACTGTTTGAATCTCTATCTCTTCCAGAATCTGCTGGAACCGAAGAGCATTCTGGGCACCATTTGACCCTGCATCTTTTGTAGAACAGACATGTCCCTTCAGATTTTCTGTCTGATATTGGTCGCTTACACTTATTTGACTTACATTGCACTGTTTGCATAATTCACGCTGATTCCTGTAACAAAAAGAATGTGGATGTATTAAATTAGGTGAGCGTGAAATTTCACGCAATTGTGGGAGCGGAACAACGAACTCCAGAACCTGAGACACACGAAATGTTACCTTCGGAGGTGTAAGCAAAGCGTATAGACAATACGAGTAACTCGTTTGCTTGCCCTAAATAAATTAAAAACTATTAAACTGACCATCTTTGGGATGCCGACAATTTCTTCAAGGAGGAGGTTCATGGTGTACAAGTTTTGTTAAATATATATTATTTAGCGCCTCTACCAGTCCCGCTGCGTGGGACACCACAGGCTACCTAGGGACTCAAAGACCCAACAACCGCCGCCTGACTGAGGAGGAGGCACTGTTACCTGCCCCGCTGCGAGGACATGTACGGGCTACGCCCGGGCAAAGCCCAGGCCAAGGGCGGACCAGTCCGCGCCCCGTAACTGACAGGAAGAGGAGGAGCAGGGTCACCCCATTAGCTTTGCCTGTGAAAGCCCCTGCACTCTATTGTGACTGCCCTTTTTTATCTATTAATCCGCCCCTACATTTGGTTTGTAAGAATATGGATTCACTTTTTGATACATCAGGGACTCTCTTGAGATTTACTCCAGCATACCAAATAATAAACGTACTGGTGACTCCATGCCAACGCCTTTCTAGAACAAGTCGCCCTATATTTTGGATTAGTTGTTGTTGAATAAATAGTAGAATCATGGGGAAAAGAAGCAGATTTACCATCTGTGGGGAGGAAGGACCCTAAGGCAGCAAGACACGTGGCAGAGAATTCTACACTCCAAAATATCAATGATTTGATAGAGGAGGTAGAGGACATTCTCAGTAAAGAGAGAAGACCCCCAAAAACAAAATAATGCAGTTTTACAAGGGAAGAGTTACTAAGTATGATATTTCTAAATGCAAAGTCTTTGAAGCAGTGGCGGCACAGCAGTCCTGCCCACTTCTGTAATAGGCGTTTCAGGCGCAGTAAGCAGGGGTGGGGAGGTGATGTAAATTCCGGTCGGCGGAATGCCGTGGCTAAAGACAGAGTGTCGCCCCCCTCAAGAACCTAAACCGTCCGGCCAGAGTACTCACCAAAATAATACAGCTATCATAGCATGTACTAACTGTTAGCAAGTCGGCAAATCAGCCCTTAGTAATCCCCCACACAAACAATACACAAAGTGTGTTCAAATCAAATCAAATAAGCTTTATTCATGTGTATCATTAAAAGTCTAGAAATACAATGTATTCAATATAAAAGGTAAAAGTGAGAAGAGGAGACCATTACAATTTTCTCACAGGTTTAAAAGATCTAATAAAAAGATAGAATAAATTATAATACTAAAGGTATAGCAGTATTCTTCCGGCATGGCATCTGTGCAAATCAAGCAAATCTAGCAGAGGGCTAATATATCCTTACGAAGCTTAGTGAGCGTACAGTACTATAATCTTATTTAAGAGAGTCACACAAACCCCAGCTTACAGAATTCAATCCTAAAAAGGAAGCAGTATACTCTACTTCTCGCTAGAGTACAACCTTAGAGCGTTTGTGCCAAACATTGGCTAAAAACCGACTTACGGAAAAGACCATTGCTTCAGAGGTGTCAGTTTTCAAAATTCTGTATGCAATTTTATAAGGATTAACCTTTAGGTTTAAACAGACAGGGCGTATCCATTTCCTGCGGGGGCCACGGTATTCTGGTCAGAAAAACAAAACGTGTTCCTCCGTCTCAGTAACTTTCCCACAGGCAGGGCATTTGTCTGAATTTCGCTCTCTTGCCCACTTACTCGTAAAGGTTTTTAGTGGCAGACTACCCAACCGAAATCTCACAAACAGACTTTTGGCCAGGGGAGGAGAAATTATATCAAGAAAAAATCTTCAAACTTTGGGGTAGGCTTGAATTCAAGGAACTGATTGGTCAGACGACCTAAAGAAGCAGTTGCTAATTGTTGGTCATGCAGGAAGGCCCAATACCTGGTTTTGAGTACAGCAACCTCAGACTTCCCAATGTTCTCAGGACTATCCCAGAGTCTGCTCAGCCCCTTTCACCTACCCCATGTTGAGATTTATTGTAACCAAGGGGTTTTGAGGGCGCCATTGGTCTTCATTAAATCCTTCAATGCGCCCCTATACTCTATTAGTTATTGGGTAGACCAGATACTAACCCAAAACATCAAAGGTCTTAAATGTGCCATATCTGAGTATGTTTGCTACCCAAGTCCACGAAAAGTGGAATTAGGGGAGTACTTGAAGAAGCACAGACAAGTGATCTGATAAATTTGTTCTCCTTTTATGAATGTCTAAAATGGGAACAGAAGTTACCAAGTTTCCTTCAAAAGGAGAGAAAAAGTGCACATACCAATTACAGCTTTCTGAGTGCAGTTTATCATTGGCCAATACTCGAGGACAAGAAACCCTTCTTGAGTTATTGGCTAGAGTCGGTTCTGTCATTACAGTCAGACACCCAACCAGCTCTCTATTGAGGGCGTTTCCGTTTAATGTTCCAAAAAATGGATTATGGTCTCTGTCAAGTCGGGGTACAATTACCATATCACTCAGCAATGGCCAGATCCTTACATCAAGTAAAATGTAATCCATGACACTTGAATAAAAGCCTCTTTTAAATATAGGTGATCTATCAGGATCAGATCGGGTCCATCCATTGCAAGCCCTGAGACTGTGCCCAACCACCATCAATGCTACCTGCAAGGCAGCACTAGAAAAATGAGCGTTGAGGTCTACTAGCCAAGCCTGGAATATTCCATATCTCGTCCTGTTCAAACAATGCATTAAGCTAAGTTGAAGGCTCAAAAGAGACATTGAAATCTCCTGCTACTACAACTTTTTCTGGCTGTTGATAGAACTCAATCTTATTATCCAGCAAGGCCAAAATAGGGGAATCTTCTCTAGCAGAAACTGACCTGGCATACACATTGAACAGTACCATGGTTAGCCCAGAGGCAAACTTGAACTGAACTCCCATTAAAACTAGAGAGTCAATCTTTAGCTGTGTGTTGGCACAGGCGGTAGTATGTTTCACCAAAATCATTAATCCTCCCATCACTTGCTCAGTTTTATTTGGAGGCATCGCTCCCACTCTTTAAGTAGTGTAACCATTTATTAATATTCTGTCTACGGCCCAAGTTTCTTGAAAGATACAGACATCCTTTCCCCCCCACAAATAGCAGCCAATCATTTTCCGTGAGTTTAGATGTAATCCCTGCCTGATTCCATGAGATCAATGGCAATTCTTTTTGTGCGCCAATATTTTCTGGAATGCTAGGATCCCCATATCCTATAATGATCGGGGCAAATATTTACTAGCAGAGGTGGCATCAGACACACCTGGGCTAGTCGCTTGGTCTGGGCCACCAACATTAACAACAGATGCAGGAGACACCCTACAATATTTACAAAATGTAACTACTTTACCACACTCCACTCTATGCTTTACCACTGTAGTGTACACCACTACACTACACTCTATACCACTCCAATATATGACACTGTACTGTATCCTAATTCACTCCAGTGTATGCCATTCCACTGTATGCCTCTCCAGTATACCTGATTTGACTTTACTGCACTCCATCATACCACAATATACTGCACAATAGTAGACTTTACAACACTCTCCACAGGCATATTGTACTACACTCCACTTAACACTTCACTCCACAAAACTAAAATGGACGAATATTCCAAATGTGTTACTAACATTAGAAAAGCCATTAACATTCACACAAAAAAAACCAGTTAAAGATAAGTTATAGTTAGGAAAACTTAATTTTTTTGTTTGTTATACAAACCAAACTTAAACTACACAAACATTAGAGATTCTAAAGTTATAGTTATATTTTTAATGAACTCATTGGATTTACTATTATATGTAGTAATCAGTCTAACCGGGTTTTGAGCCTATTACTTTCTCTTTTTTGAAAATAGCAACTTCTCCCTAGGTTGTTCCTTGACCTTCTCACATGCCACAATTCAATCCTGCTTTGGGTAACCCCTGGCAGAGACTCTCCTCAACATCCTGTCCTGTCCTGTTTCAAAAGTATGTGGAGTGCTGCAGTTCCGTTTAGCCCGAGGCATCTCCCCAAATGGGAAGCTCCATTTCAGGCTAGGGGCGGGTGATGGCTATGCGCGTGTAGGATGCTATTTCCTGCAGTGCTTTTTCTAAACAAACTAGTTTGTAAAGTGTCACCTTCTATCTTAACTAATACACCCAAAAACTCCATCTTGAATGAATGTACTTTATGAGTGAACTTCAGATTAAAGTAGTTCCTAGCAATGAAAGAAAGAAAGGCATGTGGTACATCAAGTGGACCATCCCAGATGATAAAACGATCATCTATATATCGTGTCCAGAATATTAGATGTCCGAATCTCAATTGCATCTGTCCAAATGTGTTGTGCCTCCCACCAGCCCATGAAAATTCCAGCGTAACTGGGCACAAAACAACTCCCCATTGCGGCACCGGTGAGATGCATGTACCATTGATCACCAAAAAGAAATATGTTGTTTGTGAATATATATATATATATATATTCACTGAAAAAACCACAGGTTTTAGGGACGTTATAGTTAGAAATTAGCATTTAAAAAACCTTAGAAATTCACTGAAAAAACCACAGGTTTCAGGGACGTTATAGTTAGAAATTAGCATTTAAAAAACCTTAGAAATTAATGGAAAAAAAACAAAGGTTACAGGGACGTTATAGTTAGGCTGACATTTCACTCGTACAAAACCAGAGAAATTCAGCTGTTATAGTTAGCTGGGCTAACTATAAATCGCGCTCCCGCAATGCACTGCTTATGACCTCACATATTACATCACTCATGGCATGGTCAGTGGCATCACTGAAGACATCACTGATATTTTTTAATATAGCCCCGGGGAGGTGGCGGTCCCCGGGGCTCCATGGGGGGGCTGGAGCCCCCCCACACATCTTTTCAATTTAGCCCCGGGGAGGTGGCGATTTCTGGGACTGCTGGGGGGGCCATGTGGCCCCCCACATTTAACATAATTAGCCCCAGGGAGGTGGTGGTCCCCGTGGCTGCAGGGGGCCCCGGTGTCCCCCCGCATTTAATATACATAGCCCCAGGGAGGTGGCGGTCCCCGGGGCTGCGGGGGCCCACGTAGGCCCCCGCATCTATTGTAATCATTGCCTCCGCGACCTGGCTCACTCGGGGGCTTAAAGAAAACAAAGCGCAGGAGCACGTGCTTCATTTTTTTAAACATTTTCGGCTGGATTCACGGATCCAATGCGAATCCCGCAGAAAATGTAAAAAGAAAATTGATTTTTCTGAGCAGGCCTAGGGGGTCAGGGAATTTCTACTCTGCCACGTTTTCTGAAATTTTTAATGTTTTTTACCTTTTTCCTTGTGACTCAGTTGAACCGAGTCACAAGATGGCTGTTAGCACTTCCTGGTTTGAAGTCTTGGCAGCCAATCAGATCGCAGGCTCGAGATCAGGAGGGTTCGCGGATCCTCCGTGGCCATATTTGTATATCTGAGAAATCTTTAAATTTCTCAGGAACAACTGAACGGATTTACACCATTTAACAAAAAGAGTGCACTCAGGATCAAGAGCTACCTTTCTGCCAAATTTGGTGTAATTCCATAAAGCAGTTCGGGCAGTAGCTGCGTCAACAGTTTCCTAAGGAAATTAACATGGAGAAAAAGCGTTTTGGGACCCCCCCTTTTTCTTGGCCCCCGCTTGAGAGATCACCCCAACATTTTCAAGACAGCAGCTAAAGTGAGTGGGCCATTAGTTTTGATAATTTCGCGAAGATTCGTCAAACGTCACCAAAGATATTGGAAAAAGAAAAAACACATTTTGAATAGAAACAAGGTCCTAACTATAACTACCTACTGGCAACCACCAGTAGGTAATATATATGGAGATTGAAAGCAGATGAACTGTTTACTCATGAAAGCACTCTGAAAACTGGTGAATCCAGTACTAATTTAGCCCTAAGACAGAATATTTTAGATTGGAAAAATTAATGCGACAGGAATTGACCAAATGATGGGAAGTGACGACATTAGAAAAATATCTGGAATGTGGAGAGAGTTCCAAGGGACATGAGAATTTTGATTACCCCATCGTATGAACGCCCAAACCCAGAAATGTAGAAGGAATGAGCTACCATCACTGAGACCTGACCAAATAATGAAAATACTGATAACATTTGTGTGGCAAGAATGGGATATTATTCTGAAGGAATTGGAATTGTTCAATTCTACAATAAATAATAAGAAGAGATCCATCTAAAAAAGCAAAAGAAAATTTGTGAGAGACCAGAGGGATTATCAGGCTGGGAGAATATGAACATTCTTGTTAGAGAGGCTCTGCTTGAGCAAGTCCAGAAATGTGTTTATTTGGGGGTCTGTTTATCAAACAAACTTAGCTGGGTGTTGCAGATTATTAGGAGTACCCTAAAATTTCAGCAGAAAGCTGGTGCTGTGTGTAAGATGCGAAAGAAAACCCAGGCCAGTCCTCTAGTACCTGCTGTGGAGATCTATGATATAAAAGTTAAAAGTGCAGCTGCGTATGGGTCAGAGCTATGGGGGCACGTGAGAACAGAGGCTCTTGTTAAAGCAGAAAATAAGTCTATTAGGAACCTTCTAAATCTCCCACAAGCTCCAATCGCCTTCCCCAGCTCATTGATCTGGTCATTTTCTGATTAATTTTACCTTGTTGCACAGACCCCTGCTTTATTGGCACAGGCTGTGGCCTACCAAGCAGTTGGAATCCTATAGTCAGTTGATCAAGCTGTTTCTTAGCCAAAAGGGATAGAAGAATATATCATGGTTTGTTTTTATCAGGTCTATGTTCCCGGAGATAGGCTTACCAGAATTGTGGGAGAACCCAGATGAATCTAAGCTAGTCTCACGCACATTAAAGTATCGCTGTAAGGAATATCTCTGAGAGCAAGAGATGAACAGAATCAAGCCTGGTAGCCTGACTGAAGCATTTTTAATTTGAGCCTGCCCCTGCATATAAATCATATCTTGACGTCATCCTGGGGTGCCATGTCGAGCAACTATTTTTGAAGTGGAGGTATGGTATACTTCCTGTTAAAAACTTCCCCACAAACTTGTCCCTTGATAAATCTATCACTGGCAAGTGTCCCTCGTGCAACCAAGAAGAGGAAACTCTTCACCACTTTGCCTTTTTTTGTTGTGCATATGCCCACTGATGGAGGAAATGGCTTAAGCCATTATGTAAGCTCTTGGGCTTTAGACAGTATACCACTGCACTCAGAGTTCTGTGCACAGACACCAGTGAAATAGTTGCCATTGCAGTATCTAAATACATTCATGCAGCACGGCTCATACGGTTTCAAAGGGAACGTGGAAGAGGTGAGCACTTGGATGCTGTCATGCTCTGGTGTTTAGAGTCTCACAATCCTGGGGGTTGTTGAACACTGCAGTATATTTGGAAGTTTTTGCAAGAGGTTATTATCTAATATGCACTTAGCATTGGCACGTTTTGATAATCAAGGACGACAATGTGATATTTTCTTGAAATGGAATTGATACTTGTTTACCAAAGCTGATATTCAATCTTCATTACTGCATGCACTTTGATGATGGGCTATATTTTTATTCTTGTATTTTATACATTGTTATTACTTTTCTTTTTTGTGTGTTTTTACTGCTGTGACTAAATATGGTGGAAATGGACTGACTGTTTTATTGTGGTTTTATGGATTTTTTATCCCAAAAAACTAATGGTGATGATGATGATATTAACAATTAGTAGGAGATACTATAATTTGAAGAGAGATGTGAAGACAACACAGAATCTGGCATCAATGAATTTGGACAATCTAGGTGGGGACAGTGAGATTTACAGAGAACTTAGTGAGAGTGATGTCTCGGAAGATGGGGCTACATGCAACCAAGATTAGTAATACCAACAAACTGGTACATTTTTTGGGAGGAATTTCGATGAATTCACCAAGAGAGAAATCAACAACGCTGGTAGAAGGATTGAGGAAATGGAAGAGGCAGAGGCTCAAAGACATCAGGAGGCTAAGGTACATCCAGAGCAACATCCCCCCGTGGGAGCATCAAAAAGACGTGAAAAAACAGAACAATAACGGAAGGGGCAACTAATGCGGTACATTTATCTCCAAGCATTTTAACTGATGTTGAACTAAATGTTCTTAAGTTGGGTCTGTCATTCTGTCTCACAAATGTAATTGATTATGCCCAAAGTTGTATTGCTTTATACCATTTTACCAGGAGGTTGAAATTACATAAATTGTTTTCTATCAGAGGTGATGTAAATATTATGGATCCATCTAAAGAGGGTCTGAGCAATTTGAGTATAAGTGGCATCAATGTTTTGTTTACGCTAGCTGAACTGGACCCAGATAGTAATAGCACAGGCGATACATTTCTTAATCGGGCACATATGGGCATTGATATGGAGATGAACTATCCTAGTACTTTTAAAACTAAACCTGTATTCATTCTACCCTTCCACATGATGCCATTGACACCTTTGAGACCATGGTTATCCAGGGTCTCAAGAAAGTAGCCAAGAACAAAAGATGGCACTCTGATAATTTATCTACAGCTGAGAGATTATCCATCAAAGATTTACAAAGTGATAAGAACATCATTATCAGGCAATCTGATAAAAGTGGGAATGTTGTCATCTTGTCTAGAGACCAGTATCTGAAGGAAGGACATCATCAATTACATGATGAGAATTGTTACGAGACTGTTTCTAGGAATGTGATCAATTAGTCCAACACCACATATATTACATGTTGAAAGAATAGAGGGACCATGGTCTCATCAAATGGGAAGAATTTAAATTCCTACACTGGGATTATTCCATGATGCCGATTCAATATCTACTTCCAAAAATCCACAAAGACCCATTGAACCCTCCTGGCAGACGGATTGTTTGCTCCGGGGTTTCTTGTAGGAAAATACTACCAAATATATTGATTTTTTATCATACATCCATTTGTAGCCACATTACACTCATTTAGTCAGGAAAGCAGAGGGTTCTTGACTAGGATCGATGACATATCTTAGGAAGATGACTTCCTACTAATTACTCTTGATGTCACTGGCCTGTATACTAGCATTAGGCTCGAGGATGGCATCAATGCATGTAGACATTTTCTAAAGGCGAGGTCAATCTCCTTGTTTTTTTTCAAACTGAAATTATCCTAGACACATATGATTAAGTTTTGTCTGAATAACAATTTTGTTTCTGTTTGTTGATGAATTTTACAGACAGGCCCTAAGCATGGTGATGGGCACCTGCTTTGCTCCCAGCTACGCCAAACTCTTTTTTTTTAAATTTGAGATCCAGAATAAAACGATTACAAAGTTCAACATGTACCATACACCAGTGCATAGATACAGGTCCAGAAAGTTTTTATACCATTCAAAATTCATTGCAGAACAGCCCAAATGCTTTACATTTCATTGCCTAATAAATATCAAAAGAACGATCTACACTTTTTCCCCATCCCCAGGGATTTCCGTCATAAATTGACCCTAAAGTTGATTAAATCTCATAACCCATCCACACCAAAGAGAATACAGCGACTTTTTAACTCTCACTTGCTTCATCTTCACCACCCATTCACTAACGGAGGGAAGCGACTTAGGGGCCGATTACAATGTTGTTAGGAAAGCATTCCCAACAAATAGGGTTAGGAATGCTTTCCTAACAAATCTTATTTGGGGAGTCCTAGCGACCGATTTGGATGTGTCCGTATGCCCATGGACTCGGTTTGTTTGGATTCCCAGTGACTTCAATGGGAGCCTGTGTATCGCACGCGAACACAGGCTCCCATTGAAAAAAGGGGGAGTTGGGCAAAAGCAGGTACCCTGTGGCGGGCACCCCATGGTGCCTGCCACATTGTGCATGCTTGGAAAGAGGGGTCCCTTGGGTACCCCAACGGGCCACATTTGGTCACCCATGGGTGAAGGGGGGCCCACAACGGGCCCCTAAAGACCAATTCCCAAAGCCATTTAGTCTCTGGCAAATCGATTCAGAACGGCTGTCCGAATCGGTCTTTGTACTAGCTTGTTCGGAGACCGCCTCCATTGGGCTGTACGAATCGGCTCCGAACGACTCAGGCTGCATGAATTGCGTTCGGAACCGATTCGGACAGCTCGTACGGTTTCCTTGCATCGTACTCGGTCGTCCGGAAGGTTGACCGATTCGGTCGGATACAAGGGTTCTGATTCAGATTCAACGAATCCCATCTGGAGCCCTTCCGAACGAGACCATAATCGGCCCCTTAGTTTTCCACCTTTGGAGCAGCAAAGATCTGGCCACCATATCATTGAGACAAAAAGCAGTTTTTCAAATCTGGGAATTAATTATAAGGTGGGATCATAACCTGTTAGCTTTGACCACAAACTGGGAGCTACTTGTATCTGCCAGACTAATTCCAGATACTGAAATATAGCTCTCCAAAATTCTTGCATGGTGGCACACTGCCCAATAACAAGGGACCAGTTCACAATGGCACTTGATTTGCTGCAAGTTGGCCATGTGAAATTAATTCCACACCAAAATTGCACAGTTCTATAAAGCAGCCATTTTGCATAGAATTACATTATTCGCCAATTGGCCCCTCTCAGCACCTTAAAATGTAACTTATTGATTTAGTTCCACATCTCCCTTGTTAATATGAGCCCTTCATATTTCCCCCACTTACTGATAGCCTTTGATGCATTTCTGGGCCCCTGCATGATACAAACAATATTTTCCATTCACCCTGTCTTTCAAATCTGGGGCTTCCACCAGGCTCGTAACCAAATTTTGACTGTCAAAGATCTGACCAATATCCAAAAACCTGAACATGCAGGCCAAAACTCTATAAGAGCCCAACAGCCAAAAATTACCCCTGATCGAATCTTTAATTTCGGACCAATTCTTCCACCTATCACCTACCATGAAGTCAGCCACTTTATGAAACTCCATTGCCCTACATTTTAGGACTATGCTTAGGTCCATCCTATCCTTCGTATCCCAATTTAGCTCCAAAAGGGATGTAATATAGGGGATTGCATACCGCCTGTAAAAGTCCATCTATTTTTAAAGAACCACTGACAAATCTTATAGTCACTTTTTTGGGTGCTTTTGTCAGTTTTAAAACATCCCTGACATTATACAACTTTGAGATCAAACCCATAAGATCGTTCTTAAAAATTCACACTAACTTGTGTTTCACATTAAATCTGGACATATATTATGAAAAATACGCAAATACGCAAAGTAATATTCCTGCTAAGCCACCTTTCTCCACTCCTTTATACAAAGTGCTAATCTAGCAGTTTTATTCGACCAGATAAAAGATGGTAAAAGAGTTTTAATTTTCTAAAAAAAGATGTCGCAAGAATGCATGGTATAGACTAAAAAAGAAAATTAAACAGGGTTAGGACCACCATTTATATCAATGCCACCCTCCCTAAAATGGTGAGGGGGAGTGGGTTCCATTGTGCAAACAGTGCTTGTACTTTTAAAAGTAGCAGGCATAATTAATACGATATAGATCTTCAATCTTCGATGAGTATCTAATACCCAAATACTACTTCGGCTGCTCATTTATACAAGTAACCATATCTGGGAACAGAATATCAGCCTCACATTTATAAAGAATTACTTTAATTTTCTTCTTATTAATTCTGTAGCCCACTAGCTCCTGGTACTGAGAAAATAACTCAAAATATTTTCTTGTGAGTTCTGGCTAGCATCAAGAAGCAGCATTATGTCATCTGCATAGAGTTTTATTTTACCCATCTGTGGTATAGGAGGGTGAATCTCCCTGTCCTTCCAAATTTCAATGGTCAATGGCTCAATAAAGAAGGCAAATAATATGGGAGACAAGGGAAAGCCCTGCCGGGTGCCCTGGCGAACTTGCACTATAGCAGCGTCTGTTGCATTGACTATAATTTTTGCTTTGGTGCACTCATACGTCTTGTAAATCAACCACATGAAGTGAGAGGGTATATTAAACTTCTCCAAAATACCGAAAAAAGCCTCCCAGACTACGAGGTCGAAGGCCTTTTCCGCTTCTAATCGAAAGACTGTAGTGGGGATATTATTAACAGAGAGGTAATACAACCCCTCTGCTAAATAATGTGTATTGGTCTGTAGCTGATGCCCAGCAATAAAACTCTTTTGGTCCTAATATATCATTTTTGCTGCTATGCTGTTGAATCTATTAGCCAAGAGTTTCATAACAATCTTATAATCTGAGTTTAATAATCTGATCGGGCGGTATAAGTTTGGATCTTCCCCATCCTTACCTTTTTTAAAACACTGACTACATTCCCCAAATTAAAAGAATAAGGTATGGGGCCACATTGCAGCATAGAGTTATCTATCAGCAGTAAATACTGCAAAAAAAAATCCAAAAACGTGTTGCAAAACTCATACGGGAAACAATTGGGCCACAGACCTAGCAATTCAGGAGACTACTGACAACCTCAACCATCTCTTCCTTCACAAAAGGACGGGCTATACTTTGCACATGTCCCTCTATAAGTGTGGGAATCTCAAGCCCCTCCAGAAAAGACCCCAATGCACCCTTACCGATCACTTGCTTGAAGCTATAAATTCGACTATAGACTCAAGTAAAATTTCACCTAGCTTACCCTTTTTCTTACAGCATACTTCCGAGACTGGGCACTTCAAAACATGAATCATGTTTCTGGAGACTTGTTCTTGCGACTGCCATGCCAGAAACCTTCCAGCAAAGTTGCCCTCCTCATACATTTTCTGCTTGTAGGCCTTGTTGGATGCATAACACTTACCATATTAGAAATCGCTCAATTCATGTTCAGCTTTCATAAACTCCCATCTGTTCCCGTCCGAAAGCTGCCACAGAAATGTATCATGGACTTCCTGGACATGCTTCTCCATGGCCAGCTTTTGTTCTTTGGCATGTCTATTGTTGGCCACGTCTTTAGCTACCACCTGCCCTCGTATAAAAGCGTTTAACGCATCCCAAACCACATTTGACAGGGCCGACCCATGATTCCTTGCCAAGAACTCCTTAATCTCTTCTTTACAAATCCTAACCCACCCCTCTTCCTGAAGGTAGTGCCTATTAAAAGCCCACCTCCTCACTTTCAGATTGTACCTTTTCAGTAGACTCTCCAACTCAAGGATTGCATGGTCTGAAATGCATTGGGGAGAACTTTAAAAAAGCAAGGTTTTGGAGATGAAGCAAAAATCAATCCATGAGGCACTTCAAAACCTACCCGAAAAGCATGTAAATTCCCTCTAAACTGGAAAGGTTTCCCTCCAGGGATAGATTAAAGAGAGGACTTTTTAATAGCTCTGAATCGCATTCGATAACCTGGGCTTTGGCTGTCTTTTAAGACTTACAGAGGAATCCATCCTGGGATTTTGAAAAAGTTAAAATCCCCACCTATGATAATCTCCCCTGGGACCTGCATTAGGGATTGAAATAACTCCTCATATGGCCTGCCATTGTCTTCCGCTGGTGCATAATAGCTAATGAAAGTGAGCCGCCTTGAGAAGACCAAGGGGCCGATTCCGATCTCGGTCGGAGGCGCACCCAATACCATTCGGTCGGGAAAAAAGCCATGCGAAAGCCTGTTTCCCGACCGATCCGTACAGCACACCGAACGAGCAAGTACGATGCGCACAACAGCAAAAATCCGGCCGAGCCGTACCCACCCAAACCAGGTCCTGTTCTCCGACCGAGGCGAATCCGAAAACGCCGAATCGAGTCGCACGGAAGGAAAATGCAGCCCCGTCCGGCCGGACAAGTACGATGCGCTTTCCGTACGCGCCGAACCCGTCGCTACGCACGGCACGTCAAAGCATCCGGGAGAGGCGCACATAAGCTCCGATTCGCGCCACAACACGATCCACGGCTACGAGGCGAACACGCCAGCGACGAGGACGACGCGAAGCGACGAGGACGAGGCGAAGCGACGAGGACGACGCGAAGCAACGAGAAGGACGAACGACACGAACCAACCATGAATCCCTTCGTCCCGATCATACCAATATTCTACATTTACTACCGGAACAGGCACGGACGCGTACGGCGCAGAAGGTAAGCCAGACACCAACCACAAAACACATACAACACGTACACGACACATCACACACACACACAGGGATGCAGAATATACTTACACCAGCAGCACCATAGGGGCGGGATGCCCATCACCAATGCCACATATGCACACAGGGGCCTGAATGCGCACCACCACCCCTACCCAGGGGTGGCATGATGCCTACCACCACTACCACCTCACCCAGGGGTGGCATGATGCCTACCACCACAACCACCCTCACCCAGGGGGGCAGGATGCCTACCACTACTACCACCCTCACCCAGGGGGCAGGATGCCCACCACTACTACCACCCTCACCCAGGGGGCAGGATGCCTACCACCACTACCACCCTTAGCCAGGGGGCAGGATGCTTACCACTACTACCACCCTCACCCAGGGGGGGCAGGATGCCTACCACTACTACCACCCTCACCCAGGGGGCAGGATGCCCACCACTACTACCACCCTCACCCAGGGGGCAGGATGCCTACCACTACTACCACCCTCACCCAGGGGGCAGGATGCCTACCACTACTACCACCCTTACACAGGGGGGCAGGATGCCTACCACTACTACCACCATCACCCAGGGGGGCAGGATGCCTACCACTACTACCACCATCACCCAGGGGGCAGGATGCCTACCACTACTACCACCCTCACCCAGGGGGCAGGATGCCCACCACTACTACCACCCTCACCCAGGGGGCAGGATGCCTACCACTACTACCACCCTCACCCAGGGGGCAGGATGCCTACCACTACTACCACCCTTACACAGGGGGCAGGATGCCTACCACTACTACCACCATCACCCAGGGGGCAGGATGCCTACCACTACTACCACCCTTAGCCAGGGGGCAGGATGCTTACCACTACTACCACCCTCACCCAGGGGGGCAGGATGCCTACCACTACTACCACCCTCACCCAGGGGGGCATGATGCCCACCACTACTACCACCCTCACCCAGGGGGGCAGGATGCCTACCACTACTACCACCCTCACCCAGGGGGGCAGGATGCCTACCACTACTACCACCCTCACCCAGGGGGCAGGATGCCCACCACTACTACCACCATCACCCAGGGGGCAGGATGCCTACCACTACTACCACCCTTACCCAGGGGGGCAGGATGCCTACCACTACTACCACCCTTAGCCAGGGGGCAGGATGCTTACCACTACTACCACCCTCACCCAGGGGGGCAGGATGCCTACCACTACTACCACCCTTAGCCAGGGGGGCAGGATGCCTACCACTACTACCACCCTCACCCAGGGGGGCAGGATGCCTACCACTACTACCACCCTCACCCAGGGGGCAGGATGCCCACCACTACTACCACCCTCACCCAGGGGGGCAGGATGCCTACCACTACTACCACCCTCACCCAGGGGGGAGGATGCCTACCACTACTACCACCCTTACACAGGGGGGCAGGATGCCTACCACTACTACCACCATCACCCAGGTGGGGCAGGATGCCTACCAATACTACCACCATCACCCAGGGGGCAGGATGCCTACCACTACTACCACCCTCACCCAGGGGGCAGGATGCCCACCACTACTACCACCCTCACCCAGGGGGGCAGGATGCCTACCACTACTACCACCCTCACCCAGGGGGGCAGGATGCCTACCACTACTACCACCCTTACACAGGGGGGCAGGATGCCTACCACTACTACCACCCTCACCCAGGGGGCAGGATGCCCACCACTACTACCACCCTCACCCAGGGGGCAGGATGCCCACCACTACTACCACCCTCACCCAGGGGGGCAGGATGCCTACCACTACTACCACCATCACCCAGGGGGGCAGGATGCCTACCACTACTACCACCATCACCCAGGGGGCAGGATGCCTACCACTACTACCACCATCACCCAGGGGGGCAGGATGCCTACCACTACTACCACCCTCACCCAGGGGGCAGGATGCCCACCACTACTACCACCCTCACCCAGGGGGCAGGATGCCTACCACTACTACCACCCTCACCCAGGGGGGCAGGATGCCTACCACTACTACCACCCTTACACAGGGGGGCAGGATGCCTACCACTACTACCACCCTCACCCAGGGGGCAGGATGCCCACCACTACTACCACCCTCACCCAGGGGGGCAGGATGCCTACCACTACTACCACCCTCACCCAGGGGGCAGGATGCCTACCACTACTACCACCCTTACACAGGGGGGCAGGATGCCTACCACTACTACCACCATCACCCAGGGGGGCAGGATGCCTACCACTACTACCACCATCACCCAGGGGGGCTGGATGCCTACCACTACTACCACCCTTAGCCAGGGGGCAGGATGCTTACCACTACTACCACCCTCACCCAGGGGGGCAGGATGCCTACCACTACTACCACCCTCACCCAGGGGGCAGGATGCCCACCACTACTACCACCCTCACCCAGGGGGCAGGATGCCTACCACTACTACCACCCTCACCCAGGGGGGCAGGATGCCTACCACTACTACCACCATCACCCAGGGGGGCAGGATGCCTACCACTACTACCACCCTTAGCCAGGGGGGCAGGATGCTTACCACTACTACCACCCTCACCCAGGGGGCAGGATGCCCACCACTACTACCACCATCACCCAGGGGGGCAGGATGCCTACCACTACTACCACCCTTACCCAGGGGGGCAGGATGCCTACCACTACTACCACCCTTAGCCAGGGGGCAGGATGCTTACCACTACTACCACCCTCACCCAGGGGGGGCTGGATGCCTACCACCACCCTTAGCCAGGGTGGGCAGGATGCCTACCACTACTACCACCCCCACTCATAGGATGGACAATGCATGACACAACCAGCACACCACAACCTAGGGAATGCAAGAAGAAGACATCCCCCAACACCATGACAAGCGTGTGTAGACTGTGTCAAATGCCTACAACACCGAACATGACTTTGAACATACAATGTGACCCCTAGCACATGTGCCACACATATATGTGTGTGGCACCCACAATGCAAGCAGGCCATGACCATTGTGGCAATGGGGTCCAAACCCCCATCATAACAGTGACCAAAATGTAAGTGTGGGGTCCATAGCTGAAGCACATTTTGAACATTGTGGCAATGGGGTCCAAACCCCCATCATCACAGTGACCAAAAGGTAAGTGTGGGGTCCATAGCAGAAGCACATTTTGAACATTGTGGCAATGGGGTCCAAACCCCCATCATCACAGTGACCAAAATGTAAGTGTGGGGTCCATAGCTGAAGCACATTTTGAACATTGTGGCAATGGGGTCCAAACCCCCATCATCACAGTGACCAAAATGTAAGTGTGGGGTCCATAGCAGAAGCACATTTTGAACATTGTGGCAATGGGGTCCAAACCCCCATCATCACAGTGACCAAAATGTAAGTGTGGGGTCCATAACTGAAGCACATTTCGAACATTGTGGCAATGGGGTCCAAACCCCCATCATCACAGTGACCAAAATGTAAGTGTGGGGTCCATAGCTGAAGCACATTTCGAACATTGTGGCAATGGGGTCCAAACCCCCATCATCACAGTGACCAAAATGTAAGTGTGGGGTCCATAGTTGAAGCACATTTTGAACATTGTGGCAATGGGGTCCAAACCCCCATCATCACAGTGACCAAAATGTAAGTGTGGGGTCCATAGCAGAAGCACATTTTGAACATTGTGGCAATGGGGTCCAAACCCCCATCATCACAGTGACCAAAATGTAAGTGTGGGGTCCATAGCAGAAGCACATTTTGAACATTGTGGCAATGGGGTCCAAACCCCCATCATCACAGTGACCAAAATGTAAGTGTGGGGTCCATAGCAGAAGCACATTTTGAACATTGTGGCAATGGGGTCCTAACCCCCATCATCACAGTGACCAAAATGTAAGTGTGGGGTCCATAGCTGAAGCACATTTCGAACATTGTGGCAATGGGGTCCAAACCCCCATCATCACAGTGACCAAAATGTAAGTGTGGGGTCCATAGCTGAAGCACATTTCGAACATTGTGGCAATGGGGTCCAAACCCCCATCATCACAGTGACCAAAAGGCAAGTGTGGGGTCCATAGCTGCAGCACATCTTGAACATTGTGGCAATGGGGTCCAAACCCCCATCATCACAGTGACCAAAAGGCAAGTGTTGACAAAGTAAGAGGTGCAACTGCCAAACTGCATGGATGATTCCTGGTCACAGAACAACAAACACATCAGTGGCAAAGTAGTGTATGTGTCCCATTGCAACATAAATTGGGGGAGCCAAATCCTGCAGTGCAAATAAGACATAACTTTGGCCATGTGCAGACAAACAACACCCATGGGGGCTGACACCGTCAACAATCATCAATGACACAATGACAGAAGTGACCATCCGAATGCAGACCCACATATTTGCACCAATGGGCACACACATGCAGATACCCTGTGGAGACTGCAGATGTGAGGCGAACAGATACCATACCATGGCAGCAATGGGACACACAATCAACAATTAGCAACAAATGAGGGCTCCCGTCCCATCAGCCTGGTCATGGAAGTGCCAACGGAATCATCAGCACAGATCCAACACACTTGTATAGCAATGTTGCACTGACAACACAGATGAGTCCTTCCCCAATGATGACCAAACCTGCATGTTCACTGGAGATGGCCACACGGTCAGGGAAGTAGACGAATAGAACAATGGCAGGCACAACAGATGTGCAGGGGTGGAAGCCACAGATGTGAAGTTGCCAATCTAAGTAGGAAATCTCATTGCCAAATACTGAACACATGACACCCTCAGATGCTGCTATGGATGACATGGATACACCACAGGATAGGACACATAACCCCTGGACCACATGGGTTCCTGCACAGTAACACTTCATTATCATGAGACCAAATATCACCATCACTGCAGCAAGGGCATTTTTAGCATCATCAACATCATGTACATCAGAAGCAAAAGCACTAGAGAACAGAAAGTTGCTTTATTCAGCATATGTGGCATTAAAAGTAGACGTCCGGTAGAACATAAACAAAGGCCAATGGCCAGTCCATCAACAAAGTCACAAGTGGGTGACAGTGGCAGATGCCACCCTACACATGCCTGCACAAAACCAGGGACAATCCACTAGGAGGGGCAACCGGGGGTAGGCCAGGCACCGCAGGGACAGGATCAGGGCTCACCAGGAGGAAGCAGGGAAGGGGTGGTGGGTGCTGGAGAGCCACTGACAACTGCAGTGGAGGTGTCTGACATGGTGTGTGCCGGCTCAACTGGGGGCATGGCTCAGATGTTGTGGGTGCCGGCATGACTGCAGTGGACCCTGCAGATGGAGTGGACAGGTCCGCCACTGCAGTGCCCAAGTCAGACAGGGTGGTAGTGGACTCCACTGCAGTGCCTACCACCAGGGGAGGAGAATGGGGAACAGGCAAGGTGGGCTGGACAGAGGGGGAGGACACCCTCACCACATCAGTGGCACAGACAAGCGCAGCGGGGGGTGTGGTGCCGGGAGAGCAAGTGGCAGGGGGAGAAGGCCGGAGCCTCTTGGGGATGGTATATCTGTGGGTGGGGGAACCTGGGGCTGGGTGTGGTGGGGGCACCTGTGGAGTGGGGGCCTGAGGGATGGAGGAAGGAGACCTGGTGCTTGAGCTGCAGGGCGGCGGCGGGGTCTTTCTCTTAGCACTCCGGGGGACTTGCGGGTGGGGGCCTCAGTCTGTCTGCGCCTGGGGGAGGGTGTCCGGGGGCGAGGAGCACTCTGCTCCGTGTGGGGGCTTCCTCTTCCCCCTGGATGCTGGGGCAGCTGGATCGGAGGGGAAGAGGCCGAGGTCACTGAGGAAGAGGCGCTGGGTCTTTGGGGTTGCAGGTGAGGCAAGGGAGGGTGCTTTGGAGGGAGAGGCAACTGAGGACTGCGCAGTGCCCATGGATGCGTGTGTGTGTACCAGGGCCCCATCCCCTGTGAGTCTGGTTTCAGTCCCCTGACTGTGCGTGCGTGTGCGTTTAGTTTGTGGCGTGTGTGTCTGTGTGCTGGATGTGTGTGTGCTGGTGTGTGCCTGTGCCGGTGTGTGTGTGCTTGGGACAGGCAAGGTGCTGGGGAGTGTGGATGGAGCAGAGGCAGGAGTGGTGAGGGACTGTCTGAGGAGGGACACTGCTGCCGTCAGGGAGGAGTCCATGGACCTGTTGCCCCTCTGTAGGTCAGACATGCCCGATGAGATGCCCTCCATGAACGACACCATCTGAGTCAACAGTGCGGTGTGCGCATGGAGGACACTCAGCATGGCTGTCTGCCCTACATGGAGCTGGCGAAGGAGGTACGCAGACTCCTCACTCAGGGCAGCAGGGGACACAGGGGCAGGGGGTGCGGTGCCTGGGCCAAAGGAGACACGCTCCCGAACATGGGAGCCTCCACGGACCTGGGGAATGGGAGCCGATGGGAGGGCGGTGGTCGTGCTGGTGGTGGCGGGGACAGCAACACTAGCTGGGGTGTGGTGGCTGCTGACACCCGCCTCCACAAGGGAGTCATCCTCCGAGTTGCTCTGGTCCTCAGCTGAGGTGGATGGTGCTGAGGATTCCTCGGTGTGGCTCCCCTCGCCCTCCGTGCCACTGGGTCCCTCCGACCACTCCTCGGCTGCTGACCCAGTCTGGCTCTCTGGCTCCTCCTGGTCCGTGGAGCTGTCCCCTTCCGTGGCATGGATGTATCTGCAAACAATGGGGAAACAGACAGACATCAGTCACCTGCACCAAACGCACACACCACTGTGAGCACAGCACATCACAGAGCAAGCCCTGGCATCATTAGTTGTACATTGCTAAAAGTGCCCTAACTGAACAGGAGAAGCCAATTGTCAGTCTGATGCCAAGCATGGCACTCACATCCCACTTGGCCTTGCACCCATCTGTCTGGTGTCTGTTGGATTGTAACACCCCAGTGTGGACACATGCACCAAGTACACAGTAGTTGGACAGTGCAGAGGACACGGTGTGGACACATCACAGCTCTTGCCACTGAGTCAGTACAGGTTTCCGGATGAAAGGGATGCCCAGAGTCAAATAGGAAATGCATGTGATGCATACCAGCGACAGACACCATGATGCACCCATGTCCTGATAGCCAGCGCCACTATGGTGTGCATGTAGCACATGTCACTCCCCTGCAGGACCACAAATAAGTTGACACATGCCATGGCAGAGGCATGACTGTTAAGTCATACATCACTGTCTCAGTGATGTATGACTTGGCAGCCAGACAACAACACTATGCACTGTGTCACAATAGTAGGTCATGGGGAATGCAAGTCCTGGAGCTGCACAAGTGCACATGTACATCCCCCACACAACACATCATCTCAACCCTCATCTGTCCAGGTCACACCTATTGGACATATGGGAGACCTGTGACACTACCCTCTGAACCTGAGCCCCTCACAATTTGCTGTGAATGGGGAACAGCTGCCTGAACATCACATTCGCATACCCCAGTCTGCACGGGCAGCTGATCAAACACCTATGTGACACACAAGTATCGTCTCCTATGGTCACATCTCCAGGGGCATGCTGAGCCCCTACCAAGAAACACCACAGCAGTCCTGGCAACTAATCCACAGCACACTGACACAGAGGCAGACACCGGAGGGGTCAAATCACTGTGCACAATGTGTCAGCTGATACACGGGAGTGGGAGTACAGAGTGCATTGCATGGCCTGGAGTAGGCATGACTGTCCTGCTCCACATGAATGAGGGATGTGCCCTGGACAGTGGATAGCTGGCTATGTATGTGTGACACACGTAATCTGCACACTCCTGGGGCCCAAACATTGTTCCCACCCGCTGCATGGGCATGTGCACATACCCCAGGCACATGTGGTGGCTCAGCTCAGCAAGTGGACCGCATATCAAAGCAACACGCAGATCACATGTCCAAACCCAGGCGTTGTGTGAACAATGGACCCACCCATGATGCCCACAACAGAGTTAGGGAAACAGATGCTGTCCCCCACCTTTAGTGAAGCAAACTGCAAGGACACAGTCCCAAGTGACACAATTCCCTGACTGTAAGGGCCACACCTGGGTATCAGATGAGCAGTGGGCAGTGCACAATAGAGGGACATGGCTCCTGGACAACATGACTGCTGCACTGTGGCAGTTGAACCAGGCCAGAGGAGGGCACAAAGCATGTAATACAGAGTTCACAGTGTAGTCTTTGACTCACCCCCTCCTTGCTGCTGTCTGGCCTTCAGCTGCCCATCCAGGTCTGGAAAGACCACCGCCAGGATCTGGAGCATGTGGGGGTCAGGGTCCGTGTTCCGCCCCTCCTGCGAGGAGGCGACAGCTTCAGCTGGACCCATGCAATCCTCCGGGTCCAGCCCCGAAGGTCCTGCCACCTCTTCTGGCAGTTGCGGATCCGGCGCTTGTAGACCCCCACGGACCTGACAGCCCGGACGATGTCCTTCCAGATTTCCTGCTTCCGATGGGCATTAACCTGTGAGGATGACAAAGTGAAAAGGCCATTACCACACATGCAACATATCCGTGCATGACACAGTTGTATATACATGTCTCAGTCACAGGGGTACATGATGTACACAGGCAGTGCAAAGCTGACCATGGACAGTTTGCCAGACGTCACTACATGGTATCATTGCATGGGAAGTAAAACCATGTTCAAATGCACTGTCACTGCACCATACCTGTCCAGTGCAAGTCACTACACACTATGGGGGTGACAACTACTCAGTGAGCCTGCTAGCCAGTGGCGTGCAGACTCTCAGCCTTGCTAGTCAGACAAAATGCACATTCAGAAAGGCAGTGCACAGAACACTCACCTGCTCCCCTGGTGTCCCATACAGCTTGCTGTACTGTGGAAGTAGGCTGTCCAGCAGGGCCTGGTTCTCTTCAAGGCTGAAGGCTGGGGCTCTCTCCACAGTACGTGCCATTGCAGGGTCCAGAGGGGCAGAGACAGCAGCAGTGCAGTGGCAGATGTCGTCTTGGAGCATGTAGTGCAGGCAAGTGGGCTCTCAGGGGAACAGCCAGCAATATATATGTGCTGGAGAGGCAGATACTGTCCCTTGTGTCCAAAGTGATAGGTCCAAGTCGTTTGCATCTTCTGAATCTGGCCAATCCATGGAATAGCAGCACCAAAACACGCCCACAGCATCCTTCAAATCTTCAACTTCATGACATACATGATTTTGCAACATTGTTGTGGGTGACCAACGGATTTTCCAGCAATTGACTCGTTCGAAATTCGAAAACGCGTCCGTTGCCAGGCAAGCCCATTGTCAATGGGTGCGCACCGATCGGTCCATTGCGGTACAACGCGCACAGGGGTACAACGCGTACCCGCACACATTGAAAGCAATGGGCCGGCCGGAGGCACCGATCGGTCCATTGCAGTTCAACGCGCACAGGGGTACAACGCGTACCCGCACACATTGAAAGCAATGGGCCGGCCGGAGGCACCGATCGGTCCATTGCTGTTCAACGCGCACAGGGGTACAACGCGTGCACCGCACACATTGAAAGCAATGGGCCGGCCGGAGGCACCGATCGGTCCATTGCAGTTCAACGCGCACAGGGGTACAACGCGCACCCGCACATTGAAAGCAATGGGCCGGCCGGAGGCACCGATCGGTCCATTGCTGTTCAACGCGCACAGGGGTACAACGCGTACCCGCACACATTGAAAGCAATGGGCCGGCCGGAGGCACCGATCGGTCCATTGCAGTTCAACGCGCACAGGGGTACAACGCGTACCCGCACACATTGAAAGCAATGGGCCGGCCGGAGGCACCGATCGGTCCATTGCTGTTCAACGCGCACAGGGGTACAACGCGTACCCGCACACATTGAAAGCAATGGGCCGGCCGGAGGCACCGATCGGTCCATTGCAGTTCAACGCATCACTGTACATGTGACTGGCATATGTCAGCATGCCTGTCTCAGATGGACATATGCCAGCCACAGATAGCTCCCAGGGAGTGAGGGGCACACCTACCACACGACAGCCTGTCCAAACTTTATCATAAGGCATGTAAGGCTGCATTACCTATTCCGTGTATGTTGGTGTACATGTTGTCCTGTGGGTGTCACCTGTGGGCAGCCACCCCCAGGCTGTGCACGTGTTCATGGGGACAGGATCCTGGGTGTTACGTGTACGTGACCACTGTGATGTGCAACTGTTCATATCTGTGCATGTGCCATGGTCACATTTCACAGTGGTGTATGTGTATGTCATGTCACATACCCCGTGAGTCCCATGTGGGACGGTATGTTTGAGCCAGGGTGTCCCAGTGGCACAATAGTGTTGTCCTCCACAGTCTTTGTGCATGTGGTGTTTACAATGTCTCTGATTTCATGTGCACAATGGGAGACAGTCTCCACATCCACGTTGTGTGTGCATGGACTCTGATGTTGTGCTTGTGTGTCACAGACGTCCATGTCTGTCCTGCCGTGGCAAGTGGGGCCACTACCTGTGGGGGTCATGGTTGTTTTGCTGTGGTGTATACATGATACTCCATGTAATGCCAGTGTCCATGTGGCATTACAGGGTCCCTGGGAATGTACCTGTCGTTGAGCTGTGGTGCCTGGGGCACATCTGTCCTCAC
The DNA here is from genome assembly GCA_963921515.1 of Calotriton arnoldi. Classification (NCBI taxonomy): domain Eukaryota; kingdom Metazoa; phylum Chordata; class Amphibia; order Caudata; family Salamandridae; genus Calotriton; species Calotriton arnoldi. The sequence continues at coordinate 2,654,370 of CAWUFW010000049.1, read as the reverse complement.
ATGTCCCTGTGGGGGTTATTGTGACACGGCAGCAGGAGATGGGAACTGTGACACGGCCTCATGATATCCAATGGGCCAACCTGGGACTAATTGATGCCACCTGTTGGACCGTGTTGACAGATGTTGGCCATGTATGTACCATACATGTCCTTCCGGTACTGCACACTTCATGTAGTTGTGCCTCATAATGATGTATGTTGGGATCTTGAGTGTGTTCAATGCCGCATATGTGGGGTGACTGACAATCTTGCTTACTTCTCCTCTGCACTGCAGGGCTCCTGCTGTCCATCGGCCATTCCCAGACCTGGCAACGATGGTGGAACGGGACAGCATCCGACGGTACCGCTTCACCAGGCAGCTGATTGAGGATTTGGCAGTGCAGTTGTCCCCACATTTGCAGCCTGGCCGGCCGTATCCTACAGCGCTGACCCCCAAGGTGAAGGTGATGGCAGCCCTACACTTCTTTGCCACTGGTACCTTCCAACATACTGTGGCGACTGCTGGTGGGATGTCACAGACCATGTTCAGCCGTGTGCTCCGCGATGTTTTGGCGGCAATGTTGCTCTTCCTGAACCGGTACATCTATTTCCCTAGACTGCGACGACTCACTGACGTGAAGAGTGACTTTTATGCCCTGGGGAGGATGCCGCATGTAATTGGCTCCATTGATGGGACACATGTGGCTTTGATACCACCACAGGCCCAGGAGCAGGCCTACAGGAACCGCAAGCACTACCACTCGGTCAATGCACTGGTGGTGTGTCTTGCAGACATGACCATCACACACGTGTGTGCCCGTTTCCCTGGTTCAGCACACGATGCCTTTGTGATGAGGAGTAGTCGCATCCCCAGGATGATGGCACAGATGCAGAACCAGCGTGCCTGGCTTGTCGGTGTATACTGACTTTGTGCCATTGTGTGTGATCTGATCTGTAGTATTCTGCCCACTTTTCCAAGTCAGCTAATGTGCACTTGTCTGTCCGTAGGTGACTCGGGATACCCCAACATGCCGTGGTTGCTGACACCCCTCAGGAACCCTGTGACACCTGCCCAGATGCGCTACAATGAGGCACATGGTCGGACCAGGAGAGTGATTGAGCGGACCTTTGGTCTCCTGAAGAGCCGCTTCCGCTGCCTGGACAAGACCGGAGGGTCCCTCCCATATGCCCCTGCGAAAGTGTGCAAGATTATCATCGTCTGCTGCATGCTCCACAACCTGGCAGTGCGGAAGGAGTTGCCTCTCATCCAGGATGACAATGACCAACATCCGCCACCTGTGGAGGATCCTGGCCTGGACCACGATGCCAGTGACGATGATGATGATGATGGTGATGGTGATGTCCGCACACAGCTCATCACCAACTTCTTCAGCTGAATGTGAGTATCCTGAGGTGTCATGTCAATGATGTGAGTTGGCATGATGTGTGGGTGGTGCTCTGGTGCTGTGGGAGTGTGTCCATGGGCCACTTGACTGGATGTGTGTTGCGATGTGTGGTGACAGGTGGGCTGTACTCCCCAACAGTGTTGACATGCTAACTTGGTTCTGGGTGGGTATCTTGTAACATGTATTGTGCATGTGTTTTCCTGTTCTGTCCTGTACTCCATTGCTTTTGACTGTGTGTCATTTCTGTCCTTCACAGGGTACTTTCAGATTCGTTTGATCAACTGTGTCCACCGACGACGTGATTGCACATCCAGGCTGGTAGCTGTTGTGTCCCTACAGGTGATGTGCGCCACACCCATGGACTTCCTTCTGTCTACAGTTGTTGACTGTGTGCCCGCTGCCAGGTGGGGTTACCTTGCATCTGTAGTGGTTACGGCATGTTGCAACTGTGTAATAAACCTGTGCTTCACTTTGTGATGTGCGTTGTCTGTGGTCACACATTTGACTGCCATTTGCTTCCTGCACCTGTGGGCTACTTGACTACAACTGGGAATGGGTGTGGTGTCTGTGCATTGCACCGTCTTCCCTGGCAACATCAGTGTAGGCAATGAGTCAGATGGCCTAGGTGTGTATGTGTCGTGTAGCCCTGGTGGTGTGTCTCCCTCATGTGTGTCACGTTTCCTGTACTCACATGCCTGTGTTGTCCTTGCTGTTGCAGTTCGCATACACAGTGTAATTTTGCAGTTCATCATCCCCATAACAGCACCCACGTTGGAATCACGACAGAGGCAAGTATGGTGTATTAGTGTGTTTATTGTGATACATTTGTGTTAATAGTGCATAGGATGGGTTGTGCTGTACATGAATCTTGCAATCCCAAGTTCCTAGGTGAATTGAAAGTCCAGGTAGACAGGATCCCCAGTATCGGGGCCACAGTTGTCTGACACATTGGTCCAACTTGTACTCCCCATGCAATGTGTGGGAGTAGTGATGCCGTCAACAGGGTGAACAGTCTGTGCACAAAGGCGAACATCCAGAACAGGTTCAGGCTTCCTGGGAGTTGCGCTTGGCCATCGGCCTCTCACTTTTCCCTCCTCGGACGACCCCTCTTCTTGGGGGGGCCTCAAGTGCAGGCTGCTGCGGTGCAGGGGACTCTCCGCCAGAGTCCTCCTCCCTCCCTGTGGCAGTTGCAGTTTGTTCGGCACCAGATGTTGTTGGCACACAGGGAGGTGTGGACTGGTTGCTGTTCATCTGGCGGAGGCATTGTAAAATGTCCCTGTGCACCGCCGTCATCTCATGCAGTGCATCCCACTTGGACTCCACGCGGGACATGTGTGAGTCCACACGGGACATGTGTGACTCCACGTGGGACATGTGGGAGTCCAAGCGGGCATGATGGGCAGCCTGCTGCTGTTTAATGTCTCTGAGGAGCCCCACTACCTGGCTGAGCTCTCCGGTGCTGGACTGGTACGCATCAGCTATGCGTACCAGTTGTGGGTCATCATGCACACCAGCAACGTCTGCAAGCAGCGACCTCTGTCTCCCACCCTCCCACCACCCCTGCTGACATGTGCAGTGTGTGCAGTGGCACGCACAGATAACCCTGGTCCACCTTGGGGGTTGGTGGTGGTGGTGGTGTCCATGGCCCCAGGTTGGTCCAGGGTCACTGTGCTGGTGTTGCTCCTTATTCTGTCCATGTTGGCAGGGATGGTATTCGTGGTGACAGTCGTTGTAGGGGTGGGTGCAGGGGTGCAGCTGGTGGTCCTGCTGGTGCTGCAGCTGGTGGTCCTGCTGGTGCTGCATGTTGACTTGCACCGGATGTGCCAGGTTGTTCTTCATCGTCCGAGGAGGACAGAGGCTGTACGACGCCAGTGAGCTCGGCATCCTCTTGAGCCTGGGACTGGGACTCCTCAGCGTCTGCTGCTGTGTCCCCATCATCACCTGTTTTTGGGAGACACAAACAATGTATGTCATGTTTCTGCAGGCATCAATGGTTGACACACATGACAGTTGTGACTGTGCCTCTGGGTGCGGGCCTGTACATTGCATTGTCCTGAGTCGTCACAGTCAGGGGTTGATATTGGTGTGGCACATTGTCCTGCATTATTTGGGCATTTCTATGTATTTTCTGGGGTGTGAACATGGTCTGCATTGGTTGTGTTTGGTTGGCAGCCGGACCTCCTTCCCACCCACCCAGCCAGTCAGTTATCCCACCATGGAACGTGCTTGCGTTGCAGGGAGTGTAAGTTGTCTCTCAGGATGTCAGTCAGTGGTGTCCTGCTGTTTGTTGGTGCACATTTGCCAGCAGGGCCTTGTGCTCCCCACAGCAGTAGCCAGTGTCAGCCATCTTGTGAGTCCTTCTCCACTCCCTGTGATGTGAGCATGGTTCAGGGTGGTGTTGATGGGACAGTTGTGGGGGTGAGCTATGTCTGTGACTACGACTCCCATCATGCCATTGCCTCCACCCCACTTCCCAGCATTCCCATACTTACTTGCTTTTGTGTGGAGTTCAGTGTGTGTGGGTGTGAGAGCAATGGCAAGATTGCTGACAGTGGTGTCCTGCTGTTGGTTGGTGTGCAGTACCCAGCATGCCCTTGTGCTCCCCACGACACAGCAACAGTGTCAGACATCTTTGATGGGCCTTTCCACTCTCTGTGGGATGTGCATGCGTGAGTGTGAGCTTGCTGGGCCATGTGGTGGGGGATGTAGAGCTGTGACTACGACTCCCATCATGCTATTGCCTCCTCCCCCTTCCCAGCATGCCCATGCTTCCTTCCTTTTGACTCTGCTTCCCTGTGGGGTGGGCTGGCTGTGCTGACAGGATGGCTGGGAGTGTTGTCCTGGCAGTTGTTTGGCTAAGAGTCCCAAGAGTGTCCCTGTGCTTCACACAACATAACCCAGGGTGGTGGTTCTTTGTGGGATCTTGTGTTAGGATGGAGGGCATTGCATTCTACCAGGTGGGTACTGTGGAGTTTGTGTTGGGGGTGTGTGTGAGGGGAGGTGCTTGTGACTATAGTCAGTGCTGCAAGTCCCCCTTCCCACCCAGCCAGCCAGATATCCCACCATGGAACGCGCTTGCATTGCAGGGAGTGGAAGTTGTCTCTCAGGATGTCAGTCAGTGGTGTCCTGCTGTTTGTTGGTGCACATTTGCCAGCAGGGCCTTGTGCTCCCCACAGCAGTAGCCAGTGTCAGCCATCTTGTGAGTCCTTCTCCACTCCCTGTGATGTGAGCATGGTTCAGGGTGGTGTTGATGGGACAGTTGTGGGGGTGACCAATATCAGTGACTACGACTCCCATCATGCTATTGCCTCCACCCCCTTCCCAGCATGCCCATGCTTCCTTCCTTTTGACTCTGCTTCCCTGTGGGGTGGGCTGGCTGTGCTGACAGGATGGCTGGGAGTGTTGTCCTGGCAGTTGTTTGGCTAAGAGTCCCAAGAGTGTCCCTGTGCTTCACACAACATAACCCAGGGTGGTGGTTCTTTGTGGGATCTTGTGTTAGGATGGAGGGCATTGCATTCTACCAGGTGGGTACTGTGGAGTTTGTGTTGGGGGTGTGTGTGAGGGGAGGTGCTTGTGACTATAGTCAGTGCTGCAAGTCCCCCTTCCCACCCAGCCAGCCAGATATCCCACCATGGAACGTGCTTGCATTGCAGGGAGTGGAAGTTGTCTCTCAGGATGTCAGTCAGTGGTGTCCTGCTGTTTGTTGGTGCACATTTGCCAGCAGGGCCTTGTGCTCCCCACAGCAGTAGCCAGTGTCAGCCATCTTGTGAGTCCTTCTCCACTCCCTGTGATGTGAGCATGGTTCAGGGTGGTGTTGATGGGACAGTTGTGGGGGTGACCAATATCAGTGACTACGACTCCCATCATGCTATTGCCTCCACCCCCTTCCCAGCATGCCCATGCTTCCTTCCTTTTGACTCTGCTTCCCTGTGGGGTGGGCTGGCTGTGCTGACAGGATGGCTGGGAGTGTTGTCCTGGCAGTTGTTTGGCTAAGAGTCCCAAGAGTGTCCCTGTGCTTCACACAACATAACCCAGGGTGGTGGTTCTTTGTGGGATCTTGTGTTAGGATGGAGGGCATTGCATTCTAACAGGTGGGTACTGTGGAGTTTGTGTTGGGGGTGTGTGTGAGGGGAGGTGCTTGTGACTATAGTCAGTGCTGCAAGTCCCCCTTCCCACCCAGCCAGCCAGATATCCCACCATGGAACGTGCTTGCATTGCAGGGAGTGTAAGTTGTCTCTCAGGATGTCAGTCAGTGGTGTCCTGCTGTTTGTTGGTGCACAGTTGCCAGCAGGGCCTTGTGCTCCCCACAGCAGTAGCCAGTGTCAGCCATCTTGTGAGTCCTTCTCCACTCCCTGTGATGTGCGCATGGTTCATGGTGGTGTTGATGGGACAGTTGTGGGGGGCAATATGTGTGACTGCGACTCCCATGATGCTATTGGCTACACTGACTTGGCCAGCATACACAGAATTCCTTCCTTTGAGTGGTCTTCACTGTGTGTTGGTGTTGTTGTGGTGGCTACATGTGTGGATGTGTTTGTTAGTTCTATTTGTGCCACTGCCTAGCTGTAGTTGTGGTTGTGTTTGTACATGTGTTGGCACAGTTGGATGTGACTTTTTTGATGGCATGTGTTGTGTTTATCTGACTGACATACACATTTTGGGATGATTCTGTTCTGGTTGCTGTGTAATTGCTATGAGTGCATGGTTTGACTCTCCCCTTGACAGTGATGTGTGTGTGTTTTGTGGCAGTATATTGTGTGCATTTGTTGTGTACTCACCAGGCTCTGGAATGTCCTCTAGTCCATATACGCTCACTGGCGGAAGGATGGCCCGCACCTTCTCCTCCCAGGGCCTGAGGTATATTGGCTTGGCAGGAGGGCCACTGCCGGTGTGTTGGCTGTTGATGTAGTCTTGCTTCAGCAGTTTCCGTACCCTCCTGCGCACGTCATACCACCTGTTCTGGATGTCGGTCTTTGTGCGCCGACATGGTGATTGGGCGTTCACCCTGTTGATGATCCTCTCCCACATCTTGGTTTTCTGCGACATGGGGGTCTGTTGGACCAATGTGCCAAACAGCTGTGGCTCTACCCTGAGGATCTCGTCTACCAGGACTTCCAATTCACAATCTAGGAACTTGTGATTCTTCTTGGGGGGCATGGTGATGGGTGGTGATGGTGAGTGATGTGTGTGTTGGTGTGCAGGTGAGGGTGTGTGAGTGTGTGTTTTGCTGGGTGTATGTGAGGTAGGTATTTGTTGGTGTGCTGATGGTGTGTGGCTTGTGTGAGGGATGAGCTGTGGGTGTGTGGTTGCTTTCTCTTGGGTGCTGGCAGTGGAATGGCATTTGCAAAGGCTCATGGTAGTGATTTGTGTCCTTTATATAGGTGGAGTTGTGGGTGTGTCTTTGTTCTCTGTCCCCACCCCCAGTATTTATTGGCTTGGTAATTGCTTGTTTGGCCTTTTTTTGGGTGATTTTTCCTTTGTGCTGTTTGTGTATGTTGGAAACGTTCTTGTGACCGAGTCGGACCCTGCATTGGTCTCGTACGGTGTTCTCCGTTTCGTTCACGCTGTGTTTGTGCAGTTTTCTATGCTGCGTACGCGTCGGTCGCGGTGTATTGTGTTGCTTCGGCTCGGTTTTGTATGCATGTCGGTCGTACGGCTTGTCCTCCGTCCGACTCGGTCGTGGTTTTCGCGCCTTGCATCGTACTTTGCGGTTTGGAGTTCGTGTGTACGTTTCGGTCGGATTTGTTCCGGGTGCGTGTCGGTCGGTTGGATTCGCGTGTTTTTCCGGCCGTATTGCTGTTTTCCGTGCGGCTCGGTCGGTCGACTTGGTTTCGGTACGTGTCGGTCGGATTTTTCGCGCCTTGCATCGTACTTGGCGTGTCGTGCGCCACGGGTACGTGTCGGTCGGTATTTTTTCCGGATCCGAGTCGGTCGGTGCTTTTTCCGGCCCGAATCGGAATCGACCCCTAAGCAGTTAACTCAGCACCAGTGGACCTGTGTGTCACTGGCCCAGTCAAAAACTTCTGCATTTAATCTATGGGAAACAAAAACAACAACATCCCAGTGAGCCGCTGGGGCGGATGAGAAGCCTCAATACCCTGCCCTTTTCTTAAACATGGAAAACTTTGAAAGCTTTCCCGCCTATATATGAGTCTCCAGGGACAACACCACAGACAGATTACAGTCCTCCACCCAGCCTTCTATAGGTCACATCTTGTTTCTATTATTTAGCCCGTTAACATTTAATGAAGTCAGCTTCAAAACATTCCTAGGGGCCTCACCCTCCCTCCGATACTCATTCAAAATATATAAAATGCCTAAAGACCCAAGTGCTAAAGTGCCAACATGTCCCTTGAAGTGCTTGAAATCACCAAAGTGCTTCCCATGCTTACTAGCAGCCAGTAGCCCACCCATATGATAACCTCATCCCTCAGACACCCAAAAGTGTTTTAACGCCCATGCTAAAGTGCAAAAGCGCATATCCAAAAAGTGCAACAAAGCCTTCTTTCTTTCTGAGTTCAAACCAAAACCCTTTGAAGGGAAAGCCCCACCCTCAGATAGCTTAGAACTGTTTGGGTTAAAAAACAATGGCTATACCAACACATCCTAAGTGGCCACCCTCCTCAATGAGACAACTCTGCCTTTTCCCACCACCATGGTGTATTTTCCATATGTTCACATTTCTGGATCTCATTTCTGGAACCTCCCTCTACACCTTCCCCACACCATTCTTCCCCCCTCCCTCACCCATGCCTTGGCCCTTCCTCCCACACCTTACAGTCCTCCCCCACATGGACATTGGCACAATGACAGAGTGTCAGGATCCTCCTGCTCCTCCCCTCCACCCCCATCAGTCTTATACCCATGAAACCTGCTTTCCCACACTGGCCATGGACTGTAGAGTCAAAATCTAGCATTTTCTTTAAAATTGAAAAATATTTTAGAAACAGTCCAAGCGGGCAAGACCACCAAACCGGAGTGCCAGGATTCCCCGACTTCTCCCTTTCACCCCCCCCCCAAGTTGTACAGTCAAAATCCTACTTTCTCATACTAGGACATTGACTTTAGGAACATAACCGCCTCATTAACATTGCCAAATAATTGAAATGTGCCTTTAAAAAAGACTTTGAGTTTCAAAATTTGAATTATCGAAGCTTGCACCCTGGCTGCTTGAAACTGGGATCAGACTTCTGAACTCTTTACGCCTCTGGGCGGATTCAACTGTTATTTCTGAAAAGATACGAAACTCAAAGCTGTCTGCAGAATTAAACGACTTCTCCCTTATCGCCTTGGCCAGTATCCTCTCTTTAATTCTGTAATCACCAAAGTTCACCAGCATGGCCGTAGGATACTTGACATAGCCAACAGTCTGTGATAGTATGCAATGAGCCCTAATAATTGTCAAATCATGCTTATGGTCTGGAATCACCAAAACCCTGTGGCATGATTTAGATCTTGCCGGAAGGGTTACTCCATCACAAGGGGGACAGATATCCCTTCTGCCAAAATATAAATCTCTTTATATCCTATGGGATTTATATTTCAGTTAACAGATTTCTCCCTCACCATTGTGACGGAGTAACCCTTCCGCTGGTATTTAGACAAAATATCAAGTTGGAAATGTCGACCTACACAAATATCGAGTTGTAAATGTTGTGACACAGAAATATCAACAGCAAGAATATCAATGTCAAGAATATCAAATTTAAGGTAAGAAATATCGTTTTCAAAAATATAGACGTCATTAATATTGTTTGCAAAAATATAGTTGTTTAAAATATCGATTTTTTAATTTGTGTTGTGTATTTTAGTATATATTTTAAATGTATGTGATGTATTTTTTTGTATAAGTATTGTTTGTTTTTTAATCTATGTGTTAAATTTTTAGTAGTTATCAATTTTATTTTAATAAAATTTTGCATTTTTAGTTCCGTAGCGGGTTGTGGGTTTATAGGGGAACAGGGTGGGAAGTAATTTAATTATAATAAATTAATGATTATTTTCTATTTATTAATATTTATTTAATTGAGATTTTATAGTGTTCATTGTGTTTTTGTTATTTTTTTTGTCAATATTATGTGTGGGTTGTGGGGTTTATAGGGGTATAAGGTGGGAAGTAATAGATTTTTAATTAATTATTAATTGGTTGTTAATTTATATTAATTAATTTGTAACTTATTATGGTAATTGTGTAATTCTTTTTAGGTGCGGTATGTGGGGTATAGAGGGGTAAAGGGTGGAAAGCAATTTATTTTTAATTATGTAATAATTAGTTGATAATTAATAATAAATAATTGATAATTAATTGTGTTAATTGTTTAATTATATTTTTTTGCGGTGTGGGTTTAGGGTTCATACAGTTAAAGGTGGGAAGTTATTTATTTTTAATTTATTAATAATTAGTTAATCAAAATTAATTAATTGAAAATTAAATATGAAAATTGTGTAATTATTTTAGGTGCGGTTGTGGGTTTTATATGGGTAAAGTGTGAGAATTAATTTATTTTTAATTAATTAATAAGTTGATAATTAATAATAAATAATTGATAATTAATTTTGTTAATTGTTGAATTATATTTTTTGGGGTGTGGGTTTTGGGTTTATAAAGGTAAAAGGTGGGAAGTTATATATTTTTAATTTTTAATATTTAGTTGTTAATTAATATTAATTAATTAATTGAAAATTAAATATGGAAATTGTTTAATTAATTTTAGGTGTGGGTTGTGGGGTTTATAGGGGTAAAGGGTGGGAAGTAATTTATTTTTAATTAATTAATAATTAGTTGATAATTAATATGAATTAATTAATTGATATTTAATTAGGGTGATTGTTTATTTTATTTTGTGTGTGGGTTTTGGTTTTATAGGGGTAAAGGGTGGGGAGTAAATTAATTTTACTTACTTTATAACTAAATGTTAAGTACTATTAGTTTTTTAATTGAAAAACAATTTTAATTGTGTAATTACTTTTTTTACACTTTAATTTTAGGTGTGGGTTGTGGGAATTATAGGGGTAAATGGTGTGAAGTTAATTATTTTTTATGTGTTTTAATTTGTTTTTTAATTATTAATATTTCTTTAATTGATAATCAATTGCGTTAACTATGGAAGTACATTTTTTTATTTAGATGTGGTTTGTGAATTGTGTGGTGTTATAAGGTAGGAAGTAAATAAACAAAATGTATGCAATAATTGTTTTTGTTCATAAATAATTTCTAAATAAAAATATTTTGTGTTTGAAAATACTTTTTTACTTTATTTAATATAATATTTGTGATATGTATATAACATTATAATGTGTTTTATTTTATTATTTTTAATATTAAGTATATTGGTATGTTAATCTTTAACATATATATTTATTTATTTTGTTTTTTAAATATTTTTTTGTTGTTGTTGACATTTTGTTTGTTTATAATTTTGAACTGACTGGAGTGGGAATAGTAATTTTTGCCCCTCCTCAATCCAACACTTTCCCTACTGTTGCAGTCATTGGAGTGGGAATAGTAATTTTTACCCCTTTGCTATCCAACACTTTCCCTACTGTTGCACTGACTGGAGTGGGAATAGTAAATTTTATCCCTCCTCTATCCAACACTTTCCCTACTGTTGCACTTACTGGAGTGGGAATAGTAATTTTTACCCCTCCACTATTCAACACTTTCCCTACTGTTGCACTCATTGGAGTGGGAAAAGGAATTTTTACCCCTCCGCTATCCAACACTTTCCCTACTGTTGCACTCACTGGAGTGGGAATAGTAATTTTTACCCCTCAGCTATCCAACACTTTCCCTACTGTTGCAATCATTGGAGTGGGAATCATAATTTTTACCACTCCGCTATCCAACACTTTCCCTATTGTTGTACTCATTGGAGTGGGAATAGTAATTTTTACCCCTCCGCTTTCCAACACTTTCCCTACTGTTGCACTGACTGGAGTGGGAAATTTAAGTTTAAAGACTTTTAAATAGTTTAATGTTTTAATTTATAATAGAATGTTTTTTAATAGATTTTATGTTATTGGTATTAACTAACCCTGGGCGTAGTTCGCGAAGTTGCGCTACGCGAAGCTACTTGACGTGCACCTCGCACTACGCGAGCTACGCGTAGCTACGCGAACTGCATAGTGCACTGTGCAAAATGCTGTTCGCACTGATTGCACAGTGCCGGATGCTTGTCCGCACTGTGCAATCATTGAAAACGGCATCTTGCACAGTGCGAGCTGTCTTTACTGCCGCTCGAGTAGATTTTTACTCGAGCGGCAGCTTTCTCAACGCGGACTGGTAGTTTCTCATCACGAGCGGTCGCAAGCATGCGCAACCACTCGCAATGAGAAACCTGACCTCCCGCGTTGAGAATCTCGCCAGGAGGTTTTTTTCCACGCTCGCGATCGGCAACTTGATGTTGCTGATTGTGAACGAGGAAAAAGTCTCGCCGGGATGTCATTTTGCTTGCTCGCGGTCGCCAACTTGACGTTGAGGACCGCGAGCAAGCAAAAAATGACCGCTACGCGTGTTTGCACTGCGCTACGTGCAATTCGCGTAGTGCGAAGTAGCGCAAACTTCGCAAACTACGCGAGCGTAGCGTAGTGCTTTTCCCAGGCTTAGTATTAACCCTGGGCGTAGTTCGCGTAGTAGCGCCACGCGTAGCTACGCGAAGTGCACTTCGCACTACGTGAGCTACGCGTAGCACTACGAGAACTGCGTAGTGCGGTAGGAAATGCTGTTCGCGATGATTGCACAGTGCCGGATGCTTGTCCGCACTGTGCAATCATTGCAAACGGCATCTTGCACAGTGCAAGCGGTCGTTTTCTGCCGCTCGAGTAGATTTGTACTCGAGCGGCAGCTTTCTCAACACGGACGGGTAGTTTCTCATCGCGAGCGGTCGCGAGCATACGCGACCACTCGCAATGAGAAACCTGACCTCCCCACGTTGAGAATCTCGCCGGGAGGTTTATTTTCCACGCTCGCGATCGGCAACTTGATGTTGCTGATCGCGAACGAGGAAAAGTCTCGCCGGATGTCATTTGCTTGCTCGCGGTCGCCAACTTGACGTTGAGGACCGCGAGCAAGCAAAAATGACCGCTACGCGTGTTTGCACTGTGCTACGTGCAATTCACGTAGTGCGAAGTAGCGCAAACTTCGCAAACTACGCGAGCGTAGCGTAGTACTTCGCCCAGGGTTAATTGGTATATGTATTTATATATTTATTTGTTACATTTTTATATAATTTTAAAATGACTAAATAAATGAAATTAATAGTTTGTTAATTGTTTTAAAGTAAATATATATATTAAACATTATATATGTGTGTTTAACTTTTTTAAATTAAGTTTATTTGTTTTATTTGTTAAAATGTATATTAAATCTGATTTATTTTTTTAATTAATGTTATTATTTAATATATTTAATTTTTATTATTTTATTTTATATATGTATATAACAACTATATTTTGTACAACTATATTTATGACATCAATATTTTCCCCCCAATATTTTTGTACTTACCAGTATAAGTATAGGATGTCGATATTTTTGACATCTATATTTATAACTCGATATTTTGGTATAGGTATATTTTAGATGTCGATATTCTGTCAGTGAACCCCTTCCACCAAGATCTAAATCAGGCCCTTAATCAGATTTTCCACAAACTGCATACATCCTGCGGCATCCTCACTATGCTCTGGGATTCCCATGATCAGAAGGTTAGACCTCCTCGCATAGTTCTCCATCTGCTCCTGTTTCTCCTTGAGTCATGATCTCGCCTTCTCCAACTGTTTATTTGCTTTTTCCAAGTCATATATCTTGCCCTCACATTCAGACACTCTTTGCTCCATCTCATTTAGCCTGGCAGAAAGGCTCCCAATTATGCACACACTGAGGGGTCGATTCCGATCTCGGTTGGAGGCGCACCTAACACCATTTGGTCAGGAAAAAAGCCATGCGAATGCCTGTTTCCCGACCGATCCGCACATTAATCCGAACGAACAAGTACGATGCGCACAACAGCACATATTACGACCCAGTCGTACTCACCCAATCCAGGTCCTGTTCCCCGACCGAGCCGGATCCGTAAACGCAGAATCGAGTCGCCCGGAAGCCAAAATGCAGCCCCGTCCGGCCGGACAAGTACGATGCGCTTCCCGTACGCGCCGAACCCGTCGCTACGCACGGCACGTCAAAGCATCCGGGAGAGGCGCACATAAGCTCCGATTGGCGCCACAACACGATCCACGGCTACGAGACGAACATGCCAGCGACGAGGACGAGGCGAAGCAACGAGAAAGACGAACGAGACGAACCAACCATGAATCCCATCGTTCCGATCCTACCAATATTCTACATCTACTACCGGAACAGGCACGGACGCGTACGGCGCAGAAGGTAAGCCAGACACCAACCACAAAAACAAACTACACGTACCCGACATATCACACACACACAGAGGGATGCAGAAATTACTTACACCAGCAACAGCAGCACCATAGGGGCGGGATGCCCATCACCAATGCCACATAAACACATAGGGGCCCGGATGCCTGTCACTACTACCACCTCTACCCATGGGGGGCTGGATGCCTGTCACTACTACCACCCTTACCCAGGGGGTGCCAGATGCCTACCACTACTACCACCTCTACCCAGGGGGTGCCAGATGCCCACCACTACTACCACCCTTACCCAGGGGTGCCAGATGCCTACCACTACTACCACCTCTACCCAGGGGTGCCAGATGCCTACCACTACTACCATCTCTACCCAGGGGTGCCAGATGCCTACCACTACTACCACCTCTACCCAGGGGGTGCCAGATGCCTACCACTACTACCATCTCTACCCAGGGGTGCCAGATGCCTACCACTACTACCACCTCTACCCAGGGGTGCCAGATGCCCACCACTACTACCACCCTTACCCAGGGGGTGCCAGATGCCTACCACTACTACCACCTCTACCCAGGGGGTGCCAGATGCCTACCACTACTACCATCTCTACCCAGGGGGTGCCAGATGCCTACCACTACTACCACCTCTACCCAGGGGGTGCCAGATGCCTACCACTACTACCATCTCTACCCATGGGGTGCCAGATGCCTACCACTATTACCATCTCTACCCAGGGGGTGCCAGATGCCTACCACTACTACCACCTCTACCCAGGGGTGCCAGATGCCTACCACTACTACCACCTCTACCCAGGGGTGCCAGAGGCCTACCACTACTACCAACTCTACCCAGGGGTGCCAGATGCCTACCACTACTACCACCTCTACCCATGGGGGGCTGGATGCCTGTCACTACTACCACCCTTACCCAGGGGGTGCCAGATGCCTACCACTACTACCACCTCTACCCAGGGGTGCCAGATGCCCACCTCTACTACCACCCTTACCCAGGGGGTGCCATATGCCTACCACTACTACCACCTCTACCCAGGGGGTGCCAGATGCCTACCACTACTACCATCTCTACCCAGGGGGTGCCAGATGCCTACCACTACTACCACCTCTACCCAGGGGGGGCTGGATGCCTGTCACTACTACCACCCTTACCCAGGGGGTGCCAGATGCCTACCACTACTACCACCTCTACCCAGGGGGTGCCAGATGCCCACCACTACTACCACCCTTACCCAGGGGGTGCCAGATGCCTACCACTACTACCACCTCCACCCATGGGGGGCTGGATGCCTGTCACTACTACCACCTCTACCCATGGGGGGCTGGATGCCTGTCACTACTACCACCTCCACCCATGGGGGGCTGGATGCCTGTCACTACTACCACCCTTACCCATGGGGGGCTGGATGCCTGTCACTACTACCATCTCTACCCAGGGGTGCCAGATGCCTACCACTACTACCACCTCTACCCAGGGGTGCCAGATGCCTACCACTACTACCATCTCTACCCAGGGGGTGCCAGATGCCTACCACTACTACCACCTCTACCCAGGGGGTGCCAGATGCCTACCACTACTACCATCTCTACCCAGGGGGTGCCAGATGCCTACCACTACTACCATCTCTACCCAGGGGGTGCCAGATGCCTACCACTACTACCACCTCTACCCAGGGGGTGCCAGATGCCTACCACTACTACCATCTCTACCCATGGGGTGCCAGATGCCTACCACTATTACCATCTCTACCCAGGGGGTGCCAGATGCCTACCACTACTACCACCTCTACCCAGGGGTGCCAGATGCCCACCACTACTACCACCCTTACCCAGGGGGTGCCAGATGCCTACCACTACTACCACCTCCACCCATGGGGGCTGGATGCCTGTCACTACTACCACCTCTACCCATGGGGGGCTGGATGCCTGTCACTACTACCACCTCCACCCATGGGGGCTGGATGCCTGTCACTACTACCACCCTTACCCATGGGGGCTGGATGCCTGTCACTACTACCATCTCTACCCAGGGGTGCCAGATGCCTACCACTACTACCACCTCTACCCAGGGGTGCCAGATGCCTACCACTACTACCATCTCTACCCAGGGGGTGCCAGATGCCTACCACTACTACCACCTCTACCCAGGGGTGCCAGATGCCTACCACTACTACCATCTCTACCCAGGGGGTGCCAGATGCCTACCACTACTACCATCTCTACCCAGGGGTGCCAGATGCCTACCACTACTACCACCTCTACCCAGGGGGTGCCAGATGCCTACCACTACTACCACCTCTACCCAGGGGGTGCCAGATGCCTACCACTACTACCACCTCTACCCAGGGGTGCCAGATGCCTACCACTACTACCACCTCTACCCATGGGGGGCTGGATGCCTGTCACTACTACCACCCTTACCCAGGGGGTGCCAGATGCCTACCACTACTACCACCTCTACCCAGGGGTGCCAGATGCCCACCACTACTACCACCCTTACCCAGGGTGTGCCAGATGCCTACCACTACTACCACCTCTACCCAGGGGGTGCCAGATGCCTACCACTACTACCATCTCTACCCAGGGGGTGCCAGATGCCTACCACTACTACCACCTCTAACCAGGGGGGGCTGGATGCCTGTCACTACTACCACCCTTACCCAGGGGGTACCAGATGCCTACCACTACTACCACCTCTACCCAGGGGTGCCAGATGCCCACCACTACTACCACCCTTACCCAGGGGTGCCAGATGCCTACCACTACTACCACCTCCACCCATGGGGGCTGGATGCCTGTCACTACTACCACCTCTACCCATGGGGGCTGGATGCCTGTCACTACTACCACCTCCACCCATGGGGGGCTGGATGCCTGTCACTACTACCACCCTTACCCATGGGGGGCTGGATGCCTGTCACTACTACCATCTCTACCCAGGGGGTGCCAGATGCCTACCACTACTACCACCTCTAACCAGGGGGGGCTGGATGCCTGTCACTACTACCACCCTTACCCAGGGGTGCCAGATGCCTACCACTACTACCACCCCTACCCATGGGGGCTGGATGCCTGTCACTACTTCCACCCTTACCCAGGGGGTGCCAGATGCCCACCACTACTACCACCCTTACCCAGGGGTGCCAGATGCCTACCACTACTACCACCTCTACCCAGGGGGTGCCAGATGCCTACCACTACTACCATCTCTACCCAGGGGTGCCAGATGCCTACCACTACTACCACCTCTGACCAGGGGGCTGGATGCATGTCACTACTACCACCCTTACCCAGGGGGTGCCAGATGCCTACCACTACTACCACCTCTACCCAGGGGGTGCCAGATGCCCACCACTACTACCACCCTTACCCAGGGGTGCCAGATGCCTACCACTACTACCACATCCACCCATGGGGGGCTGGATGCCTGTCACTACTACCACCTCTACCCATGGGGGCTGGATGCCTGTCACTACTACCACCTCCACCCATGGGGGCTGGATGCCTGTCACTACTACCACCCTTACCCATGGGGGGCTGGATGCCTGTCACTACTACCATCTCTACCCAGGGGGTGCCAGATGCCTACCACTACTACCACCTCTACCCAGGGGGTGCCAGATGACTACCACTACTACCATCTCTACCCAGGGGGTGCCAGATGCCTACCACTACTACCATCTCTACCCAGGGGTGCCAGATGCCTACCACTACTACCACCTCTACCCAGGGGGTGCCAGATGCCTACCACTACTACCACCTCTACCCATGGGGGCTGGATGCCTGTCACTACTACCACCCTTACCCAGGGGTGCCAGATGCCTACCACTACTACCACCTCTACCCAGGGGTGCCAGATGCCCACCACTACTACCACCCTTACCCAGGGGTGCCAGATGCCTACCACTACTACCACCTCCACCCATGGGGGCTGGATGCCTGTCACTACTACCACCTCTACCCATGGGGGGCTGGATGCCTGTCACTACTACCACCTCCACCCATGGGGGGCTGGATGCCTGTCACTACTACCACCCTTACCCATGGGGGGCTGGATGCCTGTCACTACTACCACCTCTACCCAGGGGTGCCAGATGCCTACCACTACTACCACCTCTACCCATGGGGGCTGGATGCCTACCACCAACAACACCCCCACTCACAGGATGGCTAATACATGACACCACAAGCACACACCAACATAAAGAATGCAACATAAAGACATCCCCCCCAACACCATGACAAGCGTGTGTAGACTGTGTCAAATGCCTACAACACTGAACATGACTTTGAACCTAAAATGTGACCCCCTATCACATGTGCCACACATAAATGTGTATGGCCCCCACAATGCAAGCAGGCCATGACCATTGTGGCAATGGGGTCCAAACCCCCATCATCACAGTGACCAAAATGTAAGTGTGGGGCCCATAGCTGAAGCACATCTTGAACATTGTGGCAATGGGGTCCAAACCCCCATCATCACAGTGACCAAAATGTAAGTGTGGGGTCCATAGCTGAAGCACATCTTGAACATTGTGGCAATGGGGTCCAAACCCCCATCATCACAGTGACCAAAATGTAAGTGTGGGGTCCATAGCTGAAGCACATCTTGAACATTGTGGCAATGGGGTCCAAACCCCCATCATCACAGTGACCAAAATGGAAGTGTGGGGTCCATAGCTGAAGCACATCTTGAACATTGTGGCAATGGGGTCCAAACCCCCATCATCACAGTGACCAAAATGTAAGTGTCGACAAAGAAAAAGCTGCAAGGGCCAAACTGCATGGATGATTCCTGGTCACAGAACAACAAACACATCAGTGGCAAAGTAGTGCTTGTGTCCCATAGCAACATAGATTGGGGGAGGCAAACAGTGCAGTGCAAATAAGACATACCTTTGGCCATGTGCAGACAAACATCACCCATGGGGGCTGACACTGTCAACATTCATCAATGACACAATGACAGAAGTGACCATCAGAATGCAGACCCAGATATTTGCACCAATGGGCACACAAATGCAGATACCCTGTGGAGACTGTAGATGTGAGGTGAACAGATACCATACCATGGCAGCAATGGGACACACAAACAATGATCATTGTGCTGACTGATGACCTAGGAGTCCCAGGGACAGCAGGGGAAACACACCAAACAACATACAGACAATGGCACACTAAAGATATGCCAATGCAGTGGTGCAGATGCACAAACACAAACAGGCAGACCCACACTGCACATCAAACACATCAGGTGAGGGGGTACCAGTGTCTCCAGGCAACCACACAACACATGAGGAGGCCTGAATACCAATTACACAGATGTGCATACAGTGCCACATAAAGGCAACTCATGGATCCAAATCCCCTATGTGGGCAATCAGGCATTGTCAGATGAGAGGGAGCACAAATCACACATGTCACACAAGCATGTAGGAACAGCAACTGACACAGCAAGACACAGACACACCACAGCACTACCCCCAGGGCCCCCACAATGTGGTGAGCCTGGGCTGCATTACAATCCCACTCTGATGACAAAGCTAAATGTCGTTCACACTGTGAACCACAGTCATGTGTCCTGAGCAACAAACTACCATCACACCTACACAAGCACAAATCAATCAGCACGGCCAGTAAGCCAAGGGCAACATGGAGGCAGGGGACTAGCCGGGCAACAACTCTCATCTGCACACACTCAACACCACACACCTCGACCTCCAACAATGTGCAGCAGTGAAGCTCACATGCACTGGTGACATTGCACATGCACCCATGACAATCCCAGGGGGGTGGTGGGAACCAAGGTGCAGAAACACATCACACATGGCCACTCAACAAGACTCCTGAATGTCTGACACACTGCACACTACGCTGTACATGGACATGACGGCAATACCACACAAACCAATGGGATCCCTGCCACAGTCACACACCAATGAAGAAGCCAAGGTCACCCACAAAGAACACACATAGACAACTACCAACATTGCAGCCCTGACCCTGAGGAGTACCAGCAGTCACACACACAACGTGTCACAACCAATGACAGCTAACACAAACCGGAAATCACATGACAGGTGTAAACAACAAGTGCCAAGGGGAATCCTGACTGTGACCCATCAGCGTCTGCCCACAAACTCAGCCCTGACAGCAAACACACCTATGGGTGACACCCTGATGACCAGTAATGTGCCATGCACCCACATCACAGAGAACCCAGGGAGAAGACTAAATCAACTCAGCAAGCATCACATACAGGAACATCACTAGGGATCCCAGCATGCACAGCAACATGGAAGTGAACACACAGACATGCTCATACAACACACACCTTGGGCGCAGGCAATCTCACAGGAGTACACACTGCCATGAGGGGACTCCACTCCTGTGTGAGGAAAGCTGTGCCATATGTCGCATCAGTAGGGCTCCATCATGTCAGCAGCACACTTGGTCACACAGTCAACAATTAGCACCAAATGAAGGCTCCCGTCACATCAGCCTGGTCATGGGAGTGTCAACGAAATCATCAGCACAGATCCAACACACATGTATAGCAAGTCGCACTGACAACACAGATGAGTCCTTCCCCATTGATGCCCAAACCTGCATGTCCAGTGGAGATGGCCACACGGTCAGGGAACTAGACTAATTGAACAATGGCAAGCACAACAGATGTGCAGGGGTGGAAGCCATAGATGTGACATTGCAAATGTAAGTAGGAAATCCCATTGCCAAATATTGAAAACATGACACCCTCAGATGCTGCTAAGGATGACATGGATACACCACAGGATAGGACACAGTCCCCCTGGACCACATGGGTTCCGGCACAGTAACACTTCATTTTCATGAGACCAAATATCACCATCACTGCAGCAAGGGCATGGTTAGCATCATTAACATCATGTACATCAGAAGCAAAAGCACTAGAGAACAGAAAGTTGCTTTATTCAGCATATGTGGGTTCGACACTTGAAGTCATTTAGAAAAAACAAAGGCCAATGGCCAGTCCATCATGGAAGTCAAAACAGGGTGACAGTGGCAGATGTCACCCTACGCATGCCTGCACTGATAAAAACCAGGGACAATCCCCTAGGAGGGGCATACGGGGGGCAGGCCAGGCACCGCAGGGACAGGATCAGGGCTCACCAGGAGGAGGCAGGGAAGGGGTGGTGGGTGCTGGAGAGCCACTGACAACTGCAGTGGAGGTGTCTGACATGGTGTGTGCCGGCACAACTGGGGGGCATGACTCAGATGGTGTGGGTGCCGGCACGACTGCAGTGGACCGTGCAGATGGAGTGGACAGGTTCGCCACTGCAGTGCCCAAGTCAGACAGGGTGGTAGTGGACTCCACTGCAGTGCCTACCTCCAGGGGAGGAGAATGGGGATCAGGTAAGGTGGGTAGGACAGAGGGGGAGGACACCCTCACCACACCAGTGGCACAGACAAGCGCAGCGGGAGTTGTGGGGCCGGAAGAGCAAGTGGCAGGGGGAGAAGGCCTGATCCTTTTGGGGATGGTGTATCTGTGGGTGGGGGAACCTGGGGCAGGGTGTGGTGGGGGCACCTGTGGAGTGGGGGCCTGAGGGATGGAGGAAGGAGACTTGGTGCCTGAGCTGCAGGGCGGCGGCGGGGTCTTGCTCTTCCGGGTCCGGGGGACTTGCGGGTGGGGGCGTCAGTCGATCTGCACCTGGGGAGGGTGTCCGTGGGCGAGAGGCACTCTGCTCCGTGTGGGTGGGCTTCCTCTTCCCCCTGAATGCTGTATCAGCTGGATCGGAGGGGAAGAGGCCGAGGTCACTGAGGAAGAGCCGCTGTGTCTTTGGGGTTGCAGGTGAGGCAAGGGAGGGGGCTTTGGAGGGAGAGGCAACTGAGGACTGCGCAGTGCTCGTGGATGCGTGTGTGTGTGCCTGGGCCCCATCCCCTGTGAGTGTGGTTTCAGTCCCCTGACTGTGCGTGCGTGTGCGTCTTGTTCGTGGCGTGTGTGTCTGTGTGCTGCACGTGTCTGTGCTGGTGTGTGTCTGTGCCGGTGTGCGTGTGCTTGGGACAGGTAAGGTGATGGGGAGTGTGGATGGGGCAGAGGCAGGAGGGGTGAGGGACTGTCGGGGGAGGGACACTGCTGCCGTCAGGGAGGAGTCCATGGACCTATTGCCCCTCTGTAGGGCAGACATGCCCGATGAGATGCCCTCCATGAACGACACCAGCTGAGTCAACAGAGTGGTGTGTGCATGGAGGACAGTCAGCATTGCTGTCTGCCCTACATGGAGCTGGCGAAGGAGGTACACAGACTCCTCACTCAGGGCAGCAGGGGACACAGGGGCAGGGGGTGCGGTGCCTGGCCCGAAGGAGACACGCTCCCGAACATGGGAGCCTCCACGGACCTCTGGAATGGGAGCCGATGGGAGGGCGGTGGTGGTGGTGGCGGAGACAGCAACACTAGCTGGGGTGTGGTGACTGCTGACACCCGCCTCCATAAGGGAGTCATCCTCCGAGCTGCTGCGGTCCTCAGCTGAGGTGGATGGTGCTGAGGACTACTCGGTGTGGCTCCCCTCGCCCTCCGTGCCACTGGGTCCCTCCGACCACTCCTCGGCTGCTCACCCAGTCTGGCTCTGCGTCTCCTCCTGGTCCGTGGAGCTGTCCCCTCCTGTGGCCGTGGATGTATCTGCAATCAATAGGGAAACAGACAGACATCAGTCACCTGCACCGTACGCACACACCACAGTAAGTACAGCACATTACAGAGCAAGCCCTGGCTTCCTTAGTTGAACATTGCTAAAAGTGCCCAAACAGAACAGGAGAAGCCAATTGTCAGTCTGATGGTCAACCATGGCACTCACATCCCACCTGGCCTTGCACCCATCTGTCTGGTGTCTGTTGGATGGCAATACCCCAGTGTGGACACATGCACCACCTACACAGTAGTTGGACAGTGCAGAGAACACGGTGAAGCATGTGAACATGCACACATCACAAATCTTGCCACTGAGTCAGTACAGGTGTCCGGATGAAAGGGATGCCCAGAGTCAAATAGGAAATGCATGTGATGCATACCAGCGACAGACACCATGATGCACCCATGTCCTGATAGCCATTGCCACAATGGTGTGCATGTAGCACATGTCACTACCCTGCAGGATCACTAATGGGAAGTCACATGCCATGGCACAGGCATGCCTGCTAAGTCATACATCACTGTCTCCAGTCACATGGGCAGGGCAGCCAGACAACAACACTCTGCACTGTGTCACAATAGTAGGTCATGGGGAATGCAAGTCCTGGAGCTGAACAAGTGCACATGTACATCCCCCACACACCACATCATCTGAACACTAATCTGTCCAGGTCATACCGATTGGACATATGGGAAACCTGTAACACTACCCTCTGAACCTGAGCACCTCACAATCTGCTGTGAATGGGAAACAGCTGCCTGAACTTCACATTCGCATACCCCAGTCTGCACGGTCAGGTGATCAAACACCTATGTGTCACACAAGTATCATCTCCTATGGTCACATCTCCGGTGGCATGCTGAGCCCCAACCGAGAAACACCCCAGCAGACCTGACAACGAAGCCACAGCACACTGACACAGAGGCAGACACCTGAGGGGACAAATCACTGAGCACAACGTGTCAGCTGATACACGGGAGTGGGAGTACAGAGTGTATTGTATGGCCTGGAGTAGGCATGACTGTCCTGCCCCACATGAATGAGGGATGAGCCCTGGACAGTAGGCAGCTGGCTAAGTATGTGTGACACACGTAATATACACACTCCTGTGGCCCAGACATTGTTCCCACCCGCAGCATGGGTGTGTGCCAGATACCCCAGGCACATGTGGTGGATCAGCTCTGCAATTGGACCACATATCAAAGTAACACGCAGATTACATGTCAGAACACAGCCATGATGCCCACCACAGAGTTAGGGAAACAGATGCTGTCCCCCACCTTGAGTCAAGCAAACTGCAAGGACACAGTAGCCAAGTGACACAATTCCCTGACTGTAAGGGCCACACCAGGGTATCAGATGAGGAGTGGGCAGTGCACAATAGAGGGACATGGGTCCTGGACCACATGACTGATGTACTGTGGATGTTTAACCAGGCCAGAGGAGGGCACATAGCATGGCAGACATAGTTCACAATGCAGTAATGGACTCACCCCCTCCTTGCTGCTCTCTGGCCTTCAGCTGCCCATCCAGATCAGGGAAGACCACCGCCAGGATCCTGAGCATGTGGGGGTCAGGGTCCGGTGTCCGCCCCTCCTGCGAGGAGGTGACAGCTTCAGCTGGAACCGTGCGATCCTCCGGGTCCAGCCCCGAAGGTCCTGCCACCTCTTCTGGCAGTTGCGGATCCGGCACTTGTAGACCCCCACGGATCTCACTGCCTGGACGATGGTCAGCCATATCTGCTGCTTCTGGTGGGCATCAACCTGTGAGGATGACAAAGTGAGAATGCCATTACTACACATGCAACATATCCGTGCATTACACAGTTGGATATACATGTCTCAATCACAGGGGCACATGATGTACACAGGCAGTGCAATGATGGCCATGGACAGTATGCCAGCAGTTACTACATGGTATCATTGCCTGGGAAGTAAAACCTTGTTAAAATGCACTGTCACTGCACTATACCTGTCCAGTGCATGTAACTACACACTATGGGGGTGACAACTACTCAGTGAGCCTGCTAGCCAGTGGCGTGCAGACTGTTAGCCTTGCTAGTCAGACAACATGCACATTTAGGAAGGCAGTGGACAGAACACTCACCTGCTCCCCTGCTTTCCCATACAGCTTGCTGTACTGTGGAAGGAGGTTGTCCAGCAGGGCCTGGTTCTCCTCAGTGCTGAAGGCTGGGGCTCTCTCCACAGTACGTGCCATTGCAGGGTCCAGAGGGTGCAGATACAGCAGCAGTGTAGTGGCAGATGTCGTCCTGGAGCATGTAGTGCAGGCAAGTGAGCTCTCAGGGGAACAGCCAGCATTATATGTGTGCTGCAGAGGCAGATACTGTCCCATGTGTCCAAGGTGATAGGTCCAAGTCATTTGCATCTTCTGAATCTGGCCAATCCATGGAATTGCACCACTTACACACGCCCCAGCATCCTTCAAATGTTCAACTTCATGACACCCATGAATTTGCAACATTGTTGTGGGTGACCAACTGAATTTACAGCATCAGACTCGTTCAAATTTTGAAAACGCGTCCGTTGCCAGGCCAGGCCATAGCCAATGGGTGCGCACCGATCGGTCCATTGCTGTTCAACGCGTACCTAGGATACAACGCGTACCCGCACACATTGAATGCAATGGGCCGGCCGGGCACACCGATCGGTCCATTGCTGTTCAACGCGTAACTAGGATACAACGCGTACCCGCACACATTGAATGCAATGGGCCGGCCGGGCACACCGATCGGACCATTGCTGTTCAACGCGTACCTAGGATACAACGCGTACCCGCACACATTGAATGCAATGGGCCGGCCGGGCACACCGATCGGACCATTGCTGTTCAACGCGTACCTAGGATACAACGCGCACCCAAACACATTGAATGCAATGGGCCGGCCGGGCACACCGATCGGTCCATTGCTGTTCAACGCGTACCTAGGATACAACGCGTACCCGCACACATTGAATGCAATGGGCCGGCCGGGCACACCGATCGGACCATTGCTGTTCAACGCGTACCTAGGATACAACGCGTACCCGCACACATTGAATGCAATGGGCCGGCCGGGCACACCGATCGGACCATTGCTGTTCAACGCGTACCTAGGATACAACGCGTACCCGCACACATTGAATGCAATGGCCAATGTGTGCGCACTGATCGGTCCATTGCTGTCCAACGCGTATTGCGAATACAACGCGAACCAGCACACATTGAATGCAATGGCCAATGTGTGCGCACCGATCGGTCCATTGCTGTCCAACGCGTATGCGAATACAACGCGAACCAGCACACATTGAATGCAATGGCCAATGTGTGCGCACTGATCGGTCCATTGCTGTCCAACGCGTATTGCGAATACAACGCGAACCAGCACACATTGAATGCAATGGCCAATGTGTGCGCACTGATCGGTCCATTGCTGTCCAACGCGACCCTGTACAGTCACTGGCATATGTCACCATGCCTGTCACAGGTGAACATATGCCAGCCACATATACTTCCCAGAGAGTGAGGGGCACACCTACAACACCACAGCCTGTCCAAACCATATCCTACGGCATGTAAGGCTGCATTACCTATTCCGTGTATGGGGGTGAACATGTTGTTCTGTGGGTGTCACTTGGGGGCAGCCACCCCCTGGCCGTGCACGTGTTCATGGGGACAGAATCCTTGGTGTTTCGTGTACATGACCACTGTGATGTGCAACTGTTCATATCTGAGCATGTGGCATGGTCACATGTCACGGTGGTGTATGTGTATGTCATGTCACATACCCCCTGAGTCCCATGTGGGACGATATGTTTAACCCAGGGTGACCCATTGGCACAATGGTGATGGTCCTCCACAGTCTGTGTGCATGTTGTGTTTACAATGTCTCTGATTTCATGTGCACAATGGGAGGCAGTCTCCACATCCACGTTGTTTGTGCATGGACTTTGATGTGCGTGTGTGTGTCACAGACGTCCATGTCTGTCCTGCCGAGGCAACAGGGACCACTACCTGTGGGGGTCATGGTTGTTTTGCTGTGGTGTATACATGATACACCATGTCATGCCAGTGTCCATGTGGCAATACAGGGTCCCTGGGAATGTACCTGTCGTTGAGCTGTGATGCCTGGGGCACATCTGTCCTCACATGTCACTGTGGGGTGTGTTTGTAACGTGGCAGCAGGAGATGGGAACTGTGACACGGCCTCATGATATCCAATGGCACGACCTGGGACTTATTGATGCCACTTGTTGAACTGTGATGTTAGATGTTGGCCATGTATGTGCCATACATATCCTTACGGAACTGCACACATCATGTACTTGTGCCTCATAATGATGTATCATGTGATATTGAGTGTGTTCAATGCCACATATGTGGGGTGACTGACAATCTTGCTTTCTTCACCTATGCACTGCAGGGCACCAGCTGTCCTTAGACCATTCCCTGACCTGGCAACGATGGTGGAACGTGACAGCATCCGACGGTACCGCTTCACCAGGCAGCTGATTGAGGATTTGGCAGTGCGCTTGGCACCACATTTGCAACCTGGCCGGCCGTACCCTACAGCGCTGACCCCGAAGGTGAAGGTGATGGCAGCCCTACACTTCTTTGCCACCGGTACCTTTCAACACACTGTGGCGACTGCTGGTGGGATGTCACAGACCATGTTCAGCCGTGTGCTCCGGGATTTTTTGGAGGCTATGTTGATATACCTGAACCAGTACATCTATTTCCCTAGACTCCAACAACTCACTGGCATGAAGAGTGACTTCTATGCCCTGGGGAGGATGCCGCATGTCATTGGCTCCATTGATGGGACACATGTGGCTTTGGTACCACCACAGGCCCAAGAGCAGACATACAGGAACCGCAAACACTACCACTCGGTCAATGCACTGGTGGTCTGTCTTGCAGATATGAGCATCTCACACGTGTGTGCCCGTTTCCCTGGTTCTGCACACGATGCCTACGTGATGAGGAGTAGTCGCATCCCGAGGATGATGTCACAGATGCGGAACCAGCGTGCCTGGCTTGTTGGTGTGTACTGACTTTGTACCATTGTGTGTGTTCTGCAATGTAGTGTTCCACCCTCTTTTCCAACTCTACTAATGTGCAATTGTCTGTATGTAGGTGACTCCGGATACCCCAACATGCCGTGGTTGCTGACGCCCCTCAGGAACCCTGTGACACCAGCCCAGATGCGCTACAATGAGGCACATGGTCGGACCAGGAGAGTGATTGAGCGGACATTTGGTCTCCTGAAGAGCCGCTTCCGCTGCCTCGACAAGACAGGAGGGTCCCTCCCATATGCCCCAGCAAAGGTGTGCAAGATTGTCATCGTCTGCTGCATGCTACACAACCTGGCAGTGCGGAAGGAGTTGCCTCTCATCCTGGATGACGATGACCAACGTCCGCCTCCTGTGGAGGATCCTGGCCTGGACCACGATGCCAGTGATGATGATGATGATGATGGTGATGTCCGCACACAGCTCATCACCAACTTCTTCAGCTGAATGTGAGTATCCAGAGATGTCATGTCAATGAGGTGAGTTTGCATGATATGTGTTGGTGGTGCTCTGGTGCTGTTTGAGTGTGTCCATGGGCTACATGACTGTATGCGTGTTTCGATGTGTCCTTACAGGTAGTCTGTACTCCCCAACAGTGTTGACATGCTAACTTGGTTCTGGGTGGGTATCTTGTGACATGTATTGGGCATGAGTATTGCAGTTCTGTCCTGTTCTTCAGTGCTTTTGACTGTGTGTCATTTCTGTCCTTCACAGGGTACTTTCAGAGTCGTTTGGTCAACTGTGATCCCCGACACCGTGATTCGACTTCCAGGGTGGTAGCTGTCGTGTCCCTACAGGTGATGTGCACCACACCCATGGACTTCCTTCCTTCTACACTTGTTGACTGTGTGCCCGCTGCCAGGTGGGATTACCTTGCATCTGTGGTGGTTACAACATGTTGCAAATGTGTAATAAACCTGTGCTTCACTTTGTGATGTGCGTTGTCTGTGGTCACACATCTGACTGACATTTGCTTACTGCACCAGTGGGCTAGTTAACACCGACTGTGAATAGGTGTTGGGTCTGTGCAATGCAACGTATTTCCTGGCAACATCAGTGTAGGCGATGAGTCAGATGGCCATGGTGTGTATGTGTTGTGTAGCCCTGGTGGTGTGCCTCCCTCATATGTGTGACGTCGCCATGACTCACATGCCGGTGTTGTACTTGCTGTAGCAGTTAGCATGCACAGTGTCATTTCCCAGATCATCATCGCCACTTCAGAGTCAACGTAGGAATCACAACAGAGGCAAGTATGGTGTATTAGTGAGTTTATTGACATACATGTGTGAGTATAGTGCACAGGATGGTGGGTGCTGTACATTGTGATTGTAATCCAAAGTTCCTAGATGATTTGGAAGTCCTGGTAGCAGAAATGTCCAGAGTAAAGTCCACAGTCATCTGAGACATTGGTCCAACTTGAGCTCCCATGTCATGTGGGAGAGTTGTGTTGCAGTCAACAGGGTGAACAGTTTGCGCACAAAGGTGATTATCCAGAACAGGTTTTGGCTTCCTGGGGTTGCACATGGCCATCGGCTTCTCACTTGCCCCTCCTCGGACGGCCCCTCTTCTTTGGGGGGACCCTCAAGTGCAGGCTGCTGCGGTGCAGGGGACTCTTCGCCAGAGTCATCCGCCCTCCCTGTGGCAGTTGCAGTTGTTTCAGCACCAGATGTTGTGGGCACACAGGGAGGTGTTGACTGGTTGCTGCTCATCTGGCGGAGGCATTGTAATATGTCCCTATGCACCGCCGTCATCTCTTGCAGTGTGTCCCACTTGGACTCCACGCGGGACATGTGTGAGTCCAAGCGGGCATGATGGGCAGCCTGCTGCTGTTTAATGTCCCTGAGGAGCCCCACTACCTGGCTGAACTCTCCGGTGCTGGACTGGTACGCATCGGCTATGCGTGCCAGTTGTGGGTCATCATGCAGTCCAGACCCCTCTGCGAGCAGCGACCTATGTCTCCCACCCCTCCCACCACCCCTGGCGACACGTGCAGTACCTGAGGTGGCACGCACAGGTGACCCTGGGCCACCTTGGGGGTTGTTGGTGGTGGTGGTGTCCATGGCCCCACGTTGGTCCAGGGTCCATGTGCTGGTGGTGGTGGTGCTCCTTGGTCTGTCCATGTCGGCAGGGGTGGTATGTGTGTTGACAGTCGTTGGAGGGGTGGGTGCAGGGGGTGCAGCTGGTGGTCCTGCTGGTGCTGCATGATGACTTGCTCCGGAGGTGCCAGGTGGGTCTTCTTCATCCGAGGAGGGCAGAGGCTGTTCCACACCAGTGAACTCTGTATCCTCTTGAGCCTGGGACGGAGACTCCTCAGCGTCTGCTGCTGTGTCCCCATCATCACCTGTTTTTGGGAGACACACACAATGTATGTTATGTTTCTGCAGGCATCAATGGTTGACACACCTGACAGTTGTGACTGTGCCTCTGGATGCGGGCCTGTACATTGCATTGTCCTAAGTTGTCACAGTCAGGGGTTGATATTGGTGTAGCACATTGTCCTGCATTATTTGGGCATTTCTTTGTGAATGTTGGGGTGTGTACATGGTCTGCATTGGTTGTATTTGGTTGACATCCGGCCCTCCTTCCCACCCAGCCAGATATTCCACCATGGAAGGTGCTTTCATTGCAGGGAGTGCAAGTTGTCTTTCAGGATGTCAGTCAGTGGTGTCCTGCTGTTGGTTGATGCACAGTTGCCAGCAGGGCCTTGTGCTCCCCATAGCAGTAGCCAGTGTCAGCCATCTTGTCAGTTGTTTTCCACTCCCTGTGATGTGCGCATGGTTCAGGGTGGTGTTGATGGGACAGTTGTGGGGGTGACCAATATCTGTGACTACCACTCCCATCATGCTATTGCCTCCACCCCCTTCCCAGCATGCCCATACTTACTTGCTTTTGGGTGGACTTCACTGTGTGTGAGTGTGAGAGCAATGGCAAGATGGCTGACAGTGGTGTCCTGCTGTTGGTTGGTGGCCAGTTCCCAGCATGGCCTTGTGCTCCCCACAACAGAGCACCAGTGTCAGACATCTTTGATGGGGCTTTCCACTCTCTGTGGTGTGTGCATGCTTGGGTGTGAGCTTGCTGGGCCATGTGGGTGAGGGATTTTGAGCTGTGACTACCACTCCCATCATGCTATAGCCTCCACCCCCCTTCCCAGCATGCCCATGCTTCCTTCCCTTTGACTCTGCTTCCCTGTGGGGTTGTGTGCCTGTGCTGACAAGATGGCTGACAGTGTTATCCTGGGGTTAGTTCTGCTACAGGTCCCATGTGTGTCCCTGTGCTTCACACAGC
This sequence comes from Calotriton arnoldi, assembly GCA_963921515.1. Classification (NCBI taxonomy): domain Eukaryota; kingdom Metazoa; phylum Chordata; class Amphibia; order Caudata; family Salamandridae; genus Calotriton; species Calotriton arnoldi. The sequence goes on along the minus strand of CAWUFW010000049.1, from coordinate 2,623,559 downwards.
ATGACCCAGGGTGGTGGTTCTTTGTGGGTTATTTGATTGGAGTGTGAGGCAATGCATTCTCCCAGGTGAGTTGTGTGGAGTTTGTGTTAGGGGGTGTGGGTGGAGCTGCTGGTGACTATGGTCTGTGCTGTGAGTCCTCCTTCCCACCCAGCCAGATATCCCACCATGGAACGTGCTTCCATTGCAGGGAGTGCAAGTTGTCTTTCAGGATGTCAGTCAGTGGTGTCCTGCTGTTGGTTGTTGCACAGTTCCCAGCAGGGCCTTGTGCTCCCCCAGCAGTACCCAGTGTCAGCCATCTTGTGAGTCCTTTTCCACTCCCTGTGATGTGAGCATGGTTCAGAGTGGTGTTGATGGGCCAATTGTGAGGGTGACCATTATCTGTGCCTACAACTCCCATCATGCTATTGCCTCCACCCCCTTCCCAGCATGCCCATCCTTCCTTCCTTTTGACTCTGCTTCCCTGTGGGGTGGGGTGCCTATGCTGACAGGATGGCTGGGAGTGTTGTCCTGGCAGTTGTTTGGCTACAAGTCCCAAGAGTGTCCCTGTGCTTCACACAGCATAACCCAGGGTGGTGGTTCTTTGTGGGATCTTCAGTTAGGATGTGAGGCATTGCATTCTCCCAGGTGGGTTATGTGGAGTTAGTGTTGAGGGTGTGTGTGAGGGGAGGTGCCTGTAACTATGGTCAGTGCTGTGAGTCCTCCTTCCCACCCAGCCAGATATCCCACCATGGAAGGTGCTTCCATTGCAGGGAGTGCAAGTTGTCTTTCAGGATGTCAGCCAGTGGTGTCCTGCTGTTGGTTGTTGCACAGTTCTCAGCAGGGCCTTGTGCTCCCCCCAGCAGTACCTAGTGTCAGCCATCTTCTGAGTCCTTTTCCACTCCCTGTGATGTGAGCATGGTTCAGAGTGGTGTTGATGGGCCAATTGTGAGGGTGACCATTATCTGTGCCTACAACTCCCATCATGCTATTGCCTCCACCCCCTTCCCAGCATGCCCATCCTTCCTTCCTTTTGACTCTGCTTCCCTGTGGGGTGGGGTGCCTATGCTGACAGGATGGCTGGGAGTGTTGTCCTGGCAGTTGTTTGGCTACAAGTCCCAAGAGTGTCCCTGTGCTTCACACAGCATAACCCAGGGTGGTGGTTCTTTGTGGGATCTTCAGTTAGGATGTGAGGCATTGCATTCTCCCAGGTGGGTTATGTGGAGTTAGTGTTGAGGGGTGTGTGAGGGGAGGTGCTTGTAACTATGGTCAGTGCTGTGAGTCCTCCTTCCCACCCAGCCAGATATCCCACCATGGAAGGTGCTTCCATTGCAGGGAGTGCAAGTTGTCTTTCAGGATGTCAGTCAGTGGTGTCCTGCTGTTGGTTGGTGCACAGTTGCCAGCAGGGCCTTATGCTCCCCACAGCAGTAGCCAGTGTCAGCCATCTTGTCAGTTGTTTTCCACTCCCTGTGATGTGAGCATGGTTCATGGTGGGGTTGATGTGCGCATTGTGAGGGTGGGCAATATCTGTGACTACGACTCCCATGATGCTATTGGCTACACTGACTTGCCCAGCATACACAGTATACCTTTCTTTCAGTGGGCTTCACTGTGTGGTGGTGTTGTAGTGGTGGCTACATGTCTGGATGTGTTTTTTAGTTGTATTTGTGCCACTGCCTAGCTGTAGTTGTAGTTGTGTTTGTACATGTGATGAGACAGTTACATGTCACTATGAGATGGCATGTGTTGTGTTTATCTGACTGACATACACATTTTGGGATGATTCTGTTCTGGTTGCTGTGTATTTGCTAAGGGTGCATGGTTTGACTCTCCCCTTGACAGTGATGTGTGTGTATTGTGGCACAATCTTGTGTACATTTGTTGTGTACTCACCAGGCTCTGAGATGTTTTCTAGTCCATAGCCCTCACTGGTGGTAGGATGGCCCGCACCTTCTCCTCCCAGGGCCTGAGGTAGACTGGCTTGGCAGGAGGGCCACTGCCGGTGTGTTGGCTCACGAGGTAGTCCTTCTTCAACAGCTCCCTGACCCTCCTGCGCACGTCATACCACCTGTTCTGGATGTCTATCTTTGTGCGCAAACATGGTGATTGTGCGTTCACCCTGTCGACGATCCTCTCCCACATCTTGCTTTTCTGCGCCATGGGTGTCTGTTGGACCAGTGTACCAAACAGCTGTGGCTCTACCCTGAGGATCTCATCTACCAGGACTTCCAATTCACTATCTAGGAACTTATGATTCTTCTTTGGGGGCATGGTGATGGGTGGTGATGGTGAGTGGTGTGTGTGTTGGTGTGCAGGTGAAGGTGTGTGAGTGTGTGTTTTGCTGGGTGGATGTGAGGTTGCTATTTGTTGAGATGCTGATGGTGTGTGGCTTGTGTGATGGATGAGCTGTGGGTGTATGGTTGCTGTCTGTTGAGTGCTGGCAGGTAATTTGAATTTGCAAAGGATCATGGTAGGGATTTGTGTCCTTTATATGGGTGGAGTTGTGGGTGTGTCTTTGTTCCCTGCCCCCCCAGTATTTATTGGCTTTGTAGTTGCTTGTTTGGCTTTTTTTTGTGTATTTTCCCTTTGTACTTTTCGTGCATGTAGGAGACGTTCTTGTGGCCGAGTCTGACCCTGCAGTTGTCTCGTACGGGCTTCTCCGATTCGTTCACGCTGTGTTTGTGCTGTTTTCTATGCTGCGGACGCGTCGGTCGCGGTGTTTTGGGTTGCTTCGGCTCGCAGTTTAGTATGCGTGTCGGTCGTACGGCTTGTCCTCCGTGCGACTCGGTCGTGTTTTCCACGCGTTGCATCGTACTTGGCGGGTGGGAGTTCGCGGGTACGTTTCGTTCGGGATTGTTCCGGGTGCGTGTCGGTCGGTTAGATTCGCATGTTTTTCCGGCCGGATTGCTGTTTCCCGCGCGGCTCGGTCGTTCGGCTTGTGTTCCGTATGAGTCGGTCGGGTTTTGCACGCTTTTCATCGTACTTTGCGGGTCGGGCTGCACAGGTACGTGTCGGTCGGAATTAATTCCGGCTCCGAGTCGGTCGGTACGTTTTCCGGCCGGAATCGGAATCGGCCCCTGAGTCTAGTTGCTCTTTTGATTCATCCGCCATTTTTGCTTGTGTAGCCTTGATTGATTTAACCTCTTTTAAAACTTCATATGGCATACTCACAAAGACCTGGGGACCTCTCCAACCCCCAACTGTTTGGCCGTGGAGCCAACCCCACACTGTATGAAGTCCACCTGCTCCCTTTGCCAGGCACTAATCGAGCTCTGAGTGACCAAAACATTGCTCGAGGTTTCATCTAGTCGAATGGAGCTAATAAATGGGGGCTCCAAATTCAGACCAGGGCTCGGATGAGCTTCGTCCTGTCTTTTCCGTCTGGCATTACTTCCACTCTCGGCATTGCACAGGCTGGTCTGGAATAGTGGGTACATGCCTTCATCTTCGATATTCTCCATAGAGGAGCCCCCTTTTTGCCTCCCTTCCTGTGAGGTATTATGCCCATTTTCTTGGCCATCCTCTCTCCCCGCAGCAACCTGCATGGACAGTTCTTGTGGCAATATCTGCACTAGCGGCGTCTTCACTCCTGATGCCTCACCAGCCACACCAGCCACCACCCCCTTAGTGCTTCCAGCCCCTGCTCATTTCCCAAAATGTCTCGTCCACCACCTCCTCCAAGCCCAAGGCAGGTGGACTGCTTGGCGTAATAACAGGCGGACCATTCCCCTCTTCCATCTCAATTCGGGCAGCACAGGCAGCCTTAGCATACCCTGGTGCACTCTTCTGTGCACTTCTTAACTCAACCAGAGATGTTTTCTTCTTCTCACCGGAGTGCTTGAATGTTTTCAGTGATGTGGCTAACTTAACCGGCCTTTCCTCAATGCGCTTTAATGCTGCTTGACTACCAAAGAGCCAGCCACCATCACCCAAGAGAGGGACATCGAGTTCATGAGCCACAAATGGGAGAGTGAAAGAATGGGGAGGAAGAAGGATCCAAAACAGCCCAGAAATGCAGAACTTCCTGCAGGCAAGAAGAGAGTCTTACCCTCAAGGCTTGATATCATAGACAGAGCTTAAGGCCCAAGAAAACCAGAAATGGCAATGTGCAGAAGTGCACAGCGGGAAGAACGAGCAATAGATAACGAAAGATTTGATCAGGAAATTAGCAGCACTCCAAGATCCCTGAAAGGGGGGGTGCCCACTTCCCCCGGCGCCACCATGCAGAACTCCCCTGTGCAGCTGCTGGGTTCTAAGACACTCCCACTACTTGAACAGAGACAGTACCTTCAGCATACGCTGTCCGCCTCTGTGCACAGCATTCTCTGTGCCGGAGTACTGGAGGAGGGCCTTCACCTTCACTGGCAGTGCCTGTCTCAATGTAATAACGAGCTGTAAACATACTACGGGAGGGCAACGGCTGCAGGCAAACTCATGAAGCAGGCTCGTGGGCTCCATGTGGTAGGGAAAAAACAAACTATCCCGGGGGACGCCCTTTCTCGCCGCATCCATGACTGTAGCTGTGAGGCCTAGGGGGGCGGGGCATAATCTGGAAGGACAGGGTCTAGGCTAGGCACTTAGGCGGCTGTGACAGCCCCTCTACCGCATCAATAGGTGTTTAGGGGGCAGCTGACAGGAGGGAGGTCTGCCCCCGGGCAGATTGGGAGGGTGGGGCCATCCAGGGGACTGCCATTTTGTATTGAATTGGGCTATAGCGGCGTAGCCCAATGTAGCCCAAGGGGTATATAGTCTAGGGTCTTTGGGCTCCCTGCCACCATTTTAGGTTTGGTGACCTGGTGACTGGTGGCAGGGAGTGGCGTTACCAGAACTTTTGGGAGTTTGAATTACTGGGTGTTAGAGTAGGCTAGGGAGTTTAGTTGCAGGCTAAGTATCTTAACTGTCGATGGCGGACGATCAGGTCTGCGAGGCGATGCGCCTCTTGAAAGAAGCAGGGTGGCTCGACTTGGTGGTGTTGGAGGCCGCAGGAATGGCACGCCCGGCGCGCCCGGCGTCAGTGGGTGTGGAAGCTGCAATCGTGGCATGCTCCCTGCCAAGAGCGTAGAAGGCCTCCACCGTTGACCCCGCATTCAGGGTAAGTGAGATGGGTCGCTCATATGCTAGGAGAGCGGACCCTCGGGGCACACAACAGGCAGGGACCAGAACGCTGCCTGCGATCCTGCAAATTTTGCGGAGGCGGGCGTGGCTGGTCCGTTGCCGGAATGAGACGAGGCCACGCCCTTTGGCAGGGCCGGGGTGGCATGTAACGCGGCCCGGGGTGCGAGATGCATCTGCACGGGGCCACGGGCAAAGGACAGGCTTGTGCAAGAGCCCTGTCGAGGGTCCGAAGTGGCTCACGTAGATGGGAGGGGCAGAGCTCAGCAAGCGGCCTCGTGTGAGGTGCTTGCTGAGCAGGGAAACTGGCAGAAGGAGGGGTAGAGGCAGGGAAGAGAGATGAATGAAGCCTTCACGTGGGACGGGATGTCTGGGGAGAGGAGCAGCATTGTTGAGGGAAACTTGAAGGTGAAGGGAGAGGGGAAAAAGGGAGTGGTATTAGAGGTAGTGCCTGGCCATGAGTTCGGGCTGGACTGTTCCCATGAGGCACAGGGTCAAGACTGATTTACATATAGCTGGGTCTGAACTGAGGTGGCGAAGTGAGCTAAAGAATGATGATGGATTCAACCCAGATCTGTGACTGGGGGTGAGTGTCTGAAAAGTTTCAGCGCTCCGTCCATCATCTCCTTGTGTTTGCTTTGTTCGCCCTAAGTTGGCAGGGTATGCCCAGACGTGGGTCCCTTGCTCACTTTGCCACTGGATTCAAGCTAGCCTGGCTGATGAAGGGTGTTACCCAGAAACCGGTCCCAGGATGCTTGTTTCCGGTTCAGGGAAGACCTGGCTTGGCAGTTCGGGCTGGACTGTTACCATGAGGCACAGGGTCAAGACTGATTTGCATATAGCTGGGTCTGAACTGAGGTGGTGAAGTGAGCTAAAGAATGATGATGGATTCAACCCAGATCTGTGACTGGGGGTGAGTGTCTGAAAAGTTTCAGCGCTCCGTCCATCATCTCCTTGTGTTTGCTTTGTTCGCCCTAAGTTGGCAGGGTATGCCCAGACGTGGGTCCCTTGCTCACTTTGCCACTGGATTCAAGCTAGCCTGGCTGATGAAGGGTGTTACCCAGAAACCGGTCCCAGGATGCTTGTTTCCGGTTCAGGGAAGACCTGGCTTGGCAGTTCGGGCTGGACTGTTACCATGAGGCACAGGGTCAAGACTGATTTGCATATAGCTGGGTCTGAACTGAGGTGGCGAAGTGAGCTAAAGAATGATGATGGATTCAACCCAGATCTGTGACTGGGGGTGAGTGTCTGAAAGTTTCAGCGCTCTTCCATCATCTCCTTGTGTTTGCTTTGTTCGCCCTAAGTTGGCAGGGTATGCCCAGACGTGGGTCCCTTGCTCACTTTGCCACTGGATTCAAGCTAGCCTGGCTGATGAAGGGTGTTACCCAGAAACCGGTCCCAGGATGCTTGTTTCCGGTTCAGGGAAGACCTGGCTTGGCAGTTCGGGCTGGACTGTTCCCATGAGGCACAGGGTCAAGACTGATTTGCATATAGCTGGGTCTGAACTGAGGTGGCGAAGTGAGCTAAAGAATGATGATGGATTCAACCCAGATCTGTGACTGGGGGTGAGTGTCTGAAAAGTTTCAGCGCTCCGTCCATCATCTCCTTACGTTTGCTTTGTTCGCCCTAAGTTAGCAGGGTATGCCAAGACGTGGGTCCCTTGCTCACTTTGCCACTGGATTCAAGCTAGCCTGGCTGATGAAGGGTGTTACCCAGAAACCGGTCCCAGGATGCTTGTTTCCGGTTCAGGGTAGACCTGGCTTGGCAGTTTGGGCTGGACTGTTCCCATGAGGCACAGGGTCAAGACTGATTTGCATATAGCTGGGTCTGAACTGAGGTGGCGAAGTGAGCCAAAGAATGATGATGGATTCAACCCAGATATGTGACTGGGGGTGAGTGTCTGAAAAGTTTCAGCGCTCCGAACATCATCTCCTTGTGTTTCCTTTGGCCATGAGATTAGGCAGGGCCCTGTTTGGAGCTTGGGTGAAGGGGAAAGAGAACAGGAGGGGGAGGAAGAAGAGGAAGACAAGGTTCCCGGAGAACAGGAGCCAGCATGGGGCCCCCAGGCCTGGGAGGGACTAGACATATTTCAGTCATAGGGTGAAGTGGTGAGGGGGGAGACAGGGTAGCTCAACTGGATACTTACTTAACAAAGGGAGGGTCGCTACAAAGGGACAGAGGAGCCCCGGGACCGAGGAAGGGGTGCGTGGGAGAGGTAGGGAAGAGGGGTTCTAAGAAATAGGCAAGTGAGGGAGCAGGCTTAGCCAGCGTCTGCGTTTGTCGCGGCAATGCTGGAATGGAGTGGGGAGGAGGATGGAGGGGACGATGAAGAGGAACAGGTAATGGAACCGGGGTGAGGAGAGACTGGTGCAAGGTGTTAAAGGGAAGAGTAGGAAGAGGAGGGCAGCCGACTCGGCAGAGCTGGGAGCAGCTCGTTGGCACTGAGGCAAAGAGAGGGCTGGGCCCAGAACGGCACGCCCGATACTGGCGGGGGAGCCTGTCACGGTCAGCACAAGTAGGCCCAGAATGACCTCGATGCCCCCAACACCTGGCGGGTCTCGCTTGACCTCCGGGACAAAGGTGAAAGACGGTCGGTTTGTGGGGGTGCCGGAAGAGTACTGAAGGGTACTGAAGGGTACAGTCCACCCCCCGGATAACCAGAGGGGTGTTAGAGGTAGAAGGGCCATTAGGGCCCCTCCAGTATAAGTGTTTAAGGGCCTCGAATAGCCACAGGAGTTTTTTCAGGGCAACGAAGTATTGGATTTTGATGAAGAGAGCCTCGATGAAGGCGAGTTAAGGTAGGAGGATGAGAGGGATGGGGGGACTCTAATGCTTTGCCTAGTGTGCTACATGCACCAGCAGATAGGCCAGCAGGGGTGTCGTGGCCTGCGGTGAGGCCAGTAAGAGCACCGGAAGGGACGGGGCCACTGGCGAGGCGGACTGCAACATTACGAGCACCCTCCTTGGAGCCAGGTAAGGCCAGAGGCACGAAGGGGAAACCTATCATGGTCTCCATTGGGATAGGCGTAGGGGAGTTGCATGAGGAAGGGAGGGAGGGTAGGTTAAGGAAAGGGACGTATGTCACAGACATAGGAGTGGGAACCAGTGAGGCAGGGGGTTTAGGGGGTACAAAGGTAGAGAGTAGTGCAAACACAGAGAAGGAGACAAGAGAAGGAAATAATAAGGGGGACAAGAAAGAAGGCCCAGAGAGTAAGGAATTGAAGCTTAAGAAACTTCCTTACATGGGGGTTACAAAACCGTTGGGGGCACACCTTATGCTGGCAACAAAATAGCACATTTGGAAAGGGGAATATGTAGAGATGCTAAAGCTACTGCATAGGGAGGGGAGGTCCAAAGAGGGATCCAAAGTGGAGGAATATGAATAGGCCAAACAGCCTAAGGTGCCACTGACAATTGAGAATTGGACAGCAGCGTTCTTGATCTATGCAAGCATATATTGTGAGAAATTTCCAGAGTGCTGTGTTGCGCTGTTTAAATATATGGATGTCATCAGGAAGGCGCAAATCACAGGAGGGGGATATGCATGGGCCCAATATTTTGAAGAGTTCAGAGCGCGCCTGGTATGGGACCCCGAAGCTAAATGGGGCGAGCTAGAACACACGATGGCGGCTGCAAAAGGAGGGAAGACAATATTCACAGCCAGTGGTCTGTCAATAGTTTACCGGCCCTTCCAGGGGCGACCCACCTGGGGAGGGGTGAGGGTAACAGGGAAGAGTCAGCCTGGGGCCGGAGGAGCTTGCTGGGACTTTAATAAAGGGCTATGCACGCGCAAATATTGTAAGTTCCGCCACAAATGTTCGAAATGTGTGGGTCAATTGCTTTGGGGCGGGGGATACCAGCAGGGAAGACGCCATTGGCAGCAGCCGGGGGGAATGCAGGAGGACATCAGCAACAGTTTGCGGGCTCTCGAAGAGGTAAGGGCACACAAGGGGCTGGGCCAAAGGGCTCATACTCCGGTTAGGGTAGACAGATTGGAGTTCTGGTTGCTGCATTACGAGTGTCAGGAAGAAGCGAGGGTCTTGAGGAAGGGGTTTTAGGAGGGGTTTTGTTTGGGTTATATGGGACCGTGGGTTAGGAGATGGGCAGATAATTTGCGCTCAGCCACAGAACATAAGCAAGCAGTACAGAACAAGCTTGGCAAAGAAGTGCAGAAGGGTAGTATGGCGGGTCCTTTCGAGGACTGGCCCATTGAGAATTTGATTATATCCCCAATTGGTGTAGTTACCAAAAAGGAGGTAGGCCAATTCAGGTTGATTCAGCATTTGTCATGGCCAGAAGGAGGATCGGTCAATGATTTTATTGACGAGGATGCTGCCACGGTATCGTATTCATCAGTTGATGTGGCCATGTCACTGGTAGTGACGATGGGCGCAGGGGCACCGATGGCAAAATGAGATATTAAATCCGCGTTTCGGCTGCTTCCAGTCCACCCAGACGATTTTCAGCTCTTGTGCATCCACTTTGAAGGAAAGTGGTACGTGGTCAAAGCATTGCCGAGGGGCTGCTCCACTACGTGCGCACTGTTCAAATGCTTCAGCAAATTTTGCAGTGGCTGTTTTCATGGTGCACAGGGCACCAGTTGGTGATGCACTACTTAGATGATTTTTTCTTTGTAGGCCCCCCTAGCTCAGCGGGCTGCCAGGAATCGCTGGAAAGTTTCCAAGAGCTGCTGGGGGAGCTTAGGATTGCCGCTGGCACCAGAAAAGACGATGGGCCCTAGCACAGAGCTGTAATTTTTGGCAATCAAGATCGATTCAGCGAAAATGAAGGCATGCTTGCCACAGGATAAGAGGGAAAATATGCTAACATTGCTGCGAGACATGCTGTCTCGCGAGAAAGTAAAGGTCAAAGAAGTCCAGGTTTTTGGGTCACCTTAAATTTGCTTGTAGAGTAGTGAGAGCAGGAAGGACATTTTGCAGGAGGTTGGGGTGTGCTTTGTCAGGAAAACGCCTACCTCTCCATCACGTTTGGCTATCAGCTGGGGTTAAAAAAGACTTGAGGATGTGGGGTGTGTTTTTGCAATCATTTAATGGAGTTCCGCTGGCGAGGGATGGGGACATGGAGTGGGATGGTAAATTTTTTCAGATGCGTTGGGTAGCCTAGGCTTTGGGCTGTACTGGCGAGGGAAATGGTGTGCCGAACCATGGCCAACACATTGGAGTAACGGCGGCTGGAGCATTGCTTTTTTGGAGTTTTTTTCCCCTGGTGGTCTCAGTGACGCTGTGGGGGGAAGAGTTGTCACACAAGAGTGCAGTTTCGGGTGGATAACATGACAGTAGTGGAAATTGTAAACCGCCAATCCGCCAATCCGCCAGGGATGAGCAGGTTCTGAAATTATTGAGGGTCTTTGTGTTGGGATGCTTGCATTATGATATTGCTTGCAAAGCTTTGCATGTACAGGGGGTGGACAATAACATCGTGGATGCTTTGTCTCGTTCGCAGTGGGGGAGATTCCGTGGACTGGCCAAGGATGCCGACAGCACCCCAACACCCATGCCTCAACATCTGTGGTACGTAGGCAACGTCGGATGTTACAATTGGTGGTAGGGTCACTTGCGGAATCCACTAGAGTGACATACATGTTGACCTGGAGGGAATTTTTGCTTTCGGGTGCTCAGTGGCAGGATGCACAGTGGCTGCGGGCCGAGGACGTAATATAATATATCTTAGACCTTGTTAGAAATGGGATCTCTAGTTGGCAAGGGCTTGCACCTTTGTCCAAGTAGGGACCCTTCTTCCTAGTCAGGGTAAGGGTGTTACACTCGTGAAGTAACCCCTGCTCACCCTCGTGGTAGCTTGGCACGAGCAGTCAGGCTTAATTCAGAGGCAGTGAGTAAAGCATTTGCACATAACCAACAGTAATACTGTGTAAGCACTACAAACGGACACCACACCAGTTTAGAGAAATAACCAATTTTTATATACTCAAGACAAGACCAATTACGACAAAAATCCACAATACTATACTTTAAAAATGAATACTTGATAAGGTAACTTCTTCTTTGCAGGAATAGTTCAAAAACAAAGTTCGTACGAGTCGGTAGCTCCGTCCGAGCTTACCGCGATGCTGAAAACCACAGAGTCTAACAGTTCCAGCCGACAGCGTCGATACGGGCCAGCAGAGTCGTGAACAGACTCGGTCACAGTACCTTTCTCGTTGTGGCTGGTACGGAGTGTATGAGCCGGTCGGCGTTCGTCGCAGTTGCGGTGCAAGACGGAGCGATGCAAGGTGCGGTGTCCCTCGATGCGGTGCAGGCAGCGGCTCGATGAGCGTCGTGCAGACGGAGTCGGTGAGTCCAAGGCGTGCGATGCAGGGTGAGACGATGCTCGATGCGGTGCTGACAGGTTGCGATGCAGGCGACCAAGCCGGAGTGCGGGAGCTGGCGTCGGACAGCGGTGCGAGTCGGAGCGGTGCGTCGCAGACGTGCGAGCGGTGCCCCAAATGCGATGCGGTCACGACTCTTGAGCCAGTTGCAGCGACCGCGTCGGTCGGGTCCGGCTGGTTCAGTGAAGCGATGCGATGCGATGCGAACTGCGGTGCCCACAGGTCACGGAGCAAGCAGCGGCTCGATGTGGACGGCGTCGGACGTCGCCTACGGTGAGACCAGGGTTGCGATGCGAAGCGGGGCGATGCGGTCTGCGGTGCAAACAGGTCACCGGCCAGGGATGGATTCGGTTGACGGAGTCGGTTGCGGTTCCCTTCCTCTGTGGCAACTGAAACAGCGTTCCAGAAGCGGTACCCAGAGGCTTGTGAAGTCTTTGCAGTCCCTGAGACTTCTTAACAGGAGGCCAGCTCGGTTCCAGGCCCTTGGAGATACTGAGCACAAGTTTGTAGAAAGTTCAGTCCAGTCCTTTCACTGCCCAAGACAGAAGCAGCAACTGCAGGCCAACCCAACAAAGCAACAACACAGCAAAGGGGCAGTACTCCTCCTGGCAGCTCTTCCAGCTCTTCGTCTTGGCAGGTTCCTTGATTCCAGCGAGATCTAAATTCATGGGGTCAGGGCCCCAATATTTATATCCCAAATTCCTTTGTTCTCTGAAGGCAGAGAGGCCTTTGCCTAGTCCAAACCAGTTCTGGAGCACTTTGTTGACAAGTCTCCGTCCCTTCTTTCAGTGAGTAGGCCAGGGACATCAGACGCACCACAGGAGGTGGAGCCAGCATTGTGGAGGGAAGGCACTGTCCTATTCAGGGCCCAGGTGCGACCCCTCCCACCCATCTACATGTAGATCTTGCTATTCAGCCCTGTGCTGACTCACCCTGTCTCCTGGCATCCCCCAGCCCCTGTCACTCACACTCCAGACAAGGAATACACAACCTCGCAGAGGCAGGCTTGGATGGTTAGACAAGAAAATACCCACTTTCTAAAAGTGGTATTTTCAAACACAGAATGTTAAAACCAACTTCACTAAAAGATGCATTTTATCATTCTGAGTCCAGGCATACTAAACTCGAATTTCTACCATGTTCCCGGGGTCAGTTAGGATTATAAGCTGTAATAATCAAAACTGCCCGTTCTGGCCTAGGGGAACCGGTAGCCTTGCAATAGTGAAAAACGAACTAGGCTGTAATTCACTATCAGGACATGCCACACATACCAGGGCATGTCCTACCTTTCGCATACAACGCACCCTGCCCACAGGGGTACCTTGGGCCTACCTTAGGGGTGACTTACATGTAGAAAAGGGAAGGTTTAGGGACTTGCAAGTGTGTGCACTTGCCAAGTCGACATGGCAGCCCCAGGCTGCGCACAGGCTCTGCGATGGCAGGCCCGAGTTACACTTTACGGGCTGTTTGCGTGGGTGGCACAATCCAGTGCTGCAGCCCACCAACAGCATTTGGTCTATAGGCCCTGGCACTCGCAGTGCACTTTACAAGGGACTGACACATAAACCAAATAGGCCAATCATGGAAACACCAATCCATAACACATTTTATACAGGAGCACTTGCACTTTCCCACTGGACAGCAGTGAGGAAAGTGCGCAGAATCATTACACCAGCAAAAACAGAGTCAAAACCGGGAGGTCAGAAAGCAAAAAGTCAGGGGAAACACGCCAAAAGATGCCAAGTTTAACACATGTCCCCTCCAGCTGAAAGTAGGGAGAACTACCCAACCCCATTGGAGTTCTCTTCACTAAGGCGGAAGAACCTGGACAGACCATCTGCATTGGCGTGTTCTGTACCAGGACGGTGTTCCACCGTAAAGTCCATTCCCTGTAGGGAGATGGACAACCTCAGCAGTTTTGGATTCTCACCCCTCATTTGCATCAACCATCTGAGGGGCCTGTGGTCTGTCTGAACCCGGAAGTGAGTCCCAAACAGGTATGGTTTCAACTTCTTCAGCGCCCAGACCACAGCAAAAGCTTCCCTTTCTATGGCACTACACCTCTGTTCCCTGGGAAGTAGTCTCCTGCTAAGGAAGACTACAGGCTGATCCAGGCCCTATTCGTTCAGTTGTGAGAGCACCGCTCCCACACCATGCTCTGAAGCGTCAGTCTGTACGACGAATTCCTTGGAGAAGTCAGGTGCCTTGAGCACGGGCGCCGTGCACATGGCTGCCTTCAGGGCATCAAAAGCTTTCTGGCAGGACTCAGTCCAGATCTCTTTCCTGGGCTGCCTCTTAGAGGTTAGCTCTGTTAAGGGGTCAACGATGGTGCCATAGCCCTTAACAAATCTCCTATAGTAACCGGTGAGACCTAAGAAGGCTCTCACCTCTGTCTGGGTCTTGGGGGGTTCCCAAGCCAGAATGGTGTCAATCTTGGGTTGTAGGGGCGCCACCTGGCCGCTTCCTACCTGGTGTCCCAATACACCACAGAACCCTGCCCGATCTGGCACTTACTGGCCTTGATCGTGAGGCCTGCACCTTGCAGAGCCCTCAACACTTTCTCAAGGTGCTGTAAATGTTCTTCCCAGCTGGAACTGAACACAGCAATGTCATCCAGGTAGGCGGCACTGAAATCCTCCAGCCCAGCCAACACCTGATTGACCAACCTCTGAAAGGTGGCAGGGGCATTCTTCAACCCAAAGGGCATCACCCGGAATTGGTAATGACCTTCTGGGGTTGAGAAGGCTGATCTCTCCTTGGCCCCATCGGTTAAGGCAATCTGCCAGTACCCAGACGTCAAATCAAACGTGCTGAGGAACCGGGCAGCTCCCAACCGATCAATGAGCTCATCAGCTCTGGGGATGGGGTGCGCGTCAGTCCTGGTGACGGCATTGAGCCCACGGTAGTCCACACAAAACCGGAGTTCTGCAGTGGCACCGGGCGCCGCAGCCTTTGGGACCAAGACCACTGGGCTGGCCCAAGGACTGTGGGAGGGCTCAATCACCCCTAACGCCAACATCTTAGAGATCTCCTCCTTGATGCTGGCTCTGACCCGGTCAGTCAACCTGTAAATCTTGTGCTTCACAGGAGGGCTGTCACCAGTGTCCACGTCATGGGTACACCAGTGAGTAACACCGGGGGTCAGAGAGAACAGTGGGGCGAACTGTCCCAACAACTGGCGACAGTCCCCCTGCTGCTCCTGAGTCAGAGTAGGGGAGAGGATCACACCCTCTACTGACCCATCATGCTCCTTGGTAGACAGGAGGTCAGGGAGAGGCTCACTCTCCGCTTCCACCCCATCATCTGTCGCCAAGAGCATACTCACTTCGGACCTCTCGAAGTGGGGCTTGAGGCGGTTCACGTGAAGGACCCTCAAAGGGTTCCTTGGAGCCTGCAAATCCACCAGGTAGGTGACGTCACTTTTGCGCTCCTTTACCTCATATGGCCCAGTCCACTTGTCCTGCAAGGCACAAGGTGCCACTGGGGCCATGACCCACACTTTTGCCCAGGTTGAAATTCGACCAGAGTGGCATTCTGGTCATACCATCTCTTCATTTCTTCCTGGCTTGCTTCTAGGTTCGCCTGAGCGAGTTTCCTGAAGCGGGCAGTTTGGTTTCTAAAGGCCAGCATGTAGCTAAATACATCCTGGGGAGTCTTCCTGGGAGCTGCCTCCCAGCCTTCCTTTACCAAACTCAGAGGTCCTCTGACAGGGTGGCCATACAGGAGCTCAAAGGGGCTGTACCCAAGAGACTTCTGAGGCACCTCCCTGTATGCAAAGAGTAGGCATGGCAAGAGGACGTCCCACTTACGCCTCATGGGTTCTGTTAGACCCTTGATCATGCCTTTCAAGGTCTGGTTGAATCTCTCCACCAGACCGTTTCCTTGTGGGTGGTAAGGAGTGGTGAACTTGTAGGTTACACCACACTCCTTCCACAGGGATGTCATATACTTCGATATGAAATTGGTCCCCTATCAGAAACCACCTCTCTGGGGAATCCCACACGGGAAAAGATCCCCATTAACGCCCGGCCCACCACTGGCGCCGTCGTTGTCCTGAGAGGGATTGCCTCCGGGTACCGGGTGGCATGGTCCACCAAGACCAGGATGTACCTGTTGCCCATGGCTGTCTTGGGATCCAGTGGCCCCACAATATCCATCCCTACCCTTTCAAAGGGTGTTCCAACAACAGGGAAAGGTTGGAGAGGAGCTTTGACCTTCCTCCCACTCTTACCACTTGCCTGGCAAGTTTGGCAAGACCTACAGTGTGCATCTGACTGCCTTCGCATTTGGGGCCAAAAGAAGTGGGTGACAAGCCTGTCAAAGGTCTTGTGCTGCCCCAAATGTCCTGCCAAAGGCACGTCATGAGCCAGACCCAGTAGGAAGGTCCTGAAGCACTGGGGTACCACCAGCAAACGGGCTGACCCAGGCTCAGCAACCTTAGGCTCACTGTATAAGAGACCACTCTCCCAGTAGATCAGATGTGACCCGGACTGATTACCAGCTGCCTGGTCTGCAGCCTGCCGCCGCAGACCCTCCAGAGTAGGGCACTCGTTCTGCTCCCTGCAGAACTCCTCCCTGGTGGGACCCCCTTCTTGCTGCCAATGGGTCAGCTCAGAGATGTCTCCCAGTTCGGCTACCTGCTCCCCTGTAGGCACCGGGCGTCCCCTCGAGGTCCGCCTCCTCCCGGTCCGTGGGAACTTCAGGGGCCAGTTTCCCGCGCCCCTGCCCTTTCTCTGGCAGGGACTTGGGCCACTGTTCCAGGCTCCAAGTCCTCTTGATCACCCTTTCTGGCTGCCATTGACCGAGTAGACACGCATGCCCACTCTGGCAACCCAAGCATCTCCAAGTGAGACCTGAGCTCAACCTCCTTCCATAAGGACTGCTCCAGGTCGTTTCCTAGCAGACAATCTACAGGCATGGTAGGGCTCACAACCACCCTCAAGGGACCTGAGACCCCCCCCATTCAAAGGGAACCTGCGCCACCATACACTGGCGCTCAGAGTTGTCGACAGCAACTACTTGGTGGAATGCTCCTGGGACTACTTGCTTCTCAGACACCAGGTGACACCGGACTGAGGTCACACTGGCTCCAGTGTCTCTGAGAGCCTCTACCCTGTTCCCATTAATGGTCACCCAGGTGCTATATTTCTTTGTGTTAGGGGGCACCTGGTTTCCTGGGACCATCTCACTGTCCCCTAGTGAGACAAGGGTCATTTCTGCGGGATCCCCACCCTCCTGTGGGCACCCCTCCTCCCCAAGCGCTACACTAGCCAACACTTTGGACTGTCCACCGGTGGGTGGCTGTGTCCCCTTCGGGCACTTGGGGTCCCCCTTAAAGTGACCTACCTGGTCACATGCATAACACTTGCGGGGGCCGGTCTCAACAGGCTTCCCTGTAGAGACCCCTTTCTTCTTATCACCGGGGGCTGGGAACCTTTACCCTGGGTACTAGTTTGGGGCCCTTTAGAGAACTCCTGTGCTTTACCCTTGTCCCCCCACCTTTCTGCTGGGGACCCTGCCCACCTTTGGCTGAGTCTCCCCCAAACGCTTTCTTGTGGACCCTGGTACTCACCCAGCGGTCCGCTTCCATAGCAAGCTTCCTGGGGTCAGTTAGCTTACTATCAACTAGGTGCTGGCGCAGATCTGCAAAACATAGACTAGACAAGTGCTCCCATGCAATCAAGTTGTAGAGCCCCTGAAAATCTGTTACACTACTGCCCTTCACCCAACCATCCAGAGACCTGCAGAACACATCCACACATTCCTTTTTTTTTTTCTTTTTTTTTTTTTTTATTACAAAAACCATTAATTCATTCACCAAACGTCGTCCCCCTCCACCCCAGGTCCGAAAATGCTAACGATACATATTATATTTACAAGCGATAAATACAAATAAGTCCATAATAATAAAAATTTCAACATACTTTAAACATGAAAAGAAAAACTTCCTATTATAAAAGAAGAGAGCGAAAAAAACAAAGAAACGAGAAGGGCACCGGGTGGAGGACAAAGGAAAAAACCCAGTCGGGGAGGGGGGACGGGCGGGAGAGAAAGGGGGAGAAAAAAAAAAAAAAAGGGAGACATAGAATCAGAACATATTGTAGCGTGATACATTTATTATACTTCCTAAGTATTCAAGGTGTTAATCCATCTGGCCACCGGGTCCCAGACCACTAAGCCCCTTTTTTTGCCCGTCTGCCTTTTTTAGCATAGATTGCTTTCTCTAGTCTATAGGTGGCAAGCAATCTAGCTTGCCATTGGCCAAACGAAGGAGGGTTCAGGTCTTTCCAATACGTAGCAATACATATCCGAAGAATGGTCATTGCTACAAACAGTAATGCACCCCTTCCCTTAAACTGATCATATCATATAGTCCTAGCATAATAGTAGTTGGTGTAAGTTGAATGTCTGATAGGAGAACTCTACTTAAGAACCTTTGTACTTCTGTCAGTAATGGCTCTAATTTTGGGCATGTGGCAAACATATGCACGGAATCTGCGCTGTGTTTCATGCAGCGCGGGCAGGTAGTTCCACAGCCAGTAGCCCATTTAGCAATCTTGTTAGGAGTTATATATAAAAAAAAGCCCGTCTTGTAAAACTGTGCTTGCAGTTTAGGTGATAGCAAATAAGTTTGTGCGAGGCCCAGAGCTGCACTAAAGGTATTAGGTGGAACATTTAATTTCAGCTGCCATTTCGTATCTGTTTTGTTTAAGTCATCAGGTCGTCGTTCGTTCAACATATAATATATGTTTCCTATCCTTGGTAAATTAGACCCGAGTAGTTTGTCTAGAAGATCTACCTTGTAAACCCTGCTGATCCCCCGGTTTTGCTTGTTAAATATGTCGCAATCGCTTGATACTGAAATATCTGATTGTTATTTAACTTATAACAGATTTTCAGATCTTCAAATGACCGAATACCAGCTGAGCTGATCAGGTCGCCTAGTCTAAAAATGCCTGCCAAATACCACTGTTGAAGATATACGTTTTTAAAGATTAGCGGTAGATTATCATTATTTCTGATAGGGGTATAATAATTTAGTTTAGCCAGTCCGACCATTTTACGAATGTTAGCAAAGACCCGATAAGCACTAATCATTGTTTTAAATCTAACTCGTTTGTAATAGCTGAATTCGAGGTGACGCCAGAGACAACCCCTAACGTTTTCCCCTAGGAGTAAAAAATAAGGAGAAGGTAGTCCTGATGAACTTAGGATACAATCCTCATGCAATAATTCCGAGCTATATTGCAGGGCGGCAGCCCAATAATATAGCTTTAAGTTAGGGAGGGCCCACCCACCCCTATCTCTAGATAATGAGAGAAGATTAAAAGCCCTTCTCGGCTGTGTATAAGCCCAAATAAACTGAGAAAAAATGTGTTCAAAAATTCGAAGCATATGATTGTTAAAATCTAATGGAATTGTCCGAAAAAAATAAAGTAGCTTGGGAAAATAAGTCATTTTTAAAACGTTACATCTCCCTACTATTGTAAGGTGTAAATTATTAATTTTTCGGAGAGATTTCTTCATGTCCGCTGCAAGCGGGGTCAAATTTTCTTTAACTATTGAGTCAAGGTCAGAGACTATGTTAACTCCTAAATATTTGGCTTTCTTGGTGATTCTATCATCCGCCCAAATTATCTTCTTATTTATAACAATCTGCGTTTTTGTTTTATTAAGGGCATACCCGGAGATTATTCCAAATTCTTGGGCTTCTTGCTCCAGGGCCCTAATGGCCGACTTAGGTTCAGGTGTTATTATAGCTAAGTCATCAGCATAAGCCATAATCTTTGTATCAATACCAAACCTACTTACTGGCAAAATTGCGGGGTTTAGTTCAATTCTTTTAATCAAAGGGTCGATATAGAGGGCAAAAGTAGAGGAGAACAGGGACACCCCTGTCTTGTTCCTCTTGATATCTTTATTTGCTCTGACAGATGTCCGTTGATTAATATTTTAGCGGTAGGATTTTGATATAATGCCTGTAGAGCCTGAATTATCCTTGGACCAAAGCCGATCCGCCGCATGATAGCCCACAAGAATTGCCAGGAGACCCGATCAAACGCCTTCTCTGCGTCTAGAAGGATTAGTGAGATCGGGTCTCCTGTCACTTCTGCGACATCAAATAAGGCAATGGTCCGTCGGACATGCTCGGCAGTGCCTTGTTTTGGGATAAACCCATGTTGCCAACTAGAAACAAGTGGCTCGACGTTTGAAGATAATCTAGAGGCAATAACTTTAGAGAAAATTTTAGAGTCGGTATTAATTAACGTTATTGGCCGGTATGATGACATCTCCATGGGTGATTTATCTTTTTTAGGAAATATTACAATTTTTGCAGATGACCAGGAGTTCGGTGGTGAGGCCCCGTCAAAGACAGCTCTTACTACATCAGTGAAGAAGTTTTTTATTTGTTGTGAGAAAACTTTATAAAATTCGACCGGAATGCTATCCATACCGGAAGCTTTACCATCTGGGAGGCTAGCTAATGCAGCTGCAATCTCCTCCCAAGCTGGAGGAATTTCCATTATATCGTGTTTGTCAGTATTAAGTTTAGCTATTGGTATTGTCTCTAAATACTCACTGATCTTAATTTCTCTATATTCTATAGACCTTACAGTTTCTTCTAGGTATAGCTTCATATAGAATTTCCTAAAAGCCTCCTCTATTTTTTTAGGGTCAGTGGTTATCCCCTCAGTATCTGTTTTAATAGAGGTGATGGTATTCGCGGTTATCTGTTGTCTGGTGGAGATGGCTAGCTGATGACCAATGTGTTCACTCCATTCATAAAGTTTTTCTCTCGATGCTGCCCACTTAGCAGCCGTTTTTTCTGCTAGGACAGTCCCCATCTCTGATTTAGTAACTGAAACCATTATCTGTGCCTCTTCTATTCCTACTCCTACCTGAACCGCCTGTATTAATTTTTTTTCCGCTTCTATCATTTGTTTCTGTAATAAGTTAACTTGTATTTTCTCTTTTTTATTCCGCCTAATTGAAAAGCGGAGTGTCTCACCTCTTATGCCTGCCTTTAGGGTATCCCAGACCACCATTGTTGATGCAGTCCCGATATTTATATTCAAGAACTCCCGTATCCAGCCCGCCATATATTCTCGATAGTTATTATCATATAGCAATGCCTTTTCAAATGTCCAATTCGAGCTTGGCCCCTGATTAACCCAACCCTCTAGATTTAAAATAAGCGGGTTATGATCCGACAATAATCGAGGACCTGCATCAATACAACAGTCATGAATTAGTGAAGATGAGACAAAAAATAGTCAAGTCTTGCCAGTGACAAATGAGGTGCTGAGAAAAAAGTGAAACCGCTTTGATCAGGTTTCAGGTGGGCCCAGACATCCTTTAAGCCATGGGTTTTTATCAAGTTGAGCACTGCCCGGTAAACTTTGGGCTTCCTACCTCTGTAGCTCCAGGTTTCATCCGAATCCCAGGCACTAGGCAGATTTAAGTTTAGGTCACCACATAAGATTACCGGGAGCGGCCAGTGCACTAGTTCTTCATTTATGCAATTAATTACCCCTGGGTCATCTAAATTACTTGCGTAAATTGAGCAGATCGTAAAAGCTAAATTAGGAGGAAGGGAACACCTTGCAATCACCCATCTCCCTAATGTATCAGATTTGACCTGATTCACTACCAAAGGTAGTGTTTTCCGTACCAAGATCCCAACTCCCTTCACCCGAGCACACTGCGAGGTTGCCCCAGCAATTTTAAATCCTAAAGAATTCAGCAGAGATTTCTGGCCCCTTCAATGTGAGTCTCTTGAAGACATATTATATCCGCCCCCATTAATCGCAATACCTGAGCAGTTTTTGTCGCTTCAGAGAGTCGTTCAGGCCGCAAATATTTATCGATACAATTCTAAGTTTATTTGACGTATTCATTATCTTATTTTAAGCATAGTCTGCATACGACTTTCAAAAAAAATGTGTTTTTTTTCCCTTTTTTTCCTCCTCTTACTTGCTCTTTCCTTTTTTTTTTTTAAGAGGTTGTTTCCCCTCTAATTGAACCATACATAACTAGCTTCCCCCCATCCCCCGTCCCACCAGCCCCCGCCAATCCCCCCGCCCCTTCCAACCCATACCCCCCCAGATCCCGCCCTCTTACAGATTGCTGTCAGTGTAATTTTCCTAAGTTGTCGAATCAAAATTTTTAAACAAATCCAACATTTTAATTCTAAACCCCACTACATTCATTACGGACCTCTCTTCCCTCCCCCCACCCCCCAAAAAAAGCAGTCAGGGAAACCCTGAATGATGGTGAGCAAGTGTGAAACCCCAGCCGCCAACCCACACAGTTTCAATCCACTGACCAGCAAAGTTAGGCTAGTCTGATTCCCCAATAAAGTAATCTTAAAAGGGATAATAAGAAGAAACATGCAGAGAGAGTTTTAGTAAAAAAGAAAAGAGGGAGAAGAGAAAAAAAAAAAAAATGTTAAACCCCACTTGAGATTTTACATAATCCATATCAGAATCCATATCAGAGTCTTTAACATCAAGCCTCATTTTTTCTTCCTCCCCACGATATCTTTTAGGTACTCTCCAGCTTTAATTTCAGATAAAAAACCCGGGTCGTTCCTTCATGTATTACTTTCAGTCTTGCTGGGTTCATTAGATATACTTGAGCCCCTTGTTGTTGTAGGGGGTTATCATTTGGCGCAGTCGCCATCTTCGCTCAACAGTTGCATGGCAGAAGTCTGGTTTGGAGAAAAATTTTATTCCCCCTACTTCTTTCTGGGAGTTAGGCCTGGCCTGATCATATACCAGTTGCCTCAAAAGAAAATTCCCGAAGAAAACCAAAAATACCCTAGGTTTCTCGCCTCCAGAGTTACTGTCATCACGTCTTTGTTTCAAATTGAAAGGGAAACGATGTGCCCTTTGGACCTCCTGATCCCAATTCCAACTAGTTTGTAACGGAAAAGCATCCCGGAGTAATTTGACGATATATCCTCTGGGGTCCTCACCCTCCACACCTTCCGGTATCCCCAACAGCCTCAGGTTGTTTTTCCGTAGCCTGTTTTCTTGCTCCTCTAGTTTAGTCATTAAGTCAATGAGGCAGGCTTCATGGGAAGCTCCTTGTTCTTTTACTTGGGATACTTCTGTTTCAAGGGTCTCCGTTCGCCCTTCAACCATTGAGACCCGATCACCAATATTGGTACATATTTTGCTTAATTTCCTGATGCCTCCGTGAAGTTTTTTGGACGCCCCTTTAGCAGCAAGATTATCTGATCTTACTTCTTCATGGAACTGTTTAATAAAATTAAAAATTGAAGTCAAAGAGGGCTCGGTCGGGGTGTCAGCAGCTAACGAACTCGCTTCATTTTGACAATTGGAGGCCCCCAAGGGGAGAGACCCATATGAATCAGAATAGTCCCACTTCAGTTGACTGCGTCTTTTACTCCTAGCTTTTTTCTTTTGAATAGTTCTAGAAGTGGGATCGGAGCCTTTTCCTTCAGACTTGCTGCTTTCTGTTGAACTGAGGGACTCATTTCCTGTTCCTGACATAGATCCATCCGAGACGGAGAAGAAATTCTCGACCGTTAAATCTGGGGTCTGTGGATCTGTAAGTCGGGGGCTCAGATGCTCAAGACCTCTTTCCTCAGCCTCTCTTCCCCCCTGAGGAATCTTTCCTACAGCTTCATAGTTGAGGGGAGGGATGACAGTAGCAGAGGGTGGTTCTTGAACACAGATAATGAGCTCCGGAGCCCGTTCTGTCTCACTCGCAAGAGGTCCCCCCAGAATCATCCGTAACTAACTGCGAAATTGGTTGTATGGCCCCTTGTTCTAAAATCTGCTGGTCAGGTAGCTTTAGATCCGGTAGTTTTAGGTTATCTGAGTTACCCCCAGCAGTTAAATCAGTTAAGGTAGAGGTAAGCGCTGATGGAACTTTAAGAACAGAAAAATGCTTAGTAATGGATGGAGAACTCCCAGCACCACCCGCTGTATTCTCTTTTATCATATTTGCTCCTCCTTGCCTCCCCATATATTTTTTAACAGTCCCTACATCCCTTTTACCTTTGAGAGGAGGGTCTGTTTTATCGGCCGTTTTCTCCGTTTTATCCTTCTCTGGCTCCTCATGGGTTGCTGCTGACTTTGATTTATAAGTCTTCTGTCCGCGGGTAGTCATTCCACGCTCTCTACCGCAGTTCTTCCAAGATAGTGCTTCGGGAACCCCTCACTGTTTCTATGACCCAGCAGCTTAAAGCACTCTCCAATCCAAACAGCGAAAATGGCAGCCGTCCGGTCCTTATCTGCAGCAGCTCTCGCGTTGCAGATAAATCGTAAAACCAAAGAAATCCAGGCTCGGGTTTTTGCCCTTCTACTACCGCTCCGAGCATGGAAAAAAGTTCTGGATATCCGGACCTCGAGTTTGAACACCGCCAAGACCGCTGTGGACATCTGCCAGGTGTGAGTCCTTACGGGTCAGGTCCGCTAGCCGATCGCCGATCACCGAATGCTGGTCAGAGCTCCTGCACGTAGCGCGTGACTGTGGCGGCTGGGAGGAGGAGTACTCACACTAGCGCCATCTCTGCAATACACATCCACACATTCCAACCAAGTGTTGGCATCAGACTTCTTACTGGACCTGAACTGATCCCTGTACTTTTCAGGAGTAGGACCATACTTTGTGAGAAGGGCATCCTTCATGTCAGCATAGGTGAGGTGATACCCCTTACCCAAAGCTATCAGAGCATCCCTTGCTTCTTCCGGGAAAAGTGGCCACAATCCTGCTCCCCAATTCTCCTCAGGGACCCCATTCATGTGTATGGCTGCCTCATAACCCTGAAACCACCTTTGTATGTCATCCCCCTTCTTGAACTCCTTGCCTACGTTCTTGGGAATGTGCACAATCCTGTCTGCCTTTCTGGACGAATTGCTGCCACCATCTGAGCCTGACTTACTCCTAAGTTCTAGCTCCTTCAGTTCTCTCTCATGCTCTAAGAGCATCTTCCTCTCCTCTATGGCCAATCTCTTCTCCTCCCGCTCACTCTCCAGCCTGAGCTTCTGCAGCTCAAACTGCCTTGCCTCCCGCCTGTCCTCCAGCTCCTCTGGGGACAGACTGCTGCTGCCTGACCTGGCGGGTTCCCCCTACCCAAAAGCACATCCACCCTGGAAATAGGCTCCTCCACCTCCTCACTGAGATTACCAGGCTGCCCACTGGCATGTCTGGCTGCTACCCAGGCCCTCAGCGCCTTCTGTAGCTCCTCCTTCCTTGTGAGGCCTTTAATTTGGACTTTCAGGTTTTTACAAATCGCTCGTAGCTCCTTTACAGCGTAGGATTCCAACCTATCCTCCTCAAAGATAACTTCCAGAGATGCAACGGATGATGCAGTTGATTCAGGCATGATGAAAGTAGTGAGTTGAAAACTGGCAAGATCAAAAATAGGCCAAAAGAAAAAGAACCAGTATGTGGTACGTAATGGTCTGCGATATGGTAGTAGTGCACACCAATCACTGTAAGTCAAGTGCAAACACAAGTCCTATCCTCACCGCTGACAACCAATGTTAGAAATGGGATCTCTAGTTGGCAAGGGCTTGCACCTTTGTCCAAGTAGGGACCCTTCTTCCTAGTCAGGGTAAGGGTGTTACACTCGTGAAGTAACCCCTGCTCACCCTCGTGGTAGCTTGGCACGAGCAGTCAGGCTTAATTCAGAGGCAGTGTGTAAAGCATTTGCACATAACCAACAGTAATACCGTGTAAGCACTACAAACGGACACCACACCAGTTTAGAAAAATAACCAATTTTTATATACTCAAGACAAGACCAATTACGACAAAAATCCACAATACTATACTTTAAAAATAAATACTTGATAACTTCTTCTTTGCAGGAATAGTTCAAAAACAAAGTTCGTACGAGTCGGTAGCTCCGTCCAAGCTTACAGCGATGCTGAAAACCACAGAGTCTAACAGTTCCAGCCGACCACGTCGATACGGGCCAGCAGAGTCGTGAACAGACTCGGTCACAGTACCTTTCTCGTTGTGGCTGGTACGGAGTGTACGAGCCGGTCGGCGTTCGTCGCGGTTGCGGTGCAAGACGGAGCGATGCAAGGTGCGGTGTCCCTCGATGCGGTGCAGGCAGCGCCTCGATGAGCGTCGTGCAGACGGAGTCGGTGAGTCCAAGGCGTGCGATGCAGGGTGAGACGATGCTCGATGCGGTGCTGACAGGTTGCGATGCAGGCGACCAAGCCGGAGTGCGGGAGCTGGCGTCGGACAGTGGTGCGAGTCGGAGCGGTGCGTCGCAGACGTGCGCGCGGTGCCCCAAATGCGATGCGGTCACGACTCTTGAGCCAGTTGCAGCGACCGCGTCGGTCGGGTCCGGCTGGTTCAGTGAAGCGAAGCGATGAAAACTGCGGTGCCCACAGGTCACGGTGCAAGCAGTGGCTCGATGTGGACGGCGTCGGACGTCGCCTACGGTGAGACCAGGGTTGCGATGCGAAGCGGCGCGATGCGGTCTGCGGTGCAAACAGGTCACCGGCCAGGGATGGATTCGGTTGATGGAGTCGGTTGCGGTTCCCTTCCTCTGTGGCAACTGAAACAGCGTTCCAGAAGCGGTACCCAGAGGCTTGTGAAGTCTTTGCAGTCCCTGAGACTTCTTAACAGGAGGCCAGCTCGGTTCCAGGCCCTTGGAGATACTCAGCACAAGTTTGTAGAAAGTTCAGTCCAGTCCTTTCACTGCCCAAGACAGAAGCAGCAACTGCAGGCCAACCCAACAAAGCAACAACACAGCAAAGGGGCAGTACTCCTCCTGGCAGCTCTTCCAGCTCTTCGTCTTGTTAGGTTCCTTGATTCCAGCGAGATCTAAATTCATGGGGTCAGGGCCCCAATATTTATATCCCAAATTCCTTTGTTCTCTGAAGGCAGAGAGGCCTTTGCCTAGTCCAAACCAGTTCTGGAGCACTTTGTTGACAAGTCTCCGTCCCTTCTTTCAGTGAGTAGGCCAGGGACATCAGACGCACCACAGGAGGTGGAGCCAGCATTGTGGAGGGAAGGCACTGTCCTATTCAGGGCCCAGGTGCGACCCCTCCCACCCATCTACATGTAGATCTTGCTATTCAGCCCTGTGCTGACTCACCCTGTCTCCTGGCATCCCCCAGCCCCTGTCACTCACACTCCAGACAAGGAATACACAACCTCGCAGAGGGAGGCTTGGATGGTTAGACAAGAAAATACCCACTTTCTAAAAGTGGTATTTTCAAACACAGAATGTTAAAACCAACTTCACTAAAAGATGCATTTTATCATTCTGAGTCCAGGCATACTAAACTCGAATTTCTACCATGTTCCCGGGGTCAGTTAGGATTATAAGCTGTAATAATCAAAACTGCCCGTTCTGGCCTAGGGGAACCGGTAGCCTTGCAATAGTGAAAAACGAACTAGGCTGTAATTCACTATCAGGACATGCCACACATACCAGGGCATGTCCTACCTTTCGCATACAACGCACCCTGCCCACAGGGGTACCTTGGGCCTACCTTAGGGGTGACTTACATGTAGAAAAGGGAAGGTTTAGGGACTTGCAAGTGTGTGCACTTGCCAAGTCGACATGGCAGCCCCAGGCTGCGCACAGGCTCTGCGATGGCAGGCCCGAGTTACACTTTACGGGCTGTTTGCGGGGGTGGCACAATCCAGTGCTGCAGCCCACCAACAGCATTTGGTCTATAGGCCCTGGCACTCGCAGTGCACTTTACAAGGGACTGACACATAAACCAAATAGGCCAATCATGGAAACACCAATCCATAACACATTTTATACAGGAGCACTTGCACTTTCCCACTGGACAGCAGTGAGGAAAGTGCGCAGAATCATTACACCAGCAAAAACAGTCAAAACCGGGAGGTCAGAAAGCAAAAAGTCAGGGGAAACACGCCAAAAGATGCCAAGTCTAACAGACCTCATTGACAGAGGCCTATTGAGGGTCACCATTGCTGGAAAATTAGCTTGAATTGCATTTATGGGGAAGCTGTTGTGGGGCTATGCCCCATCGGCAGGGGAACTGGGGCAGAGAATTCTGGAGGGCTGGGCGCGGAAGCAGGGCTTGGTGGCCAGGGTCAGGAAGCCAATATCATGGCAGATGTTGCGTCGGTTGCTAGCAGTGTTGCCGGAAGTATGCAGAAACAATGAGGAAACATGCCTTTTTTCTAATATTTTAGGGGTTCTGGGTTTCCCCTATCTAGAATGGGCATGGACCGTTACCTGTTAGAGATCAGAGAAGTTCTGGCCAGAACCTTGAATGTACATCTGCAGCGATAGAAGACAAAAAGTTTTGGCAGCAGGGGAGGGTGGCAGAAAAAGGGTTGTGTGCACCCCCCCTTTTTCAGGGTGGCTGGGGCATGCAAAGTTTGCCAGGGGTTGGCAGAAGTTTGGTTGGAATTGAAAGTTAGGAACTATAGGCAGGGAAAGGGTAGGCAGGTAGTTCAAAGTTCAGTTTTGGACGTTTGATTATTTACAGTTTCATAATTGCAGGAATAGGATATAGGTTTAATAGAATTTAGTATTTTTAATTGCAATACATGGTAATGTTTGTAATGTGTTAATTGCAGGGTGGGGTAGGTTGGGGGGATCTTAGGGTTGGGGGTGAGATCAGGTGGTAGGTTATCAGATGTATAGCGAGGTGCTAGTTTTGTAAGCCAGTTGCCAGGTTAACTTATTGTAATGTTCACCTGTTTCAATAAAGCAGCCTTTTCACACAAAAAGTGGTCAGGTTCTTGGCTGCACCCTCTCTCCCAATCTCTTTATGGGATGGTGGGAGGAGCACGTGGCTGGAGCACTTGAGGCCTTTGGTACCCACGTGATCTTATTGATCCGATATTTAGATGACCTTTTTAAATTTGGAGAGGTAAGAGGGAGGAAGCACTGAGTTTTGTCAGCACACTCAATGACAACCAGCATAATTTACAATTCACGAGCCATATCAGTACTGATGAAATCGTATTCTTAGACATCAAGGTGCAGCAGGATTAACAACAAACTGACCTCAAGGCTGTTTAGGAAGGCAACTGCTGGTAACACCATACTAATCGCTAACAGCAGCCACCCCAAAGCCCTGATACAAAGCATCTCTTATGGGGAACTCTTGCGTGCACGCAGGAATTGCAGCACAGATGAAGCTTCTCAACATGAAAGTGCAGAGATGGTAAGGAGATTCAAAGAGAGGGACTACAATCAATTTAAAGAGAGGGGCTACAATCAATCCAAAGAGAGGGGCTACAATCAATCCACCTCGACACTGCCCTCTCAAGCGTTCGGAAAACACGTAGGGAAGAACTCCTCATTCCTAAAACACGCAATGAAAACAACACATTGACGAAGATCATGTTTATCACCACTTTCACTCACAAAGCTAGAGAGGTTAGGAACATCTTAGGTAAACACTAGCGAATACTTTCCACAGAGAACAGCTGCCACAGAAAACAGCTTGGCACGATTCCTAGATGGCTACCCCAGGATTACATACAGGAAAGGGATGACCCTCAAAGAATGATATTTCTGGGACACCACCTGCTTCCGGTGAGATCAGAAAGGTGTTTTTTACATGCAATAATTGCAGGGCATGTAAAAACAGTTCAAACGTCCATGTTTTCTTTTTCTGTCCCGGCTATAAACCAGCCAGACAGCGCTGGCTCATCCCACTATGTAGGAATTTAGGGTTTATGCACTGTGTGGCGTCATTTAGAGTTCTGAAATACGACACCCACCCACCCATTGTTTTTGCCGTATCCCGTTTTTTAAACTCAATGTGGCATACCCGCAGGGGGCTGGTAAACTCGTTACCACATTGATAAAAAGCCCATAGTGCATGCATTCTCTTTTTTTTAATCTTTTTAACCTTTTTAAACCTTTCCCATGTTTTAACAACTAAGACTAGTGATGAATTGCAATTTTATTTTGATAAGACTGTATGTGTATGTGTAGATGTTTATGGCCCTAGTGGCTTTACACAGGGTAATTGACATGGTAGCTGGCTGAGGACGGGCTGTAGGCCGGGACTCCCCGATTCTCCCACCCTGTGTTTAATGCGATGTATTTTAATGCTGCTAAATTTGCAATACTATATATGTGTAACTTATTGGTCTACGTTATGTGTTTTTACTTGTGCAAACTGTTTTTTTTACCATGTACTTTTTATGGTCTATACTGACCGAAATAAAGTTTGTTAGAATTGGAATTGGAAATGTTTTACTCTCCTTTACTGAGGGCAGAGAGATACATTAACCAACGTCTCACTTGTAGGTTACAGATAGATAGATAGATTCTTTATTGTACAATTAATTAAAATCATTTAAATAGAGCCTCCAAGTTCCTCGGCTAGCACTGTATATGATTGGCTGCTGACAAGTTAATGCTAAAAGGACATGCATCAAAATGCAGTTAAAAACAACAGTATAAAAAAACACCCTGTCCATCCAACAACAGAAGTGTTGGCTATTCCCTCAGTGCCCCATCCACTGCTACGGCCTAGGTAAAATGCTAACTTTACCTCAAGTATGAGTTTCGAGACTGTGGCCAAGGTGAATACAATTTGTTTAAAATACAATATTTTGACTGCATATTGAATTAGAGGGCTTACCTTGAAAATGGAATTGCCTGATCTCCCAGGGTTGGGGATACTCTGGCTGCCTCTGTTATAAGTTCCCATGCTGATGCCTAGGAAAAGTGCAATGTGTTTAAAGTGCATGAGTATTGACAGCCTGTTCAATGGAGAGGCCTGCTTTGGAGATGGTAGTGTCTAGCCTCTAACGGCTATGGTGCTCTATTAGCCACTAGCTGAAGGACAGAAACTCAGGCCTAAATAAAGTGTAAGGTTTTTTGTGGCCTTTAATTTAAAGAAAGATAGGTACTGTTAAGTATAATGGATAAAAAGGCCTACGATGGGGATGGAGTTATCTGGCTGAAATTCAGGCCTAAATAAAGTGCCAGGTTTTTTGCGGCCTTAATTTAAAGTGAGATGGGGACTGTTAAGTATAATGGGTAAACAGGTCTACGACGGGGATAGTGTTTTCTGGCCTCAAATACATAAGGACCTTGAAGGGCATGAGATACTCAGTTCGCCGTGTCCCCAATACCTAACATGCTGGCTTGTCTAATGTGCAAAGTCAACTCTTGATGCTCGTGTGAAGTGCAGTGGTTTTAGTCTTTAGTTTTTAGCAGCATGGTAAAAGTTCACAGTCCACCCGGATGACAGGAGGTGCTAGCGCAATTTTCATAAATTTCAGAAATGGAGCCGCTAGCTGTGATGAATGACCTCTCAGGCAGACTTGCACAGAGCCTTGGCAGGTCCTGATGTTAAGGGTATGCCATATTGGCCGCAACCGGAATTTTCTTAACGGGATCAGCTTTTCGCAGATGCAGAGAATATTAGTCAGTGATTCCTCTCCTTTTGCGCATAAACAACATTCTCTGCTGGAGTCGTCAGGGTTCTACCCGCCATACAAATAGGTTTTCAGGGGGATTAGACCAAATCGAGGACTCATCAGTGTTTTTTCATAACCTTACCAAAAGGCAGTGAGAGGTAGGTCAGCAGCGTTGCAGCCCAAGCACCATATGCCAATTTCTTCAGGGCTTGCGCATCCTGTGCTCCCGCTATTAGTTTTGTTTGCTTAACAGTTTTGAGACTAGGGACATTGGGAGGCCATTGACCAAATCTCTTCAGCCTCCAATACATCCAATGCTAGGATTTTGGTACATATGCCAGCTGGTTGTTTATTACTTACTCGATGACATTTTTTAGCGTATTTCTCTTTGCCTGCTTAGCTTTTAGGCAATAGGCTAGGAATTTTGCCTTCAATATCAAATGCTGTGAAAACATTCAGTTTTCTTGTCGAATTCGGACATGCGATGTGCAATTAGGTAGAGAAAATGCTCTTCTTTAGCAGGTGGACTGTGCCATGTCGAGCCAATTAGCCATCTTATCTCTGAATGTCATTGCCCCATAGGCGATGGTAGGTAATAGTTTGCAGCCCATCACCTTTAGGAGGAGCAGTAGATCAGGATTCACCTTAGATTTCTGTAGCTTGCGAAATGCTCATTTCAAGGAGTTTGCTGCTGCCCTGTGGTCCAGCCATCTCCCCAGGTATTTGTATGTGACCGCACTCCCTGCAATGAACCATACTCCCCTTTTTTTCAGTTTGCGTGAAATTATCATGACCTTGGTTTTTGCCACATTTATTTTCAGATTGTTGACTCTGCAGTAAGTGGCAAGTGCACTGAAGAGTCTCTGCAGTCCTATTGGTGTCAAATCAAAAAGAACCGTATCCTCTGCATACTGGAGCAATTGGATTCCAATGCTGGCAATCTTTGGTGGAAATGCCCTCTCCTCCTCAAGATGCTCCATTAAGTCAGCCAAGTACAGATTAAATAGTAATGGCGCAAGTATGTAGCTTTGCTTCAGGCCTTTAATTGTCATGATGTTTGCACTGGTGGCCCATCGGTGCTGACTTTTAATTTTACCCAGGTGTTGGAATATAACGCTATGATGGCTTTTAGTAAGTGGGATGGAATACCCTAGGCATTCTACTTTGACCAGAGTCTTGTTCTTGAGACACTGTCAAATGCAGTTTGGAAGTCTATAAATCCAGCATAGAGGGCCTTGCCCTTGGAGGCCATGGTTACTTCACTCAAGTAAGAGATGCAGGTAAGGTTGCCTTTGATATGCCTGTTTGGCTTGGGAGAATCAGCTTTTTTTCCTGATGCCCAGGTTTGTAGTTCCCTGTTAAGAATGCTGGTGTAACACTTCCCTTCTGTATCAAGGAGTGCATTCAGGCGGTAATTCCCTGGGCATGATCGAGAATCTTTCTTATATAAGGGAACCAATAATGAGCCTCTCCATGAATCTGGAATGGCTGCCCCCAACAAATATTCTTGAAATAGAGGTGCCATTACTGAGGCCCGTTGAGTTAGGGCCCATTTAAATTAAATATCGCAGCTGGGATGCCACTTGGGCCTGGCACTCCACTTGAGCACATTGCCTTGATGGCCATCACCACTTGGTCCTGATGTGCAGTTTCAACCAATCCGTAGGACCTGCGCATTGTTTGGACAACATAAACTAAGGGCTTGGTGTCAAGACTGATTCCAGACACCTCTGCAGGATATGTTGGCCTATAGACCAGCTAGCTCACAGTTTCCACCGTAAGCCCCCCTGACCTATCACAGAGCAAATGGTTTCTGGCAACTACTGAACATGACAACCCTGATTCCTCAGGAATTGTGGAAACAGTACCGAACCTTTCGCTCAGTCACTCATGCTCTCTAATTCTCAGAGGAAAATACAGAGAATAGACAGTGGGACATTTTCAATAATATTTATTGAACCAGCGTTATTCTTGCATAATATACGTGTGCTGCAAGGATTAGTAGACAGAATCAGATAAACGTGATTACAAACACCAACAACGTAAATAGTAGATATAGTTCTACCATGGTTGTAAGCAATTGTATATATGCAGGCATATAAACAATCCAGAAATCTAGCATACTCCTACTATACGAACACTACTCAAAGTGTAACTAGAGTGTGTGTATGTTTAGAGCCAAGAATCCCCCCAAGGGATGAGCCAACCGTATTACCTGATGGGATAGAGTGAAGGACCCCGTCTTGGCCTCGAGTTGGACAACCATCACGGAATATCAGACCGGTGCGTAGTGAATTCTCAGCATGCACGGACTCTCAGTGTCAGCGCAGTACCTCCTCTACCAATCTATCTAGATGCCTATTATTTATAATAAAAGGCGGCCTCCCAATGTGCACGTGAGATTAGTGATGTTATGGATATGTAGAGAGCATTGTCGTCTCGTGGTTGAAGATAGGACAACTTTTGTACCCAGTGCGTAGAGAGGTCTAGTACATGAGGTTCAAGGCGTCGTGATAATGTTGACCAAAGCTGGATGTGTGAACAAAGTAGTTTCAGAGAAACTAATCCAACATTTTTGTGCTTGCAAATATGTGCAAAAGTTCACAGCTGAAATTTTATTTTCTAGGGCAATGTAAGAAATAAGCTGCTTCGCAACATGGGCCTAACTCGAGAATATAACAGTCCGGGCTTATTGATGTCATGTCTGCGTGGTCCGGTCTTAATAATGTAATTTCCAAGTTAGTTCCCTGTCGAAATGCTTCGGCCTCACTTCCATCTCTCGAGTGATCTACATATAAACTTTTAATGTAGGATTCCCATTTGGCAGGGAGTAGAGTGGCATACAGTCTAGGTGATGTTTGTAGTGGAGCGATGTACACTATAATACAGTATTGTAGAGTGTGGTACCGTGGATTGGCATACAGTGTTATAGAGCACAATGGCATTGAGTGGCATAGATTGGAGTGGTGTACATTGGAGTAGAGTGAAGTACTGAGTCAGAGTACAGTGGAAAAAAGTGGGGTACAGTGGCATACGAAGAGTTGCGTACAGTATCGTATAGTTGACTAGAGTATCGTAGAGTGCAATAGAGTGTTGCACAGTGGCATACAGTGTTCTACAGTGGAGTGAAGGGGTAAAGACTAAGGGTGGGCGGAGCTCGCGGAGTTGTACTAAGCGGAATTCCATAGAGTTGCATAAAACTCTGTGGAAATCCGCAGAGTTCCACTCCGCCCTAGTATTGACTTGGAACTGGAAAGCTGTGTAGTCAGCAGGGGAGAGAGAGAAAGAGAGACTGCTTATCAGACCTAGATTTTATCTCAAATCATGCAACCCGGGTCGCTTGGGGTCATTCCTGCTTTTTATCAGGTGAAAGGATCATGAAATCTGTCTGTCAAAATTACAAAAATGTGTTGTACCCATGCCCGCAAGTGGAGCATGAGTGTGGAAGCACATGCCTCCCTGACGTACACACGTTCTATAAATAATATGAAACAGTAACACATTTCCAGTTCTGCTTTTAACTCCCAATTTTTGCCCTGCCTCTTCTGGAAATGACTTCATGATTATACACTGACCATTCAACGTCACTCAGTATTTTCATTCGGCCATGCAGTACTGTGTGTCATTTGCATATGATTATTCTCACTGCCCTCGTATTCGTTATCTCCCTCACACACAAGTCATGTCTTCTTCTTTACCTTGGGTAGAGCAGCACCAATTAGTGTGCATGTAATTGGCATTTCTATAAATACCCCCTTTCTTGCTTTGGGTGCAGAGTAGTCGCTGAAATATAATAGAGCCCTTGAGCCGTCAAAATTGGGTACTGCACCCCCAAATGGCGAGCAGGGACAGAAGGCGGTGATCTGCAGCTTAATGGAGAGCTTGGGGTCCTATATACCCCCAGAAGCCGGGGGGCGAAGGTCGCTTAGTTCTAGCTGCTTATTTGTTAGGAGACACAGATTCAATGAAGGAGTGGTGGCGGGAAAGGGGGTTATGTACAGTTTTTGTGGCAGGATTCTTCTGGTTCCCGGAAAGGTTTTGTTTCCCTGGTCTTTTCTCCGGTACATGCCGCTCCGTTTCGGCTACTTTGGAGTCTGTCCTGGGGTGGGACCGGAGCAAAGGCCCTCCTTGAATCATGTGAGAAATGGAGCAGCTCCTCCTTGGTATTCTGGGCCCTCTCCTCATAGCCTCAGTGCGCCAAACCTCACTGGTGTCTGCCCTCACCCTTCCTTTCACCCTAAGTGCCCGACCCACGCCTCATAGGGGCAGTGTCGCCTCACAGCTTTGGCTCCGAGCCTGTGCTGCCCTGTCTTATTTCCATTCCGGATTCGTGCATGCGCACTGTGCTGACTGTCTCTGTGTGCAGCAGAGATGGCAGCCTCCATGCTATGCTGCCGGGGCTCAGGAGGCAGAGTGCCCTTACCACTCTGAGTGTGGCAGCCGCTAAGGTAACTCGGGGAGAAGGTAGAGAGCGTGGTCCCCTTGGTGAGGAAGCTAAGGATGTTCCTCAGATTAGGGGTGGGCCGGCACTGGTAAACTCCACTATGCAGTGGCACGATGCAGAGTTTTTGCTGAACTCCGTTCTTCAAGTGGAGAGCAGAGTGACAAAAACTTTGCAAGGTCCGCTGGCGGAGAAAAGTTCTCTGCCCACCCCTAGTATAGACAGGAGTAAAGTGTCAGAGAGTAGCATACAGCATAGTAGAGTGTAGCTGTAGTGTCTGAAACAGTAGAGCTGCATAGAGTGGATTGCTGTATAGTAGCGTAGAGTGAGGTAAAGTATCGTACGGCGGAGCAGAGTCGAGTGGAGTGGTGTAACGCAGTGTGGAGTAAAGCACAATAGAGTGTATTGGTGTGCCGTAGAGTATATTGGCGTGGAGTGTACTGGCATAGCTTAGGTAGTAAACTGTTAGAAATTGGAGTGGGGTCTTGTACAGTAGAGTGGAGTGCTGTGTCATATAGTGGAACAGAGTGATGTACATTGGAGTGTATGGGCATACAGTGGCATATAGAGTCGGACAAAGGAGTGTATGGGGATAGAGTGGAGTAGAATGTCGTAGAGTGCCATGAAGTGTGGTAGACTTTTATAGAGTAGGGGAGAATGGCATATAATGGAGCAGCGTAGAGTGGAGTGTGGTACACTGTAGTGACATAGAGTGGATTATCATAAAGTGGATTAGCATACAGTGGAATAGCGTACAGTGGAATACTGTACAGTGTAGTGTAGAAGAGTGGAGTGACATACAGTGAAATAGCGCAGAGTGGAGTGGTGTACAGTGGAGTGGCCTAGAGTGGAGTAGGGTGCAGTGGATTAATGTAGAGTGGGGTGGCATACATTTAAGTGTCATAGCGTAGAGTCGAGGAAACTGTTAAAATTTGGAGTGGCAACTCATACAGTAGAGTGGAGTGCTATGTTAGAAATAGTTGGAAACTATCATAGAGTGGAGTAGAGTGTTGTACATTAGAGTGTACAGGCATAGAGTTGAGTGCAAATTTGGGAAGTGGAGTGTACAGGGATACAGTGGAGTAGAGTGTAGTAGAATTTTATAGAGTGGAGTTATATAAAGTGAAGGAGAGTAAATTGGAGTGGCGAAAAGTGGAGTAGTATACAGTGGAGTGGCATAAAGTGGAATAGCGTAGAGTGGAGCAGCGTAGACTTGGAGTGCCTTAGAGTGGAATGGCATACATTGGAATAGTGCATAGTGTAGTAGTGTACGGTGGAGTGTCATAAAGTCCAATAGCGTATGGTGTAGTAACGTACAGTGGAATGGCATATAGTGAAGTGGTTTAGACTGGAGTGGTGTATTGTGGGGTGGGGTAGAGTGTAATAACATATAATGGATTGGCGTAGAGTGTAATACCATATAGTAGAGGGGAAAATATTGAAGTTGCGTACAGTGTAATAGCGTAGAATGGAGTGGCTTACAGTGGAATAGTGTGGAGTGGAGTACAGTGGAGTGGCATACAGTAGAATAGTGTAGAGTGCAATAGTGTATAATAGAATAGTGTAGAGTGGAGTGGCGTACAGTGGAGTGGTATACAGTGGAAT
Organism: Calotriton arnoldi; assembly: GCA_963921515.1. Lineage (NCBI taxonomy): Eukaryota > Metazoa > Chordata > Amphibia > Caudata > Salamandridae > Calotriton > Calotriton arnoldi. The sequence goes on along the minus strand of CAWUFW010000049.1, from coordinate 2,586,708 downwards.
AGTGGACAGTGAAGTGGGGTAGAGAAAAAATATATATACCAGAGTGGCGTAGAGTGGAGTGGGGTCTAATGGACTAGCGTAGAATGGAGTGGCATAGAGTGGAGTGGTGTACACTGGAGTGGCGTAGAGTGAAGTAGCATATAGTGGAGTAGCATATAGTGGAATAGCATAGAGTGGAGTGGTGTACAGTAGAGTGGCATAGACTGGAATAGCAAATAGCGGAGTAGCGTACAGTGCATTGATGTTCAGTGAAGTTGTGTAGACTGGAGTGGCGTACACTGGAGTGAGGTAGAGTGTAACAGCATAGAGTGAAGTGGCAAATAGTGGAGTGGCGCCCAATGGAATAGCATAGAATGGAGTGGGGTAGGATGGAGTGACATACACTAGAGTGGCATAGAGTGGAGTAGTTTACACTGGAGTGGCATGCAGTGGAATAGCATTGGGTGTAGTGGCATACAGTGGAATGGGGTAGAGTGGAATAGCATATACTGGAGTAGTGTATAGCCTACAGTGGAGTGGCATACACTGAAGAGGTATAGAGTGGAGTTATGTACAGGGTAATAGCATAGAGTGGAGTGGCACAGAATGGAGTGTTGTATAGTGGAGTGGCATAGAGTGTAATAGTGTGTAGTGGAGTAGTGTACAATGGAGTGGCATACATTGGAGTGAGGTCCAATGAAAGAGAATGGAATGAAGTGGCGTACAGTGGAGTGCCATACACTGGAGTGGCATAGAGTGGAGTAGCGTAGAGTGGAGTGGCATACAGTGGAATAGCAAAGAGTGGAGTGGCATACAGTGGAATGGTGTAGAGTGGATTAGCATATACTGAAGTAGCAAATAGCAGAGTGGCAAACAGTGGAGTGGTGTACACTGAAGAGGTGTAGAGTGGAGTTGCATGCAGTGTAAAAGCATAGAGTGGACTTGTGTAAAGTGGAGTTGTGTTCAGTGTAATAGCGTAAAGTGGAGTGGCATAAAGTAGAGTGTTGTACAGTGAAGTGGCATAAAGTGTAATAGTGTATTGTGGAATAGCATACATTGGACTGGTGTATAATGGAGTGGTGTAGGCTGGAGTGGCGTACAGTGATGTAGAATAGGGTGTAATAGCGTACATTGGAGTGGGGTCCAATAGAATAGTGTAGATTGAAGTGGCGTAGAGTGGAGTGCCATACAATGGAGTGGCATAGAGTGGAGTTGCGTACAGTGGAGTGGCATACATTGGAATAGGGTACAGTGTACTGTTGTAGAATGGAGTTGGATATGGTGGTGTAAAGTAGAGTGGAGTGGCATACAGTAGAAAGGCTTAGAGTGGAATAGCGTATAGTGGAGTAACATCCAGTGGAGTGGCGTACAGTGGAGTGACGTAGACTGGTGTGGTGTACAGTGGCATTGTAAACAGTGTAATAGCGCAGACTGGAGTGGCGTAGAGTGGAATCTCATTTAGTGGAGAGGCGTAGAGGGGAGTGGCATAGAGTGGAATAGCTTACAGTGGAGTGGCTACAGTGGCATGGCATACAGATGTATGTGAAATATGGCAGCAATGTAAAATATGGTGTGCATAGTAATGCAAAACAGCGAAATGCGCTGCCTTGCGTTTCCTCAATTTACCAATCAACGCAGGGCCATGCATGGTGGCCTTGCGTTCCTTTGTAAATCTGACTTGCATTGCCCGTGCAACACCATGTATGACGCAAAGGTATCGCAATACAGTAATACAGCTAGACCTTAGTTATATTTTGGGCCATGGTATACCGTGATAACTTTGCAGTATACCTTGGTATATGGCAATGAAAAGCCAGTATATTATTGGATAATGTCTGTTTTTAGAGAATGAAATGGCAGCCATATTGTTTTTACTACACGTTGGCTGTGTACAGTGTTAGGGCCTTAGATATAGGTAAGTAGTAAGTCTCTACCTATTATTACCACTTTACTAAAGTGGTAATAGGTAGGGAAATGTCTTTATGTTTTTTAATATATTTTAAAATAAGTTTACAGCCATGTATCGTGGTAGTTTCATAAAATGTTGTGAAATTTCGAAAAAGTACCATGGTGACAGAAATAACTAAGTTTAAATGCCTTATAACGTAAAACATACTTACCCTACTTAACTGCAGTACCCAAAAAGCATAATCTCTAAACCATAATGTATAATCCTGCCAATTTTCATGTAAATTTATTCAGCCGTTTTAGCGCTATTTCAAATACATTAGTCTATGGAAACTGCATTGGTAGAAAAATGCGTTTTGGGTAGGGCGGGCAATAAATTCCGCTCTGCTGGTGGAGTTGGCGGAGTTTTGACTACTCTGTGTTATGCATATAATGCAGAGTTCTGGCCAAATTCCACCAACTCCTGTGTGGTGGAGTTTTTTTCTTGCATGTGGCTAGCGAACAATAAATTGACGAGCATGAGCAAGATTTGGCATCCCCTAGCATGATTTTTGGTCCCTAGAAGGGCACCCGGTGAGATTTCCCCAACGCGGGCAGTCGCAACCGTTCGTGGTCAGAAAGCTGCCACTCAAGTAGAAAATCTACTCGAGCAGCTGCAAAATCAACTCGAGAAGCAGAGCCCTCTGACATGCCACGTGGTGCTGTTCATGCTGATTTTTCAGTGTGGAACGAGCTCCTGGTGCCAAAATTCAGAGAGTTCCGCCCACCCCTACTTCTGGGACCCCTTTTTATCTTTCCACCACCTTAACGATTCACCACAAAAATTTACATCATCTCAAAATGTAGAAAATGCTATAGATCTGGAAAGTTTTGTTTTGATTCGTGAAACGGGTGGAAAGTTATTGGGGAGCTAATATCCAGGGAATTCCTATATGTAGAAATACTAACTACAGCTACATAGTGGCAATCAGACTTAATGGGATTTCTTTCTTTTTATCTATTACATTTGTTATGTATTTTGTTTATTGGTTTACATAATCATAGGACCATAAATGTGGCTTTTAGTTGTTCATGTAGTAATTCTGAAGCTTTATATATGCAGTCTAGGTTATTTTTGGGGCGTCCTAGCTATTTTTAGAAGGATTGTGCTACCTATGAAGCCCAAAGTGAATAAAAGCAAATCATTGTTGTTATAACAATTGATATATATTTTTTTCCTAACAGACAATTATCATGTTCTCCAATAGTAGTCTGTGTAGCTCACTGCTAGGTCACTTTTCCATTTTGTTGCACAGGAGTACATAAGGAAGATGGTTTTTGTTTGGCTTGTTGGGCACAGCTTTATTTTGTGAGACTGCATGCAAAGAAAACTTTAAGATGTTTTCTATTCATCGTGTATTTGTTTATAGGTTTCCATCACCGTGTGACCATAAATGGGTCTTTCAGTTGTTCATGTAGTGATTCTGAAACTTTACATATGCAGTCTAGTTTATTTTTGGGCTTCCTTGCTAATTTTAGTACGATTGTGCTACATATGAAGCCCAGAGTGAATGAAAGGCAATCTTTGGTATTGTTATATACATATATATATATAAAAAAATATATATGTATTACCCAGTGGAGGTCACCACTGGCTAGTTATAGTCAGGATCATGTTTCAATGGGTAAAGCATTTTTTGGTTTGTTTATAACTTTGGTGCCTCCACGAAACTTTCCCCCAAAAATATTCTTCCACCTCAGCTTCATCTTTGAAATTTTGGAGTGTTCTATCAAACGGGGCGAGAAAAATAGGGGATAGGAAAACACATTCATTTTTCCATAGGAAAATTAGACACAGCTAGAGAACAAACGGCTGAACGGATTTATACCAAATATGGAAGAAAGCTAGATCTTGGTCCCGAAAGAGTGGTTTTTGTGATTTGGTGTAAATCCGTTCAGTAGTTTTTAAGGTAGTTGAGCTCCAAAACATTATAAATTTCATGCCGCATGGGATCTGCAGGGCCGACAGATCTCCAGAGGAGATCTGATTGGCTGCCACTACAGCAACAAGGATGTGGCGGCAGCCATCTTAGGACTTGAACCTCAGTCCAGCCCGGGACACAGTAGTTTCCCTGCTTGCATTGGCACGGGCAGGGAAACATATCTCTGCTTCAACCCAGCGGGAGTTTTTTAAAGCTCCAGGCAGGTGGGAGCTAACATGCCTTCTGTTAGAAAGTGGGTTTCAGGTTGGCAAAGGTCTGCACCCAGTCCAAGCGGGAACCACAATCCTAGTCAGGGTAAGTCAGAAACACACCCTAAATTAACCTGTGCTCCTCCTCTCCCCTTGTAGCTTGGCACAAAGCAGTCAGGCTTAACTTAAGAGGCAATGTGTAGTAAAGTATGTTTGCAACACTTCAAGCAGTAAAATAGTGAAAACACAACACAAAAAGATACCACACCTGGTAAGAACAATAGAGCTTAATTTAATGAACAAAACAAGACCAAAACAACCAAAATCAAATAAGTAGAACTGGAGTTTTGAATTTCTGAAGAATATACTGAATTATAGTGCTTAAAATCATAAAGCGCCAACTGGGGCTATCAGGTCGTACTAGACAGGGTCAAATTCAAAAGTTCAGGTCGACCATGATGGAGCGCGGGTCCGATATTGGGACCAGCCTTGGCCCGCTGCAAAGTACCTTGGTTGTGTTGACGTCGAAGATAGGAGGAGTAAAGAGGCGATGCGTCGTTGAATGATCCATAGGATGAAGGCGATGCGTTGTTGTCACCTAGCTGCGCATAGTCAAAGATGCCTTGGAAATGGAGGCAATGCATCGTGCAGTCAGCGATGCGATGCACTCTATCCTTGCAGCAGCTGTGATCTGTCAGCGTCACTGGAGATGCACCAATTCCGAGCAGAGCGACAGCATCAATGAGTGACTTTTTGCTGGAGCAGCACTTTATACCCACATCCAAAGGTGCAGGACTGGATTGGCACCACTTGGTAGGGCAAGACTCACAGATGGCAAAGTCCAGGTGCTGTAGCAGGTGAGTTGGAAGTCTTTTATGTTCCTGAGACTGCAAAACAGGAGGCAAGCCAGCAAACCCTTGGAGTCACTTTGGTTCTGGGTTGGAGAGATGCAGGTCCAGTCCTTCTCACTCCCAGGCAAGAGGGCAGCAGGCAGAAGGTCAGTACAGCAAAGCAGGAGTCTAGCAGAGTAGCAGTCCAGCAGAGTGGCAGTCTTTGTAGCAGCACAGCAGTCCTTCTTCCTTGCAGAGTATCCACAGGTTCAGAAGTGTACTGAAGTGGGGGTGTCAGAGGTCCAGTACTTAAATCTAGTTGTGCCTTTGAATTGGGGGAGACTTCAAAGAGATGCATTTGAAGTGCACAGAGTTCCTGCCTTCATCCCTTGGCTCCAGACTCACTACGGGGGGTATCCAGCCCTTTGTGTGGGGATAGGACACTGCCTATTCAGGTGTAAGTGTCAGTTCCTCCCTCCCATCCTGCCCAGGATGCCCCATCAGGATGTGGCTGGCCCATCATTCACACCTAAGCTCTCTTTTTGTGTGCCTATCTAGAGGGAATGCACAAAGCCCAGTTGTCACCCACCCCAGACGTGTATTCAGAGACAGGCAGAATGCACCAAATGGCTAAAGTAAGAAAATGCCAACTTTTTAAAAGTTATATTTTCAGAATTACAATTTAAAATCCGACTTCTCCATAAGTTGCGATTTTAAATTGTGATTCCAGAGACACCAAACTTGGGGGTCCAATCGTTTCCCAATTAGAAATCACACTTACAAAATGTAATAAGGTAATCCCTATGTTATCCTATGAGAGAGATAGGTCTTGCAGTAGAGAAAAACCAATTTAAAAGTTTTTCACGGCCAGGACATGTTAAACGCAAAAGTACATGTCCTACTTTTTAAATACACTGCACCCTGCCCTTGGGCTGTTCAGGGCCTACCTTAGGGGTAAATCCTATGTATTAAAAAGGAAGGTTTGGGCCTGGCAAAGGGGTTAACTTGCCAAGTGGACATGGCAGTTTAAAACTGCACACACAAGCTCTGCAGTGGCAGGCCTGAGACATGTATGTTTAAAAGGCAAATTAAGTGTGTGGCACAATCAAGGCTGCTGGCCCACTATTAGCATTTAATTTACAGGCCCTGGGCACATGTAGTGCACTTTACTAGAGACTTATAAGTAAATGAAATATGCTAGTTTTGGCTAAGCCAATGTGAACATGTTTTAAGTAGAGAGCATGTGCACTTTAGCATTGGTTAGCAGTGGTAAAGTGCCCAGAGTCCTACAGCCAGCAAAAACAAATTCAGCAAAAAGGAGAGGAGGAAGGCAAAAGGTTTGGGGGTAGCCCTGCAGAAAGGGCCATTTCCAACATTTTCCCTGCCCACAAGACCACGGGCAGGGAAGTTATGTCTACTGTCACTCAGCGGGAGCTTTATATAATGCTTCAGCCGGGTCGGAGGAGTCAGGGAAACACACATTGCTCACACCCGGCGGGAGCAACAAAAACAGCTGTTCTTACCAGGTAGAAGCAAAAATGGGTCCTGAAGCATGCAAGGAGCTGGCTGGGACTGCGAGGGCCCTGAGGCTCCCCTCACAGCCCCCAACTTGTTGTTTGGTGGGTGACACCGTAGGGCACTGGGATACCTACCTGAAAGATTAATGGCCCCGTGGATGGAGTCCATGGGGCCACAATAGTCTTGGGTAGCGGGGCCACACATCAACTCCCCTTTAAGGTACATGCGACCCTTGGTGATGGGGTCCCGCAGCCTATTAATGCTCGGGGAAGGGGGCTGCAGCCCCTCCCCCTAACATATATGTTTCAGTCACAGGTGATGGGGTCCTTGGGACTGAAGTGGTTCAGGGAGGGGTGCACATGCCCCCCTCTGCTTTAAGGAAAAGGCCATTCAGGAGGGGGTTTCGGAGCCCAAAGTGGATTGGCAGAGGGACTGTGCCAATGGGTAGGATGCAGGGTCTGGCCGCAGGCCAGGCCCTGTGGCCAAATCCATTTTGCACATGGCCAAAGGCCATGATTGGCATGGCGTTTGCTGCCTGCTGGGGGTTTGCCACAAGGCCGGCCGTAGGCCAGTCCCTGTGGCCAATCCGCTGCCTTGCACGGCTTTATGTAGAGCAATAAAATATTTTTAAAAAACTAGAAATGCATGAAAAAAACAAAGGTTAAAGTAACGGTATATTTAGGTGAAAACTTCAGTGGCAATGTAACGTTTTAAAGTAAATACCCTGCAATTCACCAGTTATAGTTATCTCAAGTAACTATATCTTATGCCCTAAGGTAACTATAACTCTCACCTTCGCCATGCATTGTTAATTACCCCACATATTACATCACTCATGACATCCTCTATGACATACTTGATAATATCACTGCATCCTTTGCAATTAAATTATTGATGAAAAAACTGTTCATGGCGAGGGCGCAAGTTATAGGATTGGAGTTGTCCATGACTATGGTCAACTATGGTCATAAAGGAGCTTTATGACATCCTTTGGAGTCCCTACAAACATAGTGGTTACATGCTGCATTTGTTGAAAGCCATACAAAAGAAAAGGCTGGAAAAGACATGGTCTAAAGCTGGATAAGACGACCAGGGCTATGATATGATGATATGATATGATATGACATGATATGCTATGATATGGATTTATATGAGCACGCAAATGCCCCAGGCCAGTAATAGTTAGTCCTGATATACAACTCAACAGTTAGCTGGCTCTAAATTGCGCAGTAAATGTTGACCTCCCTTACAGGTAAGAGAGCCAAGTTTTTAAGGCCTTCTGAAAGGTATATACATCTTCAGGCAGGTAAGGTAACGAGGAAGGGAGTTCCAGAGGTTAGCTGCCACCACCGAAAAGGCGCTACCTCTCCATCTTTTTTTTACAAAATCTGTGGACGACAACCAGCTTATGGTCTGCCGAGCGAAGATTTCTGATTGAGGTATACCAGTGAAGTTCGAATAATCCTCTAGAGACCGACTGATATTTTGAGATGTATTGGGTCAGTCTAGCCACTGCAGTTTGCACCATTTGCAGCTTTGTTTGTGCCGTCTTGTTAATATCGAGGTAAAGAGCATTGCAATAATCAAGCCTGGATGAAATTAGAGCTAGGGCTACTTGTTTGGGTGCTGGTAGGTAAATAAACGGAAAAACGTTCTGCAGAGTTCTGATGATCTAGAAACAGGTCACAACTGTGCGATTAACCTGAAAGACGAGTGACAAATCCCTATCCGGGTTAACTCCTGGAGTTTTCGCTGATTCAGAGGGAGTATGTAGTGCACCCAACATATCCAGCCACCAATTACAAGTCCATATCGTTAGTTGGCTCCCAAAGATCAGGACCTATATCTTTTTACCTTTGAGCTGCAAACAGTTCATGCCCATCCATGTGGCCATTGCTTTAATGAAGTTGTTAAAATTTGCTGCAATGGCCTCTGTGTCTTTAATGATAGACACATTTATTTGTGTGTCGTCAGCGTACGACATGGCCTGCGACCCAACAGAGCATATTAGCTTAGCAAGTGGAGAGACATATAGGTGAAACCGTGAAGGGCTCAAGGACGAACACTGAGGAAGCCCATATGGTAAGGTGAATGGTTCAGAATTAAATTGATTCACAATCTTCATCTCGGATCTGTCCTTGAGAAAAGAGGTGCGAGATTACAGTGCTACATCTTCTAATCCCAATTCCTGCAAAACACTCTGTAATCAGAGTTGGGGAGATGGTCTCAAAGGCTGCTGACAGATCCAGAAGGATCAGAGCCACCGCCTGCTCTGCATCAACTAGACAACTGATACTGTCTGTAACAGACACTAGGGCTGTTTCAGTCACATGGTTGCTTCTAAAGCCAACTTGGGACACATCCAACAGACCCTGTTCCTCTACATGAGCCATAAGAAGCTGGTTAAGGTGTTTCTCCAGGATCTTGGCTGGGGTGGGGAGCAAAGAGATAGGGCAATAGTTTTTAAGGTCACTGGAGTCTAAACTTGGCTTTTTTAGTAGTAGCCTGACGGCTGCCTCTTTCCACAAGAGTGGGTAGCAACCTGACCTGATAGCTTTATTCATAATGAATGTTAGTGGTGGAGCTATTGTACTAACTGCCAGTTGTAATATTTAGGTGGGGCATGGTTCAACCGGCGATCCAGATTTTATATTGTGACTCCATTTGTTCATATGTCAACACGAGAGCACTGCTAAGTGTTTCTCCTCAGCCTCAATGATTTCTGTAAAGCTCATCTGCGACTGAGCGTTCAACTGTGAGGAAGTGTGAGCTTCTGTGTTTGAATATTCAAACTCTTTGCATATGTTAATGATTTTAGTATGAAAGAATTCTGCCAATTTGTTGCAGAACTCTCGTGAAATCTCTATTGCGGAGGGGACTGGAGGAGCCGAAAGCAAACTAATTACTTTAAAACTTTCTCTTGAAGAGTTGGCAGGCTCAATTTTATTAGCACAATAAAGTGTTTTTTCTTCCCTAATGGCTATTTTGTATTCTCTAATGGCTGTCTTATATATATTTTTTCCTGCTCCTCATAATGTTTCTGCCAGGAGCGTTTCTGGCATCGACAGGCCTGCCTTAAAAGTCTTAACCGCTCTGTAAACCATGGGGCTGTGGGCAGCTTCATCTGGTTTCTAGTTTCCTTAGTGGGCGCAACCTCATCCACTGCCGTACTCAGTCAGGCTGAAAAGCCTACAGCACCCACGTCCACATCCTCATAGTTGATGCAGTGCTTGCCTCTGTGGACACTAGAAAAGGATTCTGCAAATACCCCTTCCCAGTTCCTTTTAGATGTCATATTATTATTGGGAGTGACCTTATTGTGAGCGTATGGCAGAACAAGTGAGAAAGCTACTGCCTGATGATCAGACCAGTTAAGTGGTGTCACCTCGTACATATACAGCAGGGAATCATTAGAGAAAATTCCATCTAGTGTGTGTCCCGCTGCATGTGTGGGGGCCTTGACCAACTGTGAGAGCCCAAGACAGGCCATTGTGGCGATGAATGTGTGAAAGCTGGGATAGCACCTGGACCTGATAAGGTACCTAGGGATCTGTACCACTCGGAGCCTGTATTGTGTGTCTCTTACATCAGCCTCCTATTTAATAGAACTATGGCCTATGACAAGTTACCTGATTTTTGGCATGGTGCAGAAATTATCTCCATATTCAAAAAAGGTCATAAGGGCTCAACAGGAAAATATTGCCCCATCAGTTTGATAGATAACCTGCAGAAGGTATTCTGTCAACAAGTATTAGGTGAACTCTATGAATGGATGGCAGAATCCCAGATTTTCTCCCCCACAGGTAAGGTTTTGAAGCAAAGTTAGTATGAGAGATTAGACATTTCGCTTTTCAATAATCCTGTGGAAATATGTGAGGTTCACAAAGGACCATCTGTATGTGGCATTTCTTGACCTGTGGGCAGTGTTTGACCTTGAGGTCCATGGCTTACAGCAACATCTGTTAAGAATCCTAATAAAGCTCTATGAAGAGAATTATACACAAGTGAGGTGGGGAAATATGGGCGAGCTTACGGATCACATACCCATAGAGAGAGGGGTACGATAGTGGTGTGTGTCAGCCCCGACTCTCCCCATATATAAACGATGCCATAAATCACCTTGATGGTTGCATCCATGACTCCCCCAAAACAGACAGTGTATCAATATCAGCTATTCTATTTGTGGACATTACCATCCTGATTTCACGAAACCCCATCGAATTACAGAATCTTTTGAATAAATGTATTGATTTCTGTGAACTCCATGGGTTGGAGGTGAATATGTCCAAACCCAATTAAATGATTTTCAATCCCCAAAAATCCTTTAAGGGCTCCCTAACACAAAAGGTTGAAACATTTATTTACCTTGGGATTACAGTGGATAATACCCACACGTGGAAATCTTAATTACATAAAAGCTAAACTATACAGCTACATAGATCCTCAGCAGTTGCAAAGCTACCAAGAACAGTCTCTCCGGCAATTGAGGACTAATGAGCTTCACTCTACAGGGCTGAAATTTAGAGCCCTGGAAACACTAAGGAGTTGACATTAAGGGAGAATAATTTGGTAAGGTCATTGTTCGGCCTTCCCTAAAGTACCCAGTGCTTTACCATTACTCTTTGACTTAGGGCTCAAGAGGATAGGTGACATTGTTGCCTTGAAACCCCTTCTTTTTTGGATCAGGTTGCGGTCAAACCCTGAATTATAATCACACAAAAATGTTCTTGTAGAGATCCTGAAGTCTGTCAAGTCTCATTCTATACCTTGGGTAAGACATGCAGAATCAGACTTTCAGGTTCTAGGACTAGAATGTTTCTGGAGTAACCCATCAACAATAACTGGTGGTGCTCGTGATATTGTAAAATCTTTTGGAACTACATGACTGAACAATGCCATAGAAACATAAAATTTGGCAGTCTGACTGATTGGTTTCTGGTCCACAAAACTATTCCGGCACTAGAACCATACATGGATGCCATTTGTTCAATTCAAGCCAGATCATTGTATATCAAATTTAAGCTGAGTACTTTATCTGTTAGCCGGTTTGTTTGCAAGTAGAAGCAATATACAGTTGATCAAGCTTTTTGCTTACATTGTAAAGATACAATAAAGGACATACAGCATCTATTATTTTTTTGACCATTTTATAAAAAATCCAGAAAGACATGGCTTAGACCTCTTTGTTTGAGCTTAGTCATCAGGCATTACCCAGTAGCCTCCAGACTATTTCAATCGGACACCAACCATCTTATCGTCATTTCTATAAGAAATTATCCCTACGCTGTCTGGCTCTAAAGAAAGTGGCTAAGACTTCGTCTCTGACACTTGGTTTATTTAATATTATATATCACTGCCTTTTAGTATACAGCATTGCATTGACCCATAGAAAATTGGTGTTATTTATATTTGTAATGTGGTTAGGCATCCATTACTAGGGTACGCAGTTGTGTCGTTGGTTTGAAACTAAGCAAATGTGCGTTAATTATGACTGCTTTTCTACTAATGGATATGCATGTACATCCTTTTTATCTTTTACTATTTTAATATAGGTGTCATTTTAACATAATCAGTTGTATTTTTACATCATTTTAAGTTGTATTTGTATGCCATATTGTATTGTTTTTATGTGTTTTATGGGGGTTCTCCCGAAATAAACAAATTACTTACTTCCTTACCGTCAGAGATTCCGCACCACACAGCACTGATGTAGCGTCGGTGAACACCCTCCTCAACTTCAGACCCAAGTTTAGCAAAACTCAGAAGAGGAATGGACAGAGACTATGGTAAAGAAGGGAAATCATCTAAAATTTTAACTGTCAGATTTACAAAGAAAACATACAGCATCTCTAGCTGAAAGGAAAATCTCTAAATCAAGGGACACAGTCTTGTGAAGAAACGAAAGTCTCTGGCTCACCCCAAAACCAAGTTTTTTTAATTCACATTTTATGAATAGGTAAGAAGCAAAAACTGAAAATTCAACATTGCATGACTAGTGATAACACACATTGAGTAAATCGGAATTGATATTCTCACAAATAGACATATAATATTAACCAATTTTTAAGGAAAATAAAACTCCAGCAGCTTCTGTGCTGTTGCTGTCCAGAGAGGCACAACTCAATATGAAAATTTTTTCAAAGACCCATACACTTGTGTATTCTAGGAGGTCCACATCAGAACTTCTTCCAAAAGAGTCCTTGGAATTGGAACATTCAGCACATGAAGATGTTCATTCACAATACATGCTGTCTAAGGAAAATAACCAGTTATGTCACAGTGCTCTGTGCTCTGCGAAGACTGTGGGGAGAGAAGACACTCAGGGGGGGAAATTGGTTGGGAGTGGTAATGAGCAGGAGCAAGATGAACAGAATACCAAAACAGCACCCACAATAATAAAATAGTCTCTCTGCAAAATGTGGCACAACTAAACTACACTAATAAGCACCCTTCCATATAATCTAATACATAACATAATATAAAACATAATATAGGAGTTAATATAGCCTGGAAAGCATTTCCACCTAAATTTCTGAACCATTCACAAACCTTACCAAACTCTTCCCTAACTCACTAAGCCATTCAACTACAGTTTCCCATAAGCCAGTTTCCTCAAATGACTTAGGGCCTGATTACGATTGTGGTGGTCTGATTGCCGGACCACTGTGACGACGGTCAGGAGAACGCTGCCAAGTCGGTGGCATCCCGACCACCGCATTACAAGTACACCGCCAGGCCAGCGGTGTGCCGGCAGCGGTCTTGAGGCGGCAGCATGCTTCAGCTTATCGAGTGAGACTGTTGTGCACACACTGTTGCCAGGCACCATGTCATGCATGTCACATAGTGCACATATGAGAGTGCAGGCACAGGGGGGCACAACATGTGCCCCCAGCCACAATGCCAAATGGGTCCCCGCCATGAAATGGTCAGCGAAAATGTGACTCGTTGGCACAGTGGTGCAGGCATTGGCACTGCCTCCAATCCCCCCTGCCTTTCACACCACCGTGGGATCCAGGATTTTGGCGGTGGTCTTGTGGCGGTCCGACCCCCATGTCTGCAATCAGGCAGTTGGACCACCTACTCAGGTGCAGTGTTCCCGCTGCCGACGTCACTGCAGTCCCCGGACCGCCAAACCCATAATCAGCCCTTTAATATCATGCAATAGATTAGTTACATTAGTCACAAAAGAATCAATAATTCTACTATCATGAGGAATAAATGTGTAGCATCTCTTAGCTTTTGTCATCTTACAGACTCTGCCATCTTTCGCCAGGAGAATATCTAATGCAAAATGATTTTGCATCACCATAGCCCTAGTAGCTACCATTTCCACATTTACTTGTTTAAATGAGCCTGCTGCATTTACCGCAGTCTTTCTACAATTTTAGACTAATGTCAAATTTTCACATCATTTATTACCACCCCCACAAAAGGAATTATAGCACCTAAAATATCTAAAACTACTTGTCCAAAACCAGGTCTCGCTCTTCTCAAATTGTGTTAACTATCTAATTCATCCATATGATAAGCTCTAGAAACATTAAAGTTAATTAGCATGAGCCATCCCTATCTCTCAGTAAATTGAAATACGCAGGTTTCTCACAAACATAATAAATTCCCCTCAAAATAGGTTCTCCACCTAGCAAAATGTCTCCACTAACTTCATAAGTTCTATCACACACTCTTTTTCCTATAAATTCTACCTTACTTCCATTTGAAGAACTACGTCTTACCATACATAACTTACCGCCCTCCTCTCTTGCTCCATTCTCAATCTAGGATGTAAACTCGACAATTCAAATTCCTCTTCCTCTTTCATCTGTTCTAATGCAACCTACTGCTCTTCACAGCTTCTCACAATCTTTGCTCCTCTCTTATTGTATTCTCTAATAAAATTATGTTCCTCTCTACTCAAAATACACACATAACCTTGATAAGTATCAGTATCATTCTTTTTTTGTGCTATCACTCTCTAAACTTTACTGTATTTAATTTCTCTATTATCTTCTCCAATAGGCAAATCATTTATAGACACATTAAAATCATTCAAATGGGGGAAAGAAACTCATTATGTTTAAATATCACAATATATACACACACATATATATATATATTCACTGAAAAAACCATAGGTTTTAGGGACAGTTATAGTTAGTTGGACATTTCACTCGTACAAAACCATAGAAATTCCCCCGTTATAGTTAGTTCAGCTAACTATAACTCGCGCTCCCGCAATGCACTGCTGATGACGTCACATATTACATCACTCATGACATGGTCAGTGACATCACTGATGACATCACTGATGACATCTCAAATGAAATCACTGATGACATCATCCAGTGACTGTGTGTTTCTGTAAAGTTTAAATATGTTTAATATATATAGGGAAAGGCGTATTGAAGAATGAGTGGGTGTTTAAGTGTCTGAATGGATGATTTAGTACGTGCGTGACTGACTCTACAAGGGAGTGATTAAACATATCTTACTGAATGCATGGGTTAGTGACTAAACTGTGTGAATGTCTGTATCCGTCTGTTTGTTGGTGTGTAAGTGGATGCATGGATTTGCGAATAGCTACATGAGTGTCTATATGGGTTATTGATTGGTTCTCTGAGTATCTGTATGGCTGCCTGAGTGTTTGTGTGGGTGGGGTGTTTGTGACTCTGTACATAGATGTGTGAGTGGGTGATTCACTGGGTGCATGATTTCAAGAGTGCATCTGTGATGGACTGCTTGGGTGGGTGAGTGTGTGTATGGGTGTGTTAGTGAGTGAATGTATATCTCAGTGGTACATGTGCGAGTAACTACATATGTAAAAGGCAGTATATATGTGTGTTAGAGTATTTAAATGGCTATAAGTGAGAGTGTGTGATTGTGAGAGTGGCTGTATGGATGCGTGTGTGCTTGTATCAGTTATTGTATAAGAGCGTAAGAATGTGCTAGTATTTGTATGAGTAAGTGAGCTGGTGTGTGTATAACTGTATAGGTGAGTAAATGGGTGTGTGATTAATTTTTGCATGACTGACTAGGTGTGTGAGTACCTCTATGGATGAGTGGCGGTGTGTGAGTGTTTATATAGGTGTATGAGTGCATATGATAGTCCTGTACTGAGTGACTGTAAGTATGAGTGACTGTACGGGTGAGTGAGTAGATGTGTGTGTGTAGACCTAAGAATCAGTGAGTGGGTATGTAGTTATTGGTATTGGAGTGTGTATGGTTTTGAGAATGGCAGTCTGTAATTTAGAGTGGGTGTATCAAAAGCTATATTAGGGTGTGAGAAGATGCATAAAATTATCACATGGATGATGTCATCAGTGATGTCATTTGAGATGTCATCAGTGATGTCATCAGTGATGTCACTGACCATGTCATGAGTGATGTAATATGTGACGTCATCAGCAGTGCATTGCGGGCGCGAGTTATAGTTAGCTGAACTAACTATAACGGGGAATTTCTATGGTTTTGTACGAGTGAAATGTCCAACTAACTATAACTGTCCCTAAAACCTATGGTTTTTCAGTGAATTTCAAAGGTTTTTTAAATGCTAATTTCTAACTATAACGTGTCTGAAACCTATGGTTTTTTCAGTGAATTTCAAAGGTTTTTAAATGCTAATTTCTAACTATAACGTGCCTGAAACCTATGATTTTTAAGTGAATTTCAAAGGTTTTTAAATGCTAGTTTCTAACTATGCCTACAGAGGTAGGACATGTGAAGAAAGAAGAAAAAACGCGCAGAAAGAAGCAAAAGAAATGCAGAAAGAAGCAACAGAAGTCCACAAAGACGAAGAAAAGTGCATGAAGAAGCAAAAGATGTGCAGAAAGAACCAACAGAGGAGCAGAAAGAGGCCATGTTGCAAAATCATCCTGTGCCCACAACTTTTTCAGACGGGTACTGGTGGTAACTGACTCTGACTAACCAGAGTCAGTGCTATGCTAAAAGACACTTAGAATACAGTGAAAACACCTACATACACTAGGGAACACTATGCGTTGGGGTACCCCTGTGATTAGCATGACCTCCTCTGTAAGTCCCTAGTACATAATAGGGCAGGGGATTAAAACTACCTCTTAAAACGCGTGTGCAAACGCGCCCCGTGGCGCGTTTTAAGTTGCGGGATTAAGTCCCCTTGAATCCTGAGGGTCCCTGGGGCCCAACTAGCCCCCAGGTACCTACAGTTAGGACCACAGAGCTGAGTTGCAGAGAGGCGTTCCGAGGCCACGCACCTTTTTCACCTCTCTGCAACGCAACTCTGTTGTGCTTACTGAAGGTACCTGGCGGGCTAGTTGGCCCCCAGGGTCCCTCAGGATTCAAGGGGCGTGTTTGCGCACATGTCACGTGAGGCCCCGCCCCCTCCCTTCACCACTGTGCAAACGCGCCCCGTGGCGCGTTTTAAGTTGGGGGATTAGGTCACCTTGAATCCTGAGGGTCCCTGGGGCCCAACTAGTCCACCAAGTACTTCCAGTAAGCACCACAGGCCTGCGTTGCGACGCCTGTAACAAATTGTGTAGTTGTGTTTAGGTAGTGAAGGGGGTCGTGCTGGGGGTAGTGTTTTAGGGTTTAGGGTAGTGCAGTGGTGTTTGTGTAGTGTAGGGGGTCATGCTGGGGGTAGATTTAGGGTTTAGGGTAGTGCAGTGGTGTTTGGATAGTGTAGGGAGTCGTGCTGGGGGAGTGTTTTAGGGTTTAGGGTATTACAGTGGTGTTTGGGTAGTGTAGGGGTTGTGCTGGGGGTAGTGTTTTAGGGTTTAGGGTAGTGCAGTGGTGTTTGGGTAGTGTAGGGGGTCGTGCTGGGGGTAGTGGTTTAGGGTTTAGGGTAGTGCAGTGGTGTTTGGGTAGTGTAGGGGGTACTGCTGGGGGTAGTGTTTTAGGGTTTAGGGTAGTGCAATGGTGTTTGGGTAGTGTAGGGGGTACTGCTGGGGGTAGTGTTTTAGGGTTTAGGGTAGTGCAGTGGTGTTTGGGTAGTGTAGGGGTTCGTGCTGGGGGTATTGTTTTAGGGTTTAGGGTAGTGCAGTGGTGTTTGTGTAGTGTAGGGGGTAGTGTTTTAGGGTTTAGGGTAGTGCAGTGGTGTTTGTGTAGTGTAGGGGTCGTGCTGGGGGTAGTGTTTTAGGGTTTAGGGTAGTGCAGTGGTCTTTGTGTAGTGTAGGAGGTCGTGTTTTAGGGTTTAGGGTAGTGCAGTGGTGTTCGGGCAGTGTAGGGGGTCGTGCTGGGGGTGGTGTTTCAGGGTTTAGGGCAGTGCAGTGGTGTTCGGGCAGTGTAGGGGTCTTGCTGGGGGTGGTGTTTCAGGGTTTAGGGCAGTGCAGTGGTGTTTGGGTCGTGCAGGGGGTCATGCTGGGGGAGTGTTTTAGGGTTTAGGGCAGTGCAGTGGTGTTTGGGTAGTGTAGGGGGTCATGCTGGGGGAGTGTTTTAGGGTTTAGGGCAGTGCAGTGGTGTTCGGGCAGTGTAGGGGGCCGTGCTGGGGGAGTGTTTTAGGGTTTAGGGCAGTGCAGTGGTATTCGGGTAGTGTAGGGGGTCGTGCTGGGGGAGTGTTTGAGGGTTTAGGGCAGTGCAGTTGTGTTCGGGTAGTGTAGGGGTCGTGCTGGGGGAGTATTTTAGGGTTTAGGGTAGTGCAGTGGTGTTCGGGTAGTGTAGGGGGTCGTGCTGGGGGTTGTGTTTCAGGGTTTAGGGCAGTGCAGTGGTGTTCGGGCAGTGTAGGGGGTCGTGCTGGGGCTGGTGTTTCAGGGTTTAGGGCAGTGCAGTGGTGTTCGGGCAGTGTAGGGGGTCATGCACAGGGTGGTGTTTCAGGGTTTAGGGCAGTGCAGTGGTGTTCGGGCAGTGTAGGGGGTCGTGCTGGGTCTGGTGTTTCAGGGTTTAGGGCATTGCAGTGGTGTTCGGGCAGTGTAGGGGGTCTTGCTGGGGGTGGTGTTTCAGGGTTTAGGGCAGTGGTGTTCGGGCAGTGTAGGGGGTCTTGCTGGGGGTGATGTTTCAGGGTTTAGGGCAGTGCAGTGGTGTTCGGGCAGTGTAGGGGGTCTTGCTGGGGGTAGTTTTTCAGGGTTTAGGGCAGTGCAGTGGTGTTCGTGCAGTGTAGGGGGTCGTGCTGGGGATGGTGTTTCATGGTTTAGGGCAGTGCAGTAGTGTTCAGGCAGTGTAGCGGGTTGTGCTGGGGCTGGTGTTTCAGGGTTTAGGGCAGTGCAGGCAGTGGTGCTCGGGCAGTGTAGGGGGTCGTGCTGGGGGTGGTGTTTCTGGGTTTAGGGTAGTGCAGTTGTGTTCGGGCAGTGTAGGGGTTCGTGCTGGGGCTGGTGTTTCAGGGTTTAGGGCAGTGCAGTGGTGTTCGGGCAGTGTAGGGGGTCGTGCTGGGGCTGGTGTTTCAGTGTTTTGGGCAGAGCAGTGGTGTTCGGGCAGTGTAGGGGGTCGTGCTGGGGGTGGTGTTTCAGGGTTTAGGGCAGTGCAGTGGTGTTCGAGTAGTGTAGGCGGTCGTGCTGGGGGTGGTGTTTCAGGGTTTAGGGCAGTGGTGTTCGGGCAGTGTAGGGGGTCTTGCCGGGGGTGTTGTTTCAGGGTTTAGGGCAGTGCAGTGGTGTTCGGGCAGTGTAGGGGGTCTTGCTGGGGGCAGTGTTTCAGGGTTTAGGGCAGAGCAATGGTGTTCAGGCAGTGTAGGGGGTTGTGTTGGAGGTGGTGTTTCAGGCTTTAGGGCAGTGCAGTGGTATTCGGGCAGTGTAGGGGGTCTTGCTGGGGGTGGTGTTTCAGGGTTTAGGGCAGTGGTGTTCAGGCAGTGTAGGGGGTCGTGCTGGGGGTGGTGTTTCTGGGTTTAGGGCAGTGTAGTGGTGTTTGGGCAGTGTAGGGGGTCGTGCAGGGGGTGGTGAGTCAGGGTTTAGGGCAGTGCAGTGGTGTTCGGGCAGTGTAGGGGGTCATGCTGGGGGTAGAGTTTTAGGGTTTAGGGCAGTGCAGTGGTGTTCGGGCAGTATAGGGGGTCGTGCAGGGGGTGGTGTTTCAGGGTTTAGGGCAGTGCAGTGGTGCTCGGGCAGTGTAGGGGTCGTGCTGGGGGTGGTGTTTCAGGGTTTAGGGCAGTGCAGTGGTGTTCGGGCAGTGTAGGGGGTCTTGCTGGGGCTGATGTTTCAGGGTTTAGGGTAGTGCAGTGGTGTTCGGGCAGTGTAGGGGGTCGTGCTGGGGCTGGTGTTTCAGCGTTTAGGGCAGCGCAGTGGTGTTCGGGCAGTGTAGGGGGTCTTGCTGGGGGTGGTGTTTCAGGGTTTAGGGCAGTGCAGTGGTTTTCAGGCAGTGTAGGCGGTCGTGCAGGGGGAATGGTGTTTCAGGGTTTAGGGCAGTGCAGTGGTGTTCGGGCAGTGTAGGGGGTCGTGCTGGGGGTGGTGTTTCAGGGTTTAGGGCAGTGCAGTGGTGTTCGGGCAGTGTAGGGGGTCGTGCTGGGGCTGGTGTTTCAGGGTTTTGGGCAGAGCAGTGGTGTTCGGGCAGTGTAGGGGGTCGTGCTGGTGGTGGTGTTTTAGGGTTTAGGGCACTGCAGTGTTGTTCGGGCAGTGTAGGGGTCTTGCTGGGGGTGGTGTTTCAGGGTTTAGGGCAGTGGTGTTCGGGCAGTGTAGGGGGTCTTGCTGGGGGTGATGTTTCAGGGTTTAGGGCAGTGGTGTTCGGGCAGTGTAGGGGGTCTTGCTGGGGGTGATGTTTCAGGGTTTAGGGCAGTGCAGTGGTGTTCGGGCAGTGTAGGGGGTCTTGTTGGCGGTAGTGTTTCAGGGTTTAGGGCAGTGCAGGGGTGTTCGTGCAGTGTAGGGGGTCGTGCTGGGGATGGTGTTTCAGGGTTTAGGCCAGTGCAGTAGTGTTCGGGCAGAGTAGGGGTCGTGCAGGGGGAATGGTGTTTCAGGGTTTAGGGCAGTGCAGTGGTGTTCGGGCAGTGTAGTGGGTCATGCAGGGGGTGGTGTTTCAGGGTTTAGGGCAGTGCAGTGGTGTTCGGACAATGTAGGGGGTCGTGCTGGGGCTGGTGTTTCAGGGTTTAGGGCAGTGCAGTGGTGTTCGGGCAGTGTAGGGGGTCTTGCTGGGGGTGGTGTTTCAGGGTTTAGGGCAGTGGTGTTCGGGCAGTGTAGGGGGTCGTGCACGGGGTGGTGTTTCAGGGTTTAGGGCAGTGCAGTGGTGTTCGGGCAGTGTAGGGGGTTGTGCTGGGGCTGGTGTTTCAGGGTTTAAGGCAGTGCAATGGTGTTCTGGCAGTGTAGGGGGTCGTGCTGGGGCTAGTGTTTCACGGTTTAGGGCAGTGCAGTGGTGTTCGGGCAGTGTAGGGGGTCATGCTGGGGCTGGTGTTTCAGGGTTTAGGGCAGTGCAGTGGTGTTCGTGCAGTGTAGGTGGTCGTGCTGGGGCTGGTGTTTCAGGGTTTAGGGCAGTGCAGTGGTGTTCGGGCAGTGTAGGGGGTCATGCTGGGGCTGGTGTTTCAGTGTTTAGGGCAGTGCAGTGGTGTTCAGGCAGTGTAGGGGGTCGTGCTGGGGGTGGTGTTTATGGGTTTAGGGTAGTGCAGTGGTGTTTGGGCAGTGTAGGGGGTCGTGCTGGGGCTGGTGTTTCAGGGTTTAGGGCAGTGCAGTGGTGTTCGGGCAGTGTAGGGGGTCGTGCTGGGGCTGGTGTTTTAGGGTTTGGGGCAGTGCAGTGGTGTTCAGGCAGTGTAGGGGGTCTTGCTGGGGGTAGTTTTTCAGGGTTTAGGGCAGTGCAGTGGTGTTCGTGCAGTGTAGGGGGTCGTGCTGGGGATGGTGTTTCATGGTTTAGGGCAGTGCAGTAGTGTTCAGGCAGTGTAGGGGGTCGTGCTGGGGCTGGTGTTTCAGGGTTTAGGGCAGTGCAGGCAGTGGTGCTCGAGCAGTGTAGGGGGTCGTGCTGGGGGTGGTGTTTCTGGGTTTAGGGTAGTGCAGTGGTGTTAGGGCAGTGTAGGGGTTCGTGCTGGGGCTGGTGTTTCAGGGTTTAGGGCAGTGCAGTGGTGTTCGGGCAGTGTAGGGGGTCATGCTGGGGCTGGTGTTTCAGTGTTTTGGGCAGAGCAGTGGTGTTCGGGCAGTGTAGGGGGTCGTGCTGGGGGTGGTGTTTCAGGGTTTAGGGCAGTGCAGTAGTGTTCGGGCAGAGTAGGGGGTCGTGCAGGGGGAATGGTGTTTCAGGGTTTAGGGCAGTGCAGTGGTGTTCGGGCAGTGTAGTGGGTCATGCAGGGGGTGGTGTTTCAGGGTTTAGGGCAGTGCAGTGGTGTTCGGACAATGTAGGGGGTCGTGCTGGGGCTGGTGTTTCAGGGTTTAGGGCAGTGCAGTGGTGTTCGGGCAGTGTAGGGGGTCTTGCTGGGGGTGGTGTTTCAGGGTTTAGGGCAGTGGTGTTCGGGCAGTGTAGGGGGTCGTGCACGGGGTGGTGTTTCAGGGTTTAGGGCAGTGCAGTGGTGTTCGGGCAGTGTAGGGGGTTGTGCTGGGGCTGGTGTTTCAGGGTTTAAGGCAGTGCAATGGTGTTCTGGCAGTGTAGGGGGTCGTGCTGGGGCTAGTGTTTCACGGTTTAGGGCAGTGCAGTGGTGTTCGGGCAGTGTAGGGGGTCATGCTGGGGCTGGTGTTTCAGGGTTTAGGGCAGTGCAGTGGTGTTCGTGCAGTGTAGGTGGTCGTGCTGGGGCTGGTGTTTCAGGGTTTAGGGCAGTGCAGTGGTGTTCGGGCAGTGTAGGGGGTCATGCTGGGGCTGGTGTTTCAGTGTTTAGGGCAGTGCAGTGGTGTTCAGGCAGTGTAGGGGGTCGTGCTGGGGGTGGTGTTTATGGGTTTAGGGTAGTGCAGTGGTGTTTGGGCAGTGTAGGGGGTCGTGCTGGGGCTGGTGTTTCAGGGTTTAGGGCAGTGCAGTGGTGTTCGGGCAGTGTAGGGGGTCGTGCTGGGGCTGGTGTTTTAGGGTTTGGGGCAGTGCAGTGGTGTTCAGGCAGTGTAGGGGGTCTTGCTGGGGGTAGTTTTTCAGGGTTTAGGGCAGTGCAGTGGTGTTCGTGCAGTGTAGGGGGTCGTGCTGGGGATGGTGTTTCATGGTTTAGGGCAGTGCAGTAGTGTTCAGGCAGTGTAGGGGGTCGTGCTGGGGCTGGTGTTTCAGGGTTTAGGGCAGTGCAGGCAGTGGTGCTCGAGCAGTGTAGGGGGTCGTGCTGGGGGTGGTGTTTCTGGGTTTAGGGTAGTGCAGTGGTGTTAGGGCAGTGTAGGGGTTCGTGCTGGGGCTGGTGTTTCAGGGTTTAGGGCAGTGCAGTGGTGTTCGGGCAGTGTAGGGGGTCATGCTGGGGCTGGTGTTTCAGTGTTTTGGGCAGAGCAGTGGTGTTCGGGCAGTGTAGGGGGTTGTGCTGGGGGTGGTGTTTCAGGGTTTAGGGCAGTGCAGTGGTGTTCGAGCAGTGTAGGGGGTCGTACTGGGTATGGTGTTTCAGGGTTTAGGGCAGTGGTGTTCGGGCAGTGTAGGGGGTCTTGCTGGGGGTGATGTTTCAGGGTTTAGGGCAGTGCAGTGGTGTTCGGGCAGTGTAGGGGGTCTTGCTGGGGGCAGTGTTTCAGGCTTTAGGGCAGAGCAATGGTGTTCAGGCAGTGTAGGGGGTTGTGTTGGAGGTGGTGTTTCAGGCTTTAGGGCAGTGCAGTGGTATTCGGGCAGTGTAGGGGGTCTTGCTGGGGGTGGTGTTTCAGGGTTTAGGGCAGTGGTGTTCAGGCAGTGTAGGAGGTCATGCAGGGGGTGGTGTTTCAGGGTTTAGGGCAGTGCAGTGGTGTTCGGGCAGTGTAGGGGGTCTTGCTGGGGGTAGTGTTTCGGGGTTTAGGGCAGTGCAGTGGTGTTCGTGCAGTGTAGGGGGTCGTGCTGGGGGTGGTGTTTCAGGGTTTAGGGCAGTGCAGTAGTGTTCGGGCAGTGTAGGGGATCGTGCAGGGGGTGGTGTTTCAGGGTTTAGGGCAGTGCAGTGGTGTTCGGGCAGTGTAGGGGGTCGTGCTGGGGGTGGTGTTTCAGGGTTTAGGTTAGTGCAGTGGTGTTCGGGCAGTTTAGGGGGTCGTGCAGGGGATGGTGTTTCAGGGTTTAGGGCAGTGCAGTGGTGTTCGGGCAGTGTAGGGGTTGTGCTGGGGCTGGTGTTTCAGGGTTTAGGGCAGTGCAGTGGTGTTTGGGCAGTGTAGGGGGTCTTGCTGGGGGTGGTGTTTCAGGGTTTAGGGCAGTGGTGTTCGGGCAGTGTAGGGGGTCTTGCTGGGGGTGATGTTATAGGGTTTAGGGTAGTGCAGTGGTGTTTGGGTAGTGTAGTGGTTCGTGCTGGGGTAGTTTTTTAGGGTTTAGGGTAGGGCAGTGGTGTTTGTGTAGTGTAGGGGGTAGTGTTTTAGGGTTTAGGGTAGTGCACTGGTGTTTGTGTAGTGTAGGAGGTCGTGGTTTAGGGTAGTGCAGTGGTCTTTGGGTAGTGTACGGAGTCGTGCGGGGGGTATTGTTTTAGGGTTTAGGGTAGTGTAGGGGGTCATGCGGGGGTAGTGTTTTAGGGATTAGGGTAGTGCATTGGTGTTTGGGTAGTGTAGGGGGTCATGCGGGGGTAGTGTTTTAGGGTTTAGGGCAGTGCAGTGGTGTTTGGGCAGTGTAGGGGGTCGTGCTGCAGGGAGTTTTTGAGGGTTTAGGGCAGTGCAGTCGTGTTCGGGTAGTGTAGGGGGTTGTGCTGGGGGTAGTATTTTAGGGTTTAGGGTAGTGCAGTGGTGTTCGGGAAGTGTAGGGGGTCGTGCTGGGGGTAGTGTTCTAGGGTTTAGGGCAGTGCAGTGGTATTTGGGTAGTGTAGGGGGTAATGCTGGGGGTGGTTTTTCAGGGTTTAGGGCAGTGCAGTGGTGTTCGGGCAGTGTAGGGGGTGGTGTTTCAGGGTTTAGGGCAGTGCAGTGGTGTTCGGGCAGTGTAGGGGGTCGTGCAGGGGGTGGTGTTTCAGGGTTTAGGGCAGTGGTGTTCGGGCAGTGTAGGGGGTCGTGCTGGGGGTGGTGTTTCAGGGTTTGGGGCAGTGCAGTGGTGTTCGAGCAGTAAAGGGGGTCGTGCTGGGGGTGGTGTTTCAGGGTTTAGGGCAGTGCAGTGGTGTTCGGGCAGTGTAGGGGGCGGTGCAGGGGGTGGTGTTTCAGGGTTTAGGGCAGTGCAGTGGTGTTCAGGCAGTGTAGGGGGCGGTGCAGGGGTGGTGTTTCAGGGTTTAGGGCAGTGCAGTGGTGTTCGGGCAGTGTAGGGGGTCATGCAGGGGGTGGTGTTTCAGGGTTTAGGGCAGTGCAGTGGTGTTCAGGCAATGTAGGGGGTCGTGCTGGGGCTGATGTTTCAGGGTTTAGGGCAGTACAGTGGTGTTCGGGCAGTGTAGGGGGTTGTGCTGGGACTGGTGTTTCAGGGTTTAGGGCAGTGCAGTGGTGTTCGGGAAGTGTAGGGGGTTGTGCTGGGGCTGGTGTTTCAGGGTTTAGGGCAGTGCAGTGGTGTTCGGGCAGTGTAGGTGGTCGTGCTGGGGCTGGTGTTTCAGGGTTTAGGGCAGTGCAGTGGTGTTTGGGCAGTGTAGGGGGTCATGCTGGGGCTGGTGTTTCAGGGTTTAGGGCAGTGCAGTGGTGTTCGGGCAGTGTAGGGGGTCTTGCTGGGGCTGGTGTTTCAGAGTCTAGGGCAGTGCAGTGGTGTTCGGGCAGTGTAGGGGGTCTTGCTGGGGCTGGTGTTTCAGGGTTTAGGGCAGTGCAGTGGTGTTCGGGCAGTGTAGGGGGTCGTGCTGGGGGTGGTGTTTCAGGGTTTAGGGCAGTGCAGTGGTGTTTGGGCAATGTAGGGGGTCGTGCTGGGGCTAGTGTTTCAGGATTTAGGGCAGAGCAATGGTGTTCAGGCAGTGTAGGGGTTTTGCTGGAGGTGGTGTTTCAGGGTTTAGGGCAGTGCAGTGGTGTTCGTGCAGTGTAGGGGTGGTGTTTCAGGGTTTAGGGCAGTGGTGTTCAGGCAGTGTAGGGGGTCTTGCTGGGGTTGATGTTTCAGGGTTTAGGGCAGTGCAGTGGTGTTCGGGCAGTGTAGGGGGTCGTGCTGGGGGTGGTGTTTCAGGGTTTAGGGCAGTGCAGTGGTGTTCCGGCAGTGTAGGAGGTCATGCAGGGGGTGGTGTTTCAGGGTTTAGGGCAGTGCAGTGGTGTTCGGGCAGTGTAGGGGGTCTTGCTGGGGGTAGTGTTTCGGGGTTTAGGGCAGTGCAGTGGTGTTCGTGCAGTGTAGGGGGTCGTGCTGGGGGTGGTGTTTCAGGGTTTAGGGCAGTGCAGTAGTGTTCGGGCAGTGTAGGGGATCGTGCAGGGGGTGGTGTTTCAGGGTTTAGGGCAGTGCAGTGGTGTTCGGGCAGTGTAGGGGGTCGTGCTGGGGGTGGTGTTTCAGGGTTTAGGGCAGTGCAGTGGTGTTCGGGCAGTTTAGGGGGTCGTGCAGGGGATGGTGTTTCAGGGTTTAGGGCAGTGCAGTGGCGTTTGGGCAGTGTAGCGGTTGTGCTGCGGCTGGTGTTTCAGGGTTTAGGGCAGTGCAGTGGTGTTTGGGCAGTGTAGGGGGTCTTGCTGGGGGTGGTGTTTCAGGGTTTAGGGCAGTGGTGTTCGGGCAGTGTAGGGGGTCTTGCTGGGGGTGATGTTTCAGGGTTTAGGGCAGTGCAGTGGTGTTCGGGCAGTGTAGGGGTCTTGCTGGGGGTAGTGTTTCAGGGTTTAGGGCAGTGCATTGGTGTTCGTGCAGTGTAAGGGGTCGTGCTGGGGATGGTGTTTCAGGGTTTAGGGCAGTGCAGTGGTGTTTGGGCAGTGTAGGGGGTCGTGCAGGGGGTGGTGTTTCAGGGTTTAGGGCAGTGCAGTGGTGTTCGGGCAGTGTAGGGGTTCATGCTGGGGGTGGTGTTTCAGGGTTTAGGGCAGTGCAGTGGTGTTCGGGCAGTGTAGGGGGTCGTGCTGGGGGTGGTGTTTCAGGGTTTAGGGCAGTGGTGTTCGGGCAGGGTAGGGGGTCTTGCTGGGGGTGATGTTTCAGGGTTTAGGGCAGTGCAGTGGTATTTGGGCAGTGAATGAGGTCTTGCTGGGGGTAGTGTTTCAGGGTTTAGGGCAGTGCAGTGGTGTTCGGGCAGTGTAGGGTGCGTGCTGGGGGTGGTGTTTCAGGGTTTAGGGCAGTGCAGTGGTGTTCGGGCAGTGTAGGGGGTCGTGAAGGGGTGGTGTTTCAGGGTTTAGGGCAGTGCAGTGGTGTTCGGGCAGTGTAGGGGGTCGTGCTAGGGTTGGTGTTTCAGGGTTTAGGGCAGTGCAGTGGTGTTCGGGCAGTGTAGGGGGTAGTGCAGGGGCTGGTGTTTCAGGGTTTAGGGCAGTGCAGTGGTGTTCGGGCAGTGTAGGGGGTCGTGCTGGGGGTAGTGTTTTAGGGTTTAGGGTAGTGCAGTGGTGCTTGTGTAGTGTAGGGGGTCGTGCTGGGGGTAGTGTTTTAGGTTTTAGGGTAGTGCAGTGGTGTTTGGGTAGTGTAGGGGGTCGTGCTGGGGGTAGTGATTTAGGGTAGTGCAGTGGTGTTTGGGTAGTGTAGGGGGTACTGCTGGGGGTAGTGTTTTAGGGTTTAGGGTAGTGCAGTGGTGTTTGGGTAGTGTAGGGGTACTGCTGGGGGTAGTTTTTTAGGGTTTAGGGCAGTGCAGTGGTGTTCGGGCAGTGTAGGGGGTCATGCTGGGGCTGGTGTTTCAGGGTTTAGGGCAGTGCAGTGGTGTTCGGGCAGTGTAGGGGGTCTAGCTGGGGCTGGTGTTTCAGAGTCTAGGGCAGTGCAGTGGTGTTCAGACAGTGTAGGGGGTCGTGCTGGGGCTAGTGTTTCAGGATTTAGGGCAGAGCAATGGTGTTCAGGCAGTGTAGGGTGTTTTGCTGGAGGTGGTGTTTCAGGGTTTAGGGCAGTGCAGTGGTGTTCGTGCAGTGTAGGGGGTGGTGTTTCAGGGTTTAGGGCAGTGGTGTTCAGGCAGGGTAGGGGGTCTTGCTGGGGTTGATGTTTCAGGGTTTAGGGCAGTGCAGTGGTGTTCGGGCAGTGTAGGGGGTAGTGCTGGGGGTGGTGTTTCAGGGTTTAGGGCAGTGCAGTGGTGTTCCGGCAGTGTAGGAGGTCATGCAGGGGGTGGTGTTTCAGGGTTTAGGGCAGTGCAGTGGTGTTCGGGCAGTGTAGGGGTCTTGCTGTGGGTAGTGTTTCGGGGTTTAGGGCAGTGCAGTGGTGTTTGTGCAGTGTAGGGGGTCGTGCTGGGGGTGGTGTTTCAGGGTTTAGGGCAGTGCAGTAGTGTTCGGGTAGTGTAGGGGATCGTGCAGGGGGTGGTGTTTCAGGGTTTAGGGCAGTGCAGTGGTGTTCGGGCAGTGTAGGGGGTTGTGCTGGGGGTGGTGTTTCAGGGTTTAGGGCAGTGCAGTGGTGTTCGGGCAGTTTAGGGGGTCGTGCAGGGGATGGTGTTTCAGGGTTTAGGGCAGTGCAGTGGTGTTCAGGCAGTGTAGGGGTCATGCTGGGGCTGGTGTTTCAGGGTTTAGGGCAGTGCAGTGGTGTTCGGGCAGTGTAGGGGGTCTTGCTGGGGGTGGTGTTTCAGGGTTTAGGGCAGTGGTGTTCGGACAGTGTAGGGGGTCTTGCTGGGGGTGATGTTTCAGGGTTTAGGGCAGTGCAGTGGTGTTCGGGCAGTATAGGGGGTCTTGCTGGGGGTAGTGTTTCAGGGTTTAGGGCAGTGCAGTGGTGTTCGTGCAGTGTAAGGGGTCGTGCTGGGGATGGTGTTTCAGGGTTTAGGGCAGTGCAGTAGTGTTCGGGCAGTGTAGGGGGTCGTGCAGGGGTGGTGTTTCAGGGTTTAGGGCAGTGCAGTGGTGTTCGGGCAGTGTAGGGGGTCTTGCTGGGGGTGGTGTTTCAGGGTTTAGGGCAGTGCAGTGGTGTTCGGGCAGTGTAGGAGGTCTTGCTGGGGGTAGTGTTTCAGGGTTTAGGGCAGTGCAGTGCTGTTCGGGCAGTGTAGGGGGTGTGCTGGGGGTGGTGTTTCAGGGTTTAGGGCAGTGCAGTGGTGTTCGGGCAGTGTAGGGGGTCGTGAAGGGGTGGTGTTTCAGGGTTTAGGGCAGTGCAGTGGTGTTCGGGCAGTGTAGGGGGTCGTGCTAGGGTTGGTGTTTCAGGGTTTAGGGCAGTGCAGTGGTGTTCGGGCAGTGTAGGGGGTCGTGCAGGGGCTGGTGTTTCAGGGTTTAGGGCAGTGCAGTGGTGTTCGGGCAGTGTAGGGGGTTGTGCTGGGGATAGTGTTTTAGGATTTAGGGTAGTGCAGTGGTGCTTGTGTAGTATAGGGGGTCGTGCTGGGGGTAGTGTTTTAGGGTTTAGGGTAGTGCAGTGGTGTTTGTGTAGTGTAGGGGGTCATTTTTTAGGGTAGTGCAGTGGTGTTTGGGTAGTGTAGGGGGTCATGCTGGGGGTAGTGTTTTAGGATGTAGGTTAGTGCAGTGATGTTTGGGTAGTGTAGGGGGTCGTGCTGGGGGTAGTGTTTTAGGGTTTAAGGTAGTGCAGTGGTGTTTGTGTAGTGTAGGGGGTCGTGCTGGGGGTAGTGTTTTAGGATTTAGGGTAGTGCAGTGGTGCTTGTGTAGTGTAGGGGGTCGTGCTGGGGGTAGTGTTTTAGGGTTTAGGGTAGTGCAGTGGTGTTTGTGTAGTGTAGGGGGTCATGTTTTAGGGTAGTGCAGTGGTGTTTGGGTAGTGTAGGGGGTCGTGCTGGGGGTAGTGTTTTAGGATTTAGGTTAGTGCAGTGGTGTTGGGGTAGTGTTTTAGGGTTTAGGGTAGTGCAGTGGTGTTTGTGTAGTGTAGGGGGTCATGCTGGGGGTAGTGTTTTAGGGTTTAGGATAGTGCACTGGTGCTTGTGTAGTGTAGGGGGTCGTGCTGGGGCTAGTGTTTCAGGATTTAGGGCAGAGCAATGGTGTTCAGGCAGTGTAGGGTGTTTTGCTGGAGGTGGTGTTTCAGGGTTTAGGGCAGTGCAGTGGTGTTCGTGCAGTGTAGGGGGTGGTGTTTCAGGGTTTAGGGCAGTGGTGTTCAGGCAGTGTAGGGGGTCTTGCTGGGGTTGATGTTTCAGGGTTTAGGGCAGTGCAGTGGTGTTCGGGCATTGTAGGGGGTAGTGCTGGGGGTGGTGTTTCAGGGTTTAGGGCAGTGCAGTGGTGTTCCGGCAGTGTAGGAGGTCATGCAGGGGTGGTGTTTCAGGGTTTAGGGCAGTGCAGTGGTGTTCGGGCAGTGTAGGGGGTCTTGCTGTGGGTAGTGTTTCGGGGTTTAGGGCAGTGCAGTGGTGTTTGTGCAGTGTAGGGGGTCGTGCTGGGGGTGGTGTTTCAGGGTTTAGGGCAGTGCATTAGTGTTCGGGCAGTGTAGGGGATCGTGCAGGGGGTGGTGTTTCAGGGTTTAGGGCAGTGCAGTGGTGTTCGGGCAGTGTAGGGGGTTGTGCTGGGGGTGGTGTTTCAGGGTTTAGGGCAGTGCAGTGGTGTTCGGGCAGTTTAGGGGGTCGTGCAGGGGATGGTGTTTCAGGGTTTAGGGCAGTGCAGTGGTGTTCAGGCAGTGTAGGGGTCATGCTGGGGCTGGTGTTTCAGGGTTTAGGGCAGTGCAGTGGTGTTCGGGCAGTGTAGGGGGTCTTGCTGGGGGTGGTGTTTCAGGGTTTAGGGCAGTGGTGTTCGGACTGTGTAGGGGGTCTTGCTGGGGGTGATGTTTCAGGGTTTAGGGCAGTGCAGTGGTGTTCGGGCAGTATAGGGGGTCTTGCTGGGGGTAGTGTTTCAGGGTTTAGGGCAGTGCAGTGGTGTTCGTGCAGTGTAAGGGGTCGTGCTGGGGATGGTGTTTCAGGGTTTAGGGCAGTGCAGTAGTGTTCGGGCAGTGTAGGGGGTCGTGCAGGGGTGGTGTTTCAGGGTTTAGGGCAGTGCAGTGGTGTTCGGGCAGTGTAGGGGGTCTTGCTGGGGGTGGTGTTTCAGGGTTTAGGGCAGTGCAGTGGTGTTCGGGCAGTGTAGGAGGTCTTGCTGGGGGTAGTGTTTCAGGGTTTAGGGCAGTGCAGTGCTGTTCGGGCAGTGTAGGGGGTGTGCTGGGGGTGGTGTTTCAGGGTTTAGGGCAGTGCAGTGGTGTTCGGGCAGTGTAGGGGGTCGTGAAGGGGGTGGTGTTTCAGGGTTTAGGGCAGTGCAGTGGTGTTCGGGCAGTGTAGGGGGTCGTGCTAGGGTTGGTGTTTCAGGGTTTAGGGCAGTGCAGTGGTGTTCGGGCAGTGTAGGGGGTCGTGCAGGGGCTGGTGTTTCAGGGTTTAGGGCAGTGCAGTGGTGTTCGGGCAGTGTAGGGGGTCGTGCTGGGGATAGTGTTTTAGGGTTTAGGGTAGTGCAGTGGTGCTTGTGTAGTATAGGGGGTCGTGCTGGGGGTAGTGTTTTAGGGTTTAGGGTAGTGCAGTGGTGTTTGTGTAGTGTAGGGGGTCATTTTTTAGGGTAGTGCAGTGGTGTTTGGGTAGTGTAGGGGGTCATGCTGGGGGTAGTGTTTTAGGATGTAGGTTAGTGCAGTGATGTTTGGGTAGTGTAGGGGGTCGTGCTGGGGGTAGTGTTTTAGGGTTTAAGGTAGTGCAGTGGTGTTTGTGTAGTGTAGGGGGTCGTGCTGGGGGTAGTGTTTTAGGATTTAGGGTAGTGCAGTGGTGCTTGTGTAGTGTAGGGGGTCGTGCTGGGGGTAGTGTTTTAGGGTTTAGGGTAGTGCAGTGGTGTTTGTGTAGTGTAGGGGGTCATGTTTTAGGGTAGTGCAGTGGTGTTTGGGTAGTGTAGGGGGTCGTGCTGGGGGTAGTGTTTTAGGATTTAGGTTAGTGCAGTGGTGTTGGGGTAGTGTTTTAGGGTTTAGGGTAGTGCAGTGGTGTTTGTGTAGTGTAGGGGGTCATGCTGGGGGTAGTGTTTTAGGGTTTAGGATAGTGCACTGGTGCTTGTGTAGTGTAGGGGGTCGTGCTGGGGGTAGTGTTTTAGGGTTTAGGGTAGTGCAGTGGTGTTTTTGTACTGTAGGGGGTCATGTTTTAAGATGCAACGCTCCAATACCTGACCAGTCTGCACTACATAAAACTGCAAAAAAACTAAAAATAAAAAGTGTTTTGCACACTTTTGTCATTGGGCTATATGTGGGCTACATCTGGGTAATATTTGTGCTACATTTGGGCTCTTTTTTCACTGGTTGCCATCTTGAAAGACTTCTTTGTTATGAAGTTTCCTAATTTCCTCATTTACTGCAGTCTCCTCAGTAGGAAATGCTTTCAGTTTTTTACTTTGATTCCATCAAGAAGGCATTCAGATGTGTCTATGATGAAACATGACACCAGGTGGTGTGTGAGACCAGTCCTTCACTTTTTGTGAGACACCTTCACTCACTTATTTAGATACATTGCACATAGACTAGCATACTGGGAGTAGCTCTTTTGTGGTTATACATTCAGATGTGTCATACATTTGCCATAAATTCAGAATGTTAGCACTCTAGTTGTTCATTAGATCACTGTAGTAAAGCTACTGCTCACCAAGGAGTTAACTGGAAGTCTACTGCTGGTATTGAAAGTGATTGTTTCAGTCTGCATGTCAGAATTTTCTAATGAAATAGAAGAGGATTTGAGATCTCACTTAAAACATGCACTAAATTTTCTTTTTGCAGCACTAACCATAATTTCTATGGCAAAATGAACCCCCTCATTTTTTTCCTTTTTAAATTAAATGTTTTAAGTGTTACCAGTTTATTCCAATCAAGATGGCTTCAGGTGTGCCATACTTTTGTCATAAGTAAGGCTGTTAGCACTCTAGTTGTTCTTTAGAACACTCTGGGAAGCTGCAGTAGAACACAAAGGCATCAACTGACAGGCTGCTCCTGTTGAAATATAACAGGAAGATATTTGAGATCTCACTTAAAACATGTCCTAATTTTTCTTTCTACAGCACTAACCATAATTTCTATGGCAAATTGAACCCCCTCATTTTGTTCCTTTTTAAATTAAATGTTTTTAGTGTTACCAGTTTATTCCAATCAAGATGGCTTCAGGTGTGCCATACTTTTGTCATAAGTAAGACTGTTAGCGCTCTAGTTGTTCTTTAGAACACTCTGGGAAGCTGCAGTAGAACACAAAGGCATCAACTGACAGGCTGCTCCTGTTGAAATATAACAGGAAGATATTTGAGATCACACTTGAAACATGTCCTAATTTTTCTTTCTACAGCACTAACCATAATTTCTATGACAAAATGAACCCCATCATTTTGTTCCTTTTTAAATTAAATGTTTTAAGTGTTACCAGTTTATTCCAATCAAGATGGCTTCAGGTGTGCCATACTTTTGTCATAAGTAAGATTGTTAGCGCTCTAGTTGTTCTTTAGAACACTCTGGGAAGCTGCAGTAGAACACAAAGGCATCAACTGACAGGCTGCTCCTGTTGAAATATAACAGGAAGATATTTGAGATCACACTTGAAACATGTCCTAATTTTTCTTTCCAGAGCACTAACCATAATTTCTATGACAAGATGAACCCCATCATTTTGTTCCTTTTTAAATTAAATGTTTTAAGTGTTACCAGTTTATTCCAATCAAGATGGCTTCAGATGTGCCATACTTTTGTCATAAGTAAGGCTGTTAGCACTCTTGTTGTTCTTTAGAACACTCTGGGAAGCTGCAGTAGAACACAAAGGAATCAACTGACAGTCTCTGCCCTTGTTGGATGTACATGTTTTACTGAGAATGTCAGACTTCATTCTCACATGACTGAGAAAGATAATGTGAATTTACAGAAAATATGCTCTCATTTTAGCTTCTGGAGCACCTTCCAAAACTGTATGGGACAAGCATGTGAAAATAGTTTTCTCTCAAACATGATTCATGATATCCCAGCAGAAGGTTTTTCACAGGGTAAAATCACCTTAGAACACACCACAATTCCTGAAATTAGTATGGTACCATCAACAAATGAATTCTAATGTAACTAAAGTCTGTTATCACCCTTTATAGTTCTCCTTTTGGTAACCCTCAAAATCTTAGATTCACTACAATGCATTTCAATGGGGTACTATCATTTATATTGGTCCCAAGATGGCTGCCAGCAATTCCAGGATGAAGTGCTGACAGCCAATCAGATCTCACGATGACATGTGTGGTTAGGCTCCGCCCAGATATATATGTGTTTTTACTTTTGATTTTCTCAGCAACTACTGAACGGATTTACACCATTTAACAAAAAGGGTTCTTTCTGAACCAAGAACTACCTCTTTGCCAAATTTGGTGTAATTCCGTTCAGCAGTTCGGGCTGTAGCCTTGCATAAAGTTTCCTATGGGAAATTGATTTTTTGACTTATTTTTTAATTTCTCCGCAACTACTGAACAGATTTACACCATTTAACAAAAGGGTTCTTTCTGAACCAAGAACTACCTCTTTGCCAAATTTGGTGTAATTCCGTTCAGCAGTTCGAGCTGTAACCGTGTCTAAAGTTTCCTATGGGAAAATGAATGGGGAAAACACGTTTTGGGACCCCCTTTTATCTCGGCCCCCGCTTGACGAATCACCCTGAGACTTTCAGGGTAGGAGCGGACCGGAGCGGGCCATAAAGTTTGAAAATTTCGCGAAGATTCGTCAACCGACGCAAGAGTTATTTCAAATAGAATGTCGCGGATTTCCTAGGGAAAATAGGTCCTAACTATAACTATCTACTGGCGACCGCCAGTAGATAATATATATATATATATATATATATATATATATATATATATATATATATATATATATATATATATATATATATTATCTATTGGCGGTCGCCAGTAGATAGTTATAGTTACAACCTATTATCCATAGGAAATCCGCGACATTCTATTTGAAATAACTCTCTTGCCGGTTGACGTATCTTCGCAAAATTTTCTAACTTGTGGCCCGCTCCGGTCCGCTCCTACCCTGAAAGTCTCGGGGGATTTGTCAGCGGGGGCCGAGAAAAAGGGGTCCCAAAGCGCGTTTTCCCCATGCAATTTTCCATAGGAAACTTTAGACACGGCTACAGCCCGAACTGCTGAACGGAATTACACCAAATTTGGCAAGAGGTAGTTCTTGGTTCAGAAAGAACCCTTTTGTTAAATGGTGTAAATCCCTTCAGTAGTTGCTGAGAAAATCAAAAGTAAAAAGATAGTGATATCTATGGCCGAGTAGGGTCCGCGTACCCTCCCGATCACGAGCTGCATGTTAATTGGCTGTCAGCTGGCTGTCAACATTCCGATTCAGGAAATGTTGGCAGCCATTTTATCCCTCGGTAGAACCGAGGGACAGAAACAAGTGCGCAAAGCGCACAAAGGGAGCAGGGTAGAAACACCCTGACCCCCTAGGTTTGCTCAGGGGGTCCCACAAGGACCCCCTGGGCAAAAAATAAAAAAATTTTTTAAATCGGCAGGATGCGCTCAGGGTGCGCGAATCCTGCCGAAAAAAAATCGAAGCGCGGTCTCCGCGCTTCGATTGTATTTGCCCCGGGTGGCCCAAGTCCCGGGGGCATGGTGAGGGGGTTAATTTTATGTGTGGGGGCCTCAAAGGGCCCCCAAGCCCGAGGACCGCCACCCCCGGGGCTTTTTGGAAAATGTTGCGAGAGGGCTCTGAGCCCTCCCGCAGCCCGGAGACCACCACCTCCCGGGGCTTTTTTTTTAAATTGAACAACCTGTGTGGGGGGCTCCAGCCCCCACACGCCCGAGACCGCCACCTTCCCGGGGCACTAACAAATTAAAATGGGGGTCCGTATTGGACCCCGAAGCCCAGGGACCACCACCTCCCCGGGGCTGTGCTGATGTATGGAGGGGGGCCGCGCGGCCCCTCCTGGAGCCCTTGATGGCCCTGGGGACCACCACCCCCAGGGCCGGCTCCTGCAGTGTCCCGGGGTGCCTACCCCGGGACACTGCTGTTTGCAATGACAGGACGGGAGCCTCGCGGCTCCCGTCCTGTCATTACAAACTGCTTTGGATATTGGAAGAGAGAGCAGGAAACCTGCTCTCTCTTCCAATATCCAAAGCACATTGCTTTCCACATGGGGAGCTGCATCTTAGCAGCTCCCCATGTGGAAAAGAATGCCGGCTCCCAAGGGACGTGGGGAGCCGGCGGGACTGTGGGGGATTGGGGACCCCCACAGTCCCCAACGAAGGGCCAGCCCGGGGGATGGGGTCCCGGGGCAAGTAGTGGCCCGGGAGGGGGCCACGCGGCCCCCCTCCCCAAAGTTTTCAAAAATTAATAAAAAAAAGGGTATGGCCGGCCCGGGGATGGGGTCCCGGGGCCTTAAAATGGCCAGAGGAGGGGGCCACGCAGCCCCCTCAAAATAATAAAAATAAATATAGAGGCCATGTCCCGGGGATGGGGTCCCGGGGCCAATACAGGCCCAGCGAAGGGGGCCACACGGCCCCCTTCCCGTTTTTTTATTTTGTAATTTAAAAAAGGGGTAAGGCCCTGGGGGATGGGGTCCCCAGGGCCCAAAAACAGAAAAAAGGAAGGGGGCCACACAGCCCCCTTCAGAGACAAATTATTATTATTTTTTTTAAACGATCGGGCCCGCAGGCCCCGCCCCCTTCCTTCACCACTCTGCAAACGCGCCCCTGGCGCGTTTGCAGAGAGAGAATAATTCCCCTTGAATACTGGGGGTCCCTGGGGCCAACTAGCCCACCAGGAACCTCCAGTATGCGCCAGGGAGCTGCCTTGCAGAGAGGTGTACAGAGGCCACGCCCCTTTTACACCTGTCTGCAACGCAGCTCTGTGGCGCTTTTGGAGGTATATGGTGGGCTAGTTGGACTCCGGGGACCCTCAGGATTCAAGGGGACTTAATCCCCCAACTTAAAACGCGCCACGGGGCGCGTTTGCACAGTGGTGAAGGGAGGGGGCGGGGCTTCAGGTGACATGTGTGCAAACAGGCCCCGTGGCGCGTTTTAAGATGGGGAATTAAATCCCCTTCAATCCTGAGGGTCCCTGGGGGCCAACTAGCCCAACAGGTACATCCAGAAAGCGCCACAGAGCTGCGTTGCAGAGAGGTGTGAAAAGGGGTGTGGCCTCTCTACACGTCTCTGCAACGCAGCCCCCTGGCGCATATTGGAGGTTCCTGGTGGGCTAGTTGGCCCCTAGGGACCCTCAGGATTCAAGGGGACTTAATCCCCCAACTTAAAACGCGCCACGGGGCGCGTTTGCACAGATGTCACCTCAGGCCCCGCCCCTCCCTTCACCATTGTGCAAATATTCTTCTAAAATCATCCGAAATACGAATTCCGATTTACTCACCTGTTATAAGGAGAGACCTCAGTGCTGCATCTTTCAGCCCAGTACTGGTCCTGAAAAGTAATTTTAACCGTACTTACCAGTAACTTGAATTTCCTTCCATAGGATATCATTGCCTGCTTTTTGCTGAAAAAGTTTCTAAGTGTTGATTTTTAAACATACAAATATTCCTCTAAAATCAGCCGAAATACGAATTCCGATTTACTCACCTGTTATAAGGAGAGACCTCAGGGCTGTATCTTTCAGCCCAGTACTGGTCCTGAAAAGTAATTTTAACCGTACTTACCAGTAACTTGAATTTCCTTCCATAGGCTAACATTGACTGGTTTCACTTGGAAATTCTTCTAAGTGTGGAGTTTTGGAACTTTAAAATATTCCTCTAAAATCAGCCGAAATACGAATTCCGATTTACTCACCTGTTATCAGGAGAGACCTCAGTGCTGCATCTTTCAGCCCAGTACTGATCCTCAAAAGTAATTTTAACCGTACTTACCAGTAACTTGAATTTCCTTCCATAGGATATCATTGCCTGCTTTTTGCTGAAAAAGTTTCTGTGTTGATTTTTGAAACATACAAATATTCCTCTAAAATCAGCCGAAATCCGAATTCTGATTTACTCACCTGTTATCAGGAGAGACCTCAGTGCTGCATCTTTCAGCCCAGTACTGGTCCTGAAAAGTAATTTTAACCGTACTTACCGGTAACTTGAATTTCCTTCATAGGCCAACATTGACTGGTTTCACTTGGAAATTCTTCTAAGTGTGGAGTTTTGGAACTTTATAATATTCCTCTAAAATCAACCAAAGTACGAATTCCAATTTACTCACCTGTTATCAGGAGAGAACCCAGTGCTGCATCTTTTGCCCAGCACTGACCCTGAAAAGTAATTTTAACCGTACTTACCAGTAACTTATATTTTCTTCCATAGGAATCCATTGTCTGCTTTTCAGCAGAAAAGTTTCAAAGTGTCGATTTTCACAAACTACAAATATTCCTAAAAAATCGCCTGTATGACTTAAACGCATTCTTTCAACTGTTTACAGGAGATGCACCAGTGCTGGATCCAGGATCCAACAATGAGTAAGAAAAAGTAACGATAACAGTTTTTACCTTCTAAGTGAATTTCCTTCCATAGGATAACATTGGTGATTCTATGAGAAAAAGTTTCTAAGTGTCAACTTTTAAAGTACAATAATATTCCTTAAAAATCACGACTGTAACCAAAACGCTTTTACTCAACTGTTTACAGGAGATGTGCCAGGACTGAATCTAGGATCCAGTCCTGTGGTTAGAAAAGTAATCCATAAAGTAACTAATTGCATTTAACTAGAAATTCACATTGATCTGAATGTTGCATTGTGTTTGAAAATGTGTTGCCCATTGCAACAACTGTAACTACTGTACTTAAAAGTCTATTGCCTATGTGCAAAGTATTTAAACTAAAGTAATTCATTCTGAGAAAGTATTTTTGTAATGTAATGTATAATGTAATTACAATGTAATTTAAAAAATAAAATATGTAAAAAAAAATTGTTTCTAAAAATGGAGTAAATTAGTATTAAAAAAATTTATATAACAATTAATACATTTAAAAATTGTCATTTACAAAACCTTTGAAATTCACGAAAAACCGTAGGTTTCAGACATGTTATAGTTACAAATTAGCATTTAAAAAACCTTTGAAATTCACTGAAAAAACCATAGGTTTCAGGGACGTTATAGTTACAAATTAGAATTTAAAAAACCTTTGAAATTCACTGAAAAAACCATAGGTTTTAGGGACAGTTATAGTTAGTTGGACATTGCACTCGTACAAAACCCGTGAAATTCCCCGTTATAGTTAGTCCAGCTAACT
The DNA here is from genome assembly GCA_963921515.1 of Calotriton arnoldi. NCBI lineage: Eukaryota > Metazoa > Chordata > Amphibia > Caudata > Salamandridae > Calotriton > Calotriton arnoldi. The sequence goes on along the minus strand of CAWUFW010000049.1, from coordinate 2,548,346 downwards.
ATAACTCGCGCCCCGCAATGCACTGCTGATGACGTCACATATTACATCACTCATGACATGGTCAGTGACATCACTGATGACATCACTGATGACATCTCAAATGACATCACTGATGACATCACTGGTGACATCATCCATGTGATAATTTCATGCATCTTCTCACACCCTAATATAACCTTTGATACACCCACTCTAAATTACAGACTGCCATTCGCAAAACCATAGACACTCCAACACCAATAACTACATACCCACTCACTGATTCTTAGGTCTACGCACACATCAACTCACTCACCCGTACAGTCACTCATACTTACGGTCACTCAGTACAGGACTATCATATGCACTCATACTCCTATATAGACACTCAAACACCGCCACTCATCCATAGAGGTACTCACACACCTAGTCAGTCATGCAAATAATTAAACACACTACCATTTACTCACCTATACAGTTATACACATACCAGCTCACTTACTCATACAAATACTAGCACATTCTTACGCTCTTATACAATCACTGATACAAGCACACACTCATCCATACAGCCACTATCACAATCACTCACTCTCGCTTATAGCTATTTATATACTCCAACACACATATATACTGCCTTTCACATATGTAGTTACTCACACATGTACCACTGGGACATACATTCACTCACTAACACACTCTTACACACACTTACCCACCCATACAGTCTATCACAGATGCACTCTTGAAACCATCCACCCAGTGAATCACCCACTCACACATTTATGCACAGAGTCGCACACACCCCTCCCACACAAACACTCAGGCACCCATACAGATACTCACACAAGCATTCATTAACTCATATAGACACTCATGTAGCTATTCACAAACACATGCAGCCACTTACACAGCAACAGACAGATGGATACAGACATTCACCCAGTTTAGTCACTAACCCATGCATTCAGTAAGATACGTTAAATCACTCACTTATACAGTCAGTCACGCACCTACTAAATCATCCATACAGACACTTACACACCCACTCATTCTTCAATACGTCTTTTCCTATATATATTAAAAATATTTAAACTTTACAGAAACACACAGTCACTGGATGATGTCAACAGTGATGTCATTTGAGATGTCATCAGTGATGTCATCAGTGATGTCACTGACCATGTCATGAGTGATGTAATATGTGACGTCATCAGCAGTGCATTGCGGGGCGCGAGTTATAGTTAGCTGGACTAACTATAACGGGGGAATTTCACGGGTTTTGTACGAGTGCAATGTCCAACTAACTATAACTGTCCCTAAAACCTATGGTTTTTCAGTGAATTTCAAAGGTTTTTAAATGCTAATTTGTAACTATAACGTCCCTGAAACCTATGGTTTTTCAGTGAATATATATATATATATATATATTATCTACTGGCGGTCGCCAGTAGATAGTTATAGTTAGGACCTTTATCCATAGGAAATCCGCAACATTCTATTTGAAATACCTCTTGCGCCGGTTGACGAATCTTCGCGAAAGCTCCCAACTTGTTGGGGCGCTCGCTCCGCTCCTACCCTGAAAGTCTCGGGTTGATTCGTCAAGCGGGGGCCGAGAAAAAGGGGGTCCCAAAACGCGTTTTCTCCGTTCTCTCCATGTTAATTCCCATAGGAAATTTTAGCCACGGCTACAGCCCGAACTGCTGAACGGAATTACACCAAATTTTGCAAAAGGTAGCGCTTGGTTCAGAAAGCGACCTTTTTTTAAATGGTGTAAATCCGTTCAGTAGTTGCGGAGAAATTAAAAAATAAGAGTGAAAAAATCGATTTCCCATAGGAAACTTTATGCAAGGCTACAGCAAAAACTGCTGAACGGAATTACACCAAATTTGTCAAAAGGTAGTGCTTGGTTAAGAAAGCACCCTTTTTAAAAATGGTGTAAATCCGTTCAGTAGGTGCTGAGAAAATCCAAAATAAAAGTTTTTATATTTAGAGGCACAGAGGATCAGCGCACCCTCCTGACCATGAGCTTCATGCTAATTGGCTGTCAACACTCCAAATCAGGAAGTGTTGGCAGCCATCTTGTTCCTCGGTAGAACCGAGGAACAAGAAAGCAGTAAAAAAAGTGCGCAATACACAAAAAGGTCCTACAAGGACCCCCAGGGCCCAAAAAATATATATATTTTTTTTAAATCGGCAGGATGCGCTTAGGGTGCGCGGATCCTGCCGATTACAAAAAGCGAGCGCGGGCTCCGCGCTTCTTTAGTAATTGGCCCCGGGTGGGCCAAGTCCCGGGGGCATGCGGGGGTTAAGTTTTATGTGTGGGGGCCTCTAAGGCCCCCAAGCCCGAGGACCGCCACCCCCGGGGCTTTAATTAAAAAATGGTGCGGGAGGGCTCTCTGCCCTCCCGCAGCCTCGAGACCGCCACCCCCGGGGCTTCTTTTTTATTTTTATTTACCTGTGTGCGGGGGCTCGAGGCCCCCACATGCCCGGGGACCGCCACCTCCCTGGGGCACTAACATGTAAATTAGGGGGTCCGTTAAGGACCCCGAGCCCGAGGACCACCACCTCCCGGGGCTTGTCACAGAGATGGGAGGGGGCCGCGCGGCCCCCTCCTGGAGCCTGTGGTGGCCCTGAGGACCGCCACCCCCAGGGCCAGCTCCTGCAGTGTCCCGGGGTGCCTAAAAAAAAAAACGATCGTGCCACAGGCCCCCCCCTTCCTTTACCACTCAGCAAACGCGCCCCCTGGCACGTTTGCAGAGAAGGAACAATTCCCCTTGAATACTGGGGGTCCCTGGGGGCCAACTAGCCACCAGGAACCTCCAGTGTGCGCCAGGGGCTGTGTTGCAGAGAGGTGTACAGAGGCCATGCCCCTTTTACACCTCTCTGCAACGCAGCTCTGTGGCGCTTACTGGAGGTACCTGGTGGGATAGTTGGACCCCAGGACCCTCAGGATTCAAGGGACTAATCCCCAACTTAAAACGCACCACGGGCGCGTTTGCACAGTGGGGAAGGGAGGGCGGGGCTTCAGGTGACATGTGTGCAAACAGGCCCCGTGGCGTGTTTTAAGATGGGGAATTAAATCCCCTTCAATCCTGAGGGTCCCTGGGGGCCAACTAGCCCACCAGGTACCTCCAATAAGCGCCACGGAGCTGCGTTGCAGAGTGTTGTAAAAAGGGGCATGGCCTCTGAACACCTCTCTGCAACGCAGCTCTCTGGCATACTGGAGGTTCCTGGTGGGCTAGTTGGCCCCTAGGGACCCTCGGGATTGAGGAGGAATTAATTCTCCAACTTAAAACGCGCCACAGAGCGTGTTTGCAGACATGTCACCTCAGGCCCCACCCCCTTCTTTCACCATTGTGCAAATATTCCTCTAAAATCAGCAGAACTACGAATTCCAATTTACTCACCTGTTATCAGGAGAGAACTCAGTGCTGCATCTTTGAGCCCAGTACTGATCCTGAAAAGTAATTCTAACCGTACTTACCAGTAACTTGAATTTCCTTCCATAGGCTAACATTGACTGGTTTCACTTGGAAATTCTTCTAAGTGTGGAGTTTTGGAACTTTATAATATTCCTCTAAAATCAGCCGAAGTACGAATTCCAATTTACTCACCTGTTATCAGGAGAGAACCTGGTGCTGCATCTTTTAGCCCAGCAGTGACCCTGAAAAGTAATTCTAACCGTACTTACCAGTAACTTGAATTTCCTTCCATAGGCTAACAATGACTGGTTTCACTTGGAAATTCTTCTAAGTGTTGAGTTTTGGAACTTTATAATATTCCTCTAAAATCAGCTGAACTACGAATTCCGATTTACTCACCTATTATCAGGAGAGAACCCAGTGCTGCATCTTTTAGCCCAGCACTGACCCTGAAAAGTAATTCTAACCGTACTTACCAGTAACTTGAATTTCCTTCCATAGGCTAACATTGACTGGTTTCACTTGGAAATTCTTCTAAGTGTGGAGTTTTGGAACTTTATAATATTCCTCTAAAATCAGCTGAACTACGAATTCCAATTTACTCACCAGTTATCAGGAGAGACCTCAGTGCTGCATCTTTCAGCCCAGTACAGATCCTGAAAAGTAATTCTAACTGTACTTACCAGTAACTTGAATTTCCTTCCAAAGGCTAACATTGACTGGTTTCACTTGGAAATTCTTCTAAGTGTGGAGTTTTGGAACTTTATAATATTCCTCTAAAATCAGCCGAACTACGAATTCCGATTTACTCACCTGTTATCAGGAGAGAACCCAGTGCTGCATCTTTTAGCCCAGCACTGACCCTGATAAGTAATTCTAACCATACTTACCAGTAACTTGTATTTCCTTCCATTGGAATCCATTGTCTGGTTTTCCGCAGAAAAGTTTCAAAGTGCCGTTTTTCACAAACTACAAATATTCCTTAAAAATCGCCTGTATGACTTAAACGCATTCTTTCAACTGTTTACAGGAAATGCACCAGTGCTGGATCCAGGATCCACCACTGAGTAAGAAAAAGTAACAATAACACTACTTACCTGCTAAGTGAATTTCCTCCCATAGGATAACATTGGTGATTCTATGTGAAAAAGTTTCTAAGTGTCAACTTTTAAAATACAATAATATTCCTTAAAAATCACTACTGTAACCAAAACGCTTTTACTCAACTGTTTACAGGAGATGTCCCAGGACTGAATCTAGGATCCAGTCCTGTGGTTAGAAAAGTAATCCATAAAGTAACTAATTGCATTTTACTAGAAATTCACATTGAGCTCAATGTTGCATTGTGTTTGAAATTGTGTTGCCCATTGCAACAACTGTAACTACTGTACTTAAAAGTCTATTGCCTATTTGCAAAGTATTTAAACTAAAGTAATTCATTCTGAGAAAGAATATTTTGTAATGTAATGTATAATGTAATTACAATGTAATTTAAAAAATAAAATATCTAAAAATAAATAGTTTAAAAAAATGTAGTAAATCAGTATCAAAAAAATAAATATAACAATTAATACATTTAAAAATTGCCATTTACAAAACCTTTGAAATTCACTGAAAAAACCATAGGTTTCAGACATGTTATAGTTAGAAATTAGCATTTAAAAAACCTTACAAATTCACTGAAAAAACCATAGGTTTTAGGGACAGTTATAGTTAGTTGGACATTGCACTCGTACAAAACCCGTGAAATTCCCCGTTATAGTTAGTTCAGCTAACTATAACTCGCGCCCCACAATGCACTGCTGATGACGTCACATATTACATCACTCATGACATGGTCAGTGACATCACTGATGACATCTCAAATGACATCACTGATAACATCACTGATGACATCATCCACGTGATAATCTGATGCACCTCCTCACACCCTGATATAACCTTTGATACACTCACTCTAAATTACAGACTGCCATTCGCAAAACCTTAGACACTCCAACACCAATAACTACATACCCACTCACTGATTCTTAGGTCTACACTCACATCCACTCACTCACCCGTACAGTCACTCATACTTACGGTCACTCAGTACAGGACTATCATATGCACTCATACTCCTATATAGACACTCAAACACCGCCACTCATCCATAGAGGTACTCACACACCTAGTCAGTCATGCAAATAATTAATCACACTGCCATTTACTCACCTATACAGTTATAGGTTTAGGGTAGTGCAGTGGTGTTTGTGTAGTGTAGGGGGTCATGCTGGGGGTAGATTTAGGGTTTAGGGAAGTGCAGTGGAGTTTGGGTAGTGTAGGGAGTCGTGCTGGGGGGAGTGTTTTAGGGTTTAGGGTAGTGCAGTGGTGTTTGGGTAGCGTAGGGGGTCGTGCTGGGGGTAGTGTTTTAGGATTTAGGGTAGTGCAGTGGTGTTTGGGTAGTGTAGGGGTACTGCTGGGGGTAGTGTTTTAGGGTTTAGGGTAGAATGGTGTTTGGGTAGTGTAGGGGGTACTGCTGGGGGAAGTGTTTTAGGGTCTAGGGCAGTGCAGTGGTGTTTGGGTAGTGTAGGGGGTACTGCTGGGGGTAGTGTTTTAGGGTTTAGGGTAGTGCAGTGGTGTTTGGGTAGTGTAGGGGTTCGTGCTGGGGGTAGTTTTTTAGGGTTTAGGGTAGTGCAGTTGTGTTTGTGTAGTGTAGGGGGTAGTGTTTTAGGGTTTAGGGTAGTGCAGTGGTGTTTGTGTAGTGTAGGAGGTCGTGTTTTAGGGTTTAGGGTAGTGCAGTGGTCTTTGGGTAGTGTAGGGAGTCGTGCTGGGGGTAGTGTTTTAGGGTTTAGGGTAGTGCAGTGGTCTTTGGGTAGTGTAGGGGGTCGTGCGGGGGTAGTGTTTTAGGGATTAGGGTAGTGCATTGGTGTTTGGGTAGTGTATGGGGTCATGCGGGGGTAGTGTTTTAGGGTTTAGGGCAGTGCAGTGGTGTTTGGGTAGTGTAGGGGGTCGTGCTGGGGGAGTGTTTTAGGGTTTAGGGCAGTGCAGTGGTGTTCGGGTAGTGTAGGGGGTCGTGCTGGGGGAGTGTTTCAGGGTTTAGGGCAGTGCAGTGGTGTTCGGGTAGTATAGGGGGTCGTGCTGGGGGAGTGTTTGAGGGTTTAGGGCAGTGCAGTGGTGTTCGGGCAGTGTAGGGGGTCGTGCTGGGGGTGGTGTTTCAGGGTTTAGGGCAGTGCAGTGGTGTTCGGGCAGTGTAGGGGGCGGTGCAGGGGGTGGTGTTTCAGGGTTTAGGGCAGTGCAGTGGTGTTCGAGCAGTGTAGGGGGTGGTGCAGGGGTGGTGTTTCAGGGTTTAGGGCAGTGCAGTGGTGTTCGGGCAGTGTAGGGGGTCGTGCAGGGGGTGGTGTTTCAGGGTTTAGGGCAGTGCAGTGGTCTTCGGGCAGTGTAGGGGGTTGTGCTGGGGCTGGTGTTTCAGGGTTTAGGGCAGTGCAGTGGTGTTCGGGCAGTGTAGGTGGTGGTGCTGGGGCTGGTGTTTCAGGGTTTAGGGCAGTGCCGTTGTGTTCGGGCAGTGTAGGGGGTCATGCTGGGGCTGGTGTTTCAGGGTTTAGGGCAGTGCAGTGGTGTTCGGGCAGTGTAGGGGGTCGTGCTGGGGGTGGTGTTTCAGGGTTTAGGGCAGTGCAGTGGTGTTCGGGCAGTGTAGGGTGTCGTGCTGGGGGTGGTGTTTCAGGGTTTAGGGCAGTGCAGTGGTGTTCGGGCAGTGTAGGGGTCGTGCGGGGGTGTTTCAGGGTTTAGGGCAGTGCAGTGGTGTTTGGGCAGTGTAGGGGGTCGTGCAGGGGGTGGTGTTTCAGGGTTTAGGGCAGTGCAGTGGTGTTCGGCCAGTGTAGGTGGTCTTGCTGATGGTGGTGTTTCAGGGTTTAGTGCAATGGTGTTCGGGCAGTGTAGGGGGTCGTGCTGGGGGTGGTGTTTCAGGGTTTCAGGCAGTGCAGTGGTGTTCCGGCAGTGTAGGGGGTCATGCAGGGGTGGTGTTTCAGGGTTTAGGGCAGTGCAGTGGTGTTTGGGCAGTGTAGGGGGTCGTGCTGGGGTGGTGTTTCAGGGTTTAGGGCAGTGCAGTGGTGTTCGGGCAGTGTAGGGTGTCGTGCTGAGGGGTGGTGTTTCAGGGTTTAGGGCAGTGCAGTGGTGTTCGGGCAGTGTAGGGGGTCGTGCAGGGGGTGGTGATTCAGGGTTTAGGGCAGTGCAGTGGTGTTTGGGCAGTGTAGGGGATCGTGCAGGGGGTGGTGTTTCAGGGTTTAGGGCAGTGCAGTGGTGTTCGGCCAGTGTAGGTGGTCTTGCTGGGGGTGGTGTTTCAGGGTTTAGTGCAGTGGTGTTCGTGCAGTGTAGGGGGTCTTGCTGGGGGTGGTGTTTCAGGGTTTAGGGCAGTGCAGTGGTGTTCGGGCAGTGTAGGGGTCTTGCTGGGGCTGGTGTTTCAGGGTTTAGGGCAGTGCAGTGGTGTTCGGGCAGTGTAGGGGGTCGTGCTGGGGCTGGTGTTTCAGGGATTAGGGCAGTGCAGTGGTGTTCGGGCAGTGTACGGGGTTGTGCTGGGGCTGGTGTTTCAGGGTTTAGGGCAGTGCAGTGGTGTTCGGGCAGTGTAGGGGGTCGTGCTGGGGGTGGTGTTTCAGGGTTTAGGGCAGTGCAGTGGTGTTCAGGCAGTGTAGGGGGTCGTGCTGGGGCTGGTGTTTCAGGGTTTAGGGCAGTGCAGTGGTGTTCGGGCAGTGTAGGGGGTCGTGCTGGGGCTGGTGTTTCAGGGTTTTGGGCAGAGCAGTGGTGTTTGGGCAGTGTAGGGGGTCATGCTGGGGGTGGTGTTTCAGGGTTTAGGGCAGTGCAGTGGTGTTCGGGCAGTGTAGGGGGTCTTGCTGGGGGTGGTGTTTCAGGGTTTAGGGCAGTGGTGTTCGGGCAGTGTAGGGGGTGTTGCTGGGGGTGATGTTTCAGGGTTTAGGGCAGTGTAGTGGTGTTCGGGCAGTGTAGGGGGTCTTGCTGGGGGTAGTGTTTCAGGGTTTAGGGCAGTGCAGTGGTGTTCGTGCAGTGTAGGGGGTCGTGCTGGGGGTAGTGTTTCAGGGTTTAGGGCAGTGCAGTAGTGTTTGGGCAGTGTAGGGGGTCGTGCAGGGGGTGGTGTTTCAGGGTTTAGGGCAGTGCAGTGGTGTTTGGGCAGTGTCGGGGGTCATGCTGGGGGTGGTGTTTCAGGGTTTAGGGCAGTGCAGTGGTGTTCGGGCAGTGTAGGGGGTCATGCAGGGGGTGGTGTTTCAGGGTTTAGGGCAGTGCAGTGGTGTTCGGGCAGTGTAGGGGGTCGTGCTGGGGCTGGTGTTTCAGGGTTTAGGGCAGTGCAGTGGTGTTCGGGCAGTGTAGGGGGTCTTGCTGGGGGTGGTGTTTCAGGGTTTAGGACAGTGGTGTTCGGGCAGTGTAGGGGGTCTTGATGGGGGTAGTGTTTCAGAATTTAGGGCAGTGCAGTGGTGTTCATGCAGTATAGGGGGTCGTGCTGGGGATGCTGTTTCAGGGTTTAGGGCAGTGCAGTAGTGTTAGGGCAGTGTAGGGGGTCGTGCAGGGGGTGGTGTTTCAGGGTTTAGGGCAGTGCAGTGGTGTTCGGGCAGTGTAGGGGGTCGTGCTGGGGGTGGTGTTTCAGGGTTTAGGGCAGTGCAGTGGTGTTCAGGCAGTGTAGGGGGTCGTGCTGAGGCTGGTGTTTCAGGGTTTAGGGCAGTGCAGTGGTGTTCGGGCAGTGTAGGCGGTAGTGCTGGGGCTGGTGTTTCAGGGTTTAGGGCAGTGCAGTGGTGTTCGGGCAGTGTAGGGGGTTGTGCTGGGGCTGGTGTTTCAGGGTTTAGGGCAGTGCAGTGGTGCTCGGGCAGTGTAGGGGTCGTGCTGGGGGTGGTGTTTCAGGGTTTAGGGCAGTGCAGTGGTGCTCGGGCAGTGTAGGGGGTCATGCTGGGGCTGGTGTTTCAAGGTTTAGGGCAGTGCAGTGGTGTTCGGGCAGTGTAGGGGGTCGTGCTGGGGCTGGTGTTTCAGGGTTTTGGGCAGTGGTGTTCGGGCAGTGTAGGGGGTCTTGCTGGGGGTGATGTTTCAGGGTTTAGGGCAGTGCAGTGGTGTTCGGGCAGTGTAGGGGGTCTTGCTGGGGGTAGTGTTTCAGGGTTTAGGGCAGTGCAGTGGTGTTCGTGCAGTGTAGGGGGTCGTGCTGGGGGTGGTGTTTCAGGGTTTAGGGCAGTGCAGTAGTGTTCGGGCAGTGTAGGGGGTCGTTCAGTGGGTGGTGTTTCAGGGTTTAGGGCAGTGCAGTGGTGTTCGGGCAGTGTCGGGGGTCATGCTGGGGGTGGTGTTTCAGGGTTTAGGGCAGTGCAGTGGTGTTCGGGCAGTGTGGGGGTCATGCAGGGGGTGGTGTTTCAGGGTTTAGGGCAGTGCAGTGGTGTTCGGGCAGTGTAGGGGGTCGTGCTGGGGCTGGTGTTTCAGGGTTTAGGGCAGTGCAGTGGTGTTCGGGCAGTGTAGGGGTCTTGCTGGGGGTAGTGTTTCAGGGTTTAGGGCAGTGGTGTTCGGGCAGTGTAGGGGGTCTTGCTGGGGGTGATGTTTCAGGGTTTAGGGCAGTGCAGTGGTGTTCGGGCAGTGTAGGAGGTCTTGCTGGGGGTAGTGTTTCAGAATTTAGGGCAGTGCAGTGGTGTTCGTGCAGTATAGGGGGTCGTGCTGGGGATGGTGTTTCAGGGTTTAGGGCAGTGCAGTAGTGTTCGGGCAGTGTAGGGGGTCGTGCAGGGGTGGTGTTTCAGGGTTTAGGGCAGTGCAGTAGTGTTCGGGCAGTGTAGGGGGTCGTGCAGGGGTGGTGTTTCAGGGTTTAGGGCAGTGCAGTGGTGTTCGGGCAGTGTAGGGGGTCGTGCTGGGGGTGGTGTTTCAGGGTTTAGGGCAGTGCAGTGGTGTTCAGGTAGTGTAGGGGGTCGTGCTGAGGCTGGTGTTTCAGGGTTTAGGGCAGTGCAGTGGTGTTCGGGCAGTGTAGGCGGTAGTGCTGGGGCTGGTGTTTCAGGGTTTAGGGCAGTGCAGTGGTGTTCGGGCAGTGTAGGGGGTCATGCTGGGGCTGGTGTTTCAGGGTTTAGGGCAGTGCAGTGGTGCTCGGGCAGTGTAGGGGGTCGTGCTGGGGGTGGTGTTTCAGGGTTTAGGGCAGTGCAGTGGTGCTCGGGCAGTGTAGGGGTCATGCTGGGGCTGGTGTTTCAAGGTTTAGGGCAGTGCAGTGGTGTTCGGGCAGTGTAGGGGGTCGTGCTGGGGCTGGTGTTTCAGGGTTTTGGGCAGAGCAGTGGTGTTCGGGCAGTGTAGGGGGTCGTGCTTGGGGTGGTGTTTCAGGGTTTAGGGCAGTGCAGTTGTGTTCGGGCAGTGTAGGGGGTCGTGCTGGGGGTGGTGTTTCAGGGTTTAGGGCAGTGGTGTTCGGGCAGTGTAGGGGGTCTTGCTGGGGGTGATGTTTCAGGGTTTAGGGCAGTGCAGTGGTGTTTGGGCAGTGTAGGGGTCTTGCTGGGGATAGTGTTTCAGGGTTTAGGGCAGTGCAGTTGTGTTCGGGCAGTGTAGGGGGTCGTGCTGGGGGTGGTGTTTCAGGGTTTAGGGCAGTGCAGTGGTGTTCGGGCAGTGTAGGGGGTCGTGAAGGGGGTGGTGTTTCAGGGTTTAGGGCAGTGCAGTGGTGTTCGGGCAGTGTAGGGTGTCGTGCTAGGGGTGGTGTTTCAGGGTGTAGGGCAGTGCAGTGGTGTTCGGGCAGTGTAGGGGGTCGTGCAGGGGGTGGTGTTTCAGGGTTTAGGGCAGTGCAGTGGTGTTCGGGCAGTGTAGGGGGTCATGCTGGGGGTAGTGTTTTAGGGTTTAGGGTAGTGCAGTGGTTCTTGTGTAGTATAGGGGGTCGTGCTGGGGTAGTGTTTTAGGGTAGTGCAGTGGTGTTTGTGTAGTGTAGGGGGTCATGTTTTAGGGTAGTGCAGTGGTGTTTGGGTTGTGTAGGGGGTCGTGCTGGGGGTAGTGTTTTAGGATTTAGGTTAGTGCAGTGGTGTTTGGGTAGTGTAGGGGGTCGTGCTGGGGGTAGTGTTTTAGGGTTTAAGGTAGTGCAGTGGTGTTTGTGTAGTGTAGGGGTCCTGCTGGGGGTAGTGTTTTAGGGTTTAGGGTAGTGCAGTGGTGCATGTGTAGTGTAGGGGGTCGTGCTGGGGGTAGTGTTTTAGGGTTTAGGGTAGTGCAGTGGTGTTTGTGTAGTGTAGGGGTCATGTTTTAGGGTAGTGCAGTGGTGTTTGGGTAGTGTAGGGGGTCGTGCTGGGGGTAGTGTTTTAGGATTTAGGTTAGTGCAGTGGTGTTTGGGTAGTGTAGGGGTCATGCTGGGGGTAGTGTTTTAGGGTTTAGGGTAGTGCAGTGGTGTTTGTGTAGTGTAGGGGGTCATGCTGGGGGTAGTGTTTTAGGGTTTAGGATAGTGAAGTGGTGCTTGTGTAGTGTAGGAGGTCATGCTGGGGGTAGTGTTTTAGGGTTTAGGGTAGTGCAGTGGTGTTTTTGTAGTGTAGGGGGTCATGTTTTAAGATGCAACGCTCCAATACCTGACCAATCTGCACTACATAAAACTACAAAAAACTAAAAATAAAAAGTGTTTTGCACACTTTTGTCATTGGGCTATATGTGGGCTACATCTGGGTAATATTTGTGCTACATTTGGGCTCTTTTTTTCACTGGTGGCCATCTTGGAAGACTTCTTTGTTATAAAGTTTCCTAATTTCCTCATTTACTGCAGTCTCCTCAGTAGGAAATGCTTTCAGTTTTTACTTTGATTCCATCAAGAAGGCATTCAGATGTGTCTCACATTTGCCATAAATTCAGAATGTTAGCACTCTAGTTGCTCATTAGATCACTGTAGTAACGCTACTGCTCACCAGGGAGTTAACTGGAAGTCTGCTGCTGGTATTGAAAGTGATTGTTTCAGTCTGCATGTCAGAATTTTCTAATGAAATAGAAGAGGATTTGAGATCTCACTTAAAACATGCCCTAATTTTTCTTTCTGCAGCACTAACCATAATTTCTATTTCAAAAGAACCCCCTCATTTTGTTCCTTTTTAAATTAAATGTTTTAAGTGTTACCGGTTTATTCCAATCAAGATGGCTTCAGGTGTGCCATACTTTTGTCATAAGTAAGGCTGTTGGCGCTCTAGTTGTTCTTTAGAACACTCTGGGAAGCTGCAGTAGAACACTAAGGCATCAACTGGCAGGCTGCTCCTGTTGAAATATAACAGGAAGATATTGGAGATCACACTTGATACATGTCCTAATTTTTCTTTCTACAGCACTAACCATAATTTCTATGAGAAAATGAACCCCATCATTTTGTTCCTTTTTAAATTAAATGTTTTAAGTGTTACCAGTTTATTCCAATCAAGATGGCTTCAGGTGTGCCATACTTTTGTCATAAGTAAGGCTGTTAGCACTCTAGTTGTTCTTTAGAACACTCTGGGAAGCTGCAGTAGAACACAAAGGAATCAACTGACAGTCTCTGCCCTTGTTGGATGTACATGTTTTACTGAGAATGTCAGACTTCATTCTCACATGACTGAGAAAGATAATGTGAATTTACAGAAAATATGCTCTCATTTTAGCTTCTGGAGCACCTTCCAAAACTCTATGGGACAAGCATGTGAAAATAGTTTTCTCTCAAACATGATTCATGATATCCCAGCAGAAGGTTTTTCACAGGGTAAAATCACCTTAGAACACACCACAATTCCTGAAATTAGTATGGTACCATCAACAAATGAATTCTAATGTAACTAAAGTCTGTTATCACCCTTTATAGTTCTCCTTTTGGTAACCCTCAAAATCTTTGATTCACTACAATGCATTTCAATGGGGTACTATCATGTATATTGGTCTCAAGATGGCTGCCAGCAATTCCAGGATGAAGTGCTGACAGCCAATCAGATCTCACAATGACATGTGTGGTTAGGCTCCGCCCAGATATATATGTGATTTTACTTTTGATTTTCTCAGGAACTACTGAACGGATTTACACCATTTAAGCAAAAGGCACGACACTGAACCAAGGGCTACCTCTTTGCCAAATGTGGTGTAATTCCGTTCAGCAGTTCGGGCTGTAGCTGCGACTAAAGGTTCCTATGGAAAAATGAATGGGAAAAACACATTTTGGTACCCCCCTTTTTTCTCGGGCCCGCTTGACGAATCACCCCGAGACTTTCAGGATAGGAGCGGACCGTAGCGCCTCAACAAGTTGGAAGTTTTCACGAAGATTCGTATATATATATATACCCTGGCGCGTTTGCAGATGGGGAACGAATTCCCCTTGAATACTGGGGGTCCCTGGGGGCCAACTAGCCCACCAGGAACCTCCAGTATGCGCCAGGGGGCTGCGTTGCAGAGAGGTGTACAGAGGCCACACCTCTTTTTACACCTCTCTGCAACGCAGCTCTGTGGCGCTTTTGGAGGTACATGGTGGGCTAGTTGGACTCCAGGGACCCTCAGGATTCAAGGGGACTTAATCCCCCAACTCAAAACGCGCCACGGGCGCGTTTGCACAGTGGTGAAGGGAGGGGCGGGGCTTCAGGTGACATGTGTGCAAACAGGCCCCGTGGCGCGTTTAAGAATGGGAATTAAATCCTCTTCAATCCTGAGGGTCCCTGGGGGCCAACTAGCCCACCAGGTACCTCCAGTAAGCGCCACGGAGCTGCATTGCAGAGTGTTGTAAAAAGGGGCGTGGCCTCTGTACACCTCTCTGCAACGCAGCCCCCTGGCGCATACTGGAGGTTCCTGGTGGGCTAGTTGGCCCCTAGGGACCCTCGGGATTGAGGAGTAATTAATTCTCCAACTTAAAACGCGCCACAGGGCGTGTTTGCAGACATGTCACCTCAGGCCCCACCCCCTTACTTCACCATTGTGCAAATATTCCTCTAAAATCAGCAGAACTACGAATTCCGATTTACTCACCTGTTATCAGGAGAGACCTCAGTGCTGCATCTTTGAGCCCAGTACTGATCCTGAAAAGTAATTCTAACCGTACTTACCAGTAACTTGAATTTCCTTCCATAGGCTAACATTGACTGGTTTCACTTGGAAATTCTTCTAAGTGTGGAGTTTTGGAACTTTATAATATTCCTCTAAAATCAGCCGAACTACGAATTCCGATTTACTCACCTGTTATTAGGAGAGAACCCAGTGCTGCATCTTTTAGCCCAGCACTGACCCTGAAAAGTAATTCTAACCGTATTTACCAGTAACTTGTATTTCCTTCCATAGGAATCCATTGTCTGGTTTTCAGCAGAAAAGTTTCAAAGTGTCGATTTTCACAAACTACAAATATTCCTTAAAAATCACCTGTATGACTTAAACGCATTCTTTCAACTGTTTACAGGAGATGCACCAGTGCTGGATCCAGGATCCACCACTGAGTAAGAAAAAGTAACGATAACACTACTTACCTGCTAAGTGAATTTCCTCCCATAGGATAACATTGGTGATTCTATGTGAAAAAGTTTCGAAGTGTCAACTTTTAAAATACAATAATATTCCTTAAAAATCACTACTGTAACCAAAACGCTTTTACTCAACTGTTTACAGGAGATGTCCCAGGACTGAATCTAGGCTCCAGTCCTGTGGTTAGAAAAAGTAATCCATAAAGTAACTAATTGCATTTAACTTGAAATTCACATTGAGCTCAATGTTGCATTGTGTTTGAAATTGTGTTGCCCATTGCAACAACTGTAACTCCTGTACTTAAAAGTCTATTGCCTATTTGCAAAGTATTTAAACTAAAGTAATTCATTCTGAGAAAGTATATTTTGTAATGTAATGTATAATGTAATTACAATGTAATTAAAAAAATAAAATATCTAAAAATAAATAGTTTAAAAAAATGTAGTAAATCAGTAACAAAAAAATAAATATAACAATTAATACATTTAAAAATTGTCATTTACAAAACCTTTGAAATTCACTGAAAAAAACCATAGGTTTCAGACATGTTATAGTTAGGAATTAGCATTTAAAAAACCTTTGAAATTCACTGAAAAAACCATAGGTTTCAGGCACGTTATAGTTAGAAATTAGCATTTAAAAAACCTTACAAATTCACTGAAAAAACCATAGGTTTTAGGGACAGTTATAGTTAGTTGGACATTGCACTCGTACAAAACCCATGAAATTCCCCGTTATAGTTAGTTCAGGTAACTATAACTCGCGCTCCGCAATGCACTGCTGATGACGTCACATATTACATCACTCATGACATGGTCAGTGACATCACTGATGACATCACTGATGACATCTCAAATGACATCACTGATGACATCACTGATGACATCATCCATGTGATAATTTGATGCATCTTCTCACACCCTAATATAACTTTTGATACACCCACTGTAAATTACAGACTGCCATTGTCAAAACCATAGACACTCCAACACCAATTACTATATACACACTCACTGATTCTTAGGTCTACACACACACATCTACTCACTCACCCGTACAGTCACTCATACTTATAGTCACTTAGTACAGGACTATTGTATGCACTCATACACCTATATAAACACTCACACACCGCCACTCATCCATAGAGGTACTCACACACCTAGTCAGTCATGAAAAAAATTAAGCACACACCCATTTACTCACCTATACAGTTATACACACACACACCAACTCACTTACTCATACAAATACTAGCACATTCTTACGCTCTTATACAATCACTGATACAAGCACACACTCATCCATACAGTCACTCTCACAATCACACACTCTCGCTTATAGCTATTTATATACTCCAACACACATATATACTGCCTTTCACATATGTAGTTACTCACACATGTACCACTGGGACATACATTCACTCACTTACACACTCTTACACACACTTACCCACCCATACAGTCTATCAAAAATGCACTCTTGAAACCATCCACCCAGTGAATCACCCACTCACACATCTATGCACAGAGTCGCACACACCCCACCCACACAAACACTCAGGCAACCATACAGATACTCAGACAACCAATCAATAACTCATATAGACACTCATGTAGCTATTCACAAACCCATGCAGCCACTTAGCACAGCAACAGACAGACGGATACAGACATTCACACAGTTTAGTCACTAACCCATGCATTCAGTAAGATACGTTTAATCACTCACTTATAGAGTCAGTCACGCACCTACTAAATCATCCATTCAGACACTTATACACCCACTCATTCTTCAATACGCCTTTCCCTATATATATTAAACATATTTAAACTTTACAGAAACACACAGTCACTGGATGATGTCATCAGTGATGTCATTTGAGATGTCATCAGTGATGTCACTGACCATGTCATGAGTGATGTAATATGTGACGTCATCAGCAGTGCATTGCGGGGCGCGAGTTATAGTTACCTGAACTAACTATAACGGGGGAATTTCACGGGTTTTGTACGAGTGCAATGTCCAACTAACTATAACTGTCCCTAAAACCTATGGTTTTTTCAGTGAATATATATATATATATATATATATTATCTACTGGCGGTCGCCAGTAGATAGTTATAGTTAGGACCTAGTTTCCATAGGAAAAGCGTTTTTAGGTCTCGCCTACGCAGCGCGCATGCGCTGCATAGGCAAAAAGACCTTTTGCGATGGATTCGGCTTTTCAGCCAAAAACGTGCATGCGTTCCATTGCCTTCAATGGCAACGCGTGCACGTTTGGCGATTCACTTGCGGGAGCGAGCGGCGCCATATGGTAGTAATTATCGCTACTGGCGCCGCTCGCTCCCGCAACTGAATCGCGCAGGCTCCCTTCTCTCCCCCCTCCCCCCTCCCCCTGCTGCCGTGCGAGGCGCGTGCGCTTGTTTTAAGGGGGTGCCTGTTTTATTTTATTTTTTTGCCAACTGTGTTTTATTTCAGCATCTGTAACTCCTCCCTCCCAAAACATCCCTTCTCCCACGAAGGTCCGCATCTCCCTTTCCCAGAACCTCGCTCTGGTTGGTTCGTTCCCATATGTTGCTGCGTTTGGCAGCGGTCGAGGCGCCCTTCGTTTCAAGGCCAGAATGGAGCGCGCTGCCTCATCTGAATTCAGGGTGCGCCTCCTCCCACTGCGGCGGAGGTCGCTTCCCCTCTCCGCACGCCTCCCCGCAAAAGTGCTGCTGCTCGCCATCAAGGGAAAAGCCATTAAGTTCCATCAGACATCAGGCCGCATGGCTGAGATAGCATCATGGCCCACAGAGATAGTCGGTTGCCTAGCCACGTGTGTACGTGCTGCCGGGGCAAGGAGGAGGGGAGACTGCAGTCCTCGCTCACAGGTGCCCTGTGTGCTCGAGCTCAGTCAGGGAGGCTCTAGGCGATGAAGGAGGCTGCGCTGCGACCATGCTCTCCCTGCTGGTGGCGGGCACCCTGGTGGCCCTGGCACTCTTCCTGTTTCTGGCCTCCTGGAGGAAGAGGGATCCCAACCTGCCCCCAGGCCGCCGCCCTGGCCCATCATTGGCAACCTGCACCAGATGGACAAGAGCGAGCCGCACGCCACGCTGATGCAGGTGGGTGAACGCCAGCTGCCGGACGGCTCATAAGGCTGTAATAGGGATATTCGGAAAAGACGCTGCTTTTGACAGGTCAGAGGGGCCGGGGTCGAGTCAGTGACATGTCACCTGCGCCTATTGCAGATACCCTCCTCTCTCCTCGCGTGCACGAAAATAAACTTTAGATAAGAAATCGGGGTTGAGAGGCAGGGCAAGCTAGCAATCCGATTCTCGTGTGCTGATGCCGTGGTGTGGGTGGGTGAAATGCCCTGGGGAAGGGAAGAAGGTCGGAGGAGGTAATCCGAGGTGTGGTTTACAACAGTTTTAATGTGCTCATTGATATTTTAATATTTGTGTGGAGCTCTTGGTGTCACATGCAATAGTTTACCGTTACTCCATTAATCGGTATTTATTTCTTCAACATCATGAAATTGAAAGGGGTTTGTAGCGCCTTATGGTTATATTCTGATCTTTACTGCAGGAGCATTAGCTCGTATTGCTGCTGTCTTACCACGGGTTAATACGTTCCCAAATAAGGAATGGGCTACATGGCATTATCTGTCCTAGCATTCCTTGCACTTCTCCCACCGGCAGATTGTGAAATGATGCCTCAAGGCAGAGTTTTATTGGCTGGCTCTTACCATTTGCAACAGCACAAGATATTGTCTGTTTTTGTCACAGCAGTACCTTTTGCAAAAGCCCACAGACCACATACAATATCGACGTGGGACCCATCAGTTCTCCAAATGTAATTACTAAGAATCCTCCGTGGATACAGTGAATGTAGCCTCTCTTATGTGTTTCTGAAAAGAAACTAGAGGTGTACATTTTGGCTCAGATGAATACTTGTCACAAGCATGAGCAGAAAAGATAGATTCTCCTTCTATGTATTCTTTAGCCCTAGAAAGTAATAAATCTCGTGACAGCGCCAGTTAACACTTAAATTGATTTGCTGAAGTTGTTCACACTATAAACACTGTTCTTAGAGACAGTGGCAGCTGGCAACGAATGGGGGGTGGCGGGGCGGACAACAATTTAAACAAGCATTGGCATAGCCAATAGGTCTCGCCTTTGGGACCTTATAAGTGTTTAGTTATCCAGCACAATATCCTTGGTGCAACAACATCAACTGTTGCATGGCTAAACAATTATAAGGTCCCAAAGGCGAGACCTATTGGCTATGCCAATGCTTGTTTCTTTTCCCAATAACTTTGGCGCCGGTTGACGAATCTTTGAAAAAGTTTCAAAACTTGTGGCCCGCTCCGGCAGCTCCTATCCTGAAAGTTTCGGGGTGATTCGCCAAGCGGGGGCCGAGAAAAAAGGGGGGTCCCAAAACGTGTTTTCTCCATGTTATTTTCCATAGGAAACTTTAGACACGGCTACAGCTCGAACTGCTGAACGGAATTACACCAAATTTGGCAAAAGGTAGCCCTTGGTTCAGAAAGAGCCCTTTTGTTAAATGGTGTAAATCCGTTCAGTAGTTACTGAGAAATTGAAAAAAGAGGTCGGAAAATGAATTTCCCATAGGAAACTTTAGACACGGCTACAGCTCGAACTACTGAACGAATTACACCAAAATTGGCAAAAGGTAGTGCTTGGTTCAGAAAGCGCCCTTTTTTTAAATGGTGTAAATCCGTTGAGTAGTTGCTGAGAAAATCAAAAAATAAAAGTTTTGATATTTAGAGGCGCGGTGGATCCGCGGACCCTCCCGACCACGAGCTTTATTCTAATTGGTTGTCAACACTCCAAACCAGGAAGTGTTGGCAGCCATCTTGTGACTTCGGTAGAACCGAGTCACAAGAAAAGAGAAAAACAAACGCGAAAAACAAGAAAAGGGGGCAGGGTAGAAACACCCTGACCCCCTAGGCCTGCTCAGGGGGTCCCCAAAAAGTATTTTTTTGTAGAAAAAATCGGCCGAATTCACGCTGGGTACGTGAATCCGGCCGAGAAAATAAAAAAACAAAGCGCGGGCTACCGCACTCGATGTATTGAAGCCCCTGGGTGGGCCAGGTCCCAGGGGCACTGAAAAATGTGTGGGGGGGCCCCAATCCCCCACACTGCCCCGGGGACCGCCACCTCCCCGGGGCTTGATTTATGAGTTGCGGGGGGCACGCAGCCCCCCCGCACCCCCAGGGACCACCACCCCCGGGGCTAATCTTTAAATGTGTGGGGGGCCTCCAAGGCCCCCCCAAGCCCCGGGGACCACCACCCCCCGGGGCTTTCATTAATTATTTGCGGGGGCACACAGCCCCCCCGCAGCCCCGGGGACCGCCACCCCCTGGGGTTTGACTTTTTAAAAAAAGATAAACCTGTGTGGGGGGGCACGAGCCCCCCCACACGCCCCGGGGACCACCACCTCCCCGGGGCTTTGTAATTGAAGGGAGGGGGGCCACGCGGCCCCCCTCCTGGAGCACGTTATGGCCCTGGGGACCGCCACCCCCCAGGGCCGGCTCCTGCAGTGTCCCGCGGCTCCCGTCCTTCCATAGCAAACTTGCTTTGGATTTTGGAAGCGAGAGCAGGGAAACCTGCTCTCGCTTCCAAAATGCAAAGCAGATTGCTTTTCCACACGGGGAGCTGCATGTCAGCAGCTCCCCATGTGGAAAAGCAATGCCGGCTCCTGCAGGACGCGGGGAGCCGGCGGGACCGTGGGGGCATTGGGGCTCCCCCCACGGTCCCCAACGGATAGGGCCTGCCCTGGGGGATGGGGTCCCCGGGGCTAGAAGTGGCCCAGGAGGGGGGCCACGTGGCCTCCCCCCCCAAAAAAATAAATAAATAATAAATAAAAAAAAGCTGGCCCCGGGGGATGGTGTCCCCGGGGCCAATAGAGGCCTCAGGAGGGGGGCGACGCAGCCCCCCTCCTTGAAAAAAAAAATATATGTGGCCATGCCCAGGGGGATGGGGTCCCCGGGGCCGGAATTGGCCATGTGAGGGAGCCCACGCGGCCCCCTTCCCGTTCAGATTGTTTTTTTTTATTTTAAAAAGGGGTCAGGCCCTGGGGGATGGGGTCCCCAGGGCCCAAAAAAAGGAAAAAGAAGGGGGGCCACACAGCCCCCCTTCTAAAAAAAAAGACCGCTATCCTCGGAGGCCCCGCCCCCTCCCAGCAACACTCTGCAAACGCGCCCTGTGTCGCGTTTTTAATTGGGGAATTAATTCCCCTTCAATACTGGGGGTCCCTGGGGGCCAACTAGCCCACCAGATTCCTCCAGTAAGCACCACTGGGCAGCGTTGCAGAGAGTTGGTCCAGGCCACACCCTTTTTACACCTCTCTGCAACGCAGCTCTGTGGCGCTTACTGGAGGTACCTGGTGGGCTAGTTGGACCCCAGGGACCTTCAGGATTCAAGGGGACTTCATCCCCGAACTTAAAACGCACCACGGGGTGCGTTTGCACAGTGGTGAAGGGAGGGGGCGGGGCCTGAGGTGACATGTGTGCAAACACGCCCTGTGGCGCGTTTAAAGTTGGGGAATTAATTCCTCTTCAATCCTGAGGGTCCCTGGGGGCCAATTAGCCCACCAGGTACCTCCAGTAAGCACCACAGGGCTGCGTTGCAGAGAGGTGGTCCAGGCCACGCCCCTTTTTACACCTCTCTGCAACGCAGCTCTGTGGCACTTACTGGAAGTACCTGGTGGGCTAGTTGGACCCCAGGGACCCTCAGGATTCAAGGGGACTTTATCCCCCAACTTAAAACGCGCCACGGGGCGCATTTGTACAGTGGTGAAGGGAGGGGGCGGGGCCTGAGGTGACATGTGTGCAAACACGCCCTGTGGCACGTTTTAAGTTGGGGAATTAATTCCCCTTTAATCCTGAGGGCCCCTGGGGGCCAACTAGCCCACCAGGTACCTCCAGTAAGCGCCACAGGGCTGCGTTGCAGAGAGGTGGTCCAGGTCATGCCCCTTTTTACACCTCTCTGCAACGCAGCTCTGTGGCGCTTACTGGAGGTACCTCGTGGGCTAGTTGGACCCCAGGGACCCTCAGAATTCAAGGGGACTTTATCCCCCAACTTAAAACGTGCCACGGGGCGCATTTGCACAGTGGTGAAGGGAGGGGGCGGGGCCTGAGGTGACATGTGTGCAAACACGCCCTGTGGCACGTTTTAAGTTGGGGAATTAATTCCCCTTTAATCCTGAGGGCCCCTGGGGGCCAACTAGCCCACCAGGTACCTCCAGTAAGCGCCACAGGGCTGCGTTGCAGAGAGGTGGTCCAGGTCATGCCCCTTTTTACACCTCTCTGCAACGCAGCTCTGTGGCGCTTACTGGAGGTACCTCGTGGGCTAGTTGGACCCCAGGGACCCTCAGAATTCAAGGGGACTTTATCCCCCAACTTAAAACGTGCCACGGGGCGCGTTTGCACAGTGGTGAAGGGAGGGGGCGGGGCCTGAGGTGACATGTGTGCAAACATGCCCTGTGGCGCGTTTTAAGTTGGGGAATTAATTCCCCTTCAATCCTGAGGTCCCTGGGGACCAACTAGCCCACCAGGTACCTCCAGTAAGCGCCACAGGCCTGCGTTGCAGAGAGGTGGTCCAGGCCACGCCCCTTTTTACACCTCTCTGCAACGCAGCTCTGTGGCGCTTACTGGAGGTACCTGGTGGGCTAGTTGGACCCCAGGGTCCCTCAGGATTCAAGGGGACTTAATCCCCCAACTTACAACGCACCAGGGTGCGTGTTTGCAGAGTGGTGGAGAAAGGGGGTATGACCTTTGTCTACCTCTCACCAATCCACTGCGTGGGGCTTACTGGAGGGTAAAAGGTAGGCTAGTTGGCCCTAAAGGACCCCCAGCAGTGAAGAGGACTTCAATCCCCATCCAAGAGCGTGCCAGGGAGCGCGTTTGTAGAGTGGTGGGCAAAGTGGGCGTGGCCTGGTACGAGTACTTACCAGTGCTGCTGTGTGGGACTGACTGGAGGTAATAGTTTGGGAAGTTGGCCCCCAAGGATGTCCTTGGGGGCCAACTACCCCTCTTGTTACCTCCAGTAAGTCCCACACAGTGGGATTGCTAAGACGTCTTCGGAGGCCATGGCCCCTTTCTCTACCACTCTGCAAACGTGCCTCGTGGCAAACTACGGGATGGGGGATGAAGTCCAATTTAGAACTGAGGGAGTTTGGGGGCCAAGAATCCCTCCTGGTACCTCCTGTAAGTCCTATACAGCGGAATTCCTGAGCGTTGGTTGGACGCCCAGCACCCTTTCTCCACCACTCTGCAAACGTGACTACTAGTTAAAGTAGCATATTTCTGCACCTCTGACTTAGGGAAGTTTTAATCCCCCTGCCCTATTATGTACTAGGGCCTTACAGAGGAGGTCATGATAATCACAGGGGTACCCCAACGCATAGTGTTCCCTAGTGTATGTAGGTGTTTTCACTGTATTCTAAGTGTCTTTTAGCATAGCACTGGCTCTAGGCCTGGTTAGTCAGAGTCAGTTACCACCAGTACCCGTCTGAAAAAGTTGTGGGCACAGGATGATTTTGCAACAAGGCCTCTTTCTGCTCCTCTGTTGGTTCTTTCTGCACATGTCTTGCTTCTTCCTGCACTTTTGTTCGTCTTTGTGGACTTCTGTTGCTTCTTTCTGCATTTCTTTTGCTTCTTTCTGTGCGTTTTTTCTTCTTTCTTCACATGTCCTACCTCTGTAGGCATAGTTAGAAACTAGCATTTAAAAAACCTTTGAAATTCACTTAAAAAACCATAGGTTTCAGGCACGTTATAGTTAGAAATTAGCATTTAAAAAACCTTAGAAATTCACTGAAAAAACTATAGGTTTTAGACACGTTATAGTTAGAAATTAGCATTTTAAAAACGTTTGAAATTCACTGAAAAAACCATTGGCTTCAGGCACGTTATAGTTACAAATTAGCATTTAAAAAACCTTTGAAATTCACTGAAAAAACCATAGGTTTCAGGCACGTTATAGTTAGAAATTAGCATTTAAAAAGCCTTAGAAATTCACTGAAAAAACCATAGGTTTTAGCGAAAGTTATAGTTAGTTGGACATTTCACTCGTACAAAACCAGAGAAATTCCCCCGTTATAGTTAGTTCAGCTAACTATAACTCGCGCCCCCGCAATGCACTGCTGATGACGTCACATATTACATCACTCATGACATGGTCAGTGACATCACTGATGACATCACTGATGACATCTCAAATGACATCACTGATGACATCACTGATGACATCATCCATGTGATAATTCTTCTCACACCCTAATATAACCTTTGATACATCCACTCTAAATTACAGACTGCCATTCTCAAAACCATAGACACTCCAACACCAATAACTACATACCCACTCACTCATTCTTAGGTCTACACACACACATCCAATCACTCACCCGTACAGTCACTCATACTTACGGTCACTCAGTACAGGACTATCATATGCACTCATACACCTATATAGACACTCACACACCGCCACTTATCCATAGAGGTACTCACACACCTAGTCAGTCATGCAAATAATTAATCACACTGCCATTTACTCAGTTATACACACACCAGCTCACTTACTCATACAAATACTAGCACATTCTTACGCTCTTATACAATCACTGATACAAGTACACACTCATCCATACAGCCACTCTCACAATCACACACTCTCGCTTATAGCCATTTATATACTCCAACACACATATATATTGCCTTTCACATACGTAGTTACTCACACATGTACCACTGCGACATACATTCACTCACTAACACACTCTTACACACACTTACCCACCCATACAGTCTATCACAGATGCACTCTTGAAACCATCCACCCAGTGAATCACCCACTCACACATCTATGCACAGAGTCGCACACACCCCACCCACACAAACACTCAGGCACCCATACAGATACTCAGCCAACCAATCAATAACTCATATAGACACTCATTTAGCTATTCACAAACCCATGCTGCCACTTACACACCAACAGACAGACGGATACAGACATTCACCCAGTTTAGTCACTAACCCATGCATTCAGTAAGATACGTTTAATCACTCACTTATAGAGTCAGTCACGCACCTACTAAATCATCCATTCAGACACTTATACACCCACTCATTCCTCAATACGCCTTTCCCTATATATATTAAACATATTTAAACTTTACAGAAACACACAGTCACTGGATGATGTCATCAGTGATGTCATTTGAGATGTCATCAGTGATGTCATCAGTGATGTCACTGACCATGTCATGAGTGATGTAATATGTGACGTCATCAGCAGTGCATTGCGGGGCGCGAGTTATAGTTAGCTGAACTAACTATAACGGGGAATTTCACGGGTTTTGTACGAGTGCAATGTCCAACTAACTATAACTGTTCCTAAAACCTATGGTTTTTTCAGTGAATTTGTAAGGTTTTTAAATGCTAATTTCTAACTATAACGTGCCTGAAACCTATGGTTTTTTCAGTGAATTTCAAAGGTTTTTAAATGCTAATTTCTAGCTATGCCTACAGAGGTAGGACATGTGAAGAAAGAAGAAAAAACGCACAGAAAGAAGCAAAAGAAATGCAGAAAGAAGCAACAGAAGTCCACAAAGACGAAGAAAAGTGCAGGAAGAAGCAAAAGATGTGCAGAAAGAACCAACAAAGGAGCAGAAAGAGGCCTTGTTGCAAAATCATCCTGTGCCCACAACTTTTTCAGACGGGTACTGGTGGTAACTGACTCTGACTAACCAGAGCCAGTGCTATGCTAAAAGACACTTAGAATACAGTGAAAACACCTACATACACTAGGGAACACTATGCGTTGGGGTACCCCTGTGATTAGCATGACCTCCTCTGTAAGTCCCTAGTACATAATAGGGCAGGGGGATTAAAACTACCTCTTAAAACGCGCTACAGGGCGCGTTTGCACAGTGGTGAAGGGAGGGGGCCTGAGGTGACGTGTGCAAACGCGCCCGTGGCGCGTTTTAAGTTGCGGGATTAAGTCCCCTTGAATCTTGAGGGTCCCTGGGGCCCAACTAGCCCCCAGGTACCTACAGTTAGGACCACAGAGCTGAGTTGCAGAGAGGCGTTCCGAGTCCACGCACCTTTTTCACCTCTCTGCAACGCAACTCTGTTGTGCTTACTGAAGGTACCTGGTGGGCTAGTTGGCCCCAGGGTCCCTCAGGATTCAAAGGGAATTAATTCCCCAACTTAAAACGCACCACAGGGCGTGTTTGCGCACATGTCACCTGAGGCCCCGCCCCTCCCTTCACCACTGTGAAAACGCGCCCCGTGGAGCGTTTTAAGTTGGGGGATTAGGTCACATTGAATCCTGAGGGTCCCTGGGGCCCAACTAGCCCACCAGGTACTTCCAGTAAGCACCACAGGCCTGCGTTGCAATGCCTGTAACAAATTGTGCAGTTGTGTTTAGGTAGTGAAGGGGGTCGTGCTGGGGGTAGTGTTTTAGGGTTTAGCGTAGTGCAGTGGTGTTTGTGTAGTGTAGGGGGTCATGCTGGGGGTAGATTTAGGGTTTAGGGTAGTGCAGTGGTGTTTGGGTAGTGTAGGGGGTCGTGCTGGGGGTAGTGTTTTAGGGTTTAGGGTAGTGCAGTGGTGTTTGGGTAGTTTCGGGGGTCGTGCTGGGGATAGTGGTTTAGGGTAGTGCAGTGGTGTTTGGGTAGTGTAGGGGGTACTGCTGGGGGTAGTGTTTTAGGATTTAGGGTAGTGCAATGGTGTTTGGGTAGTGTAGGGGGTACTGCTGGGCGAAGTGTTTTAGGGTTTAGGGTAGTGCAGTGGTGTTTGGGTAGTGTAGGGGGTACTGCTGGGGGTAGTGTTTTAGGGTTTAGGGTAGTGCAGTGGTGTTTGGGTAGTGTAGGGGTTCGTGCTGGGGGTAGTTTTTTAGGGTTTAGGGTAGTGCAGTGGTGTTTGTGTAGTGTAGGGGATAGTGTTTTAGGGTTTAGGTTAGTGCAGTGGTGTTTGTGTAGTGTAGGGGGTCGTGCTGGGGGTAGTGTTTTAGGGTTTAGGGTAGTGCAGTGGTGTTTGTGTAGTGTAGGAGGTCGTGTTTTAGGGGTTAGGGTAGTGCAGTGGTCTTTGGGTAGTGTAGGGAGTCGTGCGGGGGTAGTGTTTTAGGGTTTAGGGTAGTGCAGTGGTGTTCGGGTAGTGTAGGGGGTCGTGCTGGGGGAGTGTTTTAGGGTTTAGGGCAGTGCAGTGGTGTTCGGGTAGAGTAGGGGGTCGTGCTGGGGGAGTGTTTGAGGGTTTAGGGCAGTGCAGTCGTGTTCGGGTAGTGTATGGGGTCGTGCTGGGGGTCGTATTTTAGGGTTTAGGGTAGTGCTGTGGTATTCGGGTAGTGTAGGGGGTCGTGCTGGGGGTAGTGTTTTAGGGTTTAAGGCAGTGCAGTGGTGTTCGGGCAGTGTAGGGGTCGTGCTGGGGGTGGTGTTTTAGGGTTTAGGGCAGTGCAGTGGTGTTCGGGCAGTGTAGGGGGTCGTGCAGGGGGTGGTGTTTCAGGGTTTAGGGCAGTGCAGTGGTGTTCGGGCAGTGTAGGGGGTCTTGCTGGGGGTAGTGTTTCAGGGTTTAGGGCAGTGCAGTGGTGTTCGGGCAGTGTAGGGGGTCGTGCTGGGAGTGGTGTTTCAGGGTTTAGGGCAGTGCAGTGGTGTTCGGGCAGTGTAGGGGGTCGTGAAGGGGTGGTGTTTCAGGGTTTAGGGCAGTGCAGTGGTGTTCGGGCAGTGTAGGGGGTCATGCTAGGGGTAGTGTTTCAGGGTTTAGGGCAGTGCAGTGGTGTTCGGGCAGTGTAGGGGGTCGTGCAGGGGCTGGTGTTTCAGGGTTTAGGGCAGTGCAGGGTAGTGTTTTAGGGTTTAGGGCAGTGCAGTGGTGCTTGTGTAGTGTAGGGGGTCGTGCTGGGGGTAGTGTTTTAGGGTTTAGGGTAGTGCAGTGGTGTTTGGGTAGTGTAGGGGGTCGTGCTGGGGGTAGTGTTTTAGGATTTAGGTTAGTGCAGTGGTGTTTGGGTAGTGTAGGGGGTCATGCTGGGGGTAGTGTTTTAGGGTTTAGGGTAGTGCAGTGGTGTTTGTGTAGTGTAGGGGTCGTGCTGGGGGTAGTGTTTTAGGGTTTAGGGTAGTGCAGTGGTGTTTGGGTAGTGTAGGGGGTCGTGCTGGGGGTAGTGTTTTAGGATTTAGGTTAGTGCAGTGGTGTTTGGGTAGTGTAGGGGGTCGTGCTGGGGGTAGTGTTTTAGGGTTTAGGGTAGTGCAGTGGTGTTTGTGTAGTGTAGGGGTCGTGCTGGGGGTAGTGTTTTAGGGTTTAGGGTAGTGCAGTGGTGTTTGTGTAGTGTAGGGGGTCATGTTTGATTATATGGCAGTGCAGTGGTGTTCGGGCAGTGTAGGGGGTCGTGCTGGGGGTAGTGTTTTAGGGTTTAGGGCAGTGCAGGGTAGTGTTTTAGGGTTTAGGTTAGTGCAGTGGTGTTTGGGTAGTGTAGGGGTCGTGCTGGGGGTAGTGTTTTAGGGTTTAGGGTAGTGCAGTGGTGTTTGTGTAGTGTAGGGGTTGTGTTGGGGGTAGTGTTTTAGGGTTTAGGGTAGTGCAGTGGTGTTTGTGTAGTGTAGGGGTCGTGCTGGGGGTAGTGTTTTAGGGTTTAGGGTAGTGCAGTGGTGCTTGTGTAGTGTAGGGGGTCGTGCTGGGGGTAGTGTTTTAGGGTTTAGGGTAGTGAGTGGTGTTTGTGTAGTGTAGGGGGTCATGTTTTAGGGTAGTGCAGTGGTGTTTGGGTAGTGTAGGGGGTTGTGCTGGGGGTAGTGTTTTAGGATTTAGGTTAGTGCAGTGGTGTTTGGGTAGTGTAGGGGGTCATGCTGTGGGTAGTGTTTTAGTGTTTAGGGTAGTGCAGTGGTGTTTTTGTAGTGTAGGGGGGTCATGTTTTAAGATGCAACGCTCCAATACCTGACCAGTCTGCACTACATAAAACTGCATAAAAACTAAAAATAAAAAGTGTTTAGTACACTTTTATCATTGGGCTATATGTGGGCTACATCTGGGTAATATTTGTGCTACATTATTTCTCTTTTTTCACTGGTGGCCATCTTGGAAGACTTCTTTGTTATGAAGTTTCCTAATTTCCTCATTTACTACAGTCTCCTCAGTAGGAAATGCTTTCAGTTTTTACTTTGATTCCATCAAGAAGGCATTCAGATGTGTCTCACATTTGCCATAAATTCAGAATGTTAGCACTCTAGTTGCTCATTAGATCACTGCAGTAAAGCTACTGCTCACCAGGGAGTTAACTGGAAGTCTGCTGCTGGTATTGAAAGTGATTGTTTCAGTCTGCATGTCAGAATTTTCTAATGAAATAGAAGAGGATTTGAGATCTCACTTAAAACATGCCCTAATTTTTCTTTCTGCAGCACTAACCATAATTTCTATTTCAAAAAGAACCCCCTCATTTTGTTCCTTTTTAAATTAAATGTTTTAAGTGTTACCGGTTTATTCCAATCAAGATGGCTTCAGGTGTGCCATACTTTTGTCATAAGTAAGGCTGTTAGCGCTCTAGTTGTTCTTTAGAACACTCTGGGAAGCTGCAGTAGAACACAAAGGCATCAACTGGCAGGCTGCTCCTGTTGAAATATAACAGGAAGATATTTGAGATCACACTTGAAACATGTCCTAATTTTTCTTGCTACAGCACTAACCATAATTTCTATGACAAAATGAACCCCATCATTTTGTTCCTTTTTAAATTAAATGTTTTAAGTGTTACCAGTTTATTCCAATCAAGATGGCTTCAGGTGTGCCATACTTTTGTCATAAGTAAGGCTGTTAGCACTCTAGTTGTTCTTTAGAACACTCTGGGAAGCTGCAGTAGAACACAAAGGCATCAACTGACAGGCTGCTCCTGTTGAAATATAACAGGAAGATATTTGAGATCTCACTTAAAACATGTCCTAATTTTTCTTTCTACAGCACTAACCATATTTTCTATGACAAAATGAACCCCCTCATTTTGTTCCTTTTTAAATTAAATGTTTTAAGTGTTACCAGTTTATTCCAATCAAGATGGCTTCAGGTGTGCCATAATTTTGTCATAAGTTAGACTGTTAGCGCTCTAGTTGTTCTTTAGAACACTCTGGGAAGCTGCAGTAGAACACAAAGGCATCAACTGACAGGCTGCTCCTGTTGAAATATAACAGGAAGATATTTGAGATCACACTTGAAACATGTCATAATTTTCTTTCTACAGCACTAACAATAATTTCTATGACAAAATGAACCCCATCATTTTGTTCCTTTTTAAATTAAATGTTTTAAGTGTTACCAGTTTATTCCAATCAAGATGGCTTCAGGTGTGCCATAATTTTGTCATAAGTAAGACTGTTAGCACTCTAGTTGTTCTTTAGAACACTCTGGGAAGCTGCAGTAGAACACAAAGGCATCAACTGACAGGCTACTCCTGTTGAAATATAACAGGAAGATATTTGAGATCACACTTGAAACATGTCCTAATTTTTCTTTCTACAGCACTAACCATAATTTATATGACAAAATGAACCCCATCATTTTGTTCCTTTTTACATTGAATGTTTTAAGTGTTACCAGTTTATTCCAATCAAGATGGCTTCAGGTGTGCCATACTTTTGTCATAAGTAAGGCTGTTAGCACTCTAGTTGTTCTTTAGAACACTCTGGGAAGCTGCAGTAGAACACAAAGGAATCAACTGACAGTCTCTGCCCTTGTTGGATGTACATGTTTTACTGAGAATGTCAGACTTCATTCTCACATGACTGAGAAAGATAATGTGAATTTACAGAAAATATGCTCTCATTTTAGCTTCTGGAGCACCTTCCAAAACTCTATGGGACAAGCATGCGAAAATAGTTTTCTCTCAAACATGATTCATGATATCCCAGCAGAAGGTTTTTCACAGGGTAAAATCACCTTAGAACACACCACAATTCCTGAAATTAGTATGGTACCATCAACAAATGAATTCTAATGTAACTAAAGTCTGTTATCACCCTTTATAGTTCTCCTTTTGGTAACCCTCAAAATCTTTGATTCACTACAATGCATTTCAATGGGGTACTATCATGTATATTGGTCTCAAGATGGCTGCCAGCAATTCCAGGATGAAGTGCTGACAGCCAATCAGATCTCACAATGACATGTGTGGTTAGGCTCCGCTCAGATATATATGTGATTTTACTTTTGATTTTCTCAGGAACTACTGAACGGATTTACACCATTTAAGCAAAAGGCACAACACTGAACCAAGGGCTACCTCTTTGCCAAATTTGGTGTAATTCCGTTCAGCAGTTCGGGTTGTAGCTGCGATGAAAGGTCCCTATGGAAAAATGAATGGGGAAAACACGTTTTGGGACCCCCCTTTTTTCTCGGCCCCCGCTTGACGAATCACCCCGAGACTTTCAGGATAGGAGCAGACCGGAGCGCCCCAACAAGTTGGAAACTTTCGTGAAAATTCGTCAACCGGCGTCAACGTTATTTCAAATAGAATGTTGCGGATTTCCTATGGAAAATAGGTCCTAACTATAACTATCTACTGGCGACCGCCAGTAGATTATATATATATATATATATATATATATATATATATATATATATATATATATATATATATATATTTATATTTATACATATACACACACACATATTACCTAGGTAGTTATAGTTATTACTGGTTTCCATGAGAAAATAGTTTTTTTTTGCCAATAACTTTGTCGTTGCTTGACGAATCTCTACATATTATGCACAACACTTCCCCTATTTGGTTCAGCTGCTATGTTGAAAGTTTCAGGGTGATCCATTAACCGGGGGCCGAGAAAAAAGGGGGGCCCCAAAATGCAATTTATCCATGTTAAGTCTATGGGGATTTCTAATTTTTTTTAACAGGACAACAGCCCGAACTGCTGAACGGAATTACACCAAATTTGGCAGAAAGCTAGCTGTTGGTCCAGAAAGCGTGCTTTTTGTGATTTGGTGTAAATCCATTCAGTAGTTTTTGAGATATATAACTTTAAAAATATAGATATCTGGGGACACGAGTCCTTGCAGTGGACTCGAGGATCCTACTAAAATTTGATTGGCTGTCAACACTTCAACTAGGAAGTGTTGGCAGCCATCTTGGGATGCGTCTTGAAGCAGACTCGTGGGTGGAACCACTGCAAAATAAAAAAAAGCTTTGGAATAACCCTGGGAGCCAGGTCCCAGGGACATATGCTAAATATAGGAGGGGGGCGCACAGGGCCCCGTCCTAGGGCTTTATCAAAGCCCCGAAGACCGCCACCTCCCCGGGCATTTTTAATTATGAATGCGGGCAGACCCAGCAGCCCGGGGGACCGCCACCTCCCTGGGGCTAATTCCAATTATGTGGGGGGGCCTTGTGACCCCCCACCACATCCTCAGGGCTAATTAAAATGATATGGGGGGCCTCAGGGACCCCACCACCTCGTGGACCTCCACCTCCCTGGGGCTAATTTCAATAATTTGGGGGGCCTCGCTTGCGGACCCCCCACCTCCCTGGGGCACACTTTTTTAAAGTAAAGCGGGTGAGGCAAGCTCCCTGGAACATAAACTTTATTTCTTTTAAAAGCAGGGGAGGCCATACCCGCATATCCAGCAACGCCACCCTCCCGGGGCACAAATACAATAATTAAGGGGGTCCGTTGCTGGCCTCTGGCCCCAGGGACAACCACCTCCCTGGGGCAAATTTGAACAAAGGAGGGAGCTGTGTGCCCCCTGTGAGAAGTTGGCCTGGTATATGCTGTCCACTAATTATAGTGGGCACCTTGCACCAGTCCAAAAAAACCCTTATTGGAGATAGGTTAAAGACAACCTTATTGAAAGCTATCCTAGTGGTAGCTATGGAGAGCAGCCTTCAGGCTAAGTCTTGAAGGAATGTAAAGCAGCTTGTTTTACCAGTCTATAATCTCTTGAGTGATCAAATGAAAGAGCACCACACCAGGTATATATTCAAAATATATGTATTTATTGCTAAACACACCCTCTAGTCTCTTTATGAGGCTAGAGTTCGAAGTACATAAGTTAGAAGTTATTTAAACACAGTAATAGCACAAATACACGTTTGGGCCCTAGGGGCGTACCAAACCATATACCAATAAAGTGGTATAAGAACCACGACTGAACTAGACACTAGGCCTAGAGCCTCTAGAAGTGCTTGGACCACAAGGAACCACCCAAGGTAGTGACACAGGGGACCCACGGGGACGCGTGCAGTGTGAATACACAACCGCGATACGCCGTTGACTTCTATGGAGAAAGTCGTGATCGGGAAATTAAAGAAAAGGGACACTTAAAGGAGGACTTGGAGCAAACCCTTTGAGAACTAGTACTTTGAAGAGTCTCTACCCATGGGAGCACCGGAGTACTCGTGTTACCTCACCCAGGGAAGCCGGGTGCATAGGTGTCTTTCGGGGTCGGGTTTCGTCGTCGATTTGAATGGCGATCTGCTGCAAAGTGCTGCTGGCGACCAAGTGGAAAGTGTCCGGGTGGATCCAAGAGTGGATCGGAGATCTGAAGAACCTGAAAGCAGAGGGGACAGAGTCTGGGTCACTAGCCAGTGACCAGGAAGGCGATGGACAGATGCCCACCGATGTTGAGTGCTTCAGGTGCGTTGACGGTCATCTTGACTCTTCAGCCACGAGGTCCAGGAGGCGTTGTCGGTGACCAGGAGCAGGATTCGGGCTGGTACACGATGTCTGTCGAGTGCTGAGGTGTCGGCGACCGGATTGGACCCAACAAGCCTTGGCAACGGCAAGTCTCGATGAAGATGTAGATCGTTGATGGTGCAGACCAGCAAGGTCTGGGGAACCCACCCAGCGAGGGTAAGTGAGGGCAGGCCTGGAGCAACCAGGATGCCAAGTAAAAAAAAGATTGGCCTTCGTTAAGGGCTACTAGCCAACGGGCTAGCGACCGCAAAGGAGCCTCGAGACGTCGCACGTGGATCTGGCTCACAGGACACTCGTGGAGTGGAGGCCAGTGATCTTCGGTGCAGTTGGTGCTGGAGGGTAGGGCTACTCGGAGCCCAAAGCATGACTTCGTGGGAGACCCAGAAGAGGATGCACTTGCAAATGTGCTCGGTGTCCAGGGGTCACGGTCTCACGTCACCCACGATAGCTACGGGCCTCAGCTTTGCTGGGGACTCAGGGTAGCCTCGGGGAAGTCTGAAAATCCACCTCTGGTGATGCGATGACTTCGGCGTCCGACGGGAGCTTCAGAAATGCGAACCGGACAGATGCTTCTTTGGTGCCTGCCAAGCAGGGGAGTCACTCCTTGACCCCAAGGGAGATTCTTCTGTCCTCTAATCGTGAGTAGAGCGTCGAAGGTCCAGGATTCTGTTTCAGAGTTTCGTCCAGGGATAATCTAAAGTCCTAAGGACTGGGTTCCTATACTTATACTAAGTTTAGGGGTTGGACTACTCTGTGGCCCCACCTATGGGTGGGTCAGGGCAGAGGGGTGGCTACACCCCTTTCCCTTTGTCCAGTTCGCGCCAAAGCAGGGGCTGCTGTGAGAAGTTGGCCTGGTATATGCTGTTCACTAATTATAGTGGGCACCTTGCACCAGTCCAAACAACCCCTTATTGGAGATAGGTTAAAGACAACCTTATTGAAAGCTATCCTAGTGGTAGCTATGGAGAGCAGCCTTCAGGCTAAGTCTTGAAGGAATGTAAAGCAGCTTGTTTTACCAGTCTATAATCTCTTGAGTGACCAAATGAAAGAGCACCACACCAGGTATATATTCAAAATATATGTATTTATTGCTAAACACACCCCTCTAGTCTCTTTATGAGGCTAGAGTTCAAGTACATAAGTTAGAAGTTATTTAAACACAGTAATAGCACAAATACACGTTTGGGCCCTAGGGCGTACCAAACCATATACCAATAAAGTGGTACAAGAACCACGACTGAACTAGACACTAGGCCTAGAGCCTCTAGAAGTGCTTGGACCACAAGGAACCACCCAAGGTAGTGACACAGGGGACCCACGGGGGACGCGTGCAGTGTAAATACACAACCGCGATATGCCGTTGACTTCTATGGAGAAAGTCGTGATCGGAAAATTAAAGAAAAGGGACACTTAAAGGAGGACTTGGAGCAAACCCTTTGCGATCTAGGACTTTGAAGAGTCTCTACCCACGGGAGCACCGGAGTACTCGTGTTACCTCACCCAGGAAGCCGGGTGCATAGGTGCCTTTCGGGGTCGGGTTTCGTCGTCGATTTGAATGGCGATCTGCTGCTGGCGACCAAGTGGAAAGTGTCCGGGTGGATCCAAGAGTGGATCGGAGATCTGAAGAACCTGAAAGCAGAGGGGACAGAGTCTGGGTCACTAGCCAGTGACCAGGAGGGCGATGGACAGATGCCCACCGATGTCGAGTGCTTCAGGTGCGTTGACGGTCATCTTGACTCTTCAGCCACGAGGTCCAGGAGGCGTTGTCGGCAACCAGGAGCAGGATTCAGGCTGGTACACGATGTCTGTCGAGTACTGAGGTGTCGGCGACCGGATTGGACCCAACAAGCCTTGGCAACGGCAAGTCTCAATGCAGAGGAAGATCGTCGATGGTGCAGACCAGCAAGGTCTGGGGAACTCACCCAGTGAAGGTAAGTGAGGGCAGGCCTAGAGCAACCAGGATGCCAAGTAAGAAAAAGATTGGCCTTCGTTAAGGGCTACTAGCCAATGGGCTAGTGACCGCAAAGGAGCCTCGAGACATCACACGTGGATCTGGCTCACAGGACACTCGTGGAGTGGAGGCCAGTGATCTTCGGTGCAGTTCGTGCTGGAGGCTAGGGCTACTCGGAGCCCAAAGCACGACTTTGTGGGAGACCCAGAAGAGGATGCACTTGCAAATGTGCTCGGTGTCCAGGGGTCAGGGTCTCAAGTCACCCACGATAGCTATGGGCCTCAGCTTTGCTGGGGACTCAGGGTAGCCTCGGGGAAGTCTGAGAATCTACCTCTGGTGATGCGATGACTTCGGCGTCCGGCAGGAGCTTCAGAAATGCGAACCGGACAGATGCTTCTTTGGTGCCTGCCAAGCAGGGGAGTCACTCCTTGACCCCAAGGGAGATTCTTCTGTCCTCTAATCGTGAGTAGAGCGTCGAAGGTCCAGGATTCAGTTTCAGAGTTTCGTCCAGGGATAATCTAAAGTCCTAAGGACTGGGTTCCTATACTTATACTAAGTTTAGGGGTTGGACTACTCTGTGGCCCCACCTATGGGTGGGTCAGGGCAGAGGGGTGGCTACACCCCTTTCCCTTTGTCCAGTTTGCGCCAAAGCAGGGGCTGCAAGCCCCTGATCCGGTTTGAACTGGGGTATGCACAGGGACACCAAGTGTGCCCCCAGTGCAGGACTTCAAAGCACCCGAAAGTGCTCCCGCCCAGCCCCAATACACATTATCCTGTCTGGGGAGGTGGTCCCACCTCCCTGGGACAGGAAACCTATTGTCCAGGCCTCCCCTGCTGGAGTTTCGTCCAGCAGCAGGAGGCCAGACTCGTGTCTGTGGCAGCAGCATCCATTTTGTGATGCCAGGGCTTTGGAAAGAAGTTACCGGGCTAGCCAGAGTTAACATGTCTCTCCCTCTAGAAGGGTGGAATGCTACCCCCGCTGCCAGAATTGGCGGGGGGGTAGTATTCCAAGATGTTTGACACCAAACACGACATGTTTAGGTGCAGCCATTCCAAAGTTAGCATTTAACGCGAGGTTATAATGCGCTTAAGAGTATATGGTCAGGCTGCACTACAAACAGCATCAGAGAAGGGTCTCTGAACACTGCAGAGGGGCCCTGCTCATGCAGGGGCACCCTCTCACATAGGAACCATGCACTCTGCCTTTAGGATTGATAAGGCCTGCCTTAGGAGTGACTTATAGGTTTATATGTGTGTATGTGTTTAGTGATATAGGTAACCTATATCACAGTAAGGGGTGCATGCACCACCTTACCCAGGCTGCAGTAGCAGACCTGTGGTGTCAGTTTGGATGGCCTTCCAGGGGTGGCATAATACATGCTGCAGCCCCTGGCAGGCCTCTGAGGTACCTATGCCCTTGGTACATAGTATACCATATACTAGGGACTTATAAGGGCACTCCAGATTCCAATCAGTGATGTGCCTAAGGCACATGGAAACCATTTTAGAGAGGAAGCAGCTAGGCTGGGGTTATGATTAGCAGGACCCCAGCCAGACTAATGTCGAAAAACAGTGAAGCATCAGCAAAAAGTGGGGGTACCCATGTGAAGCAGATCCTACTCTCCTACACAACCCCCCAAACGTAGGGACATTAAACTAACCTTGCCCAGTTAAGTCTTCATGTTCTAAGTGGAAGTACCTAGAGAGTCCATCTGCATTGGCATGGTTACTCCCAGGTCTATGTTCCACTGTAAAGTCCATCCCCTGTAGGGAAATGGACCACCTAAGCAGTTTGGGGTTTTCACCCTTCATTTGTTTTAGCCATAAGAGGGGCTTATGGTCTGTCTGAACCAGGAAGTGTGTACCAAACAAGTATGGCCTCAACTTCTTCAGAGCCCAGACCACAGCAAAGGCCTCCCTCTCTATGGCTGACCAACGTTTCTCTCTAGGGGTCAGCCTTCTGCTAATGAAAGCTACTGGCTGATCCTGACCTTCTTCATTCAATTGTGACAGTACAGCCCCTACCCCCAATTCAGATGCATCAGTTTGAACAATGAACTTCTTGGAGTAATCAGGACTCTGTAGAATGGGAGCAGTGCACATGGCCTGCTTCAGGTCATCAAATGCCTTTTGACAGCTAACTGTCCACTGAACCTTTTTGGGCATTTTCTTAGAAGTTACGTCATTCAGGGGTGTCACTATTGATCCATACCCCTTGACAAATCTCCTATAGTACCCAGTCAGGCCTAAGAAGGCTCTCACCTGAGTCAGGGTAGTGGGAGCAGTCCAGTCCATGATAGTCTGGATCTTGCTCTGCAAAGGTTGAACCTGGCCTCCACCCACAAGGTGGCCCAGGTACACAACCTGACTCTGCCCTATCTGGCACTTAGTGGCCTTGATAGTCAGGCCTGCCTTTTGCAGGGCCTGTAAAACATTCCTGAGGTGGACCAGGTGATCCTCCCAGGTGGAGCTAAAGACAGCAATATCATCTAGATATGCTGCACTATAAGCTTCCAGACCTGTGAGAACTGTATTCGCCAACCTCTGGAAAGTGGCAGGTGCATTCTTCAGACCAAAGGGCATCACCACAAATTGATAATGCCCACTAGGGGTTGAGAATGCTGTTTTGGGCTTTGCAGTATCAGCTAGTCTGATCTGCCAGTAGCCAGCTGTCAAGTCAAATGTGCTGAGATATTTGGCAGAGGCCAAAGTATCTATGAGCTCATCTGCCCTTGGTATTGGATGGGCATCAGTCCTAGTGACTGCATTGAGACCCCTGTAGTCCACACAAAACCTCATCTCTCTTTTTCCAACACTGGTGTGAGGTTTTGGCACAAGGACCACTGGACTAGCCTAAGGGCTATCTGAGGGTTCAATAACTCCCAATTCCAACATTTTCTGGACTTCAGTCCTAATACAGTCCCTGACATGGTTAGGTTGCCTATAAATCTTATTTTTAATAGGCAGACTGTCCCCAGTGTCCACTTCATGAGTGCACCAGGTGGTCTGACTGGGTGTCAGTGAAAACATATGTCTAAACTGATTGAGAACTTGCCTACAATCAGTTTGTTGCTGGGTAGTGAGGCTGCCTGCCAAGGCTACACCATCTACTGACCCATCGTCAGGGTTCTGTGAGTGCAGGTTATGGAGTGGGTCACTCTCTTCCTCCTGCCCTTCATCAGTAGCCATGAGCAAGCCCATGTCTGCCCTGTCCACATATGGTTTTAACCTGTTGACATGGAGAACCCTGTGGGGACTCCTGGGTGTTCCTAGGTCTACTAAGTAGGTGACCTCACCCTTCTGCTCAACAATAGTGTGGGGTCCACTCCATTTGTCTTGGAGAGCTGCTGGGGCCACTGGCTCCAACACCCACACCTTCTGTCCTGGCTGGTAAACAGTCAGAACAGCCTTTGGTCATGCCAGGCCTTTTGAAGTTCCTGGCTAGCCTCAAGGTTTTTGGTTGCCTTTTTCATATACTCAGCCATCCTGGAGCGGAGACCAAGTACATAGTCCACTATATCTTGCTTTGGGGGCTTGAGAGGTAACTCCCATCCTTCCTTCACCAAGCACAGTGGACCCCTCACAGGGTGGCCAAACAGAAGTTCAAAAGGGCTGTAACCAACCCCCTTCTGAGGCACCTCCCTATATGCGAATAAAAGGCAGGGCAAGAGTATGTCCCATCTTCGCCTAAGCTTTTCTGGGAGCCCTTTAATCATGCCCTTCAAGGTTTTGTTGAATCTCTCAACTAAACCATTGCATTGTGGGTGATAGGGTGTGGTGAACTTATAAGTCACTCCACACTCCTTCCACATTGCTTTTAAGTACCCAGACATGAAGTTAGCACCCCTGTCTGATACTACCTCCTTAGGAAAGCCCACTCTTGAGAAAATTCCCAGGAGGGCCCTTGCCACCACAGGTGCTGTAGTGGTCCTGAGGGGAATAGCTTCTGGGTACCTGGTGGCATGATCCACTACCACCAGGATAAACCTGTGCCCAGAGGCTGTTTGGGGATCCATGGGACCAACAATGTCAATCCCTACCCTTTCAAAGGGCACCCCCACCACAGGTAGTGGTATCAGGGGGCCTTTGTAGTGCCACCTGCCTTGCCACTGGCCTGGCAGGTTACACAGGAGCGACAAAACTCCTTGGTGTCTTCAGACATGTGGGGCCAGTGAAAGTGAGGGACAATTCTGTCCCAAGTCTTGTTCTGGCCCAGGTGACCTGCTAAGGGAATATCATGGGCTAGGGTCAATAGGAAGCCCCTGAACTTCAGAGGTATAACCAACCTCCTGGTAGCACCAGGCTTGGGGTCTCTACTCTCTGAGTACAGGAGTCCATCATCCCAATACACTGTATGGGGACCACTAGCTTTCCCAGCAGCCTCAGCAGCAGCTTGCTGTCTGAGGGGTTCAAGGGAGGGGCAGCTCTGCTGCTCCTGGCTCAGATCTGGCCTAGAAGGTCCCCCTGTCCCCAAGAACTCAACCTGGTCAGGTTCAAGTTCCTCTGGGACAGTTCCTTCTTCAGGACTGAGATCATCCCCCTCAAGGGACTGATCTTCCTCCTGAGCCAAGGGGAAGGCACTGCCTTAACCCTACTACTCCTCCTCTTGGAAGGCACTTGGTCCATTCTTCCAGAATCCAAGGCCTGTTCAGTGCTAGACATTTTGGCTTGTGACCTGGTCACAGCAAACACATCTGCAGGGATCCCCAGCATTTCTGCATGGGTCCTGAGCTCCACTTCTGCCCAAGCAGAAGTCTCTAAGTCATTGCCAAGCAAGCATTCGACTGGTAGGTTTGCACTCACCACAACCTTCTTAAGGCCAGTTACCCCTCCCCAGGAGAAGTTAACAACTGCCAGAGTATGGTCTGTTCTGACATTGCTAGCATTGGTCACTTGGTACATCTCACCAAGTATAACTTGCCCAGGATTCACAAGGTCTTGTGTCACCATTGTGACACTTGCCCCTGTGTCCCTAAATGCCAAAGCCTCTCGTCCATTGATTAAAGGCTGTTGTCTGTACTTGCCCAGATTACTGGGACTCACAGAGGAGGTCACATCCATGCCTCCATCACAGACTAACACAGCCTGAGTCAGTTCTCTGACTAGGTCAGAGCCCAACTCAGTACCCAGGGTGAACCCTACTAAACCCTTGGCTGGAGCACTCCCACCAACTGTACTAGGGGGAACAGGTGCCTTAGGGGCATTGGTGGGTGCTGGACTTGAGTCTTTGGACTTGGTGCAATCACTGGTCCAGTGGGTCTTTTGCTTACAGACCTTGCACCATGGTTTTCTTTGGCCTTTCCCTTTGGTAGACTGTGAATCCCCACCAGAAGAAGATTTTTGGGGGCCTGATGAAGACTTTTGATCTTTACCCTTCTCCCCACCCTTTTCAGAGTTCTTAGCATCTTGCTTCTTGGTTTCCCCACCTTGGTTCTGTACCTTCTGCTTCACCCTGGTTCTGACCCATTTGTCTGCCTTCTTTCCCAATTCTTGGGGAGAGGTCAGATCAGAGTCTACCAGGTATTGATGCAACAGCTGATTTTGACAGTTATTAAGAATCTGCTCCCTCATTATCAGATTGTACAATTCTGAGAAGTCACACACCTTACTGCCCATCAACCAGCCTTCCAGAGCCTTGGCAGAACAATCCACATAGTCTACCCAGTCTTGAGTCTGTGCTTTTGGGTATCTCTGAACTTCAACCTGTACTGTTCAGTGGTTAGGCCAAACCCATCAATAAGAGCACTCTTCAAGACCTTGTAATTATCAGCATCCTCCTCTCTAACAGTGAGGAGCTTATCTCTACCTTTGTCTGCAAAGGAGAGCCACAAGATTGCTGCCCACTGCTCCTGAGGGACCTTCTGTACCTTACAGGCCCTCTCTAGAGCAGTTATCCACTTGTGGATGTCATCCCCATTCTGATAGGGAGGGACAATCTTGCTCAGGTTCCTATGGTCATAGGACCTTTCCCTATCTCTAGGGACATGGCTGCCACCATGGGACTCTAGTCCCAACTTTCTTTTCTCTCTAAAGAGATCTAGGGACTCCCTGTCTAAGGCTACTTGCTTCCTTCTGAGTTCAAGCTGAGCTTCCTCATATTGAATCAGCCTTGTTCTCCTCTCATGAGAGGATTCCCTCCTATGAGATGAGACAGAGCTCCCTATTGAGGTGCCAGAGTGGTTAGACTCCTGAGAAGGAGATCTAGACTTTCTGGGCACACTCATAATCCTTCCTGGGGGACAAAGAGGGCATCATCCTGATCATCCTCTTCATCTTCCTCAGGAGGGATTGGGTTATCCAGGTCAGGGTCATTTTCACCCTCCTGGCCAGTTTCAGAGGGGGCTGGGGGTATTTCTACCCCTGGTCCCATCCTCATCTTCTGCCCCACCCTCAGCTCCTACCCCTTCAGTCCCCAAGGGCTTACTAAGGTCATAAGCCACCAACAACTCTTTAAGGTGTTGGGTGGTGGGACTTTGGCCTGTCCTTATTTTTCTCAAGTTACATAATGCTCTCAATTCCAAGAATGGGAGTGTATCATACTTGGAGGGTGGAAGCTCAGTGGCTTCCTGCAAGGATTCTTTAGATCCTACCCTTAAAGACATTACTAGTGTGGTGTGGTGTATGCACTACCTACTCTAGTGTGGCCTACTAAACTCTCTTGAGTTGTAGAAAGGGTTGTGCTATCCCTTAACACACAACTCTAAGTTCAGTAGAACTTACTGTATTCTAAGCTTAAATGATATGTACCTTAGGTACCTTTAGTGGTTTTCAGTTGATCAATTCAATTGAGATTATCTGGTAAAACAATAGCAAGCTGGAATCCCACACGCTGCACACCAATGTGAGAAGTTGGCCTGGTATATGCTGTCCACTAATTATAGTGGGCACCTTGCACCAGTCCAAACAACCCCTTATTGGAGATAGGTTAAAGACAACCTTATTGAAAGCTATCCTAGTGGTAGCTATGGAGAGCAGCCTTCAGGCTAAGTCTTGAAGGAATGTAAAGCAGCTTGTTTTACCAGTCTATAATCTCTTGAGTGATCAAATGAAAGAGCACCACACCAGGTATATATTCAACATATATGTATTTATTGCTAAACACACCCCTCTAGTCTCTTTATGAGGCTAGAGTTCGAAGTACATAAGTTATAAGTTATTTAAATCACAGTAATAGCACAAATACACGTTTGGGCCCTAGGGGCGTACCAAACCATATACCAATAAAGTGGTATACGAACCACGACTGAACTAGACACTAGGCCTAGAGCCTCTAGAAGTGCTTGGACCACAAGGAACCACCCAAGGTAGTGACACAGGGGACCCACGGGAGACGCGTGCAGTGTAAATACACAACCGCGATACGCCGTTGACTTCTATGGAGAAAGTCGGGATCGGGAAAATAAAGAAAAGGGACACTTAAAGGAGGACTAGGAGCAAAACCCTTTGAGATCTAGGACTTTGAAGAGTCTCTACCCACGGGAGCACCGGAGTACTCGTGTTACCTCACCCAGGAAGCCGGGTGCATAGGTGCCTTTCGGGGTCGGGTTTCGTCGTCGATTCGAATGGCGATCTGCTGCAAAGTGCTGCTGGCGGCCAAGAGAAAAGTGTCCGGGTGGATCCAAGAGTGGATCGGAGTTCTGAAGAACCTGAAAGCAGAGGGGACAGAGTCTGGGTCACTAGCCAGTGACCAGGAAGGCGATGGACAGATGCCCACCGATGTCGAGTGCTTCAGGTGCATTGACGGTCGTCTTGA
Source organism: Calotriton arnoldi (assembly GCA_963921515.1). Lineage (NCBI taxonomy): Eukaryota > Metazoa > Chordata > Amphibia > Caudata > Salamandridae > Calotriton > Calotriton arnoldi. The sequence continues at coordinate 2,505,151 of CAWUFW010000049.1, read as the reverse complement.
CTCTTCAGCCACGAGGTCCAGGAGGCGTTGTCGGCGACCAGGAGCAGGATTCGGGCTGGTACACGATGTCTGTCGAGTGCTGAGGTGTCGGCAACCGGATTGGACCCAACAAGCCTTGGCAACGGCAAGTCTCGGTGAAGATGTAGATCGTCGATGGTGCAGACCAGCAAGGTCTGTGGAACTCACCCAGCGAGGGTAAGTGAGGGCAGGCCTGGAGCAACCAGGATGCCAAGTAAGAAAAGGATTGGCCTTCGTTAAGGGCTACTAGCCAACGGGCTAGCGACCGCAAAGGAGCCTCGTGACGCCGCACGTGGATCTGGCTTACAGGACACTCGTGGAGTGGGGGCCAGTGATCTTCGGTGCAGGTGGTGCTGGAGGCTAGGGCTACTCGGAGCCCAAAGCACGACTTCTTGGGAGACCCAGAAGAGGATGCACTTGCAAATGTGCTCGGTGTCCAGGGGTCATGGTCTCAAGTCACCCACGATAGCCACGGGCCTCAGCTTTGCTGGGGACTCAGGGTAGCCTCGGGGAAGTCTGAGAATCCACCTCTGGTGATGCGATGACTTCGGCGTCCGACGGGAGCTTCAGAAATGCAAACCGGACAGATGCTTCTTTGGTGCCTGCCAAGCAGGGAGTCACTCCTTGACCCCAAGGGAGATTCTTCTGTCCTCCAATCGTGAGTAGAGCGTCGAAGGTCCAGGATTCAGTTTCAGAGTTTCGTCCAGGGATAATCTAAAGTCCTAAGGACTGGGTTCCTATCTTATACTAAAGATAGGGGTTGGACTACTCTGTGGCCCCACCTATGGGTGGGTCAGGGCAGAGGGGTGGCTACACCCCTTTCCCTTTGTCCAGTTCGCGCCAAAGCAGGGGCTGCAAGCCCCTGATCCGGTTTGAACTGGGGTATGCACAGGGACACCAAATGTGCCCCCAGTGCAGGACTTCAAAGCACCCGAAAGTGCTCCCGCCCAGCCCCAATACACATTATCCTGTCTGGGGAGGTGGTCACACCTCCCTGGGACAGGCAACCTATTGTCCAGGCCTCCCCTGCCGGAGTTTCGTCCAGCAGCAGGAGGCCAGACTCGTGTCTGTGGCAGCAGCATCCATTTTGTGATGCCAGGGCTCTGGAAAGAAGTTACCGGACTAGCCAGAGTTAACATGTCTTTCCCTCTAGAAGGGTGGAATGCTACCCCTGCCGCCAGGATTGGCGGGGGGTAGTATTCCAAGATGTTTGACACCAAACACGACATGTTTAGGTGCAGCCATTCCAAAGTTAGCATTTTACCGCGAGGATATAATGCGCTTAAGAGTATATGGTCAGGCTGCACTACAAACAGCATCAGAGATGGTCTCCGAACGCTGCAGAGGGGCCCTGCTCATGCAGGGGCACCCTCTCACATAGGAACCATGCACTCTGCCTTTAGGATTGATAAGGCCTGCCTTAGGAGTGACTTATAGGTTTATATGTGTGTATGTATTTAGTGATATAGGTAACCTATATCACAGTAAGGAGTGCATGCACCACCTTACCCAGGCTGCAGTAGCAGACCTGTGGTGTCAGTTTGGATGGCCTTCCAGGGGTGGCATAATACATGCTGCAGCCCCTGGCAGGCCTCTGAGGTACCTATGCCCTTGGTACATAGTATACCATATACTAGGGACTTATAAGGGCACTCCAGATCCCAATCAGTGATGTGCCTAAGGCACATGGAAACCATTTTAGAGAGGAAGCAGCTAGGCTGGGGTTCTGATTAGCAGGGCCCCAGCCAGACTAATGTCGAAAAACAGTGAAGCATCAGCAAAAAGTGGGGGTACCCATGTGAAGCAGATCCTACTCTCCTACAGGGGGTAGTAGTTGCTGGGGAACATTTTCTTTATTGCCAATCCTGGGGCAACTGGGATCAGATTTCCAGTGCCCAGGCTTTTACAGACATGGCAATATGGTTTCTTTTCAGGAGAGGAAGGAGTTTGGGACCCACCCCCAGAAGAGGAATTTTGGGGCCCTGTAGTGGACTTATCCTTAGATTTATCCCCACCTTTCTCTTGGGACTTAGTAGAATCTTTCTTCTGGTCACCACCCTGATTTCTAGTTTTTACTCTGGTTCTGACCCATTTGTCTGCCTTCTTTCCCAATTCTTGGGGAGAGGTCAGATCAGAGTCCACCAGATACTGGTGCAAAAGCTGGTTTTGACAATTATTAAGGATCTGCTCCCTCATAATCAAATTGTACAATCCTAAAAGTCATGCACTTTGTTGCCATGTATCCAACCTTCCAGAGCCTTTGTAGCACAATCTACAAAATCAACCCAATCTTGAGTCTGAGCTTTTTGGGTGTCTCTGAACTTCAACCTATACTGTTCAGTGGTTAGGCCAAACCCATCTATCAGAGCACTCTTCAAGACTGTGTAATTGTCAGCATCCTCTTCTCTTACAGTGAGGAGCTTGTCTCTACCTTTGTCTGCAAAGGAGAGCCACAAGATTGCTGCCCACTGCCTCTGGGGGACCTTCTGAACTTTACAGGCCCTCTCCAGTGCAGTTATCCATTTGTGGATGTCATCCCCACTCTGGTAGGGAGGGACAATCTTGTTTAGGTTTCTATGGTCATAAGACCTTTCCCTATCTCTAGGGATATTGCTGCCACCATGGGACTCTAGTCCCAACTTTCTTTTCTCTCTAAAGAGATCTAGGGACTCCCTGTCTAAGGCTACTTGCTTCCTTCTGAGTTCAAGCTGAGCTTCCTCATATTGAATCAGCCTTGTTCTCCTCTCATGAGAGGATTCCCTCCTATGAGATGAGACAGAGCTCCCTATTGAGGTGCCAGAGTGGTTAGACTCCTGAGAAGGAGATCTAGACTTTCTGGGCACACTCATAATCCTTCCTGGGGGACAAAGAGGGCATCATCCTGATCATCCTCTTCATCTTCCTCAGGAGGGATTGGGTTATCCAGGTCAGGGTCATTTTCACCCTCCTGGCCAGTTTCAGAGGGGGCTGGGGGTATTTCTACCCCTGGTCCCATCCTCATCTTCTGCCCCACCCTCAGCTCCTACCCCTTCAGTCCCCAAGGGCTTACTAAGGTCATAAGCCACCAACAACTCTTTAAGGTGTTGGGTGGTGGGACTTTGGCCTGTCCTTATTTTTCTCAAGTTACATAATGCTCTCAATTCCAAGAATGGGAGTGTATCATACTTGGAGGGTGGAAGCTCAGTGGCTTCCTGCAAGGATTCTTTAGATCCTACCCTTAAAGACATTACTAGTGTGGTGTGGTGTATGCACTACCTACTCTAGTGTGGCCTACTAAACTCTCTTGAGTTGTAGAAAGGGTTGTGCTATCCCTTAACACACAACTCTAAGTTCAGTAGAACTTACTGTATTCTAAGCTTAAATTATATGTACCTTAGGTACCTTTAGTGGTTTTCAGTTGATCAATTCAATTGAGATTATCTGGTAAAACAATAGCAAGCTGGAATCCCACACGCTGCACACCAATGTGAGAAGTTGGCCTGGTATATGCTGTCCACTAATTATAGTGGGCACCTTGCACCAGTCCAAACAACCCCTTATTGGAGATAGGTTAAAGACAACCTTATTGAAAGCTATCCTAGTGGTAGCTATGGAGAGCAGCCTTCAGGCTAAGTCTTGAAGGAATGTAAAGCAGCTTGTTTTACCAGTCTATAATCTCTTGAGTGACCAAATGAAAGAGCACCACACCAGGTATATATTCAAAATATATGTATTTATTGCTAAACACACCCCTCTAGTCTCTTTATGAGGCTAGAGTTCGAAGTACATAAGTTAGAAGTTATTTAAACACAGTAATAGCACAAATACACGTTTGGGCCCTAGGGGCGTACCAAACCATATACCAATAAAGTGGTATAAGAACCACGACTGAACTAGACACTAGGCCTAGAGCCTCTAGAAGTGCTTGGACCACAAGGAACCACCCAAGGTAGTGACACAGGGGACCCACGGGGGACGCGTGCAGTGTAAATACACAACCGCGATACGCCGTTGACTTCTATGGAGAAAGTCGTGATCGGGAAATTAAAGAAAGGGACACTTAAAGGAGGACTTGGAGCAAACCCTTTGAGAACTAGGACTTTGAAGAGTCTCTACCCACGGGAGCACCGGAGTACTCGTGTTACCTCACCCAGGAAGCCGGGTGCATAGGTGCCTTTCGGGGTCGGGTTTCGTCGTCGATTTGAATGGCGATCTGCTGCAAAGTGCTGCTGGCGACCAAGTGGAAAGTGTCCGGGTGGATCCAAGAGTGGATCGGAGTTCTGAAGAACCTGAAAGCAGAGGGGACAGAGTCTGGGTCACTAGCCAGTGACCAGGAAGGCGATGGACAGATGCCCACCGATGTCGAGTGCTTCAGGTGCATTGACGGTCGTCTTGACTCTTCAGCCACGAGGTCCAGGAGGCGTTGTCGGCGACCAGGAGCAGGATTCGGGCTGGTACACGATGTCTGTCGAGTGCTGAGGTGTCGGCGACCGGATTGGACCCAACAAGCCTTGGCAACGGCAAGTCTCGATGTAGAGGAAGATCGTCGATGGTGCAGACCAGCAAGGTCTGGGGAACTCACCCAGCGAGGGTAAGTGAGGGCAGGCCTGGAGCAACCAGGATGCCAAGTAAGAAAAAGATTGGCCTTCGTTAAGGGCTACTAGCCAACGGGCTAGCGACCGCGAAGGAGCCTCGAGACGTCGCACGTGGATCTGGCTCACAGGACACTCGTGGAGTGGAGGCCAGTGATCTTCGGTGCAGTTGGTGCTGGAGGCTAGGGCTACTCGGAGCCCAAAGCACGACTTCGTGGGAGACCCAGAAGAGGATGCACTTGCAAATGTGCTCGGTGTCCAGGGGTCACGGTCTCAAGTCACCCACGATAGCTACGGGCCTCAGCTTTGCTGGGGACTCAGGGTAGCCTCGGGAAGTCTGAGAATCCACCTCTGGTGATGCGATGACTTCGGCGTCCGACGGGAGCTTCAGAAATGCGAACCGGACAGATGCTTCTTTGGTGCCTGCCAAGCAGGGGAGTCACTCCTTGACCCCAAGGGAGATTCTTCTGTCCTCTAATCGTGAGTAGAGCGTCGAAGGTCCAGGATTCAGTTTCAGAGTTTCGTCCAGGGATAATCTAAAGTCCTAAGGACTGGGTTCCTATACTTATACTAAGTTTAGGGGTTGGACTACTCTGTGGCTCCACCTATGGGTGGGTCAGGGCAGAGGGGTGGCTACACCCCTTTCCCTTTGTCCAGTTCGCGCCAAAGCAGGGGCTGCAAGCCCCTGATCCGGTTTGAACTGGGGTATGCACAGGGACACCAAGTGTGCCCCCAGTGCAGGACTTCAAAGCACCCGAAAGTGCTCCCGCCCAGCCCCAATACACATTATCCTGTCTGGGGAGGTGGTCACACCTCCCTGGGACAGGAAACCTATTGTCCAGGCCTCCCCTGCCGGAGTTTCGTCCAGCAGCAGGAGGCCAGACTCGTGTCTGTGGCAGCAGCATCCATTTTGTGATGCCAGGGCTTTGGAAAGAAGTTACCGGGCTAGCCAGAGTTAACATGTCTTTCCCTCTAGAAGGGTGGAATGCTACCCCCGCTGCCAGAATTGGCGGGGGGTAGTATTCCAAGATGTTTGACACCAAACACGACATGTTTAGGTGCAGCCATTCCAAAGTTAGCATTTAACGCGAGGTTATAATGCGCTTAAGAGTATATGGTCAGGCTGCACTACAAACAGCATCAGAGAAGGGTCTCCGAACGCTGCAGAGGGGCCCTGCTCATGCAGGGGCACCCTCTCACATAGGAACCATGCACTCTGCCTTTAGGATTGATAAGGCCTGCCTTAGGAGTGACTTATAGGTTTATATGTGTGTATGTATTTAGTGATATAGGTAACCTATATCACAGTAAGGGATGCATGCACCACCTTACCCAGGCTGCAGTAGCAGACCTGTGGTGTCAGTTTGGATGGCCTTCCAGGGGTGGCATAATACATGCTGCAGCCCCTGGCAGGCCTCTGAGGTACCTATGCCCTTGGTACATAGTATACCATATACTAGGGACTTATAAGGGCACTCCAGATTCCAATCAGTGATGTGCCTAAGGCACATGGAAACCATTTTAGATAGGAAGCAGCTAGGCTGGGGTTCTGATTAGCAGGGCCCCAGCCAGACTAATGTCGAAAAACAGTGAAGCATCAGCAAAAAGTGGGGGTACCCGTGTGAAGCAGATCCTACTCTCCTACAGCTGCAAGCCCCTGATCCGGTTTGAACTGGGGTATGCACAGGGACACCAAGTGTGCCCCCAGTGCAGGACTTCAAAGCACCCGAAAGTGCTCCCGCCCAGCCCCAATACACATTATCCTGTCTGGGGAGGTGGTCACACCTCCCTGGGACAGGAAACCTATTGTCCAGGCCTCCCCTGCCGGAGTTTCATCCAGCAGCAGGAGGCCAGACTCGTGTCTGTGGCAGCAGCATCCATTTTGTGATGCCAGGGCTTTGGAAAGAAGTTACCGGGCTAGCCAGAGTTAACATGTCTTTCCCTCTAGAAGGGTGGAATGCTACCCCCGCCGCCAGAATTGGCGGGGGGTAGTATTCCAAGATGTTTGACACCAAACACGACATGTTTAGGTGCAGCCATTCCAAAGTTAGCATTTAACGCGAGGTTATAATGCGCTTAAGAGTATATGGTCAGGCTGCACTACAAACAGCACCAGAGAAGGGTCTCCGAACGCTGCAGAGGGGCCCTGCTCATGCAGGGGCACCCTCTCACATAGGAACCATGCACTCTGCCTTTAGGATTGATAAGGCCTGCCTTAGGAGTGACTTATAGGTTTATATGTGTGTATGTATTTAGTGATATAGGTAACCTATATCACAGTAAGGGGTGCATGCACCACCTTACCCAGGCTGCAGTAGCAGACATGTGGTGTCAGTTTGGATGGCCTTCCAGGGGTGGCAAAATACATGCTGTAGCCCCTGGTAGGCCTCTGAGGTACCTATGCCCTTGGTACATAGTATACCATATACTAGGGACTTATAAGGGCACTCCAGATTCCAATCAGTGATGTGCCTAAGGCACATGGAAACCTTTTTACAGAGGAAGCAGATAGACTGGGGCCCTGAATAGCAGGATCCCAGTCCAACTAAGTCATAAACCAGCAAAACACCATTAAAAAAATGGGGGCAACCATATAGTCAGATTCCACCTTCCTACATAACCCCCCCCAAACGAAAGGAGATAAGGCTAACCTTGGCCAGTTGAGCCTTCATTGACTAAGTGGTCATATAAGGAAGCACCTGCACTAGCATGGTTGCCCCCTGTCTTATGGTCCACTAAGCAATCCCTCACCCTAAGGGTATGAGAGGGTCTCCACCATGGGGAATCACTACCTGTGGTGTGCTTAGGTAAAGTACAAGGCTGGTGAGGTGTCTGAGTAGGGAAGTGAGGCCCTAGGAATGTTGGCCTCAGCTTCCTCAGATCACTGGTCACCATGTATGCCTGTCTTTCCATGACTGAGTTGCACTTTGCTCTAAGGGTCAACCTTTGGCTGCCTACAGCTGGGGGTTGGGTCCCTTTGGATGGACTACTGGAGGGACATGGCAGGTTTGGAACCTTCAGGTCCCAGGTTTGCCCTTGCCTACCAGAGTCCTTCTGGGGGAGGTCCCTACATAAAGGCATGGGGGATCCCTCAGTGTGTAGAGGAGTTTTCACCTGGCTAGGGCTACTAGACTGGGTGCCCCTAATCTGCTGATGGGGGTTCCTCTGGACCAGGGGCCCTGGGGGTCCACTGACCTCCCTGACCTCTGCAGCCCTGGGCTGGCTGAGCCAGGGTAGAGAGGGGCAGGTTACCTGCTCCAGACTGGGTACCACCTTGGAAGGGTCCTCTGCCATCAGGGAGTGGCCAGGCCAGGCCTGACTACCTCTGGGGCAGTTCCTTCACTAGGGGTAGGGTCAGTTCCCTGAGGAGGCTGACCCTTACCTACTGTCTGGAGGGAAGAAGACTTTTCTTCAACCCTTGTGCTCTCTTTTGGGGGAGAGTGGGCCACTCTTTCAGGCTCCATCTCTCCAAATTCTTGGGCTGGGGCTGTGGCCATTACAGCCCCACTAACCTTTACAGGGATGCCCAACATCCTAAGATGGGTTTGGTGTTCAACTTCAGCCCAGGCTGAAATCTCCAGATCATTGCCCATCAGGCAATCTACAGGTAAGGTGGGGACACTGCCACTCTCTTTGGGCCTGTGACCCCCTCCCAGCTGAGATTGACTATGGCCATGGGGTGATCTGTTCTGACACCATCAATGTTGGTCACCTGGTATTTAAACTCAGGTAAAAGCTGGTGAGGGGGACTAGTTTCCCTGCCACCATGGTGACACTAGCCCCTGTGTCCCTAAATGCCACAGCTTTCTGACCATTAATCATTGGCTCCAGTCTGTACCTGCCCATTGCTGTGGGACCCATGGTAAAGGTGGCAAATCCTACACCACCATCAGAGTCAGAGGAGTCTGTTGAGGGGTCCCTGTCTGAACCAGGGCCCACCTCTGTTCCTGTTGCAAAAGCACCTAACTTTTTGGGTGCACTACTCCCAACTGGAGGATTACTACTGGTAGTACCAGGAGGGGGGTAGTAGTTGCTGGGGGAACATTTTCTTTATTGCCAATCCTGGGGCAACTGGGATCAGATTTCCAGTGCCCAGGCTTTTTACAGACATGGCAATATGGTTTCTTTTCAGGAGAGGAAGGAGTTTGGGACCCACCCCCAGAAGAGGAATTTTGGGGCCCTGTAGTGGACTTATCCTTAGATTTATCCCCACCTTTCTCTTGGAACTTAGTAGAATCTTTCTTCTGGTCACCACCCTGATTTCTAGTTTTTACTCTGGTTCTGACCCATTTGTCTGCCTTCTTTCCCAATTCTTGGGGAGAGGTCAGATCAGAGTCCACCAGATATTGGTGCAAAAGCTGGTTTTGACAATTATTAAGGATCTGCTCCCTCATAATCAAATTGTACAATCCTAAAAAGTCATGCACTTTGTTGCCATGTATCCAACCTTCCAGAGCCTTTGTAGCACAATCTACAAAATCAACCCAGTCTTGAGTCTGAGCTTTTGGGTGTCTCTGAACTTCAACCTATACTGTTCAGTGGTTAGGCCAAACCCATCTATCAGAGCACTCTTCAAGACTGTGTAATTGTCAGCATCCTCTTCTCTTACAGTGAGGAGCTTGTCTCTACCTTTGTCTGCAAAGGAGAGCCACAAGATTGCTGCCCACTGACTCTGGGGGACCTTCTGAACTTTACAGGCCCTCTCCAGTGCAGTTATCCATTTGTGGATGTCATCCCCACTCTGGTAGGGAGGGACAATCTTGTTTAGGTTTCTATGGTCATAAGACCTTTCCCTATCTCTAGGGATATTGTTGCCACCATGGGACTCTAGTCCCAACTTTCTTTTCTCTCTAAAGAGATCTAGGGACTCCCTGTCTAAGGCTACTTGCTTCCTTCTGAGTTCAAGCTGAGCTTCCTCATATTGAATCAGCCTTGTTCTCCTCTCATGAGAGGATTCCCTCCTATGAGATGAGACAGAGCTCCCTATTGAGGTGCCAGAGTGGTTAGACTCCTGAGAAGGAGATCTAGACTTTCTGGGCACACTCATAATCCTTCCTGGGGGACAAAGAGGGCATCATCCTGATCATCCTCTTCATCTTCCTCAGGAGGGATTGGGTTATCCAGGTCAGGGTCATTTTCACCCTCCTGGCCAGTTTCAGAGGGGGGCTGGGGGTATTTCTACCCCTGGTCCCATCCTCATCTTCTGCCCCACCCTCAGCTCCTACCCCTTCAGTCCCCAAGGGCTTACTAAGGTCATAAGCCACCAACAACTCTTTAAGGTGTTGGGTGGTGGGACTTTGGCCTGTCCTTATTTTTCTCAAGTTACATAATGCTCTCAATTCCAAGAATGGGAGTGTATCATACTTGGAGGGTGGAAGCTCAGTGGCTTCCTGCAAGGATTCTTTAGATCCTACCCTTAAAGACATTACTAGTGTGGTGTGGTGTATGCACTACCTACTCTAGTGTGGCCTACTAAACTCTCTTGAGTTGTAGAAAGGGTTGTGCTATCCCTTAACACACAACTCTAAGTTCAGTAGAACTTACTGTATTCTAAGCTTAAATTATATGTACCTTAGGTACCTTTAGTGGTTTTCAGTTGATCAATTCAATTGAGATTATCTGGTAAAACAATAGCAAGCTTGAATCCCACACGCTGCACACCAATGTGAGAAGTTGGCCTGGCATATGCTGTCCACTAATTATAGTGGGCACCTTGCACCAGTCCAAACAACCCCTTATTGGAGATAGGTTAAAGACAACCTTATTGAAAGCTATCCTAGTGGTAGCTATGGAGAGCAGCCTTCAGGCTAAGTCTTGAAGGAATGTAAAGCAGCTTGTTTTACCAGTCTATAATCTCTTGAGTGATCAAATGAAAGAGCACCACACCAGGTATATATTCAAAATATATGTATTTATTGCTAAACACACCCCTCTAGTCTCTTTATGAGGCTAGAGTTCGAAGTACATAAGTTAGAAGTTATTTAAACACAGTAATAGCACAAATACATGTTTGGGCCCTAGGTGCGTACCAAACCATATACCAATAAAGTGGTATAAGAACCACGACTGAACTAGTCACTAGGCCTAGAGCCTCTAGAAGTGCTTGGACCACAAGGAACCACCCAAGGTAGTGACACAGGGGACCCACGGTGGACGCGTGCAGTGTGAATACACAACCGCGATACGCCGTTGACTTCTATGGAGAAAGTCGTGATCGGGAAATTAAAGAAAAGGGACACTTAAAGGAGGACTTGGAGCAAACCCTTTGAGAACTAGTACTTTGAAGAGTCTCTACCCACGGGAGCACCAGAGTACTCGTGTTACCTCACCCAGGGAAGCCGGGTGCATAGGTGTCTTTCGGGGTCGGGTTTCGTCGTCGATTTGAATGGCGATCTGCTGCAAAGTGCTGCTGGCAACCAAGTGGAAAGTGTCCGGGTGGATCCAAGAGTGGATCGAAGATCTGAAGAACCTGAAAGCAGAGGGGACAGAGTCTGGGTCACTAGCCAGTGACCAGGAAGGCGATGGACAGATGCCCACCGATGTCGAGTGCTTCAGGTGCGTTGATGGTCGTCTTGACTCTTCAGCCACGAGGTCCAGGAGGCGTTGTCGGTGACTAGAAGCAGGATTCCGGCTGGTACACAATGTCTGTCGAGTGCTGAGGTGTCGGCGACTGGATTGGACCCAACAAGCCTTGGCAACGGCAAGTCTTGATGAAGATGTAGATCGTCGATGGTGCAGACCAGCAAGGTCTGGGGAACTCACCCAGCAAGGGTAAGTGAGGGCAGGCCTGGAGCAACCAGGATGCCAAGTAAGAAAAAGATTGGCCTTCGTTAAGGGCTACTAGCCAACGGGCTAGCGACCGCGAAGGAGCCTCGAGACGTCGCACGTGGATCTGGCTCACAGGACACTCGTGGAGTGGAGGCCAGTGATCTTCGGTGCAGTTGGTGCTGGAGGCTAGGGCTACTCGGAGCCCAAAGCACGACTTCGTGGGGAGACCCAGAAGAGGATGCACTTGCAAATGTGCTTGGTGTCCAGGGGTCATGGTCTCACGTCACCCACGATAGCTACGGGCCTCAGCTTTGCTGGGGACTCAGGGTAGCGTCGGGAAAGTCTGAGAATCCACCTCTGGTGATGCGATGACTTCGGCGTCCGACGGGAGCTTCAGAAATGCGAACCGGACAGATGCTTCTTTGGTGCCTGCCAAGCAGGGGAGTCACTCCTTGACCCCAAGGGAGATTCTTCTGTCCTCTAATCGTGAGTAGAGCGTCGAAGGTCCAGGATTCTGTTTCAGAGTTTCGTCCAGGGATAATCTAAAGTCCTAAGGACTGGGTTCCTATACTTATACTAAGTTTAGGGGTTGGACTAATCTGTGGCCCCACCTATGGGTGGGTCAGGGCAGAGGGGTGGCTACACCCCTTTCCTTTGTCCAGTTCGCGCCAAAGCAGGGGCTGCAAGCCCCTGATCCGGTTTGAACTGGGGTATGCACAGGGACACCAAGTGTGCCCCCAGTGCAGGACTTCAAAGCACCCGAAAGTGCTCCCGCCCAGCCCCAATACACATTATCCTGTCTGGGGAGGTGGTCACACCTCCCTGGGACAGGAAACCTATTGTCCAGGCCTCCCCTGCCGGAGTTTCGTCCAGCAGCAGGAGGCCAGACTCGTGTCTGTGGCAGCAGCATCCATTTTGTGATGCCAGGGCTTTGGAAAGAAGTTACCGGGCTAGCCAGAGTTAACATGTCTTTCCCTCTAGAAGGGTGGAATGCTACCCCCGCCACCAGAATTGGCGGGGGGTAGTATTCCAAGATGTTTGACACCAAACACGACATGTTTAGGTGCAGCCATTCCAAAGTTAGCATTTAACGCGAGGTTATAATGCGCTTAAGAGTATATGGTCAGGCTGCACTACAAACAGCACCAGAGAAGGGTCTCTGAATGCTGCAGAGGGGCCCTGCTCATGCAGGGGCACCCCCTCACATAGGAACCATGCACTCTGCCTTTAGGATTGATAAGGCCTGCCTTAGGAGTGACTTATAGGTTTATATGTGTGTATGTATTTAGTGATATAGGTAACCTATATCACAGTAAGGGGTGCATGCACCACCTTACCCAGACTGCAGTAGCAGACCTGTGGTGTCAGTTTGGATGGCCTTCCAGGGGTGGCATAATACATGCTGCAGCCCCTGGTAGGCCTCTGAGGTACCTATGCCCTTGGTACATAGTATACCATATACTAGGGACTTATAAGGGCACTCAAGATTCCAATCAGTGATGTGCCTAAGGCACATGGAAACCTTTTTACAGAGGAAGCAGATAGACTGGGGCCCTGAATAGCAGGAACCCAGTCCAACTAAGTCATAAACCAGCAAAACACCATAAAAAAAATGGGGGCAACCATATAGTCAGATTCCACCTTCCTACACCCCCCTCCAGGAGCCCTACATGGCCCTGGGGACGCCTACCCCCCAGGGCCGGCTCCAGCATAGTCCTGGGGTGCCCACTACCGATATATTGCAGTTTGCCCCGCCAAGCCATAGCAAACAAGTGCTCTGCTTTCAGCAAGCGAGAGCGCAAAATGCTTTTGCTTGCTGAAAGCGGAGCAAGTGTCTGTTTCCATGCCCGCTGTCTAGCGAGCAAGGAAACAGACACATTGCTTTGGGATCCAGGGAGCTGCATATTCAGCAGCTCCCTGGGTCTTAAAGCAATGCCTACTACCGCAGGAGAGTATGGGTGAGTGACTAGTTGTGTCAGTGTCTGTATCTGTCTGTTTCGTGGGGTCTAAGTGGTTGTATCGGTGTGTGAGTGGGTACGTGAGTTTCTGCATGGGTGAGTGATTGGTTGTCTGAATACCTCTATGGGTGTCTGAGTTTCTGTGTGGGTGGGTGAGGGGTGTGTGACTACCTGTATGAGTGAGTAATTGTGAGAGTGGCTGTATGGGTGAGTGTATGCTTGTGTCAGTGACTGTATAGGTGAGTGAGTATGTGTTAGTATCTATATGAATAGGTGAGTGGGTGGGTGTTTAACTGTTTAGGTGAGTAAGTGGCTATATGATTGACTCTATTGGTGAGTGAGTAGGTGTGTGAGTAGCTCTATGGTTGACTGACAGTGTATGTATGGGTGTATGAGTGGATATATCAGTGGCTGTATTAGTGAATAAGTTGGTCTATGAGTGGCTGTATGGGTGACTGAGTGGATGTGTGTGTAGACCTATGAATCAGTGAGTGGCTGTGTCTGGTATGTGTGTATGAATGGGTTTGAGAATGGTAATGTGGTAGTTGGAGTTGGTGTATGAAAGGTTATATGGGGGTGTGAGTGGGTGTGTCAGAGATTCTGTGGACAATGTCATCAGTGATGTCATTTGAGATTTCATCAGTGATGTAATGAGTGATGTCACTGATCATGTCATGAGTGATGTAATATGTGAGGTCATAAGCAATGCATTGCGGGGGCACGAGTTATAGTTACCTCACTAACTATAATGGCTGAATTTCTCTGGTTTTGTACGAGTGACACCTGAGCCTACTATAATGTCTCTGTAGCCTTTGTTTTTTTCAGTGAATTTCTAAGGTTTTTTTAAAATTCTATTTCCTAACTATAATGTCCCTGTAGCCTTTGTTTTTTTCTGTGAATTTCTAAGGTTTATTAAATGCTAATTCCTAACTATAACGTCCCTGTAACCTTTGGATTTTCAGTGAATTTCTATGTTTTTTAACTAGTAGTCGTGTTTGCATAGTGGTAGAGAAAGGAGGCTGGGCCACCGACCAGCTCTCAGGAATCGCACTGTGTAGGACTTACAGGAGATACCAGGAGGGCTTCTTGGCCCTCAAGGTCCCTCAGGAGTAAAGTGGACTTCATCTCCCAACCAGTAGTGCACCTTGAGCCACGTTTTCAGAGTGGTGGAGAAAGGGGATGTGGCCTGCGAAGACCTCTTAGCAGTCACACTTTGCGGGGCTTATTAGCAATAACAGGAGAGGTAGTTAGCCCCCAAGGACGTCCTTGGGGGCCAACTACTCCTCTTGTTACCTCCAGTAAGTCCCACACAGCAGGATTGCTGAGACCTGGTAGGAGGCCACGCCCCCTTTCTCTATCACTCTGCAAACGCGCCTTCTGGTGCACTGCTAGTAGAGGGATGGAGTCCGCTTGGCTCTTGCTTCACAGCGGGCAGGGAAATAGACATGGCTCTGCTTTCAGTAAGCGAGAGCATTTTTGCTCTCGCTTGCTGAAAGCAGAGCAGGTTTGTAATAGCTTGGCGGAGTGGTACTCCCGCCAAGCCATAGCAAACTGCAATGTCCCGGTGGTGGGCACCCCAGGACATTACTGGAGCCGGCCCTGGGGGGGTGGAGGTCCCCAGGGCCATCAAGGGCTCCACGAGAGGGGCAGCGTGCCCCCCTTCCTTTGTGAATTAAGCCCCGGGGAGGTGGTGGTCTCTGGTGCCAGGGGTCCACTACAGACCCCCTTAATTATTATATTTGTGCCCCGAGGAGGTGGCAGTCACTGGGGCTGCGGAGGAGGCCGTAGGGCCCCCCGCTTTTTAAAATTTTAATAATCTATGTGCCCGGGGAGGTGGCGGTCCCAGAGGCAGTGGGGTAGGCCATAGGGCCTCCCCCGCATTTTGTTTTAAATAATATATGTGCCTTGGGGAGGTGGCGGTCCCTGGGGCAGTGGGGGGCTAAGTGGGCCCCCCGCATTTACATTGCTCATTGCCCCAGGGAGGTGGCGGTTCCCGGGACTGTGGGGGCCGAGCGGGCCCTCGTATTTTCATTATTAACTGCCCCGGGGAGGTGGCTGTCCCCGGGGCTTTGCATAAGCCTAGAGAGGGGGCCCCATGAGCCCCCTCCTTCATTGTCCACATGGCCTGGGATTTGTCCCACCTGGGGGCTTTAAAAAACCTTTTTTTTAATTTTGCCACAGATTCACGGATCCACCCATGAGTCTGCGGCAAAATGTTTTAAAAGAAATATTTTTAACCCCAGCGGGGTCCCTGAGGGACCCACCCACCATATCTGGTGGGTCAGGGTATTCCTACCCTGCCCCCTTTTCTTTATTTTTTACTTTTTTTCTGGGACTCTACTTCAAGCCAAGTCCCAAGATGACTGCCAACACTTCCTAGTTGAAGTGTTGGCAGGCAATCAAATTTTATTAGGATCCGCAAGTCCACTGCAAGGATTCCCGTACCCAGATAGCTATATTTTTTAAACTTTGATTTCTCAGAAACTACTAAACAGATTTACACCAAATCACAAAAAGCACGCTTTCTGGACCAACATCTGGGTTTCTGCTAAATTCAGTGTAATTCTGTTCAGCAGTTCGGGCTGTGGTCGTGTTCAAAAAATGAAAAATCCCCATAGACATAATATGGGGAAAATGCATTTTGGGATCCCCTTTTTTCTTGGCCGTCACTTGACATATCACACTGAAACTTTCAACACAGTAGCTGAACCAAAATGGGGAAGTTTTGTGAAAGTTTTGTGGAGATTCGTCAAGCGGCGCCAAAGCTTATTGGCAAAACAAAAAACACTTTTCCTATGGAAACTTTGGTCCTAACTATAACTACCTACTGGCAACCACCAGTAGGTAATATATATATATATAGTGTCAGCTATATAGATATAAAGGAAATATACTATGCACTATACATGGTGTCCGTGTCCCGTATATGTTTGACTATATGGATACGTAGTACGTGTGATATCCTGTGTGTGACATATATATATATATATATATACCTACTGGCGGTCGCCAGTAGGTAGTTATAGTTAGGACCTAGTTTCCATAGGAAAAGCATTTTTTATTTGCCAATATCTTTGGCGCCGTTTGACGAATCTTCGCAAACTTTTCAAAACTAATGGGGCGCTCCGGTCAGTTCCTGTCTTGAACGTTTCGGGGTGATTCGTCAAGCGGGGGCCGAGAAAAAAGGGGGTCCTAAAACGCGTTTTATCAATGTTAATTTCCATAGGAACTTTTGTCGCGGATACAGCCCGAACTGCTGAACGGAATTACACCAAATTTGGCAGAGAGGTAGCTCTTGGTCCAGAGTGCACTCTTTGCTTTAAATGGTGTAAATCCGTTCAGTAGTTCCTGAGAAATTGAAAAATAAAACATATCGATATCTGGTGACCGCGGTGGATCCGCAAACCCTCCCGATCACGAGCTTGTCTCTGATTGGCTGCCAACACTCCAAACCAGGAAGTGTTGCCAGCCATCTTGTGACTTGGTAGAACCGAGTTACAAGAAAAAAGGTGAAAAAAGAAGAAAAGGGGGCAGGGTACAAACACCCTGACCCCCTAGGCCTGCTCCATGCTGGGTGCGCAATCCGATGCTTCATTTTAATAAGCCCTCGGCTGGGCCAGGTCCCGGGGGCAATGTACAAAATTATCATGCAGGGGCCCACAGAGGCCCCCGCAGCCCCAGGGACCCCCACCTCCCCGGGGCTTTGTTATTAATGTACGGGGTCATGCAGCCCCCCTGCAGCCCCAGGGACTGCCACCTCCCCGGGGCTTGTCATTGAAAAATGCATGGGGGGCTCTTGCCCCCCCACACTGCCCCGGGGACTGCCACCTCTCCGGGGCATAACAAATTACATGCGGGGGGCCTCGCGGACCCCCCCAAGCCCCGGGGACCACCACCTCCCTGGGGCTCCAGAACAATTAAAGAAGTGTGGGGGAGGCTCCTGCCCCCCCACACCTGCCCCGGGACCACCACCTCCACGGGGCACAAATTATCCTAATGCGGGTGTCCGTTGCGGCCCCCCGGCCCCGGGGACCACCACCTCCCTAGGGCTTAAAACATGCAGGGAGGGGGCTGCATGGCCCCCCTCCAGGAGCCCTCTTGGCCCTGGGGACCGCCACCCCCAGGGCCAGCTCCAGCAATGTCTCGGGGTGCCCAACCCTGGGACAGTGCAGTTTGCAATGACAGGCGGAAGAACGGCTCCCGCCCTGTCATTGCAAACTATGCTGTCACTTCATGGAAGCGAGAGCAGAAAACCTACTCTCGCTTCCATGAAGCGAAGCAGATTGCTTTTGGACAAGGGGAGCTGCATGTCAGCAGCTCCCCTTGTCCAAAAGCAATGCCGGCTCCCGCAGGAGGCGGGGAGCCGGCTGTGACCGCAGGGCATTGGGGCACCCCGCGGTCCCCAACGTGTGGCCAGGCCCCGGGGGATGGGTGCCCCGTGGTCATAATTGGCCCAGGGAAGGGGGGCCACGCGGCCCACCTCCCGTAATAAAAAAACTAAACAAGGCAAGGTCCCGGGGGATAGGGTCCCCCGGGCCAATAGTGTCCCAGGGAAGGGGGGCCCCGCGGCCCCCCTCCCGGATTAGTAATAAAAAAAAAATGAGGCCATGCCCCTGTCGCAGCCTTGAATCCTCAGGGTCGTATGTTGCTCGTTATGGTCCACCTCTCGATACCACCACGGTCTGATTTAATACACAGACTCCATGGAGTGATCAAGCGGGGGAAGGGAAGGATGGGGACAGTGGGGAGGGAGAACTGCAAAACAATCACATTCAGGTAATACCTCGTAATTACACACAACCTGGTTTATACTACAAGTCCACAAAATGCTTAGCATCTGGCCTATATACCTGTAAAGAAAATAACATATCCCTCGTTTTCTAGTCAGCTTATATTGTCTATCATGTTGCTGCACATATCTAAGGAAATGAAACAACACATTAACAATGCGGTTGCGCTGATTCACCCGTACCTCTCTTCTGGCTCCCTTGACACCTACCCAGAGATATGCTGTATGGTGCCTTACAGGGGTGCAGGGCTGACTTGAGTGATTTCAGGTTCCCCTGTAGCAAAGAAATACAAAGAGGGCCCCCAGACAAGGACATGTACACAGTGCATGAAATATGATGATCCTTAATTTCAGGACATTTTCGATATCCAATTCAAAAGGTTACAATCTTTTTTAAGTGAAAATAATGTACTCCAATTTCTGATAATTCTCAGAATATCGATGTTTGAACAGATTGTCATGCATCCGCCTCACTAACCATGTGAGTATAGAATAAATGCCAATAAAATAAGTACCAGTGCTATATCTTCCTTATGAGCCGCAGACTCCCCGTGAAGGCAAGATATAGAGCAATTCACAAGGATACTTTAGGAACGTATCCGTTCATAATCACAGCTAGGACAAAGTACACCTAGCGAACTCCTTTGGAAAAATAACCACTCCTCAATGAAAGAATGCCGTAAAAAAAATAAGAAAAGGCAATCAAAGCCATCAGCTGGCTCACATGGACAAACAGGCTCTTTCCGCTCTCCCGCACGAACCCAGAATGAGGTTCAGCCAACGGGATAGCGGTAAACCCAAGCAGGAAACAGAAGTATGCCGCAACCGCTGAGTGGCTAAGAATATAGAAGATAAGGAAAGCGGTGCAATGTTGCACCCTTACTGGACCTCGAGAACTCGGCGTCTCAGCGGGTAGATTAACCGGCACCCGCAGCTCCCTCTGAAGAGTCTAAATAACGCCCATCCGGAAGCGCGATGACGTCAGTAACGTGACCACCGCATGGAATCATGGGATTTGTGGTTCCTGTCACGGGCGTAAGCATTGTCAGTGTCTTCCCTGATGGAACCTGACAGTACATCCCTCTCCCGAAGAACACTGACAGAGGCAAGGCTTGCAGCGGAAGCGTTTGTGGAACAGGCGAACGTAACGCAGGTGCGTGAACCCCTGTAGCTGGTTCCCATGAGTTCTCCTCGTTACCATAACCTTTCCAAGCAACCAGATACCACAACTTGGTGCGGTGAATCTTTGAGTCCAGGATACCCCTCACTTCATGTTCTACCTCCCATCCACCAGCACGGGAGTCGGCGTCTTCTTTACCCCGGAATGTGAGGGTTTCAGTAGGGAAACATGAAATGCAGGATGAATGCGCAAGGAGGATGGCAAAGCTAATTTCACCACCACTGGATTAATCAATTTAACTTTTCTATAGGGGCCGATGTATCGAGGATTAAAAATGCTGTATCTCTTGAATCTTATGTTTTTGGTGGATAACCACACATACTCTCCCTGTTTGTATGTAGGCCCTTCTCGCCTATGTTTATCCGCATATGCTTTATACAGTATCTTTGATTTCTGTAGCTCCTTACGAGCTTGCTGTAGTGTCTTTTGGATATGTATTATCCGTTCCTGTACCTCTGGCACAGATCCCTGGCCCACAGGATGCTGGAAGGGGGTGAAACAAGGGTGATACATACCCATACGTGCAGTGAAAAGGTGTGTGTTTAGTAGAACTGTGTAACGCTCTATTGTACGGTACTTCCGCCAACCACAGACTGTCTACCCACGCCTCTGTAGTGACATCCACGAAACATCTAAGATACTGTTTCAATGTCTGATTGACCCTTTCTGTCTGGCCATCGGTCTAGGGATGGAAACTTGTAGACAGGTTAGAGGTGATCTGCAGCGCCGAACACCACTTCTTCCAGAAGTTAGCAGTAAATTGGGTCCCCCTGTCTGATACCACCACTTGAGGAAGTCCATGTAATCTCACTATGTTTCTTAACAGGGTTTGAGCCAACTCGCCCGCCGTAGGTATCTTCTTGCAGGCAATAAAGTGGGCTAGTTTCGTCAAATAATCCACCACTACGAGGATGACTGTATGTCCTTTGTCTGGAGGCATCCCTACCACGAAATCAAGCGAAATCCTTTCCCACGGTTGGGCCGGGAGTAGGGAGAGGCTGCAAAAGCCCTACTGGTCTGGTGTGTGTGTCTTCATCTGGCAACAGACCGTACATTCACCAACCCACGTTCTTATGTCTCTTTTGATGGTGGGCCACCAGAACTGACGGAGTACCCGTTCAGTGGTTTTCTCGACGCCATTGTGTCCCGCACTGGGTAAAGTATGACACCAGTAGAACACTTGTTTCCTTAAGGAAGAGATAGGCAACATCAACTGATTCCCACGCACCGGAAGACCATCCTTCACTGTCCAGTCCTTGTTCCTCTCCAACCATACTTTCCATTTGTCAAGAGCCATGTTATGTTTAATGCTCCTAAGAAACCTTTCTGTGACTGTGGCACATATCACATTCCGAGGATTCACAATGGCATTCACGGGAAGGGCGTCAGGGATAGTCGGGGTGGATTGGCGACTCAATGCGTCGGCTTTCTTGTTTTCGCTCCCGGGTCTAAATGTCACCAGAAAATTGTACTCCGCAAAGAACAGCATCCAGCGTAGCTGTCGAGGTGTCAGATGTCTAGCAGCTGTCATGAACTGGAGGTTGCGGTGGTTGGTGAAAACAGTGACTATGTGTTTGGATCCCATTAAATACTGTCTCCACTCTTGGAATGCGTTCTTTATAGCCAACAGCTCCTTCTCCGCAATGGTATAATTGTGCTCAGCGGAATTGAGCTTCCTGGACATAAAAGCCACTGGGTGAAGCTGGCCTGTATCTAGGTGGCGTTGAGAAAGCACAGCCCCTACCGCATATTCGGATGCGTCTGCCTCCACTATGTATGGCTGATCGGGATCAGCATGTCGCAACACCGGGGCGGATACAAACGCCTTCTTCAGTGCCTTGAAGCCTTGTTGAGCCTCCTCTGTCCAACAAAACGCCACTTTCTTCTGCAAAAGGCGTGTAAGCGGAGCGGCCAGCTTGGAAAAACAATCAATGAATCTGCGGTAAAAGTTCACGAACCCCAGGAAGCATTGGATATCGCGAACCGTCGTGGGAGTAGGCCATTCCTTTACTGCCTGTACTTTGCGCTCTGACATTTCCTGACCCCAAGGTGTCAGCATTACCCCTAGAAATTCCACTGTGGTGACGCTGAATTCACATTTACTGATTTTACAGTATAATTGGTGTCTTCTCAATGTTTGTAGAATGGTGCGTACATGTGTGCCATGAATCTCTGTGTTGGACGAGTAGATCAGAATATCGTCAATGTAGACCACCACAAAATGGTCAAGAAACTCTCTTAGCACGTCATTGAGGAAATACTGGTAGGCGGCTGGCGCATTGCATAAGCCGAAAGGCATTACCAGATATTCATAGAGGCCAAAGCGTGTTTTAAATGCCGTCTTCCATTCGTCGCCCTGTCTCATCCGTACCAGATGGTAGGCCCCCTTTAAGTCCAGACGGGTGTAGATGACTGCCCTTTTTACCTGTTCCAGTAAAACATTAATGAGAGGCAATGGATACCGTTTTTTCACCGTGATGGCATTGAGCGCACGAAAGTCCACACAAGCGCGCAGCTCACCGTTGGCTTTAGGTATGAAGAATAACGGAGAGGCAGCAGGCGATTTGGAAACCCTGATGAAGCCCAAAGCCAGGTACTTGTCCAAGTAGTCACGGAGATGGATATTTTCCGGTTCGGTTAACGCATACACTCTCCCCGATGGTATGACAGCCCCGGGTAGTAGATCAATTTGGCAATCGTATTGCCTGTGTGGTGGTAGTGTTTCTGCCATCGTTTCGTTGAAGACGTCTGTGAATTCTTTGTATTCGTCAGGTAATAATACCGGATGTTCAGCCGCTGTACCGATATGTTGTCTTCCTGCCAAGGTTGTTGCTGGATTGTTCCTCTCTTGAAGGCAGTGTTGTATGCAATACTCCGATAAGAAGGAAACGGTTCTTTCCACCCAATCCACCTGGGGATTATGTTTCCTCAACCAGGGTAATCCCAAAATGACACCGTACTGTGGTGCTTGTATGACATTGAATACTATCTTTTCCTGATGGTTAGGGCCGTGTAGTACATCCAGGTCTTCCATGCAAAACTGAATAGGACCAGCCTCCAAACGTCTTCCGTCCACCGCATATACCGCTTCAGGGAGTTCTTTCTCTCGTAAATTAAGTCCCAGGGTAACAGCTTGTTCCTGATCTATGAAGCAGCCTGTTGCTCCAGAATCCAACATCGCTTGAACCGGACACCATTCGTCATGGATAAAGAAACTAATGTCCAAGAATACATGGTCAGTTTTACATAGGGGGTTTTCGTTCAAAGAAGGGATGTACGAATAGCTTGAAGAAGTCCCTTCAGTGATCCTCAAGCTCTGTCGTTTCCCGCAGAGGACGTGGTGGCTACTGGCAACATCTTTCTATTATCTGCGCGAGGATACTTAGATCTCAAGGTACACTCTCTGATGAAATGTCCTTTCTTGCCACAATAAATACATAACCCCTTCTTCCTTCTGTAATCTCTCTCTTCCAAGGTAAGTGCAGAACGCACGGCTCCTATTTCCATGGGCTCGGCTTTGGTGGTTGTTTGACCTTCGGATTGACGGGGGGCCTCGAACCGCGCAGGCATACGCTCTCTTCTTTTGTGTTCTCCTTTGCGTTCAATGAGCCTATGATCCAATTGTAACACCAGGTTTATCAAATCTTCACAAGACACTGGTTGAGGGTCTATTTGTGCCAGGATGTCTTTCATCTCTTCTCTCAGCCCTTGATGAAAGATAGCAGCCTGTTTAGCCTCGGGCCACTCCGTCTCCGTAATTAGCCTACGAAAGTCGTTAAGATACGCAATAAGTTCCCGGTTTCCTTGTCTTAATTCTAACAAATCCCTGTCAGCTGAGTGTGTGGCATATCTACGGTTGAAAGTCTTTTCAAATTCCCTGATAAAGGAGTCCCAGTCATAAAATAACGGGTCGTCTCTTCGCACTAAGGGCACTGCCCATTGTGCAGCATCCCCTGCCAGGTAAGAGATGAGAAAAGCAACCCTAGCATGGTTGGTTGTAAATGCCTTGGCTTTACAGGAGAAATGCAGCATCACCTGCGTCATAAATACCTGTACCTTACTACTCTCCCCGTGAAATCTCTCTGGGGTGGCCAAGGGAATGGGAGTAGGTACCTCCACTACCAAAGGTGCTGTGTGTGTAGCCTGCACTGCGCCTGCATTAAAAGGGTTCCTTTGCATTCTGTCTACTACGGCCTGTAAGGTGGCTGTTTCAGCCCTAGAGGCCATGAGTTCTGTCTGCACCAAGGCCAGCGCGGCTATAACGTCATCCAGTGTGGCCATATTCAACTTGCGACCGGGAGGATTTAAATATATAGGCCGGTTAATCTGTCGCAGCCTTGAATCCTCAGGGTCGTATGTTGCTCGTTATGGTCCACCTCTCAATACCACCACGGTCTGATTTAATACACAGACTCCATGGAGTGATCAAGCGGGGGAAGGGAAGGATGGGGACAGCGGGGAGGGAGACCTGCAAAACAATCACATTCAGGTAATACCTCGTAATTACACACAACCTGGTTTATACTACAAGTCCACAAAATGCTTAGCATCTGGCCTATATACCTGTAAAGAAAATAACATATCCCTCGTTTTCTAGTCAGCTTATATTGTCTATCATGTTGCTGCACATATCTAAGGAAATGAAACAACACATTAACAATGCGGTTGCGCTGATTCACCCGTACCTCTCTTCTGGCTCCCTTGACACCTACCCAGAGATATGCTGTATGGTGCCTTACAGGGGTGCAGGGCTGACTTGAGTGATTTCAGGTTCCCCTGTAGCAAAGAAATTCAAAGAGGGCCCCCAGACAAGGACATGTACACAGTGCATGAAATACGATGATCCTTAATTTCAGGACATTTTCGATATCCAATTCAAAAGGTTACAATCTTTTTTAAGTGAAAATAATGTACTCCAATTTCTGATACTTCTCAGAATATCGATGTTTGAACAAATTGTCATGCATCCGCCTCACTAACCACGTGAGTATAGAATAAATGCCAATAAAATAAGTACCAGTGCTATATCTTCCTTATGAGCCGCAGACTCCCCGTGAAGGCAAGATATAGAGCAATTCACAAGGATACTTTAGGAACGTATCCGTTCATAATCACAGCTAGGACAAAGTACACCTAGCGAACTCCTTTTGGAAAAATAACCACTCCTCAATGAAAGAATACCGTAAAAAAAATAAGAAAAGGCAATCAAAGCCATCAGCTGGCTCACATGGACAAACAGGCTCTTTCCGCTCTCCCGCACGAACCCAGAATGAGGTTCAGCCAACGGGATAGCGGTAAACCCAAGCAGGAAACAGAAGTATACCGCAACCGCTGAGCGGCTAAGAATATAGAAGATAAGGAAAGCGGTGCAATGTTGCACCCTTACCGGACCTCGAGAACTCGGCGTTTCAGCGGGTAGATTAACTGGCACCCGCAGCTCACTCTGAAGAGTCTAAATAACGCCCATCCGGAAGTGCGATGACGTCAGTAACGTGACCACCGCATGGAATCATGGGATTTGTGATTCCTGTCACAGGCATAAGCATTGTCAGTGTCTTCCCTGATGGAACCTGACAGCCCCAGGGGATGGGGTCCCAGGGCCCACAAAATATTAAGAGAAGAGGGGCCACACAGCCCCCTTCTAACAAAAAACAAACAAAAAAAGAACAGCCGGCATCTCGCCCCCTCCCTGCACCACTGTGCAAACGCGCCCCCTGGCGCGTTCCAAGTTGGGGGATTAAGTCCCCTTGAATCCTGAGGGTCCCTGGGGACCAACTAGCCAACCAGGTACCTACAGTAAGCCCCACACAGTGGGATTGCTGAGAGGTGGTCTGAGGCCATGCCCCTTTTTACACCACTCTGCAAACGCGCCTCTTGGTGCACTGCTGGTGGGGCGATGAGGTCCTCTTGTGTCCTGAGGACCTCAGGACTAAAGTGGACTTTATCCCCCGAGCAGCAGTGCACCAGGAGGCGTGTTTGCATAGTGGTGTAAAAAGAGGCGTGGCCTCGGACCACTCTCAGCAATCCAGCTGTGTGGGGCTTACTAGTGATAACAGGAGAGCTAGTTGGCCCCCAGGGAACCTCAGGAGGCAAGGGGACTTCATCCCCCAACCAAGAGCGCGCCAGGAGGTGCGTTTGCAGAGTGGTGGAGAAAGGGGGCGTGGCCTGTGTCCACCTCTCAGCAATCCCACTATCTGGGGCTTACTGGAGGTGTCAGGTAGGCTAGTTGGCCCCTAAGTACCCCGAGCATCGAAGGGGACTTTAATCCCCATCCAAGAACGCACCAGGGAGCGCGTTTTCAGAGTGGTGGGCAAAGGGGGTGTGGCCTGCTATGAGAATTTAGCAATCCTGCTGTGTGGGACTTACTGGAGGTAATAGATGGGGTAGTTGGCCCCTCCTGGAAGTCTTCAGAGGCCATGCCCCCCTTTCTCCACCACTCTGCAAATGCGCCTCCTGGCACACTACTGGTTGGGGGATGAAGTCCACTTTACTCCTGAGGGACTTTGAGAGCCAAGAAGCCCTCCTGGTACCTCCTGTAAGTCCTACGCAGCGGAATTCCTGAGCGCTGGTCGGAGGCCTAGCACCCTTTCTCCACCACTCTGCAAACGCGACTACTAGTTAAAGAAGCATTTGCAATGTAATAGGTCTCGCATTTGCGAAAGTTACGGCTATTGGTTTTGTAAATGTAAACATTTTTTACTAATGTTTTTTGGAGTGGAGTGGATGTACGTTGTGTGTAGTGGAATTATGCGGTATGTTGTGCAGTGAAGTTATGTGGATAGAAAGTATGTGGTATTTAGTGTATAGGAATTATGTAGAGTGAGACTATGTGTTATGGAGAGTAATTATGTGGTATGGTAGTCTGTGTTGTGGAGTGGTAATCTCAGGTTTAGTCTTCCTCGTTTCCATAGAAGCTAAACTATAAACTCAATGAGACGGAAAAAAAGAAGGAACCACTGAGGAGCACTTCTGGACCTAGTCGGAGGTATGAGCAGGGCCACTGGAATTATGCGACTGTTCGGCTGCACCGATTTTTGCATAATTAGACATTTTCCGCATTTGCCACATAATCCATCATCTGTTGCATAATCTGCAGATTTGAACAAAAAAAACCTTGTTTCTAGCTCAAACCGCTCAAACGTTACCAAAAATGCAGCGACAAGTGTTACAGTGTGGTGGAAGGCCCTTCGCAAACCTGGAATGGTCACCTGTTACTTATTGCTAAATGTGGGTGTTAAATTGCTACTAATGGTGCGCAAACCTCTTGCTTCTTTCTGCGCCTCTCTTGCCTCTTTCTGCATTTCTCTTGCTTCTTTGTGCACCTTTCTTCCTTTTTCTGCACTTCTCTTGCCTCTTTCTGCACATCTCTTCTGCTTTCTGTACCTACTTCTTTCTGCACTTTTCTTGCTTCTTTCTGCACCTCTCTTCCTTCTTTCTTCTGCACCTCTCGTGCCTCTTTCTGCTCCTCTGTTGCTTCTTTCTGCACCTCTTTTGCCTCTTTCTGTACCCCTCTTCCATCTTTCTGTACCTCCCTTGCCTCTTTCTGCACCCCTGTTCCCTCTTTCTGCATCTCTCCTGCCTGTTTCTGCACCTTTGTTGGTTCTTTCTGCACTCCTCTTGCATCTTTCTATACCTGTGTTGCTTCTTCCTGCACCCCTGTTCCCTCTTTCTTCACCTCTCCTGCCTGTCTCTGCACCTCTCTTGTCTCTTTCTGTACTTCTCTTACCTCTTTTTGCATCTCTATTGCTTCTTTCTGCACCCCGCTTGCCTCTTTCTGTACCCCTGTTCCCTCTTTCTGCACGTCTCTTCCCTCTTTCTGCACTTCTCTTCCCTCTTTCTGCCCTCCTCTTTCCTCTTTCTGCACCTCACTTGCCTCTTTCTACAACTCTCTTTCCTCTTTCTGCAACTCTCTTGCCTCTTTCTGCAACTCTCTTGCCTCTTTCTGCACCTCTCTTGCCTCTTTCTGCATCTGTCTTGCCTCTTTCTGCACTTCTCTTCCTTTTTTCTGTACCTTTCTTATTTCTTTCTGCAACTCTCTTGTCTGTTTCATCACTTCTCTTGCTTCTTTCTGCACCTCTGTTGGTTCTTTCTGCACTTCTCTTGCCTCTTTCTATACCTCTCGTGCTTCTTTCAGCACCCCTCTTGCCTCTTTCTGCACCCCTCTTCCCTCTTTCTGCACTTCTTTCTTCTTTCTGCACCCCTGTTCCCTCTTTCTGCAGTTCTCTTGCCTCTTTCTGCACCTCTGTTGCTTCTTTCTGCACTTCTCTTGCCTTTTCTGCACTCCTCTTTCCTCTTTCTGCACCTCTGTTGGTTCTTTCTGCACTCCTCTTGCTTCTTTCGGCACCTCTCTTGCAAATTTCTGCACCCCTCTTGCCTCTTTCTGCACCCCTGTTCCCTATTTCTGCACCTCTCTTGCCTCTGTCTGCATCCGTGTTCCATCTTCTGCACCTTGTTTGCCTGTTCGTGCAACTTACTTGCCTCTTTCTGCAGTTCTCTTGCCTCCTTCTGCACCTCTGTTGCTTCTTTCTGCACTTCTCTTGCTTCTTTCTGTACCTCTCGCTTCTTTCTGCACCCCTGTTGCCTCTCTCTGCACCCCTCTTCCCGCACCCCTCCTCTCACTTTCTGTACCTCTCTTGCCTCTTTCTACACTTTTCTTGCCTCTTTCTACATTTCTGTTGCTTGTTTCTGGACTTCTCTTGCCTCTTTCTGCACCTCTCTTGCTTCTTTCTGTACCCCTATTGCGTCTTTCTGCCCCCCTCTTCGCTCTTTCTGCACCTCTCTTGCCTCCTTCTGCACCTCTCTTGCCTCTTTCTATAGTTCTCTTGCCTCTTTCAGCACCCCTCTTGCCTCTGTCTGCAGCAATGTTGGTTCTTTCTGCAGTTCTCTTGCCTCTTTCTGCACCTCTATTGCCTTTTTCTGCGCATCTCTTGCCTCTTTCTGCTCTTCTCTTGCCTCTTTCTGCACGTCTCATGCTTTTTTCTGTGCTTCTCTTGCTTCTTTCTGCGCTTCTCTTGCTTCTTTCTGCACTTCTCCGGCCTCTTTCTGCACTCCTATTGCCTCTTTCTGCACCTCTGTTGGTTCTTTCTGCACTTCTCTTGCCTCTTTCTGCACCCCTCTTGCCTCTTTCTGCACCCCTCTTCCCTCTTTCTGCACCTCTTCCCTCTTTCTGCACTTCTCTTCCCTCTTTCTGCACTCCTCTTTCCTCTTTCTGCACCTCACTTGCCTCTTTCTGCAACTCTCTTTCCTCTTTCTGCAACTCTCTTGCCTCTTTCTGCACCTCACTTGCCTCTTTCTGCACCTCTCTTGCCTCTTTCTGCATCTGTCTTTCCTCTTTCTGCACTTCTCTTTCTTTTTTCTGCACCTTTCTTGTTTCTTTCTGCAACTCTCTTGTCTGTTTCATCACTTCTCTTGCTTCTTTATGCACCTCTGTTGGTTCTTTCAGCACTTCTCTTGCCTGTTTCTGCACCCCTCTTGCCTCTTTCTGCACATTTGTTGCTTCTTTCTGCACTTCTCTTGCCTCTTTCTATACCTCTTGTGCTTCCTTCAGCACCCCTCTTGCCTCTTTCTGTACCCCTCTTCCCTCTTTCTGTACTTCTTTCCTCTTTCTGCACCCCTGTTCCCTCTTTCTGCAGTTCTCTTGCCTCTTTCTGCACCTCTGTTGCTTCTTTCTGCAGTTCTCTTGCCTTTTCTGCACTCCTCTTGCCTCTTTCTGCACCTCTGTTGGTTCTTTCTGCACTCCTCTTGCTTCTTTCGGCACCTCTCTTGCAAATTTCTGCGCCCCTCTTGCCTCTTTCTGCACCCCTGTTCCCTATTTCTGCACCTCTCTTGCCTCTGTCTGCATCCGTGTTCCATCTTCTGTACCTTGTTTGCCTGTTCGTGCAACTTACTTGCCTCTTTCTGCAGTTCTCTTGCCTCTTTCTGCACCTCTGTTGCTTCTTTGTGCACTTCTCTTGCCTCGTTCTGCACCCATTTTGCTTCTTTCTGCACTTCTCTTGCTTCTTTTTGTACCTCTCGCTTCTTTCTGCACCCCTGTTGCCTCTCTCTGCACCCATCTTCCCACTTTCCGCACCCCTCCTCTCACTTTCTGTACCTCTCTTGCCTCTTTCTACACTTTTCTTGCCTCTTTCTACATTTCTGTTGCTTGTTTCTGGACTTCTCTTGCCTCTTTCTGCACCTCTCTTGCTTCTTTCTGTACCCCTATTGCGTCTTTCTGCACCCCTCTTCCCTCTTTCTGCACCTCTCTTGCCTCCTTCTGCACCTCTCTTGCCCCTTTCTATAGTTCTCTTGCCTCTTTCAGCACCCCTCTTGCCTCTGTCTGCAGCAATGTTGGTTCTTTCTGCAGTTCTCTTGCCTCTTTCTGCACCTCTATTGCCTTTTTCTGCACATCTCTTGCCTCTTTCTGCTCTTCTCTTGCCTCTTTCTGCACGTCTCATGCTTTTTTCTGCGCTTCTCTTGCTTCTTTCTGCGCTTCTCTTGCTTCTTTCTGCACTTCTATGGCCTCTTTATGCACTCCTATTGCCTCTTTCTGCACCTCTGTTGGTTCTTTCTGCACTTCTCTTGCCTCTTTCTGCACCCCTCTTGCCTCTTTCTGCACCCCTCTTCCCTCTTTCTGCACCTCTTTCCTCTTTCTGCACCCCCGTTCCCTATTTCTGCAGTTCTCTTGCCTCTTTCTGCACCTCTGTTGCTTTTTTCTGTACTTCTCCTGCCTTTTCTGCACTCCTCTTGCCTCTTTCTGCATGCCTCTTGCTGCTTTCGGCATCTCTCTTGCAAATTTCTCCACCTCTCTTGTCTCTTTCTGCACCCCTGTTCCCTATTTCTGCACCTCTCTTGCCTCTGTCTGCACCCGTGTTCCATCTTGCTGCACCTTGTTTGCCTGTTTGTGCAACTTTCTTGCCTCTTTCTGCAGTTCTCTTGCCTCCTTCTGCACCTCTGTTGCTTCTTTGTGCACTTCTCTTGCCTCGTTCTTCACCCCTCTTGCCTCTTTCTGTACCCATTTTCCTTCTTTTTGCACTTCTCTTGCTTCTTTCTGTACCTCTCTTGCTTCTTTCTGCACCCCTGTTGCCTCTTTCTGCACCCCTCTTCCCTCTTTCTGCACCCCTCCTCCCACTTTCTGTACCCCGCTTGCCTCTTTCTGCACTTCTCTTGCCTCGTTCTACATTTCTGTTGCTTGTTTATGGACTTCTCTTGCCTCTTTCTGCACCTCTCGCTTCTTTCTGTACCCCTCTTGCATCTTTCTTCACCCCTCTTCCCTCTTTTTGCACATCTCTTGCCTCCTTCTGTACCTCTCTTGCCTCTTTCTATAGTTCTCTTGCCTCTTTCTGTACATCTGTTGCTTCTTTCTGCACTTGTCTTGCCTCTTTCAGCACCCCTCTTGCCTCTGTGTGCACCAATGTTGGTTCTTTCTGCAGTTCTCTTGCCTCTTTCTGCACCTTTCTTGTCTTTTTCTGCCCATCTCTAGCCTCTTTCTGCTCTTCTCTTGCCTCTTTCTGCACTTCTCTTGCTTCTTTCTGCCCTTCTCTTGCTTCTTTCTGCACTTCTCCGGCTTCTTTCTGCACTTCTCCGGCCTCTTTCTGTACTTCTATTGCCCCTTTCTGCACCTCTGTTGGTTCTTTCTGCACTTCTCTTGCCTCTTTCTGCACCTCTCTTGTCTTTTCCTGCCCATCTCTAGCCTCTTTCTGCTCTTCTCTTGCCTCTTTCTGCACTTTTCCTGCTTCTTTCTGTGCTTCTCTTGCTTCTTTCTGCCCTTCTCTTGCTTCTTTCTGCACTTCTCCGGCCTCTTTCTGTACTTCTATTGCCCCTTTCTGCACCTCTATTGGTTATTTCTGCACTTCTCTTGCCTCTTTCTGCACCCCTCTTGCTTCTTTCTGCACCCCTCTTGTGTCTTTCTGCACCCCTCTTCCCTCTTTCTGTACCTCTCTTCCCTCTTTCTGCACCTCTCTTCCCTCTTTCTGCACCTCTCTTCCCTCCTTCTGCACCTCTCTTCCCTCTTTCTACAGTTCTCTTGCCTCTTTCTGTACCTCTTTTGCTTCTTTCTGCACTTCTCTTGCCTCTTTCAGAACCCCTCTTGCCTCTGTCTGCACCTCTGTTGGTTCTTTCTGCACTTCTCTTGCCTCTTTTTTGCACTTCTCTTGCCTCTTTCTGCTCTTATCTTGCCTCTTTCTGCGCTTCTCTTGCTTCTTTCTGCACTTCTCTTGCCTCTTTCTACATTTCTCGTGCTTCTTTCTGGACTTCTCTTGCCTCTTTCTGCAACCCTCTTACCTCTTTCTGCACCTTTGTTGCTTCTTTCTGTACTTCTCTCTCTTCTTTCTGCTCCTGTCTTGCTTCTTTCTGCACCCCCTGTTGCCTCTTTCAGCACTTGTCTTCCCTCTTTCTGCACCTCTGTTGTCTCTCTCTGTACCTCTTTGCCTCTTTCTGCACTTCTCTTGCCTGTTTCTGCACCTCTGTTGCTTCTTTCTGCACTTCTCTTGCCTCTTTCTGCATTTCTGTTCCTTCTTTCAGCACTTCTCTTGCCTCCTTCTGCACCTTTGTTACTTCTTTCAGCACTTCTCTTGTCTTTTTCTGCACCCCTGTTTCCTCTTTCTGTACCTCTCTTGCCTGTTTCTGTACCTCTCGCCTCTTTCTGCACCCGATCCCTCTTTCTGCACCTCTCTTGCCTGTTTCTGCAACTCTCTTGCCTCTTTCTGTAGTTCTCTTTCCTGTTTCTGCAGCTCTCTTGCCTCTTTCTGCTCCTCTCTTGCCTCTTTCTGCACTTCTCTTGTCTCTTTCTATACTTCTCTTGCCTCTCGCTGCACTTCTCTTGCCTCTTTCTGCACTTCTCTAGCTTCTTTCTGCACTTCGTTTGCCTCTTTCTGCACATTTCTTACTCTTTCTGCACCTCTCTTGTTTTTTTCAGCAATTCTCTTGCTTCTTTCTGTACTTCTCCCGACTGTTTCTATATTGAAATTGGAAGTGCAAGCTGTTAAGTTTAAAGGACTGTGTGCTCTCGTGACTGAGGTATATGTCTACTTGTACATGTATTCTCACATGTGTTATGGATCTGAAGATGGTAGCTTAAAAAGGGGGTAGCTTCTCTTATAGGTGGTCAAATCTTGTTAGTTCTGCTCTGTCATTCGGTTGCACAGGCAGACATGTGTTATGTATATAGGTGTTATAGAGCCCCTCAAATGTACTATTGAATATGCATGTGCCCTGTATTAGGAGCAGAAAGATATACATGCACCTTCTTGTACACAAATTTACAGAGTATGCTGTTTAAAACACGGATATTCAAGTTTTTGTATGTTTATATTTATGTAACATGTCACCAGGTAAAAGCAGAGACACACGCATGCATACCTTCACAAACTTGGTCAGACTTACAACAGTGATATGGTTAGGATTGCTGTTTTACATTTGGTAGGCCTAACATTCTGAACAGTCAATGAATAGTGAACCTTCAAGAGAAAAGTGAGGTTTAAGACATCTTGGGAGAAGGATTAGTGATTGGGCTACTTTGTATGAGTCTGTGGAAAGGTACAGTCAAAGTAGGCCTCTTTGTGCACCCCTGTTGCTTCTTTCTGCACTTCTCTTGCTTCTTTTTGCACCTTTCTTCCTCTTTCTGGACTTCTGTTGCCTCTTTCTGCACTTCTCTTGCTTCTTTATTTACCTTTCTTCCTCTTTCTGCACATGTCCTACCTATGATGGCAGATTTAGAAATTAGCATTTAGAAAACCTTAGAAATTCACTGAAAAAACCACAGGTTTCAGGGACGTTATAGTTAGGAATTAGCAGTTAAAAAACCTTTGAAATTCACTGAAAAAACCCATAGGTTTCAGGTACGTTATAGTTAGAAATTAGTATTTAAAAAACCTTAGAAATTCACTGAAAAAAACACAGGTTTCAGGAACGTTATAGTTAGTTGGACATTGCACTCGTACAAAACCAAAGAAATTCCGCCGTTATGGTTAGTTGAGCTAACTATAACTTGCGCCCCCGCAATGTACTGCTGATGACCGAATCGGGCAGTTTGTTTCAATCCCAGGGGCTGAACTGCATCTAGAGCCCAGTTCCTGTTGTTTGCTGAGCCCAGGACGAAACGCTTCCTTCTTCCTTGCACACGGCTGTGCGCCTACACACTCTGGTGGGACTTCGAGTCCCAGAGTGCAACGTGTGCTTCCTGGCTCTCACAGCTGAGAGGGAGGCGTCATCACCGGCATCAACGTGCTCAAAAGCGCTGCACATCCTCCGTGGCACGGGACGCGCTTACCGAATTGGGCAGTTTGTTTCAATCCCAGGGGCTGAACTGCATCTAGAGCCCAGTTCCTGTTGTTTGCTGAGCCCAGGACGAAATGCTTCCTTCTTCCTTGCGCACCGCTGTGCGCCTACACACTCTGGTGGGACTTCGAGTCCCAGAGTGCAACGTGTGCTTCCTGGCTCTCACAGCTGATAGGGAGGCGTCATCACCGGCATCAACGCGCTCAAAAGCGCTGCACATCCTCCGTGGCACGGGACGCGCTTACCGAATTGGGCAGTTTGTTTCAATCCCAGGGGCTAAACTGCATCTAGAGCCCAGTTCCTGTTGTTTGCTGAGCCCAGGACGAAATGCTTCCTTCTTCCTTGCGCACCGCTGTGCGCATACACACTCAGGTGGGACTTCAAGTCCCAGAGTGCAATGTGTGCTTCCTGGCTCTCACATCTGAGAGGGAGGCATCATCACTGGCATCAACGCGCTCAAAAGCGCTGTACATCCTCCGCGGCGCGGGACGTGCGCGGGCCGCGCCCGGGCTAAGCCCGGGCCAAGGGCGGGTCCGTCCTTGCCTGTCAGTGACCGTATGAGGCCGGGCTGGGCCAGGACTCTTGGTTTTCCCCCGTTTTGTTCCGTGAGTTATTGGGACTACCTGACTTTGCTTATATCAGTGTGGTGAGTTACTCTCCACCTGTTTAGATTGAAGGGTCCATGGTGCACTGATTCAGGGGTCAAATTTATATTTATTAGACTTATGTTCTGTTAGTGTTTGAATAAGGGGAGATAGCGCTGTTCATTGCTGTAATTGCATGCTGCTCTTTAGTTTCTATGACCAGGGGGTTATGAGTTTTAAATGTTTTCGATCCTGAGATCTGGGAATCATGTTTTAATTGTATTTTTAAATTGTATTAACTATTCCTGCCTGTTTGTGAGCACGACGCACTTTATTTTCACTGGAGGGAAACTATAAGGTACGGGGTCTGTACTAACCACAGCCCATTGTGGCAGGGCCGTATGTGTATTAGATCCCGCGTCTGGGGGTACACATATTGGAGCTGTAAGATATATATCCATTCTATGCTAGGAAAGGGGGGCATTCCGGTAACGATTTATAGTGTATCTTAGGAATGCACAAGGGGAGTATTGGTATTATATACTCCGGTTAAATAGCTAAGAAAGGGTGATCACTTTTTACTAGAGTAAGTTACTATGGGGAAAAGAAAATTAACAACAAATAATTCTGTGAAACATCCTAGTAAGCCCAAGGATGTGAACATGACCCTGTTAAATTATC
The DNA here is from genome assembly GCA_963921515.1 of Calotriton arnoldi. Lineage (NCBI taxonomy): Eukaryota > Metazoa > Chordata > Amphibia > Caudata > Salamandridae > Calotriton > Calotriton arnoldi. The sequence continues at coordinate 2,470,349 of CAWUFW010000049.1, read as the reverse complement.
TTACGGGGGCAGTTGGTGTGATAGAAAAACAGATTTCTTCCATTGAAAAATCTTTAAATATGGACACGCAGGGATTAATAACTAGTAGCAAGGCTACATCCCTACCCAATGCTAGAACTGGTGAAGCTTGTGCTTTGAGAACACCGAATTCAGACCCTTCTAAAAATGGATGTATTCAGGTAATTCCTGATGATATCTTGATTAGTGATTTGGATTCAGAAATCCTGCCACCGTCAAAAAGACTCTGTAACCCAAGGCCAACTGAAATTTTAAATAAATTTCCACAAGTACACACAGCTACTCTAGAGTATAGACCATCTAAGCACTATCCTAAAAACAACAGGGGAAAAAAGCCAACTCCCAGACCCCAAAGGGTAAAGATAATGCACCCTGCTTAAAAAATAAAGGTAACGGTCCCTCTAATGATTGCGAGAAAGTGATCAATTTAATCATGGACCTAACACAGTATGTTAAACAGTCCATTAATACCCTAGAAGCTAGATTGGGAAAAATTGAAGTAGGCATGGAAAGAGTTATTGGAAATCAGAGCCTTATCATGCAAAAGGGTAATATGTGTAATTTGGGCCCTCATAGTTTCCCAACAAAGGCCCTAGGTGTAAATTCAAATAATACCACAGTAATACCTGATAAGCAGAGTGGCGAAAGGGAAAAGGCTAATGTGGCAGGGACAGATGTTGCTCATAGTAGCTCAGTTTTAAAAGATGGAGCACCTAATGAAATACAGAAGCGAAGTCCAGGATCGGGTGTGGTGGCTAGACCTGAACGTGACCTGTTACCAAGGTTACGTTCGGATTATGTCAATACATTTGATAGTCCTGGTACTCCTCATAATTTAAATTTACCCCCTGCAGCCACCCCTACACTGTGATTTTGGCTAATGTTCCAGTCCCCCTTTCTGGGGAAATCCTGAGGGCCCCTGGGGGCCAACTAGCCCACCAGGTACCTCCAGTAAGCGCCAGAGGCCTGCGTTGCAGAGAGGTGGTCCAGGCTATGCCCCTTTTTACACCTCTCTGCAACGCAGGCCTGTGGCGCTTACTGGAAGTACCTGGTGGGCTAGTTGGGCCCCATGGACCCTCAGGATTCAAGGTGACCTAATACCCAACTTAAAACGCACCACAGGGCGCGTTTGCACAGTGGTGAAGAGAGGGGGCGGGGCCTCAGGTGACATGTGTGCAAACATGCCCTGTGGCGCGTTTTAAGTTGGGGAATTAATTCCCCTTGAATCCTGAGGGACTCTGGGGGCCAACTAGCCCACCAGTTACCTCCAGTGCGCGCCACAGGGCTGCGTTGCAGAGAGGTGGTCCAGGCCACGCCCCTTTTTACACCTGTGTGCAACGCAGCTCTGTGGCGCTTACTGGAGGTACTTAGTGGGCTAGTTGGACCCCAGGGACCCTCAGGATTCAAGGGGACTTAATCTACCAACTTAAAACGGCCACAGGGCTTGTTTGCACACGTCACCTCAGGCCCCCCCCTTCACCACTGTGCAAACGCGCCCCGGGGCGCGTTTTAAGAGGAAGTTTTAATCCCCCTGCCCTATTATGTACTAGGACAAAAACTCTCCCCAGAGACCTATATTTCTTTGCAAAAGATTCAATCTTATATGGGTTGAAATACCGGTGCAATAACAAAAAAAATCTAATACTCAATTGAATTTAGACATCTTTTTTATATCAAAATTACTTTTATTTTCATATATATGATTTTCTCATTTATTATAAACAGTATACATCAATTATCTACTAAGTTCATTTTTTAAAAATTACATAACAAAAATAATGATATCAAATTAATGATCCCCCAACAAAAAATCCATCTAACAAAGAAAAAGAAAAAGAAACCACATTCACTCTTGCCAATCGCTCACAATCGTACAAGACACATATACACATGTTGGTATAAAGAACACATAGATATAATACGATTCCAATGGGCAAAATTAATGATCAAGGCCAAACGGTCTGGGCGCACGTTGTCGACGCGCGTTTCGGTGGAATAACACACACCGTGAACCACCTTCATCAGGACCTCGCCCAAATTGAGTACTGTGTCACAACAACAAAACACACCGGGGGTACTAAAATCTGTTGCCCTTGTGAATTGCCCTTCCTCCAAGGGAAAACAGCTGTCGAGATAATAGACAGCAATGTCTATGACTAGCAACAGCTAGCCAACTCCTAATAACTCAAATGCTTACGAGCTTCCTGATCAATCTGTATAGTTAGAGTCCTCTTCGCCAATAGTCAAAGTTCTAAAGAAGTATACGTGTAGAACATAGGATCTTGTTCTACCAAAAACTAAACGCTTCTTAGTCCAAGTCATATAAAGGAGAATGTTCCTGTGATGTACATCGCGATAGATATTGTAAGTTGCATCCACCATGCATAAAACTGTTCTTTGTATAGTCACATCCTCATGATTACGCGTACAACTGCAAACTGGCGAGTCAGGGCCTTACAGAGGAGGTCATGCTAATCACAGGGATACCCCAACGCATAGTGTTCCCTAGTGTATGTAGGTGTTTTCACTGTATTCGAAGTGTCTTTTAGCATAGCACTGTCATCAGTGATGTCATCAGTGATGTCATTTGAGATGTCATCAGTGATGTCATCAGTGATGTCACTGACCATGTCATGAGTGATGTAATATGTGACGTCATCAGCAGTGCATTGCGGGGGCACGAGTTATAGTTAGCTGAACTAACTATAACAGGGGAATTTCACGGGTTTTGTACGAGTGAAATGTCCAACTAACTATAACTGTCCCTAAAACCTATGGTTTTTTCAGTGAATATATATATATACACACACAAGACAAGATATGCTGAAAACACACCCAGCCTGTGGACCTGGGCTCGTGCAGGGGGCCCACCGCCGAAAGTATTGCTTCGCACCCCAACATCTTCACATCATTTGAAAAAAGATGACCCAACACCAGTGGAGTTACTTCTCATGGCAGTTTTAATTGGCAGTAACAGGGAAACACAACGTGTCTCAACCGGTCATGGTCTTGATCACGTGTCAAGTAGCGTTTTGAGCCAAATTTTTAAAGAACTACTCCCATCATTGACATATATATGTAAGTCCGTTTTTATATAGCGCAGCTACTCACCCTTACGGGTCTCAAGGCGCTGGGGGCCGTAGTGGAAATTAAGTGAGCTATTGCCCAGAGTCACATGGTGCTGAGCTGAGCTGCCGCCGGAGCCAGGGATCGAACCTTGAACCCTGTGCTCCGAAGTCAGCTGCCCTGGCTGCTGCACCACACCTCTCCACATAGAAATAGAATTTGCTTCACTCAAATGTGCTACATTTGTAAGTCATAATACAATTCAAAATCAATCCCGTAGACTATCAAACTTATTTTCATCAAAAGAAAAATTCCGTTACACAATGTCATGTACTTTTAGAAGGAAAAAGTGTTCAAAATTAACGCAATTATATTATACATAAACTCTATGAGATATTAATGCAATGCATCAAAACTTGAGTAAGCTATCATATTTGTTTTTAAAGGCTATAGTTGCCTGACATGTTTCATTAAATTCTTTACATGATTCTAACCCCAGGTCTTTAGGAACCACAAAAATATCGGCTGTAGTGGCCAAAATTCATCAAATGGACACTCTGAGATATTTATGCAAATTATCAAACCTCGGGTTAGCTATCATGTTCGTTTTATGAGGTTATAGTAGCCCAACATGTTTCATTGAAATCTGTAAATAACTCTAACCCCAGGCCATTGAGAACCAATCATACCTATGGAAATCTTGGCTGTAGTAGCCACACTTCATCAAATCATTAACCCGCCTAATTATCATACTTTAAATAGTGCCAATTACTATAAACTTGATAAACATACATGTAATTAATGCAAATCTCCTATTTTAGGCTGGTTATTGTGCATGTCCTTAGTGTACTTAGCAGCTATAGTAATCTCAAGTAACTATAACTTGTGCCCTAAGATAACTATAACTTACTCCCCCAGCCATGTACAGTTTTCTCATCAAATATTTCACTGCAAATTTTGCAGTGATATTATCAATGATGTCATAGAAGATGTCATGAGTGATGCAATATGTGAGGTAATTAGCAGTGCATGGTGAGGGAGTGAGTTATAGTTATCTTAGTGCACAAGTTATAGTTACTTGAGATAACTATAACTGCTGAATTTCAATGGTTTTGTGAGTGTAAAATCTGAACCTAACTGTAACATCCCTGTAACCTTTGGTTTTTTTAAGGGAATTTCTAAAGTTTTTTAAATTCTGTTTCCTAACTATAACGTACCTGTAACCTTTGTTTTTGTCAGTGAATTCTATGGTTTTTAATGCTATTTCCTAACTATAACGTTCCTGTAACTTTTGTTTTTTTAGTGAATTTCAATGTTTTTTAAAATGTAAATTGTACTACGATTTGACCCATAAGTTCAATTTACTAATATACATTTTTATCAAGTTTAGAAATACATTTTGTTAACACATTCATAAAAATTTTGGACCAATTTAAAACTAAAAATTTAAAAATTATGGTTAGGTAACTTACGTAGTCTTTCTATAAATTCAAAGTGCCGAGTCTTTCTATTTTTTTAAATTAATTTTATGGATCCACGTGAAACGTCAGCCAAAGAAGAGGTCTGCTGGTTATATTGCACACAATCAATACTAAACAACAACACATTTAATACAAACATATGCAATTGCAATTTCTATAAGTGTATCACTGCTTTTGTCTGGGTGCATGAGTGGCTGTGTGAATTACTGTGTGGGTGTGTGAGTAGCTATTTGGGTATGTGAGTGGGTGTGTGAGTGGCTATGTGGATGTGTATGTGGGTCTGGGAGTGGCTCTGTTGGTGTGTAAGTAGGTGTGTGAGGGGTTTTGTGGGTCTGTGAGTTCTTCCGTGAGTGGCTGTATGGGTGTGTGAGTGGTTGTGTGGGTGTGTAAGTGGGTGTGTGAGTGTCTGAAAGGGTATGTGAGTAGCTGCGTGGGTCTGTGAGAGGGTGAGTGGCTGTATGGTTGTGTGAGTGGTTGTGTGGGTGTGCAAGTGGTTGTGGGAGTGGATGTGTGAATGACTGTATGGGTGTGTGAGTGGGTATGTGAGTGGTTGTGTGGATATGTAAGTGAGTATGCGAGTGTATGAGTGAGTATATAAGTAGGTGCGTGGGTCTGCACATTTTTTAAATTGAGGTCTGGGTCCTCAAATTCACCTGTATCTGCGAGGATCCGGGCAGATCCAGATGGATCCGCAGATCCTCGCGCCCTAAAGAAAACATATTGGGAACATTTCTTGCCCATGAGGTATTCCTCACAGACCCCTGCATCAGTCCCTTGGGGTCTTGGTACCTCTTCCCTGACCCCTTCTATCACTTTTACATTTTATTTTCCCCCTGGTAACCTTGTGCCAATGCACAAAATGGCAGAATGGCAGCGGCAACTTTTTTCTCAGGTCGCGGCCAGCCAATCGCAACAGTGTTGTTGGCACGTGCATCCACAAATTTGGGATCCACAGAGGATTTGTGGCAGATCTATGTCTCTAGATATAGATGAATCTTTTTACTTTAATAACTCCAAAACTACTGAACAGATTTACACCAAATTACAAAAAGTACTCTTTCTGGACCAAGATCTAGCTTTCTGCCAAATTTGCTGTAATTCCGTTCAGCGGTTCAGGCTGTAGTCATGTCTAAAATCCCTGTGGAAAATTGCATGGACAATGCACATTTTGGAATCCCCCTTTTTCTCGGCCCCCGCTTGACGGATCACCCCGAAACATTCCACAAAGCAGCTGAAGTGAGTGGCAAACTAGTGTTTAAATATTTGTGAAGATTCGTCAAACAGCGCCAGTTATTAGCAAAAAGTGAATAAGAAATAGGAAGCTGTCCATATGTAGAACCCTCCCCAGCTGAGGTAGTAAAGTATGCACAGACGTAACACCATTACCTTTCATTATATCTACATATTCTCTAATCATTTTAGCATATACATTATCCTTAAACCCACTAACAAAATTATCTTCATGGACTGGTACATCATGTTTTAATTCTTGTCAGTTAGAAGTGATCTCAACATTAGCATTGTTAGCATGATCTGATGCGTGTCTCACAGGAGTAAGTAAACAGAACAACACTCCCACTAAAACTATTAATATTAATACTAATAATATTAACCCAACAATTTTACAGCATTTGCTGTACTCCATCTTCTAATAAGACAAAAAACTTATTGTGGTAAAAATTTAAGAATCAACAAAAGTTTCTTTAAAACAATAATATTTTTCTTCTTATTTTACTAGAACAATATTCAAAACAAAAATTCAAAATAATCTTCTCAGTTTTCATTTCAGAAGTTCATTTTCAAAATTCATTTGTCAAATTTAAAATTTTCTTTGTTCAGCAGAAGTCTCAAAATTTTTGTCTCAAAAAGTCTCTTTATTCAAATCAAAGTGGTTCTTCTTTTGTTTCAGACCAGGGCCCGTATGTAGAAGTGCCCCGGGGGTGCAACAGGTGTTTGCGCCAGCTTTGTGTGGCCCCGGTGAACTTTGGAATTACAGAAGGGGCCGCAGATGCTTGTGCGTCCCCTTCTGTAATACTGAAAGCGCTGGTACACATACAGCGCCAGGGCTTCCTCAAGAAGGCATTCCCTCATTTGCATGGGGGTGTGCCCCCTTGCAAATGAGGGGATCCCTTAGCCTCTGTGCCAGCGCCGTATTACATATGCGGGCGCAGAGGCAAAGAAGCTCTCAGGAGGTGCACTGACTGTCAATGCGCCCCCTGATTGCAGCCCTCTGGTGGGGGAAAGGGGGTCCCATGGACCCCTGAGACATCCCTTTGCAGGGGGGTGCAGTCACTCACTCTACCCGCCTGCAAAGGTATCTTGAATCCCCTTTAACAGTGCAGAAGGGTTGCCGCCTGCACTGTGAAAACACGGAGCGGCTTTAAAGCAGCAGCTCCGTTTTTCACTTGAATGTGCTGCCCCCAGGGCAGTGCATGTTCACAGCTGCCCTGGGGGCAGTGCATTCTCCATAATGCCGCGCATATTTCTGGTTAGCGCTGGGCGCACCTTTTGAGAGGTGCACCTAGCGCTAACCAGGAAAATGCGCGGCATCCATAATATGGCCCCTAGTCTCTTATTCACTCTTAAACTTGTACTGACATTGATTCACCAACGTATAGTCATCCAACACAGTTTCATTTTCTTCTTCTTCTGAAACTGTAGCTAAATATGTCCATTAAGGAGATGCGTATTTCCTATTTGGGATTCTCTTTCTCATTGATTTCTCGGTCACTGGTGATTCACTTTCAGTAGTTTCATAATCGATTTGTCTCTCAGGCTTTTTTCTGGTACACAGTGTTTTCTTGTGTAATTTCTTTTCCTTGGAACATCTTCCTCAATTCTTTCTCACACAGCATCAGTCTTTGTCACAGTTTCTTTACTTTCCAAAGAACTTTGGCTCAAACTCAAGCTTGAACTTTTAATTGAACTCTGATCATCTTTGTCTTTATCTGCTCTGTTCACTGTGAACTTCTTTCCTTTGAGGGTCTTTACAACTTTAATCTTCAACTGCAACTTTTCACTGCTTGAATCAGAGACTACTAATCCTTGCATTTGTCTTTTGCACTGCAACGTGTCTTCAATCTGATCTCTATTTTGAAACTAGGCTTCAGGGGAAATTACCTTATGCCATTACAACGCGGTCATTACAATGACCGCATTGTTAGCACGCAATGCCATTATTACGCAAGTCATTACATCGACTTGCAGTAGATGGCGCGCTAACATTAGTAATAGTATAGTTTACTATTCCAACACCTTCCCTACTGTTGCGTAGGCTGGAGTTGGAATAGTAAATTATATATTTCTAATGTCAGCACGCCATCTACTGCAAGTCGATGTAATGACTTGCGTAGTAATGGCATTGCGTGGTGACAACGCGGTCGTTGTAACGACCGCGTTGAAATGCCATGCGATGTAATGACTCGCGTAGTAACAAGTCATATTCGGCTTCAGGAAGTTCTTCACTAGAGCTTTCACTTACCTGAAACTTCACCTTTTTAATTTGCTTTTCCTCTTTGTCTTCACCAGTTTAAAATTTTTCAAAATTCTCAGATTCTTCACCCACCTCTGGATTCACGCTATGAACTTAAGCTTGACTTTGAGCTTGACTTTGTGTGCCTGACTCTAGATCAGTTGGCTCATCCACTGTTTCAGCTACTCTCACGCTCTTCTTGAGCAGTGTGGATCCACTTTACAGCAGTATTCATAGTCAATATTATCTGATAAGGTCCTCACCAATGCTCCTCAAGGCAGCTCCTCATGACAAGGTTTCGTATCACAATCAAATTGCCCGGGTTACAGTTATTGTAGGCAATATCTTTACATTCTTCTGTTGCCACATTCACCTGATGGGAAACGCATTTCACCATATCAGCCAGACTTTTGCAATAATCTAGCACAATGTCATCAGTTATTGAAACTAGTGCAACTGAAGGAACAAATGCAAAACTCGATGCTCTTCCCATGATAATCTCATATTGCGATAAACGGGTCTTTGTCAGCAGTACTTCTCATCAAAACAAGAGGAATGGCATAAAGCCACTTTAAACCAGTTGAAGTACAAACGTTCTGCAGTTTATTCTTGAAAGTGCTATTCGCTCTCTATATAATTTCAGAAGATTATGGTCAATAACTTCAATGAAACCTTTGATTTATCCCAAACGCTGTGCAGATTATTTGCACAATCTCATTCGTAAACTGAGTTTCATGACCAGTCTCAATAGAAATAGGAATTCCAAATCTCAGTATTAACTCCATAAACAATAATTTGGCAACTGTAAGACTATCTGATAATCTGGTGGGATATGCCTCAACCCATTTAGAAAACCAGCAAATAACCACATAGCTGTACTACAAACCATTACAATCTGGCATCTCTATAAAATCTGCTTGGAGTCTTGTAAATGGGCCTTCTGATTTGCCAAAATGATTCATGACAGTAACTATTCGATTCTTTTTGGAGTTTTATATAGTGCAAACTCGGCCCGAAGGAATCAGAGCACTTAACATGAGCACCAGCTGCATTATAGACAGACACATTCATTTTGTTAGGCACAGGGAGATTAAGTGATTTGCCCAGAGTCACAGGACGTTGAGAGTCCCTGCGGAGACTTGAACCCGGTTCCAGAGCTTTGAGGTTGACCGCTCTAGCCATCTGCCTGGATTATTCAAATGACATATTAGACATACACTGCAAACAGGGAAACAGCCATCACATCGCATGCATTACAACGCATGCGATTACAACGCAGTTGTTACAACGACCGCGTTGTTACATCGCAGTACCATTACAACGCAAGTCGTTACAACGACTTGCTGTAGGGGGCACTCTAAACTAAGGAATAGTATAATTTACTATTCCAACACCTTCCCTACTGTTGCACAACTGGAGTTGGAATAGTAAATTATGCTATTCCTAAGTCCAGCGCGCCCCCTACAGCAAGTCGTTGTAACGACTTGTGTTGTAATGGTACTTGATGTAACAACGCGGTCGTTTTAACGACCGCATTGTAATCGCATGCGTTGCAAACGCATGGGATGTAAAAGCCTATATTCCTGCAAACATCCTCAGCATGATTTTGAAATCTTGTATTTTCCCTGTACTTTTTTAATATTCTGATCGGACTATCTCTACATGCATGGGACCTGTTATGCAAATATTTACACATGGGATATAGCATTGAATCAGACAGGACATACTTATACTCGCCATTCACGTACAAATCCTGATAATATTTCTTGTAGCCAAGTTCCCCCTTTTCTCTTTTCTCATCTTCTGGGGCATCCTTCTGCAAATCTCTCAATTCACTCACAGAAAATTGTGTTGAATCCATAAAGAAACAATTTATATTTTAGGCATTCTGTATTGAATTAGTTCTCAATTCTCCACTTTCGCTCTGCTGTATAACTGTCTCTTCCTGTAACGCACAATATTTTGGCACCTGGTTTGCATACTGGTTTCCAAGCGTGACCATGTCTTTTCTAGCTTTATGGGCAATGAATTGTAGAACTGCAATTTCTTTTGGTTTTTGATTGACTTTCAACAAATGCAACATGTAAGCACTATGTTTGTAGGGGCTCCTAACGATGACATAAACCTCTTTGTGACCATAGTCATGGACAACTCCAAAACCGTACTAGTTTTCTATATAAAATGCCACATCCAAATTCTCTGATACGCACCAAGCTCTCATCAATGTTACCAGTTCTATCATTTGAACTGAATTTCCATTTGGCAGAGGAAATGCTTCTAAAGTTTAAGCTGTGGAAAATACTGCATAGGCAGTTCTCGAAGCTCCATAGGGGTCTCAAAAGCAAGAACCATCAACAAACAATGTCAGATCATCCATTTCCAAAGGTGTCTCTTTAATGTCTGTTCTTGGTTTTGAACATAACTTAGTCACGTCTATACTTTTTTGGTCTGGTTCGACTTCAATCTCATCATTTCCTCCATCTTCACAACTATAGTCTGAAATTGAAAGCAGTGTCACTGGATTTAAAACACCACTACATCTCCTGAAAGAGATGTTTTCCGCTGCAAGTATGACCTGCCCATAATGAGTCAGTATACTGTTAGTTATATGCTGTGTCCTTGTTCTGCACAAAATAATTTCAACTGAATGTGGGACATTTACAATTAAAGTATGGCCCATAACAATCAACAATCCCTTCACTTTGTTCAATGCCAATGCAAACAGCTGCACCCGATTTCAAACAACCTGGAAGACTTACAGCTACTGGATCCAACACAGCAGAAAGATAAGCCACTGGGTACATTAAACCACTATGTTTCTGGGTAAGAATCGAAAGTGCAAAACCATTTCTGTCATGGCAGAACAGAAAAAAACATCATATTGTAATCAGGCATCCCGAGTTTGCAAGCATGACACAAACGACCGTCAATTTCTTAAATGCATCAGAGCATTGTTTATCAAATGGTACCAGATATTGGACATCACTAGATATCAACCTTACTAAAGATTTTGCAATCAAGGAACAATTTGGAATCCACTGCCCACAGTATCTAACAAGTTCAAGAATCATCTGATCCTCCCTCCGAGTGGTTGGCTGACTAATTCTCCAAATTGCAGAAACGTGTTCCTTTGAGACTTTCCTCACACCCTTCTAGGATGGTGTCCAAGATAGATGATTTCCTTTTTACAATACTGCATTTTAATTGGGGAAAACTTATGTCCATTTTCAGCTAAATGATTTAAGGTAATTGTATCAAGATTAGAGTCCTCTTTTGTCTTAGATGCAACCAGTAGGTCATCAATATACTGCCCTGGACTGAACTGCGTGCCAACTTCAAACTCTCTAACTCTTTCTTCAGGACCTGACTTAAAATCGAAGGACTTTCTGTATACCCTTGTGAAATTTCATACCACACGAGAACTTTATTCAGTAATTGAAATACAAAAAGGAACTGTGATTCCCCGTGCAAAAGAAGTGAGAAGAACACTTAGCATGAGTCGATGACTGTATGCCATTCTGCTTCTGAAGGAATCTGAAACAAAATCACAGATGGATTCGGTACCGCTGGACAACATGGATCAACAATCTTGTTCATCTTGCAGAGATCTTGTACGAGCCTCCACTTGCCATTCAGCTTTTTAATCCCCATCATGGGAGAGTTACAAGGCCTACCAAGCACCTCCCAGAGATTGCCCTTCTTAATCATCTTTTTAATCACTGGTTTTCTTCTTTCCTCTGCATCATTTGTAAGTCTGTATTGTCTAATTCTTGGATATTTGCATCTGATTTGTCTTTTATTTTAATTGGCTTTCCTGTTTTATTCAATCCAATCTCTTTTTGAGTAAAATCCCATACCTCATCTTTGACAGTAGGTCTTAAATCCAGAGGCAGGTCTTCTTTAGGTAAAACTAGGAATAACCCAACTCTTGAATCTGGTGAGTTTATCTTAAACATGGAATCCTCATCTTGTGTTTCAATCACTTCACCATCCGTTTTGCAGAAAATCACACAATTCATTTTGAAAGGCACGTCCCTTCCCAACAATGACACTGGACTTGAATCACACAAATAAATTGGTGATTGTTGTACATCTGACCAATTTTAACTAGAATATCTCCTGTAACCTGATTAACAATGTGTTTATGACTGATCCCTACAACTTGGACTTCTCTTCCAGAGAGTGGTAGAATTGGGACTTCCACAGAACAAACTGTAGAATGGGAAGCCCCTGTATCAATTAACAATGAGAAGGGATGAATATTGACTTCTCCATCACTGTATAGGCCAATTTAGTATATCTCTATGACTGCTCCAAGTAAACAATCCTCCTCCATCCTCAGGCACCGTCATTGTGAACTACTCCCTTCTAATACATTGTTCAGAATCAATGGATTCTGCTGGTACCCTGCGCTGCAGGGTATATAATTCTTCATGGTTTGCTGCATCACTGTGGCTAAAGGCATTAACATTCAAAATGATTTCTGACTCTGTACACTCTGGTCAGAATTCTACATATTTGGGACTATCACATTACTGTAGTGTCTTGAGAGTTAGCAATGACAGAACCCTTTTGGCTCCTGATGGACTCCGTAGAGCTGTGTAATAAGTTTTAGAGGGGGATGCAATACAGGCTGGTTTAGAATGTTGAGTTCACAGTTACACGCAGACGAATAAAGACGTGTAATACTAAGCTCGGTGTGTGGCATAGTCATTGGCAGGTACCCAGGCTGGGGAGGAAGCTATAAATATTGCTCTGCATCTGTGGGAGTTGTTTCACATTTCCCTGAATTCTGTTAGGATTCTGACGACTCTCCCTCTTCCAGTGCCGTATATCCCCACAGAAGTGATAAGCTGAATTATTTTTATCATTTCAACATTCACAATCATACTATCACCTCTACCAGCACCTGCCATCTGCATCTGATTCATTCCATTCATACCAGACTAAACAAAGTTCATATTTGAACCCATTTGATTTCGAGATCCTTTTTCCAACAGTTTTCCGGGCAATCTTTAGCTTCTCCTTAATTCATTTCTGTTTCATATCAATAGAGCAACTACGCTATTTTGCCAATTTAAACATTTAATCTATACTCTTTGTTTGCCAACGCAATTTACTCTGGTGAATGTGATTACTAATATCTGTACTCAAGCCCATCATGAAAGCAGACACAAATCCACTGGCACCATCTTTCTCGGGGTCGTTGACTCCACTATGTCTCTTAAAAATTTGCATAAGCCTCTCATAAAGAACATGAACAGGCTCTTTCGGTTCTTTATTCTAATTTATATCCTTTGTAGGAATTCATATTTCAAAATTCAATCACATTTTTATATTTGGTATCTACCGCTTCAGGGAGGAGACTCACTAGGAGCACCTAGCCAGTTCTTGTGTAGACCATCCAAAAACATCCTTACATGCAATTAACAAATTAGTAGGTACCACAATTTCAAACAGCATATTTAAATCAGTCCACAGCATCTGAGAAATATTTGTCAATTTGTGTATCCCATCGTACCATTTTCCTGGTTCTTCTTTGAATTTCAGGAAATTATAAGTAAATGTATACAAATCATCTTGAGTTCATGGCACATGCACAAAATTCTCTCCAATAACTTCTCTCAGATGAAACTCTAAAACTGCTCCTGTTCCAACTTCTGAATCACTTGTGACTCCTCTCGACCTACCTTCAGTCCCTTTCATTCTCTTTTTTAATTGCTGTTCCTTTCTTCCATTTTTCTTGATATTTCTTCACGTCACTCCAATCCCCTGTTTTCTCAATTAAAACTTTAATATGAGCTGTCAATGTGATTAAACCCATCTCTTTAATTTCATCATATGTCAAATACATTTTGTAATTTCGTTTCATATTTATCATCTTGCTGATGTCAATCTTTAATTCATCAGCTAATTCTTCTAATTTATTGTGTGCTTCATTTGCACATCTTGCTGCTTTTTTAATCAAATATCTAATTTCATCAGCATTCTAAGTCAACAACCTATTTAAGTCAACATTTCTTTGTAGCATTTCACCAAATTCAATTTTTAAATGCCAATATTTATTTCTCATGGAACTTTCTCAATGACAACTGCTCTTACATGTGCAGCAGCTTGCATCTGTGCTCCCAGTTGTGTATCTCCACTTGTACTAAGTGCAGCAATCATTAATGTCTCTGTCGGTGAACCCCGTACCACTATAGTAGTAGTAAACTCTGCATAACTGTACGATCATCTCCCCCAGCACCTGTATCAGGGCCTGATCTAGTGTCACTGATCCACACCGAAAAGAAATGCTCTTCAATGCTTATCAAAGACATCTGGCAAGAATACATTCAATACTTCATTCAGTTCACATGTATAAATATCTTTTACCTGAAAATTGAAAGCAGCTTGTGTTGTTGGAATTTAGCAATTTATGTACTTTCATAAACGTATTTTGCGTTAAGTTAGGTTAGGTTAGCCTTTATAAGGCTGTGTTAGTAGCAGCCGCCAGGCCTTATGTTCCCCACGGAGTTTTATTCCATATAACAAGCTTAAGTTAGCAAGTGCGGCTCCATTTTGTAGTTTGTAAGCCATGTTCTCTCATGTTCAAGGTTGGATTCCGACTTACTAATGAATAGGCCATTCTGCCTCTGCATGCCTATCCTACTCCGTAGCCCTGCTCCCACGTTAGGGGGAGCCGAGCCCTAGCAAGGCAACCTTGAGATAGTGATAGTGTGTACCCATCCCGCAGGTGGTAGCCCATCCTTCTGTGCCTTCTTTGTTCACCTACGGCTCAAGCCGGTAACTTTCCACTGGGGGCGTGGTTGGGATTGTCGGAAGAATGATTATGCGCTATCAAGTGTTGGGGAGCCAGTCCCCTCGACAGCCATCTCTGGGTGCTGGTCAGATTGGACTCCGCTGCAGCAAATTTTTCTAATAAACAATTGTTTGTATTCTCTACTGTCTGACCGACTCTTCATTTGTTTGGAAGGCTAGGAGGTGGTCAAAAGTGACCGGGTGACCCTAATCGGGTCACTTCCTTCAGTTGGCGCCCGAACAGGGACTCCATTGGGTGAGTGGCCCATCTCTCGCCCGCGGACGGGTGGAGAGGACGGGGACGCGCCGGGTCGGATTGGCGGATCGGGGATCATCGCTTGATTGAGCCTAGTTCTCGCAGCTGCTCCGCCTGTATGATCGGGCGGTGCCTCGCCCAGTGGCCACCCCGGCTGGGGTCTTAAAAGGCGAAACCCTTGGATTTGACCGTTTGGTCCGAAGAGTCGGCAGTGGAGAATAACTTTACTTGACCTCTGTGCACCAGGTGAGTTTGTTTTGTCTTGTGATAAATATGGCGTCATCTTGAGTCCTCGCTTGTTTGAACTTGGTGGGTCTGCGGACCCTTGAGATATAGGGTATTTGCGAACACTCTGCCAGACCACTTGTTGAATTTGGTCTACTCTTGAAAAGGCCTAGGGCTAGAGCCTATCTTCTTGTCTTGGTACAGTCTTCGGACTGTCTGGTGCAGTCTGCGGACTGCCTGGTACGGTTTTCGGACGGTCTTGGTTTTTGTCGCTTGGTATTGAATTTGTCCAGTGCGGGCAGTGAATGCGTCTTATATTAAGATGCCTTGTTTGAGTAAATTAGGATGTTTTGGATGCCGGTGTTGTTCTACAGAGGCCCGATTGGAAGCGAGGCAGCCTGCGCCTCCAGAAGATACCCCAAATTTCGATGTATACGTCAAGTACGGTATTGGCCCTATTATATTTAGCACGCTCTGGCATAAGTATATGAGGGACAATGCCGATTTGCAGTGCCCACTTACGGGTACATTTGATGAACAAAAATCAAGTTTCCTGCAGGATAAATTGTTTGCTAAAAGAAGTAGGCAGTTGATGATTGACAATCTCCAGGTGTGGCAGAAGGAAGCGAAGCAGCGACGTATGAGAGCGGAGAAAGAGGCCCGGAGGGGGAAGGTGCAGACAGTGACGCAGAAAGCAGTGGCCTATGATAGAGAGAAAATAGAGAAGGGTATAGAATGTGAAGATAGGAAGTTTCGCTTACAGAGTGATAAATGTTATGTCGCTCGGGAAGAAAATGATGTCTTTGTGGAAGAGCTATTAGATACCCGACCCCCACCCCCTTATGCCCCGCAGAGGGTGTACCCCAATGTTCCGACGTCTCAGTCTCCAGACTCTACGCTTGCTATCGCTGGTCTTCTTGTCTCTGGCTCGGCTGCTCCGGCCTCGGCCCCTCCTGCTTCCTCTCTGTCTCTGCAAGCTGCAGGTGCGGGGCCGCTAGTTCTCCTGTTATGTCCGATAGCCCTATACATGTTGTCTCCCCTTCTCTCACCCCTTCTTCACAGCCGTTGCTAACATTGATACCTGTTCCTTCATCTGCTCTGTCCCCCTCGAATGTTTCATCTCCAGTGCTGCTGAGTGCTGAGACGCCGGTGTGTGGAGTGGATGTAGGGAATTGGGCAGCAGCGCGAGAACGAATGGGGAGGGTGTTGGTGAGATCTGATGTGGGAAATGAGGAGAAAAGATTGGTGGCTGATCAGGCTGCGCAGTGGGCCAGGAATCCGATTTACAGCGTGGTGACGTGTGGAGTGTGATGAAAGATTATGAGCCGTTTGTGCCGCAGCATGCTCTTAAGCACATGTCGGCTACACTAATAGGATTGTGGGAACAGTATTTCAATGGTGATACACCACAGATCATATATGATATCCGGGATCGTGTGTATGCTACCGACTTGGCCCCAAATGACGTTTTTAGTAATGTTGCGACATTGGTTGGCTACCGCAGTAGGTTACATCAGAAGACCCAAACGATGGCCACACAGTTCCCCATGAGGGAGGTACACCCCTTTTACCATCCCGAGATTCTAGAGCAGCGTAATGCCGCAAACGTTGTTATTCAGCCAAAGGTAGAGGCCCGTTTCCAGGAACAGTGGGTCTACACTCCTTGGAAGAGGAGTGAGGTACTATCCCTTAAAAGTCAGTTGCCAGACCCTAGGAAAAATCCAACTGCGTACTATAAGGAATTGATGAAGACGGCTTCCTCCACGGTAATTCTTGCAAAAATAACATTCCTAAGCAACTAAGGACTATATGAAACTCAAGTCCTGTACATAATCAATAATATAAACACAGACTCAGTGTACTACCAGAATCAGTTAAAATATTTCATTTTATTCATACACAATTAAAAATTATAGCATAAACACACATGATCAAACATAAATAACATCACATATAGTACAAAAACATGGACATGAAATTAATCAGTAAAAATACCACCACACAACACATAACTAGACATTATTCCAGACAAATTCAATATTCATGTGGTAAAAACCACACGTGGCTGTATTGGGAAATATATGTTATTAGTTCAAAACAATAATAATAATGTGGTATGAACCACAAGTGGCTGAACTTTATAAATGTATATTATTTGTTCTACGCGCGTTTCGGCGTATACAACGCCTTCTTCAGGAAAAGCCACATAAAGATCTGTAATAGAAGAGAAAAGTACACTTAACATGTAAAAAAGACAGTACACTGAGTCTCTGCAGGGATATGGGCTGTACAATGAACATACACAAGGTGAACTCCACACATTATTAAAAACTGATATAATAGTACCAAGAGAAAGATTACAGAATATAAAAAACCAACCGTGCAAGAAAATAAAAGTGAAAAAGAGAAATATATCCAAATTTATACACCTAAATATGTGATAAAATATGCAAAAAATAATAAGTGAAATGGTAGATCATAAAGTGCTATTAATAACATCTAATACCTTATATAGCATGCCAAGATAAAGACTAAGCGTTGAATATAAGTCTTAGATAATAGGTGATTCAGCATAAAAGACCAACCAAAGGAGGCTAAATACATAGCAAACTAAATGATAACAGATATACAACCAGGTATATATAGATAATTACCTGTAACGACACTAATTCCTCAAGATATGTAGATAACTGTGAAGATTGAATGAATCAGAACTGATGAATAGCTCTGAAGAAAGAATAACCATATATTAAATAATATAAAGATAAATACTTAAAAAATTACACTAAAGCCTGATAAATAATAATTCACCTGGAGGTATAAGCACAAGTCTCAAGATGAAGAAACAATGGTGCTAAGATGATGCTTGAGCCCAAGACATCATATCAACCAGATTTTGCGGAAAGAAAGGAGGCACTCCATTCACATAAGTCTGCAAAGAATAATGAATAGACTATAGTGAGCCTAATATAATTATGACCTGATAGAATATGAATCATATATACTAGGAGCAATAATACCTTCGAAGTACTAATGTCGGTTTTGAAGAAGTAGCAGAGGGAAAATAGTTCAAATAATATATCCACAGATGGAAAGAATGTACATCCGTTCGGTATCTCTATTAGACAAAATGAAACAACAGAGCTAATTAGGGCATTACCCACACCCTATTTTTTGTAACACAATATTACAAACTAAAGTATTCAAACGTGACTCTAGAGTGAGCCCCAATAATTATTAGCCCAGATCTTATGTTGCCCGAGAATATACACACAAAGCAACACTCTCACAAGAGCACATCGTGAATGCGGCCACATAAATGCATCACGCTCAAAAAAGTACCTGGTCACAAGGGTACTTTACGTTTTAAAGGAATAAAACGTAGCAAAAAGACGTCACCTTCTGGTATCTGTATTACGGTTCTTAAAACACGGCTAACCTAACAACTGGAGGCAGTTACTTACGCGTAGCCACGAAGATAGTATCCGCTAGATGTTCATGCGGTGAAGAAAAGAAGTACAAATGACGATACGACCTATATAGGGAATTAAGAGATACCTACGTTCACGTGCAACTGATAGTGCAAATTGAGACCATAGAGACGGATCGTATAGAATGCTTAAGACTCTATGGAATACGATGAAAAAATTGTATTTACGCCTGAAGCGCTAACCTTATATCTAAGAAGCCCTTGTAACAGCGCGACCTATACAGGAAGTGAAAGCGTGCCCACGCTCGCGTCACGCCAACCACGTATGGTTTCACTATCGAGACGGGCCGTGTAGAAAGTAACCTTCAGCCTCTATGGAATAAGGTGGACAAACTGTATTTCCTACTAGAGCGCTGACCTTAACACTAAGTAAGTAAATAAAGGAGTCTCAAAATTATCCTGAATCTCAAAAGAATCAAAGATACAATTACAGAAGTAAAGATTCTTAAACGATTCATGTGGAATTATATTTGATTGCATTTTCCCACGGAATATCATTGTTCAAACCTTTCTTGTGTGTAGCTAAGGTAAAAATCCAAAATACTTCTCGTTTTTTCGAAACTCGTCAGTTTTAGTGCCAATAGCAGTGTCCAAATTTTCAATTATAAACCAACAAATATCTGTTGGTTTATGTTGATGCTCCATATAGTGCTTGACTAAAGGGGCATTCATTTTAGACGTGTGGATGGCTGAACGATGTTCAGTAAGGCGGGTGCTGAAAGGTCGAGAAGTCTCTCCCACATAGCCTAGATCACATGGGCATACGAGGAGATATATTACATTTTTGGTCTTACAGTTTGAGAATTTGTGCGGTCTGATGGTATATCCATGATAGATGTAGGCAGGACCTTCCATAACAGTATCACATGCCTTACATCTCGCACATTTATATGTGCCTGTCACGGGAACTGCACCATCGATGGTTTTTTGGATGAACGGGGTACCTTTTGAAAAACGGGACCTGGTAATAAGATCTTTAATGTTTTTATTTCTCCGATGAGCGAAGAGGGTTTAGATATTTTTTCCTTTTCATCCTGATTACTGTTCAAAATATGCCAATTAGAATTGATAATTTGCCGAACTTTATTGTTCATGGTGGAATGTTTAGTCTATTCATTATTCTTTGCAGACTTATGTGAATGGAGTGCCTCCTTTCTTTCCGCAAAATCTGGTTGATATGATGTCTTGGGCTCAAGCATCATCTTAGCACCATTGTTTCTTCATCTTGAGACTTGTGCTTATACCTCCAGGTGAATTATTATTTATCAGGCTTTAGTGTAATTTTTTAAGTATTTATCTTTATATTATTTAATATATGGTTATTCTTTCTTCAGAGCTATTCATCAGTTCTGATTCATTCAATCTTCACAGTTATCTACATATCTTGAGGAATTAGTGTCGTTACAGGTAATTATCTATATATACCTGGTTGTATATCTGTTATCATTTAGTTTGCTATGTATTTAGCCTCCTTTGGTTGGTCTTTTATGCTGAATCACCTATTATCTAAGACTTATATTCAACGCTTAGTCTTTATCTTGGCATGCTATATAAGGTATTAGATGTTATTAATAGCACTTTATGATCTACCATTTCACTTATTATTTTTGCATATTTTATCACATATTTAGGTGTATAAATTTGGATATATTTCTCTTTTTCACTTTTATTTTCTTGCACGGTTGGTTTTTATATTCTGTAATCTTTCTCTTGGTACTATTATATCAGTTTTTAATAATGTGTGGAGTTCACCTTGTGTATGTTCATTGTACAGCCCATATCCCTGCAGAGACTCAGTGTACTGTCTTTTTTACATGTTAAGTGTACTTTTCTCTTCTATTACAGATCTTTATGTGGCTTTTCCTGAAGAAGGCGTTGTATACGCCGAAACGCGCGTAGAACAAATAATATACATTTATAAAGTTCAGCCACTTGTGGTTCATACCACATTATTATTATTGTTTTGAACTAATAACATATATTTCCCAATACAGCCACGTGTGGTTTTTACCACATGAATATTGAATTTGTCTGGAATAATGTCTAGTTATGTGTTGTGTGGTGGTATTTTTACTGATTAATTTCATGTCCATGTTTTTGTACTATATGTGATGTTATTTATGTTTGATCATGTGTGTTTATGCTATAATTTTTAATTGTGTATGAATAAAATGAAATATTTTAACTGATTCTGGTAGTACACTGAGTCTGTGTTTATATTATTGATTATGTACAGGACTTGAGTTTCATATAGTCCTTAGTTGCTTAGGAATGTTATTTTTGCAAGAATTGTTTCCCTGTCGTAGGAACTTCTAGAAATCTCAGGGGGTCCTTGATTTTGTTTATTCCTCCACGGTAATGACACTAGCTGATATTGAGCTGTTTTTTGGATTATTGGTGCCAGTGGATATATGGAGGCAGGTACATACGCAGGACCATGCAGTTGAGTTAGGAGGGACATGGAATGAGATAAAGGCGTGGGATAAGGAATGGAAGCCTGGCGAGAAGCCGAGGGCTGAAATACTAGCTTTACCGAGTCGCATTATAACTTATATGCATTCCCTTATTCCACCTAGACGAGTAGATTGGGACAAGTTAGCAGCAGGTCGTCAGAAGAAGGATGAAAGTGTGTCTGATTTCTTCACCAGGTTTGAAGGTGTGTTCTTGGATTTTAGCAGCCAAGACTTGTCGGTGGAGGGTGGTGTCCGATTGTTTGTCAACAGATTTGTTACAAACCTGCTTCCCGAGATCGCGACTCGGTTGCAGGCTTTGGAAAGTACTTGGACTACCTCCTCCCCCTCAGTGATATTGAGTATGGCCCAGTATTATGAGCATAGAGAAAATGAGGAGAAGGAGAAAGTGGAGAAAAAGAATAAGGATTTAAAGACGAAGATGTTAATGCAGCAAGTGACAAGGGGAAATGGAAGAGGAAGAGGGGGCTCGGGTCGGCCCAGCAGTTGCCTCGGACGAACAGGAATAGCACTGCTGGTGCACCTGTCGGACCGAACCAATGTGCGTATTGTAAAAAGGAGGGGCATTGGCGAAGTGAGTGCCTGGAGCTGTTACACAAAGTTGCGGCCCCAAGAGGTCGGGGTTTTAGAGGACGTGGTCGTGATGGAGGTGGCCATGATGAGATGCAGAAAGAGGATTCGTTGTATGGTCGTCAGAATCAGAATTATTTTGATGATACTCGGAGAGGACAGTATTATCATGATGATTATGATATGGATGAGGTGACGGGAATGTCTTACAGCTAGGCTAGCCAGGGACAGGGCGAGGGACCAGTTTCGGTGCCTGTAGATCAGTGTGGCCCTTATGTCACCGCGGACTTGCATGGCACGGCTAAGACATTCCTGATTGATACGGGTGCTATGAATAGCTCTGTTTCTCGTTCTCTGGTCCCAGCGGCAGCTCTGTCTGGCCTAAATAATGTTTCGGTAGGTTTTTCAGGCGTGCCGGTTGTGAGCCCCATTTCTAAGCCTCTTGCTTTGACTATTGGCCCTTTCACGGTTGATTCACCATTCTTACTGACAACAAATTGTGGGGAGAATTTGATGGGATTAGATTTGTCGAAAAGGCTACATGCGACCATATTCTGTTCACCGGATGGCGTTTACATGACCATTGGCCCAAAGGTGATTAGTACAAAACAATGTTTTACTAAAGATATCCCCCTCCCTGCTGAGTTCAAGGATGTGCCACATACTCTGTGGGCTACAGGAGATACGGATGTGGGGTTGTTACAGATCCCACCGGTCTCTATTAAGATCAAAGATAATGCTGCACTACTGCGTATTCCTCAGTATAAGATACCACAGGCAGGGGTGAAAGCCCTCTTGCAAATAATAAAGGACTTAATCAGGACGGGTGTGGTTGAGGAAACGGTAGCGAATGTTTGTAATAGCCCTATTCTTCCCATTCTTAAGAAGGCACGGTCAGACGCCTCTGATGCTCACCCTGATGTTTACCGTTTTGTTATTGATCTGCGCGCGATAAACAAAATTGTAATTCCTCAATATCCTGTGGTTCTTGACATCACCACATTGTTAACAATGATCCCTCCCTCAGCAAAATTCTTTTCTGTGATTGATTTGAAAAAAGCTTTCTTTAGCATTCCAATCCATCAAGATCGTAGATATCTTATCGGATTTGCCATAGCTGGCAGGAGCTTTCGATTCTGTCGCGCTCCTCAGGGCTATACAGAAAGTCCTAGTATCTATAGTCAAGCCCTGAAAGGACAGTTGGATTCTTTGACACTCCCCTCTGGTAATGTCTTATTGCAGTACGTCGACGACCTCTTAGTGGCCTCTGACACTGAGGATGGCTGCAAAGACGCAACGGTTAAATTAATGCTACATTTGGCACGCCACGGAAATAAGGTGTCCCTTTCCAAATTTCAATATTGTCGACAGGAAGTTACCTATTTAGGTCACCTACTGTCGAAGGAGGGTCGTAGACTAACGCCTGAGCGCATTGCTGCTATAAATAACATGCCTGTCCCTAAAACCCAATGTGATGTGTGTGCGTTTATCGCCATTACTTCGTATTGCCATCACTGGATCCCTAATTATTCCCTATTAACAAAGCCCCTACTCCAGCTAACCACTAAAGATGTGCATGAACCCCTGCCTTGGAAACCTGCATGCCAGCAAGCTTTCGAGCAATTAAAGGTTGCGCTTTGCTCTGCTCCTGTGCTTGGTACACCTGATTACCAGAAGCTGTTCGTGCTCTATGTACACGAGATGGCTGGTTGCGCGCTCTCTGTCTTAACATAGGCCTTTGGAGGTAAGCAAAGGCCTTGCGCTTATTTTTCTGCTATCCTGTATAACGTAGCCAGAGCCCTCCCGAGCTGTCTAAGAGCTGCTGCGGCCATGGCCGTCTCTATCAGACAATCGGCGGGGCTCGTTCTTGATACTGACCTCACAGTTATGGTACCTCATGCTGTGGATACACTTTTAAACAAAACAAAGACACAGCACCTTACTAGTGCACGTCTGACTGGCTATGAACTAACGTTGTTTGCACCGCACATTACCATCAAAAGATGTGCCGTTCTGAATCCAGCCACGTTACTACCCCTCCCTTCGATGAACGAGGATACAGATGCACATGATTGTGTATATCGAACCGAGGAGGAGACGAAGGGACGGGTAGACTGGACTGATGTTCCCCTATCTGACCCACAAGGTGAACTATATGTCGATGGCTCTTGTTTTAAGTTACCGGATGGCACCACTACTACAGGGTTACCATAACAACGCTGCGTACTGTTGTTGAAACATCACGTGTCCCGTATCAGTCGGCCCAAGCTGCAGAGCTTATTGCCCTTCTTTGGGCTTGTGAGTTAAGTGAAGAACTGGTTGTCAATATTTATACTGACAGCCAGTACACCTTTGGGGTCGCCCATAACTTTGGGCGCATCTGGGCGGAGAGAGGGTTTACTGACCTTGCATGGTCTACGAATGCAGAATGGCCCATTGATATATAGACTCTTGTTGGCTCTGACACTTCCAAAAAAGTTAGCAATAGTGAAGTGCAGTGCCCACAAGGCGATTACTGATGATGTTGGGAGAGGAAATGCATTTGCAGATCAGACAGCGAAAGAGACAGCTAGATTGAAGATGAAAAAGATGTTTGTGGCAGGCCCAGCTAGGTGGGTGCCTGAAAACGGGATGTTTGAGGACACACTAGACAATGTTAAGGAGATATAGAGTGAGGCGACAATGGACGAATTGGCAATATGGCAGGAGAGTACGGGGCGTCTAGATGAGGATGGGTGCTGGACTGATCTGTCTGGGAAACAAAGATGGATGTTGCCTAATGCATATGTACTTCCTGTTGTTACTATGGCACATGGCCCAGCCCACATTAGTGCGAAGGGAATATGTAAAGTGTTGGATCCCGTATGGCAGAATGACAATATCCCTAAGGTAGCCGCTCATCTGGTGAAGTACTGTATGATCTGTATGACACACAATCGTGGAAAGGGCACCCCCACACCCGCTGGCAACTTTGCACCGCCTTCCTTCCCTTTCGAGGTTCGCCAAATGGATTTCATCGAAATGGAACAAGTGAACAATTTGAAATATGTGTTGGTGGTAGTTTGTGCATTCAGTAAATGGATCGAAGCCTACCCCACTAAAGAGAATACAACCTTGGCGATGGCGAAGGCACTCTTGAAAGAGTTCTTCCCGCGGTTTGGTTTGCCGTGTTTGATCTGGAGTGACAACGGAAGTCACTTCAATTCAAAAGTTATCCAACTGGTGTGCGATGGTCTACACATTAAACAGAAGTTCCATGCAGCAAACCACCCTCAGTCAGCAGGTTTGGTTGAGAAGTACAATGGTACTCTCCAGCTGAAGTTGGCGAAGATAAAGGAAAGCACAGGATTGCAGTAGCCAGACGCACTACCCTTGGCTTTGTTATCCACCAGGGCGACAGCGCATTCTAGAACAGGGTTGTCCCCATACGAGGTGGTCTTAGGCCGCCCTGCAAATGTATGGGGCGTTCCACGCCCCGACGTTTTTACGAGATAGAATACCCCTTGCTTGTGAATTATCTCTATGAGTTGACTAAAGATTTGCGTTCTATTCACCAACAGATTCAGGAGAAGCTACGGCCAGTACCTGAGGGTCCCGGGCATCAGCTACAGCCTGGTGACTTCGTGTTGATCAGCAACTTCCAGAGGAAGAGTTGTCTGGAGCCTCGCTGGAAGGGACCTCTTCAAGTCCTCCTCGCCACCCAGACCGCAGTCAAAGTGGAAGGTCGGAAGCACTGGATCCACGCCACGCACTGCTGCAGGATCCCTCTCCCGCTTCCCTACGATCACTGGGTGCTTGAAGGCATCGGAGACCACGAGACCGAAAGGGTCCCTTGACTCGTTCCCTTCTCTGATGCCCGAGTAAACTGGGCGCAGACGGAGGAGGAGAGCGACGCTGTTTTGCAGGAAGCAATACCTCCAGAGATCAGGGCTTCCCAAGAGCCCTCCCCGTCTGACCCACCAGCAATTGAGTCTCAGTCCCCTTCCTCTCCTGAGTTTCAGGTTCTTTTTCGTGACGACACTGTGCCGGGAGTTGCCTGATACAATTTGCGTCCCCGACGGAAGGAAAGTGCACCGGAGGGAAAGTCAGAAGAATAGGGATGGACTTCATGGATGAAGAATAGGGTGCAGGTACCCAGTCTGAGGTGCCAGTGATAGAATAGGGTAAAAGAAGAGTGGTGCACTGTCCCGGACACTGGACAGGATCAGTTGAGGGTGTTTTCCCAGGAGGGAAGGTGCTCTATCCTGAACGAAGAGGATTCTTCTTCCAGTAAGGGCTGCGATCGCAGCTCCACCGACGAGTGCTCACCGTAGATGAACAATAGGAGTCTACCAGCGAGGCTCTGAAGGACGCTGGGTGACTTGTGCCCCTCTTTAGCTTATTATATCATTATTGGCTCCAGTATACGGATTTCCTCTGGCAGTTGCAAATTACTCATAATCTAGAAAGATGTACCCATTTGGTCGTCCTATCATGGAAGAAGAGCAGCCCTTGGCGGCCCCTCTAGTAGAGCAGAGTAGTCCTGGTTGGTCTAGTTGGTCCACTAAAAGTAGGATAGTGGCAGTGGTTTTTGTCTTTGCAGCATTGATGACAGTATTTGGGGTAGTGTGGTACTTAGAAGAAAAGTATCCTGTACACACTCTGATAGGAACAACTCCTGTTCCTCCTGAACATATTTTTGTTACTTTGGCCCCACACAAGGAGAGACACAGACAGACATATGTGGATAATGTCTTCCTTCAGATGCTCCATCAAGTACATCAGACGTCCAATGTTACTGATTGCTGGGTGTGCGGGTTACTCCCTTCTGTTATGCATAAAAATGATTTGTTGGTGTCATTACCTATGTCATATTTGGGTAGCTGCGAGTCGTAGTTCCAGTTGCTTTCAATGGTGTATATTCATTATCATGCCGATGCCATGAATATAACTCAGTCTGACTACAAGACTGTGTTAGAGTATATAGTAGAACATCAAGGATTTACTCCGGGAAAAGGAGGGGAACAGGGTGCTTTACATCCAGATGCTTGCATGAACATCTATGAAAGAAAGAAAAATGCCACATGGCTCCAGAATGAGATGATGGATTTTCAGGGATTTAATGTCTCTGAGTACTTTAAGTCTTTCCATTCACGTAATATTACACAAGACAGGGCAATGCCCGTGCCAGTGGTTAACACTACAGCTAGTTTTTGTGATCAGGGTTTCGGAAATGCTCCAGTAGGGATAAGTAATTGCAACTACACATATTGCTTGAATACAACTAGTAGCCCGCCTTTACTCCCACCTTATAATGTGTATTTTGTTTGTGGATCTCAGGCTTATATATGGCTCCCTAGGGGTTGGTCTGGGATATGTTACGTCTCCTTCCTTTTGCCACCCATATATATTGCACCACCTAGTTACCACAAAGACCATAGGTTACAACGTAGAAGTACATACCTGCCCCGAGTGAGAAGGGTCATTGATGCTAAGGATATAGATCAAACAGACACTACCCTGCAGCAATTTACTGATGCTATGAAGGGTATCTTGCCCTTCTAGGGTCCCATGTACAATAGTACTAGTATTCGTCGCCTCACCAGGATAGTGGAAGGGGTTATTAATACCACTGCAGGAATACTGACCAATATTACAGCCGAGCTTCAGGCTACAAGACTTGTTGCTCTTCAAAACCGGATGGTGTTAGACGTCATCCTTGCCGATAGGGGAGGAGCCTGTCGCATCATCGGCAGTAGTTGTTGTGTGTACATACCGGATCACGCCCAGAATGTTTATGCAGCCATACAGAAGTTGCACAGACTTGCTTCTGATATTCATCAAGAGAATGGGACCTGGTCCTTATCTGGGTGGTTCTGGGATTTGATGACTTAGTGGGGTTGGAAAATACTTATTTTCCTAGTGGTCATTGCAGGTGTCATTTTTACGTGTTGCCTGTGTATTAACTGTCTTCCAGCCTGTTGCTCCTACTGTGTTGGTTTAGCGGGACCTGATGCTAAAGCCACTGCAATGATGATGCAAGATGTACAGGATATGATGAATATTGACGAGGGCATTTTTTAATACTGAACATGTCTTGCAATTACATGATTATTTCGCTCTGTTAGTAAATACGAACTGTGATTATTCTTTCTTGCTTACAATTGTAAAGACCGTTACCCGATGGCACTAATAAAGTTACCCTTATATATGCTAAAAGGAGGGTCTGTTGGAATTTAGCAATTTATGTACGTTCATAGACTTGTTTTGCGTGAAGTTAGGTTAGCCTTTATAAGGCTGTATTAGTAGCAGCCGCCAGGCCTAATGTACCCCACTGAGTTATATTCCATATAACACAAGCTTAAGCTAAAGCTAGCATGTGCGGCTCCATTTTGTAGTTTGTAAGCCATGTTACGCTGTGACTAGATTAAGCTCCAATTATCTGTATTGCTTGCTTCAGCAGAAGACTGTGTTCAGCTATTTTTTTTCTCTCGTGTTCAAGGTTGGATTCCGACTTACTAATGAATAGGCCATTCTGCCTCTGCATGCCTATCCTACTCCGTATCCCTGCTCCCACGTTAGGGGGAGCCGAGCCCTAGCAAGGCAACCTTGAGTAGTGATAGTGTGTACCCATCCCGCAGGTGGTAGCCCATCCTTCTGTGCCTTCTTTGTTCACGTACGGCTCAAGCCAGTAACGTTCCACTGGGGGCGGGGTTGGGATTGTCGGAAGAATGATTATGCACTACCAAGTGTTGGGGAGCCAGTCCCCTCGACAGCCATCTCTGGGTGCTGGTCAGATTGGACTCCGCTGCAGTGTATTTTTCTAATAAACGATTGTTTGTATTCTCTACGTCTGACCGACTCTTCACTTGTTTGGAAGGCTAGGAGGCGGTCATAAGTGACCCGGGTGACCCCAATCAGGTCACTTCCTTCAGTGTACAGGAAAAAACAACGCAACCCTGTCACTGCTTCTCCCCTAATGCATCTTCTTGCCAAGCATCACCTATATCCATATTATTGTCCCAATAATGATTCATGATTTCCTAGATTCCAGGAGTAGTCTAGGAGTATGATGTAAAGTCCCTTCCTCTGCCTTAAGAATACTGAGCCAGTAGTTTATTTGGATTGATAGTATCTAAACTTGATGCCAATTAAGCCCAGGTCATGTCTTAGTGCACTATTGACGGATCCCTTTGGAAGGCCTAGCCACTTCTTCCACATAGTTGTTTCCACTTTTTGGATACGACTCACGGATTTCTCCTCCAGAACCTCACTACCATACAGCAGTAAGTTGACTGTTTGAGAGCTGTCTCTTTTAGCACTTCTACACTGTTATACCCAGAAAGTGATCCAACCTTATCAATGCCTCGGCTGCCATTTTGCTTCTTTGTTTCATTTGATCAATGTGGCATTTGAAATTCAAATTGCTCTTAAATTCCATTCCTAAATACATATATTTTCATTCATGGTCTCAAGTTGATCACTATCTAACCCGCACTTCAGGGTTGTTTTCTGCTTCAGGTTTCTTGAGAAAATCACCACCTTTGTCTTGGATGCATTTATTTTGAGATAATTTGCGATGCAGTATTATCCAAATTCGTTGAGTTGCCGTCAGAGTAAATTTAATGAGAAATCGATTTGTGCACTAATTTTGGGGGAAAAGAACGAACGGATCTTAGGGACAAAGGTACGTCAGCAATGTATATAGAGAATAGCAATGGTGCCAGGATACATCCCTGGCTCAGACTGTTAGGCGTCGTCATTTTCCTGGTCAACACCCCACTACTACCCAGGTCTATCATACAATGTATTACTAGCTTCAATAGACCTGCAGGAACCCCCCATTTTGCCATTTTACTCCATACAATGTGGTGATTAATTGTATCGAAGGTAGCGGTGAGATCTATAAAAGACACATAAAGATACTGCTTTTTCTGAAGAGCGTATTCTTCCACCAGAACTTTTAGCACCAAGCATACATCAGCAAAGCAGACGGAACTATAACTAAGTGGCAGACATATCAATATTCAGAAAAAGAGAAGAGGGAGACATGTTACAAAGGGAAACTCACTTCCCCATTTTCCTGATGTGTGGTGAACATTTCAAAGCAAGATAAAGCTGACATACAGCAGTTTATTCACATGTGTGGAATGACCAAGAGTAGATAGAAAGCAGAAAGTTAAACCAGTGATACATAATTGCACCAAACATCAAGAATGACAAAGGAAGCCTCTGCAACAATCAATAATAGACTGTTTACAAATGAGGCCAAAGTGACTAGCACTGTGCTTCAAAAGATAAACCTGCTGGAATCGTTTCAAGCACACTGCCTCAATGCCAAACCATCACCCACCATGGCTGATATCAGAGGTTCACAAAACGTGACTCCCTACCTAGAAATGTGACCTGCAGTCTAGGAGGTCAATGTACAGAGACTGGGGCCAGGGTGGACCAAGTGGCTGGAATTGTTAGATAGCTTACTTGAAGCAGACTGTAAATCAAGGGATAGACAAAAGCGGCAGCCTTCAATTGATCTGGTAGGACATTGTAGTAAACAACTAGTTAGGACATTCTCAACAAAGAAGACAAACATGAAAAGCCGAAAGATGCACTGTGTGCACATTTCAACCCTCAAAGAAATGTGGATTAACAATTCCATATTTTCAACTTAGTACAACAAGAGCCAGGCAAATCCTTAACAGCTTTTGCTGCAAGACCAGAAAATCTAAACACTGAGATTTTAATACCTTTAAGAATAAAGACACAATACTACTGCAAGTCATCGAAGGCTGTTTGTCACAAACTTCTCAAAAAGCCACTCTTGTTAAAGGAAATTCTTGAGAGGGCCAAGGCAGATGAGCTGGCTAAAGAAAAAGTACCACACCATAATACAAAAAAGATGAGGAAGAAAGAAGAGATGTCTCATATACCATTGAAGAAAATGTGAAGGACTGAGAGGTAACCTCAGAGGGGTGATGGCAAAGAAAGGTCTCAAGAAGACAAAGATTGGTAAGAAGTGAAGAGACACATCAGAAGTGGATCACAATGCTATGGTCAAACAACACACATGGCAGAAGAGGAGAGTGAAGCAGAGACCTGAGCAACCATGGACTGGGCCAAATGATCCCAACAACATCACAATGCTGTTCGTCATACAAGGTGTCAAGCCTCTCAAACATAAACACATTTGCAGGAGAGTTGAACAGTGGCACAGTTCATAATAAGGGCACAGACAATGGCATACCCAAAAGTAAGGGTGGGCGGAATTTGCGTAGTCGCGTTACGCAAAATTCCGCGAAACGGTTAAAAATCTCAGCGAGCACGCAGAATTCCGCGAGCACGTGGGATTGCTTGTTCCGCCCGTTAGTGATGCGTTTTTCCTGTTCAAGGACGCTGTTTGCGTGCTCGGGGGGAAATATCTCGCGAACTTGCCCATGCGGTCGCTAATTGGCGCGGCCATCTTGTTTCACTTGTCCCGCCCGCTCGCGATGCGTGTTTCCTGTTCGCAAACGCAGATGTCTGATGGCGCGTCCGAATGACGTGTTCGCGATCGCACACTCTCGTGGGATCGCGCGAACGGATAGGAAAACTCGTTGGCGAATGCAGGGATCCCGGTAAGTCGCTACCGCGCACGCGAACACGCATTTTGAAAGCGCGAACAAGGAAAAAATTCCGCCACGCCGCGGATCGCAGAATTTTCGCCAATTCCGCGTTCTCCACGGAACACGGAATTGCCAAAATTTCGCAAAGTCCGCGAGCGGAACGGAATTTACCGCCCAGGCCTACCCAGAAGGAGAGAAGATTGGACAAGCTAGGGAACATCATCTCCTTGTGTTTGCTTTGTTCGCCCTAAGTTGGCAGGGTATGCCCAGACGTGGGTCCCTTGCTCAATTTGCCACTGGATTCAAGCTAGCCTGGCTGATGAGGGCTGTTAGCCCGAAACCGGTCCCAGGATGCTTGTTTCCGGTCCAGGGAAGACATGGCTTGGCAGTTCGGGCTGGACTGTTCCCGTGAGGCACAGGGTCAAGACTGATTTGCATATAGCTGTGTCTGAACTGGGGTGGCGAAGTGAGCTAAAGAACGATGATGCATTCAACCCAGATCTGTGACTGGGGGTGAGTGTCTGACAAGTTTCAGCGCTCCGTCCATCATCTCCTTGTGTTTGCACGGAACATCTGACAGCACACCAATCAACTCTTGAGCGATGCAACAAAAAATGGAGAACAGAGAAGCATCGGTCATTATCACAAGACAAGACCAGAGGCAGGACAGACCAATTTGCCGATGGCATTAACTGTAGTTGTTAGATTGGGACGAGTGGAATGTGAGCCTTTCCAATTTGAGAGAAACTCTCTGAAACTAAGCTGCACCCAAGGTGGAGAAATAGAGGAGAATCGCAAACATCTGTTTACTGGAGAAATACCCAAAGATGCGTCTGGCTCAAGGAGCAGCTCACGGCATTCCAGAAGGTGAAATAAATCACTTATCACACCACTGCCAAAAGAATGTTCACGTAGGAAGCCACCTGAAGACACATCAGATGTCAAGCGCCTGTCATTCCAATCTCTTGGGTCAACAGAACTAGTTGCACTAAAGGTAAGAGAACGCCCTTACAGACAGACAAAGAAAAATACATCAAACTCATAGAACCTCTTTTGTTTTGAGAGCTTTGCACCAGATCTTGAGGAGACTATGCTACCACCACCTATGCAAATAAAATGGAACCTCAACTGCCGTCACAACAAAAACATGAACATTATGCCATCTCCAGCAACCGGAGCAGCTCCGCTGATGCAAAGAGGTCACAGTTTACAAGAGCACAAGAGCATACATATGGAAAATCACACATAGATTTTCCCTTAAGTGAGGGGGATATGCAGTATTATCCTTCCTTAAGAAAGCCAGAGATGTTGTATCAATGATGCGTCATTTTTCTCTAAGGACGGGGGGTGTGTCATGTCATGGGGACATTAGGATCCCGCAGGCAGAGTCCTCCACAGGTCCACAGTGAGAACATTGGACACAATTTCTTACCCAGGGACTGGGCAGGAAGTGTTGGGTGGAGCACAGCATTCCAGGTTAGAGGACAGCAGGAACAACAAGGGTGGGGGCAAGCTCCCACAGATGTAGCGGAACAAGATATGCTAGAGGGGGATATCGATAATAAAGAAGAGATCAGCAAAGTATGAGTGTCTGTCCAATTGCTCACTGGCAAATTGTGCTAACACAATAGGACCCTAGAGCTGCTTAATACCAAGATTGCCTAGTCTTGACTCCACCTAATACCTCTTTCTTCCGCCACCCTACACAAGCTGGCTCTTTATATCACTCTAGTAGGTTCTTCTTCATCCCTGCTTTCAATCTTTGTCTCTTTTTTTCCTAATTTTCTCTTTTCACTATTTCTCTCTTTCTGCCTTGCTCACGATTAAAGGCTGATGATGAGAAATAAGTTCCACTCCCCAAAAATGAGTGCCAATGATAGACACCAGCACAAATTAAGCACTTCAGCCACAGATGCTTGAGACTACAGAACTCTTACAAAGACATGAATCCAAAGTTGCACTTGCCAAGAAAAAAGGGGTTGGTTAAAACGGCTTTAATCTAGAACCGATGGAAGAAATGGAGCAATATTTATATCTATTGTGAAGACTTGTGGATGGTCCCTACAAAGGAACCTCAGGCCATGACCCCCAGAAAGCCAAAGCCAGCCTCGTTGAGTACTCATGCGCGATAAGCCCACAACATTCCAACTAGGTGAAAGGTCAAACCAGGGACATGGCCCAATTCCTAGGGAAGCACCCATGCCTGATTATGCAAACACAGTGGCAACTACACGCGCTTCCTTCCAGAAGAAAACTCGTCATTCCAGGAATTATCTTCTGTCAAACTATATATTTCTGAAAAGTATTTCGAAGTGTTTTAAAAGTGGGAACCACGCAGGGCTGATAAATATGGACGTCATTTAGGGGTAGCAGTTGTCCCATGTGGCCTGGCCTTCCCATCATGCCTTGCACTGCCCTTGCATTCCCTGTTCTCAGGGTTCACGAAGGGGGCCGCAGTAACAGAGTATAAATACATTGTATGTTAGCCTGACACTTGACTGGTCACGTTAACCTTCTTTCAAGGAACTTAAAATAAGCAGGTACATTTTCCCTGACTCTTGTGGCATTGATTTAGTAGTAAAAGGGGAAAACAGATGATTCCTGAGCATACACTCCTGCGCAATAAGAGCAACACATCTTGATTTACAGCTCGCTGTTGGCAGTGTCGACCCATCAACTTCTTTCTTAAATGAATGCATTGAGGCACCGGGGATTTGAAAGATGGAAAAAATCAGGGGGAAAGCAACAGACAAAAGTGCGTGCCTAGCCTCAGGAGGAGGGGTTGCGTCGGCTCTTGAAGGGTGGAAAGAGGGGCAGAGCGGCTCAGAAAGAGGCAGGTTCTGTCTGCCTGTTGAAATGTTTTGATCATTCAAATTGGCTTTTAAGAAAGACAGCGAAAAACAATACTTTGAGGCGGATACGAACTTATCCATCGTCTAATGGGGCAACTTTAATGCGGCGGCGTTTGGGCAGACATTGCCGTCCTGTCTGGGAGGAGTTTTGACGAAGTTCCACAACTGGAGGGGGCTTGACTCCCTATCCAAGCCGCGCCGCACTGGCTTCAGCGCTGCTGCGAGGCTCCTGTCTGCATCCTTCCCGCCCACAGGTCCCAGCCCACCCCACCTCCTCCTGATACGCTCGCTGCGAGCGGTAGTAGCTATGTGCGGTTTAGCAGGGCGACCTGCCTCCAGCCTCCCCTGACTGACACTGTTAGACACGCGCTGCTCACGGGGCGGGCGAGAGCCGGGAAGGCAGCGCGAGCAGGACTTCCCCCTGAGCGGTTCTATGTGTGGCGCCTGCCCGCTTTGAAGAGGTGCAACCGGCGGGGAGTGCGGTCGGGGACCCACGCACCAAGGGATGGTGCAGAGCGCACGCTCTCTCTTCACAGCTGGGACAGCTCCGTAAGTCATCAGGTGCACGTTTGTGCCCCAAGTACACCGGGGCTCACAAATAACTTGCTGTCATATCTGCTCTGCCTCTTTTGTTTCTTCTGTTCTTGCATCGTCGTGTGCTCCCCTCTCTTCGCTTTCTTTCTCTTCTTTTGCCTCTTCTACTTCGCCTGCCTCTTTCCCTCTCTAATTAACCCCAGTTCCTTGTGGTGTTTTTTCCTATTTATCTTTATTCTTTGCTATTGCCCTCTTCACTCTATTTGTTCTTACTATTTTCTCTTCCTCTTTTTCATCATATTGACACGTATACTTTTGGTGGTATTGTAAATCAAGTTTGCGTTGTTTGTGACTGTGTGGAAGCCTGCTTCCTAAACTTACATACTACCTACAGGTGTTTTTTGATTCTCCAAATTGGGGCAAACGTAATGGACAGCAGGAAATCTAAACAACAAAAAGATACAAAAATGCACGTTATCTGCTCAAGGAAGGGAATGTGGAAAGAACGTCAAGTTAGGGTGAGGTTACAAAGAGCTCACATTATTCCATCTCGGGTATGGGCACATATATCCAGGGTCACTGTCTTTTCCTTTCTTGTGTTTATAGTTCAGGATTTAAAAGGCGTGTCAGACTACAAGTACCAGAATGCAAATTCGCAGGGCTGGGCGAGTTACCGACACTTTAAGGGGAGGGGGTAAGATCTCTAGCATTGCTCGGTGTTGGGAAACGGGCACCGTCCTGCCGATCTTCGTATCCAGTACCACGGAGCTCGCTAAGCCGCTCATGATATTCATAAGCCGGTGGCTGTTCCCGGTGTTGATATTCGGTGTAAGCCCTTCAAGTGGCGGGGATTTGTTTGGAGTTACCTCGTGCGGCACTGCTGCTGCCAGTTGGCGCTTAGCCCAACGGTCCTTCCACGGCAAGCAGCAATTAACCAGTAATTATATGGTACAGGTAACAATAGCACCGACTTGTAACACAGGGAGCCCTGCTTTACCCGGAGCAGCCGCTGGGTGGAGTCTGCTTGTACGGTTCTGCCTTTGAGGCATGCGTCGCTGACAGCAGCTGTCTCAAACCAGCTGTGCTCTCCAGATGGGCGAGACCAATGAAAGTGGCAGGTACATGGCATTGTAACCACAGCCATGTTATGTTATTTCGAACCAGTATCATAGCAAGGCTGCTGCTATGTGTCCTAATGCAAGGAAAGAAAATGGCCACCCACAAACTGGTTGGGTGGTAAAAAGACAGAATTGGTTTGGCCGTGGGACCCTCAGATTCTTGGGCAGTGGCACGTGGTGCGCTAGACGCCAGTGACGGCTACTCGTCGTTGCCCATTACATTAGCACACTAAATAACACATAATTGAGACAGCACACCGCCATGACAGGTTTCGATAGTCAATGCGCGAGGAGCTCACCCAGTCTAGGTTTTTATGGCATTCTGTGATGTGTAGTTTTATTTACTCAATTATAAAATCAGGACTCTAAGCCCCAGGGTGCAGAGAAAAAAAAGAACGAGACTGGAGCTGCTTGTCACACATGGAACTGGGAACTTAAAAGCTCTGGTGCGCCACAACCCTGACTCCATTAAACTGTTCGGGAATGGTACTAGTCTGCTGCCATTTTCTTTTGTTAGCACCAGCTTTTGAAACTCTTTTATGGGGAACAATATTCAAAGAACAGAGTGTTCGCTGCCCCGCCGTTGATCTTGATTTTCAACTGCCCCAATAGAGAATAGTGTTATGGTTATCTCTTGGCACCCCAAAATGACTCCCTGGGTAAAATCCTGCACCCCTATTGTGTTAGTGGGTCTGGATCAGGAGAGAGCCAGGGAAACAGTGACACATTGAGATTGCAAGGATGAAAAAAACCCTAAAAGGGTGAGATAAGAAGACAGGAAGTATAGGGTGATGTAAGAAAGAGGCATGAGGTAGAATCAAGACTAGGAAGCCTTGGTATTCGGTAAAGTCAGTAATAGGCAGCATTTGTGCCAGCTTTTTTCCTCCAACATAGGCATTGCAGGAGAAGCAACACTAAGTTTGCTGTTTCCGCTAATAACGCTTTGCATGCGGCATAGTTGACTTAAGATCAAGGTAAAGCTAAGTCCTTCTGCCCATGCACATTTTTAGCCGAGCCATTAAATATTAACAACAAAAATATAGAGAGAAGCTTTTGTCAGTTCTCTTCATTCATTGGTTTGTTCAAGTGCCTACCACACCATGGGGCAGTGTCTCTCTTCACTGTAAGGGATACATTTTGCTTGTGCACATCCACCTAAAAAGTAGTTCACTTCAGTATCAGGTGTGTTGGGTCAATCTCTCCTTTTATTTTTGCAATGGGTGATTTTTCCAAACTTTTTTGCACACACATTTACGGCACGTGGAGGCAAAGGCATTTTTACTTTTTACTATTTTTACACTTTTAATCCATATTGCATAAAAGAAGTCATAAACTTACAAAGGTGAAATATATGGGCTTTGCCAAAGCTTGCTATAAAGCTGGAGGAGGCAGCACTTTTATGTTCAATCCGCTGAGGATGTGCACATGATTCCTAGTGTGTGTTTTTGCAAGCTGCCTTGCTTAGATGAGATGACATAATTACTAGCTTTGTAAGTTGTCATTTGATTCCTAAGCTTCCTGCGCTGTCATTGGGCCCATGTCATGAGGTGAACTTTGGTCAGTGCTGCTTTTTATCAATGAATGGCACTGACAATTTTCTGAACTCTCACGTTTCACAGTTCCATACATGAGTAGCTCATCTGCTCCTGCTTTTAAGATCTGCAATTAGCCAAGACCTTATGATTTTACTAAAATTAGATGTCAATATAGGTATATGGGTTTCATCCTGCCCTCTTTCTCCACAGGTCTGTTGTTTCCTTCATATGTTTTTTCCACCCACTATAGCATGCAGCATGGAGTAGCGGGTCAGCCCACTTTAGCCACTGGCTAACTTCACTGTGTGTGACGGTCAGGGCCGACTGGGAACAGCAACCAGCCCTGGCAGGTTGTTGCTTGACTGGCTCTGGGGGTGGGGGTGCTAGCAAGAAGCACTGCTCCCGCTTTTCTTATTGGGGGCTGATATTGCAGCACTACTGCAAAACCAGCCCTCAGTGACAAAAGCGGCCTCCACCCCTCTGGCCCACTGGGGAAATGCCCGTGCCTGCTACGGCCAGCCTGGCCCTGGTGACGGTATTCTGCCCTTTTACATGGAGCACAGTCACACTCAATTTAGTTCCCTTCAGTGCCAGAGACTACTATGGCAATGTGTGCTTTTTGAGAACAAAATAGCCAAGATTGCTGAGGGCATGACCGCTTCCCCAACAATATTTGTTTGCAAAAAACCATGACAAAACAGAACAAGCATTAACAAACTCAAAAGGCAGGCAGCCAACACCAGACCTATTGGCTTTGCCAGTACCTGTATTTCTTTGTGTTCTTGGATTTGTGTCCTGTTGATCCCATTATTAAATGAAGAATCACAGAATGCAAAGAAAGCCCCTGGGCTGGATGAGCTACTCACACATGGACCTGGGAAACTTGGGAGCTCTTCATGCTGAGACGTGCCATTTCCATTTCTAAATCTGAGCTTGCCAGTCGCACCCACAATGCTTTGTGCTTTTCGAAGGGAAACCAGTATTTGCAGATAGTTCCCCTCATGACATGAAGACAGTAACAAGTGTAGGCCTTCAATGGTGTAGATTACAGTTGACCATTTACAAATAATTTGTACTGTGTCAAGTTGTTGGAAAGTCAGCATTTGAATATCTACTGTATTAACAGCGAGACAATTTCATTGCCTACTTGGAAACAGACCACGGCGTTTGGTGTCTGATGGTTTGTTATTTTCATTTGTGTATCTTTTCACTGTTTGTGTCCCATGATTACTGTGCTACACGATTGAAGCTTAATACCCATATCCCGCAAATGTATCCAGTACAAACCATTTGTAATTGGGCACTCAGACTTCTGTCGCTGTGCTTTTACCTAAAGATCACTGGTCAACATGCTTTCACTCTTTCCAGCCTTGAACTCAGAAGTTGAATCAAACAATGGCAGCCTCATGTCATGAGGGACAACTTCAGCCATTCCTGGATCCTTGGGTAACACCATTTTGCATGCTGGGACATGCAGGCCCATTCTTATACTGAGGACAGAAGTGACTGAAAGTTCAATAACAAAGTGTTATTGCTACAGCACAAGGACTGACATACAGTTCTGCAGTGTGCTGCATGATTTGCATGAACACTGAAGATGTACAGAAACTTTGGGTCATGGCTGCCAAGTGACTCCAGGTTATATGCAGCACCTCCAACCAGTCGTGAAATTGACGTGGCAATCAGAGATGTGTGAGTAACTCAAAAAGCCCTTGGTTTTCTTTAGGTTTAATCATGTTAATAAAAAATATCAAATTCTCGCCTCAGGTTTGGGACGCTTTTAATTGTCTTTTAGGGATAATCAATATTCTCACTTGCAATTTCTGATCCTATGGCGGGTAAGGTCTCCCTTACCCATGGTTTTGCCATGCAAAAATGGAAACTGCAATCCTTGTCAAGCAAGGTGCTGCTGGTTTAAAACCAAACCCAGGACTGGGAACATGTCCTTGATGACAATGGGCCAGCTGGCAACTCTAGTTTTTGTGATCATGGCAAAACTGTCACTCAACATCACCTTTTTTTTTTTAGGTGTTTTGTTTTATTGAATGTCATGCCTGCAAACAACAAAGCTTTAAAGTTTTCCAGGTACATCTCTGCGTTGCGATGCAGTCCAGGTTTTTTTCTTTGCACTTTTATCTCTTTATCCCTTATTTTACAAGGGGATAAAGAGGACTTCAAGGCCCCGAATCCAAAGGGGAAACTGGATTTGAATAGCTATTCACACTTGTACCTTGAAAACTTGAGAGCTGTGAAGGAAAGCCTCAGACTATGACCTGCATGTGCCAGTAAATGTAATCTTTGTGTACAAAGTGCAGGATTCCTCACTCTCTCTGGCATAAATTACAAGACTTGCCTCCTCATCAAATGTGTTTTATGTCCGAATTTGTTTCTTTCCATATAGCTGTCAACTGGCCATGTGTCATGAGAATGAGGTTCACTCAGTCCTACCTTTTCAGCCAACCTCGGTAACTATGGACTTGTAGGCTTATAAGGTAATTTGGAAAAAATAAACTACGATGCCCAGCATGCTTCTAGTTGCTGCTTGAAAGATCCAGGACTGGCTAAACGTCAGCTGTACGTCATGGGGCAGTTCCAGGCCTTTATGTTGCTCCTGATCAAATAACTGGTATATGCAAAGGCATAACATAAAATGATGGGGACCTCCTGCATAATGTGAAGGGGGGGGGGGATGGAGTGTCCCATGTCTCTCAAATATTCATTGGCCTTGGGCGTTATGCCTCCTCCTCCCACTCCGGGAGGGAGATGGGGCTGCACCGTTGGGGCCTGTGTTAACCCCTGGGTATCTGGGCATATGGATTGTTAAAATTTATGCTATGAAAATGTTGACAGTGTAGATTCAACCCAAACATAAAATGGAGGTTTTCCAGAAAACTCCGCGGAATTCACCTTGTGAAAAGTGTGGCCTTCGTTACCAGGGGCATTGGCAGAATGTGTACAGCTATGTTTTTTCACTCCCAGGGCTTTTTTCACAGAAATCCACCCTTTCTTCTCTGTAGCCCTGGCAGTTTGTCCAAGAATGGACCATTGTGTTACTTTGTGAATACAAACACGAGATTAAAGGCCTATTTCTGCCAATTTGTGTTATCTGGCGCAGGGAGCGAGCCGCAGCCCCTCAGAACTTTTTCGATGCACGTTTCTCAAGTGCTGCCCTCCCACAGAAGAGGCTTCCTTTGCCGTCCTCTTTGAGTGAACGGAAATTCGACAAAAGCAAATCCTCAATATTTTTGTAGGCATTGTTATGTGGCAAATGAGCCTCCCTAAAAGCTGCTTACAACGTTCTAGTCTGGGAGAAAAGCTGCCCTCTGGGTGTCCTGTTTTAAAATATGTTTTCAAACTATCCTTCCCTTTCCCAACTCTTTAAATGCGACAGGTTCTTTGCAGTCTACTGCTAAGTGCTTTAATGCATGAAATAAAACAGGTCACCATTTAATAAGTTATGAGGGAGCTTAGTTAATTAGTCTTTTTTCATTTTCCTCTCACATTAAATTAAAACAGAATGGCAAACTCGATTGGTATATACCTAATGCGACAGGCCCAGGCCTGTAGGCACATCTGCAGAATTGTTTCAGGCCATTACCGCCAAAAATCTGTACTGATAGGGCAGAGTTTGTTGCTTTGCCAGGTAGAGCCTGAAGTAAACTTGACTCTACCCCAGCCGTGCCAGCCTTTCAAGCCTGACCTGCCTTAAAATGTTTCCCTGGCCCACTTACGATGAGCGATGTGTGTGGAAGTTGGCCCACTGTTTTATCAGCGTTTTGTGCATATTGGATGGAAGCGGCACGCGGACCACATTCTTAGCTCAGTGTGTTTTTAATGAAATACACTGCGAACTCTGTGCCAAAGTAACCCACCTCCTGGCAGTTTTACTGTTTACTTATTACCGTCGCAAATCTGCCAGGGTGCTGATTGGTAACACAATCTAGTTCTCTCTGCATACAGCAGACCCTGTGCCAGTGAAACTCAAGCACCTCACAGTAAATGTATGGCTCTTAAAGCACTTTGTTAGAAAAATATACATTGAGCAGCGAGTGTGTGCCGACGACTAAATCCGAGTGCTACAGAAAAGGCTGACATTGAAGTGCATGGATGTTATTACGTGATTGGCTCTTAAAACCCAACTCATTAAGAGTTTTGACGACGAGACAGCACTGAGGAAACCTTTCAAAGACGTAAATCAATTAATAAATACTCGCAAGATTAACCAACACTCAAAATGTTTAATTCTGCCATTATTTTACACAGGTCCCCAGCGGGCGGTCCTCCCGCAGCCCAACCGTCGACAGCAACACACCATATAATTTTACTTCGCTGGTTGCAATGGCCCTCTGAGACAATAGCTATTGTGCACTCATTTGTTTATGGCCATTGCTAGGGCGCGTTGCCGCTTTCCCGCATTCCGCTGTGCAGAGCTGGTCACGAGACTGCACCGGTTACATCCGGGTCATATAATTACTTTGGTGTAACTAACGCGCAAGATGTTTTCCAGTAACAATTGCCCTAAATTAAGTCTCTTATCCAATGTCCAGTGTAGACACAATCAGCAGGCTGACACTGTGGGTATCTTTGCAATACAGAGATGTCTGGCAGACGTATCAGTGAC
The DNA here is from genome assembly GCA_963921515.1 of Calotriton arnoldi. Classification (NCBI taxonomy): domain Eukaryota; kingdom Metazoa; phylum Chordata; class Amphibia; order Caudata; family Salamandridae; genus Calotriton; species Calotriton arnoldi. Next base: position 2,428,258 of record CAWUFW010000049.1, on the reverse strand, counting down.
CTAATTTCAGGAGCCTGCTGGCAATAGGTGCAGGCGTATTCCTATCATTCATAGCCATTGCTGGGGTATTTAGAACATATGTGTCTGTCAACATAGGTCCAGAAGGGACAGAATTGAGACTAGATTTTTAGGATATCCAATTTAAATGGAAATCAATTTCATAGGTGGGGAGAGAATGTGGTGTAAGGGCTAGGGCGGTCCGCCTCGGAGCTGGGTAACCGGGTTCGAGTCTCGGCAGGGACGCTCAACCTTCTGTGATTCTGGGAAAATCACTTCATCTCCGGTGCCTAACAAAAATGAATGTGTCTGTGTGTAATGTAACTGGTGCTCATGTAAAGCGCCTGCGGGTCTAGTTTGTGGTATATACTAAACTCCACAACAACAAAAAAAAACATGTCTGTGTTTTTCCTCAGAACTTGACATGGATCTGGCCCTCCTGGACCTATGCTGGACTTTCCTGATTTAGAGGACAACTGTTGGATGATAACAAAGGAGTGATCTTGGTCTTGTTGGATCTAACAGCAGCCTTCGACACGGTCTCTCATCAGAAACTGATATTTAGACTGAGAGAGGCTGGTCTGCAGGGGCTGGCTCTTGATTGGCTTGTCAGCTTTTTAGATCAGCGCACGCAAACCATCAATCTGGGCCCTTTTCGATCTCAAACTGTGAAGCTTACTAAGGGGGTGCCCCAGGGCTCTTGTCTGAGCCCTACTTTGTTTAACATCTATTTGGCCCCCCTTGTTAAAGTCATTCAAGAGTACGGCTTTACGCCGTTCTCCTACCCTGACGATACAAAATTACTCCTGTCCTTTGACAAGGACACGCAGTCAGTCGAACAGCGTTTTGCTAAGGGTATGTCAGCCATAGCAGAATGGATGTCGGAACACTTTTTGCAGTTAAATGCGGCTAAAACAGAAATCTTGCTGTTTGGTGCTGCACTAACTTCCTGGTCCCCTGAGTGGTGGCCGACAGAGTTGGGCTCTGCCCCCTCTCCAACCTCTGTGGCCAAAAATCTAGGGGTCCGGCTGGATGTACGGCTATCCATGAAGGATCAAGTCATGACCACTGCAGGGACCTGCTATCATACCTTGAGTCTTTTGCGCAGAGTGTTTATGTGGCTGCCCCTCACTGTACGTAGAACCTTAATTCAGGCTTTGATCATTGGTCGCCTGGACTATTGTAATGCTTTATTGGCATCCGCGAACGAGTCTCTTCTCAGCAGATTGCAGATCGTCCAGAATGTGGCCGCGTGCCTGGCTCTTAATAAACCCCCTCGCACTTCTCCTGGACCATTACTGAAATTTCTCCATTGGCTTCCTATCCGCCAGAGAATTAAGTTCAAGCTCTGTTGTCTTGCCCATAGAGCTCTTTATGGTACAAGCCAGAGCTATCTGGCGGATAAGTTTAAAATGTACTGCCCGACCCGGTGTCTCAGATCGGAAGGCAAAGGGTTGCTGGTGATCCCTTGCGTTAAGTAAATACGATCTGGAGGCAAAACGGTTGCCTATTTGGCTCCTAAATATTGGAATTCTCTGCCAGAGGTTTTACGTAAATGTCCTAGCCTTGCTCGCTTCAGGAAACTCCTGAAGACGGAATTATTCAAGGCTTGAGTTATGGAAATCTGTGCCTGTCTGACTTCTTTTCTATGTTGGCGCCAAGATACCCCTTCGGGGGTGATTCCTGCGCTCTATAAATTCTCTACATACATACATACATACATACATACATACATACTGTTAAATTCAAACTGGAGAGTAACTGAAGTGCGCATTGCTACCCCCATCCATAGCGGCGTCCTCACTCCAGCAGCTGCTAGTTGTAGGAAATATTTGTAGTAATTACTGAAAGATGAGCTGATGTCACTTTCATGCCCTATGGTAAACACCCCAAGTGTATAAAATGTATGATTCAGAGCAGGAAGTATCCAGTGACGTGATTATCTGTCATTTCGTCCACTCCAGCGCCAATATGTCCATTTCTACATGAGGCACTTGGTGTATATTTTCCAGATTCAAGTAAATAATGGACTTTTTGGCACGTGCACTCAGGGACCAGAGGTGCAGCAGGATGATGCCAAGGCAGGCCTCGGCTGTGAATATCAGTGATGTCCACAGCTGTCTCATCAGGCCCTCGTACCTTGAGTTGAAAAACAGGAGTGCGTGTTTAGTCTCTACTGCTTCTGATATGGACTAAAGCAGAGAAGGGGTTTTGTTGATAGAAGGCTGTGGTGTGCAATGCTGTGACTGATGATTGGCAAGGAAGGGAAAGGGCGTGCACCGTCATGAATAAACCCCTGTTCCTGAACATAAATCTCAAATATTTGCGACAAATCATACGCTGGCAGTACGCAGCAGTGTAGCAAAGGTTCCACAGGCCTTCGTGCAAGCAAGGAAAATTGCTACTCTGACCACTGGTTGGGTAGTAAACTATAGCAATTATCAGAGTTAAGTGCCCCCCACCCAGGGCCGGCTTTAGCGCTGGTGGTGCCCAATCCGACAATCATTTTTGGCACCCCCACACCCCATGACCGTCACCTCGGATTCTCTTACTACCATGTGGCAAAAGTGCCTCGTTCTCTCCAATCATAAATTATTGCTAAACACAGCACCCCACCTTGAGGTCAGCACACCCTCCACAGGTCGGCGCCCAGTGCGGTCGCATTGCCCAAAAGCCGGCCCTTCCTCCCACCCCCCCGGACACTGGTCGCTGGTGCTACTGCACCATTGATAGCTACACCCCTGGCAGTGCACCTCACACAGACATAGAACCTATCAGAAGCCCACACCTGGCAATGTTTATGCCCGCCAGCACACCCAAGGGGCATGCACGTGCTATTTAACTGTTAGATGACATACTGGCTTCATAAAGGCACATGTGGTAGAATCTTAATTTCTCTGGGGCAGTTCCCCTTGTCCTATAGTAAAAGTAAGAGCTGAACTGAGAGCCCCCCTCGTTGAAAGTCCTCTCTGCCCCCACTCCTGATAGTGATGGAACGTGCATTTAATATCCGGGCAAAGATATTTAGGCAGATTTTCTATCTTAATATTCTGGGCAAATATCCAACCCTGCACTGTAATTTAAGAACTTGATGCGATGTTGGATTGCAACCAGCGCTTAATTTGAGCCGGTGCTTTCCGGTGCTCAGCACCAGCACTTAATTGGTTTCCGGTGCTCGGCACCTAACTGTTCTAAGTATGGTGTTGACAGTCTACCACATGGTGGCGCTGCTCATCTAATTTAGAGATGAGCAGAACAACGGATGTTTAGGAATACAATATACATTAAAATAGTGCTAATACCTGCCTCCCCAGCCATTCCTTTAGCTTTGGGGACCTGGAATAATCTGTTGCATTTACATGCGACAGAGATGGTTAGTAGTTGTTTTGACAGCGATGACAAGGGGGATGTGTGGTGCAAGCTGCAGTGGCCTCCTGGTCAGAGCCCTGGCATTTAATATTTACAAATTAAGCACTGACTGGAACTACTGACCTACATTAATTATATCAATTAAAAACACAAGATTACAAAAAGATCTTCCTCCCTCTGATAGAGTAATCTGTTCACCTAGTAGACATGTGCCCTGTGAGCTGTATGTCACACACCACAAAACATGACACGATCAAATCTAAACACAAGCAAAAATTTCAGTTTTTACGTTTGCTTTACTTTTCCAGTCCTTTGTTGCTGCTTTAAAACATTTGCCTGCTGGTCGGACTTTAAAACCATCTCTTGTACTTTTCTCTTGTCTGATTGTCCTCCGTATTTAGTTGATTTTCCCTCCAGTACCAGCAAGAGAGGCAGTCATTATTAGAGTCCAATCCAGAAGGGACGTGGGGGACCTATACCTCCTACAAATATAGAGTACTGAGTGTTCTATATTTGAGTACTCATTCATAATTGGAACACTACAACACGAACACACCCACCCGAAACACCTAGCACACACAATAAACAGTATGATGCACATAAATAAAGAGCAATATATAGCCCAGAGACAGTGAAAACAGTCTCACAGACACGGTATAAAATACTCTACACAGAGCAGCATCGCACACATAAACTTGCAACTATAGAAAAATAGCCTTCTAACCATCAATTGAGAAATGCTTTTGAGGTTTGGCTTGACAGTGCAGCTGTCGATGTACCTTGTGTGATCAACAGAAAAAGTGCTTTAAGAAGAACTAGTGAGAGAGGGGCTTTCGTTCGGCCCAAAAGTTGATTTTCTTTAGAGTAGAGTTTGATCAGGCTGATGCGTGAACTTCCACTCAAAAATGATGCTTGTATTGCACTCATTACCTTGTGGGGACTCTTGTGCTCAGTACAACAGGACTCAGTTGGTTATGGTGACAAGCCAATGATTAAGGCTATAGACCCGATCTGTTTATTATGCAAAGGTACACCAAAGTCAGTAGGCATGAATTATTTATTGTGAAAATGATTGGGTGGATGAACAGTCTTTTGGTCTTCCATTGTTTTCTTTAATAGGTTCCCCTTTGGTTTCTTTCCTTCTACTCTGTTGTATATTGCATCCTGCAGCACCACCAGACAATCCTTACAAGCAGTTTGCTTGCTGATCATATTGTCTGCTGTGTGCTACATCCTCTCAGACCACCATTTCAAAGCTAGGCAGCCACCTTGGAATGGTATTGGCTGTAGTGTCTGATTGTTATACTGCTCCAAGACATCCACCATATTTAGAAGCATTATGTTGGCCATCTTGGGTTAGTATAACCGTGATACACTACACACTTTAGCATTTAAAGATGGCCTCCCAGTGCAATGTTTGTTAAATAGCCATCTTGGAACAGTATTGTGCACAGTCCATCATTGTTTTTTTTTGTTGCTTTGAGATGGCCAACATATTTCTTCTGAATGTTGTAGCTATGTTGGAACTTTAAAACATGTTGTGTACAACACCATTACAAGATGGTAGCCCGCCACTATATTTCATTTTATTTGTGTATTGCAAGCATAGTATATGTGATGGCATGCTTTCTTTTTTCTACCTTTATTCCTTTAATTTATCTTCCATACACTTGTGGAGAATGTCTGTTTTATTGTGAAGGAATGCACTAATGAGTCAGTGGGTAGATCTAATGATGTATGAGTGCAAAATGAGTGAAAGGATGCACATATGTTGACTTTTAGAGTGACTAAACTCAACAGTGAATGAAGAGACACTTTAAGTTATAAGCCAGACCTTTTGGCATTGCCAGTGCTTGTTCTTTATGGAACACAGATTCGTTGTGCCCTGTACTGTAAACCGTCACAAAGTATTATAAAGTAAAAAAATGATGGTGAAGCAAGGCTAAAACAATATCAAAATAATGAATTAAGCTTCTATTAAATGGTGCTTGTGCAAACGCTCTGATCCAAAGATGTGGAAGAAAAAACAGAACAGGGAACAGAAAGCTTGGGGTATGCTAGTTATTGCAATAGTTTGCAGGGGTTTCAATTTATAATAAAAAAAGTCACTTTTCGACAGTCCTGGAGAGGGGTTTTAGGCAGAGAATTACAAAGTTCATTATTTTCCCTCTCTATCCAATGCATGGTAGATGTAAGCACCCTTCTTCTGTGCTTCAACGCTGTGCCATTTGATCCTCGGACTGGGTATGTGGGCTTTATCAGAACTGGCGAGGAACTGATGTGTAGTATGCCTCTGGGTGTGTCGTTGTACTGGTGGTGGTGTTAATGGGGGGTACTGGGTAGGTGGGCAGTCTCTCATGTGTAAATATCCACCTCCCACCCCCTGTGCCTCACCACTGGCGACAATTCAGCCATCAAAAACAGACACTGCCCTCTCAGCCTGGGAAAAACAAACTTGTTCCTGTTTACATTTCATGTATTACTCTTAGGAATTTGTAAGAGTAAGTATTTGTTTTTTACAAGATGGTGTGTTTCTGTCGTGTTTTTTCAAGCAATATATTACTTATGTAAAATGCATACTGTGCAAAGAGATGCCTCTATATATCTGTGTGAGTTCAGGTTGTGGGTGGGTGTTTGGAACGTGCCACGATTGACAGCTGAACACTTCAGACCAAAGGCAGTCCAAATTTGTCGAGGTGCCGTTCCGTGGATCATAAAGAGGTACAGAATACAAGCTCCTTCAATCCATGGGGCCTCTGCAAAGTGCCCAGAGCAATGTGTGATTATATGCAAAAGTGGAGGTTCACAGGTGTCAATATACTGGCAGGGCGAAAGCTAAAGAAAATGCAGTGCTTGCATGTGAGTGGGTTTGTTGTGTTGAAAAAGATGGAGCTGAAGAGGAAAGAGATGGGTTGTGAGATAAACAAATGGATTATTTCAGAAATATATGAGGAGAAAATGAGTGCAAGTGTCTATCGTATGGGGATAAGGGGCAACAGCCCTAATTCCTGGAAGAAGTCTATCATCGTCCCAATATATTAACAAGCATTTTCAATGCAATAGGTCTCGCATTTGTGAGAGTTAGAGCTATTGGCGTTGTAAATGACAATGTCTTTTACCCATATTTTTTTGAGTGGAGTGGATGTATGTGGTGTGGAGTGGAATTATGTAGGTTGGATTAAAATTGTTAGTTGTGGAATTGTGTGGTGTGGATTGGATTTGTGTAGTGGAATTATGTGGCATGGTGTGCATTGGAATTATGTGGATAGTAATTATGTGGGTTGAGTGTGCCGGAATATATGTGGAGTGCAGTGCTTAATTTGTAAAAAGTAAGTGCCAGGGCTCTCGTCAGGAGGCCACTACAGCTTGCACCACACATTGCACTTGCTATGCTGCCAATGATAGTAACAACACAACTACTAACCATCACACTCCTACAAGTGTGACAATTCAGACTATTTCAGGCCCCGAAGCTATAAGAATGGTTTGGACAGCAGGTAATAGTCATTTTAATGTATATTTAATTAATAACAAAATGTTGCTTTGGTCATCTCTAAATTAGCCAGACAGTGCCACTGTGTGGCAGACTGTCACAAGCACCGGTGTTGACAATTAAGTGCCAGTGCTGCGAGCCAGAAAGTACCGGCACAAATTAAGTGGGATTGTGTGTCATGGAGTGTAATTACGTGTTATGGTATTTTGTGTTGTGGAGTGGTATGTAGCGGAGTTTAATTATGTGGTGTGCTGGTGAATTTTGTCACATGATGTGGAATTCTGTGGTGTGGATTGGATGTATGAGGTGTTTTGTGTACTTGTGTTGTTCAACTGAATTATGTAGTTTGTTGTCGAATTATGTGGTGTGGAATAGAAATGTGCAGAGTTGAATTGTGTGGCGTGGAAGTGTGTGGCGTTTACTGAAATTATGCTGATTGGAATTAAGTGGCATAGTGTGGAGTATATTTGTGTTACCAAGTTGAAAAATGATGAAACATAATTACAAAGAAAGGTGGCGTTTCATTGCGCACAAAATCACAAAATTAAAACATGTTGCTTCCACCAAAAAATGTCGGAAATGCACAATGAACATCTGTGAGATACGGTAGACAGAGAAGGGCTTTTCACATTGTGAGAGGTGGAGGAAGGGCATCATTTGGATTACACCACTGTGTACATTGAAACTAAAACCTCATTGAAAAGTTAACAAGTGCATGAAAGACGTTTTTCGGGTGTCATGGAGTTTAATTACGTGTTATGGTATTTTGTGTTGTGGAGTGGTATGTAGCGGAGTTTAATTATGTGGTGTGCTGGTGAATTTTGTCACATGATGTGGAATTCTGTGGTGTGGATTGGATGTATGAGGTGTTTTGTGTACTTGTGTTGTTCAACTGAATTATGTAGTTTGTTGTCGAATTATGTGGTGTGGAATGGAAATGTGCAGAGTTGAATTGTGTTGCGTGGAAGTGTGTGGCGTTTACTGAAATTATGCTGATTGGAATTAAGTGGCATAGTGTGGAGTATATTTGTGTGGATTGTGTTACCAAGTTGAAAAATGATGAAACATAATTACAAAGAAAGGTGGCGTTTCATTGCGCACAAAATCACAAAATTAAAACATGATGCTTCCACCAAAAAATGTCGGAAATGCACAATGAACATCTGTGAGATACGGTAGACAGAGAAGGGCTTTTCACATTGTGAGAGGTGGAGGAAGGGCATCATTTGGATTACACCACTGTGTACATTGAAACTAAAACCTCATTGAAAAGTTAACGAGTGCATGAAAGACGTTTTTCGGGTGGCTACAGCCTATAATTAATTCCCTGTTTCTTCGTTAATGCTGGTTGACTGTGAAACTGGATGTGCTGCTTTATCGAAAGGTAATTTAACAGTTTTCCTCACAACCATTGAAAGTGCATGGTCGTTGGCGATCTGTTTTTTCACAGCAAAGGTATTGGAGCGCTTTACATGAGCACCAGTTATGTTACACACGGACAGAATCCTTAAACAAAGAATGCAAACCCTTGACTGCTATTTGCACTTTCCAGAGTTCATTATCATAAAAACTATTCTTCATCGCCCTTTTCCCTGCTTTGTGTTTTAATATCACTGCAAGAAAGATAATCCAACTAAAGCAGGTATTGGAGAGATGTTGTAACCCAACATACGCCACAGGTATTTTATACTTATGCAAATGGTATAATTTAATAGTAAAATGTGCCAGAAACATTCATCAAAGGAGGCATTCTAGATAAGTTTAATTTGCCTAAGCACCACAGTTCTGAAAATATTTGCCCATTTCAAACTGCATTTTACAGTCTGCAAGCCCTTGTTCTAGTATTTTATTTCCGGCTTTCCGATGCTTGTGAAGCTTTCTAAATTCGCATCATGCGTAGTTGTTAAGCTTCCCAGTGTGATCTGTGATGTCTCCCAAGCCTGGCTTTAACTCAACCACGCTGCTTTGTTGGACTTGTAGTTTTGACTTCCCTTGGTAGGCCCACCCCTCCTAGCCCAAATGCGAGCAGTCTGTATGCTTAAACATCAGGACTGAATGCAAGCCGTGCATGGTGTGTGGCCGCTGGGCTTCAGTTTCCAATCCAGGAGGCGAGCCAGCCAAACTAGGGGTCAGACAAGTCGTCTGCAGCAGTTCACGATGCGCTGCTAGACTGGATGGGGCAGAGGCTTGACTTTGAAAGACTGACAGGGCCTTGAAGAAGTAAGTCACAAGCCCGTGCCATTTAAAAACCAGAAGGTCCTGAACGGAGTCAGTTAATCAGAACAAGTCACGGTTCGTTTGTGTTTGTTTAGAAAATCTCCACGGGTTCGAGTCTCACTGTCAGCTCTCCAGTGTGTACAAAAAAAGTTGACCAGAACTAATAAAATTAAATAAACAATGGCGTGCATATTGGAATCAATAAAATTAAATAAACAATGTGAATTGCAATGGAATCAAAATTAACATGACATATTAAGGCATGTTTATAAAGTCCTTTGCGGCTCGACAACCCTATAGTCTTTTTAACAGGCGTTTAACAGCATGTGTACTTCGTGTACATAAACTTGCTGGTCTAGCCCCAACTAAAACGTGCAAACATGCTCGGAGCGCCTGCAACGTAAACTCTCCCCCTACATTTAACCAGTGGTGCGCGCGCACCACAGAGGAGCGGGGGGTGGGGGGGAGGGAGCGGCAGCGAGGTGAACGCGCGCTGCTGCGCGTTCTGGCCACCGTCGGGAATGGGAGGAGCAAAGGCGGGACATGGGCCCGCCTTTGCCCAATCGCGTGCCGTTTTTTCTAAAAAAACGCACGCTACAGCCAATGAGGGCTTCTGAAAACAAAACCACACGCACGAGCGTGTAGGTCGTTTTCAGAAGCCCTTTCTAGAGGTCTCGCGCTGCGCGAGCAGTGCTACGCACTGCAACGCTAGGCGCGAGACCTAAAAAGGGAATAAAAATAGTCCAACCTGCTACCGACCAATTTCCCTCCTGGACTTATCTGTAAAAATCCTAGGGAGGGTAATTCTGCAAAAATTAGAAGATTGGGCTGTGGAGAAAAATTATTCTCTGTCCATCTTCTTGTTGTGTTCGCTATGTTTGCCCTAGGTGGCCAAGGGGATGCCCAGATGTGGGTCCTTTGCTCGCTGTGCCGCTGGATTCAAGCTAGCCTGGCTGATGAGGGGTGAAACCCCGAAACCGGTCACAGGATGCTTGTTTCTGGTCCAGGGAGTATCTGGCCTGGCAGTTCGGGCTAGATGGTTCCCATGAGGAGCACGGTCAAGACTGATTTGCATATGGCTGGGTTTGAACTGGGATGGCATAATGAGCTACAGATCGATGGATTCAACCCAAATCTCTTTACTGGGGGTGAGTGGTTGAAAAGCTTCAGCACTCCGGCCATCATCTTGTGTTTGCTATGAGAAAATGTATTTCTCAGAAGTGCAATATGGTTTTTGGCCAGAGGTTGGTACGGTTGAGCGAACCCTGAATCTGATCTTGCTATCTGTGAAATATATCCAAGCAAGGGGAGGAGTGCTCCATATGGACTTTATGGGCCTCTCCAGTGCATTCGGCTTGGTTAACAGGCATTAGTTATGGGTTATGATGGGCAAAGCAGGGATTGACCTTTTGAAACATCTGCACTGTGGTACGATGGCTCGGGTCCGATTTGGTACCAATGGGGAGTGCTCTCCTGCCTTTTATTCCAGCAAAGGTGAGAGACACGGATGTATTCTAGCCCCCTTTTTAATTCTTTTTTATATTAATGCTCTTGAGGCGGAGCTTGTGGCAAGAGACCAGGATCTCCCTATGGTTGGACGTCGTTCAGTTCCCATTTTGACCTACCTGGATTATGCGGTTTTAATTGCCCGCACCGCAAATGGACTGCAGTTGCTACTGTAATCTTTTAATGATTTTATTGGGGGTTAAATTTGAGAATTAACCACTAGAAATTACATATTATGATCTGTGGACCGAAAAAAACCAAAAACCTTCACGCACGCACCCACACCATAGATGGTATCCCAATTATCAAGGTGCAGAGTTTTAATTACCTTGGGGTCTTGCTGACGGATAATTTGAGATGGGATTAGCTCTTGAACCAGAAAGCTTGTAAATCTACCTGGGCCAAAGATGCGATTTTTAAATTCTCCAAGAAATTAAGTCACAAACCCATTAAGGAGCTACCAACTTTGTATAAAAGCAAATCTTTTCTCTGGGAATTTATGGGGCTGGCGTTTGTGGCTATACTTCACCTGGAAGTTTGCAATCAATTGAGAAACAATGTATGTGCAGATTGCTGGCTTCTTCCAAGAGTACCGACAGTATTATTGTCCATCTGGAACTTGGACTTCCTTTTTTGGAGGACATAGTTAAGGCTGCACCGTTGCTTCTTTGGGTTAAGATCTGGTACTCGCCCCACACCATATTTACCCGATTGGTTGTTGAAGACTGCTTGAGACCAGACTGTTCGGAACTCATCCCGCTGGTTTGCCTATGTTAAGAGGAACTTTTCTGAACTTGGCCTGCCGAATCAGTTCCTCTCATCTAATGTAATTGATAACAGCACAAGAAACCAGGTGAAATCTCTTTTTTATCAACATAGTGATCAGGCTAGACTCCTTAAATGTGCATCTATGAGTTCGGCCTGCCGCTACCTAGATATTAAATCTGTTGAAGGGATGGAGCCAAATTTATTGTCGATCTTCAACCCTGAGCATAGATTTTATTTTATCTATTTTGGATTAAGCACTTTGCAATTTCTGGTAGTTTTTCCTCAGCAGGGCACTTCGATCCCTTACTCTACCCCATAACATGTCCAAGCAAACGTTTGTCCATTTTGTGTTCTATTTTGGTTTTTATGCTCGCCTCAGATCGCAACTTTTATGTCTATTACTGCGTTCTTATGGTTTTAGATTACACATTTTAGGCCTTTAACGTTTACAGCTTTTAGATAAGGGGCACTGTTGTTTAGCTGTCATAAGTCATACTCAACAGGCGCTCAGAACTAGAAAATTGGAGAACTTTACCGTTTTTTAAGAAACCTGCATTTTCTATCCCAGGCTAGAGCCTCTGCCTTTGTGGTTACCAGCCTTTAAAGTTTTTGCCAAATTGATTTTTTTCCTCAACTGTTACAACCTGGTCGGTCTTTTTGTCTCATAAGATCGCATTTTGCACCCTGATATATATACACATTTATTGTGATTTAATACTGTATCGGTTTGTATGTGTTTTTATCTTTTTATGGCTATCAGCCAAATAAAAGTGTTTGACTGACTGAGTGCCAGTGTCTAAATGAGAGACTGCAAAAGTGTGATGTGAAGAGAACAGGAGTGACGGAGACACTCCGAACACCACTGCCTTTTCCACAGACCATACTAATGTTTAACTCGCAGTATGCTCAAAAAGTTTAAATTACTGATTATGGAGGCGATTGAATCTTTTCTGTCCAACAGGCGACTGGGGCACAAATGGGGGAGCAATCTCCTAACAGGCTAGTATCTCATGGTGAAGCAGTGCTCCTGCACGAGCACCTTTTAAAATAAGCCAAATTGTTAATCCTATATAGTTTTTTTAAAACTTTGTTTCTCTTTATTATCATGAAATGCGTGCTTCTAATACATTTTTCAAAATTTATAATTCCATGACTCTTTCCACTTCAGGCAGCGACGAATCTGTGTTCCTGAAAGAAAACGTATTTCTCAGTTTATTATAGAGGGTTTTTTCTTTTTTTGTGTGTGAAAACAGTATGTAGCATACATAGGCATTGCAAAACCTAACCCACACTGCTCCATAGCATTCATCACATCAACCCTTGGATCGTGGGCTGCTCCAATCCTCTGTTATTAATGGGTTGCGAAATGGGCAGCACTGTGTGTGATACTGTCGGTGCTCTGTGATATTGGCCAGCACTGTCATAATGGGCAGCACATTTTATACTGGCCTGCGGTGTGTCATTTTAGACTATGTAGTGCCATTTTTGGACAAATTGTTTCATACTGGGCCGCACACCTTGTTGTTTTGGTCTGATGTGTGGTTTTTGAAAGCGCTGTTTTATAGTGAGAAGCAGTATGACCTTTTTAGCAGCACTAACGTTATGGAAGACGACATCCATTGCTTTACCAAACACTTAAAGAAATATGTGCATAAACGCACACACCCCCAAACACAACATAACATGCCTATAATTATGAGGACCGGCCATTGACCGGACTGAAGTGTGTAATTCCTAATTGTGGTGATCCGTATCGGGTCACTCGCGGTGCGCTTATTTCTATGCGCTGCGCCAGACACATTGACACACTCCGCTGGTGTCGTCGGAAGTGCCGCCCCCGAGCGGGTGCCTTCCCTTTATTGGCTCCCCGCCGGCCACGCCTGGCTGGCGGATGTGGTGCGAACATCCGCCCCAGCGCTCTGGGCACTGGAGCGCTAACCACTACATCCCTTCCCAACTCGGTTTTTTTGAAAACACAAACTTTGCAAAACATGTAAAAGTTCACACAGTCATTTGCCGGTGTTCGGCTCTGCTCTGGACACTTTTCTTTACCACCTCAGGGGACAGTTCTCAGCATGCGTAATCCCGCAAGCGTTGGCTAGGGTGAGGGTTAGGTCGCAGTTCATACCTTTGACCTCTGTGTCTTCCACGCTCTGCTTCCGGACTGTCGTCTTCAGCAGTACGGGTGTGGCAACCTGGCGGGGAGTTATCACTGGGCTCGTCGGCACCCGGACTGTGCCTTGGTTCATTTCCTGGTGTCTCTGGTTGCTCGATGAGCCGGGTCGTCGAGGGTCTTGTTTCCTCTTCCCGCGCTGGTCTGGCGGGGACCTCTTTGAACCATGAAATGTTCCTCGATACGTTCTCTCTTCCCCTGCTCGCCGTTACCATGGTCCCACGGTTGGCTATCACTGTCCAGGTGCCTGGTTCGTAGTGGGTCTTGAACTTCCCTCCGGGCCGTCGGTCTCTGAGGATGACGGTCGCTCCTGGCCGCAGGCTTCATGGCGTGGCGCGGCATCGGGTGCTCGCTTGGTTATTCCGACGCTCTCGCCGAGCTTGGGTTGCTTGGCTGACCAGAGGTGGGGGTGCCCACCCCGGGCATGTCGGTATCAAGTCCCGCCTCGGGCCTCTTAGCATCAGCGACCACGGGCTTCGTTGCGTGGTGCAGTGAGGGGTGCTCCGATACTCTCTCAGGAATTCGTGAAGTCGCCTCTCCGGGTCGGCCTGTTCTAACGTGGCGATTCGGAAGGTTTTATTCAGTGTCCGCATGAATCTCTCCACGTCTCCGTTGGCCTGAGGCCATTGAGGCGTGACTTTCCGGTGGTGTATTCCTTGTTGTTGCAAGAACGTGGCGAATTCCGACCCTTGGAATGGCGGACCGTTGTAGCTCCGGATTTCTTGCGGGATTCCAAACATGGCAAAGGCTTTCTCTAGGCTGGGGCGTACATGGGTGAACGCGGTGGAGGTCACCAGTTCCACGACGGGGTACTTGGAGAATGCATCCACGAGCACTAGGGTGTGTCGTCCGTCGGAAAAACTCCCAAAGTCTATGCTTACTTTGGACCATGGCTCTTCGCACGCCTCCTCTGTGATGACCGGGATCGGCCGCGTCGATGCACTGGTAAGTTGGCAGGACGGGCAGCAGCGAACAAGCTCATCGACCATCTGTTCCAGTTCGGGAAACCAGACTTTCTCCCGCATCCTCGTTTTCATCTTTGTGGCCCCTTGATGGCCTCCGTGGGCGAGTCGTGTTGCTCGATCTCTCAACGCTCGGGGTATGACCAGCCGGGATCCCCTTAGCAGGATGCCTTCACCTGTGGCACTGAGCTCGCTCCTCACCCGCCACATCTTCGTTAGCCCTTCTCTGTCTTCCTGGTTCCAGGCATTTGCCTGATGTAGGTAGTCCTTCCAGGATCCTGTCTGCACGGCGTGTAGGGTGCGACTGTATACGCTGTCATCCCGGGCGGCCTCCTTGATGTCTTCCAGGGTCATGGCTCGCGGACATGCCGCTGTGGATACCATGTTGAGGTACTGCTCGGCTGCCTCATCATCACTTTCGTGCGTCTGTTGCGTCGGGTGACGGGAGAGAAAATCCGCTGGGTTCTTTGCCCCGGGCCGGTAGACGACGTCCATCTCATATGACTGTAGTTGCACGGCCCACCGTTCGATTCACGGCGGAGGGTGGGGAGCCGATCCTTTGAAAAGAGGTACAAGGGGTTGGTGGTCGGTGACCATGGTGAAAGGTTGTCCTGTCAGGTAGAGGTGAAAATGGCCACAGGCCCATTTGATGGCGAGCGCCTCCCGCTCTATTTGTGCGTATCTTGTTTCCGTAGGCGTCAGGGACCTGCTTGCGAACGATAGTGCTGCCCATCTGCCGGGCTCTTGCTCTTGGGCTAGGATTGCCCCAAGCCCTACCGGGCTCGCGTCGACGAGGACTTCTGTCCGCTTTGTGGGGTCGAAATACGCCAGCGTTGCTTCCCCCAGGAGTGCATCCTTTATGCTTTGGAACGCCTCTTCTTCCTGTTGCCCCCACTTCCACGGGCTGTCGGTCCGGGTGAGTGCCCTGAGAGGTTCTGCTCGGGCCGCTAGGTCGGGGATAAACCTCCCGCAATAGGTGGCCATCCCGAGGAAACTTCGCACTTCCGTGGGCGTTGTCGGGGCGGGTGCGTTCTTGATGGCCTGCGACTTCCTCGGGTCCACTTGGATGCCTTCTTGGTTAAACACATAACCGAAGAATTCTAGGGAGGGCTGAAAGAATTGACACTTGTCTTTATGGAGTGTTACTCCGTGTTCGCTTAGGCGCTTTAGCGTGTTCCGGAGATGCTTGTGGTGATCAGGCGCTGTCGCCGAGTGGATTAAAATATCGTCGCTGACGTTAAGTACGCCAGGCAGGCCAGATAACATTTCTCTGATCGTGTTCTGGAATACCTCAGCTGCCGAGGTTATTCCGAAGTTCAGCCTTTTGTATCTCCTGAGCCCAAGGTGGGTGCTGAAAGTGGTGTTTTACCTGCTTTCTTTCGATAGCGGCAGTTGGTGGTAGCCGGCGTTGAGGTCGATCTTGGAGAACCACCTTGACCCGTTGACATCGGCTATGATATCGTCCATCGTCGGGGTAATATGGCGTTCCCGCGCTTGATGGCCTTGTTTGGCAGCCTCATATCGATACACAGCCGTATGGCACCCGGCTGCTTTGGCTTCTCCGCGATGACTAGCGGGGACACCCAGGGCGTGGGCCCGGACACCTTTTCGATGACCCCTTGTGTTTCGAGAAGCTCGAGCTCCTTCTCCACCAATGGCCTTAGGTGGAACGGTACCCTCCGATGTCGTAGGGCCACTGGGGTGACGGCCTTGTCGATGTGCAGCTTGATGGGGTCGCATTTGATGCAGCCTAGGCCTTGGAATAGTTCCAGAAATTGCTCGAGCAGTTCATCCACTCGGTGCGCCTGGACTCTTCTGGCGAACGAGACTAGTCCTAGGTCCTCCGCTGTGTGGCTGCTCAGTAGCGTATCCGCTTCGCGGTCAATGACGTGGATGGTAGCCGTGACTTCTCGGTCTTCCGTCTTGATCGGTACAGATATCTTCCCTTTTAGTGGTAGCGGCGTGTGCGCCCCGTATGCGTATATCTGAGTCTTTGAGGGAGTGACCGGGGGGCACGGACGTAAGCGTCGATACTGCTGGAGGCCCATCACGTTCACTGACGCCCCCGTGTCGATGATCGCCTTTACCTCGGAGCCGGCGATCCGGACTACACAGGTTGGTTGAGGCCTGCGGCGTCGCTTGAGTTCCTGTGCGAATGATATGAGGTATGTTTCGTCATCTTCATCTTCTGATGACGAGTCAGCTGGTCTCTGGTACCGGCGACCTGGTCTCTGCGCCTCTTCCGGTGTGGATGCCTCTATTACCGACAGGTGTCGGAGTGTTCGAGATGGCGGTTTTGGGCCTCTGGCATCACGACCTCGGCGTCTCCCTCGGCACACAGCGGCGAAATGGTTTGGGATTCCGCAGTTTGTGCATGTTTTCCCCTGTGCCGGGCAGTCCTTTGCTGCATGCGTCTCGTGGCCACAGTATCCGCACCGTGACCTGGGCACGTCTGGTTTCGGTTTCCGGGGAAACTCCGTCCTGGTCTTTGTCTTGATGGCGTCTGCCCTCTCGACCTTGATCTCAGAGCGCCCCATCGGTTTGGTGAGGGCCTGGTCCATCTCGTTCGCCCTGGCCGCTGACAGGTCATGGGACCGTGCCAGGATGAGGATGTCCTCCAGCGCTATCCTTGGTTGGCGTAGAATGAGGCTCCTCAGGGTTTTGTCTCTGCATCCCTGGATGAGCTGGGCCCTGATCTCCTTGGTCTGGTCATCCTCGGTGCAGGTGCTGGCAAGCTCACGTAGGCGGGCGTAGAATGCGTCTATGGACTCTCCTTCCCTTTGGCGCGCTTGGCGCAACTTGAAGCGCTCGAAATCCGGGTTGAGTTGCGGATCGAAGTGGGCGTCCAGCGCGGCCACTGCCGCATCGTAGTCCGTCGCGGCTCCCGTGTTCGGCAGGTGCTTGAAGAGCTTGAAGATCTCGTCCCCGGCATAGTGGAGGAGGAGGGAGCGTTTTATGGCGTCATCCGCTTCTCGGGTCGCAATAAAATAGTTATTGAGGCGCTCAATCCACACCCTCCAGTGGGGGGACGCTGTCGCCGGGTCTTCCAATTCGCTGAATGGCGGCAGTACGCCTGATACCGCGTGCTGAAACGGTATCTGGATAGGGGCAGGGCTGCGGTCGTCGTCACCCATGATTGGCTCCATCCGAACGGGAGTTGTAGGGACTGGAGTCACTGGAGATCCCTTGTCGCTGTTGGGCGCTCTGAATACGTGTTAGGCCTCCTTCCGGCACCGACTTGTAGCGCCTGGTGAGAAGGCGAATGGTAGGCGTGACGGCACTGAGGTGGCTAGTGGAGGGCGTAGAGCGCCGGACTCACGTGGCAGGCCGGTCGGCAGACTAGGAGTATGTGTCTGACGGTGGTGGGCACACTCCACACATTGGCTCGGGGCAGCGTGTGACAGCGCAGAGTCTTACTGCTGGCAGGAGCAATCAGGCCTCAGGAAAAAGAAAACCCACGTGGCAGCGCGCTCCGGCGCTGTGGTACTCAGGGGCGTGGCCTGGAGAGTAGGGGCCGATACCGGCAGCAGGAGTGCAGTGTGGCGCACAGCACTGTTGTGTGTCCCGGTGCCTTCGTAATGCGGGGGCTGACTCACCCTCCTGCGCGTGTCTGGCGGCCGGCTGAAAGGGGCCTCGCAGGTTGCGGGGTCGTCGGTGTGGGTATCCACGATGGTCCCAAAGGGTAATGGAACACACGAGGGTCTCGGCCCTCCTCGTCGCCAGTGTGGTGATCCGTATCGGGTCACTCGCGGTGCGCTTATTTCTATGCGCTGCGCCAGACACATTGACACACTCCGCTGGTGTCGTCGGAAGTGCCGCCCCCGAGCGGGCGCCTTCCCTTTATTGGCTCCCCGCCGGCCACGCCTGGCCGGCGGATGTGGTGCGAACATCCGCCCCAGCGCTCTGGGCACTGGAGCGCTAACCACTACACTAATCTAACGCCACATGCGATCTGTTAGTAGGGTAGGTTATAAAGCAGACCAAGGCAAATCTAACTGCGCTTTTAGTTTTTGATAGTCGCTTCAAAGTACCTAAACACACTACGGCTACTGGTCCTCCTAGCGCACTGGTCCTCGCACAAAGTGTTTGTCTGGTTCTGTCAGGGTTTACCCACACTAGGAGCGTGGTGCACACACACACACACGCACCTCTCCCCCCCACCCCCCCGCCCCCTCCGGTTGTCACCCGGGTGCAGGTGCGAGCAAGGGCGGGTGGTTGTGGCATCCGACGGATGACTTGTATTGTTCCGGGGGGGGGGGGGTGGTTGACGAGCGACTTGTTCTCGGGGGAGGTGGTGGTAGTCGACAGACACGACTCCCGCCCTCCCCAAAAACAGACCACCCCCTTAGGTACGCCACTGCGCACACACTTCCATGTAATAATGCATGACGAGGTGCTTGGAAGGAACAATATGATAACGGGCAGCAAAATGTCGTCATTTAAAAAAAAAAAATGTAATGCATATTTGAAACCAGTTTCAAATACGTAATGCTGAGTGTTTATGTTTAACTGTCAATGTCCAAAATAGTATAGGGAAATTTCCTAACGAATACAGCGAGTTCATATAGGAGAATGCCCCAGAAAAGACTATCTGAAACTTGTAAGAGATTGCCTCTTGAGGAGGGTGTGGCCCAGCATGGGGAACTTACAGTTTGTTTGAATCCATTTCATTGTTATGCCATTTTCTCGAGATCTACAACTTCATAGATCAGCTCATAGTTTGACATTAAATTGCAAACTATATAATGTAAAATGTATAAAAATAATATATGGATAATACATTTTAGGGTTGAGTTCAGGGTAAGATTTAAGGGTAGGGATAGGGAGGTTAAATGTAAGAGGGAACGAATGCTGTGGAATTTAGAGGCGTTATATTTGTATACTTAAAAAACGGTTAAAATACAGTTATGGTAGCACATTAAAACTGCTGGCTTGCAGAGGGGACTGGCCTATGACCAGGCCATGTGCCCAGGTCTCCGTAGGAAGATGGGCCCCTGCTGCAACACTGCCTTTGAGCGGTCAGGTAGAGGCTGCCCTTCTTTAATTTTTCTTTTTTATTGTGGACTCCATACTGGTTTGTTGGGCCATTGTTGGATCTCTTGCAGGGTCGGTAAACCAAGTGCTGGAATTGTGAATCCTGCAATGCTTTAACATAGGTCCAGGAGCCCTTTTTGGGTGTTTATGAACCCCGTGACAAAATGTACTTTTTTTTTTTTCCTTTTTTTTGTGGAGTGGTTGGTGCCTTAGGTCTTCTCTTTTCTGAGCCAGGGGTCAGGACACGCCCCATTGCCTGCTTATAGCCCCATTTATTTTAATTTTGGAAACTTTGACAGAGATCCATAGTTCATTTATGGCAGTCGCAACAGATTTTTCTTTGCGGCCAGCCAATCAAAGGATTTGTCATCAGCAGACCAGGTTTTATGTCCACAGACCTAAAATGGAAAACAGGGGATAAAGCTTCCTCATCCAATAAAGTTGAACTATTTTTTTAATTTGGTTGTGCGGATGGTCCGTGAAGCGGAGTTTGCAGACTTCCATGGATTGTCTAGATATCTCTTTTAAAAAAAAAAAAAGAAAAAAAAAATGCTAATTTCTCAAGAGCTACTAAACATATTTACACCAAACCAGCAAAGGCAATTTCTTGAGTAATGTTCTACTCTCATGCCAAGATTGGGGTAATTCAGTACAATGTTTTTTCGTATATTGGAGAGCAAAGATCCCTATAGGAATTAACACGGGGAAAGTCATGTTTTTTTCCACCTGCTTCCCCCTCCCCCCTGTGCACTCTGTAACATACTGTCTATACAATAAACCTTATAGTAGTAAAGAATCCCCCTAGGCCGCCCTACTGTATAAGGCCTATACCATTCTAGTGCCCTTCCCAATTCTAAGTAACTTTCAGTTTGTGTTTCTTTTTAGTTCTTTGTGTGCCCTCACTATTCTTATCTGTCTGTGTGTGCTTACTGTAACTCCTGTCTCAGCCGGTTCAGCTTTTCCATTGCTTCGAATTCACACAGGGTCAATCTACGCTTGTCCTCCTTGCCCTAAGGAGTGGAGGACAAAGTGGCTTTAGCAGCTTGGGGAGTGCCAACTTAGTAGTCTTTTGGATATGTAGGTGATGCAGATATCATTGGGGATTCCCTCAGATGGCAAATTTAGCTCATCACTAAGCCCTCTGCTCATCCCTAAGGAGCCTCAATGCAGGGTTGCTGGGTGAGGTAGTTGCAAAATAAAATGGGGGCGCAGTAATGCCACCCAATACCCCTGCAATTTGATCCATGTGTCACAGCCCCAGTCACACAGTTATGGCTATGATGAAAGCAAATTCATAGACCTCTGCTTGATCTCAAGAGATTTCAACCTTGACGCCGCGGTTCAAGTTTATGACCAAGCAACGGCAGGTCAAGGCTTACACTGAGCAGAGCACTTCCGCCTGGCCCAAAGTAGAGCGGTCTCTCCTCTGGGAAAGGGCATCTGCAAGATCGGGTTTAGAACTAGTTGGGGACAAGGTGGGTGGTGTTCTAGCAGGGGGTGAGTGACAGCATTGCTAACCACAACTTTGGGCAACACTGCTCTTTCCTTACACCTCACTCAATGCTTGCTCAATCATCTATCTCTTTAGTTCATCACTGTGGAAACTCCTCCAGTACCCCTTCACCTTAGTGATGACCACTTCCTCCAAAGATTGTAGATGGACTTTAAGTCATGTTCCTGACTTGACAAGGGATCTGAATGCCCAAAAGCACTACCCTGGAACCGAAGAAATGTTACCTAGTTTACTTCTGGGGACTGCCTAGCACTGGCCAATGGTAAATTCCTGGAATGCTGATCTTGGATGCTATCCCATATTTCTACTAAGTGTGTTGATTAGGAATGTGTATCCCCACACCCTGACTATTTGATTATCAGTTTTCAAAACAGTGGCCTTCACCATGCATCCTGCTACTCAACCACATGCCATTACTGCATAAAAATTGCAGACAACAGAGTGGAGCTAGCTGTTCCCTGACGGGCTTGCAAAATAAATTGCACAAAAGTAGCTGGGCTTTCTTACTTGTCTAATAGACAAAACCCATCCATGCAAACCTTGGGTATGAATGGAGCAGGTAGGGGACATTGAATGACCTTACATTTCAAGGCACTTCTGTCTCTCTACTTCCTTTTCACAGGAGTTGGGTTCACTTTAAAGACCTTTGGGAATGTTCTACGAACTACATCAATATGCTTCCCTTGCCTGGTAGGCGCTCTCTATCATTCATTTTGTCAATATCAATTACTCTTACACAGGTGATCTAAAATGGGTTTTGTCCCTGAAGTCACATACACACACCCATATCCATGAACCCCCCCCCCCACACACACAGTCCACGTTCACTTTGGACACATCTACACAGCAAACATTCATCACCGTCATGCGCTATCCGTTCCCCACATGGATGGAGTGAAGGACTCTGATAAATGGAACTTGCAGAATCATTTCTTTAGCAGGTCTATGTATGTATAACCTAGCCCAAAGTTATTGGAGAACTTTTTAGGGTCAAAAACAAAAACTGTCAGTGAGTGACTGGAGGGAAAGCATTGTTTTTAGAATGGAGGACGACTGTTACTTTTGTTGTGATCTAATGTTCTTCCAGAGAAGTGAGTCTTTAGCTCTTTCCCAAACTGGAGCAGGGTTGGGGTGGCCCGATGGATACAGGGATGCTGCTTCAGACCCTGGCTGCATCAACTGAGAAGGCCTGCTGCCTTGCGTTTTTATTTTCACACTTCTTCGACTCTAGTACATTTTTGTCCTGGCTGCAGGTGCCCAGAGAGCCACTGGATATGATTAGCTAGTCAGACAGTTGGGAAGTGGATGGGGTGATAGTTGTGATGGCGTTGTAGATGACGCAGCTGATTTTAACGATGGCTGGAAGGTCACTCTTGCCCCATTAGGTAACAGCACAAGGACAGTCCCACTGCTATAATTATCTGCTGTCATTACTATATGCATTTCCCAGTCACTTGAAAGCAGCATAGTAATCACTCCCACTAAAAGGAGTGGTGTACAAGGTGTGCCCCTCCAGACCACTGAGCCCATCTTTGGGTCTCAGTCCATTGTCACAGCCCCTCAGTGTACACGCATTATTCTTCTGTGCTCTCAGGCAAAAATAATAAAAAAGTTCAGAAACTTGCTTGGGATAAGTTAGAGCAGGATGACCCCCTCTTTTGAGCTATGCAGGAGACATTCTAATCCCAAAAGTAGCTGATAGATTTCTAGGCTGGTGTAAGATTTTGAGTCTTGCAAATGTTTCATGAAAACTGATTCCATTGCTTAATTGCTTTCAATGCAAACCTACGGTGGTCTTCTACATGAGCCATCGGGGTAGGTCAGAAATGGATGTAAGGTGATTTGAGGCACACTTGTGTTGTCTTTGTGCTGCATTCCATTAATAGATATTTGCACCAATGTATGATGCTTACTGGAAATAGTATTTTTAATCTGCAATATGTAGAGGGTGTGGTAAGCAGTAGTCACGTGGGCTTTTTCTGAGAAGTTTATTACCGCAAAAGATGCTGAAAATTGCCTCTGTTGCTTCCTTTATAGAATGTGCTTTTGGATGCCTGAAAGATAGCATATGTGTAATTTGCAATGAAACAGATGAATGCGCCAGCGTTGATGTTCAAGAAGAATGAAGTAATTCTTTGCACCAGTTTATCGTAGTGGTAGGCAGTCCCTGTTATGTCACTGATTTTTGTCTCCACAGAGGAGTCTAAGGAAATGATCAACGTTTTCACTTTATGAATGATTTGAATAGTGTAGTCTCTCACTTTCATCCCCCAAACAACCTCTGTAAAATGGTGCATAACCACTGATAGGGGCGCAACAGATACATCAAGAAGGCGAGCAATGTTGCCTCCTCCAGTCAAGCATCACAGGAATCTGCTTTGTATGCCAAGTAGCCCAGATACCTTCTGTGCCTGACAGGCCTTAAACTGGATTAGCATTGGGGAAACATCTTAATTTCCTCCATGTTTTGTTATAGCTTCTTTGTTAGCCACCGCCGCATAAAACGTCAAGAAGAAAGGATTATTAGGTATTGGGTGTTAACTGCCCTTCACAAATGGGTCACAATTGACTGTTTTCCGAAGGCATTGAGCCATGAGTTACTGAAAGCTCTAGACATGCAGTGAGTTTTTCACAGTGACGGTGTTGGCTAGTTCCTTCAAAATGGCACTTGGATAAGGATCTCCCTGGTATGTGGTGGGAGAGGTGTGGCTCAGCGGCCAGAGCAGCTGACTATGGAGCGGGGTGCTCACTGTTTGATCCCCGGCGCTGGCAGCAGCTCAGCTCAGCATCATGTGACTCTGGGCAATGCTCACTTAATCTCCCCGATGCCCCCCAGTGCCTGGATACTATTAGGGGTGATAAGTTGTGCTTTTCAAATGTGGATTTTTTTTTTGGGGGATAAACAACTTTATTCGTTTTTAAACAGAAAATACCAGCAATAGTCAAATACAGTGTACTTACAGCATTCGTCTGACATTACCATTTGACATACATGGGGGAGATGAATTTGCAGTACTTGGTCCCCCAGATCCTACACAGTGCACAGAGTTTCAGAAGGGAATATGCTTACTCTATCTGCCCCAGCCATTTGCCTCAAACTTTACGATATTTAGCTGGACACCCTCTGGCTTCGACCAACGGTTTCTCTTGCACTGCGCACCAGTCTACACCCCTTCGCCATTTCGTTATGCCAGGGGGTTTCGGATTTATCCAATTGGCTGCAATGTCCCGCTTGGCCACCATTTTGGTAGTAGTAAGAAATTGCTTGTCAGTTCGGGAGCCATCTAGGCCAGCCGTAATGCCTAGGAGAATGTTTAAGGGATTATCCGGGACCTCCCAGCCCAGGACCTCCGAGAGTTCTTTTTCTATGGAGTACCAATAGCGTGCAATGACAGGGCAGGCCCATACCATGTGGAAGAAGTCTGCTTGGTCTTGATCGCATCGCGCACAAAATGTGTTTGACCTCATACCTGCGCTAAAGAGGCGTTTGGGTGTTAGTTAGGTGGCATGTAAATAGTATAGTTGGATCAGACGGAGCCTGGCAGATGTGGTGACTGTCTTGGGTGCCATTAGAGCGTCTCTCCAGTCCTCCTCCTCAAGAGGTCCCAGCCACTGCTCCCATAGGTTTCGCAGCAGGTCCAGTGTATTTGGAGTGTTATTGGTGAGGGAGTGGTAGATACGAGAGACACCCCCCCCTTTCCTAGGTTACCTGTCATAATCTGCGCCTCAGGGGGACTGTACTCTGGGAGGGATGTGCCCTGAGGCACGTGTATGGAGAGGGCGTGACGCAGCTGCAAATATCTATAAAACTGTAAGGGGTGCAGGGAATAGCGTGTTTGCAAAAAAAAATTGGAATTAATGTGGTTTTATTAACCTCCAGTTGTTGTAGTATCTTCACTGCTAGCCGGATGAGAAGACTTATGGCACAATTTGCCAGTAGCCACTAATGTGGACATTCTCTTGAAACAAGTCTGTGCGTTGGTGGAGGAAGGAGCACGTTCATACAACTAATTGACCAAAAGGGGACTCTGCTTTGGACAAAAATGTATAGTAGAACAAAACAATAAAACCTGCGCAATACCTCATCTTGAAATTCCTACCTGCAGGCTTTGAGGTGAACCCCCCCCACCTCAGCGCACACACATTCCACAACCGTTTTCAACTATTTGTCCCTAGCTTAACAAACAATTAGAAAAGCCAATGTTCCAAATTGTTTTTCTTCATATGTACTTTTAACTGAGTCTTTAAATATTTTAATGGCTTATTTATATTATTAGGTGAGGCATTAGCCTTCATCTTTTGATTTGACTTAACTTTATATGTAGAATATACTTATTTTAATGAGCTTTTAGGAAGCCCTTTTCATCCACTGGTTTATTGTTGTTCATATTTTCTGCCACCCACTACACCATACAGCACGCAGCAGTAGGTCGTTCCACTTCTGCCATTGGCTAACTTCCCTGTCAGTGACTGCATTCTGTCTGTTCATAAGGTTCACATCCACACACAACATAGTTCCTTTAAGTGCCAGGGATTACTATTGCAACATGTATATTTGCAACGGTGACCTTTTTTTTTTTTTAACGTTGCAGGGAGGGACACTATAATAAGGTAAGTCAAAGATCATTCAGTCCATATTTCATATTAATTACTCGTCCAAATTGTAAGACTCCATCCAAGAGATGTTTCCCAGACCTGGCGAGGGGATTTATTCCTGAGCCCTCAAGCAAGGCCTTATGTTTAGACGCTTGTTAATGTTTGGCCATTTGATGGCACGAGAAACACTGACGGGGACCTCAAACAGTGAAGTCCCAGGGGGCTTCTCTTGACATTTGAGGGGGCCGGTATGAGGTGATACTGCTTGCGGGTAATGGGGTACCGAAATGCCACCTCTAGTAACAATAAGTGGAGGCATTTTTGTTTTAAACAATAGACAATCGGGTTCAGGCGAGTGTCACACTCTTGAGAGACATTTCCTAAAAGTGACGTTTACTTTTAATGTCAGACAGAGAGCTAAGTTACCTCCTTTCTCCTTAATTAGACGTTTGTTTAACGAATCCTTATAGGCCAAGGTCAAATACAGGTTTTTCGAGGAAATCTTTACTGCTGAGGGGCTGCTGGCTGCACTACCGTCAAGGCAGTCAAGGAAACGGCTTCTGAAATGCGGTGCTATGTCGTGTGTCAATGGTTATCTTCAAACACAGTCTGCGTTATTTATGTGAAACAATGAAGGGCCTTTTAAGAGCTGACATTCGATTGAAATGTTGCACCTTTCAGGGACCTCATAATGACACATATGCCAAACAACAGCGGCTGTTTCTTCAAATTGAAAAGGACATCTATTTTTGAAGTATTTTATGCAAGTCCATACACTGTTGCTTATTTTTGGCAGCTTCATTTTCTAAACGGAGGCCTTCACAGAACACATATGCGTGCCCAAGTCGTGCACATAATTTCTGTTTTAGCTAATTAACTTTGTGGCAGGCAGTGACAGGACCACAATAAACTTCAATGTTGCACAAAGGTATGGTGGATATTGTTTGTCATACAGTGGTTTTTTTTTATACAACAACTGGCGTTCCAGGAGTGGTACTTTCTAGGCGTCTATTTGTGTAATGATCCGTCCTGGGATTCCACAGGACCAGTCAAGAACGGTAACAACTGTTCTTTAGTCAAATACTAGAACGCTACTGGTCATTATCAATGGAACAAAGGAAACATTGGAGTGTGTTATTGCCGCTTCAAATCTATATTCCCAAATATATTTATGTCCATGTTTTTCTTGCCAGTTTTTTGGAGATAATGGATTATTGGTGACGAGGTAGAGATTTTCATATAATGCCACCTATTTATTGTCTTAAAATCCAAACATTATTTTTGCAAATCTTTTCAACAGTGTTATCCTTGGTTGCAAGGGGAGTAGTCATTCCCGAATAAGTAATTTCCTTGAAATTCTAAGACTCTGGCTAATTAAATTTGGAATATTTCTTCCCATTTTTCCTGATGAGTAATTAAAGGCTAATCAGTGTTGGGCAGAGCTGTGCAGCACAATAAGCTGCTGTGGAGGCTCAGATATGGGGCTTGGTAGATAAAAAAAAAAGGATACAATGGTTTGCCCACTTTGCCTCTATTTATTAACCGCAATCTGCTGAAAACCACTGTTTATAACTTTGAGGAAAACAAAATATGAAAAAAAGACAAATGAAATATAAATTTTCAACCCTTATTAAACCTTGCCTGCATTGTTGCTTTACAACGTTAGCCCCAATTACTCTGACATGCCCTGTTGACATGATTGTGGAAGAAACCGAGTATGGACGTACTTGGGGAGAGGGACTTCTAACATGAAATCACTGCAATTAAATAGTGCCGTCTCCTCCTTTCTGATAGTTGCAACCTCTTCTCTCGTGTGGTATACAGCAGTCAGCTAAACTGAAAGGCAATATAAGTACATTTGCCCTAAATAGGAAACAATAAAATGAATTGAGAATTTAATGAAAATTAAAAAATCCTGTAAAAAAAGCAATGAAATCCTGGATTATTATATTTATCCATTTCAAAAATGTACTGTAGAAGTTTCTCCTGGTTGTTGGAATTTGTGTGACACAATCATATTTTATAGGAAACTGCAATAGGTATGGGGTATTGATGTTAAAATGGACTTGTGTATAAACAATTCTATCCATATGAAAACAGCCAAAATTTAGTATCAATTACAATTCTTGATGAAGGAATTTACGTTATGAGCCGTCACACTTGGAATTGCAGAACAGACCAAGACGGTGGAGCAAATAGCCGTGGCGGGCCTAAGGAATACATGCCATCTCCACTGATTTGGAACTTGAAAGGAATTTTTTTAAGTTCTCATAAAGTTTACAGTTTCCTTTTGAACGGCCTTAAAATAGATGCATGGGAACTGCCAGTTTGGTAGGCAGAATCGTTCGTATGGCAAAGTTGAGGCCAAGGATTGGGCCTTGAGTCTGACCTCATCGATGCAATGCAAAGTAATGTGGACATGTGTTCTGAAGATTCATACACGAAGACCTAAATTCAGCATCAGCTTTTCAGGAACAAGGACGTTTACAAGTTAAACTTAAATTTCCCTATTTTTGAATTGAGGGAGAGATTACGTTGTATTTGCTCACGTTTTCAACTTGTTAGAATGGTGAGCTGGCCAAAATGTTGGTGTTTCAATTTATGAGCATGGTGGTTCGCTGAAGTAGCAA